>OW284517.1:12906337-15406337 GCA_935413205.1 Polydrusus cervinus
CCCTAACAAACCTCAAAATCCTTTATTATATATTTATGAAATTTTTTTTCAAAATTTTAAAAACCACTTTTTCGGAATCTAGAACGATTTTTGGCTCGACACCTGTTGATGCGGAATCCCATATTCTTTCATGTATAAAGTTAGATTTTTTGTTAATAGAGGGCGCTATGTATAATAAGTCGCCATTTGAATATTATAATGTCGATATGTAAGAACGCGTTTTAAAAGTATCTGGGAGTCGGCCAGCACACGGCCGATGAGAGACAAGATTCTGACTCTAAAATTTGACTCCGCCAAATCTTAACATCAGATTGGCAGTAACTTATTAACGGGTTGAGTTGGATATCTAATAGCCAAAATTGAGATCCAAAGACAGTAAGATCTCGCCGACTCCGAAAGAGATTCGTTAACTTTATCATTGGAAATCTACGACGCCAAATCAAGAGAGTATATTTGTTTCATTAGCAGAAGTTTAAGTACATTTCAGGACGCCAAGTGATCGGCCGCTGCTTAGCCGCGGGCAGCCGATTCACTTATAATCACCGAACACGAGAAGATAGGAAATCGCGGCTAAGATAATGGAATCCAGGGCGAAAGTGGTTCGCCCCTGTTTTGCATAGTGGAAACAGACTCCTATCGATATTCCCAGACGAACGACACCCAAAACCTGGAACCCGGAGGTGGCGCCTCGCGTCACAGGGATTTAAAGGGTTTTTCCCGAAATTAGACATTTTTGGACTTGGAGGATTTTTCGAGAAATTCTTATTTCTTCGATAACTTCGAAAGGGGAAGCCGGCCCTCTTTTTTACAAGAGAGCAAAGTTGAAGGGAATAATATTCCCTAACTTCTGGCACTAGAATCAGGCCGCTAACTAATGGGCCTTAGAAGTTAGCCCGACAGTGAAAATCGAGGTTTTGGAGTTTTTCTCTATAAAAAACTCCTGGCGCCTAAACAACGAAGAAAAGTATCCGTCCCGAGGATAGAGGTCGAGGGACTTTACGGGATGCCTCTAACCAAGCATTCACCGACGAAACCGGCCCGGACATCAAGAGCGGCAGTCATAGACAATATGAATCCCGAAGAAAGAACAAAGACAAGCCTACGTACAGACCCGGCTGGCCCTACAATAAATAACACAGAACAGTTTATTCAAGGTACTCCTTTGCCCCATGGAGATACGGAGTCCGCTCTGCTCCAAGAGCACCTTAGCCGAGGCACACATGGGCTAGAGCCCGAGAAACTAGGTAAAGGGCAAGGAGAGCCTACCTTGGATAACACTGTAAAATCGAAATTTTTGAAAAAATTAATTTTTCGAAAAAAAAAATTTGAAAAATGTTCGTCTCGATTCGTAGATGACAAATCAACTAATATAAAAAAATTTCAAAATTTTTCAATATTTTCGATTTTTTTAAAATTCTTGAATCGAAAACAAATCGACCTAATCCACCTTCGTAGGTACTCAGAATCGCCCTCCGAACGATACTCTCCGAGTTATCACGCTTTTAAGGGCGATAACCATCGTTTAACGTGTTGAAATCCCTAATAAATCCAAAGTAACCCTAATATACCTCAAAATACTCTAATATACCTCAAAGTCCTCAAAAGCCCCCAATAAACCCCTAACAAACCTCAAAATCCTTTATTATATATTTATGAAAAATTTTTTCAAAATTTTAAAAACCACTTTTTCGGAATCTAGAACGAATTTCGGCTCGACACCTGTCAAAATCGAAATTTTAAAAAAAATTAATTTTTCGAAAAAAAAAATTTGAAAAATGTTCGTCTCGATTCGTAGATGACAAATCAACTAATATAAAAAAATTTCAAAATTTTTCAATATTTTCGATTTTTTTAAAATTCTTGAATCGAAAACAAATCGACCTAATCCACCTTCGTAGGTACTCAGAATCGCCCTCCGAACGATACTCTCCGAGTTATCACGCTTTTAAGGGCGATAACCATCGTTTAAAGTGTTGAAATCCCTAATAAATCCTAAGTAACCCTAATATACCTCAAAATACTCTAATATACCTCAAAATCCTCAAAAGCCCCCAATAAACCCCTAACAAACCTCAAAATCCTTTATTATATATTTATGAAAATTTTTTTCAAAATTTTAAAAACCACTTTTTCGGAATCTAGAACGAATTTCGGCTCGACACCTGTCAAAATCAAAATTTTTGAAAAAATAAATTTTTCGAAAAAAAAAAAGAAAAATTTGAAAAATGTTCGTCTCGGTTAGTAGATGACGAATCAACTAAGTAATATAAAAAAATTTCAAAATTTTTCAATATTTTCGATTTTTTTTTATTTTTGAATCGAAAACTAATCGACCTAATCCACCTTCGTTGGTACTCAGAATCGCCCTCCGAACGATACTCTCCGAGTTATCACGCTTTTAAGGGCGATAACCATCGTTTAAAGTGTTGAAATCCCGAAGTTCGGCTCGACACCTGTCAAATTCGAAATTTAAAAAAAAAATCAATTTTTCAAAAAAAAAAAATTTGAAAAATGTTCATCTCAGTTAGTAGATGACGACGAATCCACTACTTAATATAAAAAAATTTCAAGTTTTTTCAATATTTTCGATTTTTTTTTATCCTTGAATCGAAAACTAATCGACCTAATCCACCTTCGTAGGTACTCAGAATCGCCCTCTGAACGATACTTTCCGAGTTATCACACTTTTAAGGGCGATAACCATCGTTTAACGTGTTGAAATCCCTAATAAATCCTAAGTAACCCTAATATACCTCAAAATACTCTAATATACCTCAAAATCCTCAAAAGCCCCCAATAAACCCCTAACAAACCTCAGGTTTGTCACTGAATGATATAGCCCTAAAAGGATTTCCCGTACAGCCCGAATTATACGATATTTTATGTAGATTCCGCACTTCTAAATTTGTTATGACATCGGACATCGAAAAAATGTACTTACAAATTAAAATAAACCCGGACCAAACCTTTCTCCAAAACATTTTATGGAGAGATAACCCAAATAATGAGTTCAAATGTATAGAGTTAGTAACAGTAATTTTTGGAACTAATTTCGCTCCCTACGTAGCCACCCGAACATTGAATGATATCGCGTTAAAGGTTAAAGACGAGTATCCCCTAGCGTCGAATGTTTTATTAAACTCTACTTATGTAGATGATATTTTATGTGCGTGTGATAGTTATGAAGAGCTGATTGAATCTTACAGCCAATTAAACTCAGTGTTAAATTCAGCAGGGTTTAAATTACACAAATTTTGCTCAAATTCTAATAAATTTTTAAATCAAATTTGTGATGACTCACAAAATACTGAATACGAAATAAAAGTTGAAACCTCGTCTAGTAAAGTGTTAGGCATATCGTGGAATTCAAAATTTGACTACTTTACCGTTTCACTCCCGGATAATTCTAAAATTGAAAATTATACAAAACGCGAAGTGCTTTCAAAATTAGCACAGATGTATGATCCGCTTGGATTAATAAACCCGGTAGTTGTAGTTGGCAAACATCTCATACAAAAAATTTGGCTAAGCCGAGTTGAATGGGACGAACTACTTCCCTCAGACTTACTCGCTGAATGGAAAGACTTTATAAGTAACTTATCTTATTTGTCACAATTAAAAATCTCGAGATGCTTTTTTATAGATAAAAAAATTATAAAGATAGAACTACATGGATTCGCGGATGCTAGCCTCAAAGCTTATGGTGCGTGTCTCTACATTCGAGCAGTTTATACTGACAACTCTATATCTTGTAATTTAATAACTGCGAAATCGCGAATTTCTCCCACAAAAACAGTCTCGTTGCCTAGATTAGAACTGTGTGGTATGGTGGTTTTAGCTAAATTAACACAAAAAATCACCTCGGTTTTTTCAAATCTTACTTTTGACTCGATAAATCTTTTCACGGACTCACAAATCGCACTCTGCTGGATCAAGTCACACCCATCACGTTGGACTACCTTTGTGTCAAACAGGGTAAGTCAGATACAAGAGTTAACTATTAATTTTAAATGGCGACACGTCAAATCATCTTACAACCCGGCAGATATACTGTCTCGTGGTATATCTTCTAAAGATATTATCAACTCGAATATGTGGTTTCACGGACCTAAATTTTTGCAAGATCCAGAGACGGACTTCAATATTCTTGATTCAAAATTCGAATTAAAAGAAATCCCGGAAATGCGAAAAAATGTTGTTATGGTGAGCGTTATGAACGATTTTTGGGAAACAATATTTTCCAAATTTTCTTCGTTTATTCGATTGCAGAGAACAGTGGCGTGGTGCTTAAGATTTCTTTATAATTCCCGAAATAAGCTTCATAAAATAACAGGCACTCTCACGGCCGATGAAATGAAAAAAGCATTAAATTGTTTAGTAAAAAATTTACAAGCTAAACATTTTTCTCAAGAAATCTCGGAATTAAAAAATAACAAGCAACTTACTAATAAGAATATTCTCTCACTCAAACCCTTTCTCGATGACTCAGGTTTTATACGCGTAGGTGGTCGCTTGTCGAACGCTGATATTCATTATAATCAAAAGCATCCAATTTTGCTGCCCTCGAAAAATCACGTTGTATCATTGTTATTGAAAAAAGAGCATTTAAGGTTAGGACACGCAGGAGCTCAAACTGTTTTGTCTAATGTAAGATTAGAATTTTGGCCTTTGGACGGCTTGCGAGAGGTAAAGCGCGTTATTAGGAAATGTTTATCTTGTTTTAGATTTCACGCAAAACCCAGTGAACAAATTATGTGTGACTTACCGAAAGATAGAGTTTCGGTTGCACGACCTTTTCAAAAGGTAGGCGTTGATTACGCGGGCCCATTTTTCATTAAATCTTCTCGATTAAGAAAAGCTCCAGTGCAAAAATGTTACGTTGCAATTTTTGTTTGTATGACCACTAAGGCAGTACACATAGAGGTAGTTTCTGATTTGTTAACTCAAGCATTTCTCGCAACTCTTAAAAGATTTATTTCACGAAGGGGAAACCCCTCCATAATATTTAGAGATAATGGTACGAACTTTTTAGGAGCGAAAAATTATCTACAGGAATTATATGACTTCTTTAAAAATCAACAAAATGTTAATTATCTTAAAGATTTTTTGACTTCTCTCGAAATTGAATAGAAATTCATCCCTCCGCGAAGCCCTCACTGGGGAGGACTTTGGGAATCAGCGGTAAAAAGCGCAAAAAATCATTTAGTTCGGATTTTTGGCACTGCTAATTTAACATTTGAAGAGTTAACCACAATTTTTACTCAAATTGAAAGTATCATGAATTCACGGCCCCTATGTGCTATTTCAAACGATCCCTTGGACTTAGACTATCTTTCTCCCGGACATTTTCTCATAGGAACAAACCTTACAGCATACCCCGAAAAGAGTTTACTAGATCACCCCGAAAATAGATCAACCTTTTGGCAGCGATGCACACAAAGGCAACAACAATTTTGGAAACGATGGTCGGTAGAATACCTCAATCGATTACAAAATAGGCCAAAATGGCGCCAACCATCCGAAAACCTAAAGGTAGACGACTTAGTATTGTTAAAAGACGATAACGCGCCACCATTAGTTTGGCCTCGCGCACGAATCACGGAAGTAATGCCCGGATTAGATGGTAAAGTCAGAGTTGTTAAACTCAGGACTCAACACGGTGAATTTACCCGAAGTATCACGAAAGTTTGTCCTTTACCCCAACAAGACTCGTCAGATCTCTAATCTACATTTTTTGTACGCTTGTATTTTAATTTCTTTATTAGTTTTATATTTTATTTAGAAGTTCTCGTAACTTCAACGCGGGGGAGTATGTTGAAACTCTATTATCTTGCCC
Organism: Polydrusus cervinus; assembly: GCA_935413205.1. Lineage (NCBI taxonomy): Eukaryota > Metazoa > Arthropoda > Insecta > Coleoptera > Curculionidae > Polydrusus > Polydrusus cervinus. The sequence continues at coordinate 12,912,174 of OW284517.1, forward strand.
AGTGATTTAGAGTCTTTGACCACTGGAGTTACAAGAAACCAAATCCCCCCACAATGCATGCGCTCCTTCCCGCTAAAGCCCACCCCCGGTGCGTGCCCAACTCCCAAGCCAAGCATGGCCGATAAACCGCTGTGGTTGATTGGTCTCCCACCTACCCCTTCCAAACTCCACCACTTTAATCTCATCGCTGAAGACCTCTTGAGGAGGCAGTCTTACGATACGACTCAAGGGTGAAGGTTCGCGCTCGGCACTCACACCCTCTCGATATGTCACGTTAAGTTTTTTCCCGTTTTAATTATAACCTAAGCAGTTCTCGGCTCGTTAAGTGCTGTGCACAAAAGTAATTAGGATAACCTGTGCAGTGTAAAATTCTTGGGCTAAAAAATAAACACACTTAGTAGCTAACAACAAAATAATGTTTTATTTAAGAACCAGCGCCGAGTATCAAAATAAGTACTCGCCCCCAACTTGATTTTGAAGAGAACACAAATCGCCAGATCAAACATATTTCTTGAATACCGCGTTTACGTTTTTATTTAAATTGAATTAACAATTTTGATGCACTTTCTTTGTTAATGTCCGATTGTAGCTTTTAAGCGAATTATAAGAATTTTTTTTTCGAAATATGAGCTCTAACCCCTGTTTGAAGGTTTAATTTGGCGGCTAAGCGTAATTTTTAGTTAAGGGTCATCCAAATGAGACATACCATGTAGATTTTGTAGCGTGAAATAATTTGCCATTTTCTTATTTTTTCCGAAATATGAGTTCCAACCCTTGTATAAAGGCCTAAATGGGCGACAATGCATAAAATCTAGTTAAAGTATATCTAAATAAAGCGTCCTATGTAGATTTTGCCACAGGATATAATGTGTAAAGTTCCCACTAAGAATATTATTTTAAAAATATCATTTCTCAACTTTACATTATTTTAGGAATAAAATAATTTTATCTCGTGTGCTAACTAAACTTAAACAGCCGTATTTATTTAGTAATACAGAAAACCGCACCATAAATCATGCTGCCAAAGAAAGTTTATCATAGTTTGTAACATGTATAATAGTTAAAACAATCTGTTTGAAATGCATGGTGTTATAGTGCTAGAAAAGTAAAATATTAGAGGAGCTTGGTGATTTTCCCTCGCAAAGAAATAATAATTACCGTAAATTTAGGTTTTTGATTACCTATTTTGTATAGTTGGACCTTTAAAAACATTTTAAATCCATTGAATTAAGATTTAAGACAACCACGGACCCTTGATATTAAATTAAACTATTAAGCGAATTATGAGATTTTTTTTTTTTGAAATATGAGCCCCAACCCCTGTTTGAAGGTTTAATTCGGCGGCTAAGCGTAATTTTTAGTTAAAGGTCATCCAAATGAGACATGCCATGTAGATTTTGTAGCGTGAAATAATTTGCAAAATCCGGCTATGGCCATTTTCTTATTTTTTCCGAAATAAGAGATCCAAACCCTGTATAAAGGCTTAAATGGGCGACAATGCATAAAATCTAGTTAAAGTATATCTAAATAAAGCGTCCTATGTAGATTTTGCCACAGGATATAATGTGTAAAGTTCTCATCGTTTTTCAACTTTACATTATTTTAGGAATAAAATAATTTTATCTCGTGTGCTAACTAAACTTAAACAGCCGTATTTATTTAGGAATACAGAAAACCGCACCATAAATCCCGCTGCCAAAGAAAGTTCATCATAGTTTGTAACATGTATAATAGTTAAAACAATCTGTTTCAAATGCATGGTGTTATAGTGCTAGAAAAGTAAAATATTAGAGGAGCTTGGTGATTTTCCCTCGCAAAGAAATAATAATTACCGTAAATTTAGGTTTTTGATGACCTATTTTGTATAGTTGGACCTTTAAAAACATTTTAAATCCATTGAATTAAGATTTAAGACAACCACGGACCCTTGATATTAAATTAAACTATTAAGCGAATTATGAGAATTTTTTTTTTTGAAATATGAGCTCCAACCCCTGTTTGAAGGTTTAATTCGGCGGCTAAGCGTTATTTTTAGTTAAAGCTCATCCAAATGAGACATACCATGTAGATTTTGTAGCGTGAAATAATTTGCAAAATCCGGCTATGGCCATTTTATTATTTTTTCCGAAATATGAGATCCAACCCTTGTATGAAGGCTTAAATGGGCGACAATGCATAAAATCTAGTTAAAGTATATCTAAATAAAGCGTCCTATGTAGATTTTGCCACGGGACATAATGTGTAAAGTTCCCACTAAGAATATTATTTTAAAAATATCATTTCTCAACTTTACATTATTTTAGGAATAAAATAATTTTATCTCGTGTGCTAACTAAACTTAAACAGCCGTATTTATTTAGTAATACATAAAACCGCACCATAAATCATGCTGCCAAAGAAAGTTTATCATAGTTTGTAACATGTATAATAGTTAAAACAATCTGTTTCAAATGCATTGTGTTATAGTGCTAGAAAAATAAATAATTAGAGGAGCTTGGTGATTTTCCCTCGCGAAGAAATAATAGTTACAGTAAATTTAGTTTTTTGAAGACCTATTTTGTATAGATGGACCTTTAAAAACATTTTAAATCCATTGAATTAAGATTTAAGACAACCACGGACCCTTGATATTAAATTAAACTATTAAGCGAATTATGAGAATTTTTTTTTTTTGAAATATGAGCCCCAACCCCTGTTTGAAGGTTTAATTCGGCAACTAAGCGTAATTTTTAATTAAAGATCATCCAAATGAGACATACCATATAGATTTTGTAGCGTGAAATAATTTGCAAAATCCGGCTATGGCCATTTTCTTATTTTTTCCGAAATAAGAGATCCAACCCCTGTATAAAGGCTTAAATGGGCGACAATGCATAAAATCTAGTTAAAGTATATCTAAATAAAGCGTCCTATGTAGATTTTGCCACAGGATATAATGTGTAAAGTTCCCATCGTTTCTCAACTTTACATTATTTTAGGAATAAAATAATTTTATCTCGTGTGCTAACTAAACTTAAACAGCCGTATTTATTAAGGAATACAGAAAACCGCACCATAAATCCCGCTGCCAAAGAAAGTTCATCATAGTTTGTAACTTGTATAATAGTTAAAACAATCTGTTTCAAATGCATTGTGTTATAGTGCTAGAAAAGTAAATTATTAGAGGAGCTTGGTGATTTTTCCTCGCGAAGAAATAATAGTTACAGTAAATTTAGTTTTTTGATGACCTATTTTGTATAGATAGACCTTTAAAAACATTTTAAATCCATTGAATTAAGATTTAAGACAACCACGTACCCTTGATATTAAATTAAACTAAAGTTAGTAGACATAGAATGTTTTGATAATAATATTCGTTTCATCTCTCTTGTAACTTTATACCCTGATCTTTTTTCAAGCGATTTTAACTCAATTTTGTCAAATCGAGTGTGCAAACGTCGACTTGATAATTTTTGCTGTTGCAATGAAACAATTTCAGAAAATCACAAGCTACTACCACAAAATATTTCTTGAATACCGCGTTTACGTTTTTATTTAAATTAAATAAACAATTTTGATGCAATTTCTTTGTTAATGTTGAAGGTTTAATTCGGCGGCTAAGCGTAATTTTTAGTTAAAGGTCATCCAAATGAGACATACCATGTAGATTTTGTAGAGTGAAATAATTTGCAAAATCCGGCTATGGCCATTTTCTTATTTTTTCCGAAATATGGGATCCAACCCCTGTATAAAGGCTTAAATGGGCGACAATGCATAAAATCTAGTTAACGTATATCTAAATAAAGCGTCCTATGTAGATTTTGCCACGGGACATAATGTGTAAAGTTCCCACTAAGAATATTATTTTAAAAATATCGTTTCTCAACTTTAGATTATTTAAGGAATAAAATAATTTTATCTCGTGTGCTAACTAAACCTAAACAGCCGTATTTATTTAGGAATACAGAAAACCGCAACATAAATCACGCTGCCAAAGAAAGTTCATCATAGTTTGTAACATGTATAATAGTTAAAACAATCTGTTTCAAATGCATTGTGTTATAGTGCTAGAAAAGTAAATAATTAGAGGAGCTTGGTGATTTTCCCTCGCGAAGAAATAATAGTTACAGTAAATTTAGTGTTTTGATGACCTATTTTGTATAGATGGACCTTTAAAAACATTTTAAATCCATTGAATTAAGATTTAAGACAACCACGGACCCTTGATATTAAATTAAACTATTAAGCGAATTATGAGAATTTTTTTTTTTTGAAATATGAGCCCCAACCCCTGTTTGAAGGTTTAATTCGGCAACTAAGCGTAATTTTTAGTTAAAGGTCATCCAAATGAGACATACCATATAGATTTTGTAGCGTGAAACAATTTGCAAAATCCGGCTATGGCCATTTTATTATTTTTTCCGAAATATGAGATCCAACCCTTGTATGAAGGCTTAAATGGGCGACAATGCATAAAATCTAGTTAAAGTATATCTAAATAAAGCGTCCTATGTAGATTTTGCCACAGGATATAATGTGTAAAGTTCCCATCGTTTCTCAACTTTACATTATTTTAGGAATAAAATAATTTTATCTCGTGTGCTAACTAAACTTAAACAGCCGTATTTATTTAGGAATACAGAAAACCGCACCATAAATCCCGCTGCCAAAGAAAGTTCATCATAGTTTGTAACATGTATAATAGTTAAAACAATCTGTTTCAAATGCATTGTGTTATAGTGCTAGAAAAGTAAATTATTAGAGGAGCTTGGTGATTTTTCCTCGCGAAGAAATAATAGTTACAGTAAATTTAGTTTTTTGATGACCTATTTTGTATAGATGGACCTTTAAAAACATTTTAAATCCATTGAATTAAGATTTAAGACAACCACGTACCCTTGATATTAAATTAAACTAAAGTTAGTAGACATAGAATGTTTTGATAATAATATTCGTTTCATCTCTCTTGTAACTTTATACCCTGATCTTTTTTCAAGCGATTTTAACTCAATTTTGTCAAATCGAGTGTGCAAACGTCGACTTGATAATTTTTGCTGTTGCAATGAAACAATTTCAGAAAATCACAAGCTACTACCACAAAATATTTCTTGAATACCGCGTTTACGTTTTTATTTAAATTAAATAAACAATTTTGATGCAATTTCTTTGTTATTGTTGAAGGTTTAATTCGGCGGCTAAGCGTAATTTTTAGTTAAAGGTCATCCAAATGAGACATACCATGTAGATTTTGTAGAGTGAAATAATTTGCAAAATCCGGCTATGGCCATTTTCTTATTTTTTCCGAAATATGGGATCCAACCCCTGTATAAAGGCTTAAATGGGCGACAATGCATAAAATCTAGTTAAAGTATATCTAAATAAAGCGTCCTATGTAGATTTTGCCACGGGACATAATGTGTAAAGGTCCCACTAAGAATATTATTTTAAAAATATCGTTTCTCAACTTTAGATTATTTTAGGAATAAAATAATTTTATCTCGTGTGCTAACTAAACTTAAACAGCCGTATTTATTTAGGAATACAGAAAACCGCAACATAAATCACGCTGCCAAAGAAAGTTCATCATAGTTTGTAACATGTATTATAGCTAAAACAATCTGTTTCAAATGCATTGTGTTATAGTGCTAGAAAAGTAAATAATTAGAGGAGCTAGTTACATGCACAGAATCCCACGGAAACCGCGGATTAAGCAGATTCCCAGGCTCATCTTTCCAAGAAGTTCTTATCTGTGTTTCAAGCCAAGTATCACTTTTATTGTAAACTAAAATCATTCTCTGACTATATTCTGTGGTACACAGTCCATTTTTTATAACTTGTAATTCATTTTTAAATAAATTGTTTTTTTAAAAACAAGTTTGGGTGTTCGTGTTATTTAAGTGGCGCAGTCGGTAGGATTGGTACGGTGGTGTTTTTCCCAAATTTTTGAAGAATTCCGACCACTTTGCGGTTTCAACCCTTAAGTGCTGATCCGAAAGAACCAACATCGAACGACCCAGGACAAGTATTGACCAGGCCAGAGGATCGGGAAAGGACAAGGCTCTGAACGAAGACTTCGGAAAAAGTAAGTGCCATTTCCTTTTCACCCCCGTCAAACCCTTCGATTAGGACTTTGATAGGGATAGTTATAGGGCAGTGTATAGCACACAGTTTTTTCAGTCTATTGTAGACAAATTAGTTTTAGATTTTTTCAGTCTATTGTAGACAAATTAGTTTTAGATTTTTTCAGTCTATGGAAGACAAATTAGGGTAAGATTTTTGCAGTCTATCGTAGACACGTAAGTTAAGATTTTGAAAAATACCTTCTCGCAGAGAAAAAAAGGAACTTTCATTTTTGCAGTCTATTGCAGACAAGTAGGTTAAGATTTTTGAAATAATATATATTTGTACACTTCTCGCAGAGAAAGTAAAGAAAAAAGTAATTTTCTTTTATTAAAGAAATATTGTTAATTCTAGTATTGTTTTAAATAGTAAATTATTCAGTTAATTTACTGAAGTAATTAAATTTAAGAAAATGGCTACAAAAGAGGCTCCAAGTGTAGTCAAAACTGTCAATTGGGATTTATTTAAATCCAAAATAGAAAATATTAAACCATTTAATGGGGACAGTAACTTTTTAGCTAGATTTGTCAAAAGATGTGACGACCTTGTTAATAAATATAAAACTTTTAATGACGATGATCTAAATCAACACGTATTTGAATGTATTCAAGAGAAATTAATTGATAAAGCCGAATACATGGTTGGCAGACGTGTCGAATTAGATGATTGGGATAAATTAAAACCTGCATTATTCCAATGTTTTTCTGATAGAAGAGATATTGATTGCTTGGTACAAGAATTGACGCGTACCAGACCTTATAAAAATGAACACCCTGTAGATTTTGGTAACAGATTGCAAATTTTGCGTAGTAACGTTATCCAACGTATTAGTAATGATACTACCTTATCTGACGAACAACGTAATTGCCAAATTGTTCATTATGAAAAAACAGCATTAAATACCTTTATAGGCGGTTGTACGGGAACTTTACGTAATAACATGTACATTAAAAAACCAACATCTTTAGAAGATGCAATGGCTTATATTAAAGAATATGAAAATTTCGAGAAATTATACGGAAATATTCCAGAAAGACCAAATCAAAAAATAAATTTACCACAAATGCATAAACCAAACAACTATCAAAATTCGCAATACTCTCCTAATTTTGTTCCAAATCAATATCAAAACACGCCAGTTCAAAGACCCCAGTTCTTCCAAAACTTTCCAAACCAACAATATTACCCAAGACCAATGTGGCCTAGCCAACCAATTAACTTACAACCTAGACCAGCACAATCACGAAAATACCCGACAAACAGACAAGTATTTGGACCCCCGCAAAATGTGTTTAGACCCAACCAAATACCCCAAAATCAGATGCCAAAACCAACCCCTATGTCGACAACTTCGCGAAACCCTTCCGTAGCTACAAATAGAAATCAAAATCAAAATTCCCAAAACCAAAATTTCCAAAATCAAAATTTCCAAAATCAAAATTTCCAAAATCAAAATTTTCAAAATCAAAATTTTCAAAACCAAAATTTCCAAAATCAAAATTTTAGATACCCACAGTATCAAAAACCTCATTTGGTTTTCGAGGAGCTTTTTTCAAACGAAATCGGCGACAACACAGAACAAGATGTAGCGACGCCGTTTACCGACTCTTATTATCAGTACGACCCAAACATGCCGTACTATAATGAAAACGAAATTATCAAAAATGACCAATCGGAATTTACCGACAAAAATCATGACGAAGATGAACAATATAGTTCTGAAAATTTTCGGGACACGGGCCCAGAAAACCCTCAAGCCTGACAGAAATTAATATTTCTTCAAATAATACACTACCATACGTAGCAATAAAAAAACCCAAAATTAAATTATTAATCGATACCGCTAGTTCGCGATCAATATTAAAACCATCAATAGTCGAAAAATTCTACCCGAATTGTATTTATAATTCAAACAATACAATCAAAACAGCCCTAGGGAGCCAAACCACGCAATTTCAAGCTATAATACCAGCATTCGCAGAATTTGGCAGTAGTCACGAAATAAATTTTATTTTATTTGATTTTCATGATTATTTTGATGGAATTTTAGGACTTTCAGATTTAATAACAATGAATTTAAATATCGATCTAGTTAACAAAAAATTAGTCGGAAAAAACATTCAAATTCCGTTTCAGTACAGAGAACCTACCGAAGTTAATTTTTCTTTTTCAGTTAACCCCCATGAAAAAATTATAAAAAATATTCCTGTCAGTATATATAACGGTGAAATTTTAACAATACCTGGAAACATTAATAATTTAATCATACCCCAAATCTTGACAATTTCAAAAAACGGTTTTGCAGCCCTAGAAATACAAAACCCAACTGATAACGCAATCTCCGTAACATTATCCACACCCATCCCTGTAGAAGCGTTCGAAGTAAATTTATATGAGATTTATACTATGGAAAACTTTACCAAAAACAAAAGTAATTTTAATTGTAATAAAAATATTTCAGAAATTGAAAAAATAATTCGTATTGATCATATGAACACAGAAGAAAAATCAGCTTTTAAAAAATTATGTAAGGACTATTCGGATATTTTTCTAAAACCGGGAGATAAACTAACTTTCACATCAAAAATAAAGCATACGATAAAAACAACGGACGAAATCCCTATACATACTAAATCATATAGATATCCCTATATTCATAAAGAAGAGATCGAACGACAAATCAATGAAATGCTAGAAAAAGGAATTATTAGACCGTCTTGTAGTCCGTGGTCATCTCCAATATGGATCGTCCCGAAAAAAATGGACGCGTCGGGCAAACAAAAATGGCGCGTAGTTTGCGATTTTAGAAAAATAAATGAAAAAACTATTTCTGATCGGTATCCAATCCCAAATATAAACGATATATTAGACCGATTAGGCAGGGCACAATACTTCACCACACTTGACCTAGCAAGCGGATTCCACCAAATTGAAATGGATAAAAACTCTATAGAAAAAACAGCTTTTTCGGTAAACAACGGGCACTATGAATATCTAAGAATGCCGTTCGGGTTGAAAAATGCCCCCTCCACTTTTCAGAGGGTAATCGATGAAGTATTAAAAGAGCTCCAAAATAAAATCTGCATGGTTTTTATGGACGACATAATTATTTTCAGTGTAGGATTGCAGGAACATATACAAAATTTAAAATTAGTATTCTCAAAATTACGTGAGGCTAATCTTAAAATTCAACTAGACAAGTGCGAATTTCTTCGTAAGGAGGTTGAATTTTTAGGTCATATAATAACACCGGCAGGGATAAAACCAAATAATCGTAAAATAGAAGCAATAAAAAAATTTCCCATCCCAAAAACGCAGAAAGAAATAAAGTCCTTTTTAGGGTTATTAGGGTACTATAGACGCTTCATCAAAAATTTTGCTAAACTAACAAAGCCATTAACTCAATGTTTAAAAAAGAATGAAAAAGTAGTTCATAACAAGGAATTTTTAGATTGTGTAAATATATGTAAAAACGTCTTAACATCCGAACCCGTTCTAGCTTACCCAAATTTTGAAAAACCCTTTGAGGTAACTACAGACGCATCAATGTACGCAATAAGCGGAATTTTATCTCAAGATAATCACCCGATATGTTACGCATCTAGAACCCTTAATCCGGCGGAAATTAACTACTCCACTATCGAAAAAGAGTTACTTGCAATAGTGTGGAGTTGTAAATATTTTAGGCCTTATTTATTTGGTCGTAATTTTACAATTTATACCGACCACAAACCTTTACAATGGCTTTTCTCGCTGAAAGAACCCAGCTCTCGACTTGTAAGGTGGCGGTTAAAACTCGAAGAGTTCGATTACACCGTTCAATACAAAAAAGGAAAAAATAATCAAGCCGCAGACGCGTTATCAAGATATCCAATCGATAATGATCTAAATGCACTGGAGACTCAATCAATAGACAATAACCCCGGAGACATAGACATCACAGTTGAGGACTACTTACAAAACGCAGACGTACTCCCAAATATTGATGAGTCAATCATCCAAGAAATACTTGACCCCCAATTTGAACAAACCCGAATTAAAATACTTTCGGACATTCAAATTGCACCCCCCGGTACACCCAAAGACCACAATATCACAGAGGACTCACAAACAGTACACACTTCTTTAGAAGAACCAATCCTTAATATACCTATATCGGAAAAATCTCTAAATACATTTAAAAATCAAATAATAATAACCGAAGGTGACATAGACAAAATTCAATGTAAGTTTAATAAAATATTTCAAAATACGCGATTGTATATATCTGTTTCTAGTAGAAATCCAACGCCCCATTTTGTACAAATTTTAAAAGAATATATAGAACCAAAACAAGTATACGCAGTATACTTTAGGAACCCAACACTGGCCCAAAACTTTGTTATCACGGTCCAAAACCTATTTAAAAATTCTTCTTTTAAATTAATTCAATGTACAAAATTTTTACAGGATGTTGAAACCCTAAACGACCAAAAAGAAAAACTAGAACTATACCATACCACTAAAACTTGTCACCGCGGGATAAATGAAATGAAAATTTCTCTTTGTGCTAAATTTTATTGGCCAAAAATGTCCGTCGACATAGAAAACTATGTTAATAATTGCGAGACATGTTTAAAAAATAAATACGACAGAGACCCCCCTGTAATAAAATTTAATTTGACACCCACTAGCTCAAAACCTTTCGAACATATTCATATTGATACTTTTAAAATTTCAAACGAAAGCTATTTAACTATAATAGATTCATTTTCAAGATACGGACAAGCCTATTCGTTAAAAAGTCTAACAGGACCCATGGTAATAGAAAACCTCCTAAATTTTATATCACACCATGGATTGCCACAAAAAATAACTGCTGACTCAGGCACTGAGTTCAAAAACAAAGAAATCGAAGATTTTTGTAAAATATATAAAATCGAACTACATTATACTACCCCCAAAAATAGTAATTCAAACTCCCCTGTTGAAAGATTCCACTCTACAATAATCGAACACTATCGGTGTCTAAAAGAGGAAACTAGTACTTTTACCCCCGAACAGCTGATCAAACGAGCTATACTCGGCTATAATAATTCTATACATAGCGTAACGAAATTTACACCTTTTGAAATAGTTAAAGGACATATAAACAGTACCGACCCATTCGATATTAATGACCAAATAATTATATCAAATTACGTACAGAAACATAAAGAAACTGCTAAAGAACTTTACAGGAAAATTCAAGAACGAAACGCGGAAACTAAAGAAAAAATTATATCAAAAAGAAACGAAAATCGCCGCGAACCACCCGATTTTGATAAAGAAAAAGTAGCTTACATTAAAACCAAAGCTCGAAATAAAGCCTTACCTAAATTTAAAAAGTCACCTATAAAAGGACAGAGTAATATTAAATTAATTACGCACAAAGGAACATACCATAAAAGTTTTGCTAGAAAACCAAAAATTAAACAAAAACCCTCTTTGCAGGTAAACAATGAAGCTAATACTTCTAACACTGCTTCCGGTCCTTCAGATACTTCCAGCCAACAGTGAACAGACAGACATACAACTAACAACAATAAAAAATCCCATTTTACCCATCCAACTTGGCAATGCAAAAATTATTTATAATAAACACACCTTTTTACACTATATAGATTTAAATCCAATAATAACGCAACTACAAAATATTGAAAAATACTTTTTTATAATAAAAGGCAACATTACAACAAAAAAACCCAATAACCCAATCTCTTATCAGGGCTTAGCGGAAAGTCTTCTCTTACGTACCGAATTTCTTATTCAAACTACACAAGAAAAACTCGAAAATCTCCACCCACACATACGCAATAGACGAGGTTTAATTAATATAATAGGTAAAACATATAAATGGCTTTTTGGCACGTTAGACGCTGACGATGGTAAACGTTACGACGAGGCGATCTTAAACTTAGCTCAAAACCAGAAAAATATAAAGAAAGAACTTAATTTACAAATATCCCTATCGAAAAATTTGATTGATAATTACAACAAAACGATATCGACTCTGAATAAAAATCAGAAAGAACTGGAATACAGCTTAAATATCTTTCAGGCAACAGTGCAAAATTCTTTTAATAACCTTAATCATTATATAACATTTCAAGGCGTCTTATCTCAAATAAATCTAGATTGCCAAAATTTAATTACCTTTGTTGACAATCTAGAAGATGCAATAATGTTTGCTAAGCTAAATACACTCCACAATTCTATAATATCTAGTCATGAATTAGAACAGACGATAACCTATTTGAAAACGATATACAGCGAAAATCAAATTCCAAATTTCAAAAATATTTTATCATACTATCAAATTTTAAGCACTCAAGTCACATTTTCTAAAACAAAATTAATTTTTGCTATACATGTACCTATAATTAAACCTGGAACCTATACCTTTTCCCATTTATATCCCGTGATCCAAAAAGGCAAGGCATTTATCCCAAAATACCCTTATTTGGCACAAACATTTAAAGAAGTCCAGTTCGAAGAAAGTACTTGTCCATCAGTAGAAGATACCTATTACTGCATGGAGAAATTCTACCCACCAGACAGTTGTACCCTTCAACTAATGGAAGGCACCTCCACCACTGGTTGCAAAATTTTAGAAATAAAAATGGCAGAATCAATCTTTGAACAAGTTACACCCGAAGAAATTCTTGTCCTACCATCACAAAAGGAAAGAATTTTTGCCCAATGTAAAAGCGATCAATATTTGGAAATCGAAAACCCAACATTGATCAAAATTCCGAATTCTTGCAGTATTCAAGCAAAATACAAGAAGTTTATCCATGACGTCAAATTACAGCAAGGAAAACCATTAATACTACCGACTGTTGAAATAGCCACTATGGACACAACAAAGTTGTACCGAACACCAAATTACACCGAAATAAATTTCGAAGAAATCTATCGACTAAAAGACCTGACCAATCAACTATCGCCAATACAAGAAATCAATCAATCTATCGAGAGTCCAATCACATTCAGCCTATTGACGTTCGTTATACTGATCCTATTATTATGGATCATTTTTAAGAAGAAACAATATATTGTCAGATGGTTTAAGAAAAAATCCAATCAAGCCAGAAAAACCGAAGATATCGATGACTTTCAAAATCCATCCTCGATTTTGTCAGCTTAAGAAGGGAGGAGTTACATGCACAGAATCCCACGGAAACCGCGGATTAAGCAGATTCCCAGGCTCATCTTTCCAAGAAGTTCTTATCTGTGTTTCAAGCCAAGTATCACTTTTATTGTAAACTAAAATCATTCTCTGACTATATTCTGTGGTACACAGTCCATTTTTTATAACTTGTAATTCATTTTTAAATAAATTGTTTTTTTAAAAACAAGTTTGGGTGTTCGTGTTATTTAAGTAGCTTGGTGATTTTCCCTCGCGAAGAAATAATAGTTACAGTAAATTTAGTTTTTTGATGACCTATTTTGTATAGATGGACCTTTAAAAACATTTTAAATCCATTGAATTAAGATTTAAGACAACCACGGACCCTTGATATTAAATTAAACTATTAAGCGAATTATGAGAATTTTTTTTTGAAATATGAGCCCCAACCCCTGTTTGAAGGTTTAATTCGGCAACTAAGCGTAATTTTTAGTTAAAGGTCATCCAAATGAGACATACCATATAGATTTTGTAGCGTGAAATAATTTGCAAAATCCGGCTATGGCCATTTTCTTATTTTTTCCGAAATAAGAGATCCAACCCCTGTATAAAGGCTTAAATGGGCGACAATGCATAAAATCTAGTTAAATTATATCTAAATAAAGCGTCCTATGTAGATTTTGCCACAGGATATAATGTGTAAAGTTCCCATCGTTTCTCAACTTTACATTATTTTAGGAATAAAATAATTTTATCTCGTGTGATAACTAAACTTAAACAGTCGTATTTATTTAGGAATACAGAAAACCGCACCATAAATCACGCTGCCAAAGAAAGTTCATCATAGTTTGTAACATGTATAATAGTTAAAACAATCTCTTTCAAATGCATGGTGTTATAGTGCTAGAAAAGTAAAATATTAAAGGAGCTTGGTGATTTTCCCTCGCAAAGAAATAATAATTACCGTAAATTTAGTTTTTTGATTACCTATTTTGTATAGTTGGACCTTAAAAAACATTTTAAATCCACTGAATTAAGATTTAAGACAACTACGTACCCTTGATATCAAATTAATCTAAAGTTAGTAGACATAGGATATTTTGATAATAATATTCGTTTCATCTCTCTTGTAACTTTATACTCTGATTTTTTTGCAAGCGATTTTAACTCATTTTTGTCAAATCGAGTGTGCAAACGTCGGCTTGATAATTTTTGCTATTGCAATGAAACAATTTCGGAAATTCAGAAGCTACTACCACAAAATATTTCTTGAATACCGCGTTTACGTTTTTATTTAAATCAAATAAACAATTTTGATGTACTTTCTTTGTTAATGTCCGATCGTAACTTTTAAGCGGATTATAAGAATTTTTTTTTTCGAAATATGAGCTCCAACCCCTGTTTGAAGGCGTAAAATAATTTGCAAAATCTGGCTATGGCCATTTTCTTATTTTTTCCGAAATATGAAATCCAACCCCTGTATAAAGGCTTAAAAGGGCGACAATGCATAAAATCTAGTTAAAGTATATCTAAATAAAACGTCCTATGTAGATTTTGCCAAGGGACAGAATGTGTAAAGTTCCCACTAAGAATATTATTTTAAAAATATCGTTTCTCAACTTTAGATAATTTTAGAAAAAGAAAATTTATCTCGTGTGCTAACTAAACTTAAACAGCCGTATTTATGTAGGAATTCAGAAAGCGCACCATAAATCATACTGCCAAAGAAAGTTCATCATAGTTTGTAACATGTATTATAGTTAAAACAATCTGTTTCAAATGCATGGTGTTATAGTAATAGAAAAGGTAAATATTAGAGGAGCTTGGTGATTTTCCCTTGCAAAGAAATAATAATTACCGTAAATTTAGTTTTTTGATGACCTATTTTGTATAGTTGGACCTTTAAAAACATTTTAAACCCATTGAATTAAGATTTAAGACAACCACGTACCCTTGATATTAAATTAAACTAAAGTTAGTAGACATAGGCTGTTTTGATAATAATATTCGTTTCATCTCTCTTGTAACTTTATACTCTGATTTTTTTGCAAGCGATTTTAACTCTGTTTTGTCAAATCGAGTGTGCAAACGTCGGCTTGATAATTTTTGCTATTGCAATGAAACAATTTCGGAAAATCAGAAGCTACTACCATAAAATATTTCTTGAATACCACGTTTACGTTTTTATTTAAATCAAATAAACAATTTTGATGTACTTTCTTTGTTAATGTCCGATCGTAACTTTTAAGCGGATCATAAGAATTTTTTTTTTCGAAATATGAGCTCCAACCCCTGTTTGAAGGTTTAATTCGGCGGCTAAGCGTAATTTTTAGTTAAAACTCATCCAAATGAGACATACCATGTAGATTTTGTAGCGTGAAATAATTTGCAAAATCCGGCTATGGCCATTTTCTTATTTTTTCCGAAATATGAAATCCAACCCTTGTATGAAGGCTTAAATGGGCGACAATGCATAAAATCTAGCTAAGGAATATATCTAAATAAAACGTCCTATGTAGATTTTGCCAAGGGACAGAATGTGTAAAGTTCCCACTAAGAATATTATATTAAAAATATCGTTTCTCGACTTTAGATTATTTTAGGAATAAAATAATTTTATCTCGTGTTCTAACTAAACTTAAACAGCCGTATTTATTTAGGAATTCAGAAAACCGCACAATAAATCACGCTGCCAAAAAAAGTTCATCATAGTGTGTAACATGTATAATAATAGTTAAAACAATCTGTTTCAAATGCATGGTGTTATAGTGCTAGAAAAGTAAAATATTAGAGGAGCATGGTGATTTTCCCTCGCAAAGAAATAATAATTACCGTAAATTTAGTTTTTTGATGACTCATTTTGTATAGTTGGACCTTTAAAAACATTTTTAATTCACTGAATTAAGATTTAAGACAACCACGTACCCTTGATTTCAAATGAATCTAAAGTTAGTAGACATAGGATATTTTGATAATAATATTCGTTTCATCTCTCTTGTAACTTTATATTCTGATTTTCTTGCAAGTGATTTTAACTCATTTTTGTCATGTCGAGTGTGCAATCGTCGACTTGATAATTTTTGCTATTGCAATGAAATAATTTCGGAAAATCAGAAGCTACTACCACAAAATATTTCTTGAATTCCGCGTTTACGTATTTATTTAAATTAAATAAACAATTTTGATGTACTTTCTTTGTTAATGTCCGATCGTAACTTTTAAGCGGATTATAAGAATTTTTTTTCGAAATATGAGCTCCAACCCCTGTTTGAAGGTTTAATTTGGCGGCTAAGCGTAATTTTTAGTTAAAGCTCATCCAAATGAGACATACCATGTAGATTTTGTAGCGTGAAATAATTTGCAAAATCCGGCTATGGCCATTTTCTTATTTTTTCCGAAATATGAAATCCAACCCTTGTATGAAGGCTTAAATGGGCGACAATGCATAAAATCTAGTTAAAGTATATCTAAATAAAACATCCTATGTAGCATTTGCCAAGGGACAGAATGTGTAGAGTTCCCACTAAGAATATTATAATAAAAATGTCTTTTCTCGACTTTAGATTATTTTAGGAATAAAATAATTTTATCTCGTGTGCTAACTAAACTTAAACAGCCGTATTTATTTAGTAATACATAAAACCGCACCATAAATCATGCTGCCAAAGAAAGTTTATCATAGTTTGTAACATGTATAATAGTTAAAACAATCTGTTTCAAATGCATTGTGTTATAGTGCTAGAAAAATAAATAATTAGAGGAGCTTGGTGATTTTCCCTCGCGAAGAAATAATAGTTACAGTAAATTTAGTTTTTTGAAGACCTATTTTGTATAGATGGACCTTTAAAAACATTTTAAATCCATTGAATTAAGATTTAAGACAACCACGGACCCTTGATATTAAATTAAACTATTAAGCGAATTATGAGAATTTTTTTTTTTGAAATATGAGCCCCAACCCCTGTTTGAAGGTTTAATTCGGCAACTAAGCGTAATTTTTAGTTAAAGATCATCCAAATGAGACATACCATATAGATTTTGTAGCGTGAAATAATTTGCAAAATCCGGCTATGGCCATTTTCTTATTTTTTCCGAAATAAGAGATCCAACCCCTGTATAAAGGCTTAAATAGGCGACAATGCATAAAATCTAGTTAAAGTATATCTAAATAAAGCGTCCTATGTAGATTTTGCCACAGGATATAATGTGTAAAGTTCCCATCGTTTCTCAACTTTACATTATTTTAGGAATAAAATAATTTTATCTCGTGTGCTAACTAAACTTAAACAGCCGTATTTATTTAGGAATACAGAAAACCGCACCATAAATCCCGCTGCCAAAGAAAGTTCATCATAGTTTGTAACTTGTATAATAGTTAAAACAATCTGTTTCAAATGCATTGTGTTATAGTGCTAGAAAAGTAAATTATTAGAGGAGCTTGGTGATTTTTCCTCGCGAAGAAATAATAGTTACAGTAAATTTAGTTTTTTGATGACCTATTTTGTATAGATAGACCTTTAAAAACATTTTAAATCCATTGAATTAAGATTTAAGACAACCACGTACCCTTGATATTAAATTAAACTAAAGTTAGTAGACATAGAATGTTTTGATAATAATATTCGTTTCATCTCTCTTGTAACTTTATACCCTGATCTTTTTTCAAGCGATTTTAACTCAATTTTGTCAAATCGAGTGTGCAAACGTCGACTTGATAATTTTTGCTGTTGCAATGAAACAATTTCAGAAAATCACAAGCTACTACCACAAAATATTTCTTGAATACCGCGTTTACGTTTTTATTTAAATTAAATAAACAATTTTGATGCAATTTCTTTGTTAATGTTGAAGGTTTAATTCGGCGGCTAAGCGTAATTTTTAGTTAAAGGTCATCCAAATGAGACATACCATGTAGATTTTGTAGAGTGAAATAATTTGCAAAATCCGGCTATGGCCATTTTCTTATTTTTTCCGAAATATGGGATCCAACCCCTGTATAAAGGCTTAAATGGGCGACAATGCATAAAATCTAGTTAACGTATATCTAAATAAAGCGTCCTATGTAGATTTTGCCACGGGACATAATGTGTAAAGTTCCCACTAAGAATATTATTTTAAAAATATCGTTTCTCAACTTTAGATTATTTAAGGAATAAAATAATTTTATTTCGTGTGCTAACTAAACTTAAACAGCCGTATTTATTTAGGAATACAGAAAACCGCAACATAAATCACGCTGCCAAAGAAAGTTCATCATAGTTTGTAACATGTATAATAGTTAAAACAATCTGTTTCAAATGCATTGTGTTATAGTGCTAGAAAAGTAAATAATTAGAGGAGCTTGGTGATTTTCCCTCGCGAAGAAATAATAGTTACAGTAAATTTAGTTTTTTGATGACCTATTTTGTATAGATGGACCTTTAAAAACATTTTAAATCCATTGAATTAAGATTTAAGACAACCACGGACCCTTGATATTAAATTAAACTATTAAGCGAATTATGAGAATTTTTTTTTTTTGAAATATGAGCCCCAACCCCTGTTTGAAGGTTTAATTCGGCAACTAAGCGTAATTTTTAGTTAAAGGTCATCCAAATGAGACATACCATATAGATTTTGTAGCGTGAAATAATTTGCAAAAACCGGCTATGGCCATTTTATTATTTTTTCCGAAATATGAGATCCAACCCTTGTATGAAGGCTTAAATGGGCGACAATGCATAAAATCTAGTTAAAGTATATCTAAATAAAGCGTCCTATGTAGATTTTGCCACGGGACATAATGTGTAAAGTTCCCACTAAGAATATTATTTTAAAAATATCATTTCTCAACTTTACATTATTTTAGGAATAAAATAATTTTATCTCGTGTGCTAACTAAACTTAAACAGCCGTATTTATTTAGTAATACAGAAAACCGCACCATAAATCATGCTGCCAAAGAAAGTTTATCATAGTTTGTAACATGTATAATAGTTAAAACAATCTGTTTCAAATGCATTGTGTTATAGTGCTAGAAAAGTAAATAATTAGAGGAGCTTGGTGATTTTCCCTCGCGAAGAAATAATAGTTACAGTAAATTTAGTTTTTTGAAGACCTATTTTGTATAGATGGACCTTTAAAAACATTTTAAATCCATTGAATTAAGATTTAAGACAACCACGGACCCTTGATATTAAATTAAACTATTAAGCGAATTATGAGAATTTTTTTTTTTTGAAATATGAGCCCCAACCCCTGTTTGAAGGTTTAATTTGGCAACTAAGCGTAATTTTTAGTTAAAGGTCATCCAAATGAGACATACCATATAGATTTTGTAGCGTGAAATAATTTGCAAAATCCGGCTATGGCCATTTTCTTATTTTTTCCGAAATAAGAGATCCAACCCCTGTATAAAGGCTTAAATGGGCGACAATGCATAAAATCTAGTTAAAGTATATCTAAATAAACCGTCCTATGTAGATTTTGCCACAGGATATAATGTGTAAAGTTCCCATCGTTTCTCAACTTTACATTATTTTAGGAATAAAATAATTTTATCTCGTGTGCTAACTAAACTTAAACAGCCGTATTTATTTAGGAATACAGAAAACCGCACCATAAATCCCGCTGCCAAAGAAAGTTCATCATAGTTTGTAACATGTATAATAGTTAAAACAATCTGTTTCAAATGCATTGTGTTATAGTGCTAGAAAAGTAAATTATTAGAGGAGCTTGGTGATTTTTCCTCGCGAAGAAATAATAGTTACAGTAAATTTAGTTTTTTGATGACCTATTTTGTATAGATGGACCTTTAAAAACATTTTAAATCCATTGAATTAAGATTTAAGACAACCACGTACCCTTGATATTAAATTAAACTAAAGTTAGTAGACATAGAATGTTTTGATAATAATATTCGTTTCATCTCTCTTGTAACTTTATACCCTGATCTTTTTTCAAGCGATTTTAACTCAATTTTGTCAAATCGAGTGTGCAAACGTCGACTTGATAATTTTTGCTGTTGCAATGAAACAATTTCAGAAAATCACAAGCTACTACCACAAAATATTTCTTGAATACCGCGTTTACGTTTTTATTTAAATTAAATAAACAATTTTGATGCAATTTCTTTGTTAATGTTGAAGGTTTAATTCGGCGGCTAAGCGTAATTTTTAGTTAAAGGTCATCCAAATGAGACATACCATGTAGATTTTGTAGAGTGAAATAATTTGCAAAATCCGGCTATGGCCATTTTCTTATTTTTTCCGAAATATGGGATCCAACCCCTGTATAAAGGCTTAAATGGGCGACAATGCATAAAATCTAGTTAACGTATATCTAAATAAAGCGTCCTATGTAGATTTTGCCACGGGACATAATGTGTAAAGTTCCCACTAAGAATATTATTTTAAAAATATCGTTTCTCAACTTTAGATTATTTAAGGAATAAAATAATTTTATCTCGTGTGCTAACTAAACTTAAACAGCCGTATTTATTTAGGAATACAGAAAACCGCAACATAAATCACGCTGCCAAAGAAAGTTCATCATAGTTTGTAACATGTAGGTATAATAGTTAAAACAATCTGTTTCAAATGCATTGTGTTATAGTGCTAGAAAAGTAAATAATTAGAGGAGCTTGGTGATTTTCCCTCGCGAAGAAATAATAGTTACAGTAAATTTAGTTTTTTGATGACCTATTTTGTATAGATGGACCTTTAAAAACATTTTAAATCCATTGAATTAAGATTTAAGACAACCACGGACCCTTGATATTAAATTAAACTATTAAGCGAATTATGAGAATTTTTTTTTTTTGAAATATGAGCCCCAACCCCTGTTTGAAGGTTTAATTCGGCGGCTAAGCGTAATTTTTAGTTAAAGGTCATCCAAATGAGACATACCATGTAGATTTTGTAGAGTGAAATAATTTGCAAAATCCGGCTATGGCCATTTTCTTATTTTTTCCGAAATATGGGATCCAACCCCTGTATAAAGGCTTAAATGGGCGACAATGCATAAAATCTAGTTAAAGTATATCTAAATAAAGCGTCCTATGTAGATTTTGCCACGGGACATAATGTGTAAAGTTCCCACTAAGAATATTATTTTAAAAATATCGTTTCTCAACTTTAGATTATTTTAGGAATAAAATAATTTTATCTCGTGTGCTAACTAAACTTAAACAGCCGTATTTATTTAGGAATACAGAAAACCGCAACATAAATCACGCTGCCAAAGAAAGTTCATCATAGTTTGTAACATGTATTATAGCTAAAACAATCTGTTTCAAATGCATTGTGTTATAGTGCTAGAAAAGTAAATAATTAGAGGAGCTTGGTGATTTTCCCTCGCGAAGAAATAATAGTTACAGTAAATTTAGTTTTTTGATGACCTATTTTGTATAGATGGACCTTTAAAAACATTTTAAATCCATTGAATTAAGATTTAAGACAACCACGGACCCTTGATATTAAATTAAACTATTAAGCGAATTATGAGAATTTTTTTTTGAAATATGAGCTCCAACCCCTGTTTGAAGGTTTAATTCGGCGGCTAAGCGTAATTTTTAGTTAAAACTCATCCAAATGAGACATACCATGTAGATTTTGTAGCGTGAAATAATTTGCAAAATCCGGCTATGGCCATTTTCTTATTTTTTCCGAAATATGAAATCCAACCCTTGTATGAAGGCTTAAATGGGCGACAATGCATAAAATCTAGCTAAGGAATATATCTAAATAAAACGTCCTATGTAGATTTTGCCAAGGGACAGAATGTGTAAAGTTCCCACTAAGAATATTATATTAAAAATATCGTTTCTCG
This sequence comes from Polydrusus cervinus, assembly GCA_935413205.1. Taxonomy (NCBI): domain Eukaryota; kingdom Metazoa; phylum Arthropoda; class Insecta; order Coleoptera; family Curculionidae; genus Polydrusus; species Polydrusus cervinus. The sequence continues at coordinate 12,934,231 of OW284517.1, forward strand.
ACTTTAGATTATTTTAGGAATAAAATAATTTTATCTCGTGTTCTAACTAAACTTAAACAGCCGTATTTATTTAGGAATTCAGAAAACCGCACAATAAATCAAGCTGCCAAAAAAAGTTCATCATAGTGTGTAACATGTATAATAATAGTTAAAACAATCTGTTTCAAATGCATGGTGTTATAGTGCTAGAAAAGTAAAATATTAGAGGAGCATGGTGATTTTCCCTCGCAAAGAAATAATAATTACCGTAAATTTAGTTTTTTGATGACTCATTTTGTATAGTTGGACCTTTAAAAACATTTTTAATTCACTGAATTAAGATTTAAGACAACCACGTACCCTTGATTTCAAATTAATCTAAAGTTAGTAGACATAGGATATTTTGATAATAATATTCGTTTCATCTCTCTTGTAACTTTATACTCTGATTTTTTTGCAAGCGATTTTAACTCATTTTTGTCAAATCGAGTGTGCAAACGTCGGCTTGATAATTTTTGCTATTGCAATGAAACAATTTCGGAAATTCAGAAGCTACTACCACAAAATATTTCTTGAATACCGCGTTTACGTTTTTATTTAAATCAAATAAACAATTTTGATGTACTTTCTTTGTTAATGTCCGATCGTAACTTTTAAGCGGATTATAAGAATTTTTTTTTTCGAAATATGAGCTCCAACCCCTGTTTGAAGGCGTAAAATAATTTGCAAAATCTGGCTATGGCCATTTTCTTATTTTTTCCGAAATATGAAATCCAACCCCTGTATAAAGGCTTAAAAGGGCGACAATGCATAAAATCTAGTTAAAGTATATCTAAATAAAACGTCCTATGTAGATTTTGCCAAGGGACAGAATGTGTAAAGTTCCCACTAAGAATATTATTTTAAAAATATCGTTTCTCAACTTTAGATAATTTTAGAAAAAGAAAATTTATCTCGTGTGCTAACTAAACTTAAACAGCCGTATTTATGTAGGAATTCAGAAAGCGCACCATAAATCATACTGCCAAAGAAAGTTCATCATAGTTTGTAACATGTATTATAGTTAAAACAATCTGTTTCAAATGCATGGTGTTATAGTAATAGAAAAGGTAAATATTAGAGGAGCTTGGTGATTTTCCCTTGCAAAGAAATAATAATTACCGTAAATTTAGTTTTTTGATGACCTATTTTGTATAGTTGGACCTTTAAAAACATTTTAAACCCATTGAATTAAGATTTAAGACAACCACGTACCCTTGATATTAAATTAAACTAAAGTTAGTAGACATAGGCTGTTTTGATAATAATATTCGTTTCATCTCTCTTGTAACTTTATACTCTGATTTTTTTGCAAGCGATTTTAACTCTGTTTTGTCAAATCGAGTGTGCAAACGTCGGCTTGATAATTTTTGCTATTGCAATGAAACAATTTCGGAAAATCAGAAGCTACTACCATAAAATATTTCTTGAATACCACGTTTACGTTTTTATTTAAATCAAATAAACAATTTTGATGTACTTTCTTTGTTAATGTCCGATCGTAACTTTTAAGCGGATCATAAGAATTTTTTTTTTCGAAATATGAGCTCCAACCCCTGTTTGAAGGTTTAATTCGGCGGCTAAGCGTAATTTTTAGTTAAAACTCATCCAAATGAGACATACCATGTAGATTTTGTAGCGTGAAATAATTTGCAAAATCCGGCTATGGCCATTTTCTTATTTTTTCCGAAATATGAAATCCAACCCTTGTATGAAGGCTTAAATGGGCGACAATGCATAAAATCTAGCTAAGGAATATATCTAAATAAAACGTCCTATGTAGATTTTGCCAAGGGACAGAATGTGTAAAGTTCCCACTAAGAATATTATATTAAAAATATCGTTTCTCGACTTTAGATTATTTTAGGAATAAAATAATTTTATCTCGTGTTCTATAACTAAACTTAAACAGCCGTATTTATTTAGGAATTCAGAAAACCGCACAATAAATCAAGCTGCCAAAAAAAGTTCATCATAGTGTGTAACATGTATAATAATAGTTAAAACAATCTGTTTCAAATGCATGGTGTTATAGTGCTAGAAAAGTAAAATATTAGAGGAGCATGGTGATTTTCCCTCGCAAAGAAATAATAATTACCGTAAATTTAGTTTTTTGATGACTCATTTTGTATAGTTGGACCTTTAAAAACATTTTTAATTGACTGAATTAAGATTTAAGACAACCACGTACCCTTGATTTCAAATGAATCTAAAGTTAGTAGACATAGGATATTTTGATAATAATATTCGTTTCATCTCTCTTGTAACTTTATATTCTGATTTTCTTGCAAGTGATTTTAACTCATTTTTGTCATGTCGAGTGTGCAATCGTCGACTTGATAATTTTTGCTATTGCAATGAAATAATTTCGGAAAATCAGAAGCTACTACCACAAAATATTTCTTGAATTCCGCGTTTACGTATTTATTTAAATTAAATAAACAATTTTGATGTACTTTCTTTGTTAATGTCCGATCGTAACTTTTAAGCGGATTATAAGAATTTTTTTTCGAAATATGAGCTCCAACCCCTGTTTGAAGGTTTAATTTGGCGGCTAAGCGTAATTTTTAGTTAAAGCTCATCCAAATGAGACATACCATGTAGATTTTGTAGCGTGAAATAATTTGCAAAATCTGGCTATGGCCATTTTCTTATTTTTTCCGAAATATGAAATCCAACCCTTGTATGAAGGCTTAAATGGGCGACAATGCATAAAATCTAGTTAAAGTATATCTAAATAAAACATCCTATGTAGCATTTGCCAAGGGACAGAATGTGTAAAGTTCCCACTAAGAATATTATAATAAAAATGTCTTTTCTCGACTTTAGATTATTTTAGGAATAAAATAATTTTATCTCGTGTGCTAACTAAACTTAAACAGCCGTATTTATTTAGGAATACAGAAAACCGCACCATAAATCACGCTGCCAAAGAAAGTTTATCATAGTTTGTAACATGTATAATAGTTAAAACAATCTGTTTCAAATGCATTGTGTTATAGTGCTAGAAAAGTAAATTATTAGAGGAGCTTGGTGATTTTCCCTCGCGAAGAAATAATAGTTACAGTAAATTTATTTTTTTGATGACCTATTTTGTATAGTTGGACCTTTAAAAACATTTTAAATCCATTGAATTAAGAACATCCTATGTCAACTACATTTAGTTTAATTTAATATCAAGGGTACGTGGTTGTCTTAAATCTTATTTTAATTAATTTAAAATGTTTTTGAAAGTCCGACTATACAAAATAAATCATCAAAAAACTAAATTTACGGTAATTATTATTTCTTTGCATGGGAAAATCACCAAGCTACTATAATAATTTACTTTTCTAGCAATATAACAATATGCATTGGAAACACATTGTTTTAACTATTATACATGATACATACCTACTATGTTGAACTTTCTTTGGCAGCGTGATTTATGGTACGGTTTTCTGAATTCTTAGATCAATACAGCTGTTTAAACTTCGTTAGGACACGAGATAAAATCATGTTCCTCCTAAAATAATCTAAAGTTGAAAAACAATATTTAAAAAATAATATTCTTAGTGGGAACTTTACACATTATATCCCGTGAAAAAATCTACACAGGACGCTTTACTTAGATATACTTTAACTAGATTTTATTCATTGTCGCCCATTTAAGCCTTCAAGCACGGGTTGGAGCTCATATTTCGGAAAAAATAAGAAAATAGCCAAAGCCGGATTTTGCAAATTATTTCACGCTACAAAATCTACATGGTATGTCTAATTTGGATGTCCTTTAACTAAAAAAAAATTTATTTCCCAGTGTCCCGCCTGAGGACTGCATCGAGCTAGTCAGAAACCTTCTCTTTCACGATACAGACATTCCTACTCATCACATTCTAAATATTGGTCTTTTGATCGACGCTGTCCTAAAACAAAACCCTTTTTTTTCACAATCCTCTGGATTAGCCATGGGTTCTTCGCTCAGCCCTTTGCTTGCAGAAGTTTTTCTGTCATTTCTTGAATCAATAATTGAAACACACCCTCTCTTTTCAAAAATAATTTGTTTTTTCAGATATGTAGATGACACATTCCTCATTTTCACCATTTCACCGGGTCTCGACAGGATCTACAATTGTTTCTAACTTTTTTACACTCACTGCACCCTTCTATACAATTTACAATGGAAATTGAAGCTAACTGTTCCATTCCCTTCCTAGATCTCTATATCCAGAGAAGCTCTAATCACTTACAATTTGGCATTTATCACAAACCAACTAGCACAGATCTAGTTATACCATTTCATTCTAATCATCCCCACAGTCAAAAAATGGCAGCCTTTAACAGCTATGTCCACAGACTCTTTAATATTCCTCTCTCCAAAAATAATTTTAAGACTGAACTCAACCATATAAAACAACTAGCTTTCAATAATAATTACCCAATATAGGTCATCAACAAACTTTTTTACAGACATCTTTCCAAATTTATCAAAAAGAAGCTCATTACTTTTCCGAAACCTGCTGCTTCAGAAACTAGATTTTTTTCCCTTCCTTTTTATAACATTATTTCTTATAAAATTCAAGATATCTTCAAAAACCTCAACTTGAATATTAGTTTCAAAGTGAAATCCAAGCTAAAACATTTTGTCACACGTTCCAAGGACAAAACCCCCATTTTGGACAAGTCGGGAGTCTATTCTATTTCCTGTAACTACCCCCTCTATGCAACACAATTTACATTGGTCAGAGTGGACGCAAAATCATAACTCGAGTTCTCGAACACCAAAAGATTATAGAAAAGAATGTCGACCAAGTCTACCTTTACCAATCACATTATCAACCATAATTACTCTTTCAATCTTGAATCTGGCACTAAGGTCTTACACGTCTGTGACAAGGGAGTTACCATGAATCTTTTAGAAATTCTAGAGATTCAAAAAGCTTTACAAAATCCTAATTTAAACTGCATTAACGACCAAATTAATTTTTCCTGCCTATCTTTCTTTAATTCACTCAATTTTTTAAATACATAACTATTAACATTAACACACTAAACAAACAATTTTTTTTTCCACTTTTTTAAACTAAAACTGTTACTTTCCTTTCAATTTCTAGTTTTCTTTTCAAGTTCAAAAACTTTTTGCACATATCACACCATCTGTCGGCAGACACTCGAAACATACTCTCTTCGGTTTCCACTTTACCCATATTTAAAATTCCACACCTCACGCCATCTATGTTTTTTAAATTGAACTTCACTTCCTACCTATAATACAAATGTTCAAATTCTTACTATATTATGCTAGATGGCATCGCATACGATCGAGCTTGACTTGTTCCATCTGTTTCATGTTTTGATTTACTAATTATTGATAAGGTGTTTCTTTCTTTCACATATGTAAACTTGTTCTTTATTTCTTTTTAAGGTGTTACTCTTTAGTGCATACGAACTGGTGAACGTATGACATTCTCAGCCCTACCTTTTGTATTTCTTCCAGAAATTTCCGTTTAATCTCCATTTTGCTGAACCAAGATGTGGGGTTTAACACGTTTTTACAAAGTAAAATGTTTCCGAAAATTTCGCAATAAAACATAGTTTCACTTGCTTTCATTATTCAATTTATTATATACTAGCATAATGTTAATTGTCAAATAATTTTCTTTTTTCAAATTTTTTCTGCTACATAAGGTTGGTAGGTACAAACCATCTTTTCCCATTTTTATTTCTCTCATTAATAATATTCAGGTATATCCAAATTAACAGCTTTTCTTCCTTTTTGATGTTAAAATCTTTTATTATACAAACAGTATCACAAATTTATCACCTTTTTTAACACATTTATAGCAAACATTTTCTTTTGCTTTACAGTTATATTCACCTTCACCACCTTGAGAATGTCATAGGTTCTCTCCTTTCTCTATTCCCGCTGAAGATGAGAGTTTGTACTCTCGAAACATGTACGGATTAATATTAAACTAGTAAAGCAGACTTTGAGTTTTTCTTTCCTACTACTTCATATTTCACTCCAATGAGAGATGGACTACTTAAAAAAAAACCATGTATTGTTTCCAATGCATGGTGTTATGGTGCTAGAAAAGTAAAATATTACCGTAGCATGGTGATTTTCTCATGCAAATAAATAATAATTACCGTAAATTTAGTTTTTTGATAACCTATTTTGTATAGTCGGACCTTTAAAAACATTTTAAATCAATTGAAATAAGATTTAAGACAACCAGGTACCCTTGATATCAAATTAAACTAAAGTTAGTTGATCGACATAGGACGTTCTTGATAGTTATATTCGTTTCATCTCTCTTGAAACTTTATATTCTGATTTTGTTGCAAGTGATTTTAACTCATTTTTGTCAAATACAGTGTGCAAACGTCGAATAATATTTGCCTTTGCAATGAAACAATTTCGGGAAATCGGATGTTACTACTTTTGCGGTCCCGTGTCCTTTTTTTCGTGTTTTTAAGGCAATAATTGGCCATTTTTATGGCCGTGCCCCTGTGGAAAATGTGGATGTGACAATATTTGGTGTAATTTATTTTTGTTTATTGTCTTTCTTGTGTACGTTCTTATTGGCAGAAGAAAGTTAAATCATAAGTAAGTAAACATTTTATTTTTTATCATTGCAGTTGTTTTTTATTTAAATGGGGACCTAGGAAGGAATATTTTTCGTTACTAAGTATAAATTACATATGACATTTTTTTTTGAAATGAAATTTATTTGATTTTGACAGGTGTCGAGCCGAAATTTGTTCTAGATTCCAAAAAAGTGGTTTTTAAAATTTTGAAAAAAATTTTCATAAATATATAATAAAGGATTTTGAGGTTTGTTAGGGGTTTATTCGGGGCTTTTGAGGATTTTGAGGTATATTAGAGTATTTTGAGGTATATCAGGGTTACTTAGGATTTATTAGGGATTTCAACACTTTAAACGATGGTTATCGTTAGATTTTTTGTTAATAGAGGGCGCTATGTATAATAAGTCGCCATTTGAATATTATAATGTCGATATGTAAGAACGCGTTTTAAAAGTATCTGAGAGTCGGCCAGCACACGGCCGATGAGAGACAAGATTCTGACCAGCGTTGCCACATCTAGTAGATTTTCTACTTTTTGGTAGATTTTCACCCTTCTTCAGTAGGCATATTTTCTTTAGTAGATTTTGGTAGATTTTAATATCAATTTCAATAATGTAAATATGCCATTAACAATATAATTATTGTAAAAATTATTTTAATTAAGACTTATTTATTTTAATATCGAACGACGACCTTTTTTTTTTTTTTTTAGACACCACTTAGAAAACAAGAGGAAGGTTATGGTTATTGCGGCCTATGTCGAGGCCGCGACCCTTTTTTCACTATTATTTTTAGTGCTCACTCAAAAATCACCGAGCCCCCCCTAATTTAGTAGATTTTAGTAGATTCAAAATAAAATAAAAGTAGATTCGCCAAAATAAATGTGGCAACGCTGATTCTGACTCTAAAATCCGACTCCGCCAAATCTTAACATCAGATTGGCAGTAACTTATTAACGGGTTGAGTTGGATATCTAATAGTCAAAATTGAGATCCAAAAAGAAAAGACAGTAAGATCTCGCCGACTCCGAAAGAGATTCGTTAACTTTATCATTGGAAATCTACGACGCCAAATCAAGAGAGTATATTTGTTTCATTAGCAGAAGTTTAAATACATTTCAGGACGCCAAGTGATCGGCCGCTGCTTAGCCGCGGGCAGCCGATTCACTTATAATCACCGAACACGAGAAGATAGGAAATCGCGGCTAAGATAATGGAATCCAGGGCCAAAGTGGTTCGCCCCTGTTTTGCATAGTGGAAACAGACTCCTATCGATATTCCCAGACGAACGACACCCAAAACCTGGAACCCGGAGGTGGCGCCTCGCGTCACAGGGATTTAAAGGGTTTTTCCCGAAATTAGACATTTTTGGACTTGGAGGATTTTTCGAGAAATTCTTATTTCTTCGATAACTTCGAAAGGGGAGGCCGGCCCTCTTTTTTACAAGAGAGCAAAGTTGAAGGGAATAATATTCCCTAACTTCTGGCACAAGAATCAGGCCGCTAACTAATGGGCCTTAGAAGTTAGCCCGACAGTGAAAATCGAGGTTTTGGAGTTTTTCTCTATAAAAAACTCCTGGCGCCTAAACAACGAAGAAAAGTATCCGTCCCGAGGATAGAGGTCGAGGGACTTTACGGGATGCCTCTAACCAAGCATTCACCGACGAAACCGGCCCGGACATCAAGAGCGGCAGTCATAGACAATATGAATCCCGAAGAAAGAACAAAGACAAGCCTACGTACAGACCCGGCTGGCCCTACAATAAATAACACAGAACAGTTTATTCAAGGTACTCCTTTGCCCCATGGAGATACGGAGTCCGCTCTGCTCCAAGAGCACCTTAGCCGAGGCACACATGGGCTAGAGCCCGAGAAACTAGGTAAAGGGCAAGGAGAGCCTACCTTGGATTATTTTTCGAAAAAAAAAATTTGAAAAATGTTCGTCTCGATTCGTAGATGACAAATCAACTAATATAAAAAAATTTCTAAATTTTTCAATATATTCGATTTTTTTTAAATTCTCGAATCGAAAACAAATCGACCTAATCCACCTTCGTAGGTACTCAGAATCGCCCTCCGAACGATACTCTCCGAGTTATCACGCTTTTAAGGGCGATAACCATCGTTTAACGTGTTGAAATCCCTACTAAATCCAAAGTAACCCTAATATACCTCAAAATACTCTAATATACCTCAAAATCCTCAAAAGCCCCCAATAAAACCCTAACAAACCTCAAAATCCTTTATTATATATTTATGAAATTTTTTTTCAAAATTTTAAAAACCACTTTTTCGGAATCTAGAACGAATTTCGGCTCGACACCTGTCAAATTCGAAATTTAAAAAAAAAATCAATTTTTCAAAAAAAAAAAATTTGAAAAATGTTCGTCTCAGTTAGTAGATGACGACGAATCCACTACTTAATATAAAAAAATTTCAAGTTTTTTCAATATTTTCGATTTTTTTTAATCCTTGAATCGAAAACTAATCAACCTAATCCACCTTCGTAGGTACTCAGAATCGCCCTCTGAACGATACTTTCCGAGTTATCACACTTTTAAGGGCGATAACCATCGTTTAACGTGTTGAAATCCCATATAAATCCTAAGTAACCCTAATATACCTCAAAATACTCTAATATACCTCAAAATCCTCAAAAGCCCCCAATAAACCCCTAACAAACCTCAAAATCCTTTATTATATATTTATGAAAAATTTTTTCAAAATTTTAAAAACCACTTTTTTGGAATCTAGAACGAATTTCGGCTCGACACCTGTAAAAATCAAAATTTTTGAAAAAATAAATTTTTCGAAAAAAAAGAAAAATTTGAAAAATGTTCGTCTCGGTTAGTAGATGACGAATCAACTAATATAAAAAATTTCAAAATTTTTCAATATTTTCGATTTTTTTATCCTTGAATCGAAAACTAATCGACCTAATCCACCTTCGTTGGTACTCAGAATCGCCCTCCGAACGATACTCTCCGAGTTATGACGCTTTTAAGGGCGATAACCATCGTTTAAAGTGTTGAAATCCCTAATAAATCCTAAGTAACCCTGATATACCTCAAAATGCTCTAATATACCTCAAAATCCTCAAAAGCCCCCAATGTAAACCCCTAACAAACCTCAAAATCCTTTATTATATATTTATGAAAAAATTTTTCTAAATTTTAAAAACCACTTTTTCGGAATCTAGAACGAAGTTCGGCTCGACACCTGTCAAAATCAAAATTTTTGAAAAAATAAATTTTTCGAAAAAAAAAAGAAAAATTTGAAAAATGTTCGTCTCGGTTAGTAGATGACGAATCAACTAAGTTATATAAAAAAATTTCAAAATTTTTCAATATTTTCGATTTTTTTATCCTTGAATCGAAAACTAATCGACCTAATCCACCTTCGTTGGTACTCAGAATCGCCCTCCGAACGATACTCTCCGAGTTATCACGCTTTTAAGGGCGATAACCATCGTTTAAAGTGTTGAAATCCCTAATAAATCTTAAGTAACCCTAATATACCTCAAAATACTCTAATATACCTCAAAATCCTCAAAAGCCCCCAATAAACCCCTAACAAACCTCAAAATCCTTTATTATATATTTATGAAATTTTTTTTCAAAATTTTAAAAACTACTTTTTCGGAATCTAGAACGATTTTTGGCTCGACACCTGTTGATGCGGAATCCCATATTCTTTCATGTATAAAGTTAGATTTTTTGTTAATAGAGGGCGCTATGTATAATAAGTCGCCATTTGAATATTATAATGTCGATATGTAAGAACGCGTTTTAAAAGTATCTGGGAGTCGGCCAGCACACGGCCGATGAGAGACAAGATTCTGACTCTAAAATCCGACTCCGCCAAATCTTAACATCAGAATGGCAGTAACTTATTAACGGGTTGAGTTGGATATCTAATAGTCAAAATTGAGATCCAAAGACAGTAAGATCTCGCCGACTCCGAAAGAGATTCGTTAACTTTATCATTGGAAATATACGACGCCAAATCAAGAGAGTATATTTGTTTCATTAGCAGAAGTTTAAATACATTTCAGGACGCCAAGTGATCGGCCGCTGCTTAGCCGCGGGCAGCCGATTCACTTATAATCACCGAACACGAGAAGATAGGAAATCGCGGCTAAGATAATGGAATCCAGGGCCAAAGTGGTTCGCCCCTGTTTTGCATAGTGGAAACAGACTCCTATCGATATTCCCAGACGAACGACACCCAAAACCTGAAACCCGGAGGTGGCGCCTCGCGTCACAGGGATTTAAAGGGTTTTTCCCGAAATTAGACATTTTTGGACTTGGAGGATTTTTCGAGAAATTCTTATTTCTTCGATAACTTCGAAAGGGGAGGCCGGCCCTCTTTTTTACAAGTGAGCAAAGTTGAAGGGAATAATATTCCCTAACTTCTGGCACAAGAATCAGGCCGCTAACTAATGGGCCTTAGAAGTTAGCCCGACAGTGAAAATCGAGGTTTTGGAGTTTTTCTCTATAAAAAACTCCTGGCGCCTAAACAACGAAGAAAAGTATCCGTCCCGAGGATAGAGGTCGAGGGACTTTACGGGATGCCTCTAACCAAGCATTCACCGACGAAACCGGCCCGGACATCAAGAGCGGCAGTCATAGGCAATATGAATCCCGAAGAAAGAACAAAGACAAGCCTACGTACAGACCCGGCTGGCCCTACAATAAATAACACAGAACAGTTTATTCAAGGTACTCCTTTGCCCCATGGAGATACGGAGTCCGCTCTGCTCCAAGAGCACCTTAGCCGAGGCACACATGGGCTAGAGCCCGAGAAACTAGGTAAAGGGCAAGGAGAGCCTACCTTGGATAACACTGTCAAAATCGAAATTTTTTAAAAAATTAATTTTTCGAAAAAAAAAGTTTGAAAAATGTTCGTCTCGATTCGTAGATGACAAATCAACTAATATAAAAAAATTTCTAAATTTTTCAATATATTCGATTTTTTTTAAATTCTCGAATCGAAAACAAATCGACCTAATCCACCTTCGTAGGTACTCAGAATCGCCCTCCGAACGATACTCTCCGAGTTATCACGCTTTTAAGGGCGATAACCATCGTTTAACGTGTTGAAATCCCTACTAAATCCAAAGTAACCCTAATATACCTCAAAATACTCTAATATACCTCAAAATCCTCAAAAGCCCCCAATAAACCCCTAACAAACCTCAAAATCCTTTATTATATATTTATGAAAATTTTTTTCAAAATTTTAAAAACCACTTTTTCGGAATCTAGAACGAATTTCGGCTCGACACCTGTCAAATTCGAAATTTAAAAAAAAATCAATTTTTCAAAAAAAAAAATTTGAAAAATGTTCGTCTCAGTTAGTAGATGACGACGAATCCACTACTTAATATAAAAAAATTTCAAGTTTTTTCAATATTTTCGATTTTTTTTAATCCTTGAATCGAAAACTAATCAACCTAATCCACCTTCGTAGGTACTCAGAATCGCCCTCTGAACGATACTTTCCGAGTTATCACACTTTTAAGGGCGATAACCATCGTTTAACGTGTTGAAATCCCATATAAATCCTAAGTAACCCTAATATACCTCAAAATACTCTAATATACCTCAAAATCCTCAAAAGCCCCCAATAAACCCCTAACAAACCTCAAAATCCTTTATTATATATTTATGAAAAATTTTTTCAAAATTTTAAAAACCACTTTTTGGAATCTAGAACGAATTTCGGCTCGACACCTGTCAAAATCAAAATTTTTGAAAAAATAAATTTTTCGAAAAAAAAGAAAAATTTGAAAAATGTTCGTCTCGGTTAGTAGATGACGAATCAACTAATATAAAAAAATTTCAAAATTTTTCAATATTTTCGATTTTTTATCCTTGAATCGAAAACTAATCGACCTAATCCACCTTGGTTGGTACTCAGAATCGCCCTCCGAACGATACTCTCCGAGTTATCACGCTTTTAAGGGCGATAACCATCGTTTAAAGTGTTGAAATCCCTAATAAATCCTAAGTAACCCTGATATACCTCAAAATGCTCTAATATACCTCAAAATCCTCAAAAGCCCCCAATGTAAACCCCTAACAAACCTCAAAATCCTTTATTATATATTTATGAAAAAATTTTTCAAAATTTTAAAAACCACTTTTTCGGAATCTAGAACGAAGTTCGGCTCAACACCTGTCAAAATCAAAATTTTTGAAAAAATAAATTTTTCGAAAAAAAAAAGAAAAATTTGAAAAATGTTCGTCTCGGTTAGTAGATGACGAATCAACTAAGTTATATAAAAAAATTTCAAAATTTTTCAATATTTTCGATTTTTTTATCCTTGAATCGAAAACTAATCGACCTAATCCACCTTCGTTGGTACTCAGAATCGCCCTCCGAACGATACTCTCCGAGTTATCACGCTTTTAAGGGCGATAACCATCGTTTAAAGTGTTGAAATCCCTAATAAATCTTAAGTAACCCTAATATACCTCAAAATACTCTAATATACCTCAAAATCCTCAAAAGCCCCCAATAAACCCCTAACAAACCTCAAAATCCTTTATTATATATTTATGAAAAAATTTTTCAAAATTTTAAAAACCACTTTTTCGGAATCTAGAACGAAGTTCGGCTCGACACCTGTCAAAATCAAAATTTTTAAAAAAATAAATTTTTCGAAAAAAAAAAGAAAAATTTGAAAAATGTTCGTCTCGGTTAGTAGATGACGAATCAACTAAGTTATATAAAAAAATTTCAAAATTTTTCAATATTTTCGATTTTTTTATCCTTGAATCGAAAACTAATCGACCTAATCCACCTTCGTTGGTACTCAGAATCGCCCTCCGAACGATACTCTCCGAGTTATCACGCTTTTAAGGGCGATAACCATCGTTTAAAGTGTTGAAATCCCTAATAAATCTTAAGTAACCCTAATATACCTCAAAATACTCTAATATACCTCAAAATCCTCAAAAGCCCCCAATAAACCCCTAACAAACCTCAAAATCCTTTATTATATATTTATGAAATTTTTTTTCAAAATTTTAAAAACTACTTTTTCGGAATCTAGAACGATTTTTGGCTCGACACCTGTTGATGCGGAATCCCATATTCTTTCATGTATAAAGTTAGATTTTTTGTTAATAGAGGGCGCTATGTATAATAAGTCGCCATTTGAATATTATAATGTCGATATGTAAGAACGCGTTTTAAAAGTATCTGGGAGTCGGCCAGCACACGGCCGATGAGAGACAAGATTCTGACTCTAAAATCCGACTCCGCCAAATCTTAACATCAGATTGGCAGTAACTTATTAACGGGTTGAGTTGGATATCTAATAGTCAAAATTGAGATCCAAAGACAGTAAGATCTCGCCGACTCCGAAAGAGATTCGTTAACTTTATCATTGGAAATATACGACGCCAAATCAAGAGAGTATATTTGTTTCATTAGCAGAAGTTTAAATACATTTCAGGACGCCAAGTGATCGGCCGCTGCTTAGCCGCGGGCAGCCGATTCACTTATAATCACCGAACACGAGAAGATAGGAAATCGCGGCTAAGATAATGGAATCCAGGGCCAAAGTGGTTCGCCCCTGTTTTGCATAGTGGAAACAGACTCCTATCGATATTCCCAGACGAACGACACCCAAAACCTGAAACCCGGAGGTGGCGCCTCGCGTCACAGGGATTTAAAGGGTTTTTCCCGAAATTAGACATTTTTGGACTTGGAGGATTTTTCGAGAAATTCTTATTTCTTCGATAACTTCGAAAGGGGAGGCCGGCCCTCTTTTTTACAAGTGAGCAAAGTTGAAGGGAATAATATTCCCTAACTTCTGGCACAAGAATCAGGCCGCTAACTAATGGGCCTTAGAAGTTAGCCCGACAGTGAAAATCGAGGTTTTGGAGTTTTTCTCTATAAAAAACTCCTGGCGCCTAAACAACGAAGAAAAGTATCCGTCCCGAGGATAGAGGTCGAGGGACTTTACGGGATGCCTCTAACCAAGCATTCACCGACGAAACCGGCCCGGACATCAAGAGCGGCAGTCATAGACAATATGAATCCCGAAGAAAGAACAAAGACAAGCCTACGTACAGACCCGGCTGGCCCTACAATAAATAACACAGAACAGTTTATTCAAGGTACTCCTTTGCCCCATGGAGATACGGAGTCCGCTCTGCTCCAAGAGCACCTTAGCCGAGGCACACATGGGCTAGAGCCCGAGAAACTAGGTAAAGGGCAAGGAGAGCCTACCTTGGATAACACTGTCAAAATCGAAATTTTTGAAAAAATTAATTTTTCGAAAAAAAAAATTTGAAAAATGTTCGTCTCGATTCGTAGATGACAAATCAACTAATATAAAAAAATTTCTAAATTTTTCAATATATTCGATTTTTTTAAAATTCTTGAATCGAAAACAAATCGACCTAATCCACCTTCGTAGGTACTCAGAATCGCCCTCCGAACGATACTCTCCGAGTTATCACGCTTTTAAGGGCGATAACCATCGTTTAACGTGTTGAAATCCCTACTAAATCCAAAGTAACCCTAATATACCTCAAAATACTCTAATATACCTCAAAATCCTCAAAAGCCCCCAATAAACCCCTAACAAACCTCAAAATCCTTTATTATATATTTATGAAAAATTTTTTCAAAATTTTAAAAACCACTTTTTTGGAATCTAGAACGAATTTCGGCTCGACACCTGTCAAAATCAAAATTTTTGAAAAAATAAATTTTTCGAAAAAAAAGAAAAATTTGAAAAATGTTCGTCTCGGTTAGTAGATGACGAATCAACTAATATAAAAAAAATTCAAAATTTTTCAATATTTTCGATTTTTTTATCCTTGAATCGAAAACTAATCAACCTAATCCACCTTCGTAGGTACTCAGAATCGCCCTCTGAACGATACTTTCCGAGTTATCACACTTTTAAGGGCGATAACCATCGTTTAACGTGTTGAAATCCCTAATAAATCCTAAGTAACCCTAATATACCTCAAAATACTCTAATATACCTCAAAATCCTCAAAAGCCCCCAATAAACCCCTAACAAACCTCAAAATCCTTTATTATATATTTATGAAAAATTTTTTCAAAATTTTAAAAACCACTTTTTCGGAATCTAGAACGATTTTTGGCTCGACACCTGTTGATGCGGAATCCCATATTCTTTCATGTATAAAGTTAGATTTTTTGTTAATAGAGGGCGCTATGTATAATAAGTCGCCATTTGAATATTATAATGTCGATATGTAAGAACGCGTTTTAAAAGTATCTGGGAGTCGGCCAGCACACGGCCGATGAGAGACAAGATTCTGACTCTAAAATCCGACTCCGCCAAATCTTAACATCAGATTGGCAGTAACTTATTAACGGGTTGAGTTGGATATCTAATAGTCAAAATTGAGATCCAAAGACAGTAAGATCTCGCCGACTCCGAAAGAGATTCGTTAACTTTATCATTGGAAATATACGACGCCAAATCAAGAGAGTATATTTGTTTCATTAGCAGAAGTTTAAATACATTTCAGGACGCCAAGTGATCGGCCGCTGCTTAGCCGCGGGCAGCCGATTCACTTATAATCACCGAACACGAGAAGATAGGAAATCGCGGCTAAGATAATGGAATCCAGGGCCAAAGTGGTTCGCCCCTGTTTTGCATAGTGGAAACAGACTCCTATCGATATTCCCAGACGAACGACACCCAAAACCTGGAACCCGGAGGTGGCGCCTCGCGTCACAGGGATTTAAAGGGTTTTTCCCGAAATTAGACATTTTTGGACTTGGAGGATTTTTCGAGAAATTCTTATTTCTTCGATAACTTCGAAAGGGGAGGCCGGCCCTCTTTTTTACAAGTGAGCAAAGTTGAAGGGAATAATATTCCCTAACTTCTGGCACAAGAATCAGGCCGCTAACTAATGGGCCTTAGAAGTTAGCCCGACAGTGAAAATCGAGGTTTTGGAGTTTTTCTCTATAAAAAACTCCTGGCGCCTAAACAACGAAGAAAAGTATCCGTCCCGAGGATAGAGGTCGAGGGACTTTACGGGATGCCTCTAACCAAGCATTCACCGACGAAACCGGCCCGGACATCAAGAGCGGCAGTCATAGACAATATGAATCCCGAAGAAAGAACAAAGACAAGCCTACGTACAGACCCGGCTGGCCCTACAATAAATAACACAAAACAGTTTATTCAAGGTACTCCTTTGCCCCATGGAGATACGGAGTCCGCTCTGCTCCAAGAGCACCTTAGCCGAGGCACACATGGGCTAGAGCCCGAGAAACTAGGTAAGGGGCAAGGAGTTTGGTGATTTTCCCTCGCGAAGAAATAATAAATACAGTAAATTTAGTTTTTTGATGACCTATTTTGTATAGTTGGACCTTTAAAAACATTTTAAATCCATTGAATTAAGATTTAAGACAACCACGTACCCTTGATATTAAATTAAACTAAAGTTAGTAGACATAGAATGCTTTGATAATAATATTCGTTTCATCTCTCTTGTAACTTTATACCCTGATCTTTTTTCAAGCGATTTTAACTCAATTTTGTCAAATCGAGTGTGCAAACGTCGACTTGATAATTTTTGCTGTTGCAATGAAACAATTTCGGAAAATCAGAAGCTACTACCACAAAATATTTCTTGAATACCGCGTTTACGTTTTTATTTAAATTAAATAAACAATTTTGATGCAATTTCTTTGTTAATGTCCGATTGTAGCTTTTAAGCGAATTATAAGAATTTTTTTTTTCGAAATATGAGCTCTAACCCCTGTTTGAAGGTTTAATTCGGCGGCTAAGCGTAATTTTTAGTTAAGGGTCATCCAAATGAGACATAGGGTGAAGTAAGGTATGTTCGTGATAATTATAGTTTTTTCGTCAGAAAGTAAAGTAAATGACATGCTTTGTTGCTATAATTGTCGGAGACCTAAGACCTAACAGTATGCCTTTAGATTTTGGTATTTTTTTTATATAAAACTCAACAACAACACGAAAAAAAACTTTCAAAGTAGCCCTAGTCGAGGAGAGTTAATTTCGTGATAGGATATCTAATTTCGTGATATAGGGTAGGTATATTCGTGAGACAACCTTTAATGCTAAAAATTATTTTTATTATCGGTTACAAGTTACAAATTATTAGTCTGAATCATCGCTGCTACTACCGGTGCATCGATCACACATAAAAACCTTGTCTTCATCCGATGATTGACATTTTAGGTGATATAAAAGCTGCAAATAAAAATAACAATAGGTAACTTCCTGATACTAGGTAAGTTTGTGATATGCTCAATAACGTCTTGGTTAGGTTTGTGTTCAAACATAAATTTAACATAACCATAGAATACAGGATGCATACGAAATGCATAAATACGAGATGCATACGAAATGCATAAATACGAGATGCATACGAAATGCATAAATACGAGATGCATACGAAAAAAGATATTTAATATTAAACAACCCTTGAATTTTTATATCTTGAACACGTGTCAGAAATCATAAAAAATTAGTTCCACGGACTAAGCAATTACGGTAAAACTAAGCCAGAATTTGTTAATCGCATTTGACAAGAAGCTTCCCCATCTCAAATACTATAATTAATATAAATTTCAAAAGCCTACCTTTGGGTTAATCCTATTAACACAACAAATTACTTTTTAATTACAAAACCCGCGAAATACCACGACGAAATAAGCACCACATGGAAACAAAGTTTTCTTATGTCCAGTATGTTCGTGATATCGCAACGCAACAGGTAGTGCCATCTAGTAGGATCAAATGCCTTCTAATAGCCAAGAAATCATCCATCTAAAGCAATAGGCAACTTGCTGCCAAATATTTATAATTCTATCACGAACTTACCTATGCCACGAAATTACCTTACTTCACCCTACCATGTAGATTTTGTAGCGTGAAATAATTTGCAAAATCCGGCTATGGCCATTTTCTTATTTTTTCCGAAATATGAGATCCAACCCCTGTATAAAGGCTTAAATGGGCGACAATGCATAAAATCTAGTTAAAGTATATCTAAATAAAGCGTCCTATGTAGATTTTGCCACAGGATATAATGTGTAAAGTTCCCACTAAGAATAAGTATTATTTTAAAAATATCGTTTCTCAACTTTACATTATTTTAGAAATAAAATAATTTTATCTCGTGTGCTAACTAAACTTAAACAGCCGTATTTATTTAGGAATACAGAAAACCGCATCATAAATCACGCTGCCAAAGAAAGTTTATCATAGTTTGTAACATGTATAATAGTTAAAACAATCTGTTTCAAATGCATGGTATTATAGTGCTAGAAAAGTAAACTATTAGAGGAGCTTGGTGATTTTCCCTCGCAAAGAAATAATAATTACCGTAAATTGAGGTTTTTGATTACCTATTTTGTATAGTTGGACCTTTAAAAACATTTTAAATCCATTGAATTAAGATTTAAGACAACCACGTACCCTTGATATTAAATTAAACTAAAGTTAGTAGACATAGAATGTTTTGATAATAATATTCGTTTCATCTCTCTTGTAACTTTATACCCTGATCTTTTTTCAAGCAATTTTAACTCAATTTTGTCAAATCGAGTGTGCAAACGTCGACTTGATAATTTTTGCTGTTGCAATGAAACAATTTCGGAAAATCAGAAGCTACTAACACAAAATACTTCTTGAATACCGCGTTTACGTTTTTATTTAAATTAAATAAACAATCTTGATGCAATTTCTTTGTTAATGTCCGATTGTAGCTTTTAAGCGAATTATAAGAATTTTTTTTTCGAAATATGAGCTCTAACCCCTGTTTGAAGGTTTAATTCGGCGGCTAAGCGTAATTTTTAGTTAAGGGTCATCCAAATGAGACATACCATGTAGATTTTGTAGCGTGAAATAATTTGCAAAATCCGGCTATGGCCATTTTCTTATTTTTTCCGAAATATGAGATCCAACCCCTGTATAAAGGCTTAAATGGGCGACAATGCATAAAATCTAGTTAAAGTATATCTAAATAAAGCGTCCTATGTAGATTTTGCCACAGGATATAATGTGTAAAGTTCCCACTAAGAATATTATTTTAAAAATATCGTTTCTCAACTTTACATTATTTTAGAAATAAAATAATTTTATCTCGTGTGCTAACTAAACTTAAACAGCCGTATTTATTTAGGAATACAGAAAACCGCACCATAAATCATGCTGCCAAAGAAAGTTTATCATAGTTTGTAACATGTATAATAGTTAAAACAATCTGTTTCAAATGCATGGTATTATAGTGCTAGAAAAGTAAAATATTAGAGGAGCTTGGTGATTTTCCCTCGCAAAGAAATAATAATTACCGTAAATTGAGGTTTTTGATTACCTATTTTGTATAGTTGGACCTTTAAAAACATTTTAAATCCATTGAATTAAGATTTAAGACAACCACAGACCCTTGATATTAAATTAAACTATTAAGCAAATTATGAGAATTTTTTTTTTGAAATATGAGCTCTAACCCCAGTTTGAAGTTTTAATTTGGCGGCTAAGCGTAATTTTTAGTTAAAGGTCATCCAACTGAGACATACCATGTAGATTTTGTAGCGTGAAATAATTGGCAAAATCCGGCTATGGCCATTTTCTTATTTTTTCCGAAATATGAGATCCACTCCTTGTATAAAGGCTTAAATGGGCGACAATGCATAAAATCTAGTTAAAGTATATCTAAATAAAGCGTCCTATGTAGATTTTGCCACAGGATATAATGTGTAAAGTTCCCACTAAGAATATTATTTTAAAAATATCGTTTCTCAACTTTACATTATTTTAGGAATAAAATAATTTTATCTCGTGTGCTAACTAAACATAAACAGCCGTATCTATTTAGGAATACAGAAAACCGCACCACAAATCACGCTGCCAAAGAAAGTTCATCATAGTTTGTAACATGTATAATAGTTAAAACAATCTGTTTCAAATGCATGGTGTTATAGTGCTAGAAAAGTAAAATATTAGAGGAGCTTGGTGATTTTCCCTCGCAAAGAAATAATAATTACCGTAAATTTAGGTTTTTGATTACCTATTTTGTATAGTTGGACCTTTAAAAACATTTTAAATCCATTGAATTAAGATTTAAGACAGCCACGGACCCTTGATATTAAATTAAACTATTAAGCGAATTATGAGAATTTTTTTTCCATTTTAAATCCATTGAATTAAGAACATCCTATGTCAACTACATTTAGTTTAATTTAATATCAAGGGTACGTGGTTGTCTTAAATCTTATTTTAATTAATTTAAAATGTTTTTGAAAGTCCGACTATACAAAATAAATCATCAAAAAACTAAATTTACGGTAATTATTATTTCTTTGCATGGGAAAATCACCAAGCTACTATAATAATTTACTTTTCTAGCAATATAACAATATGCATTGGAAACACATTGTTTTAACTATTATACATGATACATACTATGTTGAACTTTCTTTGGCAGCGTGATTTATGGTACGGTTTTCTGAATTCTTAGATCAATACGGCTGTTTAAGCTTCGTTAGGACACGAGATAAAATCATGTTCCTCCTTAAATAATCTAAAGTTGAAAAACAATATTTAAAAAATAATATTCTTAGTGGGAACTTTACACATTATATCCCGTGAAAAAATCTACACAGGACGCTTTACTTAGATATACTTTAACTAGATTTTATTCATTGTCGCCCATTTAAGCCTTCAAACACGGGTTGGAGCTCATATTTCGGAAAAAATAAGAAAATAGCCAAAGCCGGATTTTGCAAATTATTTCACGCTACAAAATCTACATGGTATGTCTAATTTGGATGTCCTTTAACTAAAAAAAAATTTATTTCCCAGTGTCCCGCCTGAGGACTGCATCGAGCTAGTCAGAAACCTTCTCTTTCACTATACAGACATTCCTACTCATCACATTCTAAATATTGGTCTTTTGATCGACGCTGTCCTAAAACAAAACCCTTTTTTTTCACAATCCTCTGGATTAGCCATGGGTTCTTCGCTCAGCCCTTTGCTTGCAGAAGTTTTTCTGTCATTTCTTGAATCAATAATTGAAACACACCCTCTCTTTTCAAAAATAATTTGTTTTTTCAGATATGTTGATGACACATTCCTCATTTTCACCATTTCACCGGGTCTCGACAGGATCTACAATTGTTTCTAACTTTTTTAAACTCACTGCACCCTTCTATACAATTTACAATGGAAATTGAAGCTAACTGTTCCATTCCCTTCCTAGATCTCTATATCCACAGAAGCTCTAATCACTTACAATTTGGCATTTATCACAAACCAACTAGCACAGATCTAGTTATACCATTTCATTCTAATCATCCCCACAGTCAAAAAATGGCAGCCTTTAACAGCTATGTCCACAGACTCTTTAATATTCCTCTCTCCAAAAATAATTTTAAGACTGAACTCAACCATATAAAACAACTAGCTTTCAATAATAATTACCCAATATAGGTCATCAACAAACTTTTTTACAGACATCTTTCCAAATTTATCAAAAAGAAGCTCATTACTTTTCCGAAACCTGCTGCTTCAGAAACTAGATTTTTTTCCCTTCCTTTTTATAACATTATTTCTTATAAAATTCAAGATATCTTCAAAAACCTCAACTTGAATATTAGTTTCAAAGTGAAATCCAAGCTAAAACATTTTGTCACACGTTCCAAGGACAAAACCCCCATTTTGGACAAGTCGGGAGTCTATTCTATTTCCTGTAACTACCCCCTCTATGCAACACAATTTACATTGGTCAGAGTGGATGCAAAATCATAACTCGAGTTCTCGAACACCAAAAGATTATAGAAAAGAATGTCGACCAAGTCTACCTTTACCAATCACATTATCAACCATAATTACTCTTTCAATCTTGAATCTGGCACTAAGGTCTTACACGTCTGTTAAGGGAGTTACCATGAATCTTTTAGAAATTCTAGAGATTCAAAAAGCTTTACAAAATCCTAATTTAAACTGCATTAACGACCAAATTAATTTTTCCTGCCTATCTTTCTTTAATTCACTCAATTTTTTAAATACATAACTATTAACATTAACACACTAAACAAACAATTTTTTTTTCCACTTTTTTAAACTAAAACTGTTACTTTCCTTTCAATTTCTAGTTTTCTTTTCAAGTTCAAAAACTTTTTTCACATATCACACCATCTGTCGGCAGACACTCGAAACATACTCTCTTCGGTTTCCACTTTACCCATATTTAAAATTCCACACCTCACGCCATCTATGTTTTTTAAATTGAACTTCACTTCCTCCCTATAATACAAATGTTCAAATTCTTACTATATTATGCTAGATGGCATCGCATACGATCGAGCTTGACTTGTTCCATCTGTTTCATGTTTTGATTTACTAATTATTGATAAGGTTTCTTTCACATAATATGTAAACTTGTTCTTTATTTCTTTTTAAGGTGTTACTCTTTAGTGCATACGAACTGGTGAACGTATGACATTCTCAGCCCTACCTTTTGTATTTCTTCCAGAAATTTCCGTTTAATCTCCATTTTGCTGAACCAAGATGTGGTGTTTAACACGTTTTTACAAAGTAAAATGTTTCCGAAAATTTCGCAATAAAACATAGTTTTACTTGCTTTCATTATTCAATTTATTATATACTAGCATAATGTTAATTGTCAAATAATTTTCTTTTTTCAAATTTTTTCTGCTACATAAGGTTGGTAGGTACAAACCATCTTTTCCCATTTTTATTTCTCTCATTAATAATATTCAGGTATATCCAAATTAACAGCTTTTCTTCCTTTTTGATGTTAAAATCTTTTATTATACAAACAGTATCACAAATTTATCACCTTTTTTAACACATTTATAGCAAACATTTTCTTTTGCTTTACAGTTATATTCACCTTCACCACCTTGAGAATGTCATAGGTTCTCTCCTTTCTCTATTCCCGCTGAAGATGAGAGTTTGTACTCTCGAAACATGTACGGATTAATATTAAACTAGTAAAGCAGACTTTGAGTTTTTCTTTCCTACTACTTCATATTTCACTCCAAAGAGAGATGGACTACTTAAAAAAAAACCATGTATTGTTTCCAATGCATGGTGTTATGGTGCTAGAAAAGTAAAATATTACCGTAGCATGGTGATTTTCTCATGCAAATAAATAATAATTACCGTAAATTTAGTTTTTTGATAACCTATTTTGTATAGTCGGACCTTTAAAAACATTTTAAATCAATTGAAATAAGATTTAAGACAACCAGGTACCCTTGATATCAAATTAAACTAAAGTTAGTTGATCGACATAGGATGTTCTTGATAGTTATATTCGTTTCATCTCTCTTGAAACTTTATATTCTGATTTTGTTGCAAGTGATTTTAACTCATTTTTGTCAAATACAGTGTGCAAACGTCGAATTGATAATATTTGCCTTTGCAATGAAACAATTTCGGGAAATCGGATGTTACTACTTTTGCGGTCCCGTGTCCTTTTTTTCGTGTTTTTAAGGCAATAATTGGCCATTTTTATGGCCGTGCCCCTGTGGAAAATGTGGATGTGACAATATTTGGTGTAATTTATTTTTGTTTATTGTCTTTCTTGTGTACGTTCTTATTGGC
This sequence comes from Polydrusus cervinus, assembly GCA_935413205.1. NCBI lineage: Eukaryota > Metazoa > Arthropoda > Insecta > Coleoptera > Curculionidae > Polydrusus > Polydrusus cervinus. The sequence continues at coordinate 12,958,428 of OW284517.1, forward strand.
AGAAGAAAGTTAAATCATAAGTAAGTAAACATTTTATTTTTTATCATTGCAGTTGTTTTTTATTTAAATGGGGACCTAGGAAGGAATATTTTTCGTTACTAAGTATAAATTACATATGACATTTTTTTTTTGAAATGAAATTTATTTGATTTTGACAGGTGTCGAGCCGAAATTTGTTCTAGATTCCAAAAAAGTGGTTTTTAAAATTTTGAAAAAAATTTTCATAAATATATAATAAAGGATTTTGAGGTTTATTAGTGGTTTATTGGGGGCTTTTGAGGATTTTAAGGTATATTAGAGTATTTTGAGGTATATCGTGGTTACTTAGGATTTATTAGGGATTTCCACACGTTAAACGATGGTTATCGCCCTTAAAAGTGTGATAACTCGGAAAGTATCGTTCGGAGGGCGATTCTGAGTACCTACGAAGGTGGATTAGGTCGATTAGTTTTCGATTCAAGGATAAAAAAAAATCGAAAATATTGAAAAATTTTGAAATTTTTTTATATTAGTGGATTCGTCATCTACTAACCGAGACGAACATTTTTCAAATTTTTTTTTTTTTCGAAAAAATTATTTTTTCAAAAATTTTGATTTTGACAGGTGTCGAGCCGAAATTCGTTCTAGAGTCCGAAAAAGTGTTTTTTAAAATTTTGAAAAAATTTTTCATAAATATATAATAAAGGATTTTGAGGTTTGTTAGGGGTTTATTCGGGGCTTTTGAGGATTTTGAGGTATATTAGAGTATTTTGAGGTATATCAGGGTTACTTAGGATTTATTAGGGATTTCAACACGTTTAACGATGGTTATCGCCCTTAAAAGCGTGATAACTCGGAAAGTATCGTTCGGAGGGCGATTCTGAGTACCTACGAAGGTGGATTAGGTCGATTAGTTTTCGATTCAAGAATTTAAAAAAATCGAAAATATTAAAAAATTTTGAAATTTTTTTATATTAGTGGATTCGTCATCTACTAACCGAGACGAACATTTTTCAAATTTTTTTTTTTTTTCGAAAAAATTATTTTTTAAAAAATTTCGATTTTGACAGGTGTCGAGCCGAAATTCGTTCTAGATTCCGAAAAAGTGTTTTTTAAAATTTTGAAAAAATTTTTCATAAATATATAATAAAGGATTTTGAGGTTTGTTAGGGGTTTATTCGGGGCTTTTGAGGATTTTGAGGTATATTAGAGTATTTTGAGGTATATCAGGGTTACTTAGGATTTATTAGGGATTTCAACACGTTTAACGATGGTTATCGCCCTTAAAACCGTGATAACTCGGAAAGTATCGTTCGGAGGGCGATTCTGAGTACATAAGAAGGTGGATTAGGTCGATTAGTTTTCGATTCAAGGATAAAAAAAATCGAAAATATTGAAAAATTTTTAAATTTTTTTATATTAGTGGATTCGTCATCTACTAACCGAGACGAACATTTTTCAAATTTTTTTTTTTTTCGAAAAAATTATTTTTTCAAAAATTTCGATTTTGACAGGTGTCGAGCCGAAATTCGTTCTAGATTCCAAAAAAGTGGTTTTTAAAATTTTGAAAAAATTTTCATAAATATATAATAAAGGATTTTGAGGTTTGTTAGGGGTTTATTCGGGGCTTTTGAGGATTTTGAGGTATATTAGAGTATTTTGAGGTATATTAGGGTTACTTAGGATTTATTAGGGATTTCAACACTTTAAACGATGGTTATCGTTAGATTTTTTGTTAATAGAGGGCGCTATGTATAATAAGTCGCCATTTGAATATTATAATGTCGATATGTAAGAACGCGTTTTAAAAGTATCTGGGAGTCGGCCAGCACACGGCCGATGAGAGACAAGATTCTGACTCTAAAATTTGACTCCGCCAAATCTTAACATCAGATTGGCAGTAACTTATTAACGGGTTGAGTTGGATATCTAATAGCCAAAATTGAGATCCAAAGACAGTAAGATCTCGCCGACTCCGAAAGAGATTCGTTAACTTTATCATTGGAAATCTACGACGCCAAATCAAGAGAGTATATTTGTTTCATTAGCAGAAGTTTAAATACATTTCAGGACGCCAAGTGATCGGCCGCTGCTTAGCCGCGGGCAGCCGATTCACTTATAATCACCGAACACGAGAAGATAGGAAATCGCGGCTAAGATAATGGAATCCAGGGCGAAAGTGGTTCGCCCCTGTTTTGCATAGTGGAAACAGACTCCTATCGATATTCCCAGACGAACGACACCCAAAACCTGGAACCCGGAGGTGGCGCCTCGCGTCACAGGGATTTAAAGGGTTTTTCCCGAAATTAGACATTTTTGGACTTGGAGGATTTTTCGAGAAATTCTTATTTCTTCGATAACTTCGAAAGGGGAAGCCGGCCCTCTTTTTTACAAGAGAGCAAAGTTGAAGGGAATAATATTCCCTAACTTCTGGCACAAGAATCAGGCCGCTAACTAATGGGCCTTAGAAGTTAGCCCGACAGTGAAAATCGAGGTTTTGGAGTTTTTCTCTATAAAAAACTCCTGGCGCCTAAACAACGAAGAAAAGTATCCGTCCCGAGGATAGAGGTCGAGGGACTTTACGGGATGCCTCTAACCAAGCATTCACCGACGAAACCGGCCCGGACATCAAGAGCGGCAGTCATAGACAATATGAATCCCGAAGAAAGAACAAAGACAAGCCTACGTACAGACCCGGCTGGCCCTACAATAAATAACACAGAACAGTTTATTCAAGGTACTCCTTTGCCCCATGGAGATACGGAGTCCACTCTGCTCCAAGAGCACCTTAGCCGAGGCACACATGGGCTAGAGCCCGGGAAACTAGGTAAAGGGCAAGGAGAGCCTACCTTGGATAACACTGTAAAATCGAAATTTTTGAAAAAATTAATTTTTCGAAAAAAAAAATTTGAAAAATGTTCGTCTCGATTCGTAGATGACAAATCAACTAATATAAAAAAATTTCAAAATTTTTCAATATTTTCGATTTTTTTTAAATTCTTGAATCGAAAACAAATCGACCTAATCCACCTTCGTAGGTACTCAGAATCGCCCTCCGAACGATACTCTCCGAGTTATCACGCTTTTAAGGGCGATAACCATCGTTTAACGTGTTGAAATCCCTAATAAATCCAAAGTAACCCTAATATACCTCAAAATACTCTAATATACCTCAAAATCTTCAAAAGCCCCCAATAAACCCCTAACAAACCTCAAAATCCTTTATTATATATTTATGAAAATTTTTTTCAAAATTTTAAAAACCACTTTTTCGGAATCTAGAACGAATTTCGGCTCGACACCTGTCAAAATCAAAATTTTTCGAAAAAAAAAAAGAAAAATTTGAAAAATGTTCGTCTCGGTTAGTAGATGACGAATCAACTAATATAAAAAAATTTCAAAATTTTTCAATATTTTCAATTTTTTTATCCTTGAATCGAAAACTAATCGACCTAATCCACCTTCGTTGGTACTCAGAATCGCCCTCCGAACGATACTCTCCGAGTTATCACGCTTTTAAGGGCGATAACCATCGTTTAAAGTGTTGAAATCCCTAATAAATCCTAAGTAACCCTGATATACCTCAAAATGCTCTAATATACCTCAAAATCCTCAAAAGCCCCCAATGTAAACCCCTAACAAACCTCAAAATCCTTTATTATATATTTATGAAAAAAATTTTCAAAATTTTAAAAACCACTTTTTCGGAATCTAGAACGAAGTTCGGCTCGACACCTGTTAAATTCGAAATTTAAAAAAAAAATCAATTTTTCAAAAAAAAAAAATTGAAAAATGTTCGTCTCAGTTAGTAGATGACGACGAATCCACTACTTAATATAAAAAAATTTCAAAATTTTTCAATATTTTCGATTTTTTTAAAATTCTTGAATCGAAAACAAATCGACCTAATCCACCTTCGTAGGTACTCAGAATCGCCCTCCGAACGATACTCTCCGAGTTATCACGCTTTTAAGGGCGATAACCATCGTTTAAAGTGTTGAAATCCCTAATAAATCCTAAGTAACCCTAATATACCTCAAAATACTTTAATATACCTCAAAATCCTTTATTATATATTTATGAAAATTTTTTCAAAATTTTAAAAACCACTTTTTCGGAATCTAGAACGAATTTCGGCTCGACACCTGTCAAAATCAAAATTTTTGAAAAAATAAATTTTTCGAAAAAAAAACAGAAAAATTTGAAAAATGTTCGTCTCGGTTAGTAGATGACGAATCAACTAAGTAATATAAAAAAATTTCAAAATTTTTCAATATTTTCGATTTTTTTTTATCCTTGAATCGAAAACTAATCGACCTAATCCACCTTCATTGGTACTCAGAATCGCCCTCCGAACGATACTCTCCGAGTTATCACGCTTTTAAGGGCGATAACCATCGTTTAAAGTGTTGAAATCCCTAATAAATCCTAAGTAACCCTAATATACCTCAAAATACTTTAATATACCTCAAAATCCTTTATTATATATTTATGAAAATTTTTTTCAAAATTTTAAAAACCACTTTTTCGGAATCTAGAACGAATTTCGGCTCGACACCTGTCAAAATCAAAATTTTTGAAAAAATAAATTTTTCGAAAAAAAAACAGAAAAATTTGAAAAATGTTCGTCTCGGTTAGTAGATGACGAATCAACTAAGTAATATAAAAAAATTTCAAAATTTTTCAATATTTTCGATTTTTTTTTATCCTTGAATCGAAAACTAATCGACCTAATCCACCTTCGTTGGTACTCAGAATCGCCCTCCGAACGATACTCTCCGAGTTATCACGCTTTTAAGGGCGATAACCATCGTTTAAAGTGTTGCAATCCCTAATAAATCCTAAGTAACCCTAATATACCTCAAAATACTCTAATATACCTCAAAATCCTCAAAAGCCCCCAATAAACCCCTAACAAACCTCAAAATCCTTTATTATATATTTATGAAATTTTTTTTCAAAATTTTAAAAACCACTTTTTCGGAATCTAGAACGATTTTTGGCTCGACACCTGTTGATGCGGAATCCCATATTCTTTCATGTATAAAGTTAGATTTTTTGTTAATAGAGGGCGCTATGTATAATAAGTCGCCATTTGAATAGTATAATGTCGATATGTAAGAACGCGTTTTAAAAGTATCTGGGAGTCGGCCAGCACACGGCCGATGAGAGACAAGATTCTGACTCTAAAATTTGACTCCGCCAAATCTTAACATCAGATTGGCAGTAACTTATTAACGGGTTGAGTTGGATATCTAATAGCCAAAATTGAGATCCAAAGACAGTAAGATCTCGCCGACTCCGAAAGAGATTCGTTAACTTTATCATTGGAAATCTACGACGCCAAATCAAGAGAGTATATTTGTTTCATTAGCAGAAGTTTAAATACATTTCAGGACGCCAAGTGATCGGCCGCTGCTTAGCCGCGGGCAGCCGATTCACTTATAATCACCGAACACGAGAAGATAGGAAATCGCGGCTAAGATAATGGAATCCAGGGCGAAAGTGGTTCGCCCCTGTTTTGCATAGTGGAAACAGACTCCTATCGATATTCCCAGACGAACGACACCCAAAACCTGGAACCCGGAGGTGGCGCCTCGCGTCACAGGGATTTAAAGGGTTTTTCCCGAAATTAGACATTTTTGGACTTGGAGGATTTTTCGAGAAATTCTTATTTCTTCGATAACTTCGAAAGGGGAAGCCGGCCCTCTTTTTTACAAGAGAGCAAAGTTGAAGGGAATAATATTCCCTAACTTCTGGCACAAGAATCAGGCCGCTAACTAATGGGCCTTAGAAGTTAGCCCGACAGTGAAAATCGAGGTTTTGGAGTTTTTCTCTATAAAAAACTCCTGGCGCCTAAACAACGAAGAAAAGTATCCGTCCCGAGGATAGAGGTCGAGGGACTTTACGGGATGCCTCTAACCAAGCATTCACCGACGAAACCGGCCCGGACATCAAGAGCGGCAGTCATAGACAATATGAATCCCGAAGAAAGAACAAAGACAAGCCTACGTACAGACCCGGCTGGCCCTACAATAAATAACACAGAACAGTTTATTCAAGGTACTCCTTTGCCCCATGGAGATACGGAGTCCACTCTGCTCCAAGAGCACCTTAGCCGAGGCACACATGGGCTAGAGCCCGGGAAACTAGGTAAAGGGCAAGGAGAGCCTACCTTGGATAACACTGTAAAATCGAAATTTTTGAAAAAATTAATTTTTCGAAAAAAAAAATTTGAAAAATGTTCGTCTCGATTCGTAGATGACAAATCAACTAATATAAAAAAATTTCAAAATTTTTCAATATTTTCGATTTTTTTTAAATTCTTGAATCGAAAACAAATCGACCTAATCCACCTTCGTAGGTACTCAGAATCGCCCTCCGAACGATACTCTCCGAGTTATCACGCTTTTAAGGGCGATAACCATCGTTTAACGTGTTGAAATCCCTAATAAATCCAAAGTAACCCTAATATACCTCAAAATACTCTAATATACCTCAAAATCCTCAAAAGCCCCCAATAAACCCCTAACAAACCTCAAAATCCTTTATTATATATTTATGAAAATTTTTTTCAAAATTTTAAAAACCACTTTTTCGGAATCTAGAACGAATTTCGGCTCGACACCTGTCAAAATCAAAATTTTTCGAAAAAAAAAAAGAAAAATTTGAAAAATGTTCGTCTCGGTTAGTAGATGACGAATCAACTAATATAAAAAAATTTCAAAATTTTTCAATATTTTCAATTTTTTTATCCTTGAATCGAAAACTAATCGACCTAATCCACCTTCGTTGGTACTCAGAATCGCCCTCCGAACGATACTCTCCGAGTTATCACGCTTTTAAGGGCGATAACCATCGTTTAAAGTGTTGAAATCCCTAATAAATCCTAAGTAACCCTGATATACCTCAAAATGCTCTAATATACCTCAAAATCCTCAAAAGCCCCCAATGTAAACCCCTAACAAACCTCAAAATCCTTTATTATATATTTATGAAAAAAATTTTCAAAATTTTAAAAACCACTTTTTCGAAATCTAGAACGAAGTTCGGCTCGACACCTGTTAAATTCGAAATTTAAAAAAAAAATCAATTTTTCAAAAAAAAAAAATTGAAAAATGTTCGTCTCAGTTAGTAGATGACGACGAATCCACTACTTAATATAAAAACATTTCAAAATTTTTCAATATTTTCGATTTTTTTAAAATTCTTGAATCGAAAACAAATCGACCTAATCCACCTTCGTAGGTACTCAGAATCGCCCTCCGAACGATACTCTCCGAGTTATCACGCTTTTAAGGGCGATAACCATCGTTTAAAGTGTTGAAATCCCTAATAAATCCTAAGTAACCCTAATATACCTCAAAATACTTTAATATACCTCAAAATCCTTTATTATATATTTATGAAAATTTTTTTCAAAATTTTAAAAACCACTTTTTCGGAATCTAGAACGAATTTCGGCTCGACACCTGTCAAAATCAAAATTTTTGAAAAAATAAATTTTTCGAAAAAAAAACAGAAAAATTTGAAAAATGTTCGTCTCGGTTAGTAGATGACGAATCAACTAAGTAATATAAAAAAATTTCAAAATTTTTCAATATTTTCGATTTTTTTTTATCCTTGAATCGAAAACTAATCGACCTAATCCACCTTCGTTGGTACTCAGAATCGCCCTCCGAACGATACTCTCCGAGTTATCACGCTTTTAAGGGCGATAACCATCGTTTAAAGTGTTGAAATCCCTAATAAATCCTAAGTAACCCTAATATACCTCAAAATACTCTAATATACCTCAAAATCCTCAAAAGCCCCCAATAAACCCCTAACAAACCTCAAAATCCTTTATTATATATTTATGAAATTTTTTTTCAAAATTTTAAAAACCACTTTTTCGGAATCTAGAACGATTTTTGGCTCGACACCTGTTGATGCGGAATCCCATATTCTTTCATGTATAAAGTTAGATTTTTTGTTAATAGAGGGCGCTATGTATAATAAGTCGCCATTTGAATAGTATAATGTCGATATGTAAGAACGCGTTTTAAAAGTATCTGGGAGTCGGCCAGCACACGGCCGATGAGAGACAAGATTCTGACTCTAAAATTTGACTCCGCCAAATCTTAACATCAGATTGGCAGTAACTTATTAACGGGTTGAGTTGGATATCTAATAGCCAAAATTGAGATCCAAAGACAGTAAGATCTCGCCGACTCCGAAAGAGATTCGTTAACTTTATCATTGGAAATCTACGACGCCAAATCAAGAGAGTATATTTGTTTCATTAGCAGAAGTTTAAATACATTTCAGGACGCCAAGTGATCGGCCGCTGCTTAGCCGCGGGCAGCCGATTCACTTATAATCACCGAACACGAGAAGATAGGAAATCGCGGCTAAGATAATGGAATCCAGGGCGAAAGTGGTTCGCCCCTGTTTTGCATAGTGGAAACAGACTCCTATCGATATTCCCAGACGAACGACACCCAAAACCTGGAACCCGGAGGTGGCGCCTCGCGTCACAGGGATTTAAAGGGTTTTTCCCGAAATTAGACATTTTTGGACTTGGAGGATTTTTCGAGAAATTCTTATTTCTTCGATAACTTCGAAAGGGGAAGCCGGCCCTCTTTTTTACAAGAGAGCAAAGTTGAAGGGAATAATATTCCCTAACTTCTGGCACAAGAATCAGGCCGCTAACTAATGGGCCTTAGAAGTTAGCCCGACAGTGAAAATCGAGGTTTTGGAGTTTTTCTCTATAAAAAACTCCTGGCGCCTAAACAACGAAGAAAAGTATCCGTCCCGAGGATAGAGGTCGAGGGACTTTACGGGATGCCTCTAACCAAGCATTCACCGACGAAACCGGCCCGGACATCAAGAGCGGCAGTCATAGACAATATGAATCCCGAAGAAAGAACAAAGACAAGCCTACGTACAGACCCGGCTGGCCCTACAATAAATAACACAGAACAGTTTATTCAAGGTACTCCTTTGCCCCATGGAGATACGGAGTCCACTCTGCTCCAAGAGCACCTTAGCCGAGGCACACATGGGCTAGAGCCCGGGAAACTAGGTAAAGGGCAAGGAGAGCCTACCTTGGATAACACTGTAAAATCGAAATTTTTGAAAAAATTAATTTTTCGAAAAAAAAAATTTGAAAAATGTTCGTCTCGATTCGTAGATGACAAATCAACTAATATAAAAAAATTTCAAAATTTTTCAATATTTTCGATTTTTTTTAAATTCTTGAATCGAAAACAAATCGACCTAATCCACCTTCGTAGGTACTCAGAATCGCCCTCCGAACGATACTCTCCGAGTTATCACGCTTTTAAGGGCGATAACCATCGTTTAACGTGTTGAAATCCCTAATAAATCCAAAGTAACCCTAATATACCTCAAAATACTCTAATATACCTCAAAATCCTCAAAAGCCCCCAATAAACCCCTAACAAACCTCAAAATCCTTTATTATATATTTATGAAAATTTTTTTCAAAATTTTAAAAACCACTTTTTCGGAATCTAGAACGAATTTCGGCTCGACACCTGTCAAAATCAAAATTTTTCGAAAAAAAAAAAGAAAAATTTGAAAAATGTTCGTCTCGGTTAGTAGATGACGAATCAACTAATATAAAAAAATTTCAAAATTTTTCAATATTTTCAATTTTTTTATCCTTGAATCGAAAACTAATCGACCTAATCCACCTTCGTTGGTACTCAGAATCGCCCTCCGAACGATACTCTCCGAGTTATCACGCTTTTAAGGGCGATAACCATCGTTTAAAGTGTTGAAATCCCTAATAAATCCTAAGTAACCCTGATATACCTCAAAATGCTCTAATATACCTCAAAATCCTCAAAAGCCCCCAATGTAAACCCCTAACAAACCTCAAAATCCTTTATTATATATTTATGAAAAAAATTTTCAAAATTTTAAAAACCACTTTTTCGGAATCTAGAACGAAGTTCGGCTCGACACCTGTTAAATTCGAAATTTAAAAAAAAAATCAATTTTTCAAAAAAAAAAAATTGAAAAATGTTCGTCTCAGTTAGTAGATGACGACGAATCCACTACTTAATATAAAAAAATTTCAAAATTTTTCAATATTTTCGATTTTTTTAAAATTCTTGAATCGAAAACAAATCGACCTAATCCACCTTCGTAGGTACTCAGAATCGCCCTCCGAACGATACTCTCCGAGTTATCACGCTTTTAAGGGCGATAACCATCGTTTAAAGTGTTGAAATCCCTAATAAATCCTAAGTAACCCTAATATACCTCAAAATACTTTAATATACCTCAAAATCCTTTATTATATATTTATGAAAATTTTTTTCAAAATTTTAAAAACCACTTTTTCGGAATCTAGAACGAATTTCGGCTCGACACCTGTCAAAATCAAAATTTTTGAAAAAATAAATTTTTCGAAAAAAAAACAGAAAAATTTGAAAAATGTTCGTCTCGGTTAGTAGATGACGAATCAACTAAGTAATATAAAAAAATTTCAAAATTTTTCAATATTTTCGATTTTTTTTTATCCTTGAATCGAAAACTAATCGACCTAATCCACCTTCGTTGGTACTCAGAATCGCCCTCCGAACGATACTCTCCGAGTTATCACGCTTTTAAGGGCGATAACCATCGTTTAAAGTGTTGAAATCCCTAATAAATCCTAAGTAACCCTAATATACCTCAAAATACTCTAATATACCTCAAAATCCTCAAAAGCCCCCAATAAACCCCTAACAAACCTCAAAATCCTTTATTATATATTTATGAAATTTTTTTTCAAAATTTTAAAAACCACTTTTTCGGAATCTAGAACGATTTTTGGCTCGACACCTGTTGATGCGGAATCCCATATTCTTTCATGTATAAAGTTAGATTTTTTGTTAATAGAGGGCGCTATGTATAATAAGTCGCCATTTGAATAGTATAATGTCGATATGTAAGAACGCGTTTTAAAAGTATCTGGGAGTCGGCCAGCACACGGCCGATGAGAGACAAGATTCTGACTCTAAAATTTGACTCCGCCAAATCTTAACATCAGATTGGCAGTAACTTATTAACGGGTTGAGTTGGATATCTAATAGCCAAAATTGAGATCCAAAGACAGTAAGATCTCGCCGACTCCGAAAGAGATTCGTTAACTTTATCATTGGAAATCTACGACGCCAAATCAAGAGAGTATATTTGTTTCATTAGCAGAAGTTTAAATACATTTCAGGACGCCAAGTGATCGGCCGCTGCTTAGCCGCGGGCAGCCGATTCACTTATAATCACCGAACACGAGAAGATAGGAAATCGCGGCTAAGATAATGGAATCCAGGGCGAAAGTGGTTCGCCCCTGTTTTGCATAGTGGAAACAGACTCCTATCGATATTCCCAGACGAACGACACCCAAAACCTGGAACCCGGAGGTGGCGCCTCGCGTCACAGGGATTTAAAGGGTTTTTCCCGAAATTAGACATTTTTGGACTTGGAGGATTTTTCGAGAAATTCTTATTTCTTCGATAACTTCGAAAGGGGAAGCCGGCCCTCTTTTTTACAAGAGAGCAAAGTTGAAGGGAATAATATTCCCTAACTTCTGGCACAAGAATCAGGCCGCTAACTAATGGGCCTTAGAAGTTAGCCCGACAGTGAAAATCGAGGTTTTGGAGTTTTTCTCTATAAAAAACTCCTGGCGCCTAAACAACGAAGAAAAGTATCCGTCCCGAGGATAGAGGTCGAGGGACTTTACGGGATGCCTCTAACCAAGCATTCACCGACGAAACCGGCCCGGACATCAAGAGCGGCAGTCATAGACAATATGAATCCCGAAGAAAGAACAAAGACAAGCCTACGTACAGACCCGGCTGGCCCTACAATAAATAACACAGAACAGTTTATTCAAGGTACTCCTTTGCCCCATGGAGATACGGAGTCCACTCTGCTCCAAGAGCACCTTAGCCGAGGCACACATGGGCTAGAGCCCGGGAAACTAGGTAAAGGGCAAGGAGAGCCTACCTTGGATAACACTGTAAAATCGAAATTTTTGAAAAAATTAATTTTTCGAAAAAAAAAATTTGAAAAATGTTCGTCTCGATTCGTAGATGACAAATCAACTAATATAAAAAAATTTCAAAATTTTTCAATATTTTCGATTTTTTTTAAATTCTTGAATCGAAAACAAATCGACCTAATCCACCTTCGTAGGTACTCAGAATCGCCCTCCGAACGATACTCTCCGAGTTATCACGCTTTTAAGGGCGATAACCATCGTTTAACGTGTTGAAATCCCTAATAAATCCAAAGTAACCCTAATATACCTCAAAATACTCTAATATACCTCAAAATCCTCAAAAGCCCCCAATAAACCCCTAACAAACCTCAAAATCCTTTATTATATATTTATGAAAATTTTTTTCAAAATTTTAAAAACCACTTTTTCGGAATCTAGAACGAATTTCGGCTCGACACCTGTCAAAATCAAAATTTTTCGAAAAAAAAAAGAAAAATTTGAAAAATGTTCGTCTCGGTTAGTAGATGACGAATCAACTAATATAAAAAAATTTCAAAATTTTTCAATATTTTCAATTTTTTTATCCTTGAATCGAAAACTAATCGACCTAATCCACCTTCGTTGGTACTCAGAATCGCCCTCCGAACGATACTCTCCGAGTTATCACGCTTTTAAGGGCGATAACCATCGTTTAAAGTGTTGAAATCCCTAATAAATCCTAAGTAACCCTGATATACCTCAAAATGCTCTAATATACCTCAAAATCCTCAAAAGCCCCCAATGTAAACCCCTAACAAACCTCAAAATCCTTTATTATATATTTATGAAAAAAATTTTCAAAATTTTAAAAACCACTTTTTCGGAATCTAGAACGAAGTTCGGCTCGACACCTGTTAAATTCGAAATTTAAAAAAAAAATCAATTTTTCAAAAAAAAAAAATTGAAAAATGTTCGTCTCAGTTAGTAGATGACGACGAATCCACTACTTAATATAAAAAAATTTCAAAATTTTTCAATATTTTCGATTTTTTTAAAATTCTTGAATCGAAAACAAATCGACCTAATCCACCTTCGTAGGTACTCAGAATCGCCCTCCGAACGATACTCTCCGAGTTATCACGCTTTTAAGGGCGATAACCATCGTTTAAAGTGTTGAAATCCCTAATAAATCCTAAGTAACCCTAATATACCTCAAAATACTTTAATATACCTCAAAATCCTTTATTATATATTTATGAAAATTTTTTTCAAAATTTTAAAAACCACTTTTTCGGAATCTAGAACGAATTTCGGCTCGACAAGCATTCACCGACGAAACCGGCCCGGACATCAAGAGCGGCAGTCATAGACAATATGAATCCCGAAGAAAGAACAAAGACAAGCCTACGTACAGACCCGGCTGGCCCTACAATAAATAACACAGAACAGTTTATTCAAGGTACTCCTTTGCCCCATGGAGATACGGAGTCCGCTCTGCTCCAAGAGCACCTTAGCCGAGGCACACATGGGCTAGAGCCCGAGAAACTAGGTAAAGGGCAAGGAGAGCCTACCTTGGATAACACTGTAAAATCGAAATTTTTGAAAAAATTAATTTTTCGAAAAAAAAAAATTTGAAAAATGTTCGTCTCGATTCGTAGATGACAAATCAACTAATATAAAAAAATTTCAAAATTTTTCAATATTTTCGATTTTTTTTAAATTCTTGAATCGAAAACAAATCGACCTAATCCACCTTCGTAGGTACTCAGAATCGCCCTCCGAACGATACTCTCCGAGTTATCACGCTTTTAAGGGCGATAACCATCGTTTAACGTGTTGAAATCCCTAATAAATCCAAAGTAACCCTAATATACCTCAAAATACTCTAATATACCTCAAAATCCTCAAAAGCCCCCAATAAACCCCTAACAAACCTCAAAATCCTTTATTATATATTTATGAAAAATTTTTTCAAAATTTTAAAAACCACTTTTTCGGAATCTAGAACGAATTTCGGCTCGACACCTGTCAAAATCGAAATTTTAAAAAAAATTAATTTTTCGAAAAAAAAAATTTGAAAAATGTTCGTCTCGATTCGTAGATGACAAATCAACTAATATAAAAAAATTTCAAAATTTTTCAATATTTTCGATTTTTTTAAAATTCTTGAATCGAAAACAAATCGACCTAATCCACCTTCGTAGGTACTCAGAATCGCCCTCCGAACGATACTCTCCGAGTTATCACGCTTTTAAGGGCGATAACCATCGTTTAAAGTGTTGAAATCCCTAATAAATCCTAAGTAACCCTAATATACCTTAAAATACTCTAATATACCTCAAAATCCTCAAAAGCCCCCAATAAACCCCTAACAAACCTCAAAATCCTTTATTATATATTTATGAAAATTTTTTTCAAAATTTTAAAAACCACTTTTTCGGAATCTAGAACGAATTTCGGCTCGACACCTGTCAAAATCAAAATTTTTGAAAAAATAAATTTTTCGAAAAAAAAAAAGAAAAATTTGAAAAATGTTCGTCTCGGTTAGTGGATGACGAATCAACTAAGTAATATAAAAAAATTTCAAAATTTTTCAATATTTTCGATTTTTTTTTATCCTTGAATCGAAAACTAATCGACCTAATCCACCTTCGTTGGTACTCAGAATCGCCCTCCGAACGATACTCTCAGAGTTATCACGCTTTTAAGGGCGATAACCATCGTTTAAAGTGTTGAAATCCCGAAGTTCGGCTCGACACCTGTCAAATTCGAAATTTAAAAAAAAAATCAATTTTTCAAAAAAAAAAAATTTGAAAAATGTTCATCTCAGTTAGTAGATGACGACGAATCCACTACTTAATATAAAAAAATTTCAAGTTTTTTCAATATTTTCGATTTTTTTTTATCCTTGAATCGAAAACTAATCGACCTAATCCACCTTCGTAGGTACTCAGAATCGCCCTCTGAACGATACTTTCCGAGTTATCACACTTATAAGGGCGATAACCATCGTTTAACGTGTTGAAATCCCTAATAAATCCTAAGTAACCCTGATATACCTCAAAATGCTCTAATATACCTCAAAATCCTCAAAAGCCCCCAATGTAAACCCCTAACAAACCTCAAAATCCTTTATTATATATTTATGAAAAATTTTTTCAAAATTTTAAAAACCACTTTTTCGGAATCTAGAACGAAGTTCGGCTCGACACCTGTTAAATTCGAAATTTAAAAAAAAAATCAATTTTTCAAAAAAAAAAAATTTGAAAAATGTTCATCTCAGTTAGTAGATGACGACGAATCCACTACTTAATATAAAAAAATTTCAAAATTTTTCAATATTTTCAATTTTTTTATCGTTGAATCGAAAACTAATCGACCTAATCCACCTTCGTTGGTACTCAGAATCGCCCTCCGAACGATACTCTCCGAGTTATCACGCTTTTAAGGGCGATAACCATCGTTTAAAGTGTTGAAATCCCTAATAAATCCTAAGTAACCCTGATATACCTCAAAATGCTCTAATATACCTCAAAATCCTCAAAAGCCCCCAATGTAAACCCCTAACAAACCTCAAAATCCTTTATTATATATTTATGAAAAAATTTTTCAAAATTTTAAAAACCACTTTTTCGGAATCTAGAACGAAGTTCGGCTCGACACCTGTTAAATTCGAAATTAAAAAAAAAAATCAATTTTTCAAAAAAAAAAAAATTGAAAAATGTTCGTCTCAGTTAGTAGATGACGACGAATCCACTACTTAATATAAAAAAATTTCAAAATTTTTCAATATTTTCGATTTTTTTAAAATTCTTGAATCTAAAACAAATCGACCTAATCCACCTTCGTAGGTACTCAGAATCGCCCTCCGAACGATACTCTCCGAGTTATCACGCTTTTAAGGGCGATAACCATCGTTTAAAGTGTTGAAATCCCTAATAAATCCTAAGTAACCCTAATATACCTCAAAATACTTTAATATACCTCAAAATCCTTTATTATATATTTATGAAAATTTTTTTCAAAATTTTAAAAACCACTTTTTCGGAATCTAGAACGAAATTCGGCTCGACACCTGTCAAAATCAAAATTTTTGAAAAAATAAATTTTTCGAAAAAAAAACAGAAAAATTTGAAAAATGTTCGTCTCGGTTAGTAGATGACGAATCAACTAAGTAATATAAAAAAATTTCAAAATTTTTCAATATTTTCGATTTTTTTTTATCCTTGAATCGAAAACTAATCGACCTAATCCACCTTCGTTGGTACTCAGAGGGAGAGGATTTTTCGAGAAATTCTTATTTCTTCGATAACTTCGAAAGGGGAAGCCGGCCCTCTTTTTTACAAGAGAGCAAAGTTGAAGGGAATAATATTCCCTAACCTCTGGCACTAGAATCAGGCCGCTAACTAATGGGCCTTAGAAGTTAGCCCGACAGTGAAAATCGAGGTTTTGGAGTTTTTCTCTATAAAAAACTCCTGGCGCCTAAACAACGAAGAAAAGTATCCGTCCCGAGGATAGAGGTCGAGGGACTTTACGGGATGCCTCTAACCAAGCATTCACCGACGAAACCGGCCCGGACATCAAGAGCGGCAGTCATAGACAATATGAATCCCGAAGAAAGAACAAAGACAAGCCTACGTACAGACCCGGCTGGCCCTACAATAAATAACACAGAACAGTTTATTCAAGGTACTCCTTTGCCCCATGGAGATACGGAGTCCGCTCTGCTCCAAGAGCACCTTAGCCGAGGCACACATGGGCTAGAGCCCGAGAAACTAGGTAAAGGGCAAGGAGAGCCTACCTTGGATAACACTGTAAAATCGAAATTTTTGAAAAAATTAATTTTTCGAAAAAAAAAATTTGAAAAATGTTCGTCTCGATTCGTAGATGACAAATCAACTAATATAAAAAAATTTCAAAATTTTTCAATATTTTCGATTTTTTTTAAATTCTTGAATCGAAAACAAATCGACCTAATCCACCTTCGTAGGTACTCAGAATCGCCCTCCGAACGATACTCTCCGAGTTATCACGCTTTTAAGGGCGATAACCATCGTTTAACGTGTTGAAATCCCTAATAAATCCAAAGTAACCCTAATATACCTCAAAATACTCTAATATACCTCAAAATCCTCAAAAGCCCCCAATAAACCCCTAACAAACCTCAAAATCCTTTATTATATATTTATGAAAAATTTTTTCAAAATTTTAAAAACCACTTTTTCGGAATCTAGAACGAATTTCCGCTCGACACCTGTCAAAATCGAAATTTTAAAAAAAATTAATTTTTCGAAAAAAAAAATTTGAAAAATGTTCGTCTCGATTCGTAGATGACAAATCAACTAATATAAAAAAATTTCAAAATTTTTCAATATTTTCGATTTTTTTAAAATTCTTGAATCGAAAACAAATCGACCTAATCCACCTTCGTAGGTACTCAGAATCGCCCTCCGAACGATACTCTCCGAGTTATCACGCTTTTAAGGGCGATAACCATCGTTTAAAGTGTTGAAATCCCTAATAAATCCTAAGTAACCCTAATATACCTCAAAATACTCTAATATACCTCAAAATCCTCAAAAGCCCCCAATAAACCCCTAACAAACCTCAAAATCCTTTATTATATATTTATGAAAATTTTTTTCAAAATTTTAAAAACCACTTTTTCGGAATCTAGAACGAATTTCGGCTCGACACCTGTCAAAATCAAAATTTTTGAAAAAATAAATTTTTCGAAAAAAAAAAAGAAAAATTTGAAAAATGTTCGTCTCGGTTAGTAGATGACGAATCAACTAAGTAATATAAAAAAATTTCAAAATTTTTCAATATTTTCGATTTTTTTTTATTTTTGAATCGAAAACTAATCGACCTAATCCACCTTCGTTGGTACTCAGAATCGCCCTCCGAACGATACTCTCCGAGTTATCACGCTTTTAAGGGCGATAACCATCGTTTAAAGTGTTGAAATCCCGAAGTTCGGCTCGACACCTGTCAAATTCGAAATTTAAAAAAAAAATCAATTTTTCAAAAAAAAAAATTTGAAAAATGTTCATCTCAGTTAGTAGATGACGACGAATCCACTACTTAATATAAAAAAATTTCAAGTTTTTTCAATATTTTCGATTTTTTTTTATCCTTGAATCGAAAACTAATCGACCTAATCCACCTTCGTAGGTACTCAGAATCGCCCTCTGAACGATACTTTCCGAGTTATCACACTTTTAAGGGCGATAACCATCGTTTAACGTGTTGAAATCCCTAATAAATCCTAAGTAACC
The DNA here is from genome assembly GCA_935413205.1 of Polydrusus cervinus. Lineage (NCBI taxonomy): Eukaryota > Metazoa > Arthropoda > Insecta > Coleoptera > Curculionidae > Polydrusus > Polydrusus cervinus. The sequence goes on from OW284517.1 coordinate 12,976,662, forward strand.
CTAATATACCTCAAAATACTCTAATTTACCTCAAAATCCTCAAAAGCCCCCAATAAACCCCTAACAAACCTCAGGTTTGTCACTGAATGATATAGCCCTAAAAGGATTTCCCGTACAGCCCGAATTATACGATATTTTATGTAGATTCCGCACTTCTAAATTTGTTATGACATCGGACATCGAAAAAATGTACTTACAAATTAAAATAAACCCGGACCAAACCTTTCTCCAAAACATTTTATGGAGAGATAACCCAAATAATGAGTTCAAATGTATAGAGTTAGTAACAGTAATTTTTGGAACTAATTTCGCTCCCTACGTAGCCACCCGAACATTGAATGATATCGCGTTAAAGGTTAAAGACGAGTATCCCCTAGCGTCGAATGTTTTATTAAACTCTACTTATGTAGATGATATTTTATGTGCGTGTGATAGTTATGAAGAGCTGATTGAATCTTACAGCCAATTAAACTCAGTGTTAAATTCAGCAGGGTTTAAATTACACAAATTTTGCTCAAATTCTAATAAATTTTTAAATCAAATTTGTGATGACTCACAAAATACTGAATACGAAATAAAAGTTGAAACCTCGTCTAGTAAAGTGTTAGGCATATCGTGGAATTCAAAATTTGACTACTTTACCGTTTCACTCCCGGATAATTCTAAAATTGAAAATTATACAAAACGCGAAGTGCTTTCAAAATTAGCACAGATGTATGATCCGCTTGGATTAATAAACCCGGTAGTTGTAGTTGGCAAACATCTCATACAAAAAATTTGGCTAAGCCGAGTTGAATGGGACGAACTACTTCCCTCAGACTTACTCGCTGAATGGAAAGACTTTATAAGTAACTTATTTTATTTGTCACAATTAAAAATCTCGAGATGCTTTTTTATAGATAAAAAAATTATAAAGATAGAACTACATGGATTCGCGGATGCTAGCCTCAAAGCTTATGGTGCGTGTCTCTACATTCGAGCAGTTTATACTGACAACTCTATATCTTGTAATTTAATAACTGCGAAATCGCGAATTTCTCCCACAAAAACAGTCTCGTTGCCTAGATTAGAACTGTGTGGTATGGTGGTTTTAGCTAAATTAACACAAAAAATCACCTCGGTTTTTTCAAATCTTACTTTTGACTCGATAAATCTTTTCACGGACTCACAAATCGCACTCTGCTGGATCAAGTCACACCCATCACGTTGGACTACCTTTGTGTCAAACAGGGTAAGTCAGATACAAGAGTTAACTATTAATTTTAAATGGCGACACGTCAAATCATCTTACAACCCGGCAGATATACTGTCTCGTGGTATATCTTCTAAAGATATTATCAACTCGAATATGTGGTTTCACGGACCTAAATTTTTGCAAGATCCAGAGACGGACTTCAATATTCTTGATTCAAAATTCGAATTAAAAGAAATCCCGGAAATGCGAAAAAATGTTGTTATGGTGAGCGTTATGAACGATTTTTGGGAAACAATATTTTCCAAATTTTCTTCGTTTATTCGATTGCAGAGAACAGTGGCGTGGTGCTTAAGATTTCTTTATAATTCCCGAAATAAGCTTCATAAAATAACAGGCACTCTCACGGCCGATGAAATGAAAAAAGCATTAAATTGTTTAGTAAAAAATTTACAAGCTAAACATTTTTCTCAAGAAATCTCGGAATTAAAAAATAACAAGCAACTTACTAATAAGAATATTCTCTCACTCAAACCCTTTCTCGATGACTCAGGTTTTATACGCGTAGGTGGTCGCTTGTCGAACGCTGATATTCATTATAATCAAAAGCATCCAATTTTGCTGCCCTCGAAAAATCACGTTGTATCATTGTTATTGAAAAAAGAGCATTTAAGGTTAGGACACGCAGGAGCTCAAACTGTTTTGTCTAATGTAAGATTAGAATTTTGGCCTTTGGACGGCTTGCGAGAGGTAAAGCGCGTTATTAGGAAATGTTTATCTTGTTTTAGATTTCACGCAAAACCCAGTGAACAAATTATGTGTGACTTACCGAAAGATAGAGTTTCGGTTGCACGACCTTTTCAAAAGGTAGGCGTTGATTACGCGGGCCCATTTTTCATTAAATCTTCTCGATTAAGAAAAGCTCCAGTGCAAAAATGTTACGTTGCAATTTTTGTTTGTATGACCACTAAGGCAGTACACATAGAGGTAGTTTCTGATTTGTCAACTCAAGCATTTCTCGCAACTCTTAAAAGATTTATTTCACGAAGGGGAAACCCCTCCATAATATTTAGCGATAATGGTACGAACTTTTTAGGAGCGAAAAATTATCTACAGGAATTATATGACTTCTTTAAAAATCAACAAAATGTTAATTATCTTAAAGATTTTTTGACTTCTCTCGAAATTGAATAGAAATTCATCCCTCCGCGAAGCCCTCACTGGGGAGGACTTTGGGAATCAGCGGTAAAAAGCGCAAAAAATCATTTAGTTCGGATTTTTGGCACTGCTAATTTAACATTTGAAGAGTTAACCACAATTTTTACTCAAATTGAAAGTATCATGAATTCACGGCCCCTATGTGCTATTTCAAACGATCCCTTGGACTTAGACTATCTTTCTCCCGGACATTTTCTCATAGGAACAAACCTTACAGCATACCCCGAAAAGAGTTTACTAGATCACCCCGAAAATAGATCAACCTTTTGGCAGCGATGCACACAAAGGCAACAACAATTTTGGAAACGATGGTCGGTAGAATACCTCAATCGATTGCAAAATAGGCCAAAATGGCGCCAACCATCCGAAAACCTAAAGGTAGACGACTTAGTATTGTTAAAAGACGATAACGCGCCACCATTAGTTTGGCCTCGCGCACGAATCACGGAAGTAATGCCCGGATTAGATGGTAAAGTCAGAGTTGTTAAACTCAGGACTCAACACGGTGAATTTACCCGAAGTATCACGAAAGTTTGTCCTTTACCCCAACAAGACTCGTCAGATCTCTAATCTACATTTTTTGTACGCTTGTATTTTAATTTCTTTATTAGTTTTATATTTTATTTAGAAGTTCTCGTAACTTCAACGCGGGGGAGTATGTTGAAACTCTATTATCTTGCCCAGTGATTTAGAGTCTTTGACCACTGGAGTTACAAGAAACCAAATCCCCCCACAATGCATGCGCTCCTTCCCGCTAAAGCCCACCCCCGGTGCGTGCCCAACTCCCAAGCCAAGCATGGCCGATAAACCGCTGTGGTTGATTGGTCTCCCACCTACCCCTTCCAAACTCCACCACTTTAATCTCATCGCTGAAGACCTCTTGAGGAGGCAGTCTTACGATACGACTCAAGGGTGAAGGTTCGCGCTCGGCACTCACACCCTCTCGATATGTCACGTTAAGTTTTTTCCCGTTTTAATTATAACCTAAGCAGTTCTCGGCTCGTTAAGTGCTGTGCACAAAAGTAATTAGGATAACCTGTGCAGTGTAAAATTCTTGGGCTAAAAAATAAACACACTTAGTAGCTAACAACAAAATAATGTTTTATTTAAGAACCAGCGCCGAGTATCAAAATAAGTACTCGCCCCCAACTTGATTTTGAAGAGAACACAAATCGCCAGATCAAACATATTTCTTGAATACCGCGTTTACGTTTTTATTTAAATTGAATTAACAATTTTGATGCACTTTCTTTGTTAATGTCCGATTGTAGCTTTTAAGCGAATTATAAGAATTTTTTTTCGAAATATGAGCTCTAACCCCTGTTTGAAGGTTTAATTTGGCGGCTAAGCGTAATTTTTAGTTAAGGGTCATCCAAATGAGACATACCATGTAGATTTTGTAGCGTGAAATAATTTGCCATTTTCTTATTTTTTCCGAAATATGAGTTCCAACCCTTGTATAAAGGCCTAAATGGGCGACAATGCATAAAATCTAGTTAAAGTATATCTAAATAAAGCGTCCTATGTAGATTTTGCCACAGGATATAATGTGTAAAGTTCCCACTAAGAATATTATTTTAAAAATATCATTTCTCAACTTTACATTATTTTAGGAATAAAATAATTTTATCTCGTGTGCTAACTAAACTTAAACAGCCGTATTTATTTAGTAATACAGAAAACCGCACCATAAATCATGCTGCCAAAGAAAGTTTATCATAGTTTGTAACATGTATAATAGTTAAAACAATCTGTTTGAAATGCATGGTGTTATAGTGCTAGAAAAGTAAAATATTAGAGGAGCTTGGTGATTTTCCCTCGCAAAGAAATAATAATTACCGTAAATTTAGGTTTTTGATTACCTATTTTGTATAGTTGGACCTTTAAAAACATTTTAAATCCATTGAATTAAGATTTAAGACAACCACGGACCCTTGATATTAAATTAAACTATTAAGCGAATTATGAGATTTTTTTTTTTTGAAATATGAGCCCCAACCCCTGTTTGAAGGTTTAATTCGGCAACTAAGCGTAATTTTTAATTAAAGATCATCCAAATGAGACATACCATATAGATTTTGTAGCGTGAAATAATTTGCAAAATCCGGCTATGGCCATTTTCTTATTTTTTCCGAAATAAGAGATCCAAACCCTGTATAAAGGCTTAAATGGGCGACAATGCATAAAATCTAGTTAAAGTATATCTAAATAAAGCGTCCTATGTAGATTTTGCCACAGGATATAATGTGTAAAGTTCCCATCGTTTCTCAACTTTACATTATTTTAGGAATAAAATAATTTTATCTCGTGTGCTAACTAAACTTAAACAGCCGTATTTATTTAGGAATACAGAAAACCGCACCATAAATCCCGCTGCCAAAGAAAGTTCATCATAGTTTGTAACATGTATAATAGTTAAAACAATCTGTTTCAAATGCATGGTGTTATAGTGCTAGAAAAGTAAAATATTAGAGGAGCTTGGTGATTTTCCCTCGCAAAGAAATAATAATTACCGTAAATTTAGGTTTTTGATGACCTATTTTGTATAGTTGGACCTTTAAAAACATTTTAAATCCATTGAATTAAGATTTAAGACAACCACGGACCCTTGATATTAAATTAAACTATTAAGCGAATTATGAGAATTTTTTTTTTTGAAATATGAGCTCCAACCCCTGTTTGAAGGTTTAATTCGGCGGCTAAGCGTTATTTTTAGTTAAAGCTCATCCAAATGAGACATACCATGTAGATTTTGTAGCGTGAAATAATTTGCAAAATCCGGCTATGGCCATTTTATTATTTTTTCCGAAATATGAGATCCAACCCTTGTATGAAGGCTTAAATGGGCGACAATGCATAAAATCTAGTTAAAGTATATCTAAATAAAGCGTCCTATGTAGATTTTGCCACGGGACATAATGTGTAAAGTTCCCACTAAGAATATTATTTTAAAAATATCATTTCTCAACTTTACATTATTTTAGGAATAAAATAATTTTATCTCGTGTGCTAACTAAACTTAAACAGCCGTATTTATTTAGTAATACATAAAACCGCACCATAAATCATGCTGCCAAAGAAAGTTTATCATAGTTTGTAACATGTATAATAGTTAAAACAATCTGTTTCAAATGCATTGTGTTATAGTGCTAGAAAAATAAATAATTAGAGGAGCTTGGTGATTTTCCCTCGCGAAGAAATAATAGTTACAGTAAATTTAGTTTTTTGAAGACCTATTTTGTATAGATGGACCTTTAAAAACATTTTAAATCCATTGAATTAAGATTTAAGACAACCACGGACCCTTGATATTAAATTAAACTATTAAGCGAATTATGAGAATTTTTTTTTTTTGAAATATGAGCCCCAACCCCTGTTTGAAGGTTTAATTCGGCAACTAAGCGTAATTTTTAATTAAAGATCATCCAAATGAGACATACCATATAGATTTTGTAGCGTGAAATAATTTGCAAAATCCGGCTATGGCCATTTTCTTATTTTTTCCGAAATAAGAGATCCAACCCCTGTATAAAGGCTTAAATGGGCGACAATGCATAAAATCTAGTTAAAGTATATCTAAATAAAGCGTCCTATGTAGATTTTGCCACAGGATATAATGTGTAAAGTTCCCATCGTTTCTCAACTTTACATTATTTTAGGAATAAAATAATTTTATCTCGTGTGCTAACTAAACTTAAACAGCCGTATTTATTTAGGAATACAGAAAACCGCACCATAAATCCCGCTGCCAAAGAAAGTTCATCATAGTTTGTAACATGTATAATAGTTAAAACAATCTGTTTCAAATGCATTGTGTTATAGTGCTAGAAAAGTAAATTATTAGAGGAGCTTGGTGATTTTTCCTCGCGAAGAAATAATAGTTACAGTAAATTTAGTTTTTTGATGACCTATTTTGTATAGATGGACCTTTAAAAACATTTTAAATCCATTGAATTAAGATTTAAGACAACCACGTACCCTTGATATTAAATTAAACTAAAGTTAGTAGACATAGAATGTTTTGATAATAATATTCGTTTCATCTCTCTTGTAACTTTATACCCTGATCTTTTTTCAAGCGATTTTAACTCAATTTTGTCAAATCGAGTGTGCAAACGTCGACTTGATAATTTTTGCTGTTGCAATGAAACAATTTCAGAAAATCACAAGCTACTACCACAAAATATTTCTTGAATACCGCGTTTACGTTTTTATTTAAATTAAATAAACAATTTTGATGCAATTTCTTTGTTATTGTTGAAGGTTTAATTCGGCGGCTAAGCGTAATTTTTAGTTAAAGGTCATCCAAATGAGACATACCATGTAGATTTTGTAGAGTGAAATAATTTGCAAAATCCGGCTATGGCCATTTTCTTATTTTTTCCGAAATATGGGATCCAACCCCTGTATAAAGGCTTAAATGGGCGACAATGCATAAAATCTAGTTAAAGTATATCTAAATAAAGCGTCCTATGTAGATTTTGCCACGGGACATAATGTGTAAAGGTCCCACTAAGAATATTATTTTAAAAATATCGTTTCTCAACTTTAGATTATTTTAGGAATAAAATAATTTTATCTCGTGTGCTAACTAAACTTAAACAGCCGTATTTATTTAGGAATACAGAAAACCGCAACATAAATCACGCTGCCAAAGAAAGTTCATCATAGTTTGTAACATGTATTATAGCTAAAACAATCTGTTTCAAATGCATTGTGTTATAGTGCTAGAAAAGTAAATAATTAGAGGAGCTAGTTACATGCACAGAATCCCACGGAAACCGCGGATTAAGCAGATTCCCAGGCTCATCTTTCCAAGAAGTTCTTATCTGTGTTTCAAGCCAAGTATCACTTTTATTGTAAACTAAAATCATTCTCTGACTATATTCTGTGGTACACAGTCCATTTTTTATAACTTGTAATTCATTTTTAAATAAATTGTTTTTTTAAAAACAAGTTTGGGTGTTCGTGTTATTTAAGTGGCGCAGTCGGTAGGATTGGTACGGTGGTGTTTTTCCCAAATTTTTGAAGAATTCCGACCACTTTGCGGTTTCAACCCTTAAGTGCTGATCCGAAAGAACCAACATCGAACGACCCAGGACAAGTATTGACCAGGCCAGAGGATCGGGAAAGGACAAGGCTCTGAACGAAGACTTCGGAAAAAGTAAGTGCCATTTCCTTTTCACCCCCGTCAAACCCTTCGATTAGGACTTTGATAGGGATAGTTATAGGGCAGTGTATAGCACACAGTTTTTTCAGTCTATTGTAGACAAATTAGTTTTAGATTTTTTCAGTCTATTGTAGACAAATTAGTTTTAGATTTTTTCAGTCTATGGAAGACAAATTAGGGTAAGATTTTTGCAGTCTATCGTAGACACGTAAGTTAAGATTTTGAAAAATACCTTCTCGCAGAGAAAAAAAGGAACTTTCATTTTTGCAGTCTATTGCAGACAAGTAGGTTAAGATTTTTGAAATAATATATATTTGTACACTTCTCGCAGAGAAAGTAAAGAAAAAAGTAATTTTCTTTTATTAAAGAAATATTGTTAATTCTAGTATTGTTTTAAATAGTAAATTATTCAGTTAATTTACTGAAGTAATTAAATTTAAGAAAATGGCTACAAAAGAGGCTCCAAGTGTAGTCAAAACTGTCAATTGGGATTTATTTAAATCCAAAATAGAAAATATTAAACCATTTAATGGGGACAGTAACTTTTTAGCTAGATTTGTCAAAAGATGTGACGACCTTGTTAATAAATATAAAACTTTTAATGACGATGATCTAAATCAACACGTATTTGAATGTATTCAAGAGAAATTAATTGATAAAGCCGAATACATGGTTGGCAGACGTGTCGAATTAGATGATTGGGATAAATTAAAACCTGCATTATTCCAATGTTTTTCTGATAGAAGAGATATTGATTGCTTGGTACAAGAATTGACGCGTACCAGACCTTATAAAAATGAACACCCTGTAGATTTTGGTAACAGATTGCAAATTTTGCGTAGTAACGTTATCCAACGTATTAGTAATGATACTACCTTATCTGACGAACAACGTAATTGCCAAATTGTTCATTATGAAAAAACAGCATTAAATACCTTTATAGGCGGTTGTACGGGAACTTTACGTAATAACATGTACATTAAAAAACCAACATCTTTAGAAGATGCAATGGCTTATATTAAAGAATATGAAAATTTCGAGAAATTATACGGAAATATTCCAGAAAGACCAAATCAAAAAATAAATTTACCACAAATGCATAAACCAAACAACTATCAAAATTCGCAATACTCTCCTAATTTTGTTCCAAATCAATATCAAAACACGCCAGTTCAAAGACCCCAGTTCTTCCAAAACTTTCCAAACCAACAATATTACCCAAGACCAATGTGGCCTAGCCAACCAATTAACTTACAACCTAGACCAGCACAATCACGAAAATACCCGACAAACAGACAAGTATTTGGACCCCCGCAAAATGTGTTTAGACCCAACCAAATACCCCAAAATCAGATGCCAAAACCAACCCCTATGTCGACAACTTCGCGAAACCCTTCCGTAGCTACAAATAGAAATCAAAATCAAAATTCCCAAAACCAAAATTTCCAAAATCAAAATTTCCAAAATCAAAATTTCCAAAATCAAAATTTTCAAAATCAAAATTTTCAAAACCAAAATTTCCAAAATCAAAATTTTAGATACCCACAGTATCAAAAACCTCATTTGGTTTTCGAGGAGCTTTTTTCAAACGAAATCGGCGACAACACAGAACAAGATGTAGCGACGCCGTTTACCGACTCTTATTATCAGTACGACCCAAACATGCCGTACTATAATGAAAACGAAATTATCAAAAATGACCAATCGGAATTTACCGACAAAAATCATGACGAAGATGAACAATATAGTTCTGAAAATTTTCGGGACACGGGCCCAGAAAACCCTCAAGCCTGACAGAAATTAATATTTCTTCAAATAATACACTACCATACGTAGCAATAAAAAAACCCAAAATTAAATTATTAATCGATACCGGTAGTTCGCGATCAATATTAAAACCATCAATAGTCGAAAAATTCTACCCGAATTGTATTTATAATTCAAACAATACAATCAAAACAGCCCTAGGGAGCCAAACCACGCAATTTCAAGCTATAATACCAGCATTCGCAGAATTTGGCAGTAGTCACGAAATAAATTTTATTTTATTTGATTTTCATGATTATTTTGATGGAATTTTAGGACTTTCAGATTTAATAACAATGAATTTAAATATCGATCTAGTTAACAAAAAATTAGTCGGAAAAAACATTCAAATTCCGTTTCAGTACAGAGAACCTACCGAAGTTAATTTTTCTTTTTCAGTTAACCCCCATGAAAAAATTATAAAAAATATTCCTGTCAGTATATATAACGGTGAAATTTTAACAATACCTGGAAACATTAATAATTTAATCATACCCCAAATCTTGACAATTTCAAAAAACGGTTTTGCAGCCCTAGAAATACAAAACCCAACTGATAACGCAATCTCCGTAACATTATCCACACCCATCCCTGTAGAAGCGTTCGAAGTAAATTTATATGAGATTTATACTATGGAAAACTTTACCAAAAACAAAAGTAATTTTAATTGTAATAAAAATATTTCAGAAATTGAAAAAATAATTCGTATTGATCATATGAACACAGAAGAAAAATCAGCTTTTAAAAAATTATGTAAGGACTATTCGGATATTTTTCTAAAACCGGGAGATAAACTAACTTTCACATCAAAAATAAAGCATACGATAAAAACAACGGACGAAATCCCTATACATACTAAATCATATAGATATCCCTATATTCATAAAGAAGAGATCGAACGACAAATCAATGAAATGCTAGAAAAAGGAATTATTAGACCGTCTTGTAGTCCGTGGTCATCTCCAATATGGATCGTCCCGAAAAAAATGGACGCGTCGGGCAAACAAAAATGGCGCGTAGTTTGCGATTTTAGAAAAATAAATGAAAAAACTATTTCTGATCGGTATCCAATCCCAAATATAAACGATATATTAGACCGATTAGGCAGGGCACAATACTTCACCACACTTGACCTAGCAAGCGGATTCCACCAAATTGAAATGGATAAAAACTCTATAGAAAAAACAGCTTTTTCGGTAAACAACGGGCACTATGAATATCTAAGAATGCCGTTCGGGTTGAAAAATGCCCCCTCCACTTTTCAGAGGGTAATCGATGAAGTATTAAAAGAGCTCCAAAATAAAATCTGCATGGTTTTTATGGACGACATAATTATTTTCAGTGTAGGATTGCAGGAACATATACAAAATTTAAAATTAGTATTCTCAAAATTACGTGAGGCTAATCTTAAAATTCAACTAGACAAGTGCGAATTTCTTCGTAAGGAGGTTGAATTTTTAGGTCATATAATAACACCGGCAGGGATAAAACCAAATAATCGTAAAATAGAAGCAATAAAAAAATTTCCCATCCCAAAAACGCAGAAAGAAATAAAGTCCTTTTTAGGGTTATTAGGGTACTATAGACGCTTCATCAAAAATTTTGCTAAACTAACAAAGCCATTAACTCAATGTTTAAAAAAGAATGAAAAAGTAGTTCATAACAAGGAATTTTTAGATTGTGTAAATATATGTAAAAACGTCTTAACATCCGAACCCGTTCTAGCTTACCCAAATTTTGAAAAACCCTTTGAGGTAACTACAGACGCATCAATGTACGCAATAAGCGGAATTTTATCTCAAGATAATCACCCGATATGTTACGCATCTAGAACCCTTAATCCGGCGGAAATTAACTACTCCACTATCGAAAAAGAGTTACTTGCAATAGTGTGGAGTTGTAAATATTTTAGGCCTTATTTATTTGGTCGTAATTTTACAATTTATACCGACCACAAACCTTTACAATGGCTTTTCTCGCTGAAAGAACCCAGCTCTCGACTTGTAAGGTGGCGGTTAAAACTCGAAGAGTTCGATTACACCGTTCAATACAAAAAAGGAAAAAATAATCAAGCCGCAGACGCGTTATCAAGATATCCAATCGATAATGATCTAAATGCACTGGAGACTCAATCAATAGACAATAACCCCGGAGACATAGACATCACAGTTGAGGACTACTTACAAAACGCAGACGTACTCCCAAATATTGATGAGTCAATCATCCAAGAAATACTTGACCCCCAATTTGAACAAACCCGAATTAAAATACTTTCGGACATTCAAATTGCACCCCCCGGTACACCCAAAGACCACAATATCACAGAGGACTCACAAACAGTACACACTTCTTTAGAAGAACCAATCCTTAATATACCTATATCGGAAAAATCTCTAAATACATTTAAAAATCAAATAATAATAACCGAAGGTGACATAGACAAAATTCAATGTAAGTTTAATAAAATATTTCAAAATACGCGATTGTATATATCTGTTTCTAGTAGAAATCCAACGCCCCATTTTGTACAAATTTTAAAAGAATATATAGAACCAAAACAAGTATACGCAGTATACTTTAGGAACCCAACACTGGCCCAAAACTTTGTTATCACGGTCCAAAACCTATTTAAAAATTCTTCTTTTAAATTAATTCAATGTACAAAATTTTTACAGGATGTTGAAACCCTAAACGACCAAAAAGAAAAACTAGAACTATACCATACCACTAAAACTTGTCACCGCGGGATAAATGAAATGAAAATTTCTCTTTGTGCTAAATTTTATTGGCCAAAAATGTCCGTCGACATAGAAAACTATGTTAATAATTGCGAGACATGTTTAAAAAATAAATACGACAGAGACCCCCCTGTAATAAAATTTAATTTGACACCCACTAGCTCAAAACCTTTCGAACATATTCATATTGATACTTTTAAAATTTCAAACGAAAGCTATTTAACTATAATAGATTCATTTTCAAGATACGGACAAGCCTATTCGTTAAAAAGTCTAACAGGACCCATGGTAATAGAAAACCTCCTAAATTTTATATCACACCATGGATTGCCACAAAAAATAACTGCTGACTCAGGCACTGAGTTCAAAAACAAAGAAATCGAAGATTTTTGTAAAATATATAAAATCGAACTACATTATACTACCCCCAAAAATAGTAATTCAAACTCCCCTGTTGAAAGATTCCACTCTACAATAATCGAACACTATCGGTGTCTAAAAGAGGAAACTAGTACTTTTACCCCCGAACAGCTGATCAAACGAGCTATACTCGGCTATAATAATTCTATACATAGCGTAACGAAATTTACACCTTTTGAAATAGTTAAAGGACATATAAACAGTACCGACCCATTCGATATTAATGACCAAATAATTATATCAAATTACGTACAGAAACATAAAGAAACTGCTAAAGAACTTTACAGGAAAATTCAAGAACGAAACGCGGAAACTAAAGAAAAAATTATATCAAAAAGAAACGAAAATCGCCGCGAACCACCCGATTTTGATAAAGAAAAAGTAGCTTACATTAAAACCAAAGCTCGAAATAAAGCCTTACCTAAATTTAAAAAGTCACCTATAAAAGGACAGAGTAATATTAAATTAATTACGCACAAAGGAACATACCATAAAAGTTTTGCTAGAAAACCAAAAATTAAACAAAAACCCTCTTTGCAGGTAAACAATGAAGCTAATACTTCTAACACTGCTTCCGGTCCTTCAGATACTTCCAGCCAACAGTGAACAGACAGACATACAACTAACAACAATAAAAAATCCCATTTTACCCATCCAACTTGGCAATGCAAAAATTATTTATAATAAACACACCTTTTTACACTATATAGATTTAAATCCAATAATAACGCAACTACAAAATATTGAAAAATACTTTTTTATAATAAAAGGCAACATTACAACAAAAAAACCCAATAACCCAATCTCTTATCAGGGCTTAGCGGAAAGTCTTCTCTTACGTACCGAATTTCTTATTCAAACTACACAAGAAAAACTCGAAAATCTCCACCCACACATACGCAATAGACGAGGTTTAATTAATATAATAGGTAAAACATATAAATGGCTTTTTGGCACGTTAGACGCTGACGATGGTAAACGTTACGACGAGGCGATCTTAAACTTAGCTCAAAACCAGAAAAATATAAAGAAAGAACTTAATTTACAAATATCCCTATCGAAAAATTTGATTGATAATTACAACAAAACGATATCGACTCTGAATAAAAATCAGAAAGAACTGGAATACAGCTTAAATATCTTTCAGGCAACAGTGCAAAATTCTTTTAATAACCTTAATCATTATATAACATTTCAAGGCGTCTTATCTCAAATAAATCTAGATTGCCAAAATTTAATTACCTTTGTTGACAATCTAGAAGATGCAATAATGTTTGCTAAGCTAAATACACTCCACAATTCTATAATATCTAGTCATGAATTAGAACAGACGATAACCTATTTGAAAACGATATACAGCGAAAATCAAATTCCAAATTTCAAAAATATTTTATCATACTATCAAATTTTAAGCACTCAAGTCACATTTTCTAAAACAAAATTAATTTTTGCTATACATGTACCTATAATTAAACCTGGAACCTATACCTTTTCCCATTTATATCCCGTGATCCAAAAAGGCAAGGCATTTATCCCAAAATACCCTTATTTGGCACAAACATTTAAAGAAGTCCAGTTCGAAGAAAGTACTTGTCCATCAGTAGAAGATACCTATTACTGCATGGAGAAATTCTACCCACCAGACAGTTGTACCCTTCAACTAATGGAAGGCACCTCCACCACTGGTTGCAAAATTTTAGAAATAAAAATGGCAGAATCAATCTTTGAACAAGTTACACCCGAAGAAATTCTTGTCCTACCATCACAAAAGGAAAGAATTTTTGCCCAATGTAAAAGCGATCAATATTTGGAAATCGAAAACCCAACATTGATCAAAATTCCGAATTCTTGCAGTATTCAAGCAAAATACAAGAAGTTTATCCATGACGTCAAATTACAGCAAGGAAAACCATTAATACTACCGACTGTTGAAATAGCCACTATGGACACAACAAAGTTGTACCGAACACCAAATTACACCGAAATAAATTTCGAAGAAATCTATCGACTAAAAGACCTGACCAATCAACTATCGCCAATACAAGAAATCAATCAATCTATCGAGAGTCCAATCACATTCAGCCTATTGACGTTCGTTATACTGATCCTATTATTATGGATCATTTTTAAGAAGAAACAATATATTGTCAGATGGTTTAAGAAAAAATCCAATCAAGCCAGAAAAACCGAAGATATCGATGACTTTCAAAATCCATCCTCGATTTTGTCAGCTTAAGAAGGGAGGAGTTACATGCACAGAATCCCACGGAAACCGCGGATTAAGCAGATTCCCAGGCTCATCTTTCCAAGAAGTTCTTATCTGTGTTTCAAGCCAAGTATCACTTTTATTGTAAACTAAAATCATTCTCTGACTATATTCTGTGGTACACAGTCCATTTTTTATAACTTGTAATTCATTTTTAAATAAATTGTTTTTTTAAAAACAAGTTTGGGTGTTCGTGTTATTTAAGTAGCTTGGTGATTTTCCCTCGCGAAGAAATAATAGTTACAGTAAATTTAGTTTTTTGATGACCTATTTTGTATAGATGGACCTTTAAAAACATTTTAAATCCATTGAATTAAGATTTAAGACAACCACGGACCCTTGATATTAAATTAAACTATTAAGCGAATTATGAGAATTTTTTTTTGAAATATGAGCCCCAACCCCTGTTTGAAGGTTTAATTCGGCAACTAAGCGTAATTTTTAGTTAAAGGTCATCCAAATGAGACATACCATATAGATTTTGTAGCGTGAAATAATTTGCAAAATCCGGCTATGGCCATTTTCTTATTTTTTCCGAAATAAGAGATCCAACCCCTGTATAAAGGCTTAAATGGGCGACAATGCATAAAATCTAGTTAAATTATATCTAAATAAAGCGTCCTATGTAGATTTTGCCACAGGATATAATGTGTAAAGTTCCCATCGTTTCTCAACTTTACATTATTTTAGGAATAAAATAATTTTATCTCGTGTGATAACTAAACTTAAACAGTCGTATTTATTTAGGAATACAGAAAACCGCACCATAAATCACGCTGCCAAAGAAAGTTCATCATAGTTTGTAACATGTATAATAGTTAAAACAATCTCTTTCAAATGCATGGTGTTATAGTGCTAGAAAAGTAAAATATTAAAGGAGCTTGGTGATTTTCCCTCGCAAAGAAATAATAATTACCGTAAATTTAGTTTTTTGATTACCTATTTTGTATAGTTGGACCTTAAAAAACATTTTAAATCCACTGAATTAAGATTTAAGACAACTACGTACCCTTGATATCAAATTAATCTAAAGTTAGTAGACATAGGATATTTTGATAATAATATTCGTTTCATCTCTCTTGTAACTTTATACTCTGATTTTTTTGCAAGCGATTTTAACTCATTTTTGTCAAATCGAGTGTGCAAACGTCGGCTTGATAATTTTTGCTATTGCAATGAAACAATTTCGGAAATTCAGAAGCTACTACCACAAAATATTTCTTGAATACCGCGTTTACGTTTTTATTTAAATCAAATAAACAATTTTGATGTACTTTCTTTGTTAATGTCCGATCGTAACTTTTAAGCGGATTATAAGAATTTTTTTTTTCGAAATATGAGCTCCAACCCCTGTTTGAAGGCGTAAAATAATTTGCAAAATCTGGCTATGGCCATTTTCTTATTTTTTCCGAAATATGAAATCCAACCCCTGTATAAAGGCTTAAAAGGGCGACAATGCATAAAATCTAGTTAAAGTATATCTAAATAAAACGTCCTATGTAGATTTTGCCAAGGGACAGAATGTGTAAAGTTCCCACTAAGAATATTATTTTAAAAATATCGTTTCTCAACTTTAGATAATTTTAGAAAAAGAAAATTTATCTCGTGTGCTAACTAAACTTAAACAGCCGTATTTATGTAGGAATTCAGAAAGCGCACCATAAATCATACTGCCAAAGAAAGTTCATCATAGTTTGTAACATGTATTATAGTTAAAACAATCTGTTTCAAATGCATGGTGTTATAGTAATAGAAAAGGTAAATATTAGAGGAGCTTGGTGATTTTCCCTTGCAAAGAAATAATAATTACCGTAAATTTAGTTTTTTGATGACCTATTTTGTATAGTTGGACCTTTAAAAACATTTTAAACCCATTGAATTAAGATTTAAGACAACCACGTACCCTTGATATTAAATTAAACTAAAGTTAGTAGACATAGGCTGTTTTGATAATAATATTCGTTTCATCTCTCTTGTAACTTTATACTCTGATTTTTTTGCAAGCGATTTTAACTCTGTTTTGTCAAATCGAGTGTGCAAACGTCGGCTTGATAATTTTTGCTATTGCAATGAAACAATTTCGGAAAATCAGAAGCTACTACCATAAAATATTTCTTGAATACCACGTTTACGTTTTTATTTAAATCAAATAAACAATTTTGATGTACTTTCTTTGTTAATGTCCGATCGTAACTTTTAAGCGGATCATAAGAATTTTTTTTTTCGAAATATGAGCTCCAACCCCTGTTTGAAGGTTTAATTCGGCGGCTAAGCGTAATTTTTAGTTAAAACTCATCCAAATGAGACATACCATGTAGATTTTGTAGCGTGAAATAATTTGCAAAATCCGGCTATGGCCATTTTCTTATTTTTTCCGAAATATGAAATCCAACCCTTGTATGAAGGCTTAAATGGGCGACAATGCATAAAATCTAGCTAAGGAATATATCTAAATAAAACGTCCTATGTAGATTTTGCCAAGGGACAGAATGTGTAAAGTTCCCACTAAGAATATTATATTAAAAATATCGTTTCTCGACTTTAGATTATTTTAGGAATAAAATAATTTTATCTCGTGTTCTAACTAAACTTAAACAGCCGTATTTATTTAGGAATTCAGAAAACCGCACAATAAATCACGCTGCCAAAAAAAGTTCATCATAGTGTGTAACATGTATAATAATAGTTAAAACAATCTGTTTCAAATGCATGGTGTTATAGTGCTAGAAAAGTAAAATATTAGAGGAGCATGGTGATTTTCCCTCGCAAAGAAATAATAATTACCGTAAATTTAGTTTTTTGATGACTCATTTTGTATAGTTGGACCTTTAAAAACATTTTTAATTGACTGAATTAAGATTTAAGACAACCACGTACCCTTGATTTCAAATGAATCTAAAGTTAGTAGACATAGGATATTTTGATAATAATATTCGTTTCATCTCTCTTGTAACTTTATATTCTGATTTTCTTGCAAGTGATTTTAACTCATTTTTGTCATGTCGAGTGTGCAATCGTCGACTTGATAATTTTTGCTATTGCAATGAAATAATTTCGGAAAATCAGAAGCTACTACCACAAAATATTTCTTGAATTCCGCGTTTACGTATTTATTTAAATTAAATAAACAATTTTGATGTACTTTCTTTGTTAATGTCCGATCGTAACTTTTAAGCGGATTATAAGAATTTTTTTTCGAAATATGAGCTCCAACCCCTGTTTGAAGGTTTAATTTGGCGGCTAAGCGTAATTTTTAGTTAAAGCTCATCCAAATGAGACATACCATGTAGATTTTGTAGCGTGAAATAATTTGCAAAATCCGGCTATGGCCATTTTCTTATTTTTTCCGAAATATGAAATCCAACCCTTGTATGAAGGCTTAAATGGGCGACAATGCATAAAATCTAGTTAAAGTATATCTAAATAAAACATCCTATGTAGCATTTGCCAAGGGACAGAATGTGTAGAGTTCCCACTAAGAATATTATAATAAAAATGTCTTTTCTCGACTTTAGATTATTTTAGGAATAAAATAATTTTATCTCGTGTGCTAACTAAACTTAAACAGCCGTATTTATTTAGTAATACATAAAACCGCACCATAAATCATGCTGCCAAAGAAAGTTTATCATAGTTTGTAACATGTATAATAGTTAAAACAATCTGTTTCAAATGCATTGTGTTATAGTGCTAGAAAAATAAATAATTAGAGGAGCTTGGTGATTTTCCCTCGCGAAGAAATAATAGTTACAGTAAATTTAGGTTTTTGAAGACCTATTTTGTATAGATGGACCTTTAAAAACATTTTAAATCCATTGAATTAAGATTTAAGACAACCACGGACCCTTGATATTAAATTAAACTATTAAGCGAATTATGAGAATTTTTTTTTTTGAAATATGAGCCCCAACCCCTGTTTGAAGGTTTAATTCGGCAACTAAGCGTAATTTTTAGTTAAAGATCATCCAAATGAGACATACCATATAGATTTTGTAGCGTGAAATAATTTGCAAAATCCGGCTATGGCCATTTTCTTATTTTTTCCGAAATAAGAGATCCAACCCCTGTATAAAGGCTTAAATGGGCGACAATGCATAAAATCTAGTTAAAGTATATCTAAATAAAGCGTCCTATGTAGATTTTGCCACAGGATATAATGTGTAAAGTTCCCATCGTTTCTCAACTTTACATTATTTTAGGAATAAAATAATTTTATCTCGTGTGCTAACTAAACTTAAACAGCCGTATTTATTTAGGAATACAGAAAACCGCACCATAAATCCCGCTGCCAAAGAAAGTTCATCATAGTTTGTAACTTGTATAATAGTTAAAACAATCTGTTTCAAATGCATTGTGTTATAGTGCTAGAAAAGTAAATTATTAGAGGAGCTTGGTGATTTTTCCTCGCGAAGAAATAATAGTTACAGTAAATTTAGTTTTTTGATGACCTATTTTGTATAGATAGACCTTTAAAAACATTTTAAATCCATTGAATTAAGATTTAAGACAACCACGTACCCTTGATATTAAATTAAACTAAAGTTAGTAGACATAGAATGTTTTGATAATAATATTCGTTTCATCTCTCTTGTAACTTTATACCCTGATCTTTTTTCAAGCGATTTTAACTCAATTTTGTCAAATCGAGTGTGCAAACGTCGACTTGATAATTTTTGCTGTTGCAATGAAACAATTTCAGAAAATCACAAGCTACTACCACAAAATATTTCTTGAATACCGCGTTTACGTTTTTATTTAAATTAAATAAACAATTTTGATGCAATTTCTTTGTTAATGTTGAAGGTTTAATTCGGCGGCTAAGCGTAATTTTTAGTTAAAGGTCATCCAAATGAGACATACCATGTAGATTTTGTAGAGTGAAATAATTTGCAAAATCCGGCTATGGCCATTTTCTTATTTTTTCCGAAATATGGGATCCAACCCCTGTATAAAGGCTTAAATGGGCGACAATGCATAAAATCTAGTTAACGTATATCTAAATAAAGCGTCCTATGTAGATTTTGCCACGGGACATAATGTGTAAAGTTCCCACTAAGAATATTATTTTAAAAATATCGTTTCTCAACTTTAGATTATTTAAGGAATAAAATAATTTTATCTCGTGTGCTAACTAAACTTAAACAGCCGTATTTATTTAGGAATACAGAAAACCGCAACATAAATCACGCTGCCAAAGAAAGTTCATCATAGTTTGTAACATGTATAATAGTTAAAACAATCTGTTTCAAATGCATTGTGTTATAGTGCTAGAAAAGTAAATAATTAGAGGAGCTTGGTGATTTTCCCTCGCGAAGAAATAATAGTTACAGTAAATTTAGTTTTTTGATGACCTATTTTGTATAGATGGACCTTTAAAAACATTTTAAATCCATTGAATTAAGATTTAAGACAACCACGGACCCTTGATATTAAATTAAACTATTAAGCGAATTATGAGAATTTTTTTTTTTGAAATATGAGCCCCAACCCCTGTTTGAAGGTTTAATTCGGCAACTAAGCGTAATTTTTAGTTAAAGGTCATCCAAATGAGACATACCATATAGATTTTGTAGCGTGAAATAATTTGCAAAATCCGGCTATGGCCATTTTATTATTTTTTCCGAAATATGAGATCCAACCCTTGTATGAAGGCTTAAATGGGCGACAATGCATAAAATCTAGTTAAAGTATATCTAAATAAAGCGTCCTATGTAGATTTTGCCACGGGACATAATGTGTAAAGTTCCCACTAAGAATATTATTTTAAAAATATCATTTCTCAACTTTACATTATTTTAGGAATAAAATAATTTTATCTCGTGTGCTAACTAAACTTAAACAGCCGTATTTATTTAGTAATACAGAAAACCGCACCATAAATCATGCTGCCAAAGAAAGTTTATCATAGTTTGTAACATGTATAATAGTTAAAACAATCTGTTTCAAATGCATTGTGTTATAGTGCTAGAAAAGTAAATAATTAGAGGAGCTTGGTGATTTTCCCTCGCGAAGAAATAATAGTTACAGTAAATTTAGTTTTTTGAAGACCTATTTTGTATAGATGGACCTTTAAAAACATTTTAAATCCATTGAATTAAGATTTAAGACAACCACGGACCCTTGATATTAAATTAAACTATTAAGCGAATTATGAGAATTTTTTTTTTTTGAAATATGAGCCCCAACCCCTGTTTGAAGGTTTAATTCGGCAACTAAGCGTAATTTTTAGTTAAAGGTCATCCAAATGAGACATACCATATAGATTTTGTAGCGTGAAATAATTTGCAAAATCCGGCTATGGCCATTTTCTTATTTTTTCCGAAATAAGAGATCCAACCCCTGTATAAAGGCTTAAATGGGCGACAATGCATAAAATCTAGTTAAAGTATATCTAAATAAACCGTCCTATGTAGATTTTGCCACAGGATATAATGTGTAAAGTTCCCATCGTTTCTCAACTTTACATTATTTTAGGAATAAAATAATTTTATCTCGTGTGCTAACTAAACTTAAACAGCCGTATTTATTTAGGAATACAGAAAACCGCACCATAAATCCCGCTGCCAAAGAAAGTTCATCATAGTTTGTAACATGTATAATAGTTAAAACAATCTGTTTCAAATGCATTGTGTTATAGTGCTAGAAAAGTAAATTATTAGAGGAGCTTGGTGATTTTTCCTCGCGAAGAAATAATAGTTACAGTAAATTTAGTTTTTTGATGACCTATTTTGTATAGATGGACCTTTAAAAACATTTTAAATCCATTGAATTAAGATTTAAGACAACCACGTACCCTTGATATTAAATTAAACTAAAGTTAGTAGACATAGAATGTTTTGATAATAATATTCGTTTCATCTCTCTTGTAACTTTATACCCTGATCTTTTTTCAAGCGATTTTAACTCAATTTTGTCAAATCGAGTGTGCAAACGTCGACTTGATAATTTTTGCTGTTGCAATGAAACAATTTCAGAAAATCACAAGCTACTACCACAAAATATTTCTTGAATACCGCGTTTACGTTTTTATTTAAATTAAATAAACAATTTTGATGCAATTTCTTTGTTAATGTTGAAGGTTTAATTCGGCGGCTAAGCGTAATTTTTAGTTAAAGGTCATCCAAATGAGACATACCATGTAGATTTTGTAGAGTGAAATAATTTGCAAAATCCGGCTATGGCCATTTTCTTATTTTTTCCGAAATATGGGATCCAACCCCTGTATAAAGGCTTAAATGGGCGACAATGCATAAAATCTAGTTAACGTATATCTAAATAAAGCGTCCTATGTAGATTTTGCCACGGGACATAATGTGTAAAGTTCCCACTAAGAATATTATTTTAAAAATATCGTTTCTCAACTTTAGATTATTTAAGGAATAAAATAATTTTATCTCGTGTGCTAACTAAACTTAAACAGCCGTATTTATTTAGGAATACAGAAAACCGCAACATAAATCACGCTGCCAAAGAAAGTTCATCATAGTTTGTAACATGTATAATAGTTAAAACAATCTGTTTCAAATGCATTGTGTTATAGTGCTAGAAAAGTAAATAATTAGAGGAGCTTGGTGATTTTCCCTCGCGAAGAAATAATAGTTACAGTAAATTTAGTTTTTTGATGACCTATTTTGTATAGATGGACCTTTAAAAACATTTTAAATCCATTGAATTAAGATTTAAGACAACCACGGACCCTTGATATTAAATTAAACTATTAAGCGAATTATGAGAATTTTTTTTTTTTGAAATATGAGCCCCAACCCCTGTTTGAAGGTTTAATTCGGCGGCTAAGCGTAATTTTTAGTTAAAGGTCATCCAAATGAGACATACCATGTAGATTTTGTAGAGTGAAATAATTTGCAAAATCCGGCTATGGCCATTTTCTTATTTTTTCCGAAATATGGGATCCAACCCCTGTATAAAGGCTTAAATGGGCGACAATGCATAAAATCTAGTTAAAGTATATCTAAATAAAGCGTCCTATGTAGATTTTGCCACGGGACATAATGTGTAAAGTTCCCACTAAGAATATTATTTTAAAAATATCGTTTCTCAACTTTAGATTATTTTAGGAATAAAATAATTTTATCTCGTGTGCTAACTAAACTTAAACAGCCGTATTTATTTAGGAATACAGAAAACCGCAACATAAATCACGCTGCCAAAGAAAGTTCATCATAGTTTGTAACATATATTATAGCTAAAACAATCTGTTTCAAATGCATTGTGTTATAGTGCTAGAAAAGTAAATAATTAGAGGAGCTTGGTGATTTTCCCTCGCGAAGAAATAATAGTTACAGTAAATTTAGTTTTTTGATGACCTATTTTGTATAGATGGACCTTTAAAAACATTTTAAATCCATTGAATTAAGATTTAAGACAACCACGGACCCTTGATATTAAATTAAACTATTAAGCGAATTATGAGAATTTTTTTTTTTTGAAATATGAGCCCCAACCCCTGTTTGAAGGTTTAATTCGGCGGCTAAGCGTAATTTTTAGTTAAAACTCATCCAAATGAGACATACCATGTAGATTTTGTAGCGTGAAATAATTTGCAAAATCCGGCTATGGCCATTTTCTTATTTTTTCCGAAATATGAAATCCAACCCTTGTATGAAGGCTTAAATGGGCGACAATGCATAAAATCTAGCTAAGGAATATATCTAAATAAAACGTCCTATGTAGATTTTGCCAAGGGACAGAATGTGTAAAGTTCCCACTAAGAATATTATATTAAAAATATCGTTTCTCGACTTTAGATTATTTTAGGAATAAAATAATTTTATCTCGTGTTCTAACTAAACTTAAACAGCCGTATTTATTTAGGAATTCAGAAAACCGCACAATAAATCAAGCTGCCAAAAAAAGTTCATCATAGTGTGTAACATGTATAATAATAGTTAAAACAATCTGTTTCAAATGCATGGTGTTATAGTGCTAGAAAAGTAAAATATTAGAGGAGCATGGTGATTTTCCCTCGCAAAGAAATAATAATTACCGTAAATTTAGTTTTTTGATGACTCATTTTGTATAGTTGGACCTTTAAAAACATTTTTAATTCACTGAATTAAGATTTAAGACAACCACGTACCCTTGATTTCAAATTAATCTAAAGTTAGTAGACATAGGATATTTTGATAATAATATTCGTTTCATCTCTCTTGTAACTTTATACTCTGATTTTTTTGCAAGCGATTTTAACTCATTTTTGTCAAATCGAGTGTGCAAACGTCGGCTTGATAATTTTTGCTATTGCAATGAAACAATTTCGGAAATTCAGAAGCTACTACCACAAAATATTTCTTGAATACCGCGTTTACGTTTTTATTTAAATCAAATAAACAATTTTGATGTACTTTCTTTGTTAATGTCCGATCGTAACTTTTAAGCGGATTATAAGAATTTTTTTTTTCGAAATATGAGCTCCAACCCCTGTTTGAAGGCGTAAAATAATTTGCAAAATCTGGCTATGGCCATTTTCTTATTTTTTCCGAAATATGAAATCCAACCCCTGTATAAAGGCTTAAAAGGGCGACAATGCATAAAATCTAGTTAAAGTATATCTAAATAAAACGTCCTATGTAGATTTTGCCAAGGGACAGAATGTGTAAAGTTCCCACTAAGAATATTATTTTAAAAATATCGTTTCTCAACTTTAGATAATTTTAGAAAAAGAAAATTTATCTCGTGTGCTAACTAAACTTAAACAGCCGTATTTATGTAGGAATTCAGAAAGCGCACCATAAATCATACTGCCAAAGAAAGTTCATCATAGTTTGTAACATGTATTATAGTTAAAACAATCTGTTTCAAATGCATGGTGTTATAGTAATAGAAAAGGTAAATATTAGAGGAGCTTGGTGATTTTCCCTTGCAAAGAAATAATAATTACCGTAAATTTAGTTTTTTGATGACCTATTTTGTATAGTTGGACCTTTAAAAACATTTTAAACCCATTGAATTAAGATTTAAGACAACCACGTACCCTTGATATTAAATTAAACTAAAGTTAGTAGACATAGGCTGTTTTGATAATAATATTCGTTTCATCTCTCTTGTAACTTTATACTCTGATTTTTTTGCAAGCGATTTTAACTCTGTTTTGTCAAATCGAGTGTGCAAACGTCGGCTTGATAATTTTTGCTATTGCAATGAAACAATTTCGGAAAATCAGAAGCTACTACCATAAAATATTTCTTGAATACCACGTTTACGTTTTTATTTAAATCAAATAAACAATTTTGATGTACTTTCTTTGTTAATGTCCGATCGTAACTTTTAAGCGGATCATAAGAATTTTTTTTTTCGAAATATGAGCTCCAACCCCTGTTTGAAGGTTTAATTCGGCGGCTAAGCGTAATTTTTAGTTAAAACTCATCCAAATGAGACATACCATGTAGATTTTGTAGCGTGAAATAATTTGCAAAATCCGGCTATGGCCATTTTCTTATTTTTTCCGAAATATGAAATCCAACCCTTGTATGAAGGCTTAAATGGGCGACAATGCATAAAATCTAGCTAAGGAATATATCTAAATAAAACGTCCTATGTAGATTTTGCCAAGGGACAGAATGTGTAAAGTTCCCACTAAGAATATTATATTAAAAATATCGTTTCTCGACTTTAGATTATTTTAGGAATAAAATAATTTTATCTCGTGTTCTAACTAAACTTAAACAGCCGTATTTATTTAGGAATTCAGAAAACCGCACAATAAATCACGCTGCCAAAAAAAGTTCATCATAGTGTGTAACATGTATAATAATAGTTAAAACAATCTGTTTCAAATGCATGGTGTTATAGTGCTAGAAAAGTAAAATATTAGAGGAGCATGGTGATTTTCCCTCGCAAAGAAATAATAATTACCGTAAATTTAGTTTTTTGATGACTCATTTTGTATAGTTGGACCTTTAAAAACATTTTTAATTGACTGAATTAAGATTTAAGACAACCACGTACCCTTGATTTCAAATGAATCTAAAGTTAGTAGACATAGGATATTTTGATAATAATATTCGTTTCATCTCTCTTGTAACTTTATATTCTGATTTTCTTGCAAGTGATTTTAACTCATTTTTGTCATGTCGAGTGTGCAATCGTCGACTTGATAATTTTTGCTATTGCAATGAAATAATTTCGGAAAATCAGAAGCTACTACCACAAAATATTTCTTGAATTCCGCGTTTACGTATTTATTTAAATTAAATAAACAATTTTGATGTACTTTCTTTGTTAATGTCCGATCGTAACTTTTAAGCGGATTATAAGAATTTTTTTTCGAAATATGAGCTCCAACCCCTGTTTGAAGGTTTAATTTGGCGGCTAAGCGTAATTTTTAGTTAAAGCTCATCCAAATGAGACATACCATGTAGATTTTGTAGCGTGAAATAATTTGCAAAATCCGGCTATGGCCATTTTCTTATTTTTTCCGAAATATGAAATCCAACCCTTGTATGAAGGCTTAAATGGGCGACAATGCATAAAATCTAGTTAAAGTATATCTAAATAAAACATCCTATGTAGCATTTGCCAAGGGACAGAATGTGTAGAGTTCCCACTAAGAATATTATAATAAAAATGTCTTTTCTCGACTTTAGATTATTTTAGGAATAAAATAATTTTATCTCGTGTGCTAACTAAACTTAAACAGCCGTATTTATTTAGTAATACATAAAACCGCACCATAAATCATGCTGCCAAAGAAAGTTTATCATAGTTTGTAACATGTATAATAGTTAAAACAATCTGTTTCAAATGCATTGTGTTATAGTGCTAGAAAAATAAATAATTAGAGGAGCTTGGTGATTTTCCCTCGCGAAGAAATAATAGTTACAGTAAATTTAGTTTTTTGAAGACCTATTTTGTATAGATGGACCTTTAAAAACATTTTAAATCCATTGAATTAAGATTTAAGACAACCACGGACCCTTGATATTAAATTAAACTATTAAGCGAATTATGAGAATTTTTTTTTTTGAAATATGAGCCCCAACCCCTGTTTGAAGGTTTAATTCGGCAACTAAGCGTAATTTTTAGTTAAAGATCATCCAAATGAGACATACCATATAGATTTTGTAGCGTGAAATAATTTGCAAAATCCGGCTATGGCCATTTTCTTATTTTTTCCGAAATAAGAGATCCAACCCCTGTATAAAGGCTTAAATGGGCGACAATGCATAAAATCTAGTTAAAGTATATCTAAATAAAGCGTCCTATGTAGATTTTGCCACAGGATATAATGTGTAAAGTTCCCATCGTTTCTCAACTTTACATTATTTTAGGAATAAAATAATTTTATCTCGTGTGCTAACTAAACTTAAACAGCCGTATTTATTTAGGAATACAGAAAACCGCACCATAAATCCCGCTGCCAAAGAAAGTTCATCATAGTTTGTAACTCGTATAATAGTTAAAACAATCTGTTTCAAATGCATTGTGTTATAGTGCTAGAAAAGTAAATTATTAGAGGAGCTTGGTGATTTTTCCTCGCGAAGAAATAATAGTTACAGTAAATTTAGTTTTTTGATGACCTATTTTGTATAGATAGACCTTTAAAAACATTTTAAATCCATTGAATTAAGATTTAAGACAACCACGTACCCTTGATATTAAATTAAACTAAAGTTAGTAGACATAGAATGTTTTGATAATAATATTCGTTTCATCTCTCTTGTAACTTTATACCCTGATCTTTTTTCAAGCGATTTTAACTCAATTTTGTCAAATCGAGTGTGCAAACGTCGACTTGATAATTTTTGCTGTTGCAATGAAACAATTTCAGAAAATCACAAGCTACTACCACAAAATATTTCTTGAATACCGCGTTTACGTTTTTATTTAAATTAAATAAACAATTTTGATGCAATTTCTTTGTTAATGTTGAAGGTTTAATTCGGCGGCTAAGCGTAATTTTTAGTTAAAGGTCATCCAAATGAGACATACCATGTAGATTTTGTAGAGTGAAATAATTTGCAAAATCCGGCTATGGCCATTTTCTTATTTTTTCCGAAATATGGGATCCAACCCCTGTATAAAGGCTTAAATGGGCGACAATGCATAAAATCTAGTTAACGTATATCTAAATAAAGCGTCCTATGTAGATTTTGCCACGGGACATAATGTGTAAAGTTCCCACTAAGAATATTATTTTAAAAATATCGTTTCTCAACTTTAGATTATTTAAGGAATAAAATAATTTTATCTCGTGTGCTAACTAAACTTAAACAGCCGTATTTATTTAGGAATACAGAAAACCGCAACATAAATCACGCTGCCAAAGAAAGTTCATCATAGTTTGTAACATGTATAATAGTTAAAACAATCTGTTTCAAATGCATTGTGTTATAGTGCTAGAAAAGTAAATAATTAGAGGAGCTTGGTGATTTTCCCTCGCGAAGAAATAATAGTTACAGTAAATTTAGTTTTTTGATGACCTATTTTGTATAGATGGACCTTTAAAAACATTTTAAATCCATTGAATTAAGATTTAAGACAACCACGGACCCTTGATATTAAATTAAACTATTAAGCGAATTATGAGAATTTTTTTTTTTGAAATATGAGCCCCAACCCCTGTTTGAAGGTTTAATTCGGCAACTAAGCGTAATTTTTAGTTAAAGGTCATCCAAATGAGACATACCATATAGATTTTGTAGCGTGAAATAATTTGCAAAATCCGGCTATGGCCATTTTATTATTTTTTCCGAAATATGAGATCCAACCCTTGTATGAAGGCTTAAATGGGCGACAATGCATAAAATCTAGTTAAAGTATATCTAAATAAAGCGTCCTATGTAGATTTTGCCACGGGACATAATGTGTAAAGTTCCCACTAAGAATATTATTTTAAAAATATCATTTCTCAACTTTACATTATTTTAGGAATAAAATAATTTTATCTCGTGTGCTAACTAAACTTAAACAGCCGTATTTATTTAGTAATACAGAAAACCGCACCATAAATCATGCTGCCAAAGAAAGTTTATCATAGTTTGTAACATGTATAATAGTTAAAACAATCTGTTTCAAATGCATTGTGTTATAGTGCTAGAAAAGTAAATAATTAGAGGAGCTTGGTGATTTTCCCTCGCGAAGAAATAATAGTTACAGTAAATTTAGTTTTTTGAAGACCTATTTTGTATAGATGGACCTTTAAAAACATTTTAAATCCATTGAATTAAGATTTAAGACAACCACGGACCCTTGATATTAAATTAAACTATTAAGCGAATTATGAGAATTTTTTTTTTTTGAAATATGAGCCCCAACCCCTGTTTGAAGGTTTAATTCGGCAACTAAGCGTAATTTTTAGTTAAAGGTCATCCAAATGAGACATACCATATAGATTTTGTAGCGTGAAATAATTTGCAAAATCCGGCTATGGCCATTTTCTTATTTTTTCCGAAATAAGAGATCCAACCCCTGTATAAAGGCTTAAATGGGCGACAATGCATAAAATCTAGTTAAAGTATATCTAAATAAACCGTCCTATGTAGATTTTGCCACAGGATATAATGTGTAAAGTTCCCATCGTTTCTCAACTTTACATTATTTTAGGAATAAAATAATTTTATCTCGTGTGCTAACTAAACTTAAACAGCCGTATTTATTTAGGAATACAGAAAACCGCACCATAAATCCCGCTGCCAAAGAAAGTTCATCATAGTTTGTAACATGTATAATAGTTAAAACAATCTGTTTCAAATGCATTGTGTTATAGTGCTAGAAAAGTAAATTATTAGAGGAGCTTGGTGATTTTTCCTCGCGAAGAAATAATAGTTACAGTAAATTTAGTTTTTTGATGACCTATTTTGTATAGATGGACCTTTAAAAACATTTTAAATCCATTGAATTAAGATTTAAGACAACCACGTACCCTTGATATTAAATTAAACTAAAGTTAGTAGACATAGAATGTTTTGATAATAATATTCGTTTCATCTCTCTTGTAACTTTATACCCTGATCTTTTTTCAAGCGATTTTAACTCAATTTTGTCAAATCGAGTGTGCAAACGTCGACTTGATAATTTTTGCTGTTGCAATGAAACAATTTCAGAAAATCACAAGCTACTACCACAAAATATTTCTTGAATACCGCGTTTACGTTTTTATTTAAATTAAATAAACAATTTTGATGCAATTTCTTTGTTAATGTTGAAGGTTTAATTCGGCGGCTAAGCGTAATTTTTAGTTAAAGGTCATCCAAATGAGACATACCATGTAGATTTTGTAGAGTGAAATAATTTGCAAAATCCGGCTATGGCCATTTTCTTATTTTTTCCGAAATATGGGATCCAACCCCTGTATAAAGGCTTAAATGGGCGACAATGCATAAAATCTAGTTAACGTATATCTAAATAAAGCGTCCTATGTAGATTTTGCCACGGGACATAATGTGTAAAGTTCCCACTAAGAATATTATTTTAAAAATATCGTTTCTCAACTTTAGATTATTTAAGGAATAAAATAATTTTATCTCGTGTGCTAACTAAACTTAAACAGCCGTATTTATTTAGGAATACAGAAAACCGCAACATAAATCACGCTGCCAAAGAAAGTTCATCATAGTTTGTAACATGTATAATAGTTAAAACAATCTGTTTCAAATGCATTGTGTTATAGTGCTAGAAAAGTAAATAATTAGAGGAGCTTGGTGATTTTCCCTCGCGAAGAAATAATAGTTACAGTAAATTTAGTTTTTTGATGACCTATTTTGTATAGATGGACCTTTAAAAACATTTTAAATCCATTGAATTAAGATTTAAGACAACCACGGACCCTTGATATTAAATTAAACTATTAAGCGAATTATGAGAATTTTTTTTTTTTGAAATATGAGCCCCAACCCCTGTTTGAAGGTTTAATTCGGCGGCTAAGCGTAATTTTTAGTTAAAGGTCATCCAAATGAGACATACCATGTAGATTTTGTAGAGTGAAATAATTTGCAAAATCCGGCTATGGCCATTTTCTTATTTTTTCCGAAATATGGGATCCAACCCCTGTATAAAGGCTTAAATGGGCGACAATGCATAAAATCTAGTTAAAGTATATCTAAATAAAGCGTCCTATGTAGATTTTGCCACGGGACATAATGTGTAAAGTTCCCACTAAGAATATTATTTTAAAAATATCGTTTCTCAACTTTAGATTATTTTAGGAATAAAATAATTTTATCTCGTGTGCTAACTAAACTTAAACAGCCGTATTTATTTAGGAATACAGAAAACCGCAACATAAATCACGCTGCCAAAGAAAGTTCATCATAGTTTGTAACATATATTATAGCTAAAACAATCTGTTTCAAATGCATTGTGTTATAGTGCTAGAAAAGTAAATAATTAGAGGAGCTTGGTGATTTTCCCTCGCGAAGAAATAATAGTTACAGTAAATTTAGTTTTTTGATGACCTATTTTGTATAGATGGACCTTTAAAAACATTTTAAATCCATTGAATTAAGATTTAAGACAACCACGGACCCTTGATATTAAATTAAACTATTAAGCGAATTATGAGAATTTTTTTTTTTTGAAATATGAGCCCCAACCCCTGTTTGAAGGTTTAATTCGGCGGCTAAGCGTAATTTTTAGTTAAAACTCATCCAAATGAGACATACCATGTAGATTTTGTAGCGTGAAATAATTTGCAAAATCCGGCTATGGCCATTTTCTTATTTTTTCCGAAATATGAAATCCAACCCTTGTATGAAGGCTTAAATGGGCGACAATGCATAAAATCTAGCTAAGGAATATATCTAAATAAAACGTCCTATGTAGATTTTGCCAAGGGACAGAATGTGTAAAGTTCCCACTAAGAATATTATATTAAAAATATCGTTTCTCGACTTTAGATTATTTTAGGAATAAAATAATTTTATCTCGTGTTCTAACTAAACTTAAACAGCCGTATTTATTTAGGAATTCAGAAAACCGCACAATAAATCAAGCTGCCAAAAAAAGTTCATCATAGTGTGTAACATGTATAATAATAGTTAAAACAATCTGTTTCAAATGCATGGTGTTATAGTGCTAGAAAAGTAAAATATTAGAGGAGCATGGTGATTTTCCCTCGCAAAGAAATAATAATTACCGTAAATTTAGTTTTTTGATGACTCATTTTGTATAGTTGGACCTTTAAAAACATTTTTAATTCACTGAATTAAGATTTAAGACAACCACGTACCCTTGATTTCAAATTAATCTAAAGTTAGTAGACATAGGATATTTTGATAATAATATTCGTTTCATCTCTCTTGTAACTTTATACTCTGATTTTTTTGCAAGCGATTTTAACTCATTTTTGTCAAATCGAGTGTGCAAACGTCGGCTTGATAATTTTTGCTATTGCAATGAAACAATTTCGGAAATTCAGAAGCTACTACCACAAAATATTTCTTGAATACCGCGTTTACGTTTTTATTTAAATCAAATAAACAATTTTGATGTACTTTCTTTGTTAATGTCCGATCGTAACTTTTAAGCGGATTATAAGAATTTTTTTTTTCGAAATATGAGCTCCAACCCCTGTTTGAAGGCGTAAAATAATTTGCAAAATCTGGCTATGGCCATTTTCTTATTTTTTCCGAAATATGAAATCCAACCCCTGTATAAAGGCTTAAAAGGGCGACAATGCATAAAATCTAGTTAAAGTATATCTAAATAAAACGTCCTATGTAGATTTTGCCAAGGGACAGAATGTGTAAAGTTCCCACTAAGAATATTATTTTAAAAATATCGTTTCTCAACTTTAGATAATTTTAGAAAAAGAAAATTTATCTCGTGTGCTAACTAAACTTAAACAGCCGTATTTATGTAGGAATTCAGAAAGCGCACCATAAATCATACTGCCAAAGAAAGTTCATCATAGTTTGTAACATGTATTATAGTTAAAACAATCTGTTTCAAATGCATGGTGTTATAGTAATAGAAAAGGTAAATATTAGAGGAGCTTGGTGATTTTCCCTTGCAAAGAAATAATAATTACCGTAAATTTAGTTTTTTGATGACCTATTTTGTATAGTTGGACCTTTAAAAACATTTTAAACCCATTGAATTAAGATTTAAGACAACCACGTACCCTTGATATTAAATTAAACTAAAGTTAGTAGACATAGGCTGTTTTGATAATAATATTCGTTTCATCTCTCTTGTAACTTTATACTCTGATTTTTTTGCAAGCGATTTTAACTCTGTTTTGTCAAATCGAGTGTGCAAACGTCGGCTTGATAATTTTTGCTATTGCAATGAAACAATTTCGGAAAATCAGAAGCTACTACCATAAAATATTTCTTGAATACCACGTTTACGTTTTTATTTAAATCAAATAAACAATTTTGATGTACTTTCTTTGTTAATGTCCGATCGTAACTTTTAAGCGGATCATAAGAATTTTTTTTTTCGAAATATGAGCTCCAACCCCTGTTTGAAGGTTTAATTCGGCGGCTAAGCGTAATTTTTAGTTAAAACTCATCCAAATGAGACATACCATGTAGATTTTGTAGCGTGAAATAATTTGCAAAATCCGGCTATGGCCATTTTCTTATTTTTTCCGAAATATGAAATCCAACCCTTGTATGAAGGCTTAAATGGGCGACAATGCATAAAATCTAGCTAAGGAATATATCTAAATAAAACGTCCTATGTAGATTTTGCCAAGGGACAGAATGTGTAAAGTTCCCACTAAGAATATTATATTAAAAATATCGTTTCTCGACTTTAGATTATTTTAGGAATAAAATAATTTTATCTCGTGTTCTAACTAAACTTAAACAGCCGTATTTATTTAGGAATTCAGAAAACCGCACAATAAATCAAGCTGCCAAAAAAAGTTCATCATAGTGTGTAACATGTATAATAATAGTTAAAACAATCTGTTTCAAATGCATGGTGTTATAGTGCTAGAAAAGTAAAATATTAGAGGAGCATGGTGATTTTCCCTCGCAAAGAAATAATAATTACCGTAAATTTAGTTTTTTGATGACTCATTTTGTATAGTTGGACCTTTAAAAACATTTTTAATTGACTGAATTAAGATTTAAGACAACCACGTACCCTTGATTTCAAATGAATCTAAAGTTAGTAGACATAGGATATTTTGATAATAATATTCGTTTCATCTCTCTTGTAACTTTATATTCTGATTTTCTTGCAAGTGATTTTAACTCATTTTTGTCATGTCGAGTGTGCAATCGTCGACTTGATAATTTTTGCTATTGCAATGAAATAATTTCGGAAAATCAGAAGCTACTACCACAAAATATTTCTTGAATTCCGCGTTTACGTATTTATTTAAATTAAATAAACAATTTTGATGTACTTTCTTTGTTAATGTCCGATCGTAACTTTTAAGCGGATTATAAGAATTTTTTTTCGAAATATGAGCTCCAACCCCTGTTTGAAGGTTTAATTTGGCGGCTAAGCGTAATTTTTAGTTAAAGCTCATCCAAATGAGACATACCATGTAGATTTTGTAGCGTGAAATAATTTGCAAAATCTGGCTATGGCCATTTTCTTATTTTTTCCGAAATATGAAATCCAACCCTTGTATGAAGGCTTAAATGGGCGACAATGCATAAAATCTAGTTAAAGTATATCTAAATAAAACATCCTATGTAGCATTTGCCAAGGGACAGAATGTGTAAAGTTCCCACTAAGAATATTATAATAAAAATGTCTTTTCTCGACTTTAGATTATTTTAGGAATAAAATAATTTTATCTCGTGTGCTAACTAAACTTAAACAGCCGTATTTATTTAGGAATACAGAAAACCGCAACATAAATCACGCTGCCAAAGAAAGTTCATCATAGTTTGTAACATGTATAATAGTTAAAACAATCTGTTTCAAATGCATTGTGTTATAGTGCTAGAAAAGTAACGCTTTATTTAGATATACTTTAACTCGATTTTATGCATTGTCGCCCATTTAAGCCTTTATACGGGGGTTGGATTTCATATTTCGGAAAAAATAAGAAAATGGCCATAGCCGGATTTTGCAAATTATTTCACGCTACAAAATCTACATGGTATGTCTCATTTGGATGAGCTTTAACTAAAAATTACGCATAGCCGCCGAATTAAACCTTCAAACAGGGGTTGGAGCTCATATTTCGAAAAAAAAATTCTTATAATCCTGTTAAAAGTTACGATCGGACATTAACAAAGAAAGTCCATTAAAATTGTTTATTTAATTTAAATAAAAACGTAAACGCGGTATTCAAGAAATATTTTGTGGCAGTAACTTCTGATTTTCCGAAATTGTTTCATTGCAATAGCAAAAATTATCAAGTCGACGTTTGCACACTCGATATGACAAAAATGAGTTAAAATCACTTGCAAAAGATCAGAATATAAAGTTACAACATTATTATCAAAACATCCCATGTCTACTAACTTTAGATTAATTTGATATCAAGGGTACGTGGTTGTCTTAAATCTTAATTCAATGGATTTAAGATGTTTTTAAAATTTTAACTATACAAAATAGGTCATCAAAAAACTAAATTTACGGTAATTATTATTTCTTTGCGAGGGAAAATCACCAAGCTCCTCTAATAATTTACTTTTCTAGCACTATAACACAATGCATTTGAAACAGATTGTTTTAACTATTATACATGTTACAAACAATGATGAACTTTCTTTGGCAGCGTGATTTATGATGCCGTTTTCTGTATTCCTAAATAAATACGGCTGTTTAAGTTTAGTTAGCACACGAGATAAAATTATTTTATTCCTAAAATAATCTAAAGTTGAGAAACGATATTTTTAAAATAATATTCTTAGTGGGAACTTTACACATTAGGTCCCGTGGCAAAATCTACATAGGACGCTCTATTTAGATATACTTTAACTAGATTTTATGCATTGTCGCCCATTTAAGCCTTCATACAAGGGTTGGATCTCATATTTCGGAAAAAATAAGAAAATGGCCATAGCCGGATTTTTCAAATTATTTCACGCTACAAAATCTACATGGTATGTCTCATTTGGATGACCTTTAACTAAAAATTACGCTTAGCCGCCGAATTAAACCTTCAAACAGGGGTTTGAGCTCATATTTCAAAAAAAAATTCTCATAATTCGCTTAATAGTTTAATTTAATATCAAGGGTCCGTGGTTGTCTTAAATCTTAATTCAATGGATTTAAAATGTTTTTAAAGGTCCAACTATACAAAATAGGTCATCAAAAAATGAAATTTACGGTAATTATTATTTTCTTGCGATGGAAAATCACCAAGCTCCTCTAATATTTTACTTTTCTAGCACTATAACACCATGCATTTGAAACAGATTGTTTTAACTATTATACATGTTACAAACTATGATGAACTTTCTTTTGCAGCGAGATTTATGGTGCGGTTTTCTGTATTACTAAATAAATACGGCTGTTTAAGTTTAGTTAGCGCACGAGATAAAATTATTTTATTCCTAAAATAATCTAAAGTTGAGAAAAGATATTTTTAAAATAACATTCTTAGTGGGAACTTTACATATTATATCCTGTGGCAAAATCTACATAGGACGCTTTATTTAGATATACTTTAACTAGATTTCATGCATTGTCGCCCATTTAAGCCTTCATACAGGGGTTGGATTTCATAAATCGGAAAAAATAAGAAAATGGCCATAGCCGGATTTTGCAAATTATTTCACACTACAAAATCTTCATGGTATGTCTCATTGGGATGAGCTTCAACTAAAAATTACGCTTAGTCGCCGAATTAAACCTTCAAACAGGGGTTGGAGCTCATATTTCGAAAAAAAAATTCTTATAATCCTGTTAAAAGTTACGATCGGACATTAACAAAGAAAGTCCATCAAAATTGTTTATTTAATTTAAATAAAAACGTAAACGCGGTATTCAAGAAATATTTTGTGGCAGTAACTTCTGATTTTCCGAAATTGTTTCATTGCAATAGCAAAAATTATCAAGTCGACGTTTGCACACTCGATATGACAAAAATGAGTTAAAATCACTTGCAAAAGATCAGAATATAAAGTTACAAGAGAGACGAATCGAATATTATTATCAAAACATCCCATGTCTACTAACTTTAGATTAATTTGATATCAAGGGTACGTGGTTGTCTTAAATCTTAATTCAATGGATTTAAAATGTTTTTAAAATTTTAACTATACAAAATAGGTCATCAAAAAACTAAATTTACTGTAATTATTATTTCTTCGCGAGGGAAAATCACCAAGC
Organism: Polydrusus cervinus; assembly: GCA_935413205.1. Taxonomy (NCBI): domain Eukaryota; kingdom Metazoa; phylum Arthropoda; class Insecta; order Coleoptera; family Curculionidae; genus Polydrusus; species Polydrusus cervinus. Next base: position 13,013,681 of record OW284517.1, read on the forward strand.
TCCTCTAATAATTTACTTTTCTAGCACTATAACACAATGCATTTGAAACAGATTGTTTTAACTATTATACAGGCTACAAACTATGATGAACTTTCTTTGGCAGCGTGATTTATGGTGCGGTTTTCTGAATTCCTAAATAAATACGGCTGTTTAAGTTTAGTTAGCACACGAGATAAAATTATTTTATTCCTAAAATAATGTAAAGTTGAGAAATGATATTTTTAAAATAATATTTTTAGTGGGAACTTTACATATTATATCCTGTGGCAAAATCTACATAGGACGCTTTATTTAGACATACTTTAACTAGATTTTATGCATTGTCGCCCATTTAAGCCTTTATACAGGGGTGGGATCTCATATTTCGGAAAAAATAAGAAAATGGCCTTAGCCGGATTTTGCAAATTATTTCACGCACAAAATCTACATGGTATGTCTCATTTGAATGACCTTTAACTAAAAATTACGCTTAGCCGCCGAATTAAACCTTCAAACAGGGGTTGGAGCTCATATTTCAAACAAAAAAAATTCTCCTAATTCGCTTAATAGTTTAATTTAATATCAAGGGTCCGTGGTTGTCTTAAATCTTAATCCAATGGATTTAAAATGTTTTTAAAGGTCTAACTATACCAAATAGGTCATCAAAAAACTAAATTTACTGTAATTATTATTTCTTCGCGAGGGAAAATCACCAAGCTCCTCTAATAATTTACTTTTCTAGCACTATAACACAATGCATTTGAAACAGATTGTTTTAACTATTATACATGTTACAAACAATGATGAACTTTCTTTGGCAGCGTGATTTATGATGCGGTTTTCTATATTCCTAAATAAATACGGCTGTTTAAGTTTAGTTAGCACACGAGATAAAATTATTTTATTCCTAAAATAATCTAAAGTTGAGAAACGATATTTTTAAAATAATATTCTTAGTGGGAACTTTACACATTATGTCCCGTGGCAAAATCTACATAGGACGCTTTATTTAGATATACTTTAACTAGATTTTATGCATTGTCGCCCATTTAAGCCTTCATACAAGGGTTGGATCACATATTTCGGAAAAAATAAGAAAATGGCCATAGCCGGATTTTGCAAATTATTTCACGCTACAAAATCTACATGGTATGTCTCATTTGGATGACCTTTAACTAAAAATTACGCTTAGCCGCCGAATTAAACCTTCAAACAGGGGTTGGAGCTCTTATTTGGAAAAAAATTCTTATAATTCGCTTAATAGTTTAATTTAATATCAAGGGTCCGTGGTTGTCTTAAATCTTAATTCAATGGATTTAAAATGTTTTTAAAGGTCCAACTATACAAAATAATATTCTTAGTGGGAACTTTACACATTATGTCCCGTGGCAAAATCTACATAGGACGCTTTATTTAGATATACTTTAACTAGATTTTATGCATTGTCGCCCATTTAAGCCTTCATACAAGGGGTTGGATCTCATATTTAGGAAAAAATAAGAAAATGGCCATAGCCGGATTTTGCAAATTATTTCACGCCACAAAATCTACATGGTATGTCTCATTTGGATGACCTTTAACTAAAAATTACGTTTAGCCGCCGAATTAAACCTTCAAACAGGGGTTGGAGCTCTTATTTGGAAAAAAAATTCTTATAATTCGCTTAATAGTTTAATTTAATATCAAGGGTCCATGGTTGTCTTAAATCTTAATTCAATGGATTTAAAATGTTTTTAAAGGTCCAACTATACAAAATAGGTCATCAAAAACGAAATTTACGGTAATTATTATTTTCTTGCGATGGAAAATCACCAAGCTCCTCTAATATTTTACTTTTCTAGCACTATAACACCATGCATTTAAAACAGATTGTTTTAACTATTATACATGTTACAAACTATGATGAAATTTCTTTGGCAGCGAGATTTATGGTGCGGTTTTCTGTATTCCTAAATAAATACGGCTGTTTAAGTTTAGTTAGCGCACGAGATAAAATTATTTTATTCCTAAAATAATCTAAAGTTGAGAAAAGATATTTTTAAAATAACATTCTTAGTGGGAATTTTACATATTATATCCTGTGGCAAAATCTACATAGGACGCTTTATTTAGATATACTTTAACTAGATTTTATGCATTGTCGCCCATTTAAGCCTTCATACAGGGGTTGGATTTCATAAATCGGAAAAAATAAGAAAATGGCCATAGCCGGAATTTGCGAATTATTTCACACTACAAAATCTTCATGGTATGTCTCATTGGGATGAGCTTCAACTAAAAATTACGCTTAGCCGCCGAATTAAACCTTCAAACAGGGGTTGGAGCTCATATTTCGAAAAAAAAATTCTTATAATCCTGTTAAAAGTTACGATCGGACATTAACAAAGAAAGTCCATCAAAATTGTTTATTTAATTTAAATAAAAACGTAAACGCGGTATTCAAGAAATATTTTGTGGCAGTAACTTCTGATTTTCCGAAATTGTTTCATTGCAATAGCAAAAATTATCAAGTCGACGTTTGCACACTCGATATGACAAAAATGAGTTAAAATCACTTGCAAAAGATCAGAATATAAAGTTACAAGAGAGACGAATCGAATATTATTATCAAAACATCCCATGTCTACTAACTTTAGATTAATTTGATATCAAGGGTACGTGGTTGTCTTAAATCTTAATTCAATGGATTTAAAATGTTTTTAAAATTTTAACTATACAAAATAGGTCATCAAAAAACTAAATTTACTGTAATTATTATTTCTTCGCGAGGGAAAATCACCAAGCTCCTCTAATAATTTACTTTTCTAGCACTATAACACAATGCATTTGAAACAGATTGTTTTAACTATTATACAGGTTACAAACTATGATGAACTTTCTTTGGCAGCGTGATTTATGGTGCGGTTTTCTGAATTCCTAAATAAATACGGCTGTTTAAGTTTAGTTAGCACACGAGATAAAATTATTTTATTCCTAAAATAATGTAAAGTTGAGAAATGATATTTTTAAAATAATATTTTTAGTAGGAACTTTACATATTATATCCTGTGGCAAAATCTACATAGAACGCTTTATTTAGACATACTTTAACTAGATTTTATGCATTGTCGCCCATTTAAGCCTTTATACAGGGGTGGGATCTCATATTTTGGAAAAAATAAGAAAATGGCCTTAGCCGGATTTTGCAAATTATTTCACGCACAAAATCTACATGGTATGTCTTATTTGGATGACCTTTAACTAAAAATTACGCTTAGCCGCCGAATAAAACCTTCAAACAGGGGTTGGAGCTCATATTTCAAACAAAAAAAATTCTCATAATTCGCTTAATAGTTTAATTTAATATCAAGGGTCCGTGGTTGTCTTAAATCTTAATCCAATGGATTTAAAATGTTTTTAAAGGTCTAACTATACCAAATAGGTCATCAAAAAACTAAATTTACTGTAATTATTATTTCTTCGCGAGGGAAAATCACCAAGCTCCTCTAATAATTTACTTTTCTAGCACTATAACACAATGCATTTGAAACAGATTGTTTTAACTATTATACATGTTACAAACAATGATGAACTTTCTTTGGCAGCGTGATTTATGATGCGGTTTTCTATATTCCTAAATAAATACGGCTGTTTATGTTTAGTTAGCACACGAGATAAAATTATTTTATTCCTAAAATAATCTAAAGTTGAGAAACGATATTTTTAAAATAATATTCTTAGTGGGAACTTTACACATTATGTCCCGTGGCAAAATCTACATAGGACGCTTTATTTAGATATACTTTAACTAGATTTTATGCATTGTCGCCCATTTAAGCCTTCATACAAGGGTTGGATCACATATTTCGGAAAAAATAAGAAAATGGCCATAGCCGGATTTTGCAAATTATTTCACGCTACAAAATCTACATGGTATGTCTCATTTGGATGACCTTTAACTAAAAATTACGCTTAGCCGCCGAATTAAACCTTCAAACAGGGGTTGGAGCTCTTATTTGGAAAAAAAATTCTTATAATTCGCTTAATAGTTTAATTTAATATCAAGGGTCCGTGGTTGTCTTAAATCTTAATTCAATGGATTTAAAATGTTTTTAAAGGTCCAACTATACAAAATAATATTCTTAGTGGGAACTTTACACATTATGTCCCGTGGCAAAATCTACATAGGACGCTTTATTTAGATATACTTTAACTAGATTTTATGTATTGTCGCCCATTTAAGCCTTCATACAAGGGGTTGGATCTCATATTTGGGAAAAAATAAGAAAATGGCCATAGCCGGATTTTGCAAATTATTTCACGCCACAAAATCTACATGGTATGTCTCATTTGGATGACCCTTAACTAAAAATTACCCTTAGCCGCCGAATTAAACCTTCAAACAGGGGTTGGAGCTCATATTTCAAAAAAAAAAAAATTCTCATAATTCGCTTAATAGTTTAATTTAATATCAAGGGTCCGTGGTTGTCTTAAATCTTAATTCAATGGATTTAAAATGTTTTTAAAGGTCCAACTATACAAAATAGGTCATCAAAACCTAAATTTACTGTAATTATTATTTCTTCGCGAGGGAAAATCACCAAGCTCCTCTAATAATTTACTTTTCTAGCAATATAACACAATGCATTTGAAACAGATTGTTTTAGCTATAATACATGTTACAAACTATGATGAACTTTCTTTGGCAGCGTGATTTATGGTGCGGTTTTCTGTATTCCTAAATAAATACGGCTGTTTAAGTTTAGTTAGCGCACGAGATAAAATTATTTTATTCCTAAAATAATGTAAAGTTGAGAAACGATATTTTTAAAATAATATTCTTAGTGGGAACTTTACACATTATATCCTGTGGCAAAATCTACATAGAACGCTTTATTTAGATATACTTTAACTCGATTTTATGCATTGTCGCCCATTTAAGCCTTTATACGGGGGTTGGATCTCATATTTCGGAAAAAATAAGAAAATGGCCATAGCCGGATTTTGCAAATTATTTCACGCCACAATATCTACATGGTATGTCTCATTTGGATGAGCTTCAACTAAAAATTACGCTTAGCCGCCGAATTAAACCTTCAAACAGGGGTTGGAGCTCATATTTCGAAAAAAAAATTCTTATAATCCTGTTAAAAGTTACGATCGGACATTAACAAAGAAAGTCCATCAAAATTGTTTATTTAATTTAAATAAAAACGTAAACGCGGTATTCAAGAAATATTTTGTGGCAGTAACTTCTGATTTTCCGAAATTGTTTCATTGCAATAGCAAAAATTATCAAGTCGACGTTTGCACACTCGATATGACAAAAATGAGTTAAAATCACTTGCAAAAGATCAGAATATAAAGTTACAAGAGAGATGAAACGAATATTATTATCAAAACATCCCATGTCTACTAACTTTAGATTAATTTGATATCAAGGGTACGTGGTTATCTTAAATCTTAATTCAATGGATTTAAAATGTTTTTAAAATTTTAACTATGATGAACTTTTTTTGGCAGCGTGATTTATGGTGCGGTTTTCTTTATTCCTAAATAAATACGGCTTTCAAGTTTAGTTAGCACACGAGATAAAATTATTTAATTCCTAAAATAATCTAAAGTTGAGAAACGATATTTTTAAAATAATATTCTTAGTGGGAACTTTACACATTATGTCCCGTGGCAAAATCTACATAGGACGCTTTATTTAGATATACTTTAACTAGATTTTATGCATTGTCGCCCATTTAAGCCTTCATACAAGGGGTTGGATCTCATATTTCGGAAAAAATAAGAAAATGGCCATAGCCGGATTTTGCAAATTATTTCACGCCACAAAATCTACATGGTATGTCTCATTTGGATGACCTTTAACTAAAAATTACGCTTAGCCGCCGAATTAAACCTTCAAACAGGGGTTGGAGCTCTTATTTGGAAAAAAAATTCTTATAATTCGCTTAATAGTTTAATTTAATATCAAGGGTCCGTGGTTGTCTTAAATCTTAATTCAATGGATTTAAAATGTTTTTAAAGGTCCAACTATACAAAATAGGTCATCAAAAAACGAAATTTACGGTAATTATTATTTTCTTGCGATGGAAAATCACCAAGCTCCTCTAATATTATACTTTTCTAGCACTATAACACCATGCATTTGAAACAGATTGTTTTAACTATTATACATGTTACAAACTATGATGAACTTTCTTTGGCAGCGAGATTTATGGTGCGGTTTTCTGTATTCCTAAATAAATACGGCTGTTTAAGTTTAGTTAGCGCACGAGATAAAATTATTTTATTCCTAAAATAATCTAAAGTTGAGAAAAGATATTTTTAAAATAACATTCTTAGTGGGAATTTTACATATTATATCCTGTGGCAAAATCTACATAGGACGCTTTTTTTAGATATACTTTAACTAGATTTTATGCATTGTCGCCCATTTAAGCCTTCATACAGGGGTTGGATTTCATAAATCGGAAAAAATAAGAAAATGGCCATAGCCGGAATTTGCGAATTATTTCACACTACAAAATCTTCATGGTATGTCTCATTGGGATGAGCTTCAACTAAAAATTACGCTTAGCCGCCGAATTAAACCTTCAAACAGGGGTTGGAGCTCATATTTCGAAAAAAAAATTCTTATAATCCTGTTAAAAGTTACGATCGGACATTAACAAAGAAAGTCCATCAAAATTGTTTATTTAATTTAAATAAGAACGTAAACGCGGTATTCAAGAAATATTTTGTGGCAGTAACTTCTGATTTTCCGAAATTGTTTCATTGCAATAGCAAAAATTATCAAGTCGACGTTTGCACACTCGATATGACAAAAATGAGTTAAAATCACTTGCAAAAGATCAGAATATAAAGTTACAAGAGAGATGAAACGAATATTATTATCAAAACATCCCATGTCTACTAACTTTAGATTAATTTGATATCAAGGGTACGTGGTTGTCTTAAATCTTAATTCAATGGATTTAAAATGTTTTTAAAATTTTAACTATGATGAACTTTCTTTGGCAGCGTGATTTATGGTGCGGTTTTCTTTATTCCTAAATAAATACGGCTTTTAAGTTTAGTTAGCACACGAGATAAAATTATTTTATTCCTAAAATAATCTAAAGTTGAGAAACGATATTTTTAAAATAATATTCTTAGTGGGAACTTTACACATTATGTCCCGTGGCAAAATCTACATAGGACGCTTTATTTAGATATACTTTAACTAGATTTTATGCATTGTCGCCCATTTAAGCCTTCATACAAGGGGTTGGATCTCATATTTCGGAAAAAATAAGAAAATGGCCATAGCCGGATTTTGCAAATTATTTCACGCTACAAAATCTACATGGTATGTCTCATTTGGATGACCTTCAACTAAAAATTACCCTTAGCCGCCGAATTAAACCTTCAAACAGGGGTTGGAGCTCATATTTCAAAAAAAAAAAAAATTCTCATAATTCGCTTAATAGTTTAATTTAATATCAAGAGTCCGTGGTTGTCTTAAATCTTAATTCAATGGATTTAAAATGTTTTTAAAGGTCCAACTATACAAAATAAGTCATCAAAAAACTAAATTTACTGTAATTATTATTTCTTTGCGAGGGAAAATCACCAAGCTCCTCTAATATTTTACTTTTCTAGCACTATAACACCATGCATTTGAAACAGATTGTTTTAACTATTATACATGTTACAAACTATGATGAACTTTCTTTTGCAGCGAGATTTATGGTGCGGTTTTCTGTATTACTAAATAAATACGGCTGTTTAAGTTTAGTTAGCGCACGAGATAAAATTATTTTATTCCTAAAATAATCTAAAGTTGAGAAAAGATATTTTTAAAATAACATTCTTAGTGGGAACTTTACATATTATATCCTGTGGCAAAATCTACATAGGACGCTTTATTTAGATATACTTTAACTAGATTTTATGCATTGTCGCCCATTTAAGCCTTCATACAAGGGGTTGGATCTCATATTTCGGAAAAAATAAGAAAATGGCCATAGCCGGATTTTGCAAATTATTTCACGCTACAAAATCTACATGGTATGTCACATTTGGATGACCCTTAACTAAAAATTACCCTTAGCCGCCGAATTAAACCTTCAAACAGGTGTTGGAGCTCATATTTCAAAAAAAAAAAAATTCTCATAATTCGCTTAATAGTTTAATTTAATATCAAGAGTCCGTGGTTGTCTTAAATCTTAATTCAATGGATTTAAAATGTTTTTAAAGGTCCAACTATACAAAATAAGTCATCAAAAAACTAAATTTACTGTAATTATTATTTCTTTGCGAGGGAAAATCACCAAGCTCCACTAATATTTTACTTTTCTAGCACTATAACACCATGCATTTGAAACAGATTGTTTTAACTATTATACATGTTACAAACTATGATGAACTTTCTTTTGCAGCGAGATTTATGGTGCGGTTTTCTATATTACTAGATAAATACGGCTGTTTAAGTTTAGTTAGCGCACGAGATAAAATTATTTTATTCCTAAAATAATCTAAAGTTGAGAAAAGATGTTTTTAAAATAACATTCTTAGTGGGAACTTTACATATTATATCCTGTGGCAAAATCTACATAGGACGCTTTATTTAGATATACTTTAACTAGATTTTATGCATTGTCGCCCATTTAAGCCTTCATACAAGGGGTTGGATCTCATATTTCGGAAAAAATAAGAAAATGGCCATAGCCGGATTTTGCAAATTATTTCACGCTACAAAATCTACATGGTATGTCACATTTGGATGACCCTTAACTAAAAATTACCCTTAGCCGCCGAATTAAACCTTCAAACAGGGGTTGGAGCTCATATTTAAAAAAAAAAAAATTCTCATAATTCGCTTAATAGTTTAATTTAATATCAAGAGTCCGTGGTTGTCTTAAATCTTAATTCAATGGATTTAAAATGTTTTTAAAGGTCCAACTATACAAAATAAGTCATCAAAAAACTAAATTTACTGTAATTATTATTTCTTCGCGAGGGAAAATCACCAAGCTCCTCTAATATTTTACTTTTCTAGCACTATAACACCATGCATTTGAAACAGATTGTTTTAACTATTATACATGTTACAAACTATGATGAACTTTCTTTTGCAGCGAGATTTATGGTGCGGTTTTCTGTATTACTAAATAAATACGGCTGTTTAAGTTTAGTTAGCACACGAGATAAAATTATTTTATTCCTAAAATAATGTAAAGTTGAGAAATGATATTTTTAAAATAATATTTTTAGTGGGAACTTTACATATTATATCCTGTGGCAAAATCTACATAGGACGCTTTATTTAGACATACTTTAACTAGATTTTATGCATTGTCGCCCATTTAAGCTTTATACAGGGGTGGGATCTCATATTTCGGAAAAAATAAGAAAATGGCCTTAGCCGGATTTTGCAAATTATTTCACGCACAAAATCTACATGGTATGTCTCATTTGGATGACCTTCAACTAAAAATTACCCTTAGCCGCCGAATTAAACCTTCAAACAGGGGTTGGAGCTCATATTTCAAAAAAAAATTCTCATAATTCGCTTAATAGTTTAATTTAATATCAAGAGTCCGTGGTTGTCTTAAATCTTAATTCAATGGATTTAAAATGTTTTTAAAGGTCCAACTATACAAAATAAGTCATCAAAAAACTAAATTTACTGTAATTATTATTTCTTCGCGAGGGAAAATCACCAAGCTCCTCTAATATTTTACTTTTCTAGCACTATAACACCATGCATTTGAAACAGATTGTTTTAACTATTATACATGTTACAAACTATGATGAAATTTCTTTGGCAGCGAGATTTATGGTGCGGTTTTCTGTATTCCTAAATAAATACGGCTGTTTAAGTTTAGTTAGCGCACGAGATAAAATTATTTTATTCCTAAAATAATCTAAAGTTGAGAAAAGATATTTTTAAAATAACATTCTTAGTGGGAATTTTACATATTATATCCTGTGGCAAAATCTACATAGGACGCTTTATTTAGATATACTTTAACTAGATTTTATGCATTGTCGCCCATTTAAGCCTTCATACAGGGGTTGGATTTCATAAATCGGAAAAAATAAGAAAATGGCCATAGCCGGAATTTGCGAATTATTTCACACTACAAAATCTTCATGGTATGTCTCATTGGGATGAGCTTCAACTAAAAATTACGCTTAGCCGCCGAATTAAACCTTCAAACAGGGGTTGGAGCTCATATTTCGAAAAAAAAATTCTTATAATCCTGTTAAAAGTTACGATCGGACATTAACAAAGAAAGTCCATCAAAATTGTTTATTTAATTTAAATAAAAACGTAAACGCGGTATTCAAGAAATATTTTGTGGCAGTAACTTCTGATTTTCCGAAATTGTTTCATTGCAATAGCAAAAATTATCAAGTCGACGTTTGCACACTCGATATGACAAAAATGAGTTAAAATCACTTGCAAAAGATCAGAATATAAAGTTACAAGAGAGACGAATCGAATATTATTATCAAAAGATCCCATGTCTACTAACTTTAGATTAATTTGATATCAAGGGTACGTGGTTGTCTTAAATCTTAATTCAATGGATTTAAAATGTTTTTAAAATTTTAACTATACAAAATAGGTCATCAAAAAACTAAATTTACTGTAATTATTATTTCTTCGCGAGGGAAAATCACCAAGCTCCTCTAATAATTTACTTTTCTAGCACTATAACACAATGCATTTGAAACAGATTGTTTTAACTATTATACAGGTTACAAACTATGATGAACTTTCTTTGGCAGCGTGATTTATGGTGACGTTTTCTGAATTCCTAAATAAATACGGCTGTTTAAGTTTAGTTAGCACACGAGATAAAATTATTTTATTCCTAAAATAATGTAAAGTTGAGAAATGATATTTTTAAAATAATATTTTTAGTGGGAACTTTACATATTATATCCTGTGGCAAAATCTACATAGGACGCTTTATTTAGACATACTTTAACTAGATTTTATGCATTGTCGCCCATTTAAGCCTTTATACAGGGGTGGGATCTCATATTTCGGAAAAAATAAGAAAATGGCCTTAGCCGGATTTTGCAAATTATTTCACGCACAAAATCTACATGGTATGTCTCATTTGGATGACCTTTAACTAAAAATTACGCTTAGCCGCCGAATTAAACCTTCAAACAGGGGTTGGAGCTCATATTTCGAAAAAAAAATTCTTATAATCCTGTTAAAAGTTACGATCGGACATTAACAAAGAAAGTCCATCAAGATTGTTTATTTAATTTAAATAAAAACGTAAACGCGGTATTCAAGAAATATTTTGTGGCAGTAACTTCTGATTTTCCGAAATTGTTTCATTGCAATAGCAAAAATTATCAAGTCGACGTTTGCACACTCGATATGACAAAAATGAGTTAAAATCACTTGCAAAAGATCAGAATATAAAGTTACAAGAGAGATGAAACGAATATTATTATCAAAACATCCCATGTCTACTAACTTTAGATTAATTTGATATCAAGGGTACGTGGTTGTCTTAAATCTTAATTCAATGGATTTAAAATGTTTTTAAAATTTTAACTATGATGAACTTTCTTTGGCAGCGTGATTTATGGTGCGGTTTTCTGTATTCCTAAATAAATACGGCTGTTTAAGTTTAGTTAGCACACGAGATAAAATTATTTTATTCCTAAAATAATGTAAAGTTGAGAAATGATATTTTTAAAATAATATTTTTAGTGGGAACTTTACATATTATATCCTGTGGCAAAATCTACATAGGACGCTTTATATAGACATACTTTAACTAGATTTTATGCATTGTCGCCCATTTAAGCCTTTATACAGGGGTGGGATCTCATATTTCGGAAAAAATAAGAAAATGGCCTTAGCCGGATTTTGCAAATTATTTCACGCACAAAATTCTACATGGTATGTCTCATTTGGATGACCTTTAACTAAAAATTACGCTTAGCCGCCGAATTAAACCTTCAAACAGGGGTTGGAGCTCATATTTCAAACAAAAAAAATTCTCATAATTCGCTTAATAGTTTAATTTAATATCAAGGGTCCGTGGTTGTCTTAAATCTTAATCCAATGGATTTAAAATGTTTTTAAAGGTCTAACTATACCAAATAGGTCATCAAAAAACTAAATTTACTGTAATTATTATTTCTTCGCGAGGGAAAATCACCAAGCTCCTCTAATAATTTACTTTTCTAGCACTATAACACAATGCATTTGAAACAGATTGTTTTAACTATTATACATGTTACAAACAATGATGAACTTTCTTTGGCAGCGTGATTTATGATGCGGTTTTCTATATTCCTAAATAAATACGGCTGTTTAAGTTTAGTTAGCACACGAGATAAAATTATTTTATTCCTAAAATAATCTAAAGTTGAGAAACGATATTTTTAAAATAATATTCTTAGTGGGAACTTTACACATTATGTCCCGTGGCAAAATCTACATAGGACGCTTTATTTAGATATACTTTAACTAGATTTTATGCATTGTCGCCCATTTAAGCCTTCATACAAGGGTTGGATCACATATTTCGGAAAAAATAAGAAAATGGCCATAGCCGGATTTTGCAAATTATTTCACGCTACAAAATCTACATGGTATGTCTCATTTGGATGACCTTTAACTAAAAATTACGCTTAGCCGCCGAATTAAACCTTCAAACAGGGGTTGGAGCTCTTATTTGGAAAAAAAATTCTTATAATTCGCTTAATAGTTTAATTTAATATCAAGGGTCCGTGGTTGTCTTAAATCTTAATTCAATGGATTTAAAATGTTTTTAAAGGTCCAACTATACAAAATAATATTCTTAGCGGGAACTTTACACATTATGTCCCGTGGCAAAATCTACATAGGACGCTTTATTTAGATATTTTAACTAGATTTTATGCATTGTCGCCCATTTAAGCCTTCATACAAGGGGTTGGATCTCATATTTGGGAAAAAATAAGAAAATGGCCATAGCCGGATTTTGCAAATTATTTCACGCCACAAAATCTACATGGTATGTCTCATTTGGATGACCTTTAACTAAAAATTACGTTTAGCCGCCGAATTAAACCTTCAAACAGGGGTTGGAGCTCTTATTTGGAAAAAAAATTCTTATAATTCGCTTAATAGTTTAATTTAATACCAAGGGTCCGTGGTTGTCTTAAATCTTAATTCAATGGATTTAAAATGTTTTTAAAGGTCCAACTATACAAAATAGGTCATCAAAAACGAAATTTACGGTAATTATTATTTTCTTGCGATGGAAAATCACCAAGCTCCTCTAATATTTTACTTTTCTAGCACTATAACACCATGCATTTGAAACAGATTATTTTAACTATTATACATGTTACAAACTATGATGAACTTTCTTTGGCAGCGAGATTTATGGTGCGGTTTTCTGTATTCCTAAATAAATACGGCTGTTTAAGTTTAGTTAGCGCACGAGATAAAATTATTTTATTCCTAAAATAATCTAAAGTTGAGAAAAGATATTTTTAAAATAACATTCTTAGTGGGAATTTTACATATTATATCCTGTGGCAAAATCTACATAGGACGCTTTATTTAGATATACTTTAACTAGATTTTATGCATTGTCGCCCATTTAAGCCTTCATACAGGGGTTGGATTTCATAAATCGGAAAAAATAAGAAAATGGCCATAGCCGGAATTTGCGAATTATTTCACACTACAAAATCTTCATGGTATGTCTCATTGGGATGAGCTTCAACTAAAAATTACGCTTAGCCGCCGAATTAAACCTTCAAACAGGGGTTGGAGCTCATATTTCGAAAAAAAAATTCTTATAATCCTGTTAAAAGTTACGATCGGTCATTAACAAAGAAAGTCCATCAAAATTGTTTATTTAATTTAAATAAAAACGTAAACGCGGTATTCAAGAAATATTTTGTGGCAGTAACTTCTGATTTTCCGAAATTGTTTCATTGCAATAGCAAAAATGATCAAGTCGACGTTTGCACACTCGATATGACAAAAATGAGTTAAAATCACTTGCAAAAGATCAGAATATAAAGTTACAAGAGAGATGAAACGAATATTATTATCAAAACATCCCATGTCTACTAACTTTAGATTAATTTGATATCAAGGGTACGTGGTTGTCTTAAATCTTAATTCAATGGATTTAAAATGTTTTTAAAATTTTAACTATGATGAACTTTCTTTGGCAGCGTGATTTATGGTGCGGTTTTCTTTATTCCTAAATAAATACGGCTTTTAAGTTTAGTTAGCACACGAGATAAAATTATTTTATTTGAGAACTTTACACATTATGTCCCGTGGCAAAATCTACATAGGACGCTTTATTTAGATATACTTTAACTAGATTTTATGCATTGTCGCCCATTTAAGCCTTCATACAAGGGTTGGATCACATATTTCGGAAAAAATAAGAAAATGGCCATAGCCGGATTTTGCAAGTTATTTCACGCTACAAAATCTACATGGTATGTCTCATTTGGATGACCTTTAACTAAAAATTACGCTTAGCCGCCGAATTAAACCTTCAAACAGGGGTTGGAGCTCTTATTTGGAAAAAAAATTCTTATAATTCGCCTAATAGTTTAATTTAATATCAAGGGTCCGTGGTTGTCTTAAATCTTAATTCAATGGATTTAAAATGTTTTTAAAGGTCCAACTATACAAAATAATATTCTTAGTGGGAACTTTACACATTATGTCCCGTGGCAAAATCTACATAGGACGCTTTATTTAGATATACTTTAACTAGATTTTATGCATTGTCGCCCATTTAAGCCTTCATACAAGGGGTTGGATCTCATATTTGGGAAAAAATAAGAAAATGGCCATAGCCGGATTTTGCAAATTATTTCACGCCACAAAATCTACATGGTATGTCTCATTTGGATGACCTTTAACTAAAAATTACGTTTAGCCGCCGAATTAAACCTTCAAACAGGGGTTGGAGCTCTTATTTGGAAAAAAAATTCTTATAATTCGCTTAATAGTTTAATTTAATATAAAGGGTCCGTGGTTGTCTTAAATCTTAATTCAATGGATTTAAAATGTTTTTAAAGGTCCAACTATACAAAATAGGTCATCAAAAACGAAATTTACGGTAATTATTATTTTCTTGCGATGGAAAATCACCAAGCTCCTCTAATATTTTACTTTTCTAGCACTATAACACCATGCATTTGAAACAGATTGTTTTAACTATTATACATGTTACAAACTATGATGAACTTTCTTTGGCAGCGAGATTTATGGTGCGGTTTTCTGTATTCCTAAATAAATACGGCTGTTTAAGTTTAGTTAGCGCACGAGATAAAATTATTTTATTCCTAAAATAATCTAAAGTTGAGAAAAGATATTTTTAAAATAACATTCTTAGTGGGAATTTTACATATTATATCCTGTGGCAAAATCTACATAGGACGCTTTATTTAGATATACTGTAACTAGATTTTATGCATTGTCGCCCATTTAAGCCTTCATACAGGGGTTGGATTTCATAAATCGGAAAAAATAAGAAAATGGCCATAGCCGGAATTTGCGAATTATTTCACACTACAAAATCTTCATGGTATGTCTCATTGGGATGAGCTTCAACTAAAAATTACGCTTAGCCGCCGAATTAAACCTTCAAACAGGGGTTGGAGCTCATATTTCGAAAAAAAAATTCTTATAATCCTGTTAAAAGTTACGATCGGACATTAACAAAGAAAGTCCATCAAAATTGTTTATTTAATTTAAATAAAAACGTAAACGCGGTATTCAAGAAATATTTTGTGGCAGTAACTTCTGATTTTCCGAAATTGTTTCATTGCAATAGCAAAAATAATCAAGTCGACGTTTGCACACTCGATATGACAAAAATGAGTTAAAATCACTTGCAAAAGATCAGAATATAAAGTTACAAGAGAGATGAAACGAATATTATTATCAAAACATCCCATGTCTACTAACTTTAGATTAATTTGATATCAAGGGTACGTGGTTGTCTTAAATCTTAATTCAATGGATTTAAAATGTTTTTAAAATTTTAACTATGATGAACTTTCTTTGGCAGCGTGATTTATGGTGCGGTTTTCTTTATTCCTAAATAAATACGGCTTTTAGGTTTAGTTAGCACACGAGATAAAATTATTTTATTTGAGAACTTTACACATTATGTCCCGTGGCAAAATCTACATAGGACGCTTTATTTAGATATACTTTAACTAGATTTTATGCATTGTCGCCCATTTAAGCCTTCATACAAGGGTTGGATCACATATTTCGGAAAAAATAAGAAAATGGCCATAGCCGGATTTTGCAAATTATTTCACGCTACAAAATCTACATGGTATGTCTCATTTGGATGACCTTTAACTAAAAATTACGCTTAGCCGCCGAATTAAACATTCAAACAGGGGTTGGAGCTCTTATTTGGAAAAAAAATTCTTATAATTCGCTTAATAGTTTAATTTAATATCAAGGGTCCGTGGTTGTCTTAAATCTTAATTCAATGGATTTAAAATGTTTTTAAAGGTCCAACTATACAAAATAATATTCTTAGTGGGAACTTTACACATTATGTCCCGTGGCAAAATCTACATAGGACGCTTTATTTAGATATACTTTAACTAGATTTTATGCATTGTCGCCCATTTAAGCCTTCATACAAGGGTTGGATCTCATATTTCGGAAAAAAAACGAAAATGGCCTTAGCCGGATTTTGCAAAATATTTCACGCACAAAATCTACATGGTATGTCTCATTTGGATGACCTTTAACTAAAAATTACGCTTAGCCGTCGAATTAAACCTTCAAACAGGGGTTGGAGCTCATATTTCAAACAAAAAAAATTCTCATAATTCGCTTAATAGTTTAATTTAATATCAAGGGTCCGTGGTTGTCTTAAATCTTAATCCAATGGATTTAAAATGTTTTTAAAGGTCTAACTATACCAAATAGGTCATCAAAAAACTAAATTTACTGTAATTATTATTTCTTCGCGAGGGAAAATCACCAAGCTCCTCTAATAATTTACTTTTCTAGCACTATAACACAATGCATTTGAAACAGATTGTTTTAACTATTATACATGTTACAAACAATGATGAACTTTCTTTGGCAGCGTGATTTATGATGCGGTTTTCTATATTCCTAAATAAATACGGCTGTTTAAGTTTAGTTAGCACACGAGATAAAATTATTTTATTCCTAAAATAATCTAAAGTTGAGAAACGATATTTTTGAAATAATATTCTTAGTGGGAACTTTACACATTATGTCCCGTGGCAAAATCTACATAGGACGCCTTATTTAGATATACTTTAACTAGATTTTATGCATTGTCGCCCATTTAAGCCTTCATACAAGGGTTGGATCACATATTTCGGAAAAAATAAGAAAATGGCCATAGCCGGATTTTGCAAATTATTTCACGCTACAAAATCTACATGGTATGTCTCATTTGGATGACCTTTAACTAAAAATTACGCTTAGCCGCCGAATTAAACCTTCAAACAGGGGTTGGAGCTCATATTTCAAAAAAAAAAAAATTCTCATAATTCGCTTAATAGTTTAATTTAATATCAAGGGTCCGTGGTTGTCTTAAATCTTAATTCAATGGATTTAAAATGTTTTTAAAGGTCCAACTATACAAAATAGGTAATCAAAAACCTAAATTTACGGTAATTATTATTTCTTTGCCAGGGAAAATCACCAAGCTACTCTAATATTTTACTTTTCTAGCACTATAACACCATGCATTTGAAACAGATTGTTTTAACTATTATACATGTTACAAACTATGATGAACTTTCTTTGGCAGCGAGATTTATGGTACGGTTTTCTGTATTCCTAAATAAATACGGCTGTTTAAGTTTAGTTAGCGCACGAGATAAAATTATTTTATTCCTAGAATAATCTAAAGTTGAGAAACGATATTTTTAAAATAACATTCTTAGTGGGAACTTTACACAATATGTCCCGTAGCAAGATCTACATAGGACGCTTTATTTAGATATACTTTAACTAGATTTTATGCATTGTCGCCCATTTAAGCCTTTATACAGAGGTTGGATTTCATATTTCGGAAAAATCAAGAAAATGGCCATAGCGGGATTTTGCAAATTATTTCACGCTACAAAATCTATTCTTAGTGGGAACTTTACACATTATATCCTGTGGCAAAATCTACACAGAACGCTTTATTTAGATATACTTTAACTCGATTTTATGCATTGTCGCCCATTTAAGCCTTTATACGGGGGTTGGATCTCATATTTCGGAAAAAATAAGAAAATGGCCATAGCCGGATTTTGCAAATTATTTCACGCCACAAAATCTACATGGTATGTCTCATTTGGATGACCTTTAACTAAAAATTACGTTTAGCCGCCGAATTAAACCTTCAAACAGGGGTTGGAGCTCTTATTTGGAAAAAAAAATTCTTATAATTCGCTTAATAGTTTAATTTAATATCAAGGGTCCGTGGTTGTCTTAAATCTTAATTCAATGGATTTAAAATGTTTTTAAAGGTCCAACTATACAAAATAAGTCATCAAAAAACTAAATTTACTGTAATTATTATTTCTTCGCGAGGGAAAATCATCAAGCTCCTCTAATAATTTACTTTTCTAGCACTATAACACAATGCATTTGAAACAGATTGTTTTAACTATTATACATGTTCCAAACTATGATGAACTTTTTTTGGCAGCGATATTTATGGTGCGGTTTTCTGTATTCCTAAATAAATACGGCTGTTTAAGTTTAGTTAGCGCACGAGATAAAATTATTTTATTCCTAAAATAATGTAAAGTTGAGAAACGATATTTTTAAAATAATATTCTTAGTGGGAACTTTACACATTATATCCTGTGGCAAAATCTACATAGAACGCTTTATTTAGATATACTTTAACTCGATTTTATGCATTGTCGCCCATTTAAGCCTTTATACGGGGGTTGGATCTCATATTTCGGAAAAAATAAGAAAATGGCCATAGCCGGATTTTGCAAATTATTTCACGCCACAATATCTACATGGTATGTCTCATTTGGATGACCTTTAACTAAAAATTACGTTTAGCCGCCGAATTAAACCTTCAAACAGGGGTTGGAGCTCATATTTGGAAAAAAAAATTCTTATAATTCGCTTAATAGTTTAATTTAATATCAAGGGTCCGTGGTTGTCTTTAATCTTAATTCAATGGATTTAAAATGTTTTTAAAGGTAAAACTATACAAAATAGGTCATCAAAAAACGAAATTTACGGTAATTATTATTTTCTTGCGATGGAAAATCACCAAGCTCCTCTAATATTGTACTTTTCTAGCACTATAACACCATGCATTTGAAACAGATTGTTTTAACTATTATACATGTTACAAACTATGATGAACTTTTTTTTGCAGCGAGATTTATGGTGCGGTTTTCTGTATTCCTAAATAAATACGGCTGTTTAAGTTTAGTTAGCGCACGAGATAAAATTATGTTATTCCTAAAATAATCTAAAGTTGAGAAAAGATATTTTTAAAATAACATTATTAGTGGTAACTTTACATATTATATTCTGTGGCAAAATCTACATAGGACGCTTTATTTAGATATACTTTAACTAGATTTTATGCATTGTCGCCCATTTAAGCCTTCATACAGGGGTTGGATTTCATAAATCGGAAAAAATAAGAAAATGGCCATAGCCGGAATTTGCGAATTATTTCACACTACAAAATCTTCATGGTATGTCTCATTGGGATGAGCTTCATTTAAAAATTACGCTTAGCCGCCGAATTAAACCTTCAAACAGGGGTTGGAGCTTATATTTCGAAAAAAAAATTCTTATAATCCTGTTAAAAGTTACGATCGGACATTAACAAAGAAAGTCCATCAAAATTGTTTATTTAATTTAAATAAAAACGTAAACGCGGTATTCAAGAAATATTTTGTGGCAGTAACTTCTGATTTTCCGAAATTGTTTCATTGCAATAGCAAAAATTATCAAGTCGACGTTTGCACACTCGATATGACAAAAATGAGTTAAAATCACTTGCAAAAGATCAGAATATAAAGTTTCAAGAGAGATGAGACGAATATTATTATTAAAACATCCCATCTCTACTAACTTCACATTAATTTGATATCAAGGGTACGTGGTTGTCTTAAATCTTAATTCAATGGATTTAAAATGTTTTTAAAATTTTAACTATATAAAATAGGTCATCAAAAAACTAAATTTACTGTAATTATTATTTCTGCGCGAGGGAAAATCACCAAGCTCCTCTAATAATTTACTTTTCTAGCACTATAACACAATGCATTTGAAACAGATTGTTTTAACTATTATACATGTTACAAACTATGATGAACTTTCTTTGGCAGCGTGATTTATGGTGCGGGTTTCTGTATTCCTAAATAAATACGGCTGTTTAAGTTTAGTTAGCACACGAGATAAAATTATTTTATTCCTAAAATAATGTAAAGTTGAGAAACGATATTTTTACAATAATATTCTTAGTGGGAACTTTACACATTATATCCTGTGGCAAAATCTACATAGGACGCTTTATTTAGATATACTTTAACTAGATTTTAAGCATTGTCGCCCATTTAAGCCTTCATACAAGGGTTGGATTTTATATTTCGGAAAAAATTAGAAAATGGCCATAGCCGGAATTTGCAAATTTTTTCACGCACAAAATCTACATGGTATGTCTCATTTGGATGACCTTTAACTAAAAATTACGCTTAGCCGCCGAATAAAACCTTCAAACAGGGGTTGGAGCTCATATTTCTAACAAAAAAAATTCTCATAATTCGCTTAATAGTTTAATTTAATATCAAGGGTCCGTGGTTGTCTTAAATCTTAATTCAATGGATTTAAAATGTTTTTAAAATTTTAACTATGATGAACTTTCTTTGGCAGCGTGATTTATGGTGCGGTTTTCTGTATTCCTAAATAAATACGGCTTTTAAGTTTAGTTAGCACACGAGATAAAATTATTTTATTCCTAAAATAATCTAAAGTTGAGAAACGATATTTTTAAAATAATATTCTTAGTGGGAACTTTACACATTATGTCCCGTGGCAAAATCTACATAGGACGCTTTATTTAGATATACTTTAACTAGATTTTATGCATTGTAGCCCATTTAAGCCTTCATACAAGGGTTGGATCTCATATTTCGGAAAAAATAAGAAAATGGCCATAGCCGGATTTTGAAAAATTATTTCACGCTACAAAATCTACATGGTATGTCTCATTTGGATGACCTTTAACTAAAAATTACGCTTAGCCGCCGAATAAAACCTTCAAACAGGGGTTGGAGCTCATATTTCAAACAAAAAAAATTCTCATAATTCGCTTAATAGTTTAATTTAATATCAAGGGTCCGTGGTTGTCTTAAATCTTAATTCAATGGATTTAAAATGTTTTTAAAGGTCCAACTATACAAAATAGGTAATCAAAAACCTAAATTTACGGTAATTATTATTTCTTTGCGAGGGAAAATCACCAAGCTACTCTAATATTTTACTTTTCTAGCACTATAACACCATGCATTTGAAACAGATTGTTTTAACTATTACACATGTTACAAACTATGATGAACTTTCTTTGGCAGCGAGATTTATGGTACGGTTTTCTGTATTCCTAAATAAATACGGCTGTTTAAGTTTAGTTAGCGCACGAGATAAAATTATTTTATTCCTAGAATAATCTAAAGTTGAGAAACGATATTTTTAAAATAACATTCTTAGTGGGAACTTTACATATTATATCCTGTGGCAAAATCTACATAGGACGCTTTATTTAGATATACTTTAACTAGATTTTATGCATTGTCGCCCATTTAAGCCTTCATACAGGGGTTGGATTTCATAAATCGGAAAAAATAATAAAATGGCCATAGCCGGAATTTGCAAATTATTTCACACTACAAAATCTTCATGGTATGTCTCATTGGGATGAGCTTCAACTAAAAATTACGCTTAGCCGCCGAATTAAACCTTCAAACAGGGGTTGGAGTTCATATTTCGAAAAAAAAATTCTTATAATCCTGTTAAAAGTTTCGATCGGACATTAACAAAGAAAGTACATCAAAATTGTTTATTTAATTTAAATAAAAACGTGAACGCGGTATTCAAGAAATATTTTGTGGCAGTAACTTCTGATTTTCCGAAATTGTTTCATTGCAAAAGCAAAATTATCAAGTCGACGTTTGCACACTCGATATGACAAAATGAGTTAAAATCACTTGCAAAAAATCAGAATATAAAGTTACAAGAGAGATGAAACGAATATTATTATCAAAACATCACATGTCTACTAACTTTAGATTAATTTGATATCAAGGGTACGTGGTTGTCTTAAATCTTAATTCAATGGATTTAAAATGTTTTTAAAATTTTAACTATATAAAATAGGTCATCAAAAAACTAAATTTACTGTAATTATTATTTCTGCGCGAGGGAAAATCACCAAGCTCCTCTAATAATTTACTTTTCTAGCACTATAACACAATGCATTTGAAACAGATTGTTTTAACTATTATACATGTTACAAACTATGATGAACTTCCTTTGGCAGCGTGATTTATGGTGCGGTTTTCTGTATTCCTAAATAAATACGGCTGTTTAAGTTTAGTTAGCACACGAGATAAAATTATTTTATTCCTAAAATAATGTAAAGTTGAGAAACGATATTTTTAAAATAACATTCTTAGTGGGAACTTTACATATTATATCCTGTGGCAAAATCTACATAGGACGCTTTATTTAGATATACTTTAACTAGATTTTATGCATTGTCGCCCATTTAAGCCTTCATACAGGGGTTGGATTTCATGAATCGGAAAAAATAAGAAAATGGCCATAGCCGGAATTTGCAAATTATTTCACACTACAAAATCTTCATGGTATGTCTCATTGGGATGAGCTTCAACTAAAAATTACGCTTAGCCGCCGAATTAAACCTTCAAACAGGGGCTGGAGTTCATATTTCGAAAAAAAAATTCTTATAATCCTGTTAAAAGTTTCGATCGGACATTAACAAAGAAAGTACATCAAAATTGTTTATTTAATTTAAATAAAAACGTGAACGCGGTATTCAAGAAATATTTTGTGGCAGTAACTTCTGATTTTCCGAAATTGTTTCATTGCAATAGCAAAAATTATCAAGTCGACGTTTGCACACTCGATATGACAAAATGAGTTAAAATCACTTGCAAAAAATCAGAATATAAAGTTACAAGAGAGATGAAACGAATATTATTATCAAAACATCACATGTCTACTAACTTTAGATTAATTTGATATCAAGGGTACGTGGTTGTCTTAAATCTTAATTCAATGGATTTAAAATGTTTTTAAAATTTTAACTATATAAAATAGGTCATCAAAAAACTAAATTTACTGTAATTATTATTTCTGCGCGAGGGAAAATCACCAAGCTCCTCTAATAATTTACTTTTCTAGCACTATAACACAATGCATTTGAAACAGATTGTTTTAACTATTATACATGTTACAAACTATGATGAACTTTCTTTGGCAGCGTGATTTATGGTGCGGTTTTCTGTATTCCTAAATAAATACGGCTGTTTAAGTTTAGTTAGCACACGAGATAAAATTATTTTATTCCTAAAATAATGTAAAGTTGAGAAACGATATTTTTACAATAATATTCTTAGTGGGAACTTTACACATTATATCCTGTGGCAAAATCTACATAGGACGCTTTATTTAGATATACTTTAACTAGATTTTAAGCATTGTCGCCCATTTAAGCCTTCATACAAGGGTTGGATTTTATATTTCGGAAAAAATTAGAAAATGGCCATAGCCGGAATTTGCAAATTTTTTCACACTACAAAATCTACATGGTATGTCTCATTTGGATGACCTTTAACTAAAAATTACGCTTAGCCGCCAAATTAAACCTTCAAACAGGGGTTGGAGCTCATATTTCGAAAAAAAATTCTAATAATTCGCTTAAAAGTTACGATCGGACATTAACACTTACTTTACTTTACTTTTTCGAGTCCGGAAAACTACAATTTCTGAGCCCAGTGTCGGGCTATGTCCAATGCTTGTTGATTGTTTGTCCATAAAGCATCGAGGGTGGACATTAACAAAGAAAGTACATCAAATAGTTTATTAATTTCAAATAAAAACGTAAACGCGGTATTCAAGAAATATTTTGTGGTAGTAGCTTCTGATTTTCTGAAATTGTTTCATTGCAATAGCAAAAATTATCAAGTCGACGTTTGCACACTCGATATGACAAACATGAGTTAAAATCACTTGCAAAAAAATCAGAATATAAAGTTACAAGAGAGATGAAACGAATATTCTTATCAAAATATCCTATATCTACTAACTTTAAATTAATTTGATATCAAGGTTACGTGGTTGCCTTAAAACTTAATTCAATGGATTTAATATGTTTTTAAAGGTCCAACTATACAAAATAGGTCATCAAAAAACTAAATTTACGGTAATTATTATTTCTTTGCGAGGGAAAATCACCAAGCTCCTCTAATATTTTACTTTTCTAGCATTATAACACCATGCATTTGAAACAGATTGTTTTAACTATTATACAGGTTACAAACTCTAATGAACTTTCTTTGGCAGCGTGATTTATGGTGCGGTTTTCTGTATTCCTAAATAAATACGGCTGTTTAGGTTTAGTTAGCAAACGAGATAAAATTATATTATTCCTAAAATAATCTAAAGTTGAGAAACGATATTTTTAAAATAATATTCTTAATGGGAACTTTACACAATATGTCCCGTAGCAAGATCTACATAGGACGCTTTATTTAGATATACTTTAACTAGATTTTATGCATTGTCGCCCATTTAAGCCTTTATACAGAGGTTGGATTTCATATTTCGGAAAAATCAAGAAAATGGCCATAGCGGGATTTTGCAAATTATTTCACGCTACAAAATCTATTCTTAGTGGGAACTTTACACATTATATCCTGTGGCAAAATCTACACAGAACGTTTTATTTAGATATACTTTAACTCGATTTTATGCATTGTCGCCCATTTAAGCCTTTATACGGGGGTTGGATCTCATATTTCGGAAAAAATAAGAAAATGGCCATAGCCGGATTTTGCAAATTATTTCACGCCACAAAATCTACATGGTATGTCTCATTTGGATGACCTTTAACTAAAAATTACGTTTAGCCGCCGAATTAAACCTTCAAACAGGGGTTGGAGCTCTTATTTGGAAAAAAAAAATTCTTATAATTCGCTTAATAGTTTAATTTAATATCAAGGGTCCGTGGTTGTCTTAAATCTTAATTCAATGGATTTAAAATGTTTTTAAAGGTCCAACTATACAAAATAAGTCATCAAAAAACTAAATTTACTGTAATTATTATTTCTTCGCGAGGGAAAATCATCAAGCTCCTCTAATAATTTACTTTTCTAGCACTATAACACAATGCATTTGAAACAGATTGTTTTAACTATTATACATGTTACAAACTATGATGAACTTCCTTTGGCAGCGTGATTTATGGTGCGGTTTTCTGTATTCCTAAATAAATACGGCTGTTTAAGTTTAGTTAGCACACGAGATAAAATTATTTTATTCCTAAAATAATGTAAAGTTGAGAAACGATATTTTTAAAATAACATTCTTAGTGGGAACTTTACATATTATATCCTGTGGCAAAATCTACATAGGACGCTTTATTTAGATATACTTTAACTAGATTTTATGCATTGTCGCCCATTTAAGCCTTCATACAGGGGTTGGATTTCATGAATCGGAAAAAATAAGAAAATGGCCATAGCCGGAATTTGCAAATTATTTCACACTACAAAATCTTCATGGTATGTCTCATTGGGATGAGCTTCAACTAAAAATTACGCTTAGCCGCCGAATTAAACCTTCAAACAGGGGCTGGAGTTCATATTTCGAAAAAAAAATTCTTATAATCCTGTTAAAAGTTTCGATCGGACATTAACAAAGAAAGTACATCAAAATTGTTTATTTAATTTAAATAAAAACGTGAACGCGGTATTCAAGAAATATTTTGTGGCAGTAACTTCTGATTTTCCGAAATTGTTTCATTGCAATAGCAAAAATTATCAAGTCGACGTTTGCACACTCGATATGACAAAATGAGTTAAAATCACTTGCAAAAAATCAGAATATAAAGTTACAAGAGAGATGAAACGAATATTATTATCAAAACATCACATGTCTACTAACTTTAGATTAATTTGATATCAAGGGTACGTGGTTGTCTTAAATCTTAATTCAATGGATTTAAAATGTTTTTAAAATTTTAACTATATAAAATAGGTCATCAAAAAACTAAATTTACTGTAATTATTATTTCTGCGCGAGGGAAAATCACCAAGCTCCTCTAATAATTTACTTTTCTAGCACTATAACACAATGCATTTGAAACAGATTGTTTTAACTATTATACATGTTACAAACTATGATGAACTTTCTTTGGCAGCGTGATTTATGGTGCGGTTTTCTGTATTCCTAAATAAATACGGCTGTTTAAGTTTAGTTAGCACACGAGATAAAATTATTTTATTCCTAAAATAATGTAAAGTTGAGAAACGATATTTTTACAATAATATTCTTAGTGGGAACTTTACACATTATATCCTGTGGCAAAATCTACATAGGACGCTTTATTTAGATATACTTTAACTAGATTTTAAGCATTGTCGCCCATTTAAGCCTTCATACAAGGGTTGGATTTTATATTTCGGAAAAAATTAGAAAATGGCCATAGCCGGAATTTGCAAATTTTTTCACACTACAAAATCTACATGGTATGTCTCATTTGGATGACCTTTAACTAAAAATTACGCTTAGCCGCCAAATTAAACCTTCAAACAGGGGTTGGAGCTCATATTTCGAAAAAAAATTCTAATAATTCGCTTAAAAGTTACGATCGGACATTAACACTTACTTTACTTTACTTTTTCGAGTCCGGAAAACTACAATTTCTGAGCCCAGTGTCGGGCTATGTCCAATGCTTGTTGATTGTTTGTCCATAAAGCATCGAGGGTGGACATTAACAAAGAAAGTACATCAAATAGTTTATTAATTTCAAATAAAAACGTAAACGCGGTATTCAAGAAATATTTTGTGGTAGTAGCTTCTGATTTTCTGAAATTGTTTCATTGCAATAGCAAAAATTATCAAGTCGACGTTTGCACACTCGATATGACAAACATGAGTTAAAATCACTTGCAAAAAAATCAGAATATAAAGTTACAAGAGAGATGAAACGAATATTCTTATCAAAATATCCTATATCTACTAACTTTAAATTAATTTGATATCAAGGTTACGTGGTTGCCTTAAAACTTAATTCAATGGATTTAAAATGTTTTTAAAGGTCCAACTATACAAAATAGGTCATCAAAAAACTAAATTTACGGTAATTATTATTTCTTTGCGAGGGAAAATCACCAAGCTCCTCTAATATTTTACTTTTCTAGCATTATAACACCATGCATTTGAAACAGATTGTTTTAACTATTATACAGGTTACAAACTCTAATGAACTTTCTTTGGCAGCGTGATTTATGGTGCGGTTTTCTGTATTCCTAAATAAATACGGCTGTTTAGGTTTAGTTAGCAAACGAGATAAAATTATATTATTCCTAAAATAATCTAAAGTTGAGAAACGATATTTTTAAAATAATATTCTTAATGGGAACTTTACACAATATGTCCCGTAGCAAGATCTACATAGGACGCTTTATTTAGATATACTTTAACTAGATTTTATGCATTGTCGCCCATTTAAGCCTTTATACGGGGGTTGGATCTCATATTTCGGAAAAAATAAGAAAATGGCCATAGCCGGATTTTGCAAATTATTTCACGCCACAAAATCTACATGGTATGTCTCATTTGGATGACCTTTAACTAAAAATTACGTTTAGCCGCCGAATTAAACCTTCAAACAGGGGTTGGAGCTCTTATTTGGAAAAAAAAAATTCTTATAATTCGCTTAATAGTTTAATTTAATATCAAGGGTCCGTGGTTGTCTTAAATCTTAATTCAATGGATTTAAAATGTTTTTAAAGGTCCAACTATACAAAATAAGTCATCAAAAAACTAAATTTACTGTAATTATTATTTCTTCGCGAGGGAAAATCATCAAGCTCCTCTAATAATTTACTTTTCTAGCACTATAACACAATGCATTTGAAACAGATTGTTTTAACTATTATACATGTTCCAAACTATGATGAACTTTTTTTGGCAGCGAGATTTATGGTGCGGTTTTCTGTATTCCTAAATAAATACGGCTGTTTAAGTTTAGTTAGCGCACGAGATAAAATTATTTTATTCCTAAAATAATGTAAAGTTGAGAAACGATATTTTTAAAATAATATTCTTAGTGGGAACTTTACACATTATATCCTGTGGCAAAATCTACATAGAACGCTTTATTTAGATATACTTTAACTCGATTTTATGCATTGTCGCCCATTTAAGCCTTTATACGGGGGTTGGATCTCATATTTCGGAAAAAATAAGAAAATGGCCATAGCCGGATTTTGCAAATTATTTCACGCCACAATATCTACATGGTATGTCTCATTTGGATGACCTTTAACTAAAAATTACGTTTAGCCGCCGAATTAAACCTTCAAACAGGGGTTGGAGCTCATATTTGGAAAAAAAAATTCTTATAATTCGCTTAATAGTTTAATTTAATATTAAGGGTCCGTGGTTGTCTTTAATCTTAATTCAATGGATTTAAAATGTTTTTAAAGGTAAAACTATACAAAATAGGTCATCAAAAAACGAAATTTACGGTAATTATTATTTTCTTGCGATGGAAAATCACCAAGCTCCTCTAATATTGTACTTTTCTAGCACTATAACACCATGCATTTGAAACAGATTGTTTTAACTATTATACATGTTACAAACTATGATGAACTTTTTTTTGCAGCGAGATTTATGGTGCGGTTTTCTGTATTCCTAAATAAATACGGCTGTTTAAGTTTAGTTAGCGCACGAGATAAAATTATTTTATTCCTAAAATAATCTAAAGTTGAGAAAAGATATTTTTAAAATAACATTATTAGTGGGAACTTTACATATTATATTCTGTGGCAAAATCTACATAGGACGCTTTATTTAGATATACTTTAACTAGATTTTATGCATTGTCGCCCATTTAAGCCTTCATACAGGGGTTGGATTTCATAAATCGGAAAAAATAAGAAAATGGCCATAGCCGGAATTTGCGAATTATTTCACACTACAAAATCTTCATGGTATGTCTCATTGGGATGAGCTTCAACTAAAAATTACGCTTAGCCGCCGAATTAAACCTTCAAACAGGGGTTGGAGCTTATATTTCGAAAAAAAAATTCTTATAATCCTGTTAAAAGTTACGATCGGACATTAACAAAGAAAGTCCATCAAAATTGTTTATTTAATTTAAATAAAAACGTAAACGCGGTATTCAAGAAATATTTTGTGGCAGTAACTTCTGATTTTCCGAAATTGTTTCATTGCAATAGCAAAAATTATCAAGTCGACGTTTGCACACTCGATATGACAAAAATGAGTTAAAATCACTTGCAAAAGATCAGAATATAAAGTTACAAGAGAGATGAGACGAATATTATTATTAAAACATCCCATCTCTACTAACTTTAGATTAATTTGATATCAAGGGTACGTGGTTGTCTTAAATCTTAATTCAATGGATTTAAAATGTTTTTAAAATTTTAACTATATAAAATAGGTCATCAAAAAACTAAATTTACTGTAATTATTATTTCTGCGCGAGGGAAAATCACCAAGCTCCTCTAATAATTTACTTTTCTAGCACTATAACACAATGCATTTGAAACAGATTGTTTTAACTATTATACATGTTACAAACTATGATGAACTTTCTTTGGCAGCGTGATTTATGGTGCGGTTTTCTGTATTCCTAAATAAATACGGCTGTTTAAGTTTAGTTAGCACACGAGATAAAATTATTTTATTCCTAAAATAATGTAAAGTTGAGAAACGATATTTTTACAATAATATTCTTAGTGGGAACTTTACACATTATATCCTGTGGCAAAATCTACATAGGACGCTTTATTTAGATATACTTTAACTAGATTTTAAGCATTGTCGCCCATTTAAGCCTTCATACAAGGGTTGGATTTTATATTTCGGAAAAAATTAGAAAATGGCCATAGCCGGAATTTGCAAATTTTTTCACACTACAAAATCTACATGGTATGTCTCATTTGGATGACCTTTAACTAAAAATTACGCTTAGCCGCCAAATTAAACCTTCAAACAGGGGTTGGAGCTCATATTTCGAAAAAAAATTCTAATAATTCGCTTAAAAGTTACGATCGGACATTAACACTTACTTTACTTTACTTTTTCGAGTCCGGAAAACTACAATTTCTGAGCCCAGTGTCGGGCTATGTCCAATGCTTGTTGATTGTTTGTCCATAAACAATCGAGGGTGGACATTAACAAAGAAAGTACATCAAATAGTTTATTAATTTCAAATAAAAACGTAAACGCGGTATTCAAGAAATAATTTGTGGTAGTAGCTTCTGATTTTCTGAAATTGTTTCATTGCAATAGCAAAAATTATCAAGTCGACGTTTGCACACTCGATATAACAAACATGAGTTAAAATCACTTGCAAAAAAATCAGAATATAAAGTTACAAGAGAGATGAAACGAATATTCTTATCAAAATATCCTATATCTACTAACTTTAAATTAATTTGATATCAAGGTTACGTGGTTGCCTTAAATCTTAATTCAATGGATTTAAAATGTTTTTAAAGGTCCAACTATACAAAATAGGTCATCAAAAAACTAAATTTACGGTAATTATTATTTCTTTGCGAGGGAAAATCACCAAGCTCCTCTAATATTTTACTTTTCTAGCACTATAACACCATGCATTTGAAACAGATTGTTTTAACTATTATACAGGTTACAAACTCTAATGAACTTTCTTTGGCAGCGTGATTTATGGTGCGGTTTTCTGTATTCCTAAATAAATACGGCTGCTTAGGTTTAGTTAGCAAACGAGATAAAATTATATTATTCCTAAAATAATCTAAAGTTGAGAAACGATATTTTTAAAATAATATTCTTAATGGGAACTTTACACAATATGTCCCGTAGCAAGATCTACATAGGACGCTTTATTTAGATATACTTTAACTAGATTTTATGCATTGTCGCCCATTTAAGCCTTTATACAGAGGTTGGATTTCATATTTCGGAAAAATCAAGAAAATGGCCATAGCGGGATTTTGCAAATTATTTCACGCTACAAAATCTATTCTTAGTGGGAACTTTACACATTATATCCTGTGGCAAAATCTACACAGAACGCTTTATTTAGATATACTTTAACTCGATTTTATGCATTGTCGCCCATTTAAGCCTTTATACGGGGGTTGGATCTCATATTTCGGAAAAAATAAGAAAATGGCCATAGCCGGATTTTGCAAATTATTTCACGCCACAAAATCTACATGGTATGTCTCATTTGGATGACCTTTAACTAAAAATTACGTTTAGCCGCCGAATTAAACCTTCAAACAGGGGTTGGAGCTCTTATTTGGAAAAAAAAAATTCTTATAATTCGCTTAATAGTTTAATTTAATATCAAGGGTCCGTGGTTGTCTTAAATCTTAATTCAATGGATTTAAAATGTTTTTAAAGGTCCAACTATACAAAATAAGTCATCAAAAAACTAAATTTACTGTAATTATTATTTCTTCGCGAGGGAAAATCATCAAGCTCCTCTAATAATTTACTTTTCTAGCACTATAACACAATGCATTTGAAACAGATTGTTTTAACTATTATACATGTTCCAAACTATGATGAACTTTTTTTGGCAGCGAGATTTATGGTGCGGTTTTCTGTATTCCTAAATAAATACGGCTGTTTAAGTTTAGTTAGCGCACGAGATAAAATTATTTTATTCCTAAAATAATGTAAAGTTGAGAAACGATATTTTTAAAATAATATTCTTAGTGGGAACTTTACACATTATATCCTGTGGCAAAATCTATATAGAACGCTTTATTTAGATATACTTTAACTCGATTTTATGCATTGTCGCCCATTTAAGCCTTTATACGGGGGTTGGATCTCATATTTCGGAAAAAATAAGAAAATGGCCATAGCCGGATTTTGCAAATTATTTCACGCCACAATATCTACATGGTATGTCTCATTTGGATGACCTTTAACTAAAAATTACGTTTAGCCGCCGAATTAAACCTTCAAACAGGGGTTGGAGCTCATATTTGGAAAAAAAAATTCTTATAATTCGCTTAATAGTTTAATTTAATATTAAGGGTCCGTGGTTGTCTTTAATCTTAATTCAATGGATTTAAAATATTTTTAAAGGTAAAACTATACAAAATAGGTCATCAAAAAACGAAATTTACGGTAATTATTATTTTCTTGCGATGGAAAATCACCAAGCTCCTCTAATATTGTACTTTTCTAGCACTATAACACCATGCATTTGAAACAGATTGTTTTAACTATTATACATGTTACAAACTATGATGAACTTTTTTTTGCAGCGAGATTTATGGTGCGGTTTTCTGTATTCCTAAATAAATACGGCTGTTTAAGTTTAGTTAGCGCACGAGATAAAATTATTTTATTCCTAAAATAATCTAAAGTTGAGAAAAGATATTTTTAAAATAACATTATTAGTGGGAACTTTACATATTATATTCTGTGGCAAAATCTACATAGGACGCTTTATTTAGATATACTTTAACTAGATTTTATGCATTGTCGCCCATTTAAGCCTTCATACAGGGGTTGGATTTCATAAATCGGAAAAAATAAGAAAATGGCCATAGCCGGAATTTGCGAATTATTTCACACTACAAAATCTTCATGGTATGTCTCATTGGGATGAGCTTCAACTAAAAATTACGCTTAGCCGCCGAATTAAACCTTCAAACAGGGGTTGGAGTTCATATTTCGAAAAAAAAAATCTTATAATCCTGTTAAAAGTTTCGATCGGACATTAACAAAGAAAGTACATCAAAATTGTTTATTTAATTTAAATAAAAACGTGAACGCGGTGTATTCAAGAAATATTTTGTGGCAGTAACTTCTGATTTTCCGAAATTGTTTCATTGCAATAGCAAAAATTATCAAGTCGACGTTTGCACACTCGATATGACAAAATGAGTTAAAATCACTTGCAAAAAATCAGAATATAAAGTTACAAGAGAGATGAGACGAATATTATTATTAAAACATCCCATGTCTACTAACTTTAGATTAATTTGATATCAAGGGTACGTGGTTGTCTTAAATCTTAATTCAATGGATTTAAAATGTTTTTAAAATTTTAACTATGATGAACTTTCTTTGGCAGCGTGATTTATGGTGCGGTTTTCTGTATTCCTAAATAAATACGGCTTTTAAGTTTAGTTAGCACACGAGATAAAATTATTTTATTCCTAAAATAATCTAAAGTTGAGAAACGATATTTTTAAAATAATATTCTTAGTGGGAACTTTACACATTATGTCCCGTGGCAAAATCTACATAGGACGCTTTATTTAGATATACTTTAACTAGATTTTATGCATTGTAGCCCATTTAAGCCTTCATACAAGAGTTGGATCTCATATTTCGGAAAATATAAGAAAATGGCCATAGCCGGATTTTGAAAAATTATTTCACGCTACAAAATCTACATGGTATGTCTCATTTGGATGACCTTTAACTAAAAATTACGCTTAGCCGCCGAATAAAACCTTCAAACAGGGGTTGGAGCTCATATTTCAAACAAAAAAATATCTCATAATTCGCTTAATAGTTTAATTTAATATCAAGGGTCCGTGGTTGTCTTAAATCTTAATTCAATGGATTTAAAATGTTTTTAAAGGTCCAACTATACAAAATAGGTAATCAAAAACCTAAATTTACGGTAATTATTATTTCTTTGCGAGGGAAAATCACCAAGCTACTCTAATATTTTACTTTTCTAGCACTATAACACCATGCATTTGAAACAGATTGTTTTAACTATTATACATATTACAAACTATGATGAACTTTCTTTGGCAGCGAGATTTATGGTACGGTTTTCTGTATTCCTAAATAAATACGGCTGTTTAAGTTTAGTTAGCGCACGAGATAAAATTATTTTATTCCTAGAATAATCTAAAGTTGAGAAACGATATTTTTAAAATAACATTCTTAGTGGGAACTTTACATATTATATCTTGTGGCAAAATCTTCATAGGACGCTTTATTTAGATATACTTTAACTAGATTTTATGCATTGTCGCCCATTTAAGCCTTCATACAGGGGTTGGATTTCATAAATCGGAAAAAATAAGAAAATGGCCATAGCCGGAATTTGCAAATTATTTCACACTACAAAATCTTCATGGTATGTCTCATTGGGATGAGCTTCAACTAAAAATTACGCTTAGCCGCCGAATTAAACCTTCAAACAGGGGTTGGAGTTCATATTTCGAAAAAAAAATTCTTATAATCCTGTTAAAAGTTTCGATCGGACATTAACAAAGAAAGTACATCAAAATTGTTTATTTAATTTAAATAAAAACGTGAACGCGGTATTCAAGAAATATTTTGTTGCAGTAACTTCTGATTTTCCGAAATTGTTTCATTGCAATAGCAAAATTATCAAGTCGACGTTTGCACACTCGATATGACAAAATGAGTTAAAATCACTTGCAAAAAATCAGAATATAAAGTTACAAGAGAGATGAAACGAATATTATTATCAAAACATCACATGTCTACTAACTTTAGATTAATTTGATATCAAGGGTACGTGGTTGTCTTAAATCTTAATTCAATGGATTTAAAATGTTTTTAAAATTTTAACTATATAAAATAGGTCATCAAAAAACTAAATTTACTGTAATTATTTTTTCTGCGCGAGGGAAAATCACCAAGCTCCTCTAATAATTTACTTTTCTAGCACTATAACACAATGCATTTGAAACAGATTGTTTTAACTATTATACATGTTACAAACTATGATGAACTTTCTTTGGCAGCGTGATTTATGGTGCGGTTTTCTGTATTCCTAAATAAATACGGCTGTTTAAGTTTAGTTAGCACACGAGATAAAATTATTTTATTCCTAAAATAATGTAAAGTTGAGAAACGATATTTTTACAATAATATTCTTAGTGGGAACTTTACACATTATATCCTGTGGCAAAATCTACATAGGACGCTTTATTTAGATATACTTTAACTAGATTTTAAGCATTGTCGCCCATTTAAGCCTTCATACAAGGGTTGGATTTTATATTTCGGAAAAAATAAGAAAATGGCCATAGCCGGAATTTGCAAATTTTTTCACGCTACAAAATCTACATGGTATGTCTCATTTGGATGACCTTTAACTAAAAATTACGTTTAGCCGCCAAATTAAACCTTCAAACAGGGGTTGAAGCTCATATTTCGAAAAAAAATTCTAATAATTCGCTTAAAAGTTACGATCGGACATTAACACTTACTTTACTTTACTTTTTCGAGTCCGGAAAACTACAATTTCTGAGCCCAGTGTCGGGCTATGTCCAATGCTTGTTGATTGTTTGTCCATAAAGCATCGAGGGTGGACATTAACAAAGAAAGTACATCAAATAGTTTATTAATTTCAAATAAAAACGTAAACGCGGTATTCAAGAAATATTTTGTGGTAGTAGCTTCTGATTTTCTGAAATACATACATACAAGAGAGATGAAACAAATATTATTATCAAAATATTCTATATCTACTAACTTTAAATTAATTTGATATCAAGGTTACGTGGTTGCCTTAAATCTTAATTCAATGGATTTAAAATGTTTTTAAAGGTCCAACTATACAAAATAGGTCATCAAAAAACTAAATTTACGGTAATTATTATTTCTTTGCGAGGGAAAATCACCAAGCTCCTCTAATATTTTACTTTTCTAGCACTATAACACCATGCATTTGAAACAGATTGTTTTAACTATTATACAGGTTACAAACTCTAATGAACTTTCTTTGGCAGCGTGATTTATGGTGCGGTTTTCTGTATTCCTAAATAAATACGGCTGTTTAGGTTTAGTTAGCAATCGAGATAAAATTATATTATTCCTAAAATAATCTAAAGTTGAGAAACGATATTTTTAAAATAATATTCTTAATGGGAACTTTACACAATATGTCCCGTAGCAAGATCTACATAGGACGCTTTATTTAGATATACTTTAACTAGATTTTATGCATTGTCGCCCATTTAAGCCTTTATACAGAGGTTGGATTTCATATTTCGGAAAAATCAAGAAAATGGCCATAGCGGGATTTTGCAAATTATTTCACGCTACAAAATCTATTCTTAGTGGGAACTTTACACATTATATCCTGTGGCAAAATCTACATAGAACGCTTTATTTAGATATACTTTAACTCGATTTTATGCATTGTCGCCCATTTAAGCCTTTATACGGGGGTTGGATCTCATATTTCGGAAAAAATAAGAAAATGGCCATAGCCGGATTTTGCAAATTATTTCACGCCACAATATCTACATGGTATGTCTCATTTGGATGACCTTTAACTAAAAATTACGTTTAGCCGCCGAATTAAACCTTCAAACAGGGGTTGGAGCTCATATTTGGAAAAAAAAATTCTTATAATTCGCTTAATAGTTTAATTTAATATTAAGGGTCCGTGGTTGTCTTTAATCTTAATTCAATGGATTTAAAATGTTTTTAAAGGTAAAACTATACAAAATAGGTCATCAAAAAACGAAATTTACGGTAATTATTATTTTCTTGCGATGGAAAATCACCAAGCTCCTCTAATATTGTACTTTTCTAGCACTATAACACCATGCATTTGAAACAGATTGTTTTAACTATTATACATGTTACAAACTATGATGAACTTTTTTTTGCAGCGAGATTTATGGTGCGGTTTTCTGTATTCCTAAATAAATACGGCTGTTTAAGTTTAGTTAGCGCACGAGATAAAATTATTTTATTCCTAAAATAATCTAAAGTTGAGAAAAGATATTTTTAAAATAACATTATTAGTGGGAACTTTACATATTATATTCTGTGGCAAAATCTACATAGGACGCTTTATTTAGATATACTTTAACTAGATTTTATGCATTGTCGCCCATTTAAGCCTTCATACAGGGGTTGGATTTCATAAATCGGAAAAAATAAGAAAATGGCCATAGCCGGAATTTGCGAATTATTTCACACTACAAAATCTTCATGGTATGTCTCATTGGGATGAGCTTCAACTAAAAATTACGCTTAGCCGCCGAATTAAACTTTCAAACAGGGGTTGGAGCTTATATTTCGAAAAAAAAATTCTTATAATCCTGTTAAAAGTTACGATCGGACATTAACAAAGAAAGTCCATCAAAATTGTTTATTTAATTTAAATAAAAACGTAAACGCGGTATTCAAGAAATATTTTGTGGCAGTAACTTCTGATTTTCCGAAATTGTTTCATTGCAATAGCAAAAATTATCAAGTCGACGTTTGCACACTCGATATGACAAAAATGAGTTAAAATCACTTGCAAAAGATCAGAATATAAAGTTACAAGAGAGATGAGACGAATATTATTATTAAAACATCCCATCTCTACTAACTTTAGATTAATTTGATATCAAGGTTACGTGGTTGCCTTAAATCTTAATTCAATGGATTTAAAATGTTTTTAAAGGTCCAACTATACAAAATAGGTCATCAAAAAACTTAATTTACGGTAATTATTATTTCTTTGCGAGGGAAAATCACCAAGCTCCTCTAATATTTTACTTTTCTAGCACTATAACACCATGCATTTGAAACAGATTGTTTTAACTATTATACAGGTTACAAACTCTAATGAACTTTCTTTGGCAGCGTGATTTATGGTGCGGTTTTCTGTATTCCTAAATAAATACGGCTGTTTAGGTTTAGTTAGCAAACGAGATAAAATTATATTATTCCTAAAATAATCTAAAGTTGAGAAACGATATTTTTAAAATAATATTCTTAATGGGAACTTTACACAATATGTCCCGTAGCAAGATCTACATAGGACGCTTTATTTAGATATACTTTAACTAGATTTTATGCATTGTCGCCCATTTAAGCCTTTATACAGAGGTTGGATTTCATATTTCGGAAAAATCAAGAAAATGGCCATAGCGGGATTTTGCAAATTATTTCACGCTACAAAATCTATTCTTAGTGGGAACTTTACACATTATATCCTGTGGCAAAATCTACACAGAACGCTTTATTTAGATATACTTTAACTCGATTTTATGCATTGTCGCCCATTTAAGCCTTTATACGGGGGTTGGATCTCATATTTCGGAAAAAATAAGAAAATGGCCATAGCCGGATTTTGCAAATTATTTCACGCCACAAAATCTACATGGTATGTCTCATTTGGATGACCTTTAACTAAAAATTACGTTTAGCCGCCGAATTAAACCTTCAAACAGGGGTTGGAGCTCATATTTGGAAAAAAAAATTCTTATAATTCGCTTAATAGTTTAATTTAATATTAAGGGACCGTGGTTGTCTTTAATCTTAATTCAATGGATTTAAAATGTTTTTAAAGGTCCAACTATACAAAATAAGTCATCAAAAAACTAAATTTACTGTAATTATTATTTCTTCGCGAGGGAAAATCATCAAGCTCCTCTAATAATTTACTTTTCTAGCACTATAACACAATGCATTTGAAACAGATTGTTTTAACTATTATACATGTTCCAAACTATGATGAACTTTTTTTGGCAGCGAGATTTATGGTGCGGTTTTCTGTATTCCTAAATAAATACGGCTGTTTAAGTTTAGTTAGCGCACGAGATAAAATTATTTTATTCCTAAAATAATGTAAAGTTGAGAAACGATATTTTTAAAATAACATTCTTAGTGGGAACTTTACATATTATATCTTGTGGCAAAATCTACATAGGACGCTTTATTTAGATATACTTTAACTAGATTTTATGCATTGTCGCCCATTTAAGCCTTTATACGGGGGTTGGATCTCATATTTCGGAAAAAATAAGAAAATGGCCATAGCCGGATTTTGCAAATTATTTCACGCCACAATATCTACATGGTATGTCTCATTTGGATGACCTTTAACTAAAAATTACGTTTAGCCGCCGAATTAAACCTTCAAACAGGGGTTGGAGCTCATATTTGGAAAAAAAAATTCTTATAATTCGCTTAATAGTTTAATTTAATATTAAGGGTCCGTGGTTGTCTTTAATCTTAATTCAATGGATTTAAAATGTTTTTAAAGGTAAAACTATACAAAATAGGTCATCAAAAAACGAAATTTACGGTAATTATTATTTTCTTGCGATGGAAAATCACCAAGCTCCTCTAATATTGTACTTTTCTAGCACTATAACACCATGCATTTGAAACAGATTGTTTTAACTATTATACATGTTACAAACTATGATGAACTTTTTTTTGCAGCGAGATTTATGGTGCGGTTTTCTGTATTCCTAAATAAATACGGCTGTTTAAGTTTAGTTAGCGCACGAGATAAAATTATTTTATTCCTAAAATAATCTAAAGTTGAGAAAAGATATTTTTAAAATAACATTATTAGTGGGAACTTTACATATTATATTCTGTGGCAAAATCTACATAGGACGCTTTATTTAGATATACTTTAACTAGATTTTATGCATTGTCGCCCATTTAAGCCTTCATACAGGGGTTGGATTTCATAAATCGGAAAAAATAAGAAAATGGCCATAGCCGGAATTTGCGAATTATTTCACACTACAAAATCTTCATGGTATGTCTCATTGGGATGAGCTTCAACTAAAAATTACGCTTAGCCGCCGAATTAAACCTTCAAACAGGGGTTGGAGCTTATATTTCGAAAAAAAAATTCTTATAATCCTGTTAAAAGTTACGATCGGACATTAACAAAGAAAGTCCATCAAAATTGTTTATTTAATTTAAATAAAAACGTGAACGCGGTATTCAAGAAATATTTTGTGGCAGTAACTTCTGATTTTCCGAAATTGTCTCATTGCAATAGCAAAATTATCAAGTCGACGTTTGCACACTCGATATGACAAAATGAGTTAAAATCACTTGCAAAAAATCAGAATATAAAGTTACAAGAGAGATGAAACGAATATTATTATCAAAACATCACATGTCTACTAACTTTAGATTAATTTGATATCAAGGGTACGTGGTTGTCTTAAATCTTAATTCAATGGATTTAAAATGTTTTTAAAATTTTAACTATATAAAATAGGTCATCAAAAAACTAAATTTACTGTAATTATTATTTCTGCGCGAGGGAAAATCACCAAGCTCCTCTAATAATTTACTTTTCTAGCACTATAACACAATGCATTTGAAACAGATTGTTTTAACTATTATACATGTTACAAACTATGATGAACTTTCTTTGGCAGCGTGATTTATGGTGCGGTTTTCTGTATTCCTAAATAAATACGGCTGTTTAAGTTTAGTTAGCACACGAGATAAAATTATTTTATTCCTAAAATAATGTAAAGTTGAGAAACGATATTTTTACAATAATATTCTTAGTGGGAACTTTACACATTATATCCTGTGGCAAAATCTACATAGGACGCTTTATTTAGATATACTTTAACTAGATTTTAAGCATTGTCGCCCATTTAAGCCTTCATACAAGGGTTGGATTTTATATTTCGGAAAAAATTAGAAAATGGCCATAGCCGGAATTTGCAAATTTTTCACGCAACAAAATCTACATGGTATGTCTCATTTGGATGACCTTTAACTAAAAATTACGCTTAGCCGCCAAATTAAACCTTCAAACAGGGGTTGGAGCTCATATTTCGAAAAAAAATTCTAATAATTCGCTTAAAAGTTACGATCGGACATTAACACTTACTTTACTTTACTTTTTCGAGTCCGGAAAACTACAATTTCTGAGCCCAGTGTCGGGCTATGTCCAATGCTTGTTGATTGTTTGTCCATAAAGCATCGAGGGTGGACATTAACAAAGAAAGTACATCAAATAGTTTTTTAATTTCAAATAAAAACGTAAACGCGGTATTCAAGAAATATTTTGTGGTAGTAGCTTCTGATTTTCCGAAATTGTTTCATTGCAATAGCAAAAATTATCAAGTCGACGTTTGCACACTCGATATGACAAACATGAGTTAAAATCACTTGCAAAAGATCAGAATATAAAGTTACAAGAGAGATGAGACGAATATTATTATTAAAACATCCCATCTCTACTAACTTTAGATTAATTTGATATCAAGGTTACGTGGTTGCCTTAAATCTTAATTCAATGGATTTAAAATGTTTTTAAAGGTCCAACTATACAAAATAGGTCATCAAAAAACTTAATTTACGGTAATTATTATTTCTTTGCGAGGGAAAATCACCAAGCTCCTCTAATATTTTACTTTTCTAGCACTATAACACCATGCATTTGAAACAGATTGTTTTAACTATTATACAGGTTACAAACTCTAATGAACTTTCTTTGGCAGCGTGATTTATGGTGCGGTTTTCTGTATTCCTAAATAAATACGGCTGTTTAGGTTTAGTTAGCAAACGAGATAAAATTATATTATTCCTAAAATAACCTAAAGTTGAGAAACGATATTTTTAAAATAATATTCTTAATGGGAACTTTACACAATATGTCCCGTAGCAAGATCTACATAGGACGCTTTATTTAGATATACTTTAACTAGATTTTATGCATTGTCGCCCATTTAAGCCTTTATACAGAGGTTGGATTTCATATTTCGGAAAAATCAAGAAAATGGCCATAGCGGGATTTTGCAAATTATTTCACGCTACAAAATCTATTCTTAGTGGGAACTTTACACATTATATCCTGTGGCAAAATCTACACAGAACGCTTTATTTAGATATACTTTAACTCGATTTTATGCATTGTCGCCCATTTAAGCCTTTATACGGGGGTTGGATCTCATATTTCGGAAAAAATAAGAAAATGGCCATAGCCGGATTTTGCAAATTATTTCACGCCACAAAATCTACATGGTATGTCTCATTTGGATGACCTTTAACTAAAAATTACGTTTAGCCGCCGAATTAAACCTTCAAACAGGGGTTGGAGCTCATATTTGGAAAAAAAAATTCTTATAATTCGCTTAATAGTTTAATTTAATATTAAGGGACCGTGGTTGTCTTTAATCTTAATTCAATGGATTTAAAATGTTTTTAAAGGTCCAACTATACAAAATAAGTCATCAAAAAACTAAATTTACTGTAATTATTATTTCTTCGCGAGGGAAAATCATCAAGCTCCTCTAATAATTTACTTTTCTAGCACTATAACACAATGCATTTGAAACAGATTGTTTTAACTATTATACATGTTCCAAACTATGATGAACTTTTTTTGGCAGCGAGATTTATGGTGCGGTTTTCTGTATTCCTAAATAAATACGGCTGTTTAAGTTTAGTTAGCGCACGAGATAAAATTATTTTATTCCTAAAATAATGTAAAGTTGAGAAACGATATTTTTAAAATAACATTCTTAGTGGGAACTTTACATATTATATCTTGTGGCAAAATCTACATAGGACGCTTTATTTAGATATACTTTAACTAGATTTTATGCATTGTCGCCCATTTAAGCCTTTATACGGGGGTTGGATCTCATATTTCGGAAAAAATAAGAAAATGGCCATAGCCGGATTTTGCAAATTATTTCACGCCACAATATCTACATGGTATGTCTCATTTGGATGACCTTTAACTAAAAATTACGTTTAGCCGCCGAATTAAACCTTCAAACAGGGGTTGGAGCTCATATTTGGAAAAAAAAATTCTTATAATTCGCTTAATGGTTTAATTTAATATTAAGGGTCCGTGGTTGTCTTTAATCTTAATTCAATGGATTTAAAATGTTTTTAAAGGTAAAACTATACAAAATAGGTCATCAAAAAACGAAATTTACGGTAATTATTATTTTCTTGCGATGGAAAATCACCAAGCTCCTCTAATATTGTACTTTTCTAGCACTATAACACCATGCATTTGAAACAGATTGTTTTAACTATTATACATGTTACAAACTATGATGAACTTTTTTTTGCAGCGAGATTTATGGTGCGGTTTTCTGTATTCCTAAATAAATACGGCTGTTTAAGTTTAGTTAGCGCACGAGATAAAATTATTTTATTCCTAAAATAATCTAAAGTTGAGA
Organism: Polydrusus cervinus; assembly: GCA_935413205.1. Classification (NCBI taxonomy): domain Eukaryota; kingdom Metazoa; phylum Arthropoda; class Insecta; order Coleoptera; family Curculionidae; genus Polydrusus; species Polydrusus cervinus. Next base: position 13,056,896 of record OW284517.1, read on the forward strand.
AAAGATATTTTTAAAATAACATTATTAGTGGGAACTTTACATATTATATTCTGTGGCAAAATCTACATAGGACGCTTTATTTAGATATACTTTAACTAGATTTTATGCATTGTCGCCCATTTAAGCCTTCATACAGGGGTTGGATTTCATAAATCGGAAAAAATAAGAAAATGGCCATAGCCGGAATTTGCGAATTATTTCACACTACAAAATCTTCATGGTATGTCTCATTGGGATGAGCTTCAACTAAAAATTACGCTTAGCCGCCGAATTAAACCTTCAAACAGGGGTTGGAGCTTATATTTCGAAAAAAAAATTCTTATAATCCTGTTAAAAGTTACGATCGGACATTAACAAAGAAAGTCCATCAAAATTGTTTATTTAATTTAAATAAAAACGTGAACGCGGTATTCAAGAAATATTTTGTGGCAGTAACTTCTGATTTTCCGAAATTGTCTCATTGCAATAGCAAAATTATCAAGTCGACGTTTGCACACTCGATATGACAAAATGAGTTAAAATCACTTGCAAAAAATCAGAATATAAAGTTACAAGAGAGATGAAACGAATATTATTATCAAAACATCACATGTCTACTAACTTTAGATTAATTTGATATCAAGGGTACGTGGTTGTCTTAAATCTTAATTCAATGGATTTAAAATGTTTTTAAAATTTTAACTATATAAAATAGGTCATCAAAAAACTAAATTTACTGTAATTATTATTTCTGCGCGAGGGAAAATCACCAAGCTCCTCTAATAATTTACTTTTCTAGCACTATAACACAATGCATTTGAAACAGATTGTTTTAACTATTATACATGTTACAAACTATGATGAACTTTCTTTGGCAGCGTGATTTATGGTGCGGTTTTCTGTATTCCTAAATAAATACGGCTGTTTAAGTTTAGTTAGCACACGAGATAAAATTATTTTATTCCTAAAATAATGTAAAGTTGAGAAACGATATTTTTACAATAATATTCTTAGTGGGAACTTTACACATTATATCCTGTGGCAAAATCTACATAGGACGCTTTATTTAGATATACTTTAACTAGATTTTAAGCATTGTCGCCCATTTAAGCCTTCATACAAGGGATGGATTTTATATTTCGGAAAAAATTAGAAAATGGCCATAGCCGGAATTTGCAAATTTTTCACGCAACAAAATCTACATGGTATGTCTCATTTGGATGACCTTTAACTAAAAATTACGCTTAGCCGCCAAATTAAACCTTCAAACAGGGGTTGGAGCTCATATTTCGAAAAAAAATTCTAATAATTCGCTTAAAAGTTACGATCGGACATTAACACTTACTTTACTTTACTTTTTCGAGTCCGGAAAACTACAATTTCTGAGCCCAGTGTCGGGCTATGTCCAATGCTTGTTGATTGTTTGTCCATAAAGCATCGAGGGTGGACATTAACAAAGAAAGTACATCAAATAGTTTTTTAATTTCAAATAAAAACGTAAACGCGGTATTCAAGAAATATTTTGTGGTAGTAGCTTCTGATTTTCCGAAATTGTTTCATTGCAATAGCAAAAATTATCAAGTCGACGTTTGCACACTCGATATGACAAAAATGAGTTAAAATCACTTGCAAAAGATCAGAATATAAAGTTACAAGAGAGATGAGACGAATATTATTATTAAAACATCCCATCTCTACTAACTTTAGATTAATTTGATATCAAGGGTACGTGGTTGTCTTAAATCTTAATTCAATGGATTTAAAATGTTTTTAAAATTTTAACTATATAAAATAGGTCATCAAAAAACTAAATTTACTGTAATTATTATTTCTGCGCGAGGGAAAATCACCAAGCTCCTCTAATAATTTACTTTTCTAGCACAATAACACAATGCATTTGAAACAGATTGTTTTAACTATTGTACATGTTACAAACTATGATGAACTTTCTTTGGCAGCGTGATTTATGGTGCGGTTTTCTGTATTCCTAAATAAATACGGCTGTTTAAGTTTAGTTAGCACACGAGATAAAATTATTTTATTCCTAAAATAATGGAAAGTTGAGAAATGATATTTTTAAAATAATATTCTTAGTGGGAACTTTACATATTATATCCTGTGGCAAAATCTACATAGGCCGCTTTATTTAGTCATACTTTAACTAGATTTTATGCATTGTCGCCCATTTAAGCCTTTATACAGGGGTGGGATCTCATATTTCGGAAAAAATAAGAAAATGGCCTTAGCCGGATTTTGCAAATTATTTCACGCACAAAATCTACATGGTATGTCTCATTTGGATGACCTTTAACTAAAAATTACGTTTAGCCGCCAAATTAAACCTTCAAACAGGGGTTGAAGCTCATATTTCGAAAAAAAATTCTAATAATTCGCTTAAAAGTTACGATCGGACATTAACACTTACTTTACTTTACTTTTTCGAGTCCGGAAAACTACAATTTCTGAGCCCAGTGTCGGGCTATGTCCAATGCTTGTTGATTGTTTGTCCATAAAGCATCGAGGGTGGACATTAACAAAGAAAGTACATCAAATAGTTTATTAATTTCAAATAAAAACGTAAACGCGGTATTCAAGAAATATTTTGTGGTAGTAGCTTCTGATTTTCTGAAATTGTTTCATTGCAATAGCAAAAATTATCAAGTCGACGTTTGCACACTCGATATGACAAACATGAGTTAAACTCACTTGCAAAAAAAATCAGAATATAAAGTTACAAGAGAGATGAAACAAATATTATTATCAAAATATCCATATCTACTAACTTTAAATTAATTTGATATCAAGGTTACGTGGTTGCCTTAAATCTTAATTCAATGGATTTAAAATGTTTTTAAAGGTCCAACTATACAAAATAGGTCATCAAAAAACTAAATTTACGGTAATTATTATTTCTTTGCGAGGGAAAATCACCAAGCTCCTCTAATATTTTACTTTTCTAGCACTATAACACCATGCATTTGAAACAGATTGTTTTAACTATTATACAGGTTACAAACTCTAATGAACTTTCTTTGGCAGCGTGATTTATGGTGCGGTTTTCTGTATTCCTAAATAAATACGGCTGTTTAGGTTTAGTTAGCAATCGAGATAAAATTATATTATTCCTAAAATAATCTAAAGTTGAGAAACGATATTTTTAAAATAATATTCTTAATGGGAACTTTACACAATATGTCCCGTAGCAAGATCTACATAGGACGCTTTATTTAGATATACTTTAACTAGATTTTATGCATTGTCGCCCATTTAAGCCTTTATACAGAGGTTGGATTTCATATTTCGGAAAAATCAAGAAAATGGCCATAGCGGGATTTTGCAAATTATTTCACGCTACAAAATCTATTCTTAGTGGGAACTTTACACATTATATCCTGTGGCAAAATCTACATAGAACGCTTTATTTAGATATACTTTAACTCGATTTTATGCATTGTCGCCCATTTAAGCCTTTATACGGGGGTTGGATCTCATATTTCGGAAAAAATAAGAAAATGGCCATAGCCGGATTTTGCAAATTATTTCACGCCACAATATCTACATGGTATGTCTCATTTGGATGACCTTTAACTAAAAATTACGTTTAGCCGCCGAATTAAACCTTCAAACAGGGGTTGGAGCTCATATTTGGAAAAAAAAATTCTTATAATTCGCTTAATAGTTTAATTTAATATCAAGGGTCCGTGGTTGTCTTTAATCTTAATTCAATGGATTTAAAATGTTTTTAAAGGTCCAACTATACAAAATAGGTCATCAAAAAACGAAATTTACGGTAAATATTATTTTCTTGCGATGGAAAATCACCAAGCTCCTCTAATATTTTACTTTTCTAGCACTATAAGACCATGCATTTGAAACAGATTGTTTTAACTATTATACATGTTACAAACTATGATGAACTTTCTTTTGCAGCGAGATTTATGGTGCGGTTTTCTGGATTACTTAATAAATACGGCCGATTAAGAGATAAAAGAGATAAAATTATTTTATTCCTAAAATAATCTAAAGTTGAGAAAAGATATTTTTAAAATAACATTCTTAGTGGGAACTTTACATATTATATCCTGTGGCAAAATCTACATAGGACGCTTTATTTAGATATACTTTAACTAGATTTTATGCATTGTCGCCCATTTAAGCCTTCATACAGGGGTTGGATTTCATAAATCGGAAAAAATAAGAAAATGGCCATAGCCGGAATTTGCAAATTATTTCACACTACAAAATCTTCATGGTATGTCTCATTGGGATGAGCTTCAACTAAAAATTACGCTTAGTCGCCGAATTAAACCTTCAAACAGGGGTTGGAGCTCATATTTCGAAAAAAAAATTCTTATAATCCTGTTAAAAGTTACGATCGGACATTAGCAAAGAAAGTCCATCAAAGTTGTTTATTTAATTTAAATAAAAACGTAAACGCGGTATTCAAGAAATATTTTGTGGCAGTAACTTCTGATTTTCCGAAATTGTTTCATTGCAATAGCAAAAATTATCAAGTCGACGTTTGCACACTCGATATGACAAAAATGAGTTAAAATCACTTGCAAAAGATCAGAATATAAAGTTAAAAGAGAGATGAAACGAATATTATTATCAAAACATCCCATGTCTACTAACTTTAGATTAATTTGATATCAAGGGTACGTGGTTGTCTTAAATCTTAATTCAATGGATTTAAAATGTTTTTAAAATTTTAACTATACAAAATAGGTCATCAAAAAACTAAATTTACTGTAATTATTATTTCTTCGCGAGGGAAAATCACCAAGCTCCTCTAATAATTTACTTTTCTAGTACTATAACACAATGCATTTGAAACAGATTGTTTTAACTATTATACAGGTTACAAACTATGATGAACTTTCTTTGGCAGCGTGATTTATGGTGCGGTTTTCTATATTCCTAAATAAATACGGCTGTTTAAGTTTAGTTAGCACACGAGATAAAATTATTTTATTCCTAAAATAATGGAAAGTTGAGAAATGATATTTTTAAAATAATATTCTTAGTGGGAACTTTACATATTATATCCTGTGGCAAAATCTACATAGGACGCTTTATTTAGACATACTTTAACTAGATTTTATGCATTGTCGCCCATTTAAGCCTTTATACAGGGGTGGGATCTCATATTTCGGAAAAAATAAGAAAATGGCCTTAGCCGGATTTTGCAAATTATTTCACGCACAAAATCTACATGGTATGTCTCATTTGGATGACCTTTAACTAAAAATTACGCTTAGCCGCCGAATAAAACCTTCAAACAGGGGTTGGAGCTCATATTTCAAACAAAAAAAATTCTCATAATTCGCTTAATAGTTTAATTTAATATCAAGGGTCCGTGGTTGTCTTAAATCTTAATCCAATGGATTTAAAATGTTTTTAAAGGTCTAACTATACCAAATAGGTCATCAAAAAACTAAATTTACTGTAATTATTATTTCTTCGCGAGGGAAAATCACCAAGCTCCTCTAATAATTTACTTTTCTAGCACTATAACATGCATTTGAAACAGATTGTTTTAACTATTATACATGTTACAAACAATGATGAACTTTCTTTGGCAGCGTGATTTATGATGCGGTTTTCTATATTCCTAAATAAATACGGCTGTTTAAGTTTAGTTAGCACACGAGATAAAATTATTTTATTCCTAAAATAATCTAAAGTTGAGAAACGATATATTTAAAATAATATTCTTAGTGGGAACTTTACACATTATGTCCCGTGGCAAAATCTACATAGGACGCTTTATTTAGATATACTTTAACTAGATTTTATGCATTGTCGCCCATTTAAGCCTTCATACAAGGGTTGGATCTCATATTTCGGAAAAAAATAAGAAAATGGCCGTAGCCGGAATTTGCAAATTATTTCACACTACAAAATCTTCATGGTATGTCTCATTGGGATGAGCTTCAACTAAAAATTACGCTTAGCCGCCGAATTAAACCTTTAAACAGGGGTTGGAGTTCATATTTCGAAAAAAAAAATTCTTATAATCCTGTTAAAAGTTACGATCGGACATTAACAAAGAAAGTCCATCAAAATTGTTTATTTAATTTAAATAAAAACGTAAACGCGGTATTCAAGAAATATTTTGTGGCAGTAACTTCTGATTTTCCGAAATTGTTTCATTGCAATAGCAAAAATTATCAAGTCGACGTTTGCACACTCGATATGACAAAAATGAGTTAAAACCACTTGCAAAAGATCAGAATATAAAGTTACAAGAGAGATGAGACGAATATTATTATTAAAACATCCCATGTCTACTAACTTTAGATTAATTTGATATCAAGGGTACGTGGTTGTCTTAAATCTTAATTCAATGGATTTAAAATGTTTTTAAAATTTTAACTATGATGAACTTTCTTTGGCAGCGTGATTTATGGTGCGGTTTTCTGTATTCCTAAATAAATACGGCTTTTAAGTTTAGTTAGCACACGAGATAAAATTATTTTATTCCTAAAATAATCTAAAGTTGAGAAACGATATTTTTAAAATAATATTCTTAGTGGGAACTTTACACATTATGTCCCGTGGCAAAATCTACATAGGACGCTTTATTTAGATATACTTTAACTAGATTTTATGCATTGTCGCCCATTTAAGCCTTCATACAAGGGTTGGATCTCATATTTCGGAAAAAATAAGAAAATGGCCATAGCCGGATTTTGCAAATTATTTCACGCTACAAAATCTACATGGTATGTCTCATTTGGATGACCTTTAACTAAAAATTACCCTCAGCCGCCGAATTAAACCTTCAAACAGGGGTTGGAGCTCATATTTCAAAAAAAAAAAAATTCTCATAATTCGCTTAATAGTTTAATTTAATATCAAGGGTCCGTGGTTGTCTTAAATCTTAATTCAATGGGTTTAAAATGTTTTTAAAGGTCCAATTATACAAAATAGGTCATCAAAAAATTAATTTACTGTAATTATTATTTCTTCGCGAGGGAAAATCACCAAGCTCCTCTAATAATTTACTTTTCTAGCACTATAACACAATGCATTTGAAACAGATTGTTTTAACTATTATACATGTTACAAACTATGATGAACTTTTTTTGGCAGCGAGATTTATGGTGCGGTTTTCTGTATTCCTAAATAAATACGGCTGTTTAAGTTTAGTTAGAGCACGAGATAAAATTATTTTATTCCTAAAATAATGTAAAGTAGAGAAACGATATTTTTAAAATAATATTCTTAGTGGGAACTTTACACATTATATCCTGTGGCAAAATCTATTTAACTCGATTTTATGCATTGTCGCCCATTTAAGCCTTTATACGGGGGTTGGATCTCATATTTCGGAAAAAATAAGAAAATGGCCATAGCCGGATTTTGCAAATTATTTCACGCCACAAAATCTACATGGTATGTCTCATTTGGATGACCTTTAACTAAAAATTACGTTTAGCCGCCGAATTAAACCTTCAAACAGGGGTTGGAGCTCTTATTTGGAAAAAAAAAATTCTTATAATTCGCTTAATAGTTTACTTTAATATCAAGGGTCCGTGGTTGTCTTAAATCTTAATTCAATGGATTTAAAATGTTTCTAAAGGTCCAACTATACAAAATAAGTCATCAAAAAACTAAATTTACTGTAATTATTATTTCTTCGCGAGGGAAAATCATCAAGCTCCTCTAATAATTTACTTTTCTAGCACTATAACACAATGCATTTGAAACAGATTGTTTTAACTATTATACATGTTACAAACTATGATGAACTTTTTTTGGCAGCGAGAGTTATGGTGCGGTTTTCTGTATTCCTAAATAAATACGGCTGTTTAAGTTTAGTTAGCGCACGAGATAAAATTATTTTATTCCTAAAATAATGTAAAGTTGAGAAACGATATTTTTAAAATAATATTCTTAGTGGGAACTTTACACATTATATCCTGTGGCAAAATCTACATAGAACGCTTTATTTAGATATACTTTAACTCGATTTTATGCATTGTCGCCCATTTAAGCCTTTATACGGGGGTTGGATCTCATATTTCGGAAAAAATAAGAAAATGGCCATAGCCGGATTTTGCAAATTATTTCACGCCACAATATCTACATGGTATGTCTCATTTGGATGACCTTTAACTAAAAATTACGTTTAGCCGCCGAATTAAACCTTCAAACAGGGGTTGGAGCTCATATTTGGAAAAAAAAATTCTTATAATTCGCTTAATAGTTTAATTTAATATCAAGGGTCCGTGGTTGTCTTAAATCTTAATTCAATGGATTTAAAATGTTTCTAAAGGTCCAACTATACAAAATAAGTCATCAAAAAACTAAATTTACTGTAATTATTATTTCTTCGCGAGGGAAAATCATCAAGCTCCTCTAATAATTTACTTTTCTAGCACTATAACACAATGCATTTGAAACAGATTGTTTTAACTATTATACATGTTACAAACTATGATGAACTTTTTTTGGCAGCGAGAGTTATGGTGCGGTTTTCTGTATTCCTAAATAAATACGGCTGTTTAAGTTTAGTTAGCGCACGAGATAAAATTATTTTATTCCTAAAATAATGTAAAGTTGAGAAACGATATTTTTAAAATAATATTCTTAGTGGGAACTTTACACATTATATCCTGTGGCAAAATCTACATAGAACGCTTTATTTAGATATACTTTAACTCGATTTTATGCATTGTCGCCCATTTAAGCCTTTATACGGGGGTTGGATCTCATATTTCGGAAAAAATAAGAAAATGGCCATAGCCGGATTTTGCAAATTATTTCACGCCACAATATCTACATGGTATGTCTCATTTGGATGACCTTTAACTAAAAATTACGTTTAGCCGCCGAATTAAACCTTCAAACAGGGGTTGGAGCTCATATTTGGAAAAAAAAATTCTTATAATTCGCTTAATAGTTTAATTTAATATCAAGGGTCCGTGGTTGTCTTTAATCTTAATTCAATGGATTTAAAATGTTTTTAAAGGTCCAACTATACAAAATAGGTCATCAAAAAACGAAATTTACGGTAAATATTATTTTCTTGCGATGGAAAATCACCAAGCTCCTCTAATATTTTACTTTTCTAGCACTATAAGACCATGCATTTGAAACAGATTGTTTTAACTATTATACATGTTACAAACTATGATGAACTTTCTTTTGCAGCGAGATTTATGGTGCGGTTTTCTGGATTACTTAATAAATACGGCCGATTAAGAGATAAAAGAGATAAAATTATTTTATTCCTAAAATAATCTAAAGTTGAGAAAAGATATTTTTAAAATAACATTCTTAGTGGGAACTTTACATATTATATCCTGTGGCAAAATCTACATAGGACGCTTTATTTAGATATACTTTAACTAGATTTTATGCATTGTCGCCCATTTAAGCCTTCATACAGGGGTTGGATTTCATAAATCGGAAAAAATAAGAAAATGGCCATAGCCGGAATTTGCAAATTATTTCACACTACAAAATCTTCATGGTATGTCTCATTGGGATGAGCTTCAACTGAAAATTACGCTTAGTCGCCGAATTAAACCTTCAAACAGGGGTTGGAGCTCATATTTCGAAAAAAAAATTCTTATAATCCTGTTAAAAGTTACGATCGGACATTAGCAAAGAAAGTCCATCAAAGTTGTTTATTTAATTTAAATAAAAACGTAAACGCGGTATTCAAGAAATATTTTGTGGCAGTAACTTCTGATTTTCCGAAATTGTTTCATTGCAATAGCAAAAATTATCAAGTCGACGTTTGCACACTCGATATGACAAAAATGAGTTAAAATCACTTGCAAAAGATCAGAATATAAAGTTAAAAGAGAGATGAAACGAATATTATTATCAAAACATCCCATGTCTACTAACTTTAGATTAATTTGATATCAAGGGTACGTGGTTGTCTTAAATCTTAATTCAATGGATTTAAAATGTTTTTAAAATTTTAACTATACAAAATAGGTCATCAAAAAACTAAATTTACTGTAATTATTATTTCTTCGCGAGGGAAAATCACCAAGCTCCTCTAATAATTTACTTTTCTAGTACTATAACACAATGCATTTGAAACAGATTGTTTTAACTATTATACAGGTTACAAACTATGATGAACTTTCTTTGGCAGCGTGATTTATGGTGCGGTTTTCTATATTCCTAAATAAATACGGCTGTTTAAGTTTAGTTAGCACACGAGATAAAATTATTTTATTCCTAAAATAATGGAAAGTTGAGAAATGATATTTTTAAAATAATATTCTTAGTGGGAACTTTACATATTATATCCTGTGGCAAAATCTACATAGGACGCTTTATTTAGACATACTTTAACTAGATTTTATGCATTGTCGCCCATTTAAGCCTTTATACAGGGGTGGGATCTCATATTTCGGAAAAAATAAGAAAATGGCCTTAGCCGGATTTTGCAAATTATTTCACGCACAAAATCTACATGGTATGTCTCATTTGGATGACCTTTAACTAAAAATTACGCTTAGCCGCCGAATAAAACCTTCAAACAGGGGTTGGAGCTCATATTTCAAACAAAAAAAATTCTCATAATTCGCTTAATAGTTTAATTTAATATCAAGGGTCCGTGGTTGTCTTAAATCTTAATCCAATGGATTTAAAATGTTTTTAAAGGTCTAACTATACCAAATAGGTCATCAAAAAACTAAATTTACTGTAATTATTATTTCTTCGCGAGGGAAAATCACCAAGCTCCTCTAATAATTTACTTTTCTAGCACTATAACACAATGCATTTGAAACAGATTGTTTTAACTATTATACATGTTACAAACAATGATGAACTTTCTTTGGCAGCGTGATTTATGATGCGGTTTTCTATATTCCTAAATAAATACGGCTGTTTAAGTTTAGTTAGCACACGAGATAAAATTATTTTATTCCTAAAATAATCTAAAGTTGAGAAACGATATATTTAAAATAATATTCTTAGTGGGAACTTTACACATTATGTCCCGTGGCAAAATCTACATAGGACGCTTTATTTAGATATACTTTAACTAGATTTTATGCATTGTCGCCCATTTAGGCCTTCATACAAGGGTTGGATCTCATATTTCGGAAAAAAATAAGAAAATGGCCGTAGCCGGAATTTGCAAATTATTTCACACTACAAAATCTTCATGGTATGTCTCATTGGGATGAGCTTCAACTAAAAATTACGCTTAGCCGCCGAATTAAACCTTTAAACAGGGGTTGGAGTTCATATTTCGAAAAAAAAAATTCTTATAATCCTGTTAAAAGTTACGATCGGACATTAACAAAGAAAGTCCATCAAAATTGTTTATTTAATTTAAATAAAAACGTAAACGCGGTATTCAAGAAATATTTTGTGGCAGTAACTTCTGATTTTCCGAAATTGTTTCATTGCAATAGCAAAAATTATCAAGTCGACGTTTGCACACTCGATATGACAAAAATGAGTTAAAATCACTTGCAAAAGATCAGAATATAAAGTTACAAGAGAGATGAGACGAATATTATTATTAAAACATCCCATGTCTACTAACTTTAGATTAATTTGATATCAAGGGTACGTGGTTGTCTTAAATCTTAATTCAATGGATTTAAAATGTTTTTAAAATTTTAACTATGATGAACTTTCTTTGGCAGCGTGATTTATGGTGCGGTTTTCTGTATTCCTAAATAAATACGGCTTTTAAGTTTAGTTAGCACACGAGATAAAATTATTTTATTCCTAAAATAATCTAAAGTTGAGAAACGATATTTTTAAAATAATATTCTTAGTGGGAACTTTACACATTATGTCCCGTGGCAAAATCTACATAGGACGCTTTATTTAGATATACTTTAACTAGATTTTATGCATTGTCGCTCATTTAAGCCTTCATACAAGGGTTGGATCTCATATTTCGGAAAAAATAAGAAAATGGCCATAGCCGGATTTTGCAAATTATTTCACGCTACAAAATCTACATGGTATGTCTCATTTGGATGACCTTTAATTAAAAATTACCCTTAGCCGCCGAATTAAACCTTCAAACAGGGGTTGGAGCTCATATTTCAAAAAAAAAAAAATTCTCATAATTCGCTTAATAGTTTAATTTAATATCAAGGGTCCGTGGTTGTCTTAAATCTTAATTCAATGGGTTTAAAATGTTTTTAAAGGTCCAATTATACAAAATAGGTCATCAAAAAATTAATTTACTGTAATTATTATTTCTTCGCGAGGGAAAATCACCAAGCTCCTCTAATAATTTACTTTTCTAGCACTATAACACAATGCATTTGAAACAGATTGTTTTAACTATTATACATGTTACAAACTATGATGAACTTTTTTTGGCAGCGAGATTTATGGTGCGGTTTTCTGTATTCCTAAATAAATACGGCTGTTTAAGTTTAGTTAGCGCACGAGATAAAATTATTTTATTCCTAAAATAATGTAAAGTAGAGAAACGATATTTTTAAAATAATATTCTTAGTGGGAACTTTACACATTATATCCTGTGGCAAAATCTACATAGAACGCTTTATTTAGATATACTTTAACTCGATTTTATGCATTGTCGCCCATTTAAGCCTTTATACGGGGGTTGGATCTCATATTTCGGAAAAAATAAGAAAATGGCCATAGCCGGATTTTGCAAATTATTTCACGCCACAATATCTACATGGTATGTCTCATTTGGATGACCTTTAACTAAAAATTACGCTTAGCCGCCAAATTAAACCTTCAAACAGGGGTTGAAGCTCATATTTCGAAAAAAAATTCTAATAATTCGCTTAAAAGTTACGATCGGACATTAACACTTACTTTACTTTACTTTTTCGAGTCCGGAAAACTACAATTTCTGAGCCCAGTGTCGGGTTATGTCCAATGCTTGTTGATTGTTTGTCCATAAAGCATCGAGGGTGGACATTAACAAAGAAAGTACATCAAATAGTTTATTAATTTCAAATAAAAACGTAAACGCGGTATTCTAGAAATATTTTGTGGTAGTAGCTTCTGATTTTCTGAAATTGTTTCATTGCAATAGCAAAAATTATCAAGTCGACGTTTGCACACTCGATATGACAAAAATGAGTTAAAATCACTTGCAAAAGATCAGAATATAAAGTTAAAAGAGAGATGAAACGAATATTATTATCAAAACATCCCATGTCTACTAACTTTAGATTAATTTGATATCAAGGGTACGTGGTTGTCTTAAATCTTAATTCAATGGATTTAAAATGTTTTTAAAATTTTAACTATACAAAATAGGTCATCAAAAAACTAAATTTACTGTAATTATTATTTCTTCGCGAGGGAAAATCACCAAGCTCCTCTAATAATTTACTTTTCTAGTACTATAACACAATGCATTTGAAACAGATTGTTTTAACTATTATACAGGTTACAAACTATGATGAACTTTCTTTGGCAGCGTGATTTATGGTGCGGTTTTCTATATTCCTAAATAAATACGGCTGTTTAAGTTTAGTTAGCACACGAGATAAAATTATTTTATTCCTAAAATAATGGAAAGTTGAGAAATGATATTTTTAAAATAATATTCTTAGTGGGAACTTTACATATTATATCCTGTGGCAAAATCTACATAGGACGCTTTATTTAGACATACTTTAACTAGATTTTATGCATTGTCGCCCATTTAAGCCTTTATACAGGGGTGGGATCTCATATTTCGGAAAAAATAAGAAAATGGCCTTAGCCGGATTTTGCAAATTATTTCACGCACAAAATCTACATGGTATGTCTCATTTGGATGACCTTTAACTAAAAATTACGCTTAGCCGCCGAATAAAACCTTCAAACAGGGGTTGGAGCTCATATTTCAAACAAAAAAAATTCTCATAATTCGCTTAATAGTTTAATTTAATATCAAGGGTCCGTGGTTGTCTTAAATCTTAATCCAATGGATTTAAAATGTTTTTAAAGGTCTAACTATACCAAATAGGTCATCAAAAAACTAAATTTACTGTAATTATTATTTCTTCGCGAGGGAAAATCACCAAGCTCCTCTAATAATTTACTTTTCTAGCACTATAACACAATGCATTTGAAACAGATTGTTTTAACTATTATACATGTTACAAACAATGATGAACTTTCTTTGGCAGCGTGATTTATGATGCGGTTTTCTATATTCCTAAATAAATACGGCTGTTTAAGTTTAGTTAGCACACGAGATAAAATTATTTTATTCCTAAAATAATCTAAAGTTGAGAAACGATATATTTAAAATAATATTCTTAGTGGGAACTTTACACATTATGTCCCGTGGCAAAATCTACATAGGACGCTTTATTTAGATATACTTTAACTAGATTTTATGCATTGTCGCCCATTTAAGCCTTCATACAAGGGTTGGATCTCATATTTCGGAAAAAAATAAGAAAATGGCCGTAGCCGGAATTTGCAAATTATTTCACACTACAAAATCTTCATGGTATGTCTCATTGGGATGAGCTTCAACTAAAAATTACGCTTAGCCGCCGAATTAAACCTTTAAACAGGGGTTGGAGTTCATATTTCGAAAAAAAAAATTCTTATAATCCTGTTAAAAGTTACGATCGGACATTAACAAAGAAAGTCCATCAAAATTGTTTATTTAATTTAAATAAAAACGTAAACGCGGTATTCAAGAAATATTTTGTGGCAGTAACTTCTGATTTTCCGAAATTGTTTCATTGCAATAGCAAAAATTATCAAGTCGACGTTTGCACACTCGATATGACAAAAATGAGTTAAAATCACTTGCAAAAGATCAGAATATAAAGTTACAAGAGAGATGAGACGAATATTATTATTAAAACATCCCATGTCTACTAACTTTAGATTAATTTGATATCAAGGGTACGTGGTTGTCTTAAATCTTAATTCAATGGATTTAAAATGTTTTTAAAATTTTAACTATGATGAACTTTCTTTGGCAGCGTGATTTATGGTGCGGTTTTCTGTATTCCTAAATAAATACGGCTTTTAAGTTTAGTTAGCACACGAGATAAAATTATTTTATTCCTAAAATAATCTAAAGTTGAGAAACGATATTTTTAAAATAATATTCTTAGTGGGAACTTTACACATTATGTCCCGTGGCAAAATCTACATAGGACGCTTTATTTAGATATACTTTAACTAGATTTTATGCATTGTCGCCCATTTAAGCCTTCATACAAGGGTTGGATCTCATATTTCGGAAAAAATAAGAAAATGGCCATAGCCGGATTTTGCAAATTATTTCACGCTACAAAATCTACATGGTATGTCTCATTTGGATGACCTTTAACTAAAAATTACCCTTAGCCGCCGAATTAAACCTTCAAACAGGGGTTGGAGCTCATATTTCAAAAAAAAAAAAATTCTCATAATTCGCTTAATAGTTTAATTTAATATCAAGGGTCCGTGGTTGTCTTAAATCTTAATTCAATGGGTTTAAAATGTTTTTAAAGGTCCAATTATACAAAATAGGTCATCAAAAAATTAATTTACTGTAATTATTATTTCTTCGCGAGGGAAAATCACCAAGCTCCTCTAATAATTTACTTTTCTAGCACTATAACACAATGCATTTGAAACAGATTGTTTTAACTATTATACATGTTACAAACTATGATGAACTTTTTTTGGCAGCGAGATTTATGGTGCGGTTTTCTGTATTCCTAAATAAATACGGCTGTTTAAGTTTAGTTAGCGCACGAGATAAAATTATTTTATTCCTAAAATAATGTAAAGTAGAGAAACGATATTTTTAAAATAATATTCTTAGTGGGAACTTTACACATTATATCCTGTGGCAAAATCTACATAGAACGCTTTATTTAGATATACTTTAACTCGATTTTATGCATTGTCGCCCATTTAAGCCTTTATACGGGGGTTGGATCTCATATTTCGGAAAAAATAAGAAAATGGCCATAGCCGGATTTTGCAAATTATTTCACGCCACAATATCTACATGGTATGTCTCATTTGGATGACCTTTAACTAAAAATTACGCTTAGCCGCCAAATTAAACCTTCAAACAGGGGTTGAAGCTCATATTTCGAAAAAAAATTCTAATAATTCGCTTAAAAGTTACGATCGGACATTAACACTTACTTTACTTTACTTTTTCGAGTCCGGAAAACTACAATTTCTGAGCCCAGTGTCGGGTTATGTCCAATGCTTGTTGATTGTTTGTCCATAAAGCATCGAGGGTGGACATTAACAAAGAAAGTACATCAAATAGTTTATTAATTTCAAATAAAAACGTAAACGCGGTATTCAAGAAATATTTTGTGGTAGTAGCTTCTGATTTTCTGAAATTGTTTCATTGCAATAGCAAAAATTATCAAGTCGACGTTTGCACACTCGATATGACAAACATGAGTTAAAATCACTTGCAAAAAAATCAGAATATAAAGTTACAAGAGAGATGAAACAAATATTATTATCAAAATATCCTATATCTACTAACTTTAAATTAATTTGATATCAAGGTTACGTGGTTGCCTTAAATCTTAATTCAATGGATTTAAAATGTTTTTAAAGGTCCAACTATACAAAATAGGTCATCAAAAAACTAAATTTACGGTAATTATTATTTCTTTGCGAGGGAAAATCACCAAGCTCCTCTAATATTTTACTTTTCTAGCACTATAACACCATGCATTTGAAACAGATTGTTTTAACTATTATACAGGTTACAAACTCTAATGAACTTTCTTTGGCAGCGTGATTTATGGTGCGGTTTTCTGTATTCCTAAATAAATACGGCTGTTTAGGTTTAGTTAGCAAACGAGATAAAATTATATTATTCCTAAAATAATCTAAAGTTGAGAAACGATATTTTTAAAATAATATTCTTAATGGGAACTTTACACAATATGTCCCGTAGCAAGATCTACATAGGACGCTTTATTTAGATATACTTTAACTAGATTTTATGCATTGTCGCCCATTTAAGCCTTTATACAGAGGTTGGATTTCATATTTCGGAAAAATCAAGAAAATGGCCATAGCCGGATTTTGCAAATTATTTCACGCCACAATATCTACATGGTATGTCTCATTTGGATGACCTTTAACTAAAAATTACGTTTAGCCGCCGAATTAAACCTTCAAACAGGGGTTGGAGCTCATATTTGGAAAAAAAAATTCTTATAATTCGCTTAATAGTTTAATTTAATATCAAGGGTCCGTGGTTGTCTTTAATCTTAATTCAATGGATTTAAAATGTTTTTAAAGGTCCAACTATACAAAATAGGTCATCAAAAAACGAAATTTACGGTAAATATTATTTTCTTGCGATGGAAAATCACCAAGCTCCTCTAATATTTTACTTTTCTAGCACTATAACACCATGCATTTGAAACAGATTGTTTTAACTATTATACATGTTACAAACTATGATAAACTTTCTTTTGCAGCGAGATTTATGGTGCGGTTTTCTGGATTACTTAATAAATACGGCCGATTAAGAGATAAAAGAGATAAAATTATTTTATTCCTAAAATAATCTAAAGTTGAGAAAAGATATTTTTAAAATAACATTCTTAGTGGGAACTTTACATATTATATCCTGTGGCAAAATCTACATAGGACGCTTTATTTAGATATACTTTAACTAGATTTTATGCATTGTCGCCCATTTAAGCCTTCATACAGGGGTTGGATTTCATAAATCGGAAAAAATAAGAAAATGGCCATAGCCGGAATTTGCAAATTATTTCACACTACAAAATCTTCATGGTATGTCTCATTGGGATGAGCTTCAACTAAAAATTACGCTTAGTCGCCGAATTAAACCTTCAAACAGGGGTTGGAGCTCATATTTCGAAAAAAAAATTCTTATAATCCTGTTAAAAGTTACGATCGGACATTAGCAAAGAAAGTCCATTAAAGTTGTTTATTTAATTTAAATAAAAACGTAAACGCGGTATTCAAGAAATATTTTGTGGCAGTAACTTCTGATTTTCCGAAATTGTTTCATTGCAATAGCAAAAATTATCAAGTCGACGTTTGCACACTCGATATGACAAAAATGAGTTAAAATCACTTGCAAAAGATCAGAATATAAAGTTAAAAGAGAGATGAAACGAATATTATTATCAAAACATCCCATGTCTACTAACTTTAGATTAATTTGATATCAAGGGTACGTGGTTGTCTTAAATCTTAATTCAATGGATTTAAAATGTTTTTAAAATTTTAACTATACAAAATAGGTCATCAAAAAACTAAATTTACTGTAATTATTATTTCTTCGCGAGGGAAAATCACCAAATTTACTTTTCTAGTACTATAACACAATGCATTTGAAACAGATTGTTTTAACTATTATACAGGTTACAAACTATGATGAACTTTCTTTGGCAGCGTGATTTATGGTGCGGTTTTCTATATTCCTAAATAAATACGGCTGTTTAAGTTTAGTTAGCACACGAGATAAAATTATTTTATTCCTAAAATAATGGAAAGTTGAGAAATGATATTTTTAAAATAATATTCTTAGTGGGAACTTTACATATTATATCCTGTGGCAAAATCTACATAGGACGCTTTATTTAGACATACTTTAACTAGATTTTATGCATTGTCGCCCATTTAAGCCTTTATACAGGGGTGGGATCTCATATTTCGGAAAAAATAAGAAAATGGCCTTAGCCGGATTTTGCAAATTATTTCACGCACAAAATCTACATGGTATGTCTCATTTGGATGACCTTTAACTAAAAATTACGCTTAGCCGCCGAATAAAACCTTCAAACAGGGGTTGGAGCTCATATTTCAAACAAAAAAAATTCTCATAATTCGCTTAATAGTTTAATTTAATATCAAGGGTCCGTGGTTGTCTTAAATCTTAATCCAATGGATTTAAAATGTTTTTAAAGGTCTAACTATACCAAATAGGTCATCAAAAAACTAAATTTACTGTAATTATTATTTCTTCGCGAGGGAAAATCACCAAGCTCCTCTAATAATTTACTTTTCTAGCACTATAACACCATGCATTTGAAACAGATTGTTTTAACTATTATACATGTTACAAACTACGATGAACTTTCTTTGGCAGCGAGATTTATGGTGCGGTTTTCTGTATTCCTAAATAAATACGGCTGTTTAAGTTTAGTTAGCGTACGAGATAAAATTATTTTATTCCTAGAATAATCTAAAGTTGAGAAACGATATTTTTAAAATAACATTCTTAGTGGGAACTTTACATATTATATCCTGTGGCAAAATCGACATAGGACGCTTTATTTAGATATACTTTAACTAGATTTTATGCATTGTCGCCCATTTAAGCCTTTATACAGGGGTTGGATTTCATATTTCGGAAAAATCAAGAAAATGGCCATAGCGGGATTTTGCAAATTATTTCACGCTACAAAATCTACATGGTATGTCTCATTTGGATGACCTTTAACTAAAAATTACGCTTAACCGCCAAATTAAACCTTCAAACAGGGATTGGAGCTCATATTTCGAAAAAAAATCTAATAATTCGCTTAAAAGTTACGATCGGACATTAACACTTACTTTACTTTACTTTTTCGAGTCCGGAAAACTACAATTTCTGAGCCCAGTGTCGGGCTATGTCCAATGCTTGTTGATTGTTTGTCCATAAAGCATCGAGGGTGGACATTAACAAAGAAAGTACATCAAATAGTTTATTAATTTCAAATAAAAACGTAAACGCGGTATTCAAGAAATATTTTGTGGTAGTAGCTTCTGATTTTCTGAAATTGTTTCATTGCAATAGCAAAAATGATCAAGTCGACGTTTGCACACTCGATATGACAAACATGAGTTAAAATCACTTGCAAAAAAATCAGAATATAAAGTTACAAGAGAGATGAAACGAATATTATTATCAAAATATCCTATATCTACTAACTTTAGATTAATTTGATATCAAGGTTACGTGGTTGCCTTAAATCTTAATTCAATGGATTTAAAATGTTTTTAAAGGTCCAACTATACAAAATAGGTAATCAAAAAACTAAATTTACGGTAATTATTATTTCTTTGCGATGGAAAATCACCAAGCTCCTCTAATATTTTACTTTTCTAGCACTATAACACCATGCATTTGAAACAGATTGTTTTAACTAATATACATGTTACAAACTATGATGAACTTTCTTTGGCAGCGAGATTTATGGTGCGGTTTTCTGTATTCCTAAATAAATACGGCTGTTTAAGTTTAGTTAGCACATTATATTTAGATATACTTTAACTAGATTTTATGCATTGTCGCCCATTTAAGCCTTTATACAGGGGTTGGATCTCATATTTCGGAAAAAATAAGAAAATGACCATAGCCGGATTTTGCAAATTATTTCAAGCTACAAAATCTACATGGTATGTCTCATTTGGATGACCCTTAACTAAAAATTACGCTTAGCCGCCGAATTAAACCTTCAAACAGGGGTTAGAGCTCATATTTCAAAAAATAAATTCTTATAATTCGCTTAAAAGCTACAATCGGACATTAACAAAGAAATTGCATCAAAATCAAGGGTACGTGGTTGTCTTAAATCTTAATTCAATGGATTTAAAATGTTTTTAAAATTTTAACTATGATGAACTTTCTTTGGCAGCGTGATTTATGGTGCGGTTTTCTGTATTCCTAAATAAATACGGCTGTTTAAGTTTAGTTAGCAAACGAGATAAAATTATATTATTCCTAAAATAATCTAAAGTTGAGAAACGATATTTTTAAAATAATATTCTTAATGGGAACTTTACACAATATGACCCGTAGCAAGATCTACATAGGACGCTTTATTTAGATATACTTTAACTAGATTTTATGCATTGTCGCCCATTTAAGCCTTTACACAGGGGTTGGATTTCATATTTCGGAAAAATCAAGAAAATGGCCATAGCGGGATTTTGCAAATTATTTCACGCTACAAAATCTACATGGTATGTCTCATTTGGATTAGCTTTATTTAAAATTACGCTTAGCCGCCGAATTAAACCTTCAAACAGGGGTTGGAGCTCATATTTGAGAAAAAAAAGAAAAAATAAGAAAATGGCCATAGCCGGATTTTGCAAATTATTTCAAGCTACAAAATCTACATGGTATGTCTCATTTGGATGACCCTTAACTAAAAATTACGCTTAGCCGCCGAATTAAACCTTCAAACAGGGGTTAGAGCTCATATTTCGAAAAAAAAATTCTTATAATTCGCTTAAAAGCTACAATCGGACATTAACAAAGAAATTGCATCAAAATCGTTTATTTAATTTAAATAAAAACGTAAACGCGGTATTCAAGAAATATTTTGTGGTAGTAGCTTGTGATTTTCCGAAATTGTTTCATTGCAACAGCAAAAATTATCAAGTCGACGTTTGCACACTCGATTTGACAAAATTGAGTTAAAATCGCTTGAAAAAAGATCAGGGTATAAAGTTACAAGAGAGATGAAACGAATATTATTATCAAAACATTCTATGTCTACTAACTTTAGTTTAATTTAATATCAAGGGTACGTGGTTGTCTTAAATCTTAATTCAATGGATTTAAAATGTTTTTAAAGGTCCAACTATACAAAATAGGTCATCAAAAAACGAAATTTACGGTAATTATTATTTTCTTGCGATGGAAAATCACCAAGCTCCTCTAATATTTTACTTTTCTAGCACTATAACACCATGCATTTGAAACAGATTGTTTTAACTATTATACATGTTACAAACTATGATGAACTTTCTTTGGCAGCGTGATTTATGGTGCGGTTTTCTGTATTCCTAAATAAATACGGCTGTTTAAGTTTAGTTAGCACACGAGATAAAATTATTTTATTCCTAAAATAATCTAAAGTTGAGAAAATATATTTTTAAAATAACATTCTTAGTGGGAATTTTACATATTATATCCTGTGGCAAAATCTACATAGGACGCTTTATTTAGATATACTTTAACTAGATTTTATGCATTGTCGCCCATTTAAGCCTTCATACAGGGGTTGGATTTCATAAATCGGAAAAAATAAGAAAATGGCCATAGCCGGAATTTGAGAATTATTTCACACTACAAAATCTTCATGGTATGTCTCATTGGGATGAGCTTCAACTAAAAATTACGCTTAGCCGCCGAATTAAACCTTCAAACAGGGGTTGGAGCTCATATTTCGAAAAAAAAATTCTTATAATTCTGTTAAAAGTTACGATCGGACATTAACAAAGAAAGTCCATCAAAATTGTTTATTTAATTTAAATAAAAACGTAAACGCGGTATTCAAGAAGTATTTTGTGGTAGTAACTTCTGATTTTCCGAAATTGTTTCATTGCAATAGCAAAAATTATCAAGTCGACGTTTGCACACTCGATATGACAAAAATGAGTTAAAATCACTTGCAAAAGATCAGAATATAAAGTTACAAGAGAGATGAAACGAATATTATTATCAAAACATCCCATGTCTACTAACTTTAGATTAATTTGAAATCAAGGGTACGTGGTTGTCTTAAATCTTAATTCAATGGATTTAAAATGTTTTTAAAATTTTAACTATGATGAACTTTCTTTGGCAGCGTGATTTATGGTGCGGTTTTCTGTATTCCTAAATAAATACGGCTGTTTAAGTTTAGTTAGCAAACGAGATAAAATTATATTATTCCTAAAATAATCTAAAGTTGAGAAACGATATTTTTAAAATAATATTCTTAATGGGAACTTTACACAATATGTCCCGTAGCAAGATCTACATAGGACGCTTTATTTAGATATACTTTAACTAGATTTTATGCATTGTCGCCCATTTAAGCCTTTATACAGGGGTTGGATTTCATATTTCGGAAAAATCAAGAAAATGGCCATAGCGGGATTTTGCAAATTATTTCACGCTACAAAATCTACATGGTATGTCTCATTTGGATGAGCTTTATTTAAAATTACGCTTAGCCGCCGAATTAAACCTTCAAACAGGGGTTGGAGCTCATATTTCGAAAAAAAAATTATAATAATCCTGTTAAAAGTTACGATCGGACATTAACAAAGAAAGTACATCAAATTGTTTATTTAATTTAAATAAAAACGTAAACGCGGTATTCAAGAAATATTTTGTGGTAGTAACATCTGATTTTCCGAAATTGTTTCATTGTTTCTAGCACCATGCATTTGAAACAGATTGTTTTAACTATTATACATGTTACAAACTATGATAAGCTTTCTTTGGCAGCATGATTTATGGTGCGGTTTTCTGTATTCCTAAATAAAAACGGCTGTATAAGTTTAGTTAGCACACGAGATAAAATTATTTTATTCCTAAAATAATCTAAAGTTGAGAAACGATATTTTTAAAATAATATTCTTAGTGGGAACTTAACACATTATATCCTGTGGCCAAATCTACATAGGACGCTTTATTTAGATTATAACTAGATTTTATGCATTGTCGCCCATTTAAGCCTTTATACAAGGGTTGGATCTCATATTTCGGAAAAAATAAGAAAATGGCCATAGCCGGATTTTGCCAATTATTTCACGCTACAAAATCTACATGGTATGTCTCATTTGAATGACCCTTAACTAAAAATTACGCTTAGCCGCCGAATTAAACCTTCAAACAGGGGTTAGAGCTCATATTTCGAAAAAAAATTCTTATAATTCGCTTAAAAGCTACAATCGGACATTAACAAAGAAATTGAATCAAAATTGTTTATTTAATTTAAATAAAAACGTAAACGCGGTATTCAAGAAATATTTTGTGGTAGTAGCTTGTGATTTTCCGAAATTGTTTCATTGCAACAGCAAAAATTATCAAGTAGACGTTTGCACACTCGATTTGACAAAATTGAGTTAAAATCGCTTGAAAAAAGATCAGGGTATAAAGTTACAAGAGAGATGAAACGAATATTATTATCAAAACATTCTATGTCTACTAACTTTAGTTTAATTTAAAATCAAGGGTACGTGGTTGTCTTAAATCTTAATTAAATGGATTTAAAATGTTTTTAAAGGTCCAACTATACAAAATAGGTCATCAAATAACTAAATTTACTGTAATTATTATTT
This sequence comes from Polydrusus cervinus, assembly GCA_935413205.1. Taxonomy (NCBI): domain Eukaryota; kingdom Metazoa; phylum Arthropoda; class Insecta; order Coleoptera; family Curculionidae; genus Polydrusus; species Polydrusus cervinus. Next base: position 13,080,878 of record OW284517.1, read on the forward strand.
CTTCGCGAGGAAAAATCATCAAGCTCCTCTAATAATTTACTTTTCTAGCACTATAACACAATGCATTTGCAACAGATTGTTTTAGCTATTATACATGTTACAAACTATGATGAACTTTCTTTGGCAGCGTGATTTATGGTGCGGTTTTCTGTATTCCTAAATAAATACGGCTGTTTAAGTTTAGTTAGCAGACGAGATAAAATTATTTTATTCCTAAAATAATCTAAAGTTGAGAAACGATATTTTTAAAATAATATTCTTAGTGGGAACTTTACACATTATGTCCCGTGGCAAAATCTACATAGGTCGCTTTATTTAGATATACTTTAACTAGATTTTATGCATTGTCGCCCATTTAGGCCTTTATACGGGGGTTGGATCTCATATTTCGGAAAAAATAAGAAAATGGCCATAGCCGGATTTTGCAAATTATTTCACGCTACAAAATCTACATGGTATGTCTCATTTGGATGACCTTTAACTAAAAATTACGCTTAGCCGCCGAATTAAACCTTCAAACAGGGGTTGGAGCTCATATTTCAAAAAAAAAATTCTCATAATTCGCCTAATAGTTTAATTTAAAATCAAGGGTCCGTGGTTGTCTTAAATCTTAATTCAATGGATTTAAAATGTTTTTAAAGGTCCAACTATACAAAATAGGTCATAAAAAACTAAATTTACTGTAATTATTATTTCTTCGCGAGGGAAAATCACCAAGCTCCTCTAATAATTTACTTTTCTAGCACTATAACACAATGCATTTGCAACATATTGTTTTAGCTATTATACATGTTACAAACTATGATGAACTTTCTTTGGCAGCGTGATTTATGGTGCGGTTTTCTGTATTACTAAATAAATACGGCTGTTTAAGTTTAGTTAGCAGACGAGATAAAATTATTTTATTCCTAAAATAATCTAAAGTTGAGAAACGATATTTTTAAAATAATATTCTTAGTGGGAACTTAACACCTTATATCCTGTGGCAAAATCTACATAGGACGCTTTATTTAGATATACTTTAACTAGATTTTATGCATTGTCGCCCATTTAAGCTTTTATACAGGGGTTGGATCTCATATTTCGGAAAAAATAAGAAAATGGCCATAGCCGGATTTTGCAAATTATTTCAAGCTACAAAATCTACATGGTATGTCTCATTTGAATGACCCTTAACTAAAAATTACGCTTAGCCGCCGAATTAAACCTTCAAACAGGGGTTAGAGCTCATATTTCGAAAAAAAAAATTCCTATAATTCGCTTAAAAGCTACAATCGGACATTAACAAAGAAATTGAATCAAAATTGTTTATTTAATTTAAATAAAAACGTAAACGCGGTATTCAAGAAATATTTTGTGGTAGTAGCTTGTGATTTTCCGAAATTGTTTCATTGCAACAGCAAAAATTATCAAGTCGACGTTTGCACACTCGATTTGACAAAATTGAGTTAAAATCGCTTGAAAAAAGATCAGGGTATAAAGTTACAAGAGAGATGAAACGAATATTATTATCAAAACATTCTATGTCTACTAACTTTAGTTTAATTTAATATCAAGGGTACGTGGTTGTCTTAAATCTTAATTAAATGGATTTAAAATGTTTTTAAAGGTCCAACTATACAAAATAGGTCATCAAATAACTAAATTTACTGTAATTATTATTTCTTCGCGAGGAAAAATCATCAAGCTCCTCTAATAATTTACTTTTCTAGCACTATAACACAATGCATTTGCAACAGATTGTTTTAGCTATTATACATGTTACAAACTATGATGAACTTTCTTTGGCAGCGTGATTTATGGTGCGGTTTTCTGTATTCCTAAATAAATACGGCTGTTTAAGTTTAGTTAGCAGACGAGATAAAATTATTTTATTCCTAAAATAATCTAAAGTTGAGAAACGATATTTTTAAAATAATATTCTTAGTGGGAACTTTACACATTATGTCCCGTGGCAAAATCTACATAGGACGCTTTATTTAGATATACTTTAACTAGATTTTATGCATTGACGCCCATTTAAGCCTTTATACGGGGGTTGGATCTCATATTTCGGAAAAAATAAGAAAATGGCCATAGCCGGATTTTGCAAATTATTTCACGCTACAAAATCTACATGGTATGTCTCATTTGGATGACCTTTAACTAAAAATTACGCTTAGCCGCCGAATTAAACCTTCAAACAGGGGTTGGAGCTCATATTTAAAAAAAAAATTCTCATAATTCGCCTAATAGTTTAATTTAAAATCAAGGGTCCGTGGTTGTCTTAAATCTTAATTCAATGGATTTAAAATGTTTTTAAAGGTCCAACTATACAAAATAGGTCATAAAAAAACTAAATTTACTGTAATTATTATTTCTTCGCGAGGGAAAATCACCAAGCTCCTCTAATAATTTACTTTTCTAGCACTATAACACAATGCATTTGCAACATATTGTTTTAGCTATTATACATGTTACAAACTATGATGAACTTTCTTTGGCAGCGTGATTTATGGTGCGGTTTTCTGTATTCCTAAATAAATACGGCTGTTTAAGTTTAGTTAGCAGACGAGATAAAATTATTTTATTCCTAAAATAATCTAAAGTTGAGAAACGATATTTTTAAAATAATATTCTTAGTGGGAACTTAACACATTATATCCTGTGGCAAAATCTACATAGGACGCTTTATTTAGATATACTTTAACTAGATTTTATGCATTGTCGCCCATTTAAGCCTTTATACAAGGGTTGGATCTCATATTTCGGAAAAAATAAGAAAATGGCCATAGCCGGATTTTGCCAATTATTTCACGCTACAAAATCTACATGGTATGTCTCATTTGGATGACCTTTAACTAAAAATTACGCTTAGCCGCCGAATTAAACCTTCAAACAGGGGTTGGAGCTCATATTTCAAAAAAAAAAATTCTCATAATTCGCTTAATAGTTTAATTTAAAATCAAGGGTCCGTGGTTGTCTTAAATCTTAATTCAATGGATTTAAAATGTTTTTAAAGGTCCAACTATACAAAATAGGTAATCAAAAACCTAAATTTACGGTAATTATTATTTCTTTGCGAGGGAAAATCACCAAGCTCCTCTAATATTTCACTTTTTTAGCACTATAACACCATGCAATTGAAACAGATTGTTTTAACTATTATACATGTTACAAACTATGTTCTTTGGCAGCATGATTTATGGTGCGGTTTTCTGTAATACTAAATAAATACGGCTGTTTAAGTTTAGTTAGCACACGAGATAAAATTATTTTATTCCTAAAATAATGTAAAGTTGAGAAACGATATTTTTAAAATAATATTCTTAGTGGGAACTTTACACATTATATCCTGTGGCAAAATCTACATAGGACGCTTTATTTAGATATACTTAAACTAGATTTTATGCATTGTCGCCCATTTAAGCCTTTATACAGGGGTTGGATCTCATATTTCGGAAAAAATAAGAAAATGGCCATAGCCGGATTTTGCAAATTATTTCACGCTACAAAATCTACATGGTATGTCTCATTTGGATGACCTTTAACTAAAAATTACTCTTAGCCGCCGAATTAAACCTTCAAACAGGGGTTAGAGCTCATATTTCGAAAAAAAATTCTTATAATTCGCTTAAAAGCTACAATCGGACACTAACAAAGAAAGTGCATCAAAATTGTTTATTTAATTTAAATAAAAACGTAAACGCGGTATTCAAGAAATATTTTGTGGTAGTAGCTTCTGATTATCCGAAATTGTTTCATTGCAACAGCAAAAATTATCAAGTCGACGTTTGCAGACTCGATTTGACAAAATTGAGTTAAAATCGCTTGAAAAAAGATCAGGGTATAAAGTTACAAGAGAGATGAAACGAATATTATTATCAAAACATTCTATGTCTACTAACTTTAGTTTAATTTAATATCAAGGGAACGTGGTTGTCTTAAATCTTAATTCAATGGATTTAAAATGTTTTTAAACGTCCAACTATACAAAATAGGTCATAAAAAAACTAAATTTACTGTAATTATTATTTCTTCGCGAGGGAAAATCACCAAGCTCCTCTAAAAATTTACTTTTCTAGCACTATAACACAATGCATTTGCAACAGATTGTTTTAGCTATTATACATGTTACAAACTATGATGAACCTTCTTTGGCAGCGTGATTTATGGTGCGGTTTTCTGTATTCCTAAATAAATACGGCTGTTTAAGTTTAGTTAGCAGACGAGATAAAATTATTTTATTCCTAAAATAATTTAAAGTTGAGAAACGATATTTTTAAAATAATATTCTTAGTGGGAACTTTACATCTTATATCCTGTGGCAAAATCTACATAGGACGCTTTATTTAGATATACTTTAACTAGATTTTATGCATTGTCGCCCATTTAAGCCTTTATACGGGGGTTGGATCTCATATTTCAGAAAAAATAAGAAAATGGCCATAGCCGGATTTTGCAAATTATTTCAAGCTACAAAATCTACATGGTATGTCTCATTTGGATGACCTTTAACTAAAAATTACGCTTAGCTGCCGAATTAAACCTTCAAACAGGGGTTGGAGCTCATATTTCAAAAAAAAATTCTCATAATTCGTTTAATAGATTAATTTAATATCAAGGGTCTGTGGTTGTCTTAAATCTTAATTCAATGGATTTAAAATGTTTTAGGTCCAACTATTCAAAATAGGTAATCAAAAACCTCAATTTACGGTAATTATTATTTCTTTGCGAGGAAAAATCACCAAGCTTCTCTAATATTTTACTTTTCTAGCACCATGCATTTGAAACAGATTGTTTTAACTATTATACATGTTACAATCTATGATAAGCTTTCTTTGGCAGCATGATTTATGGTGCGGTTTTCTGTATTCCTAAATAAAAACGGCTGTATAAGTTTAGTTAGCACACGAGATAAAATTATTATATTCCTAAAATAATGTAAAGTTGAGAAACGATATTTTTAAAATAATATTCTTAGTGGGAACTTTACACATTATATCCTGTGACAAAATCTACATAGGACGCTTTATTTAGATATACTTTAACTAGATTTTATGCATTGTCGCCCATTTAAGCCTTTATACAGGGGTTGGATCTCATATTTCGGAAAAAATAAGAAAATGGCCATAGCCGGATTTTGCAAATTATTTCAAGCTACAAAATCTACATGGTATGTCTCATTTGAATGACCCTTAACTAAAAATTACGCTTAGCCGTCGAATTAAACCTTCAAACAGGGGTTAGAGCTCATATTTCGAAAAAAAAAATTCTTATAATTCGCTTAAAAGCTACAATCGGACATTAACAAAGAAATTGAATCAAAATTGTTTATTTAATTTAAATAAAAACGTAAACGCGGTATTCAAGAAATATTTTGTCGTAGTAGCTTGTGATTTTCCGAAATTGTTTCATTGCAACAGCAAAAATTATCAAGTCGACGTTTGCACACTCGATTTGACAAAATTGAGTTAAAATCGCTTGAAAAAAGATCAGGGTATAAAGTTACAAGAGAGATGAAACGAATATTATTATCAAAACATTCTATGTCTACTAACTTTAGTTTAATTTAATATCAAGGGTACGTGGTTGTCTTAAATCTTAATTAAATGGATTTAAAATGTTTTTAAAGGTCCAACTATACAAAATAGGTCATCAAAAAACGAAATTTACGGTAATTATTATTTCTTTGCGAGGGAAAATCACCAAGCTCCTCTAAAAATTTACTTTTCTAGCACTATAACACAATGCATTTGCAACAGATTGTTTTAGCTATTATACATGTTACAAACTATGATGAACTTTCTTTGGCAGCGTGATTTATGGTGCGGTTTTCTGTATTCCTAAATAAATACGGCTGTTTAAGTTTAGTTAGCAGACGAGATAAAATTATTTTATTCCTAAAATAATCTAAAGTTGAGAAACGATATTTTTAAAATAATATTCTTAGTGGGAACTTAACACATTATATCCTGTGGCAAAATCTACATAGGACGCTTTATTTAGATATACTTTAACTAGATTTTATGCATTGTCGCCCATTTAAGCCTTTATACAGGTGTTGGATCTCATATTTCGGAAAAAATAAGAAAATGGCCATAGCCGGATTTTGCAAATTATTTCACGCTACAAAATCTACATAGTATGTCTCATTTGGATGACCTTTAACTAAAAATTACGCTTAGCCGCCGAATTAAACCTTCAAACAGGGGTTGGAGCTCATATTTCAAAAAAAAAATTCTCATAATTCGCCTAATAGTTTAATTTAAAATCAAGGGTCCGTGGTTGTCTTAAATCTTAATTCAATGGATTTAAAATGTTTTTAAAGGTACAACTATACAAAATAGGTAATCAAAAACCTAAATTTACGGTAATTATTATTTCTTTGCGAGGGAAAATCACCAAGCTCCTCTAATATTTCACTTTTCTAGCACTATAACACCATGCATTTGAAACAGATTGTTTTAACTATTATACATGTTACAAACTATGATAAGCTTTCTTTGGCAGCATGATTTATGGTGCGGTTTTCTGTATTCCTAAATAAAAACGGCTGTATAAGTTTAGTTAGCACACGAGATAAAATTATTTTATTCCTAAAATAATGTAAAGTTGAGAAACGATATTTTTAAAATAATATTCTTAGTGGGAACTTTACACATTATATCCTGTGGCAAAATCTACATAGGACGCTTTATTTAGATATACTTTAACTAGATTTTATGCATTGTCGCCCATTTAAGCCTTTATACAGGGGTTGGATCTCATATTTCGGAAAAAATAAAAAAATGGCCATAGCCGGATTTTGCAAATTATTTCAAGCTACAAAATCTACATGGTATGTCTCATTTGAATGACCCTTAACTAAAAATTACGCTTAGCCGCCGAATGAAACCTTCAAACAGGGGTTAGAGCTCATATTTCGAAAAAAAAATTCTTATAATTCGCTTAAAAGCTACAATCGGACACTAACACAGAAAGTGCATCAAAATTGTTTATTTAATTTAAATAAAAACGTAAACGCGGTATTCAAGAAATATTTTGTGGCAGTAACTTCTGATTTTCCGAAATTGTTTCATTGAAACAGCAAAAATTATCAAGTCGACGTTTGCACACTCGATTTGACAAAATTAAGTTAAAATCGCTTGAAAAAAGATCAGGGTATAAAGTTACAAGAGAGATGAAACGAATATTATTATCAAAACATTCTATGTCTACTAACTTTAGTTTAATTTAATATCAAGGGTACGTGGTTGTCTTAAATTTTAATTAAATGGATTTAAAATGTTTTTAAAGGTCCAACTATACAAAATAGGTCATCAAATAACTAAATTTACTGTAATTATTATTTCTTCGCGAGGAAAAATCATCAAGCTCCTCTAATAATTTACTTTTCTAGCACTATAACACAATGCATTTGCAACAGATTGTTTTAGCTATTATACATGTTACAAACTATGATGAACTTTCTTTGGCAGCGTGATTTATGGTGCGGTTTTCTGTATTCCTAAATAAATACGGCTGTTTAAGTTTAGTTAGCAGACGAGATAAAATTATTTTATTCCTAAAATAATCTAAAGTTGAGAAACGATATTTTTAAAATAATATTCTTAGTGGGAACTTAACACATTATATCCTGTGGCAACATCTACATAGGACGCTTTATTTAGATATACTTTAACTAGATTTTATGCATTGTCGCCCATTTAAGCCTTTATACAGGGGTTGGATCTCATATTTCAGAAAAGATAAGAAAATGGCCATAGCCGGATTTTGCAAATTATTTCACGCTACAAAATCTACATGGTATGTCTCATTTGGATGACTTTTAACTAAAAATTACTCTTAGCTGCCGAATTAAACCTTCAAACAGGGGTTGGAGCTCATATTTCAAAAAAAAAAGTTCTCATAATTCGCTTAATAGTTTAATTTAATATCAAGGGTCCGTGGTTGTCTTAAATCTTAATTCAATGGATTTAAAATGTTTTAGGTCCAACTATACAAAATAGGTAATCAAAAACCTCAATTTACGGTAATTATTATTTCTTTGCGAGGGAAAATCACCAAGCTTCTCTAATATTTTACTTTTCTAGCACCATGCATTTGAAACAGATTGTTTTAACTATTATACATGTTACAAACTATGATAAGCTTTCTTTGGCAGCATGATTTATAATGCGGTTTTCTGTATTCCTAAATAAAAACGGCTGTATAAGTTTAGTTAGCACACGAGATAAAATTATTTTATTCCTAAAATAATGTAAAGTTGAGAAACGATATTTTTAAAATAATATTCTTAGTGGGAACTTTACACATTATATCCTGTGGCAAAATCTACATAGGACGCTTTATTTAGATATACTTTAACTAGATTTTATGCATTGTCGCCCATTTAAGCCTTTATACAGGGGTTGGATCTCATATTTCGGAAAAAATAAGAAAATGGCCCTAGCCGGATTTTGCAAATTATTTCAAGCTACAAACTCTACATGGTATGTCTCATTTGAATGACCCTTAACTAAAAATTACGCTTAGCCGCCGAATTAAACCTTCAAACAGGGGTTAGAGCTCATATTTCGAAAAAAAAAATTCTTATAATTCGCTTAAAAGCTACAATCGGACATTAACAAAGAAATTAAATCAAAATTGTTTATTTAATTTAAATAAAAACGTAAACGCGGTATTCAAGAAATATTTTGGGTAGTAGCTTGTGATTTTCCGAAATTGTTTCATTGAAACAGCAAAAATTATCAAGTCGACGTTTGCACACTCGATTTGACAAAATTGAGTTAAAATCGCTTGAAAAAAGATCAGGGTATAAAGTTACAAGAGAGATGAAATGAATATTATTATCAAAACATTCTATGTCTACTAACTTTAGTTTAATTTAATATCAAGGGTACGTGGTTGTCTTAAATCTTAATTAAATGGATTTAAAATGTTTTTAAAGGTCCAACTATACAAAATAGGTCATCAAATAATTAAATTTACTGTAATTATTATTTCTTCGCGAGGAAAAATCATCAAGCTCCTCTAATAATTTACTTTTCTAGCACTATAACACAATGCATTTGCATCAGATTGTTTTAGCTATTATACATGTTACAAACTATGATGAACTTTCTTTGGCAGCGTGATTTATGGTGCGGTTTTCTGTATTCCTAAATAAATACGGCTGTTTAAGTTTAGTTAGCAGACGAGATAAAATTATTTTATTCCTAAAATAATCTAAAGTTGAGAAACGATATTTTTAAAATAATATTCTTAGTGGGAACTTTACACATTATGTCCCGTGGCAAAATCTACATAGGACGCTTTATTTAGATATACTTTAACTAGATTTTATGCATTGTCGCCCATTTAAGCCTTTATACGGGGGTTGGATCTCATATTTCGGAAAAAATAAGAAAATGGCCATAGCCGGATTTTGCAAATTATTTCACGCTACAAAATCTACATGGTATGTCTCATTTGGATGACCTTTAACTAAAAATTACGCTTAGCCGCCGAATTAAACCTTCAAACAGGGGTTGGAGCTCATATTTCAAAAAAAAAAATTCTCATAATTCGCTTAATAGTTTAATTTAAAATCAAGGGTCCGTGGTTGTCTTAAATCTTAATTCAATGGATTTAAAATGTTTTTAAAGGTCCAACTATACAAAATAGGTCATAAAAAAACTAAATTTACTGTAATAATTATTATTTCTTCGCGAGGGAAAATCACCAAGCTCCTCTAATAATTTACTTTTCTAGCACTATAACACAATGCATTTGCAACATATTGTTTTAGCTATTATACATGTTACAAACTATGATGAACTTTCTTTGGCAGCGTGATTTATGGTGCGGTTTTCTGTATTCCTAAATAAATACGGCTGTTTAAGTTTAGTTAGCAGACGAGATAAAATTATTTTATTCCTAAAATAATCTAAAGTTGAGAAACGATATTTTTAAAATAATATTCTTAGTGGGAACTTTACACATTATGTCCCGTGGCAAAATCTACATAGGACGCTTTATTTAGATATACTTTAACTAGATTTTATGCATTGTCGCCCATTTAAGCCTTTATACGGGGGTTGGATTTCATATTTCGGAAAAAATAAGAAAATGGCCATAGCCGGATTTTGCAAATTATTTCACGCTACAAAATCTACATGGTATGTCTCATTTGGATGACCTTTAACTAAAAATTACGCTTAGCCGCCGAATTAAACCTTCAAACAGGGGTTGGAGCTCATATTCCAAAAAAAAAATTCTCATAATTCGCCTAATAGTTTAATTTAAAATCAAGGGTCCGTGGTTGTCTTAAATCTTAATTCAATGGATTTAAAATGTTTTTAAAGGTCCAACTATACAAAATAGGTAATCAAAAACCTCAATTTACGGTAATTATTATTTCTTTGCGAGGAAAATCACCAAGCTCCTCTAATATTTTACTTTTCTAGCACTATAATACCATGCATTTGAAACAGATTGTTTTAACTATTATACATGTTACAAACTATGATAAGCTTTCTTTGGCAGCATGATTTATAATAATTCGTTTAATAGTTTAATTTAATATCAAGGGTCTGTGGTTGTCTTAAATCTTAATTCAATGGATTTAAAATGTTTTTAAAGGTCCAACTATACAAAATAGGTCATAAAAAAACTAAATTTACTGAAATTATTATTTCTTCGCGAGGGAAAATCACCAAGCTCGTCTAAAAATTTACTTTTCTAGCACTATAACACAATGCATTTGCAACAGATTGTTTTAGCTATTATACATGTTACAAACTATGATGAACTTTCTTTGGCAGCGTGATTTATGGTGCGGTTTTCTGTATTCCTAAATAAATACGGCTGTTTAAGTTTAGTTAGCAGACGAGATAAAATTATTTTATTCCTAAAATAATCTAAAGTTGAGAAACGATATTTTTAAAATAATATTCTTAGTGGGAAATTAACACATTATATCCTGTGGCAAAATCTACATAGGACGCTTTATTTAACTAGATTTTATGCATTGTCGCCCATTTAAGCCTTTATACAAGGGTTGGATCTCATATTTCGGAAAAAATAAGAAAATGGCCATAGCCGGATTTTGCCAATTATTTCACGCTACAAAATCTACATGGTATGTCTCATTTGGATGACCTTTAACTAAAAATTACGCTAAGCCGCCGAATTAAACCTTCAAACAGGGGTTGGAGCTCATATTTCAAAAAAAAAAATTCTCATAATTCGCTTAATAGTTTAATTTAAAATCAAGGGTCCGTGGTTGTCTTAAATCTTAATTCAATGGATTTAAAATGTTTTTAAAGGTCCAACTATACAAAATAGGTCATCAAATAACTAAATTTACGGTAATTATTATTTCTTTGCGAGGGAAAATCACCAAGCTCCTCTAAAAATTTACTTTTCTAGCACTATAACACAATGCCTTTGCAACAGATTGTTTTAGCTATTATACATGTTGCAAACTATGATGAACTTTCTTTGGCAGCGTGATTTATAGTGCGGTTTTCTGTATTCCTAAATAAATACGGCTGTTTAAGTTTAGTTAGCAGACAAGATAAAATTATTTTATTCCTAAAATAATCTAAAGTTGAGAAACGATATTTTTAAAATAATATTCTTGGTGGGAACTTAACACATTATATCCTGTGGCAAAATCTACATAGGACGCTTTATTTAGATATACTTTAACTAGATTTTATGCATTGTCGCCCATTTAAGCCTTTATACAAGGGTTGGATCTCATATTTCGGAAAAAATAAGAAAATGGCCATAGCCGGATTTTGCCAATTATTTCACGCTACAAAATCTACATGGTATGTCTCATTTGGATGACCTTTAACTAAAAATTACGCTTAGCCGCCGAATTAAACCTTCAAACAGGGGTTGGAGCCCATATTTCAAAAAAAAAATTCTCATAATTCGCCTAATAGTTTAATTTAAAATCAAGGGTCCGTGGTTGTCTTAAATCTTAATTCAATGGATTTAAAATGTTTTTAAAGGTCCAACTATACAAAATAGGTAATCAAAAACCTCAATTTAGGGTAATTATTATTTCTTTGCGAGGAAAATCACCAAGCTCCTCTAATATTTTACTTTTCTAGCACTATAATACCATGCATTTGAAACAGATTGTTTTAACTATTATACATGTTACAAACTATGATAAGCTTTCTTTGGCAGCATGATTTATGGTGCGGTTTTCTGTATTCCTAAATAAAAACGGCTGTATAAGTTTAGTTAGCACACGAGATAAAATTATTTTATTCCTAAAATAATGTAAAGTTGAGAAACGATATTTTTAAAATAATATTCTTAGTGGGAACTTTACACATTATATCCTGTGGCAAAATCTACATAGGACGCTTTATTTAGATATACTTTAACTAGATTTTATGCATTGTCGCCCATTTAAGCCTTTATACAAGGGTTGGATCTCATATTTCGGAAAAAATAAGAAAATGGCCATAGCCGGATTTTGCCAATTATTTCACGCTACAAAATCTACATGGTATGTCTCATTTGGATGACCTTTAACTAAAAATTACGCTAAGCCGCCGAATTAAACCTTCAAACAGGGGTTGGAGCTCATATTTCAAAAAAAAAAATTCTCATAATTCGCTTAATAGTTTAATTTAAAATCAAGGGTCCGTGGTTGTCTTAAATCTTAATTCAATGGATTTAAAATGTTTTTAAAGGTCCAACTATACAAAATAGGTCATCAAATAACTAAATTTACGGTAATTATTATTTCTTTGCGAGGGAAAATCACCAAGCTCCTCTAAAAATTTACTTTTCTAGCACTATAACACAATGCCTTTGCAACAGATTGTTTTAGCTATTATACATGTTGCAAACTATGATGAACTTTCTTTGGCAGCGTGATTTATGGTGCGGTTTTCTGTATTCCTAAATAAATACGGCTGTTTAAGTTTAGTTAGCAGACGAGATAAAATTATTTTATTCCTAAAATAATCTAAAGTTGAGAAACGATATTTTTAAAATAATATTCTTGGTGGGAACTTAACACATTATATCCTGTGGCAAAATCTACATAGGACGCTTTATTTAGATATACTTTAACTAGATTTTATGCATTGTCGCCCATTTAAGCCTTTATACAAGGGTTGGATCTCATATTTCGGAAAAAATAAGAAAATGGCCATAGCCGGATTTTGCCAATTATTTCACGCTACAAAATCTACATGGTATGTCTCATTTGGATGACCTTTAACTAAAAATTACGCTTAGCCGCCGAATTAAACCTTCAAACAGGGGTTGGAGCCCATATTTCAAAAAAAAAATTCTCATAATTCGCCTAATAGTTTAATTTAAAATCAAGGGTCCGTGGTTGTCTTAAATCTTAATTCAATGGATTTAAAATGTTTTTAAAGGTCCAACTATACAAAATAGGTAATCAAAAACCTCAATTTAGGGTAATTATTATTTCTTTGCGAGGAAAATCACCAAGCTCCTCTAATATTTTACTTTTCTAGCACTATAATACCATGCATTTGAAACAGATTGTTTTAACTATTATACATGTTACAAACTATGATAAGCTTTCTTTGGCAGCATGATTTATGGTGCGGTTTTCTGTATTCCTAAATAAAAACGGCTGTATAAGTTTAGTTAGCACACGAGATAAAATTATTTTATTCCTAAAATAATGTAAAGTTGAGAAACGATATTTTTAAAATAATATTCTTAGTGGGAACTTTACACATTATATCCTGTGGCAAAATCTACATAGGACGCTTTATTTAGATATACTTTAACTAGATTTTATGCATTGTCGCCCATTTAAGCCTTTATACAAGGGTTGGATCTCATATTTCGGAAAAAATAAGAAAATGGCCATAGCCGGATTTTGCAAATTATTTCAAGCTACAAAATCTACATGGTATGTCTCATTTGGATGACCTTTAACTAAAAATTACGCTTAGCCGCCGAATTAAACCTTCAAACAGGGGTTGGAGCTCATATTTCAAAAAAAAAATTTCTCATAATTCGCTTAATAGTTTAATTTAAAATCAAGAGTCCGTGGTTGTCTTAAATCTTAATTCAATGGATTTAAAATGTTTTTAAAGGTCCAACTATACAAAATAGGTAATCAAAAACATAAATTTACGGTAATTATTATTTCTTTGCGAGGGAAAATCACCAAGCTTCTCTAATATTTCACTTTTCTAGCACTATAACACAATGCATTTGCAACAGATTGTTTTAGCTATTATACATGTTACAAACTATGATGAACTTTCTTTGGCAGCGTGATTTATGGTGCGGTTTTCTGTATTCCTAAATAAATACGGCTGTTTAAGTTTAGTTAGCAGACGAGATAAAATTATTTTATTCCTAAAATAATCTAAAGTTGAGAAACGATATTTTTAAAATAATATTCTTAGTGGGAACTTTACACATTATGTCCCGTGGCAAAATCTACATAGGACGCTTTATTTAGATATACTTTAACTAGATTTTATGCATTGACGCCCATTTAAGCCTTTATACGGGGGTTGGATCTCATATTTCGGAAAAAATAAGAAAATGGCCATAGCCGGATTTTGCAAATTATTTCACGCTACAAAATCTACATGGTATGTCTCATTTGGATGACCTTTAACTAAAAATTACGCTTAGCCGCCGAATTAAACCTTCAAACAGGGGTTGGAGCTCATATTTAAAAAAAAAATTCTCATAATTCGCCTAATAGTTTAATTTAAAATCAAGGGTCCGTGGTTGTCTTAAATCTTAATTCAATGGATTTAAAATGTTTTTAAAGGTCCAACTATACAAAATAGGTCATAAAAAAACTAAATTTACTGTAATTATTATTTCTTCGCGAGGGAAAATCACCAAGCTCCTCTAATAATTTACTTTTCTAGCACTATAACACAATGCATTTGCAACATATTGTTTTAGCTATTATACATGTTACAAACTATGATGAACTTTCTTTGGCAGCGTGATTTATGGTGCGGTTTTCTGTATTCCTAAATAAATACGGCTGTTTAAGTTTAGTTAGCAGACGAGATAAAATTATTTTATTCCTAAAATAATCTAAAGTTGAGAAACGATATTTTTAAAATAATATTCTTAGTGGGAACTTAACACATTATATCCTGTGGCAAAATCTACATAGGACGCTTTATTTAGATATACTTTAACTAGATTTTATGCATTGTCGCCCATTTAAGCCTTTATACAAGGGTTGGATCTCATATTTCGGAAAAAATAAGAAAATGGCCATAGCCGGATTTTGCCAATTATTTCACGCTACAAAATCTACATGGTATGTCTCATTTGGATGACCTTTAACTAAAAATTACGCTTAGCCGCCGAATTAAACCTTCAAACAGGGGTTGGAGCTCATATTTCAAAAAAAAAAATTCTCATAATTCGCTTAATAGTTTAATTTAAAATCAAGGGTCCGTGGTTGTCTTAAATCTTAATTCAATGGATTTAAAATGTTTTTAAAGGTCCAACTATACAAAATAGGTAATCAAAAACCTAAATTTACGGTAATTATTATTTCTTTGCGAGGGAAAATCACCAAGCTCCTCTAATATTTCACTTTTTTAGCACTATAACACCATGCAATTGAAACAGATTGTTTTAACTATTATACATGTTACAAACTATGATAAACTTTCTTTGGCAGCATGATTTATGGTGCGGTTTTCTGTAATACTAAATAAATACGGCTGTTTAAGTTTAGTTAGCACACGAGATAAAATTATTTTATTCCTAAAATAATGTAAAGTTGAGAAACGATATTTTTAAAATAATATTCTTAGTGGGAACTTTACACATTATATCCTGTGGCAAAATCTACATAGGACGCTTTATTTAGATATACTTAAACTAGATTTTATGCATTGTCGCCCATTTAAGCCTTTATACAGGGGTTGGATCTCATATTTCGGAAAAAATAAGAAAATGGCCATAGCCGGATTTTGCAAATTATTTCACGCTACAAAATCTACATGGTATGTCTCATTTGGATGACCTTTAACTAAAAATTACTCTTAGCCGCCGAATTAAACCTTCAAACAGGGGTTAGAGCTCATATTTCGAAAAAAAATTCTTATAATTCGCTTAAAAGCTACAATCGGACACTAACAAAGAAAGTGCATCAAAATTGTTTATTTAATTTAAATAAAAACGTAAACGCGGTATTCAAGAAATATTTTGTGGTAGTAGCTTCTGATTATCCGAAATTGTTTCATTGCAACAGCAAAAATTATCAAGTCGACGTTTGCAGACTCGATTTGACAAAATTGAGTTAAAATCGCTTGAAAAAAGATCAGGGTATAAAGTTACAAGAGAGATGAAACGAATATTATTATCAAAACATTCTATGTCTACTAACTTTAGTTTAATTTAATATCAAGGGAACGTGGTTGTCTTAAATCTTAATTCAATGGATTTAAAATGTTTTTAAACGTCCAACTATACAAAATAGGTCATAAAAAAACTAAATTTACTGTAATTATTATTTCTTCGCGAGGGAAAATCACCAAGCTCCTCTAAAAATTTACTTTTCTAGCACTATAACACAATGCATTTGCAACAGATTGTTTTAGCTATTATACATGTTACAAACTATGATGAACCTTCTTTGGCAGCGTGATTTATGGTGCGGTTTTCTGTATTCCTAAATAAATACGGCTGTTTAAGTTTAGTTAGCAGACGAGATAAAATTATTTTATTCCTAAAATAATTTAAAGTTGAGAAACGATATTTTTAAAATAATATTCTTAGTGGGAACTTTACATCTTATATCCTGTGGCAAAATCTACATAGGACGCTTTATTTAGATATACTTTAACTAGATTTTATGCATTGTCGCCCATTTAAGCCTTTATACGGGGGTTGGATCTCATATTTCAGAAAAAATAAGAAAATGGCCATAGCCGGATTTTGCAAATTATTTCAAGCTACAAAATCTACATGGTATGTCTCATTTGGATGACCTTTAACTAAAAATTACGCTTAGCTGCCGAATTAAACCTTCAAACAGGGGTTGGAGCTCATATTTCAAAAAAAAATTCTCATAATTCGTTTAATAGATTAATTTAATATCAAGGGTCTGTGGTTGTCTTAAATCTTAATTCAATGGATTTAAAATGTTTTAGGTCCAACTATTCAAAATAGGTAATCAAAAACCTCAATTTACGGTAATTATTATTTCTTTGCGAGGAAAAATCACCAAGCTTCTCTAATATTTTACTTTTCTAGCACCATGCATTTGAAACAGATTGTTTTAACTATTATACATGTTACAATCTATGATAAGCTTTCTTTGGCAGCATGATTTATGGTGCGGTTTTCTGTATTCCTAAATAAAAACGGCTGTATAAGTTTAGTTAGCACACGAGATAAAATTATTTTATTCCTAAAATAATGTAAAGTTGAGAAACGATATTTTTAAAATAATATTCTTAGTGGGAACTTTACACATTATATCCTGTGACAAAATCTACATAGGACGCTTTATTTAGATATACTTTAACTAGATTTTATGCATTGTCGCCCATTTAAGCCTTTATACAGGGGTTGGATCTCATATTTCGGAAAAAATAAGAAAATGGCCATAGCCGGATTTTGCAAATTATTTCAAGCTACAAAATCTACATGGTATGTCTCATTTGAATGACCCTTAACTAAAAATTACGCTTAGCCGTCGAATTAAACCTTCAAACAGGGGTTAGAGCTCATATTTCGAAAAAAAAAATTCTTATAATTTGCTTAAAAGCTACAATCGGACATTAACAAAGAAATTGAATCAAAATTGTTTATTTAATTTAAATAAAAACGTAAACGCGGTATTCAAGAAATATTTTGTCGTAGTAGCTTGTGATTTTCCGAAATTGTTTCATTGCAACAGCAAAAATTATCAAGTCGACGTTTGCACACTCGATTTGACAAAATTGAGTTAAAATCGCTTGAAAAAAGATCAGGGTATAAAGTTACAAGAGAGATGAAACGAATATTATTATCAAAACATTCTATGTCTACTAACTTTAGTTTAATTTAATATCAAGGGTACGTGGTTGTCTTAAATCTTAATTAAATGGATTTAAAATGTTTTTAAAGGTCCAACTATACAAAATAGGTCATCAAAAAACGAAATTTACGGTAATTATTATTTCTTTGCGAGGGAAAATCACCAAGCTCCTCTAAAAATTTACTTTTCTAGCACTATAACACAATGCATTTGCAACAGATTGTTTTAGCTATTATACATGTTACAAACTATGATGAACTTTCTTTGGCAGCGTGATTTATGGTGCGGTTTTCTGTATTCCTAAATAAATACGGCTGTTTAAGTTTAGTTAGCAGACGAGATAAAATTATTTTATTCCTAAAATAATCTAAAGTTGAGAAACGATATTTTTAAAATAATATTCTTAGTGGGAACTTAACACATTATATCCTGTGGCAAAATCTACATAGGACGCTTTATTTAGATATACTTTAACTAGATTTTATGCATTGTCGCCCATTTAAGCCTTTATACAGGTGTTGGATCTCATATTTCGGAAAAAATAAGAAAATGGCCATAGCCGGATTTTGCAAATTATTTCACGCTACAAAATCTACATGGTATGTCTCATTTGGATGACCTTTAACTAAAAATTACGCTTAGCCGCCGAATTAAACCTTCAAACAGGGGTTGGAGCTCATATTTCAAAAAAAAAATTCTCATAATTCGCCTAATAGTTTAATTTAAAATCAAGGGTCCGTGGTTGTCTTAAATCTTAATTCAATGGATTTAAAATGTTTTTAAAGGTACAACTATACAAAATAGGTAATCAAAAACCTAAATTTACGGTAATTATTATTTCTTTGCGAGGGAAAATCACCAAGCTCCTCTAATATTTCACTTTTCTAGCACTATAACACCATGCATTTGAAACAGATTGTTTTAACTATTATACATGTTACAAACTATGATAAGCTTTCTTTGGCAGCATGATTTATGGTGCGGTTTTCTGTATTACTAAATAAATACGGCTGTTTAGGTTTAGTTAGCACACGAGATAAAATTATTTTATTCCTAAAATAATGTAAAGTTGAGAAACGATATTTTTAAAATAATATTCTTGGTGGGAACTTAACACATTATATCCTGTGGCAAAATCTACATAGGACGCTTTATTTAGATATACTTTAACTAGATTTTATGCATTGTCGCCCATTTAAGCCTTTATACAAGGGTTGGATCTCATATTTCGGAAAAAATAAGAAAATGGCCATAGCCGGATTTTGCCAATTATTTCACGCTACAAAATCTACATGGTATGTCTCATTTGGATGACCTTTAACTAAAAATTACGCTTAGCCGCCGAATTAAACCTTCAAACAGGGGTTGGAGCCCATATTTCAAAAAAAAAATTCTCATAATTCGCCTAATAGTTTAATTTAAAATCAAGGGTCCGTGGTTGTCTTAAATCTTAATTCAATGGATTTAAAATGTTTTTAAAGGTCCAACTATACAAAATAGGTATTCAAAAACCTCAATTTAGGGTAATTATTATTTCTTTGCGAGGAAAATCACCAAGCTCCTCTAATATTTTACTTTTCTAGCACTATAATACCATGCATTTGAAACAGATTGTTTTAACTATTATACATGTTACAAACTATGATAAGCTTTCTTTGGCAGCATGATTTATGGTGCGGTTTTCTGTATTCCTAAATAAAAACGGCTGTATAAGTTTAGTTAGCACACGAGATAAAATTATTTTATTCCTAAAATAATGTAAAGTTGAGAAACGATATTTTTAAAATAATATTCTTAGTGGGAACTTTACACATTATATCCTGTGGCAAAATCTACATAGGACGCTTTATTTAGATATACTTTAACTAGATTTTATGCATTGTCGCCCATTTAAGCCTTTATACAAGGGTTGGATCTCATATTTCGGAAAAAATAAGAAAATGGCCATAGCCGGATTTTGCCAATTATTTCACGCTACAAAATCTACATGGTATGTCTCATTTGGATGACCTTTAACTAAAAATTACGCTAAGCCGCCGAATTAAACCTTCAAACAGGGGTTGGAGCTCATATTTAAAAAAAAAAAATTCTCATAATTCGCTTAATAGTTTAATTTAAAATCAAGGGTCCGTGGTTGTCTTAAATCTTAATTCAATGGATTTAAAATGTTTTTAAAGGTCCAACTATACAAAATAGGTCATCAAATAACTAAATTTACGGTAATTATTATTTCTTTGCGAGGGAAAATCACCAAGCTCCTCTAAAAATTTACTTTTCTAGCACTATAACACAATGCCTTTGCAACAGATTGTTTTAGCTATTATACATGTTGCAAACTATGATGAACTTTCTTTGGCAGCGTGATTTATGGTGCGGTTTTCTGTATTCCTAAATAAATACGGCTGTTTAAGTTTAGTTAGCAGACGAGATAAAATTATTTTATTCCTAAAATAATCTAAAGTTGAGAAACGATATTTTTAAAATAATATTCTTAGTGGGAAATTAACACATTATATCCTGTGGCAAAATCTACATAGGACGCTTTATTTAACTAGATTTTATGCATTGTCGCCCATTTAAGCCTTTATACAAGGGTTGGATCTCATATTTCGGAAAAAATAAGAAAATGGCCATAGCCGGATTTTGCCAATTATTTCACGCTACAAAATCTACATGGTATGTCTCATTTGGATGACCTTTAACTAAAAATTACGCTAAGCCGCCGAATTAAACCTTCAAACAGGGGTTGGAGCTCATATTTCAAAAAAAAAAATTCTCATAATTCGCTTAATAGTTTAATTTAAAATCAAGGGTCCGTGGTTGTCTTAAATCTTAATTCAATGGATTTAAAATGTTTTTAAAGGTCCAACTATACAAAATAGGTCATCAAATAACTAAATTTACGGTAATTATTATTTCTTTGCGAGGGAAAATCACCAAGCTCCTCTAAAAATTTACTTTTCTAGCACTATAACACAATGCCTTTGCAACAGATTGTTTTAGCTATTATACATGTTGCAAACTATGATGAACTTTCTTTGGCAGCGTGATTTATGGTGCGGTTTTCTGTATTCCTAAATAAATACGGCTGTTTAAGTTTAGTTAGCAGACGAGATAAAATTATTTTATTCCTAAAATAATCTAAAGTTGAGAAACGATATTTTTAAAATAATATTCTTGGTGGGAACTTAACACATTATATCCTGTGGCAAAATCTACATAGGACGCTTTATTTAGATATACTTTAACTAGATTTTATGCATTGTCGCCCATTTAAGCCTTTATACAAGGGTTGGATCTCATATTTCGGAAAAAATAAGAAAATGGCCATAGCCGGATTTTGCCAATTATTTCACGCTACAAAATCTACATGGTATGTCTCATTTGGATGACCTTTAACTAAAAATTACGCTTAGCCGCCGAATTAAACCTTCAAACAGGGGTTGGAGCCCATATTTCAAAAAAAAAATTCTCATAATTCGCCTAATAGTTTAATTTAAAATCAAGGGTCCGTGGTTGTCTTAAATCTTAATTCAATGGATTTAAAATGTTTTTAAAGGTCCAACTATACAAAATAGGTAATCAAAAACCTCAATTTAGGGTAATTATTATTTCTTTGCGAGGAAAATCACCAAGCTCCTCTAATATTTTACTTTTCTAGCACTATAATACCATGCATTTGAAACAGATTGTTTTAACTATTATACATGTTACAAACTATGATAAGCTTTCTTTGGCAGCATGATTTATGGTGCGGTTTTCTGTATTCCTAAATAAAAACGGCTGTATAAGTTTAGTTAGCACACGAGATAAAATTATTTTATTCCTAAAATAATGTAAAGTTGAGAAACGATATTTTTAAAATAATATTCTTAGTGGGAACTTTACACATTATATCCTGTGGCAAAATCTACATAGGACGCTTTATTTAGATATACTTTAACTAGATTTTATGCATTGTCGCCCATTTAAGCCTTTATACAAGGGTTGGATCTCATATTTCGGAAAAAATAAGAAAATGGCCATAGCCGGATTTTGCAAATTATTTCAAGCTACAAAATCTACATGGTATGTCTCATTTGGATGACCTTTAACTAAAAATTACGCTTAGCCGCCGAATTAAACCTTCAAACAGGGGTTGGAGCTCATATTTCAAAAAAAAAATTTCTCATAATTCGCTTAATAGTTTAATTTAAAATCAAGAGTCCGTGGTTGTCTTAAATCTTAATTCAATGGATTTAAAATGTTTTTAAAGGTCCAACTATACAAAATAGGTAATCAAAAACATAAATTTACGGTAATTATTATTTCTTTGCGAGGGAAAATCACCAAGCTTCTCTAATATTTCACTTTTCTAGCACTATAACACAATGCATTTGCAACAGATTGTTTTAGCTATTATACATGTTACAAACTATGATGAACTTTCTTTGGCAGCGTGATTTATGGTGCGGTTTTCTGTATTCCTAAATAAATACGGCTGTTTAAGTTTAGTTAGCAGACGAGATAAAATTATTTTATTCCTAAAATAATCTAAAGTTGAGAAACGATATTTTTAAAATAATATTCTTAGTGGGAACTTTACACATTATGTCCCGTGGCAAAATCTACATAGGACGCTTTATTTAGATATACTTTAACTAGATTTTATGCATTGACGCCCATTTAAGCCTTTATACGGGGGTTGGATCTCATATTTCGGAAAAAATAAGAAAATGGCCATAGCCGGATTTTGCAAATTATTTCACGCTACAAAATCTACATGGTATGTCTCATTTGGATGACCTTTAACTAAAAATTACGCTTAGCCGCCGAATTAAACCTTCAAACAGGGGTTGGAGCTCATATTTAAAAAAAAAATTCTCATAATTCGCCTAATAGTTTAATTTAAAATCAAGGGTCCGTGGTTGTCTTAAATCTTAATTCAATGGATTTAAAATGTTTTTAAAGGTCCAACTATACAAAATAGGTCATAAAAAAACTAAATTTACTGTAATTATTATTTCTTCGCGAGGGAAAATCACCAAGCTCCTCTAATAATTTACTTTTCTAGCACTATAACACAATGCATTTGCAACATATTGTTTTAGCTATTATACATGTTACAAACTATGATGAACTTTCTTTGGCAGCGTGATTTATGGTGCGGTTTTCTGTATTCCTAAATAAATACGGCTGTTTAAGTTTAGTTAGCAGACGAGATAAAATTATTTTATTCCTAAAATAATCTAAAGTTGAGAAACGATATTTTTAAAATAATATTCTTAGTGGGAACTTAACACATTATATCCTGTGGCAAAATCTACATAGGACGCTTTATTTAGATATACTTTAACTAGATTTTATGCATTGTCGCCCATTTAAGCCTTTATACAAGGGTTGGATCTCATATTTCGGAAAAAATAAGAAAATGGCCATAGCCGGATTTTGCCAATTATTTCACGCTACAAAATCTACATGGTATGTCTCATTTGGATGACCTTTAACTAAAAATTACGCTTAGCCGCCGAATTAAACCTTCAAACAGGGGTTGGAGCTCATATTTCAAAAAAAAAAATTCTCATAATTCGCTTAATAGTTTAATTTAAAATCAAGGGTCCGTGGTTGTCTTAAATCTTAATTCAATGGATTTAAAATGTTTTTAAAGGTCCAACTATACAAAATAGGTAATCAAAAACCTAAATTTACGGTAATTATTATTTCTTTGCGAGGGAAAATCACCAAGCTCCTCTAATATTTCACTTTTTTAGCACTATAACACCATGCAATTGAAACAGATTGTTTTAACTATTATACATGTTACAAACTATGATAAACTTTCTTTGGCAGCATGATTTATGGTGCGGTTTTCTGTAATACTAAATAAATACGGCTGTTTAAGTTTAGTTAGCACACGAGATAAAATTATTTTATTCCTAAAATAATGTAAAGTTGAGAAACGATATTTTTAAAATAATATTCTTAGTGGGAACTTTACACATTATATCCTGTGGCAAAATCTACATAGGACGCTTTATTTAGATATACTTAAACTAGATTTTATGCATTGTCGCCCATTTAAGCCTTTATACAGGGGTTGGATCTCATATTTCGGAAAAAATAAGAAAATGGCCATAGCCGGATTTTGCAAATTATTTCACGCTACAAAATCTACATGGTATGTCTCATTTGGATGACCTTTAACTAAAAATTACTCTTAGCCGCCGAATTAAACCTTCAAACAGGGGTTAGAGCTCATATTTCGAAAAAAAATTCTTATAATTCGCTTAAAAGCTACAATCGGACACTAACAAAGAAAGTGCATCAAAATTGTTTATTTAATTTAAATAAAAACGTAAACGCGGTATTCAAGAAATATTTTGTGGTAGTAGCTTCTGATTATCCGAAATTGTTTCATTGCAACAGCAAAAATTATCAAGTCGACGTTTGCAGACTCGATTTGACAAAATTGAGTTAAAATCGCTTGAAAAAAGATCAGGGTATAAAGTTACAAGAGAGATGAAACGAATATTATTATCAAAACATTCTATGTCTACTAACTTTAGTTTAATTTAATATCAAGGGAACGTGGTTGTCTTAAATCTTAATTCAATGGATTTAAAATGTTTTTAAACGTCCAACTATACAAAATAGGTCATAAAAAAACTAAATTTACTGTAATTATTATTTCTTCGCGAGGGAAAATCACCAAGCTCCTCTAAAAATTTACTTTTCTAGCACTATAACACAATGCATTTGCAACAGATTGTTTTAGCTATTATACATGTTACAAACTATGATGAACCTTCTTTGGCAGCGTGATTTATGGTGCGGTTTTCTGTATTCCTAAATAAATACGGCTGTTTAAGTTTAGTTAGCAGACGAGATAAAATTATTTTATTCCTAAAATAATTTAAAGTTGAGAAACGATATTTTTAAAATAATATTCTTAGTGGGAACTTTACATCTTATATCCTGTGGCAAAATCTACATAGGACGCTTTATTTAGATATACTTTAACTAGATTTTATGCATTGTCGCCCATTTAAGCCTTTATACGGGGGTTGGATCTCATATTTCAGAAAAAATAAGAAAATGGCCATAGCCGGATTTTGCAAATTATTTCAAGCTACAAAATCTACATGGTATGTCTCATTTGGATGACCTTTAACTAAAAATTACGCTTAGCTGCCGAATTAAACCTTCAAACAGGGGTTGGAGCTCATATTTCAAAAAAAAATTCTCATAATTCGTTTAATAGATTAATTTAATATCAAGGGTCTGTGGTTGTCTTAAATCTTAATTCAATGGATTTAAAATGTTTTAGGTCCAACTATTCAAAATAGGTAATCAAAAACCTCAATTTACGGTAATTATTATTTCTTTGCGAGGAAAAATCACCAAGCTTCTCTAATATTTTACTTTTCTAGCACCATGCATTTGAAACAGATTGTTTTAACTATTATACATGTTACAATCTATGATAAGCTTTCTTTGGCAGCATGATTTATGGTGCGGTTTTCTGTATTCCTAAATAAAAACGGCTGTATAAGTTTAGTTAGCACACGAGATAAAATTATTATATTCCTAAAATAATGTAAAGTTGAGAAACGATATTTTTAAAATAATATTCTTAGTGGGAACTTTACACATTATATCCTGTGACAAAATCTACATAGGACGCTTTATTTAGATATACTTTAACTAGATTTTATGCATTGTCGCCCATTTAAGCCTTTATACAGGGGTTGGATCTCATATTTCGGAAAAAATAAGAAAATGGCCATAGCCGGATTTTGCAAATTATTTCAAGCTACAAAATCTACATGGTATGTCTCATTTGAATGACCCTTAACTAAAAATTACGCTTAGCCGTCGAATTAAACCTTCAAACAGGGGTTAGAGCTCATATTTCGAAAAAAAAAATTCTTATAATTCGCTTAAAAGCTACAATCGGACATTAACAAAGAAATTGAATCAAAATTGTTTATTTAATTTAAATAAAAACGTAAACGCGGTATTCAAGAAATATTTTGTCGTAGTAGCTTGTGATTTTCCGAAATTGTTTCATTGCAACAGCAAAAATTATCAAGTCGACGTTTGCACACTCGATTTGACAAAATTGAGTTAAAATCGCTTGAAAAAAGATCAGGGTATAAAGTTACAAGAGAGATGAAACGAATATTATTATCAAAACATTCTATGTCTACTAACTTTAGTTTAATTTAATATCAAGGGTACGTGGTTGTCTTAAATCTTAATTAAATGGATTTAAAATGTTTTTAAAGGTCCAACTATACAAAATAGGTCATCAAAAAACGAAATTTACGGTAATTATTATTTCTTTGCGAGGGAAAATCACCAAGCTCCTCTAAAAATTTACTTTTCTAGCACTATAACACAATGCATTTGCAACAGATTGTTTTAGCTATTATACATGTTACAAACTATGATGAACTTTCTTTGGCAGCGTGATTTATGGTGCGGTTTTCTGTATTCCTAAATAAATACGGCTGTTTAAGTTTAGTTAGCAGACGAGATAAAATTATTTTATTCCTAAAATAATCTAAAGTTGAGAAACGATATTTTTAAAATAATATTCTTAGTGGGAACTTAACACATTATATCCTGTGGCAAAATCTACATAGGACGCTTTATTTAGATATACTTTAACTAGATTTTATGCATTGTCGCCCATTTAAGCCTTTATACAGGTGTTGGATCTCATATTTCGGAAAAAATAAGAAAATGGCCATAGCCGGATTTTGCAAATTATTTCACGCTACAAAATCTACATGGTATGTCTCATTTGGATGACCTTTAACTAAAAATTACGCTTAGCCGCCGAATTAAACCTTCAAACAGGGGTTGGAGCTCATATTTCAAAAAAAAAATTCTCATAATTCGCCTAATAGTTTAATTTAAAATCAAGGGTCCGTGGTTGTCTTAAATCTTAATTCAATGGATTTAAAATGTTTTTAAAGGTACAACTATACAAAATAGGTAATCAAAAACCTAAATTTACGGTAATTATTATTTCTTTGCGAGGGAAAATCACCAAGCTCCTCTAATATTTCACTTTTCTAGCACTATAACACCATGCATTTGAAACAGATTGTTTTAACTATTATACATGTTACAAACTATGATAAGCTTTCTTTGGCAGCATGATTTATGGTGCGGTTTTCTGTATTCCTAAATAAAAACGGCTGTATAAGTTTAGTTAGCACACGAGATAAAATTATTTTATTCCTAAAATAATGTAAAGTTGAGAAACGATATTTTTAAAATAATATTCTTAGTGGGAACTTTACACATTATATCCTGTGGCAAAATCTACATAGGACGCTTTATTTAGATATACTTTAACTAGATTTTATGCATTGTCGCCCATTTAAGCCTTTATACAGGGGTTGGATCTCATATTTCGGAAAAAATAAAAAAATGGCCATAGCCGGATTTTGCAAATTATTTCAAGCTACAAAATCTACATGGTATGTCTCATTTGAATGACCCTTAACTAAAAATTACGCTTAGCCGCCGAATGAAACCTTCAAACAGGGGTTAGAGCTCATATTTCGAAAAAAAAATTCTTATAATTCGCTTAAAAGCTACAATCGGACACTAACACAGAAAGTGCATCAAAATTGTTTATTTAATTTAAATAAAAACGTAAACGCGGTATTCAAGAAATATTTTGTGGCAGTAACTTCTGATTTTCCGAAATTGTTTCATTGAAACAGCAAAAATTATCAAGTCGACGTTTGCACACTCGATTTGACAAAATTAAGTTAAAATCGCTTGAAAAAAGATCAGGGTATAAAGTTACAAGAGAGATGAAACGAATATTATTATCAAAACATTCTATGTCTACTAACTTTAGTTTAATTTAATATCAAGGGTACGTGGTTGTCTTAAATTTTAATTAAATGGATTTAAAATGTTTTTAAAGGTCCAACTATACAAAATAGGTCATCAAATAACTAAATTTACTGTAATTATTATTTCTTCGCGAGGAAAAATCATCAAGCTCCTCTAATAATTTACTTTTCTAGCACTATAACACAATGCATTTGCAACAGATTGTTTTAGCTATTATACATGTTACAAACTATGATGAACTTTCTTTGGCAGCGTGATTTATGGTGCGGTTTTCTGTATTCCTAAATAAATACGGCTGTTTAAGTTTAGTTAGCAGACGAGATAAAATTATTTTATTCCTAAAATAATCTAAAGTTGAGAAACGATATTTTTAAAATAATATTCTTAGTGGGAACTTAACACATTATATCCTGTGGCAACATCTACATAGGACGCTTTATTTAGATATACTTTAACTAGATTTTATGCATTGTCGCCCATTTAAGCCTTTATACAGGGGTTGGATCTCATATTTCAGAAAAGATAAGAAAATGGCCATAGCCGGATTTTGCAAATTATTTCACGCTACAAAATCTACATGGTATGTCTCATTTGGATGACTTTTAACTAAAAATTACTCTTAGCTGCCGAATTAAACCTTCAAACAGGGGTTGGAGCTCATATTTCAAAAAAAAAAGTTCTCATAATTCGCTTAATAGTTTAATTTAATATCAAGGGTCCGTGGTTGTCTTAAATCTTAATTCAATGGATTTAAAATGTTTTAGGTCCAACTATACAAAATAGGTAATCAAAAACCTCAATTTACGGTAATTATTATTTCTTTGCGAGGGAAAATCACCAAGCTTCTCTAATATTTTACTTTTCTAGCACCATGCATTTGAAACAGATTGTTTTAACTATTATACATGTTACAAACTATGATAAGCTTTCTTTGGCAGCATGATTTATAATGCGGTTTTCTGTATTCCTAAATAAAAACGGCTGTATAAGTTTAGTTAGCACACGAGATAAAATTATTTTATTCCTAAAATAATGTAAAGTTGAGAAACGATATTTTTAAAATAATATTCTTAGTGGGAACTTTACACATTATATCCTGTGGCAAAATCTACATAGGACGCTTTATTTAGATATACTTTAACTAGATTTTATGCATTGTCGCCCATTTAAGCCTTTATACAGGGGTTGGATCTCATATTTCGGAAAAAATAAGAAAATGGCCCTAGCCGGATTTTGCAAATTATTTCAAGCTACAAACTCTACATGGTATGTCTCATTTGAATGACCCTTAACTAAAAATTACGCTTAGCCGCCGAATTAAACCTTCAAACAGGGGTTAGAGCTCATATTTCGAAAAAAAAAATTCTTATAATTCGCTTAAAAGCTACAATCGGACATTAACAAAGAAATTAAATCAAAATTGTTTATTTAATTTAAATAAAAACGTAAACGCGGTATTCAAGAAATATTTTGGGTAGTAGCTTGTGATTTTCCGAAATTGTTTCATTGAAACAGCAAAAATTATCAAGTCGACGTTTGCACACTCGATTTGACAAAATTGAGTTAAAATCGCTTGAAAAAAGATCAGGGTATAAAGTTACAAGAGAGATGAAATGAATATTATTATCAAAACATTCTATGTCTACTAACTTTAGTTTAATTTAATATCAAGGGTACGTGGTTGTCTTAAATCTTAATTAAATGGATTTAAAATGTTTTTAAAGGTCCAACTATACAAAATAGGTCATCAAATAATTAAATTTACTGTAATTATTATTTCTTCGCGAGGAAAAATCATCAAGCTCCTCTAATAATTTACTTTTCTAGCACTATAACTCAATGCATTTGCATCAGATTGTTTTAGCTATTATACATGTTACAAACTATGATGAACTTTCTTTGGCAGCGTGATTTATGGTGCGGTTTTCTGTATTCCTAAATAAATACGGCTGTTTAAGTTTAGTTAGCAGACGAGATAAAATTATTTTATTCCTAAAATAATCTAAAGTTGAGAAACGATATTTTTAAAATAATATTCTTAGTGGGAACTTTACACATTATGTCCCGTGGCAAAATCTACATAGGACGCTTTATTTAGATATACTTTAACTAGATTTTATGCATTGTCGCCCATTTAAGCCTTTATACGGGGGTTGGATCTCATATTTCGGAAAAAATAAGAAAATGGCCATAGCCGGATTTTGCAAATTATTTCACGCTACAAAATCTACATGGTATGTCTCATTTGGATGACCTTTAACTAAAAATTACGCTTAGCCGCCGAATTAAACCTTCAAACAGGGGTTGGAGCTCATATTTCAAAAAAAAAAATTCTCATAATTCGCTTAATAGTTTAATTTAAAATCAAGGGTCCGTGGTTGTCTTAAATCTTAATTCAATGGATTTAAAATGTTTTTAAAGGTCCAACTATACAAAATAGGTCATAAAAAAACTAAATTTACTGTAATAATTATTATTTCTTCGCGAGGGAAAATCACCAAGCTCCTCTAATAATTTACTTTTCTAGCACTATAACACAATGCATTTGCAACATATTGTTTTAGCTATTATACATGTTACAAACTATGATGAACTTTCTTTGGCAGCGTGATTTATGGTGCGGTTTTCTGTATTCCTAAATAAATACGGCTGTTTAAGTTTAGTTAGCAGACGAGATAAAATTATTTTATTCCTAAAATAATCTAAAGTTGAGAAACGATATTTTTAAAATAATATTCTTAGTGGGAACTTTACACATTATGTCCCGTGGCAAAATCTACATAGGACGCTTTATTTAGATATACTTTAACTAGATTTTATGCATTGTCGCCCATTTAAGCCTTTATACGGGGGTTGGATTTCATATTTCGGAAAAAATAAGAAAATGGCCATAGCCGGATTTTGCAAATTATTTCACGCTACAAAATCTACATGGTATGTCTCATTTGGATGACCTTTAACTAAAAATTACGCTTAGCCGCCGAATTAAACCTTCAAACAGGGGTTGGAGCTCATATTCCAAAAAAAAAATTCTCATAATTCGCCTAATAGTTTAATTTAAAATCAAGGGTCCGTGGTTGTCTTAAATCTTAATTCAATGGATTTAAAATGTTTTTAAAGGTCCAACTATACAAAATAGGTAATCAAAAACCTCAATTTACGGTAATTATTATTTCTTTGCGAGGAAAATCACCAAGCTCCTCTAATATTTTACTTTTCTAGCACTATAATACCATGCATTTGAAACAGATTGTTTTAACTATTATACATGTTACAAACTATGATAAGCTTTCTTTGGCAGCATGATTTATAATAATTCGTTTAATAGTTTAATTTAATATCAAGGGTCTGTGGTTGTCTTAAATCTTAATTCAATGGATTTAAAATGTTTTTAAAGGTCCAACTATACAAAATAGGTCATAAAAAAACTAAATTTACTGAAATTATTATTTCTTCGCGAGGGAAAATCACCAAGCTCGTCTAAAAATTTACTTTTCTAGCACTATAACACAATGCATTTGCAACAGATTGTTTTAGCTATTATACATGTTACAAACTATGATGAACTTTCTTTGGCAGCGTGATTTATGGTGCGGTTTTCTGTATTCCTAAATAAATACGGCTGTTTAAGTTTAGTTAGCAGACGAGATAAAATTATTTTATTCCTAAAATAATCTAAAGTTGAGAAACGATATTTTTAAAATAATATTCTTAGTGGGAAATTAACACATTATATCCTGTGGCAAAATCTACATAGGACGCTTTATTTAACTAGATTTTATGCATTGTCGCCCATTTAAGCCTTTATACAAGGGTTGGATCTCATATTTCGGAAAAAATAAGAAAATGGCCATAGCCGGATTTTGCCAATTATTTCACGCTACAAAATCTACATGGTATGTCTCATTTGGATGACCTTTAACTAAAAATTACGCTAAGCCGCCGAATTAAACCTTCAAACAGGGGTTGGAGCTCATATTTCAAAAAAAAAAATTCTCATAATTCGCTTAATAGTTTAATTTAAAATCAAGGGTCCGTGGTTGTCTTAAATCTTAATTCAATGGATTTAAAATGTTTTTAAAGGTCCAACTATACAAAATAGGTCATCAAATAACTAAATTTACGGTAATTATTATTTCTTTGCGAGGGAAAATCACCAAGCTCCTCTAAAAATTTACTTTTCTAGCACTATAACACAATGCCTTTGCAACAGATTGTTTTAGCTATTATACATGTTGCAAACTATGATGAACTTTCTTTGGCAGCGTGATTTATAGTGCGGTTTTCTGTATTCCTAAATAAATACGGCTGTTTAAGTTTAGTTAGCAGACAAGATAAAATTATTTTATTCCTAAAATAATCTAAAGTTGAGAAACGATATTTTTAAAATAATATTCTTGGTGGGAACTTAACACATTATATCCTGTGGCAAAATCTACATAGGACGCTTTATTTAGATATACTTTAACTAGATTTTATGCATTGTCGCCCATTTAAGCCTTTATACAAGGGTTGGATCTCATATTTCGGAAAAAATAAGAAAATGGCCATAGCCGGATTTTGCCAATTATTTCACGCTACAAAATCTACATGGTATGTCTCATTTGGATGACCTTTAACTAAAAATTACGCTTAGCCGCCGAATTAAACCTTCAAACAGGGGTTGGAGCCCATATTTCAAAAAAAAAATTCTCATAATTCGCCTAATAGTTTAATTTAAAATCAAGGGTCCGTGGTTGTCTTAAATCTTAATTCAATGGATTTAAAATGTTTTTAAAGGTCCAAC
Organism: Polydrusus cervinus; assembly: GCA_935413205.1. Taxonomy (NCBI): domain Eukaryota; kingdom Metazoa; phylum Arthropoda; class Insecta; order Coleoptera; family Curculionidae; genus Polydrusus; species Polydrusus cervinus. The sequence continues at coordinate 13,113,523 of OW284517.1, forward strand.
TATACAAAATAGGTAATCAAAAACCTCAATTTAGGGTAATTATTATTTCTTTGCGAGGAAAATCACCAAGCTCCTCTAATATTTTACTTTTCTAGCACTATAATACCATGCATTTGAAACAGATTGTTTTAACTATTATACATGTTACAAACTATGATAAGCTTTCTTTGGCAGCATGATTTATGGTGCGGTTTTCTGTATTCCTAAATAAAAACGGCTGTATAAGTTTAGTTAGCACACGAGATAAAATTATTTTATTCCTAAAATAATGTAAAGTTGAGAAACGATATTTTTAAAATAATATTCTTAGTGGGAACTTTACACATTATATCCTGTGGCAAAATCTACATAGGACGCTTTATTTAGATATACTTTAACTAGATTTTATGCATTGTCGCCCATTTAAGCCTTTATACAAGGGTTGGATCTCATATTTCGGAAAAAATAAGAAAATGGCCATAGCCGGATTTTGCCAATTATTTCACGCTACAAAATCTACATGGTATGTCTCATTTGGATGACCTTTAACTAAAAATTACGCTAAGCCGCCGAATTAAACCTTCAAACAGGGGTTGGAGCTCATATTTCAAAAAAAAAAATTCTCATAATTCGCTTAATAGTTTAATTTAAAATCAAGGGTCCGTGGTTGTCTTAAATCTTAATTCAATGGATTTAAAATGTTTTTAAAGGTCCAACTATACAAAATAGGTCATCAAATAACTAAATTTACGGTAATTATTATTTCTTTGCGAGGGAAAATCACCAAGCTCCTCTAAAAATTTACTTTTCTAGCACTATAACACAATGCCTTTGCAACAGATTGTTTTAGCTATTATACATGTTGCAAACTATGATGAACTTTCTTTGGCAGCGTGATTTATGGTTCGGTTTTCTGTATTCCTTAATAAATACGGCTGTTTAAGTTTAGTTAGCAGACGAGATAAAATTATTTTATTCCTAAAATAATCTAAAGTTGAGAAACGATATTTTTAAAATAATATTCTTAGTGGGAAATTAACACATTATATCCTGTGGCAAAATCTACATAGGACGCTTTATTTAACTAGATTTTATGCATTGTCGCCCATTTAAGCCTTTATACAAGGGTTGGATCTCATATTTCGGAAAAAATAAGAAAATGGCCATAGCCGGATTTTGCCAATTATTTCACGCTACAAAATCTACATGGTATGTCTCATTTGGATGACCTTTAACTAAAAATTACGCTAAGCCGCCGAATTAAACCTTCAAACAGGGGTTGGAGCTCATATTTCAAAAAAAAAAATTCTCATAATTCGCTTAATAGTTTAATTTAAAATCAAGGGTCCGTGGTTGTCTTAAATCTTAATTCAATGGATTTAAAATGTTTTTAAAGGTCCAACTATACAAAATAGGTCATCAAATAACTAAATTTACGGTAATTATTATTTCTTTGCGAGGGAAAATCACCAAGCTCCTCTAAAAATTTACTTTTCTAGCACTATAACACAATGCCTTTGCAACAGATTGTTTTAGCTATTATACATGTTGCAAACTATGATGAACTTTCTTTGGCAGCGTGATTTATGGTGCGGTTTTCTGTATTCCTAAATAAATACGGCTGTTTAAGTTTAGTTAGCAGACGAGATAAAATTATTTTATTCCTAAAATAATCTAAAGTTGAGAAACGATATTTTTAAAATAATATTCTTGGTGGGAACTTAACACATTATATCCTGTGGCAAAATCTACATAGGACGCTTTATTTAGATATACTTTAACTAGATTTTATGCATTGTCGCCCATTTAAGCCTTTATACAAGGGTTGGATCTCATATTTCGGAAAAAATAAGAAAATGGCCATAGCCGGATTTTGCCAATTATTTCACGCTACAAAATCTACATGGTATGTCTCATTTGGATGACCTTTAACTAAAAATTACGCTTAGCCGCCGAATTAAACCTTCAAACAGGGGTTGGAGCCCATATTTCAAAAAAAAAATTCTCATAATTCGCCTAATAGTTTAATTTAAAATCAAGGGTCCGTGGTTGTCTTAAATCTTAATTCAATGGATTTAAAATGTTTTTAAAGGTCCAACTATACAAAATAGGTAATCAAAAACCTCAATTTAGGGTAATTATTATTTCTTTGCGAGGAAAATCACCAAGCTCCTCTAATATTTTACTTTTCTAGCACTATAATACCATGCATTTGAAACAGATTGTTTTAACTATTATACATGTTACAAACTATGATAAGCTTTCTTTGGCAGCATGATTTATGGTGCGGTTTTCTGTATTCCTAAATAAAAACGGCTGTATAAGTTTAGTTAGCACACGAGATAAAATTATTTTATTCCTAAAATAATGTAAAGTTGAGAAACGATATTTTTAAAATAATATTCTTAGTGGGAACTTTACACATTATATCCTGTGGCAAAATCTACATAGGACGCTTTATTTAGATATACTTTAACTAGATTTTATGCATTGTCGCCCATTTAAGCCTTTATACAAGGGTTGGATCTCATATTTCGGAAAAAATAAGAAAATGGCCATAGCCGGATTTTGCAAATTATTTCAAGCTACAAAATCTACATGGTATGTCTCATTTGGATGACCTTTAACTAAAAATTACGCTTAGCCGCCGAATTAAACCTTCAAACAGGGGTTGGAGCTCATATTTCAAAAAAAAAATTTCTCATAATTCGCTTAATAGTTTAATTTAAAATCAAGAGTCCGTGGTTGTCTTAAATCTTAATTCAATGGATTTAAAATGTTTTTAAAGGTCCAACTATACAAAATAGGTAATCAAAAACATAAATTTACGGTAATTATTATTTCTTTGCGAGGGAAAATCACCAAGCTTCTCTAATATTTCACTTTTCTAGCACTATAACACCATGCAATTGAAACAGATTGTTTTAACTATTATACATGTTACAAACTATGATACATTTTCTTTGGCAGCATGATTTATGGTGCGGTTTTCTGTATTACTAAATAAATACGGCTGTTTAAGTTTAGTTAGCACACGAGATAAAATTATTTTATTCCCAAAATAATGTAAAGTTGAGAAACGATATTTTTAAAATAATATTCTTAGAGGGAACTTTACACATTATATCCTGTGGCAAAATCTACATAGGACGCTTTATTTAGATATACTTTAACTAGATTTTATGCATTGTCGCCCATTTAAGCCTTTATACAGGGGTTGGATCTCATATTTCGGAAAAAATAAGAAAATGGCCATAGCCGGATTTTGCAAATTATTTCACGCTACAAAATCTACATGGTATGTCTCATTTGGATGACCTTTAACTAAAAATTACGCTTAGCCGCCGAATTAAACCTTCAAACAGGGGTTAGAGCTCATATTTCGAAAAAAAAAAATTCTTATAATTCGCTTAAAAGCTACAATCGGACATTAACAAAGAAATTGCATCAAAATTGTTTATTTAATTTAAATAAAAACGTAAACGCGGTATTCAAGAAATATTTTGTGGTAGTAGCTTGTGATTTTCCGAAATTGTTTCATTGCAACAGCAAAAATTATCAAGTCGACGTTTGCACACTCGATTTGACAAAATTGAGTTAAAATCGCTTAAAAAAAGATCAGGGTATAAAGTTACAAGAGAGATGAAACGAATATTATTATCAAAACATTCTATGTCTACTAACTTTAGTTTAATTTAATATCAAGGGTACGTGGTTGTCTTAAATCTTAATTCAATGGATTTAAAATGTTTTTAAAGGTCCAACTATACAAAATAGGTCATCAAATAACTAAATTTACTGTAATTATTATTTCTTCGCGAGGAAAAATCATCAAGCTCCTCTAATAATTTACTTTTCTAGCACTATAACACAATGCATTTGAAACAGATTGTTTTAGCTATAATACATGTTACAAACTATGATGAACTTTCTTTGGCAGCGTGATTTATGGTGCGGTTTTCTGTATTCCTAAATAAATACGGCTGTTTAAGTTTAGTTAGCAGACGAGATAAAATTATTTTATTCCTAAAATAATCTAAAGTTGAGAAACGATATTTTTAAAATAATATTCTTAGTGGGAAATTAACACATTATATCCTGTGGCAAAATCTACATAGGACGCTTTATTTAACTAGATTTTATGCATTGTCGCCCATTTAAGCCTTTATACAAGGGTTGGATCTCATATTTCGGAAAAAATAAGAAAATGGCCATAGCCGGATTTTGCCAATTATTTCACGCTACAAAATCTACATGGTATGTCTCATTTGGATGACCTTTAACTAAAAATTACGCTAAGCCGCCGAATTAAACCTTCAAACAGGGGTTGGAGCTCATATTTCAAAAAAAAAAATTCTCATAATTCGCTTAATAGTTTAATTTAAAATCAAGGGTCCGTGGTTGTCTTAAATCTTAATTCAATGGATTTAAAATGTTTTTAAAGGTCCAACTATACAAAATAGGTCATCAAATAACTAAATTTACGGTAATTATTATTTCTTTGCGAGGGAAAATCACCAAGCTCCTCTAAAAATTTACTTTTCTAGCACTATAACACAATGCCTTTGCAACAGATTGTTTTAGCTATTATACATGTTGCAAACTATGATGAACTTTCTTTGGCAGCGTGATTTATGGTGCGGTTTTCTGTATTCCTAAATAAATACGGCTGTTTAAGTTTAGTTAGCAGACGAGATAAAATTATTTTATTCCTAAAATAATCTAAAGTTGAGAAACGATATTTTTAAAATAATATTCTTGGTGGGAACTTAACACATTATATCCTGTGGCAAAATCTACATAGGACGCTTTATTTAGATATACTTTAACTAGATTTTATGCATTGTCGCCCATTTAAGCCTTTATACAAGGGTTGGATCTCATATTTCGGAAAAAATAAGAAAATGGCCATAGCCGGATTTTGCCAATTATTTCACGCTACAAAATCTACATGGTATGTCTCATTTGGATGACCTTTAACTAAAAATTACGCTTAGCCGCCGAATTAAACCTACAAACAGGGGTTGGAGCCCATATTTCAAAAAAAAAATTCTCATAATTCGCCTAATAGTTTAATTTAAAATCAAGGGTCCGTGGTTGTCTTAAATCTTAATTCAATGGATTTAAAATGTTTTTAAAGGTCCAACTATACAAAATAGGTAATCAAAAACCTCAATTTAGGGTAATTATTATTTCTTTGCGAGGAAAATCACCAAGCTCCTCTAATATTTCACTTTTCTAGCACTATAACACCATGCAATTGAAACAGATTGTTTTAACTATTATACATGTTACAAACTATGATAAATTTTCTTTGGCAGCATGATTTATGGTGCGGTTTTCTGTATTACTAAATAAATACGGCTGTTTAAGTTTAGTTAGCACACGAGATAAAATTATTTTATTCCCAAAATAATGTAAAGTTGAGAAACGATATTTTTAAAATAATATTCTTAGTGGGAACTTTACACATTATATCCTGTGGCAAAATCTACATAGGACGCTTTATTTAGATATACTTTAACTAGATTTTATGCATTGTCGCCCATTTAAGCCTTTATATGGGTTGGATCTCATATTTCGGAAAAAATAAGAAAATGGCCATAGCCGGATTTTGCAAATTATTTCACGCTACAAAATCTACATGGTGTGTCTCATTTGGATGACCTTTAACTAAAAATTACGCTTAGCCGCCGAATTAAACCTTCAAACAGGGGTTAGAGCTCATATTTCGAAAAAAAAAAATTCTTATAATTCGCTTAAAAGCTACAATCGGACATTAACAAAGAAATTGCATCAAAATTGTTTATTTAATTTAAATAAAAACGTAAACGCGGTATTCAAGAAATATTTTGTGGTAGTAGCTTGTGATTTTCCGAAATTGTTTCATTGCAACAGCAAAAATTATCAAGTCGACGTTTGCACACTCGATTTGACAAAATTGAGTTAAAATCGCTTAAAAAAAGATCAGGGTATAAAGTTACAAGAGAGATGAAACGAATATTATTATCAAAACATTCTGTCTACTAACTTTAGTTTAATTTAATATCAAGGGTACGTGGTTGTCTTAAATCTTAATTCAATGGATTTAAAATGTTTTTAAAGGTCCAACTATACAAAATAGGTCATCAAATAACTAAATTTACTGTAATTATTATTTCTTCGCGAGGAAAAATCATCAAGCTCTTCTAATAATTTACTTTTCTAGCACTATAACACAATGCATTTGAAACAGATTGTTTTAGCTATAATACATGTTACAAACTATGATGAACTTTCTTTGGTAGCGTGATTTATGGTGCGGTTTTCTGTATTCCTAAATAAATACGGCTGTTTAAGTTTAGTTAGCAGACGAGATAAAATTATTTTATTCCTAAAATAATCTAAAGTTGAGAAACGATATTTTTAAAATAATATTCTTAGTGGGAACTTTACACATTATGTCCCGTGGCAAAATCTATATAGGACGCTTTATTTAGATATACTTTAACCAGATTTTATGCATTGTCGCCCATTTAAGCCTTTATACAGGGGTTGGATCTCATATTTCGGAAAAAATAAGAAAATGGCCATACCCGGATTTTGCAAATTATTTCACGCTACAAAATCTACATGGTATGTCTCATTTGGATGACCTTTAACGAAAAATTACGCTTAGCCGCCGAATTAAACCTTCAAACAGGGGTTGGAGCTCATATTTCAAAAAAAAAATTCTCATAATTCGTTTAATAGTTTAATTTAATATCAAGGGTCTGTGGTTGTCTTAAATCTTAATTCAATGGATTTAAAATGTTTTTAAAGGTCCAACTATACAAAATAGGTCATAAAAAAACTAAATTTACTGAAATTATTATTTCTTCGCGGGGGAAAATCACCAAGCTCCTCTAAAAATTTACTTTTCTAGCACTATAACACCATGCAATTGAAACAGATTGTTTTAACTATTATACATGTTACAAACTATGATAAATTTTCTTTGGCAGCATGATTTATGGTGCGGTTTTCTGTATTACTAAATAAATACGGCTGTTTAAGTTTAGTTAGCACACGAGATAAAATTATTTTATTCCCAAAATAATGTAAAGTTGAGAAACGATATTTTTAAAATAATATTCTTAGTGGGAACTTTACACATTATATCCTGTGGCAAAATCTACATAGGACGCTTTATTTAGATATACTTTAACTAGATTTTATGCATTGTCGCCCATTTAAGCCTTTATACAGGGGTTGGATCTCATATTTCGGAAAAAATAAGAAAATGGCCATAGCCGGATTTTGCAAATTATTTCACGCTACAAAATCTACATGGTATGTCTCATTTGGATGACCTTTAACTAAAAATTACGCTTAGCCGCCGAATTAAACCTTCAAACAGGGGTTAGAGCTCATATTTCGAAAAAAAAAATTCTTATAATTCGCTTAAAAGCTACAATCGGACACTAACAAAGAAAGTGCATCAAAATTGTTTATTTAATTTAAATAAAAACGTAAACGCGGTATTCAAGAAATATTTTGTGGTAGTAGCTTCTGATTTTCCGAAATTGTTTCATTGCAACAGCAAAAATTATCAAGTCGACGTTCGCAGACTCGATTTGACAAAATTGAGTTAAAATCGCTTGAAAAAAGATCAATCAGGGTATAAAGTTACAAGAGAGATGAAACGAATATTATTATCAAAACATTGAATGTCTACTAACTTTAGTTTAATTTAATATCAAGGGAACGTGGTTGTCTTAAATCTTAATTCAATGGATTTAAAATGTTTTTAAACGTCCAACTATACAAAATAGGTCATAAAAAAACTAAATTTACTGTAATTATTATTTCTTCGCGAGGGAAAATCACCATGCTTCTCTAATAATTTACTTTTCTAGCACTATAACACAATGCATTTGCAACAGATTGTTTTAGCTATTATACATGTTACAAACTATGATGAACTTTCTTTGGCAGCGTGATTTATGGTGCGGTTTTCTGTATTCCTAAATAAATACGGCTGTTTAAGTTTAGTTAGCAGACGAGATAAAATTATTTTATTCCTAAAATAATCTAAAGTTGAGAAACGATATTTTTAAAATAATATTCTTAGTGGGAACTTAACACATTATATCCTGTGGCAAAATCTACATAGGACGCTTTATTTAGATATACTTTAACTAGATTTTATGCATTGTCGCCCATTTAAGCCTTTATACAGGGGTTGGATCTCATATTTCAGAAAAAATAAGAAAATGGCCATAGCCGGATTTTGCAAATTATTTCACGCTACAAAATCTACATGGTATGTCTCATTTGGATGACCTTTAACTAAAAATTACGCTTAGCTGCCGAATTAAACCTTCAAACAGGGGTTGGAGCTCATATTTCAAAAAAAAAAATTCTCATAATTCGCTTAATAGTTTAATTTAATATCAAGGGTCCGTGGTTGTCTTAAATCTTAATTCAATGGATTTAAAATGTTTTAGGTCCAACTATACAAAATAGGTAATCAAAAACCTCAATTTACGGTAATTATTATTTCTTTGCGAGGGAAAATCACCAAGCTTCTCTAATATTTTACTTTTCTAGCACCATGCATTTGAAACAGATTGTTTTAACTATTATACATGTTACAAACTATGATAAGCTTTCTTTGGCAGCATGATTTATGGTGCGGTTTTCTTTATTCCTAAATTAAAACGGCTGTATAAGTTTAGTTAGCACACGAGATAAAATTATTTTATTCCTAAAATAATGTAAAGTTGAGAAACGATATTTTTAAAATAATATTCTTAGTGGGAACTTTACACATTATATCCTGTGGCAAAATCTACATAGGACGCTTTATTTAGATATACTTTAACTAGATTTTATGCATTGTCGCCCATTTAAGCCTTTATACAGGGGTTGGATCTCATATTTCGGAAAAAATAAGAAAATGGCCATAGCCGGATTTTGCAAATTATTTCAAGCTACAAAATCTACATGGTATATCTCATTTGAATGACCCTTAACTAAAAATTACGCTTAGCCGCCGAATTAAACCTTCAAACAGGGGTTAGAGCTCATATTTCGAAAAAAAAATTCTTATAATTCGCTTAAAAGCTACAATCGGACATTAACAAAGAAATTGAATCAAAATTGTTTATTTAATTTAAATAAAAACGTAAACGCGGTATTCAAGAAATATTTTGGGTAGTAGCTTGTGATTTTCCGAAATTGTTTCATTGAAACAGCAAAAATTATCAAGTCGACGTTTGCACACTCGATTTGACAAAATTGAGTTAAAATCGCTTGAAAAAAGATCAGGGTATAAAGTTACAAGAGAGATGAAACGAATATTATTATCAAAACATTCTATGTCTACTAACTTTAGTTTAATTTAATATCAAGGGTACGTGGTTGTCTTAAATCTTAATTAAATAAATTTAAAATGTTTTTAAAGGTCCAACTATACAAAATAGGTCATCAAATAACTAAATTTACTGTAATTATTATTTCTTCGCGAGGAAAAATCATCAAGCTCCTCTAATAATTTACTTTTCTAGCACTATAACACAATGCATTTGAAACAGATTGTTTTAGCTATAATACATGTTACAAACTATGATGAACTTTCTTTGGTAGCGTGATTTATGGTGCGGTTTTCTGTATTCCTAAATAAATACGGCTGTTTAAGTTTAGTTAGCAGACGAGATAAAATTATTTTATTCCTAAAATAATCTAAAGTTGAGAAACGATATTTTTAAAATAATATTCTTAGTGGGAACTTTACACATTATGTCCCGTGGCAAAATCTATATAGGCCGCTTTATTTAGATATACTTTAACTAGATTTTATGCATTGTCGCCCATTTAAGCCTTTATACAGGGGTTGGATCTCATATTTCGGAAAAAATAAGAAAATGGCCATACCCGGATTTTGCAAATTATTTCACGCTACAAAATCTACATGGTATGTCTCATTTGGATGACCTTTAACTAAAAATTACGCTTAGCCGCCGAATTAAACCTTCAAACAGGTGTTGGAGCTCATATTTCAAAAAAAAAATTCTCATAATTCGTTTAATAGTTTAATTTAATATCAAGGGTCTGTGGTTGTCTTAAATCTTAATTCAATGGATTTAAAATGTTTTTAAAGGTCCAACTATACAAAATAGGTAATCAAAAACCTCAATTTACGGTAATTATTATTTCTTTGCGAGGAAAATCACCAAGCTCCTCTAATATTTTACTTTTCTAGCAATATAATACCATGCATTTGAAACAGATTGTTTTAACTATTATACATGTTACAAACTATGATAAGCTTTCTTTGGCAGCATGATTTATGGTGCGGTTTTCTGTATTCCTAAATAAAAACGGCTGTATAAGTTTAGTTAGCACACGAGATAAAATTATTTTATTCCTAAAATAATGTAAAGTTGAGAAACGATATTTTTAAAATAATATTCTTAGTGGGAACTTTACACATTATATCCTGTGGCAAAATCTACATAGGACGCTTTATTTAGATATACTTTAACTAGATTTTATGCATTGTCGCCCATTTAAGCCTTTATACAGGGGTTGGATCTCATATTTCGGAAAAAATAAGAAAATGGCCATAGCCGGATTTTGCAAATTATTTCAAGCTACAAAATCTACATGGTATGTCTCATTTGGATGACCTTTAACTAAAAATTACGCTAAGCCGCCGAATTAAACCTTCAAACAGGGGTTGGAGCTCATATTTCAAAAAAAAAATTTCTCATAATTCGCTTAATAGTTTAATTTAAAATCAGGAGTCCGTGGTTGTCTTAAATCTTAATTCAATGGATTTAAAATGTTTTTAAAGGTCCAACTATACAAAATAGGTAATCAAAAACCTAAATTTACGGTAATTATTATTTCTTTGCGAGGGAAAATCACCAAGCTTCTCTAATATTTCACTTTTCTAGCACTATAACACCATGCAATTGAAACAGATTGTTTTAACTATTATACATGTTACAAACTATGATAAACTTTCTTTGGCAGCATGATTTATGGTGCGGTTTTCTGTATTACTAAATAAATACGGCTGTTTAAGTTTAGTTAGCACACGAGATAAAATTATTTTATTCCCAAAATAATGTAAAGTTGAGAAACGATATTTTTAAAATAATATTCTTAGTGGGAACTTTACACGTTATATCCTGTGGCAAAATCTACATAGGACGCTTTATTTAGATATACTTTAACTAGATTTTATGCATTGTCGCCCATTTAAGCCTTTATACAGGGGTTGGATCTCATATTTCGGAAAAAATAAGAAAATGGCCATAGCCGGATTTTGTATATTATTTCACGCTACAAAATCTACATGGTATGTCTCATTTGGATGACCTTTAACTAAAAATTACGCTTAGCCGCCGAATTAAACCTTCAAACAGGGGTTAGAGCTCATATTTCGAAAAAAAAAAATTCTTATAATTCGCTTAAAAGCTACAATCGGACATTAACAAAGAAATTGCATCAAAATTGTTTATTTAATTTAAATAAAAACGTAAACGCGGTATTCAAGAAATATTTTGTGGTAGTAGCTTGTGATTTTCCGAAATTGTTTCATTGCAACAGCAAAAATTATCAAGTCGACGTTTGCACACTCGATTTGACAAAATTGAGTTAAAATCGCTTAAAAAAAGATCAGGGTATAAAGTTACAAGAGAGATGAAACGAATATTATTATCAAAACATTCTATGTCTACTAACTTTAGTTTAATTTAATATCAAGGGTACGTGGTTGTCTTAAATCTTAATTCAATGGATTTAAAATGTTTTTAAAGGTCCAACTATACAAAATAGTTCATCAAATAACTAAATTTACTGTAATTATTATTTCTTCGCGAGGAAAAATCATCAAGCTCCTCTAATAATTTACTTTTCTAGCACTATAACACAATGCATTTGAAACAGATTGTTTTAGCTATAATACATGTTACAAACTATGATGAACTTTCTTTGGTAGCGTGATTTATGGTGCGGTTTTCTGTATTCCTAAATAAATACGGCTGTTTAAGTTTAGTTAGCAAACGAGATAAAATTATTTTATTCCTAAAATAATCTAAAGTTGAGAAACGATATTTTTAAAATAATATTCTTAGTGGGAACTTTACACATTATGTCCCGTGGCAAAATCTATATAGGACGCTTTATTTAGATATACTTTAACTAGATTTTATGCATTGTCGCCCATTTAAGCTTTTATACAGGGGTTGGATCTCATATTTCGGAAAAAATAAGAAAATGGCCATACCCGGATTTTGCAAATTATTTCACGCTACAAAATCTACATGGTATGTCTCATTTGGATGACCTTTAACTAAAAATTACGCTTAGCCGCCGAATTAAACCTTCAAACAGGGGTTGGAGCTCATATTTCAAAAAAAAAATTCTCATAATTCGTTTAATAGTTTAATTTAATATCAAGGGTCTGTGGTTGTCTTAAATCTTAATTCAATGGATTTAAAATGTTTTTAAAGGTCCAACTATACAAAATAGGTCATAAAAAAACTAAATTTACTGAAATTATTATTTCTTCGCGAGGGAAAATCACCAAGCTCCTCTAAAAATTTACTTTTCTAGCACTATAACACAATGCATTTGCAACAGATTGTTTTAGCTATTATACATGTTACAAACTATGATGAACTTCCTTTGGCAGCGTGATTTATGGTGCGGTTTTCTGTATTCCTAAATAAATACTGCTGTTTAAGTTTAGTTAGCAGACGAGATAAAATTATTTTATTCCTAAAATAATCTAAAGTTGAGAAACGATATTTTTAAAATAATATTCTTAGTGGGAACTTTACACATTATGTCCCGTGGCAAAATCTATATAGGACGCTTTATTTATATATACTTTAACTAGATTTTATGCATTGTCGCCCATTTAAGCCTTTATACAGGGGTTGGATCTCATATTTCGGAAAAAATAAGAAAATGGCCATACCCGGATTTTGCAAATTTTTCACGCTACAAAATCTACATGGTATGTCTCATTTGGATGACCTTTAACTAAAAATTACGCTTAGCCGCCGAATTTAACCTTCAAACAGGGGTTGGAGCTCATATTTCAAAAAAAAAATTCTCATAATTCGCCTAATAGTTTAATTTAAAATCAAGGGTCCGTGGTTGTCTTAAATCTTAATTCAATGGATTTAAAATGTTTTTAAAGGTCCAACTATACAAAATAGGTAATCAAAAACCTCAATTTACGGTAATTATTATTTCTTTGCGAGGAAAATCACCAAGCTCCTCTAATATTTTACTTTTCTAGCACTATAATACCTTGCATTTGAAACAGATTGTTTTAACTATTATACATGTTACAAACTATGATAAGCTTTCTTTGGCAGCATAATTTATGGTGCGGTTTTCTGTATTCCTAAATAAAAACGGCTGTATAAGTTTAGTTAGCACACGAGATAAAATTATTTTATTCCTAAAATAATGTAAAGTTGAGAAACGATATTTTTAAAATAATATTCTTAGTGGGAACTTTACACATTATATCCTGTGGCAAAATCTACATAGGACGCTTTATTTAGATATACTTTAACTAGATTTTATGCATTGTCGCCCATTTAAGCCTTTATACAGGGGTTGGATCTCATATTTCGGAAAAAATAAGAAAATGGCCATAGCCGGATTTTGCAAATTATTTCAAGCTACAAAATCTACATGGTATGTCTCATTTGGATGACCTTTAACTAAAAATTACGCTTAGCCGCCGAATTAAACCTTCAAACAGGGGTTGGAGCTCATATTTCAAAAAAAAAATTTCTCATAATTCGCTTAATAGTTTAATTTAAAATCAAGAGTCCGTGGTTGTCTTAAATCTTAATTCAATGGATTTAAAATGTTTTTAAAGGTCCAACTATACAAAATAGGTAATCAAAAACCTAAATTTACGGTAATTATTTCTTTGCGAGGGAAAATCACCAAGCTTCTCTAATATTTCACTTTTCTAGCACTATAACACCATGCAATTGAAACAGATTGTTTTAACTATTATACATGTTACAAACTATGATAAACTTTCTTTGGCAGCATGATTTATGGTGCGGTTTTCTGTATTACTAAATAAATACGGCTGTTTAAGTTTAGTTAGCACACGAGATAAAATTATTTTATTCCCAAAATAATGTAAAGTTGAGAAACGATATTTTTAAAATAATATTCTTAGTGGGAACTTTACACGTTATATCCTGTGGCAAAATCTACATAGGACGCTTTATTTAGATATACTTTAACTAGATTTTATGCATTGTCGCCCATTTAAGCCTTTATACAGGGGTTGGATCTCATATTTCGGAAAAAATAAGAAAATGGCCATAGCCGGATTTTGTAAATTATTTCACGCTACAAAATCTACATGGTATGTCTCATTTGGATGACCTTTAACTAAAAATTACGCTTAGCCGCCGAATTAAACCTTCAAACAGGGGTTAGAGCTCATATTTCGAAAAACAAAAATTCTTATAATTCGCTTAAAAGCTACAATCGGACATTAACAAAGAAATTGCATCAAAATTGTTTATTTAATTTAAATAAAAACGTAAACGCGGTATTCAAGTAATATTTTGTGGTAGTAGCTTGTGATTTTCCGAAATTGTTTCATTGCAACAGCAAAAATTATCAAGTCGACGTTTGCACACTCGATTTGACAAAATTGAGTTAAAATCGCTTAAAAAAAGATCAGGGTATAAAGTTACAAGAGAGATGAAACGAATATTATTATCAAAACATTCTATGTCTACTAACTTTAGTTTAATTTAATATCAAGGGTACGTGGTTGTCTTAAATCTTAATTCAATGGATTTAAAATGTTTTTAAAGGTCCAACTATACAAAATAGGTCATCAAATAACTAAATTTACTGTAATTATTATTTCTTCGCGAGGAAAAATCATCAAGCTCCTCTAATAATTTACTTTTCTAGCACTATAACACAATGCATTTGAAACAGATTGTTTTAGCTATAATACATGTTACAAACTATGATGAACTTTCTTTGGTAGCGTGATTTATGGTGCGGTTTTCTGTATTCCTAAATAAATACGGCTGTTTAAGTTTAGTTAGCAGACGAGATAAAATTATTTTATTCCTAAAATAATCTAAAGTTGAGAAACGATATTTTTAAAATAATATTCTTAGTGGGAACTTTACACATTATGTCCCGTGGCAAAATCTATATAGGACGCTTTATTTAGATATACTTTAACTAGATTTTATGCATTGTCGCCCATTTAAGCCTTTATACAGGGGTTGGATCTCATATTTAAATTAAACCTTCAAACAGGGGTTAGAGCTCATATTTCGAAAAAAAAAATTCTTATAATTCGCTTAAAAGCTACAATCGGACACTAACAAAGAAAGTGCATCAAAATTGTTTATTTAATTTAAATAAAAACGTAAACGCGGTATTCAAGAAATATTTTGTGGTAGTAGTTTCTGATTTTCCGAAATTGTTTCATTACAACAGCAAAAATTATCAAGTCGACGTTTGCAGACTCGATTTGACAAAATTTAGTTAAAATCGCTTGAAAAAAGATCAGGGTATAAAGTTACAAGAGAGATGAAACGAATATTATTATCAAAACATTCAATGTCTACTAACTTTAGTTTAATTTAATATCAAGGGAACGTGGTTGTCTTAAATCCTAATTCAATGGATTTAAAATGTTTTTAAAGGTCCAACTATACAAAATAGGTCATCAAATAACTAAATTTACTGTAATTATTATTTCTTCGCGAGGAAAAATCATCAAGCTCCTCTAATAATTTACTTTTCTAGCACTATAACACAATGCATTTGAAACAGATTGTTTTAGCTATAATACATGTTACAAACTATGATGAACTTTCTTTGGCACCGTGATTTATGGTGCGGTTTTCTGTATTCCTAAATAAATACGGCTGTTTAAGTTTAGTTAGCAGACGACATAAAATTATTTTATTCCTAAAATAATCTAAAATTGAGAAACGATATTTTTAAAATAATATTCTTAGTGGGAACTTAACACATTATATCCTGTGGCAAAATCTACATAGGACGCTTTATTTAGATATACTTTAACTAGATTTTATGCATTGTCGCCCATTTAAGCCTTTATACAAGAGTTGGATCTCATATTTCGGAAAAAATAAGAAAATGGCCATAGCCGGATTTTGCCAATTATTTCACGCTACAAAATCTACATGGTATGTCTCATTTGGATGACCTTTAACTAAAAATTACGCTTAGCCGCCGAATTAAGCCTTCAAACAGGGGTTGAAGCTCATATTTAAAAAAAAAAAATTTTCATAATTCGCTTAATAGTTTAATTTAAAATCAAGGGTCCGTGGTTGTCTTAAATCTTAATTCAATGGATTTAAAATGTTTTTAAAGGTCCAACTATACAAAATAGGTAATCAAAAACCTAAATTTACGGTAATTATTATTTCTTTGCGAGGGAAAATCACCAAGCTCCTCTAATATTTCACTTTTCTAGCACTTAACACCATGCAATTGAAACAGATTGTTTTAACTATTTATTATACATGTTACAAACTATGATAAACTTTCTTTGGCAGCATGATTTATGGTGCGGTTTTCTGTATTACTAAATAAATACGGCTGTTTAAGTTTAGTTAGCACACGAGATAAAATTATTTTATTAACGATATTTTTAAAATAATATGCTTAGTGGGAACTTTACACATTATATCCTGTGGCAAAATCTACATAGGACGCTTTATTTAGATATACTTTAACTAGATTTTATGCATTGTCGCCCATTTAAGCCTTTATACAGGGGTTGGATCTCATATTTCGGAAAAAATAAGAAAATGGCCATAGCCGGATTTTGCCAATTATTTCACGCTACAAAATCTACATGGTATGTCTCATTTGGATGATCTTTAACTAAAAATTACGCTTAGCTGCCGAATTAAACCTTCAAACAGGGGTTGAAGCTCATATTTCAAAAAAAAAATTCTCATAATTCGTTTAATAGTTTAATTTAACATCAAGGGTCTGTGGTTGTCTTAAATCTTAATTCAATGGATTTAAAATGTTTTTAAAGGTACAACTATACAAAATAGGTAATCAAAAACCTAAATTTACGGTAATTATTATTTCTTTGCGAGGGAAAATCACCAAGCTCCTCTAATATTTCACTTTTCTAGCACTATAACACCATGCATTTGAAACAGATTGTTTTAACTATTATACATGTTACAAACGATGATAAACTTTCTTTGGCAGCATGATTTATGGTGCGGTTTTCTGTATTCCTAAATAAATACGGCTGTTTAAGTTTAATTAGCACACGAGATAAAATTATTTTATTCCTAAAATAATGTAAAGTTGAGAAACGATATTTTTAAAATAATATTCTTAGTGGGAACTTTACACATTATATCCTGTGGCAAAATCTACATAGGACGCTTTATTTAGATATACTTTAACTAGATTTTATGCATTGTCGCCCATTTAAGCCTTTATACAGGGGTTGGATCTCATATTTCGGAAAAAATAAGAAAATGGCCATAGCCGGATTTTGCAAATTATTTCACGCTACAAAATCTACATGGTATGTCTCATTTGGATGACCTTTAACTAAAAATTACGCTTAGCTGCCGAATTAAACCTTCAAACAGGGGTTGGAGCTCATATTTCAAAAAAAAAAATTCTCATAATTCGCTTAATAGTTTAATTTAATATCAAGGGTCCGTGGTTGTCTTAAATCTTAATTCAATGGATTTAAAATGTTTTAGGTCCAACTATACAAAATAGGTAATCAAAAACCTCAATTTACGGTAATTATTATTTCTTTGCGAGGGAAAATCACCAAGCTTCTCTAATATTTTACTTTTCTAGCACCATGCATTTGAAACAGATTGTTTTAACTATTATACATGTTACAAACTATGATAAGCTTTCTTTGGCAGCATGATTTATGGTGCGGTTTTCTGTTTTCCTAAATAAAAACGGCTGTATAAGTTTAGTTAGCACACGAGATAAAATTATTTTATTCCTAAAATAATGTAAAGTTGAGAAACGATATTTTTAAAATAATATTTTTAGTGGGAACTTTACACATTATATCCTGTGGCAAAATCTACATAGGACGCTTTATTTAGATATACTTTAACTAGATTTTATGCATTGTCGCCCATTTAAGCCTTTATACAGGGGTTGGATCTCATATTTCGGAAAAAATAAGAAAATGGCCATAGCCGGATTTTGCAAATTATTTCACGCTACAAAATCTACATGGTATGTCTCATTTGGATGACCCTTAACTAAAAATTACGCTTAGCCGCCGAATGAAACCTTCAAACAGGGGTTAGAGCTCATATTTCGAAAAAAAAAAAATTCTTATAATTTGCTTAAAAGCTACAATCGGACATTAACAAAGAAAGTGCATCAAAATTGTTTATTTAATGTAAATAAAAACGTAAACGCGGTATTCAAGAAATATTTTGTGGTAGTAGCTTCTGATTTTGCGAAATTGTTTCATTGCAACAGCAAAAATTATCAAGTCGACGTTTGCAGACTCGATTTGACAAAATTGAGTTAAAATCGCTTGAGAAAAGATCAGGGTATAAAGTTACAAGAGAGATGAAACGAATATTATTATCAAAACATTCTATGTCTACTAACTTTAGTTTAATTTAATATCAAGGGTACGTGGTTGTCTTAAATCTTAATTCAATGGATTTAAAATGTTTTTAAAGGTCCAACTATACAAAATAGGTCATAAAAAAACTAAATTTACTGTAATTATTATTTCGTCGCGAGGGAAAATCACCAAGCTCCTCTAATAATTAACTTTTCTAGCACTATAACACAATGCATTTGCAACAGATTGTTTTAGCTATTATACATGTTACAAACTATGATGAACTTTCTTTGGCAGCGTGATTTATGGTGCGGTTTTCAGTATTCCTCAATAAATACGGCTGTTTAAGTTTAGTTAGCAGACGAGATAAAATTATTTTATTCCTAAAATAATCTAAAGTTGAGAAACGATATTTTTAAAATAATATTCTTAGTGGGAACTTTACACATTCTGTCCCTTGGCAAAATCTACATAGGACGTTTTATTTAGATATATTCCTTAGCTAGATTTTATGCATTGTCGCCCATTTAAGCCTTCATACAAGGGTTGGATTTCATATTTCGGAAAAAATAAGAAAATGGCCATAGCCGGATTTTGCAAATTATTTCAAGCTACAAAATCTACATGGTATGTCTCATTTGAATGACCCTTAACTAAAAATTACGCTTAGCCGCCGAATTAAACCTTCATACAGGGGTTAGAGCTCATATTTCGAAAAAAAAAAATTCTTATAATTCGCTTAAAAGCTACAATCGGACATTAACAAAGAAATTGCATCAAAATTGTTTATTTAATTTAAATAAAAACGTAAACGCGGTATTCAAGAAATATTTTGTGGTAGTAGCTTGTGATTTTCCGAAATTGTTTCATTGCAACAGCAAAAATTATCAAGTCGACGTTTGCAGACTCGATTTGACAAAATTGAGTTAAAATCGCTTGAAAAAAGATCAGGGTATAAAGTTACAAGAGAGATGAAACGAATATTATTATCAAAACATTCTATGTCTACTAACTTTAGTTTAATTTAATATCAAGGGTACGTGGTTGTCTTAAATCTTAATTCAATGGATTTAAAATGTTTTTAAAAGTCCAACTATACAAAATAGGTCATAAAAAAACTAAATTTACTGTAATTATTATTTCGTCGCGAGGGAAAATCACCAAGCTCCTCTAATATTTCACTTTTCTAGCACTATAACACAATGCATTTGAAACAGATTGTTTTAGCTATAATACATGTTACAAACTATGATGAACTTTCTTTGGCACCGTGATTTATGGTGCGGTTTTCTGTATTCCTAAATAAATACGGCTGTTTAAGTTTAGTTAGCAGACGACATAAAATTATTTTATTCCTAAAATAATCTAAAGTCGAGAAACGATATTTTTAATATAATATTCTTAGTGGGAACTTTACACATTCTGTCCCTTGGCAAAATCTACATAGGACGTTTTATTTAGATATATTCCTTAGCTAGATTTTATGCATTGTCGCCCATTTAAGCCTTCATACAAGGGTTGGATTTCATATTTCGGAAAAAATAAGAAAATGGCCATAGCCGGATTTTGCAAATTATTTCAAGCTACAAAATCTACATGGTATGTCTCATTTGAATGACCCTTAACTAAAAATTACGCTTAGCCGCCGAATTAAACCTTCAAATAGGGGTTAGAGCTCATATTTCGAAAAAAAAAATTCTTATAATTCGCTTAAAAGCTACAATCGGACACTAACAAAGAAAGTGCATCAAAATTGTTTATTTAATTTAAATAAAAACGTAAACGCGGTATTCAAGAAATATTTTGTGGTAGTAGCTTCTGATTTTCCGAAATTGTTTCATTGCAACAGCAAAAATTATCAAGTCGACGTTTGCAGACTCGATTTGACAAAATTGAGTTAAAATCGCTTGAAAAAAGATCAGGGTATAAAGTTACAAGAGAGATGAAACGAATATTATTATCAAAACATTCTATGTCTACTAACTTTAGTTTAATTTAATATCAAGGGTACGTGGTTGTCTTAAATCTTAATTAAATGGATTTAAAATGTTTTTAAAGGTCCAACTATACAAAATAGGTCATCAAATAACTAAATTTACTGTAATTATTATTTCTTCGCGAGGAAAAATTATCAAGCTCCTCTAATAATTTACTTTTCTAGCACTATAACACAATGCATTTGCATCAGATTGTTTTAGCTATTATACATGTTACAAACTATGATGAACTTTCTTTGGCAGCGTGATTTATGGTGCGGTTTTCTGTATTCCTAAATAAATACGGCTGTTTAAGTTTAGTTAGCAGACGAGATAAAATTATTTTATTCCTAAAATAATCTAAAGTTGAGAAACGATATTTTTAAAATAATATTCTTAGTGGGAACTTTACACATTATGTCCCGTGGCAAAATCTACATAGGACGCTTTATTTAGATATACTTTAACTAGATTTTATGCATTGTCGCCCATTTAAGCCTTTATACGGGGGTTGGATCTCATATTTCGGAAAAAATAAGAAAATGGCATAGCCGGATTTTGCAAATTATTTCACGCTACAAAATCTACATGGTATGTCTCATTTGGATGACCTTTAACTAAAAATTACGCTTAGCCGCCGAATTAAACCTTCAAACAGGGGTTGGAGCTCATATTTCAAAAAAAAAATTCTCATAATTCGCCTAATAGTTTAATTTAAAATCAAGGGTCTGTGGTTGTCTTAAATCTTAATTCAATGGATTTAAATTTTTTTAAAGGTCCAACTATACAAAATAGGTCATAAAAAAACTAAATTTATTGTAATTATTATTTCTTCGCGAGGGAAAATCACCAAGCTCCTCTAATAATTTACTTTTCTAGCACTATAACACAATGCATTTGCAACATATTGTTTTAGCTATTATACATGTTACAAACTATGATGAACTTTCTTTGGCAGCGTGATTTATGGTGCGGTTTTCTGTATTCCTAAATAAATACGGCTGTTTAAGTTTAGTTAGCAGACGAGATAAAATTATTTTATTCCTAAAATAATGTAAAGTTGAGAAACGATATTTTTAAAATAATATTCTTAGTGGGAACTTTACACATTATATCCTGTGGCAAAATCTACATAGGACGCTTTATTTAGATATACTTTAACTAGATTTTATGCATTGTCGCCCATTTAAGCCTTTATACAGGGGTTGGATCTCATATTTCGGAAAAAATAAGAAAATGGCCATAGCCGGATTTTGCAAATTATTTCACGCTACAAAATCTACATGGTATGTCTCATTTGGATGACCTTTAACTAAAAATTACGCTTAGCCGCCGAATTAAACCTTCAAACAGGGGTTAGAGCTCATATTTCGAAAAAAAAAAATTCTTATAATTCGCTTAAAAGCTACAATCGGACACTAACAAAGAAAGTGCATCAAAATTGTTTATTTAATTTAAATAAAAACGTAAACGCGGTATTCAAGAAATATTTTGTGGTAGTAGCTTCTGATTTTCCGAAATTGTTTCATTACAACAGCAAAAATTATCAAGTCGACGTTTGCAGACTCGATTTGACAAAATTGAGTTAAAATCGCTTGAAAAAAGATCAGGGTATAAAGTTACAAGAGAGATGAAACGAATATTATTATCAAAACATTCAATGTCTACTAACTTTAGTTTAATTTAATATCAAGGGTACGTGGTTGTCTTAAATCTTAATTAAATGGATTTAAAATGTTTTTAAAGGTCCAACTATACAAAATAGGTCATCAAATAACTAAATTTACTGTAATTAATATTTCTTCGCGAGGAAAAATTATCAAGCTCCTCTAATAATTTACTTTTCTAGCACTATAACACAATGCATTTGCATCAGATTGTTTTAGCTATTATACATGTTACAAACTATGATGAACTTTCTTTGGCAGCGTGATTTATGGTGCGGTTTTCTGTATTCCTAAATAAATACGGCTGTTTAAGTTTAGTTAGCAGACGAGATAAAATTATTTTATTCCTAAAATAATCTAAAGTTGAGAAACGATATTTTTAAAATAATATTCTTAGTGGGAACTTTACACATTATGTCCCGTGGCAAAATCTACATAGGACGCTTTATTTAGATATACTTTAACTAGATTTTATGCATTGTCGACCATTTAAGCCTTTATACGGGGGTTGGATCTCATATTTCGGAAAAAATAAGAAAATGGCCATAGCCGGATTTTGCAAATTATTTCACGCTACAAAATCTACATGGTATGTCTCATTTGGATGACCTTTAACTAAAAATTACGCTTAGCCGCCGAATTAAACCTTCAAACAGGGGTTGGAGCTCATATTTCAAAAAAAAAATTCTCATAATTCGCCTAATAGTTTAATTTAAAATCAAGGGTCTGTGGTTGTCTTAAATCTTAATTCAATGGATTTAAAATGTTTTTAAAGGTCCAACTATACAAAATAGGTCATAAAAAAACTAAATTTACTGTAATTATTATTTCTTCGCGAGGGAAAATCACCAAGCTCCTCTAATATTTTACTTTTCTAGCACTATAATACCATGCATTTGAAACAGATTGTTTTAACTATTATACATGTTACAAACTATGATAAGCTTTCTTTGGCAGCATGATTTATGGTGCGGTTTTCTGTATTCCTAAATAAAAACGGCTGTATAAGTTTAGTTAGCACACGAAATAAAATTATTTTATTCCTAAAATAATGTAAAGTTGAGAAACGATATTTTTAAAATAATATTCTTAGTGGGAACTTTACACATTATATCCTGTGGCAAAATCTACATAGGACGCTTTATTTAGATATACTTTAACTAGATTTTATGCATTGTCGCCCAGCCTTTATACAGGGGTTGGATCTCATATTTCGGAAAAAATAAGAAAATGGCCATAGCCGGATTTTGCAAATTATTTCACACTACAAAATCTACATGGTATGTCTCATTTGGATGACCTTTAACTAAAAATTACGCTTAGCCGCCGAATTAAACCTTCAAACAGGGGTTAGAGCTCATATTTCGAAAAAAAAAATTCTTATAATTCGCTTAAAAGCTACAATCGGACACTAACAAAGAAAGTGCATCAAAATTGTTTATTTAATTTAAATAAAAACGTAAACGCGGTATTCAAGAAATATTTTGTGGTAGTAGCTTCTGATTTTCCGAAATTGTTTCATTGCAACAGCAAAAATTATCAAGTCGACGTTTGCAGACTCGATTTGACAAAATTGAGTTAAAATCGCTTGAAAAAAGATCAGGGTATAAAGTTACAAGAGAGATGAAACGAATATTATTATCAAAACATTCAATGTCTACTAACTTTAGTTTAATTTAATATCAAGGGAACGTGGTTGTCTTAAATCTTAATTCAATGGATTTAAAATGTTTTTAAACGTCCAACTATACAAAATAGGTCATAAAAAAACTAAATTTACTGTAATTATTATTTCTTCGCGAGGGAAAATCACCAAGCTTCTCTAATATTTTACTTTTCTAGCACCATGCATTTGAAACAGATTGTTTTAACTATTATACATGTTACAAACTATGATAAGCTTTCTTTGGCAGCATGATTTATGGTGCGGTTTTCTGTATTACTAAATAAATATGGCTGTTTAAGTTTAGTTAGCACACGAGATAAAATTATTTTATTCCTAAAATAATGTAAAGTTGAGAAACGATATTTTTAAAATAATATTCTTAGTGGGAACTTTACACATTATATCCTGTGGCAAAATCTACATAGGACGCTTTATTTAGATATACTTTAACTAGATTTTATGCATTGTCGCCCATTTAAGCCTTTATACAGGGGTTGGATCTCATATTTCGGAAAAAATAAGAAAATGGCCATAGCCGGATTTTGCAAATTATTTCACGCTACAAAATCTACATGGTATGTCTCATTTGGATGATCTTTAACTAAAAATTACGCTTGGCCGCCGAATTAAACCTTCAAACAGGGGTTGGAGCTCATATTTAAAAAAAAAATTCTCATAATTCGTTTAATAGTTTAATTTAATATCAAGGGTCTGTGGTTGTCTTAAATCTTAATTCAATGGATTTAAAAGGTTTTTTAAAGGTACAACTATACAAAATAGGTAATCAAAAACCTAAATTTACGCGAATTATTATTTCTTTGCGAGGGAAAATCACCAAGCTCCTCTAATATTTCACTTTTCTAGCACTATAACACCATGCATTTGAAACAGATTGTATTAACTATTATACATGTTACAAACTATGATAAACTTTCTTTGGCAGCATGATTTATGGTGCGGTTTTCTGTATTCCTAAATAAATACGGCTGTTTAAGTTTAATTAGCACACGAGATAAAATTATTTTATTCCTAAAATAATGTAAGGTTGAGAAACGATATTTTTAAAATAATATTCTTAGTGGGAACTTTACACATTATATCCTGTAGCAAAATCTACATAGGACGCTTTATTTAGATATACTTTAACTAGATTTTATGCATTGTCGCCCATTTAAGCCTTTATACAGGGGTTGGATCTTATATTTCGGAAAAAATAAGAAAATGGCCATAGCCGGATTTTGCAAATTATTTCACGCTACAAAATCTACATGGTATTTCTCATTTGGATGATCTTTAACTAAAAATTACGCTTGGCCGCCGAATTAAACCTTCAAACAGGGGTTGGAGCTCATATTTCAAAAAAAAAATTCTCATAATTCGTTTAATAGTTTAATTTAATATCAAGGGTCTGTGGTTGTCTTAAATCTTAATTCAATGGATTTAAAATGTTTTTAAAGGTACAACTATACAAAATAGGTAATCAAAAACCTAAATTTACGCGAATTATTATTTCTTTGCGAGGGAAAATCACCAAGCTCCTCTAATATTTCACTTTTCTAGCACTATAACACCATGCATTTGAAACAGATTGTTTTAACTATTATACATGTTACAAACTATGATAAACTTTCTTTGGCAGCATGATTTATGGTGCGGTTTTCTGTTTTCCTAAATAAAAACGGCTGTATAAGTTTAGTTAGCACACGAGATAAAATTATTTTATTCCTAAAATAATGTAAAGTTGAGAAACGATATTTTTAAAATAATATTTTTAGTGGGAACTTTACACATTATATCCTGTGGCAAAATCTACATAGGACGCTTTATTTAGATATACTTTAACTAGATTTTATGCATTGTCGCCCATTTAAGCCTTTATACAGGGGTTGGATCTCATATTTCGGAAAAAATAAGAAAATGGCCATAGCCGGATTTTGCAAATTATTTCAAGCTACAAAATCTACATGGTATGTCTCATTTGAATGACCCTTAACTAAAAATTACGCTTAGCCGCCGAATTAAACCTTCAAATAGGGGTTAGAGCTCATATTTCGAAAAAAAAAATTCTTATAATTCGCTTAAAAGCTACAATCGGACACTAACAAAGAAAGTGCATCAAAATTGTTTATTTAATTTAAATAAAAACGTAAACGCGGTATTCAAGAAATATTTTGTGGTAGTAGCTTCTGATTTTCCGAAATTGTTTCATTGCAACAGCAAAAATTATCAAGTCGACGTTTGCAGACTCGATTTGACAAAATTGAGTTAAAATCGCTTGAAAAAAGATCAGGGTATAAAGTTACAAGAGAGATGAAACGAATATTATTATCAAAACATTCTATGTCTACTAACTTTAGTTTAATTTAATATCAAGGGTACGTGGTTGTCTTAAATCTTAATTAAATGGATTTAAAATGTTTTTAAAGGTCCAACTATACAAAATAGGTCATCAAATAACTAAATTTACTGTAATTATTATTTCTTCGCGAGGAAAAATTATCAAGCTCCTCTAATAATTTACTTTTCTAGCACTATAACACAATGCATTTGCATCAGATTGTTTTAGCTATTATACATGTTACAAACTATGATGAACTTTCTTTGGCAGCGTGATTTATGGTGCGGTTTTCTGTATTCCTAAATAAATACGGCTGTTTAAGTTTAGTTAGCAGACGAGATAAAATTATTTTATTCCTAAAATAATCTAAAGTTGAGAAACGATATTTTTAAAATAATATTCTTAGTGGGAACTTTACACATTATGTCCCGTGGCAAAATCTACATAGGACGCTTTATTTAGATATACTTTAACTAGATTTTATGCATTGTCGCCCATTTAAGCCTTTATACGGGGGTTGGATCTCATATTTCGGAAAAAATAAGAAAATGGCATAGCCGGATTTTGCAAATTATTTCACGCTACAAAATCTACATGGTATGTCTCATTTGGATGACCTTTAACTAAAAATTACGCTTAGCCGCCGAATTAAACCTTCAAACAGGGGTTGGAGCTCATATTTCAAAAAAAAAATTCTCATAATTCGCCTAATAGTTTAATTTAAAATCAAGGGTCTGTGGTTGTCTTAAATCTTAATTCAATGGATTTAAATTTTTTTAAAGGTCCAACTATACAAAATAGGTCATAAAAAAACTAAATTTACTGTAATTATTATTTCTTCGCGAGGGAAAATCACCAAGCTCCTCTAATAATTTACTTTTCTAGCACTATAACACAATGCATTTGCAACATATTGTTTTAGCTATTATACATGTTACAAACTATGATGAACTTTCTTTGGCAGCGTGATTTATGGTGCGGTTTTCTGTATTCCTAAATAAATACGGCTGTTTAAGTTTAGTTAGCAGACGAGATAAAATTATTTTATTCCTAAAATAATGTAAAGTTGAGAAACGATATTTTTAAAATAATATTCTTAGTGGGAACTTTACACATTATATCCTGTGGCAAAATCTACATAGGACGCTTTATTTAGATATACTTTAACTAGATTTTATGCATTGTCGCCCATTTAAGCCTTTATACAGGGGTTGGATCTCATATTTCGGAAAAAATAAGAAAATGGCCATAGCCGGATTTTGCAAATTATTTCACGCTACAAAATCTACATGGTATGTCTCATTTGGATGACCTTTAACTAAAAATTACGCTTAGCCGCCGAATTAAACCTTCAAACAGGGGTTAGAGCTCATATTTCGAAAAAAAAAAATTCTTATAATTCGCTTAAAAGCTACAATCGGACACTAACAAAGAAAATGCATCAAAATTGTTTATTTAATTTAAATAAAAACGTAAACGCGGTATTCAAGAAATATTTTGTGGTAGTAGCTTCTGATTTTCCGAAATTGTTTCATTACAACAGCAAAAATTATCAAGTCGACGTTTGCAGACTCGATTTGACAAAATTGAGTTAAAATCGCTTGAAAAAAGATCAGGGTATAAAGTTACAAGAGAGATGAAACGAATATTATTATCAAAACATTCAATGTCTACTAACTTTAGTTTAATTTAATATCAAGGGTACGTGGTTGTCTTAAATCTTAATTAAATGGATTTAAAATGTTTTTAAAGGTCCAACTATACAAAATAGGTCATCAAATAACTAAATTTACTGTAATTAATATTTCTTCGCGAGGAAAAATTATCAAGCTCCTCTAATAATTTACTTTTCTAGCACTATAACACAATGCATTTGCATCAGATTGTTTTAGCTATTATACATGTTACAAACTATGATGAACTTTCTTTGGCAGCGTGATTTATGGTGCGGTTTTCTGTATTCCTAAATAAATACGGCTGTTTAAGTTTAGTTAGCAGACGAGATAAAATTATTTTATTCCTAAAATAATCTAAAGTTGAGAAACGATATTTTTAAAATAATATTCTTAGTGGGAACTTTACACATTATGTCCCGTGGCAAAATCTACATAGGACGCTTTATTTAGATATACTTTAACTAGATTTTATGCATTGTCGACCATTTAAGCCTTTATACGGGGGTTGGATCTCATATTTCGGAAAAAATAAGAAAATGGCCATAGCCGGATTTTGCAAATTATTTCACGCTACAAAATCTACATGGTATGTCTCATTTGGATGACCTTTAACTAAAAATTACGCTTAGCCGCCGAATTAAACCTTCAAACAGGGGTTGGAGCTCATATTTCAAAAAAAAAAATTCTCATAATTCGCCTAATAGTTTAATTTAAAATCAAGGGTCTGTGGTTGTCTTAAATCTTAATTCAATGGATTTAAAATGTTTTTAAAGGTCCAACTATACAAAATAGGTCATAAAAAAACTAAATTTACTGTAATTATTATTTCTTCGCGAGGGAAAATCACCAAGCTCCTCTAATATTTTACTTTTCTAGCACTATAATACCATGCATTTGAAACAGATTGTTTTAACTATTATACATGTTACAAACTATGATAAGCTTTCTTTGGCAGCATGATTTATGGTGCGGTTTTCTGTATTCCTAAATAAAAACGGCTGTATAAGTTTAGTTAGCACACGAAATAAAATTATTTTATTCCTAAAATAATGTAAAGTTGAGAAACGATATTTTTAAAATAATATTCTTAGTGGGAACTTTACACATTATATCCTGTGGCAAAATCTACATAGGACGCTTTATTTAGATATACTTTAACTAGATTTTATGCATTGTCGCCCAGCCTTTATACAGGGGTTGGATCTCATATTTCGGAAAAAATAAGAAAATGGCCATAGCCGGATTTTGCAAATTATTTCACACTACAAAATCTACATGGTATGTCTCATTTGGATGACCTTTAACTAAAAATTACGCTTAGCCGCCGAATTAAACCTTCAAACAGGGGTTAGAGCTCATATTTCGAAAAAAAAAATTCTTATAATTCGCTTAAAAGCTACAATCGGACACTAACAAAGAAAGTGCATCAAAATTGTTTATTTAATTTAAATAAAAACGTAAACGCGGTATTCAAGAAATATTTTGTGGTAGTAGCTTCTGATTTTCCGAAATTGTTTCATTGCAACAGCAAAAATTATCAAGTCGACGTTTGCAGACTCGATTTGACAAAATTGAGTTAAAATCGCTTGAAAAAAGATCAGGGTATAAAGTTACAAGAGAGATGAAACGAATATTATTATCAAAACATTCAATGTCTACTAACTTTAGTTTAATTTAATATCAAGGGAACGTGGTTGTCTTAAATCTTAATTCAATGGATTTAAAATGTTTTTAAACGTCCAACTATACAAAATAGGTCATAAAAAAACTAAATTTACTGTAATTATTATTTCTTCGCGAGGGAAAATCACCAAGCTTCTCTAATATTTTACTTTTCTAGCACCATGCATTTGAAACAGATTGTTTTAACTATTATACATGTTACAAACTATGATAAGCTTTCTTTGGCAGCATGATTTATGGTGCGGTTTTCTGTATTACTAAATAAATATGGCTGTTTAAGTTTAGTTAGCACACGAGATAAAATTATTTTATTCCTAAAATAATGTAAAGTTGAGAAACGATATTTTTAAAATAATATTCTTAGTGGGAACTTTACACATTATATCCTGTGGCAAAATCTACATAGGACGCTTTATTTAGATATACTTTAACTAGATTTTATGCATTGTCGCCCATTTAAGCCTTTATACAGGGGTTGGATCTCATATTTCGGAAAAAATAAGAAAATGGCCATAGCCGGATTTTGCAAATTATTTCACGCTACAAAATCTACATGGTATGTCTCATTTGGATGATCTTTAACTAAAAATTACGCTTGGCCGCCGAATTAAACCTTCAAACAGGGGTTGGAGCTCATATTTAAAAAAAAAAATTCTCATAATTCGTTTAATAGTTTAATTTAATATCAAGGGTCTGTGGTTGTCTTAAATCTTAATTCAATGGATTTAAAAGGTTTTTTAAAGGTACAACTATACAAAATAGGTAATCAAAAACCTAAATTTACGCGAATTATTATTTCTTTGCGAGGGAAAATCACCAAGCTCCTCTAATATTTCACTTTTCTAGCACTATAACACCATGCATTTGAAACAGATTGTATTAACTATTATACATGTTACAAACTATGATAAACTTTCTTTGGCAGCATGATTTATGGTGCGGTTTTCTGTATTCCTAAATAAATACGGCTGTTTAAGTTTAATTAGCACACGAGATAAAATTATTTTATTCCTAAAATAATGTAAGGTTGAGAAACGATATTTTTAAAATAATATTCTTAGTGGGAACTTTACACATTATATCCTGTAGCAAAATCTACATAGGACGCTTTATTTAGATATACTTTAACTAGATTTTATGCATTGTCGCCCATTTAAGCCTTTATACAGGGGTTGGATCTTATATTTCGGAAAAAATAAGAAAATGGCCATAGCCGGATTTTGCAAATTATTTCACGCTACAAAATCTACATGGTATTTCTCATTTGGATGATCTTTAACTAAAAATTACGCTTGGCCGCCGAATTAAACCTTCAAACAGGGGTTGGAGCTCATATTTCAAAAAAAAAATTCTCATAATTCGTTTAATAGTTTAATTTAATATCAAGGGTCTGTGGTTGTCTTAAATCTTAATTCAATGGATTTAAAATGTTTTTAAAGGTACAACTATACAAAATAGGTAATCAAAAACCTAAATTTACGCGAATTATTATTTCTTTGCGAGGGAAAATCACCAAGCTCCTCTAATATTTCACTTTTCTAGCACTATAACACCATGCATTTGAAACAGATTGTTTTAACTATTATACATGTTACAAACTATGATAAACTTTCTTTGGCAGCATGATTTATGGTGCGGTTTTCTGTTTTCCTAAATAAAAACGGCTGTATAAGTTTAGTTAGCACACGAGATAAAATTATTTTATTCCTAAAATAATATAAAGTTGAGAAACGATATTTTTAAAATAATATTCTTAGTGGGAACTTTACACATTATATCCTGTGGCAAAATCTACATAGGACGCTTTATTTAGATATACTTTAACTAGATTTTATGCATTGTCGCCCATTTAAGCCTTTATACAGGGGTTGGATCTCATATTTCGGAAAAAATAAGAAAATGGACATAGCCGGATTTTGCAAATTATTTCAAGCTACAAAATCTACATGGTATGTCTCATTTGAATGACCCTTAACTAAAAATTACGCTTAGCCGCCGAATTAAACCTTTAAACAGGGGTTAAAGCTCATATTTCGAAAAAAAAAATTCTTATAATTCGCTTAAAAGCTACAATCGGACATTAACAAAGAAATTGAATCAAAATTGTTTATTTAATTTAAATAAAAACGTAAACGCGTTATTCAAGAAATATTTTGTGGTAGTAGCTTGTGATTTTCCGAAATTGTTTCATTGAAACAGCAAAAATTATCAAGTCGACGTTTGCACACTCGATTTGACAAAATTGAGTTAAAATCGCTTGAAAAAAGATCAGGGTATAAAGTTACAAGAGAGATGAAACGAATATTATTATCAAAATATTCTATGTCTACTAACTTTAGTTTAATTTAATATCAAGGGTACGTGGTTGTCTTAAATCTTAATTAAATGGATTTAAAATGTTGTTAAAGGTCCAACTATACAAAATAGGTCATCAAATAACTAAATTTACTGTAATTATTATTTCTTCGCGAGGACAAATCACCAAGCTCCTCTAATAATTTACTTTTCTAGCACTATAACACAATGCATTTGAAACAGATTGTTTTAGCTATTATACATGTTACAAACTATGATGAACTTTCTTGGGCAGCGTGATTTATGGGG
This sequence comes from Polydrusus cervinus, assembly GCA_935413205.1. Classification (NCBI taxonomy): domain Eukaryota; kingdom Metazoa; phylum Arthropoda; class Insecta; order Coleoptera; family Curculionidae; genus Polydrusus; species Polydrusus cervinus. The sequence continues at coordinate 13,145,725 of OW284517.1, forward strand.
CGGTTTTCTGTATTCCTAAATAAATACGGCTGTTTAGGTTTAGTTAGCAGACAAGATAAAATTATTTTATTCCTAAAATAATCTAAAGTTGAGAAACGATATTTTTAAAATAATATTCTTAGTGGGAACTTTACACATTATGTCCCGTGGCAAAATCTACATATGACGCTTTATTTAGATATACTTTATCTAGATTTTATGCATTGTCGCCCATTTAAGCCTTTATACAAGAGTTGGATCTCATATTTCGGAAAAAATAAGAAAATTGCCATAGCCGGATTTTGCCAATTATTTCACGCTACAAAATCTACATGGTATGTCTCATTTGGATGACCTTTAACTAAAAATTACGCTAAGCCGCCGAATTAAACCTTCAAACAGGGGTTGGAGCTCATATTTCAAAAAAAAAATTCTCATAATTCGTTTAATAGTTTAATTTAATATCAAGGGTCTGTGGTTGTCTTAAATCTTAATTCAATGGATTTAAAATGTTTTTAAAGATCCAACTATACAAAATAGGTAATCAAAAACCTAAATTTACGGTAATTATTATTTCTTTGCGAGGGAAAATCACCAAGCTCCTCTAATATTTCACTTTTCTAGCACTATAACACTATGCAATTGAAACAGATTGTTTTAACTATTATACATGTTACAAACTATGATAAACTTTCTTTGGCAGCATGATTTATGGTGCGGTTTTCTGTATTCCTAAATAAATACGGCTGATTAAGTTTAGTTAGCAGACGAGATAAAATTATTTTATTCCTAAAATAATCTAAAGTTGAGAAACGATATTTTTAAAATAATATTCTTAGTGGGAACTTAACACATTATATCCTGTGGCAAAATCTACATAGGACGCTTTATTTAGATATACTTTAACTAGATTTTATGCATTGTCGCCCATTTAAGCCTTTATACAAGGGTTGGATCAAATATTTCGGAAAAAATAAGAAAATGGCCATAGCCGGATTTTGCCAATTATTTCACGCTACAAAATCTACATGGTATGTCTCATTTGGATGACCTTTAACTAAAAATTACGCTTAGCCGCCGAATTAAACCTCAAACAGGGGTTGGAGCTCATATTTCAAAAAAAAAATTCTCATAATTCGCCTAATAGTTTAATTTAAAATCAAGGGTCCGTGGTTGTCTTAAATCTTAATTCAATGGATTTAAAATGTTTTTAACGCTTTATTTAGATATACTTTAACTAGATTTTATGCATTGTCGCCCATTTAAACCTTTATACAGGGGTTGGATCTCATATTTCGGAAAAAATAAGAAAATGGCCATAGCCGGATTTTGCAAATTATTTCAAGCTACAAAATCTACATGGTATGTCTCATTTGGATGACCTTTAACTAAAAATTACGCTTAGCCGCCGAATTAAACCTTCAAACAGGGGTTGGAGCTCATATTTCAAAAAAAAAATTCTCATAATTCGTTTAATAGTTTAATTTAATATCAAGGGTCTGTGGTTGTCTTAAATCTTAATTCAATGGATTTAAAATGTTTTTAAAGGTCCAACTATACAAAATAGGTAATCAAAAACCTAAATTTACGGTAATTATTATTTCTTTGCGAGGGAAAATCACCAAGCTCCTCTAATATTTCACTTTCCTAGCACTATAACACCATGCTTTTGAAACAGATTGTTTTAACTATTATACATGTTACAAACTATGATAAACTTTCTTTGGCAGCATGATGTATGGTGCGGTTTTCTGTATTCCTAAATAAATACGGCTGTTTAAGTTTAGTTAGCAGACGAGATAAAATTATTTTATTCCTAAAATAATCTAAAGTTGAGAAACGATATTTTTAAAATAATATTCTTAGTGGGAACTTAACACATTATATCCTGTGGCAAAATCTACATAGGACGCTTTATTTAGATATACTTTAACTAGATTTTATGCATTGTCGCCCATTTAAGCCTTTATACAGGGGTTGGATCTCATATTTCGGAAAAAATAAGAAAATGGCCATAGCCGGATTTTGCAAATTATTTCAAGCTACAAAATCTACATGGTATGTCTCATTTGGATGACCCTTAACTAAAAATTACGCTTAGCCGCCGAATTAAACCTTCAAACAGGGGTTAGAGCTCATATTTCGAAAAAAAAATTCTTATAATTCGCTTAAAAGCTACAATCGGACATTAACAAAGAAAGTGCATCAAAATTGTTTATTTAATTTAAATAAAAACGTAAACGCGGTATTCAAGAAATATTTTGTGGTAGTAGCTTCTGATTTTCCGAAATTGTTTCATTGCAACAGCAAAAATTATCAAGTCGACGTTTGCAGACTCGATTTGACAAAATTGAGTTAAAATCGCTTGAAAAAAGATCAGGGCATAAAGTTACAAGAGAGATGAAACGAATATTATTATCAAAACATTCTATGTCTACTAACTTTAGTTTAATTTAATATCAAGGGTACGTGGTTGTCTAAAAATCTTAATTCAATGGATTTAAAATGTTTCTAAAGGTCCAACTATACAAAATAGGTCATCAAAAAACTAAATTTACTGTAATTATTATTTCTTCGCGAGGAAAAATCACCAAGCTCCTCTAATAATTTACTTTTCTAGCACTATAACACAATGCATTTGAAACAGATTGTTTTAGCTATTATACATGTTACAAACTATGATGAACTTTCTTGGGCAGCGTGATTTATGGTGCGGTTTTCTGTATTTCTAAATAAATACGGCTGTTTAGATTTAGTTAGCAGACGAGATAAAATTATTTTATTCCTAAAATAATATAAAGTTGAGAAACGATATTTTTAAAATAATATTCTTAGTGGGAACTTTACACATTATGTCCCGTGGCAAAATCTACATATGACGCTTTATTTAGATATACTTTATCTAGATTTTATGCATTGTCGCCCATTTAAGCCTTTATACAAGGGTTGGATCTCATATTTCGGAAAAAATAAGAAAATGGCCATAGCCGGATTTTGCCAATTATTTCACGCTACAAAATCTACATGGTATGTCTCATTTGGATGACCTTTAACTAAAAATTACGCTTAGCCGCCGAATTAAACCTCAAACAGGGGTTGGAGCTCATATTTCAAAAAAAAAATTCTCATAATTCGCCTAATAGTTTAATTTAAAATCAAGGGTCCGTGGTTGTCTTAAATCTTAATTCAATGGATTTAAAATGTTTTTAACGCTTTATTTAGATATACTTTAACTAGATTTTATGCATTGTCGCCCATTTAAGCCTTTATACAGGGGTTGGATCTCATATTTCGGAAAAAATAAGAAAATGGCCATAGCCGGATTTTGCAAATTATTTCAAGCTACAAAATCTACATGGTATGTCTCATTTGGATGACCCTTAACTAAAAATTACGCTTAGCCGCCGAATTAAACCTTCAAACAGGGGTTAGAGCTCATATTTCGAAAAAAAAAATTCTTATAATTCGCTTAAAGCTACAATCGGACATTAACAAAGAAAGTGCATCAAAATTGTTTATTTAATTTAAATAAAAACGTAAACGCGGTATTCAAGAAATATTTTGTGGTAGTAGCTTCTGATTTTCCGAAATTGTTTCATTGCAACAGCAAAAATTATCAAGTCGACGTTTGCAGACTCGATTTGACAAAATTGAGTTAAAATCGCTTGAAAAAAGATCAGGGCATAAAGTTACAAGAGAGATGAAACGAATATTATTATCAAAACATTCTATGTCTACTAACTTTAGTTTAATTTAATATCAAGGGTACGTGGTTGTCTAAAAATCTTAATTCAATGGATTTAAAATGTTTCTAAAGGTCCAACTATACAAAATAGGTCATCAAAAAACTAAATTTACTGTAATTATTATTTCTTCGCGAGGAAAAATCACCAAGCTCCTCTAATAATTTACTTTTCTAGCACGATAACACAATGCATTTGAAACAGATTGTTTTAGCTATTATACATGTTACAAACTATGATGAACTTTCTTGGGCAGCGTGATTTATGGTGCGGTTTTCTGTATTCCTAAATAAATACGGCTGTTTAGGTTTAGTTAGCAGACGAGATAAAATTATTTTATTCCTAAAATAATCTAAAGTTGAGAAACGATATTTTTAAAATAATATCAAGGGTCCGTGGTTGTCTTAAATCTTAATTCAATGGATTTAAAATGTTTTTAAAGGTCCAACTATACAAAATAGGTAATCAAAAACCTAAATTTACAGTAATTATTTTTTCTTTGCGAGGGAAAATCACCAAGCTCCTCTAATATTTCACTTTTCTAGTACTATAACACCATGCATTTGAAACAGATTGTTTTAACTATTATACATGTTACAAACTATGATAAACTTTCTTTGGCAGCATGATTTATAGTGCGGTTTTCTGTATAACTAAATAAATACGGCTGTTTAAGTTTAGTTAGCACACGAGATAAAATTATTTTATTCCTAAAATAATGTAAAGTTGAGAAACGATATTTTTAAAATAATATTCTTAGTGGGAACTTTACACATTATATCCTGTGGCAAAATCTACATAGGACGCTTTATTTAGATATACTTTAACTGGATTTTATGCATTGTCGCCCATTTAAGCCTTTATACAGGGGTTGGATCTCATATTTCGGAAAAAATAAGAAAATGGCCATAGCCGGATTTTGCAAATTATTTCAAGCTACAAAATCTACATGGTATGTCTCATTTGGATGACCCTTAACTAAAAATTACGCTTAGCCGCCGAATTAAACCTTCAAACAGGGGTTAGAGCTCATATTTCGAAAAAAAAAATTCTTATAATTCGCTTAAAGCTACAATCGGACATTAACAAAGAAAGTGCATCAAAATTGTTTATTTAATTTAAATAAAAACGTAAACGCGGTATTCAAGAAATATTTTGTGGTAGTAGCTTCTGATTTTCCGAAATTGTTTCATTGCAACAGCAAAAATTATCAAGTCGACGTTTGCAGACTCGATTTGACAAAATTGAGTTAAAATCGCTTGAAAAAAGATCAGGGCATAAAGTTACAAGAGAGATGAAACGAATATTATTATCAAAACATTCTATGTCTACTAACTTTAGTTTAATTTAATATCAAGGGTACGTGGTTGTCTAAAAATCTTAATTCAATGGATTTAAAATGTTTCTAAAGGTCCAACTATACAAAATAGGTCATCAAAAAACTAAATTTACTGTAATTATTATTTCTTCGCGAGGAAAAATCACCAAGCTCCTCTAATAATTTACTTTTCTAGCACTATAACACAATGCATTTGAAACAGATTGTTTTAGCTATTATACATGTTACAAAACTATGATGAACTTTCTTGGGCAGCGTGATTTATGGTGCGGTTTTCTGTATTCCTAAATAAATACGGCTGTTTAGGTTTAGTTAGCAGACGAGATAAAATTATTTTATTCCTAAAATAATCTAAAGTTGAGAAACGATATTTTAAAAATAATATTCTTAGTGGGAACTTTACACATTATGTCCCGTGGCAAAATCTACATATGATGCTTTATTTAGATATACTTTATCTAGATTTTATGCATTGTCGCCCATTTAAGCCTTTATACAAGGGTTGGATCTCATATTTCGGAAAAAATAAGAAAATGGCCATAGCCGGATTTTGCCAATTATTTCACGCTACAAAATCTACATGGTATGTCTCATTTGGATGACCTTTAACTAAAAATTACGCTAAGCCGCCGAATTAAACCTTCAAACAGGGGTTGGAGCTCATATTTCAAAAAAAAAATTCTCATAATTCGTTTAATAGTTTAATTTAATATCAAGGGTCTGTGGTTGTCTTAAATCTTAATTCAATGGATTTAAAATGTTTTTAAAGATCCAACTATACAAAATAGGTAATCAAAAACCTAAATTTACAGTAATTATTATTTCTTTGCGAGGGAAAATCACCAAGCTCCTCTAATATTTCACTTTTCTAGCACTATAACACTATGCAATTGAAACAGATTGTTTTAACTATTATACATGTTACAAACTATGATAAACTTTCTTTGGCAGCATGATTTATGGTGCGGTTTTCTGTATTCCTAAATAAATACGGCTGTTTAAGTTTAGTTAGCAGACGAGATAAAATTATTTTATTCCTAAAATAATCTAAAGTTGAGAAACGATATTTTTAAAATAATATTCTTAGTGGGAACTTAACACATTATATCCTGTGGCAAAATCTACATAGGACGCTTTATTTAGATATACTTTAACTAGATTTTATGCATTGTCGCCCATTTAAGCCTTTATACAAGGGTTGGATCTCATATTTCGGAAAAAATAAGAAAATGGCCATAGCCGGATTTTGCCAATTATTTCACGCTACAAAATCTACATGGTATGTCTCATTTGGATGACCTTTAACTAAAAATTACGCTTAGCCGCCGAATTAAACCTCAAACAGGGGTTGGAGCTCATATTTCAAAAAAAAAATTCTCATAATTCGCCTAATAGTTTAATTTAAAATCAAGGGTCCGTGGTTGTCTTAAATCTTAATTCAATGGATTTAAAATGTTTTTAACGCTTTATTTAGATATACTTTAACTAGATTTTATGCATTGTCGCCCATTTAAGCCTTTATACAGGGGTTGGATCTCATATTTCGGAAAAAATAAGAAAATGGCCATAGCCGGATTTTGCAAATTATTTCAAGCTACAAAATCTACATGGTATGTCTCATTTGGATGACCTTTACCTAAAAATTACGCTTAGCCGCCGAATTAAACCTTCAAACAGGGGTTGGAGCTCATATTTCAAAAAAAAAATTCTCATAATTCGTTTAATAGTTTAATTTAATATCAAGGGTCTGTGGTTGTCTTAAATCTTAATTCAATGGATTTAAAATGTTTTTAAAGGTCCAACTATACAAAATAGGTAATCAAAAACCTAAATTTACGGTAATTATTATTTCTTTGCGAGGGAAAATCACCAAGCTCCTCTAATATTTCACTTTTCTAGCACTATAACACCATGCTTTTGAAACAGATTGTTTTAACTATTATACATGTTACAAACTATGATAAACTTTCTTTGGCAGCATGATGTATGGTGCGGTTTTCTGTATTCCTAAATAAATACGGCTGTTTAAGTTTAGTTAGCAGACGAGATAAAATTATTTTATTCCTAAAATAATCTAAAGTTGAGAAACGATATTTTTAAAATAATATTCTTAGTGGGAACTTAACACATTATATCCTGTGGCAAAATCTACATAGGACGCTTTATTTAGATATACTTTAACTAGATTTTATGCATTGTCGCCCATTTAAGCCTTTATACAGGGGTTGGATCTCATATTTCGGAAAAAATAAGAAAATGGCCATAGCCGGATTTTGCAAATTATTTCAAGCTACAAAATCTGCATGGTATGTCTCATTTGGATGACCCTTAACTAAAAATTACGCTTAGCCGCCGAATTAAACCTTCAAACAGGGGTTAGAGCTCATATTTCGAAAAAAAAAATTCTTATAATTCGCTTAAAAGCTACAATCGGACATTAACAAAGAAAGTGCATCAAAATTGTTTATTTAATTTAAATAAAAACGTAAACGCGGTATTCAAGAAATATTTTGTGGTAGTAGCTTCTGATTTTCCGAAATTGTTTCATTGCAACAGCAAAAATTATCAAGTCGAAGTTTGCAGACTCGATTTGACAAAATTGAGTTAAAATCGCTTGAAAAAGATCAGGGCATAAAGTTACAAGAGAGATGAAACGAATATTATTATCAAAACATTCTATGTCTACTAACTTTAGTTTAATTTAATATCAAGGGTACGTGGTTGTCTAAAAATCTTAATTCAATGGATTTAAAATGTTTCTAAAGGTCCAACTATACAAAATAGGTCATCAAAAAACTAAATTTACTGTAATTATTATTTCTTCGCGAGGAAAAATCACCAAGCTCCTCTAATAATTTACTTTTCTAGCACTATAACACAATGCATTTGAAACAGATTGTTTTAGCTATTATACATGTTACAAACTATGATGAACTTTCTTGGGCAGCGTGATTTATGGTGCGGTTTTCTGTATTCCTAAATAAATACGGCTGTTTAAGTTTAGTTAGCAGACGAGATAAAATTATTTTATTCCTAAAATAATGTAAAATTGAGAAACGATATTTTTAAAATAATATTCTTAGTGGGAACTTTACACATTATATCCTGTGGCAAAATCTACATAGGACGCTTTATTTAGATATACTTTAACTAGATTTTATGCATTGTCGCCTATTTAAGCCTTTATACAGGGGTTGGATCTCATATTTCGGAAAAAATAAGAAAATGGCCATAGCCGGAATTTGCAAATTATTTCAAGCTACAAAATCTACATGGTATGTCTCATTTGGATGACCCTTAACTAAAAATTACGCTTAGCCGCCGAATTAAACCTTCAAACAGGGGTTAGAGCTCATATTTCGAAAAAAAAAATTCTTATAATTCGCTTAAAAGCTACAATCGGACATTAACAAAGAAAGTGCATCAAAATTGTTTATTTAATTTAAATAAAAACGTAAACGCGGTATTCAAGAAATATTTTGTGGTAGTAGCTTCTGATTTTCCGAAATTGTTTCATTGCAACAGCAAAAATTATCAAGTCGACGTTTGCAGACTCGATTTGACAAAATTGAGTTAAAATCGCTTGAAAAAAGATCAGGGCATAAAGTTACAAGAGAGATGAAACGAATATTATTATCAAAACATTCTATGTCTACTAACTTTAGTTTAATTTAATATCAAGGGTACGTGGTTGTCTAAAAATCTTAATTCAATGGATTTAAAATGTTTCTAAAGGTCCAACTATACAAAATAGGTCATCAAAAAACTAAATTTACTGTAATTATTATTTCTTCGCGAGGAAAAATCACCAAGCTCCTCTAATAATTTACTTTTCTAGCACTATAACACAATGCATTTGAAACAGATTGTTTTAGCTATTATACATGTTACAAACTATGATGAACTTTCTTGGGCAGCGTGATTTATGGTGCGGTTTTCTGTATTTCTAAATAAATACGGCTGTTTAGGTTTAGTTAGCAGACGAGATAAAATTATTTTATTCCTAAAATAATGTAAAGTTGAGAAACGATATTTTTAAAATAATATTCTTAGTGGGAACTTTACACATTATATCCTGTGGCAAAATCTACATAGGACGCTTTATTTAGATATACTTTAACTGGATTTTATGCATTGTCGCCTATTTAAGCCTTTATACAGGGGTTGGATCTCATATTTCGGAAAAAATAAGAAAATGGCCATAGCCGGATTTTGCAAATTATTTCAAGCTACAAAATCTACATGGTATGTCTCATTTGGATGACCTTTACCTAAAAATTACGCTTAGCCGCCGAATTAAACCTTCAAACAGGGGTTGGAGCTCATATTTCAAAAAAAAAATTCTCATAATTCGTTTAATAGTTTAATTTAATATCAAGGGTCTGTGGTTGTCTTAAATCTTAATTCAATGGATTTAAAATGTTTTTAAAGATCCAACTATACAAAATAGGTAATCAAAAACCTAAATTTACAGTAATTATTATTTCTTTGCGAGGGAAAATCACCAAGCTCCTCTAATATTTCACTTTTCTAGCACTATAACACTATGCAATTGAAACAGATTGTTTTAACTATTATACATGTTACAAACTATGATAAACTTTCTTTGGCAGCATGATTTATGGTGCGGTTTTCTGTATTCCTAAATAAATACGGCTGTTTAAGTTTAGTTAGCAGACGAGATAAAATTATTTTATTCCTAAAATAATCTAAAGTTGAGAAACGATATTTTTAAAATAATATTCTTAGTGGGAACTTTACACATTATGTCCCGTGGCAAAATCTACATATGACGCTTTATTTAGATATACTTTATCTAGATTTTATGCATTGTCGCCCATTTAAGCCTTTATACAAGGGTTGGATCTCATATTTCGGAAAAAATAAGAAAATGGCCATAGCCGGATTTTGCCAATTATTTCACGCTACAAAATCTACATGGTATGTCTCATTTGGATGACCTTTAACTAAAAATTACGCTTAGCCGCCGAATTAAACCTCAAACAGGGGTTGGAGCTCATATTTAAAAAAAAAATTCTCATAATTCGCCTAATAGTTTAATTTAAAATCAAGGGTCCGTGGTTGTCTTAAATCTTAATTCAATGGATTTAAAATGTTTTTAACGCTTTATTTAGATATACTTTAACTAGATTTTATGCATTGTCGCCCATTTAAGCCTTTATACAGGGGTTGGATCTCATATTTCGGAAAAAATAAGAAAATGGCCATAGCCGGATTTTGCAAATTATTTCAAGCTACAAAATCTACATGGTATGTCTCATTTGGATGACCCTTAACTAAAAATTACGCTTAGCCGCCGAATTAAACCTTCAAACAGGGGTTAGAGCTCATATTTCGAAAAAAAAAATTCTTATAATTCGCTTAAAGCTACAATCGGACATTAACAAAGAAAGTGCATCAAAATTGTTTATTTAATTTAAATAAAAACGTAAACGCGGTATTCAAGAAATATTTTGTGGTAGTAGCTTCTGATTTTCCGAAATTGTTTCATTGCAACAGCAAAAATTATCAAGTCGACGTTTGCAGACTCGATTTGACAAAATTGAGTTAAAATCGCTTGAAAAAAGATCAGGGCATAAAGTTACAAGAGAGATGAAACGAATATTATTATCAAAACATTCTATGTCTACTAACTTTAGTTTAATTTAATATCAAGGGTACGTGGTTGTCTAAAAATCTTAATTCAATGGATTTAAAATGTTTCTAAAGGTCCAACTATACAAAATAGGTCATCAAAAAACTAAATTTACTGTAATTATTATTTCTTCGCGAGGAAAAATCACCAAGCTCCTCTAATAATTTACTTTTCTAGCACTATAACACAATGCATTTGAAACAGATTGTTTTAGCTATTATACATGTTACAAACTATGATGAACTTTCTTGGGCAGCGTGATTTATGGTGCGGTTTTCTGTATTCCTAAATAAATACGGCTGTTTAGGTTTAGTTAGCAGACGAGATAAAATTATTTTATTCCTAAAATAATCTAAAGTTGAGAAACGATATTTTTAAAATAATATCAAGGGTCCGTGGTTGTCTTAAATCTTAATTCAATGGATTTAAAATGTTTTTAAAGGTCCAACTATACAAAATAGGTAATCAAAAACCTAAATTTACAGTAATTATTTTTTCTTTGCGAGGGAAAATCACCAAGCTCCTCTAATATTTCACTTTTCTAGTACTATAACACCATGCATTTGAAACAGATTGTTTTAACTATTATACATGTTACAAACTATGATAAACTTTCTTTGGCAGCATGATTTATAGTGCGGTTTTCTGTATAACTAAATAAATACGGCTGTTTAAGTTTAGTTAGCACACGAGATAAAATTATTTTATTCCTAAAATAATGTAAAGTTGAGAAACGATATTTTTAAAATAATATTCTTAGTGGGAACTTTACACATTATATCCTGTGGCAAAATCTACATAGGACGCTTTATTTAGATATACTTTAACTGGATTTTATGCATTGTCGCCCATTTAAGCCTTTATACAGGGGTTGGATCTCATATTTCGGAAAAAATAAGAAAATGGCCATAGCCGGATTTTGCAAATTATTTCAAGCTACAAAATCTACATGGTATGTCTCATTTGGATGACCCTTAACTAAAAATTACGCTTAGCCGCCGAATTAAACCTTCAAACAGGGGTTAGAGCTCATATTTCGAAAAAAAAAATTCTTATAATTCGCTTAAAGCTACAATCGGACATTAACAAAGAAAGTGCATCAAAATTGTTTATTTAATTTAAATAAAAACGTAAACGCGGTATTCAAGAAATATTTTGTGGTAGTAGCTTCTGATTTTCCGAAATTGTTTCATTGCAACAGCAAAAATTATCAAGTCGACGTTTGCAGACTCGATTTGACAAAATTGAGTTAAAATCGCTTGAAAAAAGATCAGGGCATAAAGTTACAAGAGAGATGAAACGAATATTATTATCAAAACATTCTATGTCTACTAACTTTAGTTTAATTTAATATCAAGGGTACGTGGTTGTCTAAAAATCTTAATTCAATGGATTTAAAATGTTTCTAAAGGTCCAACTATACAAAATAGGTCATCAAAAAACTAAATTTACTGTAATTATTATTTCTTCGCGAGGACAAATCACCAAGCTCCTCTAATAATTTACTTTTCTAGCACTATAACACAATGCATTTGAAACAGATTGTTTTAGCTATTATACATGTTACAAACTATGATGAACTTTCTTGGGCAGCGTGATTTATGGGGCGGTTTTCTGTATTCCTAAATAAATACGGCTGTTTAGGTTTAGTTAGCAGACAAGATAAAATTATTTTATTCCTAAAATAATCTAAAGTTGAGAAACGATATTTTTAAAATAATATTCTTAGTGGGAACTTTACACATTATGTCCCGTGGCAAAATCTACATATGACGCTTTATTTAGATATACTTTATCTAGATTTTATGCATTGTCGCCCATTTAAGCCTTTATACAAGAGTTGGATCTCATATTTCGGAAAAAATAAGAAAATTGCCATAGCCGGATTTTGCCAATTATTTCACGCTACAAAATCTACATGGTATGTCTCATTTGGATGACCTTTAACTAAAAATTACGCTAAGCCGCCGAATTAAACCTTCAAACAGGGGTTGGAGCTCATATTTCAAAAAAAAAATTCTCATAATTCGTTTAATAGTTTAATTTAATATCAAGGGTCTGTGGTTGTCTTAAATCTTAATTCAATGGATTTAAAATGTTTTTAAAGATCCAACTATACAAAATAGGTAATCAAAAACCTAAATTTACGGTAATTATTATTTCTTTGCGAGGGAAAATCACCAAGCTCCTCTAATATTTCACTTTTCTAGCACTATAACACTATGCAATTGAAACAGATTGTTTTAACTATTATACATGTTACAAACTATGATAAACTTTCTTTGGCAGCATGATTTATGGTGCGGTTTTCTGTATTCCTAAATAAATACGGCTGATTAAGTTTAGTTAGCAGACGAGATAAAATTATTTTATTCCTAAAATAATCTAAAGTTGAGAAACGATATTTTTAAAATAATATTCTTAGTGGGAACTTAACACATTATATCCTGTGGCAAAATCTACATAGGACGCTTTATTTAGATATACTTTAACTAGATTTTATGCATTGTCGCCCATTTAAGCCTTTATACAAGGGTTGGATCAAATATTTCGGAAAAAATAAGAAAATGGCCATAGCCGGATTTTGCCAATTATTTCACGCTACAAAATCTACATGGTATGTCTCATTTGGATGACCTTTAACTAAAAATTACGCTTAGCCGCCGAATTAAACCTCAAACAGGGGTTGGAGCTCATATTTCAAAAAAAAAATTCTCATAATTCGCCTAATAGTTTAATTTAAAATCAAGGGTCCGTGGTTGTCTTAAATCTTAATTCAATGGATTTAAAATGTTTTTAACGCTTTATTTAGATATACCTTAACTAGATTTTATCCATTGTCGCCCATTTAAGCCTTTATACAGGGGTTGGATCTCATATTTCGGAAAAAATAAGAAAATGGCCATAGCCGGATTTTGCAAATTATTTCAAGCTACAAAATCTACATGGTATGTCTCATTTGGATGACCTTTAACTAAAAATTACGCTTAGCCGCCGAATTAAACCTTCAAACAGGGGTTGGAGCTCATATTTCAAAAAAAAAATTCTCATAATTCGTTTAATAGTTTAATTTAATATCAAGGGTCTGTGGTTGTCTTAAATCTTAATTCAATGGATTTAAAATGTTTTTAAAGGTCCAACTATACAAAATAGGTAATCAAAAACCTAAATTTACGGTAATTATTATTTCTTTGCGAGGGAAAATCACCAAGCTCCTCTAATATTTCACTTTCCTAGCACTATAACACCATGCTTTTGAAACAGATTGTTTTAACTATTATACATGTTACAAACTATGATAAACTTTCTTTGGCAGCATGATGTATGGTGCGGTTTTCTGTATTCCTAAATAAATACGGCTGTTTAAGTTTAGTTAGCAGACGAGATAAAATTATTTTATTCCTAAAATAATCTAAAGTTGAGAAACGATATTTTTAAAATAATATTCTTAGTGGGAACTTAACACATTATATCCTGTGGCAAAATCTACATAGGACGCTTTATTTAGATATACTTTAACTAGATTTTATGCATTGTCGCCCATTTAAGCCTTTATACAGGGGTTGGATCTCATATTTCGGAAAAAATAAGAAAATGGCCATAGCCGGATTTTGCAAATTATTTCAAGCTACAAAATCTACATGGTATGTCTCATTTGGATGACCCTTAACTAAAAATTACGCTTAGCCGCCGAATTAAACCTTCAAACAGGGGTTAGAGCTCATATTTCGAAAAAAAAATTCTTATAATTCGCTTAAAAGCTACAATCGGACATTAACAAAGAAAGTGCATCAAAATTGTTTATTTAATTTAAATAAAAACGTAAACGCGGTATTCAAGAAATATTTTGTGGTAGTAGCTTCTGATTTTCCGAAATTGTTTCATTGCAACAGCAAAAATTATCAAGTCGACGTTTGCAGACTCGATTTGACAAAATTGAGTTAAAATCGCTTGAAAAAAGATCAGGGCATAAAGTTACAAGAGAGATGAAACGAATATTATTATCAAAACATTCTATGTCTACTAACTTTAGTTTAATTTAATATCAAGGGTACGTGGTTGTCTAAAAATCTTAATTCAATGGATTTAAAATGTTTCTAAAGGTCCAACTATACAAAATAGGTCATCAAAAAACTAAATTTACTGTAATTATTATTTCTTCGCGAGGAAAAATCACCAAGCTCCTCTAATAATTTACTTTTCTAGCACTATAACACAATGCATTTGAAACAGATTGTTTTAGCTATTATACATGTTACAAACTATGATGAACTTTCTTGGGCAGCGTGATTTATGGTGCGGTTTTCTGTATTTCTAAATAAATACGGCTGTTTAGATTTAGTTAGCAGACGAGATAAAATTATTTTATTCCTAAAATAATCTAAAGTTGAGAAACGATATTTTTAAAATAATATTCTTAGTGGGAACTTTACACATTATGTCCCGTGGCAAAATCTACATATGACGCTTTATTTAGATATACTTTATCTAGATTTTATGCATTGTCGCCCATTTAAGCCTTTATACAAGGGTTGGATCTCATATTTCGGAAAAAATAAGAAAATGGCCATAGCCGGATTTTGCAAATTATTTCAAGCTACAAAATCTACATGGTATGTCTCATTTGGATGACCTTTACCTAAAAATTACGCTTAGCCGCCGAATTAAACCTTCAAACAGGGGTTGGAGCTCATATTTCAAAAAAAAAATTCTCATAATTCGTTTAATAGTTTAATTTAATATCAAGGGTCTGTGGTTGTCTTAAATCTTAATTCAATGGATTTAAAATGTTTTTAAAGATCCAACTATACAAAATAGGTAATCAAAAACCTAAATTTACAGTAATTATTATTTCTTTGCGAGGGAAAATCACCAAGCTCCTCTAATATTTCACTTTTCTAGCACTATAACACTATGCAATTGAAACAGATTGTTTTAACTATTATACATGTTACAAACTATGATAAACTTTCTTTGGCAGCATGATTTATGGTGCGGTTTTCTGTATTCCTAAATAAATACGGCTGTTTAAGTTTAGTTAGCAGACGAGATAAAATTATTTTATTCCTAAAATAATCTAAAGTTGAGAAACGATATTTTTAAAATAATATTCTTAGTGGGAACTTTACACATTATGTCCCGTGGCAAAATCTACATATGACGCTTTATTTAGATATACTTTATCTAGATTTTATGCATTGTCGCCCATTTAAGCCTTTATACAAGGGTTGGATCTCATATTTCGGAAAAAATAAGAAAATGGCCATAGCCGGATTTTGCCAATTATTTCACGCTACAAAATCTACATGGTATGTCTCATTTGGATGACCTTTAACTAAAAATTACGCTTAGCCGCCGAATTAAACCTCAAACAGGGGTTGGAGCTCATATTTAAAAAAAAAATTCTCATAATTCGCCTAATAGTTTAATTTAAAATCAAGGGTCCGTGGTTGTCTTAAATCTTAATTCAATGGATTTAAAATGTTTTTAACGCTTTATTTAGATATACTTTAACTAGATTTTATGCATTGTCGCCCATTTAAGCCTTTATACAGGGGTTGGATCTCATATTTCGGAAAAAATAAGAAAATGGCCATAGCCGGATTTTGCAAATTATTTCAAGCTACAAAATCTACATGGTATGTCTCATTTGGATGACCCTTAACTAAAAATTACGCTTAGCCGCCGAATTAAACCTTCAAACAGGGGTTAGAGCTCATATTTCGAAAAAAAAAATTCTTATAATTCGCTTAAAGCTACAATCGGACATTAACAAAGAAAGTGCATCAAAATTGTTTATTTAATTTAAATAAAAACGTAAACGCGGTATTCAAGAAATATTTTGTGGTAGTAGCTTCTGATTTTCCGAAATTGTTTCATTGCAACAGCAAAAATTATCAAGTCGACGTTTGCAGACTCGATTTGACAAAATTGAGTTAAAATCGCTTGAAAAAAGATCAGGGCATAAAGTTACAAGAGAGATGAAACGAATATTATTATCAAAACATTCTATGTCTACTAACTTTAGTTTAATTTAATATCAAGGGTACGTGGTTGTCTAAAAATCTTAATTCAATGGATTTAAAATGTTTCTAAAGGTCCAACTATACAAAATAGGTCATCAAAAAACTAAATTTACTGTAATTATTATTTCTTCGCGAGGAAAAATCACCAAGCTCCTCTAATAATTTACTTTTCTAGCACTATAACACAATGCATTTGAAACAGATTGTTTTAGCTATTATACATGTTACAAACTATGATGAACTTTCTTGGGCAGCGTGATTTATGGTGCGGTTTTCTGTATTCCTAAATAAATACGGCTGTTTAGGTTTAGTTAGCAGACGAGATAAAATTATTTTATTCCTAAAATAATCTAAAGTTGAGAAACGATATTTTTAAAATAATATCAAGGGTCCGTGGTTGTCTTAAATCTTAATTCAATGGATTTAAAATGTTTTTAAAGGTCCAACTATACAAAATAGGTAATCAAAAACCTAAATTTACAGTAATTATTTTTTCTTTGCGAGGGAAAATCACCAAGCTCCTCTAATATTTCACTTTTCTAGTACTATAACACCATGCATTTGAAACAGATTGTTTTAACTATTATACATGTTACAAACTATGATAAACTTTCTTTGGCAGCATGATTTATAGTGCGGTTTTCTGTATAACTAAATAAATACGGCTGTTTAAGTTTAGTTAGCACACGAGATAAAATTATTTTATTCCTAAAATAATGTAAAGTTGAGAAACGATATTTTTAAAATAATATTCTTAGTGGGAACTTTACACATTATATCCTGTGGCAAAATCTACATAGGACGCTTTATTTAGATATACTTTAACTGGATTTTATGCATTGTCGCCCATTTAAGCCTTTATACAGGGGTTGGATCTCATATTTCGGAAAAAATAAGAAAATGGCCATAGCCGGATTTTGCAAATTATTTCAAGCTACAAAATCTACATGGTATGTCTCATTTGGATGACCCTTAACTAAAAATTACGCTTAGCCGCCGAATTAAACCTTCAAACAGGGGTTAGAGCTCATATTTCGAAAAAAAAAATTCTTATAATTCGCTTAAAGCTACAATCGGACATTAACAAAGAAAGTGCATCAAAATTGTTTATTTAATTTAAATAAAAACGTAAACGCGGTATTCAAGAAATATTTTGTGGTAGTAGCTTCTGATTTTCCGAAATTGTTTCATTGCAACAGCAAAAATTATCAAGTCGACGTTTGCAGACTCGATTTGACAAAATTGAGTTAAAATCGCTTGAAAAAAGATCAGGGCATAAAGTTACAAGAGAGATGAAACGAATATTATTATCAAAACATTCTATGTCTACTAACTTTAGTTTAATTTAATATCAAGGGTACGTGGTTGTCTAAAAATCTTAATTCAATGGATTTAAAATGTTTCTAAAGGTCCAACTATACAAAATAGGTCATCAAAAAACTAAATTTACTGTAATTATTATTTCTTCGCGAGGAAAAATCACCAAGCTCCTCTAATAATTTACTTTTCTAGCACTATAACACAATGCATTTGAAACAGATTGTTTTAGCTATTATACATGTTACAAAACTATGATGAACTTTCTTGGGCAGCGTGATTTATGGTGCGGTTTTCTGTATTCCTAAATAAATACGGCTGTTTAGGTTTAGTTAGCAGACGAGATAAAATTATTTTATTCCTAAAATAATCTAAAGTTGAGAAACGATATTTTAAAAATAATATTCTTAGTGGGAACTTTACACATTATGTCCCGTGGCAAAATCTACATATGATGCTTTATTTAGATATACTTTATCTAGATTTTATGCATTGTCGCCCATTTAAGCCTTTATACAAGGGTTGGATCTCATATTTCGGAAAAAATAAGAAAATGGCCATAGCCGGATTTTGCCAATTATTTCACGCTACAAAATCTACATGGTATGTCTCATTTGGATGACCTTTAACTAAAAATTACGCTAAGCCGCCGAATTAAACCTTCAAACAGGGGTTGGAGCTCATATTTCAAAAAAAAAATTCTCATAATTCGTTTAATAGTTTAATTTAATATCAAGGGTCTGTGGTTGTCTTAAATCTTAATTCAATGGATTTAAAATGTTTTTAAAGATCCAACTATACAAAATAGGTAATCAAAAACCTAAATTTACAGTAATTATTATTTCTTTGCGAGGGAAAATCACCAAGCTCCTCTAATATTTCACTTTTCTAGCACTATAACACTATGCAATTGAAACAGATTGTTTTAACTATTATACATGTTACAAACTATGATAAACTTTCTTTGGCAGCATGATTTATGGTGCGGTTTTCTGTATTCTTAAATAAATACGGCTGTTTAAGTTTAGTTAGCAGACGAGATAAAATTATTTTATTCCTAAAATAATCTAAAGTTGAGAAACGATATTTTTAAAATAATATTCTTAGTGGGAACTTAACACATTATATCCTGTGGCAAAATCTACATAGGACGCTTTATTTAGATATACTTTAACTAGATTTTATGCATTGTCGCCCATTTAAGCCTTTATACAAGGGTTGGATCTCATATTTCGGAAAAAATAAGAAAATGGCCATAGCCGGATTTTGCCAATTATTTCACGCTACAAAATCTACATGGTATGTCTCATTTGGATGACCTTTAACTAAAAATTACGCTTAGCCGCCGAATTAAACCTCAAACAGGGGTTGGAGCTCATATTTCAAAAAAAAAATTCTCATAATTCGCCTAATAGTTTAATTTAAAATCAAGGGTCCGTGGTTGTCTTAAATCTTAATTCAATGGATTTAAAATGTTTTTAACGCTTTATTTAGATATACTTTAACTAGATTTTATGCATTGTCGCCCATTTAAGCCTTTATACAGGGGTTGGATCTCATATTTCGGAAAAAATAAGAAAATGGCCATAGCCGGATTTTGCAAATTATTTCAAGCTACAAAATCTACATGGTATGTCTCATTTGGATGACCTTTACCTAAAAATTACGCTTAGCCGCCGAATTAAACCTTCAAACAGGGGTTGGAGCTCATATTTCAAAAAAAAAATTCTCATAATTCGTTTAATAGTTTAATTTAATATCAAGGGTCTGTGGTTGTCTTAAATCTTAATTCAATGGATTTAAAATGTTTTTAAAGGTCCAACTATACAAAATAGGTAATCAAAAACCTAAATTTACGGTAATTATTATTTCTTTGCGAGGGAAAATCACCAAGCTCCTCTAATATTTCACTTTTCTAGCACTATAACACCATGCTTTTGAAACAGATTGTTTTAACTATTATACATGTTACAAACTATGATAAACTTTCTTTGGCAGCATGATGTATGGTGCGGTTTTCTGTATTCCTAAATAAATACGGCTGTTTAAGTTTAGTTAGCAGACGAGATAAAATTATTTTATTCCTAAAATAATCTAAAGTTGAGAAACGATATTTTTAAAATAATATTCTTAGTGGGAACTTAACACATTATATCCTGTGGCAAAATCTACATAGGACGCTTTATTTAGATATACTTTAACTAGATTTTATGCATTGTCGCCCATTTAAGCCTTTATACAGGGGTTGGATCTCATATTTCGGAAAAAATAAGAAAATGGCCATAGCCGGATTTTGCAAATTATTTCAAGCTACAAAATCTGCATGGTATGTCTCATTTGGATGACCCTTAACTAAAAATTACGCTTAGCCGCCGAATTAAACCTTCAAACAGGGGTTAGAGCTCATATTTCGAAAAAAAAAATTCTTATAATTCGCTTAAAAGCTACAATCGGACATTAACAAAGAAAGTGCATCAAAATTGTTTATTTAATTTAAATAAAAACGTAAACGCGGTATTCAAGAAATATTTTGTGGTAGTAGCTTCTGATTTTCCGAAATTGTTTCATTGCAACAGCAAAAATTATCAAGTCGACGTTTGCAGACTCGATTTGACAAAATTGAGTTAAAATCGCTTGAAAAAAGATCAGGGCATAAAGTTACAAGAGAGATGAAACGAATATTATTATCAAAACATTCTATGTCTACTAACTTTAGTTTAATTTAATATCAAGGGTACGTGGTTGTCTAAAAATCTTAATTCAATGGATTTAAAATGTTTCTAAAGGTCCAACTATACAAAATAGGTCATCAAAAAACTAAATTTACTGTAATTATTATTTCTTCGCGAGGAAAAATCACCAAGCTCCTCTAATAATTTACTTTTCTAGCACTATAACACAATGCATTTGAAACAGATTGTTTTAGCTATTATACATGTTACAAACTATGATGAACTTTCTTGGGCAGCGTGATTTATGGTGCGGTTTTCTGTATTCCTAAATAAATACGGCTGTTTAAGTTTAGTTAGCAGACGAGATAAAATTATTTTATTCCTAAAATAATGTAAAATTGAGAAACGATATTTTTAAAATAATATTCTTAGTGGGAACTTTACACATTATATCCTGTGGCAAAATCTACATAGGACGCTTTATTTAGATATACTTTAACTAGATTTTATGCATGGTCGCCCATTTAAGCCTTTATACAGGGGTTGGATCTCATATTTCAGAAAAAATAAGAAAATGGCCATAGCCGGATTTTGCAAATTATTTCACGCTACAAAATCTACATGATATGTCTCATTTGGATGACCTTTAACTAAAAATTACGCTTAGCCGCCGAATTAATCCTTCAAACAGGGGTTAGAGCTCGACTTTCAAAAAAAAAAAATTCTCATAATTCGCTTAATAGTTTAATTTAATATCAAGGGTCCGTGGTTGTCTTAAATCTTAATTCAATGGAATTAAAATGTTTTTAAAGGTCCAACTATACAAAATAGGTAATCAAAAACCTAAATTTACAGTAATTATTTTTTCTTTGCGAGGGAAAATCACCAAGCTCCTCTAATATTTCACTTTTCTAGTACTATAACACCATGCATTTGAAACAGATTGTTTTAACTATTATACATGTTACAAACTATAATAAACTTTCTTTGGCAGCATGATTTATGGTGCGGTTTTCTGTATTACTAAATAAATACGGCTGTTTAAGTTTAGTTGGCACACGAGATAAAATTATTTTATTCCTAAAATAATGTAAAGTTGAGAAACGATATTTTTAAAATAATATTCTTAGTGGGAACTTTACACATTATATCCTGTGGCAAAATCTACATAGGACGCTTTATTTAGATATACTTTAACTAGATTTTATGCATTGTCGCCTATTTAAGCCTTTATACAGGGGTTGGATCTCATATTTCGGAAAAAATAAGAAAATGGCCATAGCCGGATTTTGCAAATTATTTCAAGCTACAAAATCTACATGGTATGTCTCATTTGGATGACCCTTAACTAAAAATTACGCTTAGCCGCCGAATTAAACCTTCAAACAGGGGTTAGAGCTCATATTTCGAAAAAAAAAATTCTTATAATTCGCTTAAAAGCTACAATCGGACATTAACAAAGAAAGTGCATCAAAATTGTTTATTTAATTTAAATAAAAACGTAAACGCGGTATTCAAGAAATATTTTGTGGTAGTAGCTTCTGATTTTCCGAAATTGTTTAATTGCAACAGCAAAAATTATCAAGTCGACGTTTGCAGACTCGATTTGACAAAATTGAGTTAAAATCGCTTGAAAAAAGATCAGGGCATAAAGTTACAAGAGAGATGAAACGAATATTATTATCAAAACATTCTATGTCTACTAACTTTAGTTTAATTTAATATCAAGGGTACGTGGTTGTCTAAAAATCTTAATTCAATGGATTTAAAATGTTTCTAAAGGTCCAACTATACAAAATAGGTCATCAAAAAACTAAATTTACTGTAATTATTATTTCTTCGCGAGGACAAATCACCAAGCTCCTCTAATAATTTACTTTTCTAGCACTATAACACAATGCATTTGAAACAGATTGTTTTAGCTATTATACATGTTACAAACTATGATGAACTTTCTTGGGCAGCGTGATTTATGGGGCGGTTTTCTGTATTCCTAAATAAATACGGCTGTTTAGGTTTAGTTAGCAGACAAGATAAAATTATTTTATTCCTAAAATAATCTAAAGTTGAGAAACGATATTTTTAAAATAATATTCTTAGTGGGAACTTTACACATTATGTCCCGTGGCAAAATCTACATATGACGCTTTATTTAGATATACTTTATCTAGATTTTATGCATTGTCGCCCATTTAAGCCTTTATACAAGAGTTGGATCTCATATTTCGGAAAAAATAAGAAAATTGCCATAGCCGGATTTTGCCAATTATTTCACGCTACAAAATCTACATGGTATGTCTCATTTGGATGACCTTTAACTAAAAATTACGCTAAGCCGCCGAATTAAACCTTCAAACAGGGGTTGGAGCTCATATTTCAAAAAAAAAATTCTCATAATTCGTTTAATAGTTTAATTTAATATCAAGGGTCTGTGGTTGTCTTAAATCTTAATTCAATGGATTTAAAATGTTTTTAAAGATCCAACTATACAAAATAGGTAATCAAAAACCTAAATTTACGGTAATTATTATTTCTTTGCGAGGGAAAATCACCAAGCTCCTCTAATATTTCACTTTTCTAGCACTATAACACTATGGAATTGAAACAGATTGTTTTAACTATTATACATGTTACAAACTATGATAAACTTTCTTTGGCAGCATGATTTATGGTGCGGTTTTCTGTATTCCTAAATAAATACGGCTGATTAAGTTTAGTTAGCAGACGAGATAAAATTATTTTATTCCTAAAATAATGTAAAATTGAGAAACGATATTTTTAAAATAATATTCTTAGTGGGAACTTTACACATTATATCCTGTGGCAAAATCTACATAGGACGCTTTATTTAGATATACTTTAACTAGATTTTATGCATTGTCGCCTATTTAAGCCTTTATACAGGGGTTGGATCTCATATTTCGGAAAAAATAAGAAAATGGCCATAGCCGGAATTTGCAAATTATTTCAAGCTACAAAATCTACATGGTATGTCTCATTTGGATGACCCTTAACTAAAAATTACGCTTAGCCGCCGAATTAAACCTTCAAACAGGGGTTAGAGCTCATATTTCGAAAAAAAAAATTCTTATAATTCGCTTAAAAGCTACAATCGGACATTAACAAAGAAAGTGCATCAAAATTGTTTATTTAATTTAAATAAAAACGTAAACGCGGTATTCAAGAAATATTTTGTGGTAGTAGCTTCTGATTTTCCG
The DNA here is from genome assembly GCA_935413205.1 of Polydrusus cervinus. Taxonomy (NCBI): domain Eukaryota; kingdom Metazoa; phylum Arthropoda; class Insecta; order Coleoptera; family Curculionidae; genus Polydrusus; species Polydrusus cervinus. The sequence continues at coordinate 13,169,675 of OW284517.1, forward strand.
AAATTGTTTCATTGCAACAGCAAAAATTATCAAGTCGACGTTTGCAGACTCGATTTGACAAAATTGAGTTAAAATCGCTTGAAAAAAGATCAGGGCATAAAGTTACAAGAGAGATGAAACGAATATTATTATCAAAACATTCTATGTCTACTAACTTTAGTTTAATTTAATATCAAGGGTACGTGGTTGTCTAAAAATCTTAATTCAATGGATTTAAAATGTTTCTAAAGGTCCAACTATACAAAATAGGTCATCAAAAAACTAAATTTACTGTAATTATTATTTCTTCGCGAGGAAAAATCACCAAGCTCCTCTAATAATTTACTTTTCTAGCACTATAACACAATGCATTTGAAACAGATTGTTTTAGCTATTATACATGTTACAAACTATGATGAACTTTCTTGGGCAGCGTGATTTATGGTGCGGTTTTCTGTATTTCTAAATAAATACGGCTGTTTAGGTTTAGTTAGCAGACGAGATAAAATTATTTTATTCCTAAAATAATCTAAAGTTGAGAAACGATATTTTTAAAATAATATTCTTAGTGGGAACTTTACACATTATGTCCCGTGGCAAAATCTACATATGACGCTTTATTTAGATATACTTTATCTAGATTTTATGCATTGTCGCCCATTTAAGCCTTTATACAAGGGTTGGATCTCATATTTCGGAAAAAATAAGAAAATGGCCATAGCCGGATTTTGCCAATTATTTCACGCTACAAAATCTACATGGTATGTCTCATTTGGATGACCTTTAACTAAAAATTACGCTTAGCCGCCGAATTAAACCTCAAACAGGGGTTGGAGCTCATATTTAAAAAAAAAATTCTCATAATTCGCCTAATAGTTTAATTTAAAATCAAGGGTCCGTGGTTGTCTTAAATCTTAATTCAATGGATTTAAAATGTTTTTAACGCTTTATTTAGATATACTTTAACTAGATTTTATGCATTGTCGCCCATTTAAGCCTTTATACAGGGGTTGGATCTCATATTTCGGAAAAAATAAGAAAATGGCCATAGCCGGATTTTGCAAATTATTTCAAGCTACAAAATCTACATGGTATGTCTCATTTGGATGACCTTTACCTAAAAATTATGCTTAGCCGCCGAATTAAACCTTCAAACAGGGGTTGGAGCTCATATTTCAAAAAAAAAATTCTCATAATTCGTTTAATAGTTTAATTTAATATCAAGGGTCTGTGGTTGTCTTAAATCTTAATTCAATGAATTTAAAATGTTTTTAAAGGTCCAACTATACAAAATAGGTAATCAAAAACCTAAATTTACGGTAATTATTATTTCTTTGCGAGGGAAAATCACCAAGCTCCTCTAATATTTCAGTTTCCTAGCACTATAACACCATGCTTTTGAAACAGATTGTTTTAACTATTATACATGTTACAAACTATGATAAACTTTCTTTGGCAGCATGATGTATGGTGCGGTTTTCTGTATTCCTAAATAAATACGGCTGTTTAAGTTTAGTTAGCAGACGAGATAAAATTATTTTATTCCTAAAATAATGTAAAGTTGAGAAACGATATTTTTAAAATAATATTCTTAGTGGGAACTTTACACATTATATCCTGTGGCAAAATCTACATAGGACGCTTTATTTAGATATACTTTAACTGGATTTTATGCATTGTCGCCTATTTAAGCCTTTATACAGGGGTTGGATCTCATATTTCGGAAAAAATAAGAAAATGGCCATAGCCGGATTTTGCAAATTATTTCAAGCTACAAAATCTACATGGTATGTCTCATTTGGATGACCCTTAACTAAAAATTACGCTTAGCCGCCGAATTAAACCTTCAAACAGGGGTTAGAGCTCATATTTCGAAAAAAAAAATTCTTATAATTCGCTTAAAGCTACAATCGGACATTAACAAAGAAAGTGCATCAAAATTGTTTATTTAATTTAAATAAAAACGTAAACGCGGTATTCAAGAAATATTTTGTGGTAGTAGCTTCTGATTTTCCGAAATTGTTTCATTGCAACAGCAAAAATTATCAAGTCGACGTTTGCAGACTCGATTTGACAAAATTGAGTTAAAATCGCTTGAAAAAAGATCAGGGCATAAAGTTACAAGAGAGATGAAACGAATATTATTATCAAAACATTCTATGTCTACTAACTTTAGTTTAATTTAATATCAAGGGTACGTGGTTGTCTAAAAATCTTAATTCAATGGATTTAAAATGTTTCTAAAGGTCCAACTATACAAAATAGGTCATCAAAAAACTAAATTTATTGTAATTATTATTTCTTCGCGAGGAAAAATCACCAAGCTCCTCTAATAATTTACTTTTCTAGCACTATAACACAATGCATTTGAAACAGATTGTTTTAGCTATTATACATGTTACAAACTATGATGAACTTTCTTGGGCAGCGTGATTTATGGTGCGGTTTTCTGTATTCCTAAATAAATACGGCTGTTTAGGTTTAGTTAGCAGACGAGATAAAATTATTTTATTCCTAAAATAATCTAAAGTTGAGAAACGATATTTTTAAAATAATATCAAGGGTCCGTGGTTGTCTTAAATCTTAATTCAATGGATTTAAAATGTTTTTAAAGGTCCAACTATACAAAATAGGTAATCAAAAACCTAAATTTACAGTAATTATTTTTTCTTTGCGAGGGAAAATCACCAAGCTCCTCTAATATTTCACTTTTCTAGTACTATAACACCATGCATTTGAAACAGATTGTTTTAACTATTATACATGTTACAAACTATGATAAACTTTCTTTGGCAGCATGATTTATAGTGCGGTTTTCTGTATAACTAAATAAATACGGCTGTTTAAGTTTAGTTAGCACACGAGATAAAATTATTTTATTCCTAAAATAATGTAAAGTTGAGAAACGATATTTTTAAAATAATATTCTTAGTGGGAACTTTACACATTATATCCTGTGGCAAAATCTACATAGGACGCTTTATTTAGATATACTTTAACTGGATTTTATGCATTGTCGCCTATTTAAGCCTTTATACAGGGGTTGGATCTCATATTTCGGAAAAAATAAGAAAATGGCCATAGCCGGATTTTGCAAATTATTTCAAGCTACAAAATCTACATGGTATGTCTCATTTGGATGACCCTTAACTAAAAATTACGCTTAGCCGCCGAATTAAACCTTCAAACAGGGGTTGGAGCTCATATTTCAAAAAAAAAATTCTCATAATTCGTTTAATAGTTTAATTTAATATCAAGGGTCTGTGGTTGTCTTAAATCTTAATTCAATGGATTTAAAATGTTTTTAAAGATCCAACTATACAAAATAGGTAATCAAAAACCTAAATTTACAGTAATTATTATTTCTTTGCGAGGGAAAATCACCAAGCTCCTCTAATATTTCACTTTTCTAGCACTATAACACTATGCAATTGAAACAGATTGTTTTAACTATTATACATGTTACAAACTATGATAAACTTTCTTTGGCAGCATGATTTATGGTGCGGTTTTCTGTATTCCTAAATAAATACGGCTGTTTAAGTTTAGTTAGCAGACGAGATAAAATTATTTTATTCCTAAAATAATCTAAAGTTGAGAAACGATATTTTTAAAATAATATTCTTAGTGGGAACTTAACACATTATATCCTGTGGCAAAATCTACATAGGACGCTTTATTTAGATATACTTTAACTAGATTTTATGCATTGTCGCCCATTTAAGCCTTTATACAAGGGTTGGATCTCATATTTCGGAAAAAATAAGAAAATGGCCATAGCCGGATTTTGCCAATTATTTCACGCTACAAAATCTACATGGTATGTCTCATTTGGATGACCTTTAACTAAAAATTACGCTTAGCCGCCGAATTAAACCTCAAACAGGGGTTGGAGCTCATATTTCAAAAAAAAAATTCTCATAATTCGCCTAATAGTTTAATTTAAAATCAAGGGTCCGTGGTTGTCTTAAATCTTAATTCAATGGATTTAAAATGTTTTTAACGCTTTATTTAGATATACTTTAACTAGATTTTATGCATTGTCGCCCATTTAAGCCTTTATACAGGGGTTGGATCTCATATTTCGGAAAAAATAAGAAAATGGCCATAGCCGGATTTTGCAAATTATTTCAAGCTACAAAATCTACATGGTATGTCTCATTTGGATGACCTTTACCTAAAAATTACGCTTAGCCGCCGAATTAAACCTTCAAACAGGGGTTGGAGCTCATATTTCAAAAAAAAAATTCTCATAATTCGTTTAATAGTTTAATTTAATATCAAGGGTCTATGGTTGTCTTAAATCTTAATTCAATGGATTTAAAATGTTTTTAAAGGTCCAACTATACAAAATAGGTAATCAAAAACCTAAATTTACGGTAATTATTATTTCTTTGCGAGGGAAAATCACCAAGCTCCTCTAATATTTCACTTTTCTAGCACTATAACACCATGCTTTTGAAACAGATTGTTTTAACTATTATACATGTTACAAACTATGATAAACTTTCTTTGGCAGCATGATGTATGGTGCGGTTTTCTGTATTCCTAAATAAATACGGCTGTTTAAGTTTAGTTAGCAGACGAGATAAAATTATTTTATTCCTAAAATAATCTAAAGTTGAGAAACGATATTTTTAAAATAATATTCTTAGTGGGAACTTAACACATTATATCCTGTGGCAAAATCTACATAGGACGCTTTATTTAGATATACTTTAACTAGATTTTATGCATTGTCGCCCATTTAAGCCTTTATACAGGGGTTGGATCTCATATTTCGGAAAAAATAAGAAAATGGCCATAGCCGGATTTTGCAAATTATTTCAAGCTACAAAATCTACATGGTATGTCTCATTTGGATGACCCTTAACTAAAAATTACGCTTAGCCGCCGAATTAAACCTTCAAACAGGGGTTAGAGCTCATATTTCGAAAAAAAAAAATTCTTATAATTCGCTTAAAAGCTACAATCGGACATTAACAAAGAAAGTGCATCAAAATTGTTTATTTAATTTAAATAAAAACGTAAACGCGGTATTCAAGAAATATTTTGTGGTAGTAGCTTCTGATTTTCCGAAATTGTTTCATTGCAACAGCAAAAATTATCAAGTCGACGTTTGCAGACTCGATTTGACAAAATTGAGTTAAAATCGCTTGAAAAAAGATCAGGGCATAAAGTTACAAGAGAGATGAAACGAATATTATTATCAAAACATTCTATGTCTACTAACTTTAGTTTAATTTAATATCAAGGGTACGTGGTTGTCTAAAAATCTTAATTCAATGGATTTAAAATGTTTCTAAAGGTCCAACTATACAAAATAGGTCATCAAAAAACTAAATTTACTGTAATTATTATTTCTTCGCGAGGAAAAATCACCAAGCTCCTCTAATAATTTACTTTTCTAGCACTATAACACAATGCATTTGAAACAGATTGTTTTAGCTATTATACATGTTACAAAACTATGATGAACTTTCTTGGGCAGCGTGATTTATGGTGCGGTTTTCTGTATTCCTAAATAAATACGGCTGTTTAGGTTTAGTTAGCAGACGAGATAAAATTATTTTATTCCTAAAATAATCTAAAGTTGAGAAACGATATTTTTAAAATAATATTCTTAGTGGGAACTTTATACATTATGTCCCGTGGCAAAATCTACATATGACGCTTTATTTAGATATACTTTATCTAGATTTTATGCATTGTCGCCCATTTAAGCCTTTATACAAGGGTTGGATCTCATATTTCGGAAAAAATAAGAAAATGGCCATAGCCGGATTTTGCCAATTATTTCACGCTACAAAATCTACATGGTATGTCTCATTTGGATGACCTTTAACTAAAAATTATGCTAAGCCGCCGAATTAAACCTTCAAACAGGGGTTGGAGCTCATATTTCAAAAAAAAAATTCTCATAATTCGTTTAATAGTTTAATTTAATATCAAGGGTCTGTGGTTGTCTTAAATCTTAATTCAATGGATTTAAAATGTTTTTAAAGATCCAACTATACAAAATAGGTAATCAAAAACCTAAATTTACAGTAATTATTATTTCTTTGCGAGGGAAAATCACCAAGCTCCTCTAATATTTCACTTTTCTAGCACTATAACACTATGCAATTGAAACAGATTGTTTTAACTATTATACATGTTACAAACTATGATAAACTTTCTTTGGCAGCATGATTTATGGTGCGGTTTTCTGTATTACTAAATAAATACGGCTGTTTAAGTTTAGTTAGCACACGAGATAAAATTATTTTATTTCTAAAATAATGTAAAGTTGAGAAACGATATTTTTAAAATAATATTCTTAGTGGGAACTTTACACATTATATCCTGTGGCAAAATCTACATAGGACGCTTTATTTAGATATACTTTAACTAGATTTTATGCATTGTCGCCTATTTAAGCCTTTATACAGGGGTTGGATCTCATATTTCGGAAAAAATAAGAAAATGGCCATAGCCGGAATTTGCAAATTATTTCAAGCTACAAAATCTACATGGTATGTCTCATTTGGATGACCCTTAACTAAAAATTACGCTTAGCCGCCGAATTAAACCTTCAAACAGGGGTTAGAGCTCATATTTCGAAAAAAAAAATTCTTATAATTCGCTTAAAAGCTACAATCGGACATTAACAAAGAAAGTGCATCAAAATTGTTTATTTAATTTAAATAAAAACGTAAACGCGGTATTCAAGAAATATTTTGTGGTAGTAGCTTCTGATTTTCCGAAATTGTTTCATTGCAACAGCAAAAATTATCAAGTCGACGTTTGCAGACTCGATTTGACAAAATTGAGTTAAAATCGCTTGAAAAAAGATCAGGGCATAAAGTTACAAGAGAGATGAAACGAATATTATTATCAAAACATTCTATGTCTACTAACTTTAGTTTAATTTAATATCAAGGGTACGTGGTTGTCTAAAAATCTTAATTCAATGGATTTAAAATGTTTCTAAAGGTCCAACTATACAAAATAGGTCATCAAAAAACTAAATTTACTGTAATTATTATTTCTTCGCGAGGAAAAATCACCAAGCTCCTCTAATAATTTACTTTTCTAGCACTATAACACAATGCATTTGAAACAGATTGTTTTAGCTATTATACATGTTACAAACTATGATGAACTTTCTTGGGCAGCGTGATTTATGGTGCGGTTTTCTGTATTTCTAAATAAATACGGCTGTTTAGGTTTAGTTAGCAGACGAGATAAAATTATTTTATTCCTAAAATAATCTAAAGTTGAGAAACGATATTTTTAAAATAATATTCTTAGTGGGAACTTTACACATTATGTCCCGTGGCAAAATCTACATATGACGCTTTATTTAGATATACTTTATCTAGATTTTATGCATTGTCGCCCATTTAAGCCTTTATACAAGGGTTGGATCTCATATTTCGGAAAAAATAAGAAAATGGCCATAGCCGGATTTTGCCAATTATTTCACGCTACAAAATCTACATGGTATGTCTCATTTGGATGACCTTTAACTAAAAATTACGCTTAGCCGCCGAATTAAACCTCAAACAGGGGTTGGAGCTCATATTTAAAAAAAAAATTCTCATAATTCGCCTAATAGTTTAATTTAAAATCAAGGGTCCGTGGTTGTCTTAAATCTTAATTCAATGGATTTAAAATGTTTTTAACGCTTTATTTAGATATACTTTAACTAGATTTTATGCATTGTCGCCCATTTAAGCCTTTATACAGGGGTTGGATCTCATATTTCGGAAAAAATAAGAAAATGGCCATAGCCGGATTTTGCAAATTATTTCAAGCTACAAAATCTACATGGTATGTCTCATTTGGATGACCTTTACCTAAAAATTATGCTTAGCCGCCGAATTAAACCTTCAAACAGGGGTTGGAGCTCATATTTCAAAAAAAAAATTCTCATAATTCGTTTAATAGTTTAATTTAATATCAAGGGTCTGTGGTTGTCTTAAATCTTAATTCAATGGATTTAAAATGTTTTTAAAGGTCCAACTATACAAAATAGGTAATCAAAAACCTAAATTTACGGTAATTATTATTTCTTTGCGAGGGAAAATCACCAAGCTCCTCTAATATTTCACTTTCCTAGCACTATAACACCATGCTTTTGAAACAGATTGTTTTAACTATTATACATGTTACAAACTATGATAAACTTTCTTTGGCAGCATGATGTATGGTGCGGTTTTCTGTATTCCTAAATAAATACGGCTGTTTAAGTTTAGTTAGCAGACGAGATAAAATTATTTTATTCCTAAAATAATGTAAAGTTGAGAAACGATATTTTTAAAATAATATTCTTAGTGGGAACTTTACACATTATATCCTGTGGCAAAATCTACATAGGACGCTTTATTTAGATATACTTTAACTGGATTTTATGCATTGTCGCCTATTTAAGCCTTTATACAGGGGTTGGATCTCATATTTCGGAAAAAATAAGAAAATGGCCATAGCCGGATTTTGCAAATTATTTCAAGCTACAAAATCTACATGGTATGTCTCATTTGGATGACCCTTAACTAAAAATTACGCTTAGCCGCCGAATTAAACCTTCAAACAGGGGTTAGAGCTCATATTTCGAAAAAAAAAAATTCTTATAATTCGCTTAAAGCTACAATCGGACATTAACAAAGAAAGTGCATCAAAATTGTTTATTTAATTTAAATAAAAACGTAAACGCGGTATTCAAGAAATATTTTGTGGTAGTAGCTTCTGATTTTCCGAAATTGTTTCATTGCAACAGCAAAAATTATCAAGTCGACGTTTGCAGACTCGATTTGACAAAATTGAGTTAAAATCGCTTGAAAAAAGATCAGGGCATAAAGTTACAAGAGAGATGAAACGAATATTATTATCAAAACATTCTATGTCTACTAACTTTAGTTTAATTTAATATCAAGGGTACGTGGTTGTCTAAAAATCTTAATTCAATGGATTTAAAATGTTTCTAAAGGTCCAACTATACAAAATAGGTCATCAAAAAACTAAATTTATTGTAATTATTATTTCTTCGCGAGGAAAAATCACCAAGCTCCTCTAATAATTTACTTTTCTAGCACTATAACACAATGCATTTGAAACAGATTGTTTTAGCTATTATACATGTTACAAACTATGATGAACTTTCTTGGGCAGCGTGATTTATGGTGCGGTTTTCTGTATTCCTAAATAAATACGGCTGTTTAGGTTTAGTTAGCAGACGAGATAAAATTATTTTATTCCTAAAATAATCTAAAGTTGAGAAACGATATTTTTAAAATAATATCAAGGGTCCGTGGTTGTCTTAAATCTTAATTCAATGGATTTAAAATGTTTTTAAAGGTCCAACTATACAAAATAGGTAATCAAAAACCTAAATTTACAGTAATTATTTTTTCTTTGCGAGGGAAAATCACCAAGCTCCTCTAATATTTCACTTTTCTAGTACTATAACACCATGCATTTGAAACAGATTGTTTTAACTATTATACATGTTACAAACTATGATAAACTTTCTTTGGCAGCATGATTTATAGTGCGGTTTTCTGTATAACTAAATAAATACGGCTGTTTAAGTTTAGTTAGCACACGAGATAAAATTATTTTATTCCTAAAATAATGTAAAGTTGAGAAACGATATTTTTAAAATAATATTCTTAGTGGGAACTTTACACATTATATCCTGTGGCAAAATCTACATAGGACGCTTTATTTAGATATACTTTAACTGGATTTTATGCATTGTCGCCTATTTAAGCCTTTATACAGGGGTTGGATCTCATATTTCGGAAAAAATAAGAAAATGGCCATAGCCGGATTTTGCAAATTATTTCAAGCTACAAAATCTACATGGTATGTCTCATTTGGATGACCCTTAACTAAAAATTACGCTTAGCCGCCGAATTAAACCTTCAAACAGGGGTTGGAGCTCATATTTCAAAAAAAAAATTCTCATAATTCGTTTAATAGTTTAATTTAATATCAAGGGTCTGTGGTTGTCTTAAATCTTAATTCAATGGATTTAAAATGTTTTTAAAGATCCAACTATACAAAATAGGTAATCAAAAACCTAAATTTACAGTAATTATTATTTCTTTGCGAGGGAAAATCACCAAGCTCCTCTAATATTTCACTTTTCTAGCACTATAACACTATGCAATTGAAACAGATTGTTTTAACTATTATACATGTTACAAACTATGATAAACTTTCTTTGGCAGCATGATTTATGGTGCGGTTTTCTGTATTCCTAAATAAATACGGCTGTTTAAGTTTAGTTAGCAGACGAGATAAAATTATTTTATTCCTAAAATAATCTAAAGTTGAGAAACGATATTTTTAAAATAATATTCTTAGTGGGAACTTAACACATTATATCCTGTGGCAAAATCTACATAGGACGCTTTATTTAGATATACTTTAACTAGATTTTATGCATTGTCGCCCATTTAAGCCTTTATACAAGGGTTGGATCTCATATTTCGGAAAAAATAAGAAAATGGCCATAGCCGGATTTTGCCAATTATTTCACGCTACAAAATCTACATGGTATGTCTCATTTGGATGACCTTTAACTAAAAATTACGCTTAGCCGCCGAATTAAACCTCAAACAGGGGTTGGAGCTCATATTTCAAAAAAAAAATTCTCATAATTCGCCTAATAGTTTAATTTAAAATCAAGGGTCCGTGGTTGTCTTAAATCTTAATTCAATGGATTTAAAATGTTTTTAACGCTTTATTTAGATATACTTTAACTAGATTTTATGCATTGTCGCCCATTTAAGCCTTTATACAGGGGTTGGATCTCATATTTCGGAAAAAATAAGAAAATGGCCATAGCCGGATTTTGCAAATTATTTCAAGCTACAAAATCTACATGGTATGTCTCATTTGGATGACCTTTACCTAAAAATTACGCTTAGCCGCCGAATTAAACCTTCAAACAGGGGTTGGAGCTCATATTTCAAAAAAAAAATTCTCATAATTCGTTTAATAGTTTAATTTAATATCAAGGGTCTATGGTTGTCTTAAATCTTAATTCAATGGATTTAAAATGTTTTTAAAGGTCCAACTATACAAAATAGGTAATCAAAAACCTAAATTTACGGTAATTATTATTTCTTTGCGAGGGAAAATCACCAAGCTCCTCTAATATTTCACTTTTCTAGCACTATAACACCATGCTTTTGAAACAGATTGTTTTAACTATTATACATGTTACAAACTATGATAAACTTTCTTTGGCAGCATGATGTATGGTGCGGTTTTCTGTATTCCTAAATAAATACGGCTGTTTAAGTTTAGTTAGCAGACGAGATAAAATTATTTTATTCCTAAAATAATCTAAAGTTGAGAAACGATATTTTTAAAATAATATTCTTAGTGGGAACTTAACACATTATATCCTGTGGCAAAATCTACATAGGACGCTTTATTTAGATATACTTTAACTAGATTTTATGCATTGTCGCCCATTTAAGCCTTTATACAGGGGTTGGATCTCATATTTCGGAAAAAATAAGAAAATGGCCATAGCCGGATTTTGCAAATTATTTCAAGCTACAAAATCTACATGGTATGTCTCATTTGGATGACCCTTAACTAAAAATTACGCTTAGCCGCCGAATTAAACCTTCAAACAGGGGTTAGAGCTCATATTTCGAAAAAAAAAAATTCTTATAATTCGCTTAAAAGCTACAATCGGACATTAACAAAGAAAGTGCATCAAAATTGTTTATTTAATTTAAATAAAAACGTAAACGCGGTATTCAAGAAATATTTTGTGGTAGTAGCTTCTGATTTTCCGAAATTGTTTCATTGCAACAGCAAAAATTATCAAGTCGACGTTTGCAGACTCGATTTGACAAAATTGAGTTAAAATCGCTTGAAAAAAGATCAGGGCATAAAGTTACAAGAGAGATGAAACGAATATTATTATCAAAACATTCTATGTCTACTAACTTTAGTTTAATTTAATATCAAGGGTACGTGGTTGTCTAAAAATCTTAATTCAATGGATTTAAAATGTTTCTAAAGGTCCAACTATACAAAATAGGTCATCAAAAAACTAAATTTACTGTAATTATTATTTCTTCGCGAGGAAAAATCACCAAGCTCCTCTAATAATTTACTTTTCTAGCACTATAACACAATGCATTTGAAACAGATTGTTTTAGCTATTATACATGTTACAAAACTATGATGAACTTTCTTGGGCAGCGTGATTTATGGTGCGGTTTTCTGTATTCCTAAATAAATACGGCTGTTTAGGTTTAGTTAGCAGACGAGATAAAATTATTTTATTCCTAAAATAATCTAAAGTTGAGAAACGATATTTTTAAAATAATATTCTTAGTGGGAACTTTATACATTATGTCCCGTGGCAAAATCTACATATGACGCTTTATTTAGATATACTTTATCTAGATTTTATGCATTGTCGCCCATTTAAGCCTTTATACAAGGGTTGGATCTCATATTTCGGAAAAAATAAGAAAATGGCCATAGCCGGATTTTGCCAATTATTTCACGCTACAAAATCTACATGGTATGTCTCATTTGGATGACCTTTAACTAAAAATTACGCTAAGCCGCCGAATTAAACCTTCAAACAGGGGTTGGAGCTCATATTTCAAAAAAAAAATTCTCATAATTCGTTTAATAGTTTAATTTAATATCAAGGGTCTGTGGTTGTCTTAAATCTTAATTCAATGGATTTAAAATGTTTTTAAAGATCCAACTATACAAAATAGGTAATCAAAAACCTAAATTTACAGTAATTATTATTTCTTTGCGAGGGAAAATCACCAAGCTCCTCTAATATTTCACTTTTCTAGCACTATAACACTATGCAATTGAAACAGATTGTTTTAACTATTATACATGTTACAAACTATGATAAACTTTCTTTGGCAGCATGATTTATGGTGCGGTTTTCTGTATTCCTAAATAAATACGGCTGTTTAAGTTTAGTTAGCAGACGAGATAAAATTATTTTATTCCTAAAATAATCTAAAGTTGAGAAACGATATTTTTAAAATAATATTCTTAGTGGGAACTTAACACATTATATCCTGTGGCAAAATCTACATAGGACGCTTTATTTAGATATACTTTAACTAGATTTTATGCATTGTCGCCCATTTAAGCCTTTATACAAGGGTTGGATCTCATATTTCGGAAAAAATAAGAAAATGGCCATAGCCGGATTTTGCCAATTATTTCACGCTACAAAATCTACATGGTATGTCTCATTTGGATGACCTTTAACTAAAAATTACGCTTAGCCGCCGAATTAAACCTTCAAACAGGGGTTAGAGCTCATATTTCGAAAAAAAAAATTCTTATAATTCGCTTAAAGCTACAATCGGACATTAACAAAGAAAGTGCATCAAAATTGTTTATTTAATTTAAATAAAAACGTAAACGCGGTATTCAAGAAATATTTTGTGGTAGTAGCTTCTGATTTTCCGAAATTGTTTCATTGCAACAGCAAAAATTATCAAGTCGACGTTTGCAGACTCGATTTGACAAAATTGAGTTAAAATCGCTTGAAAAAAGATCAGGGCATAAAGTTACAAGAGAGATGAAACGAATATTATTATCAAAACATTCTATGTCTACTAACTTTAGTTTAATTTAATATCAAGGGTACGTGGTTGTCTAAAAATCTTAATTCAATGGATTTAAAATGTTTCTAAAGGTCCAACTATACAAAATAGGTCATCAAAAAACTAAATTTACTGTAATTATTATTTCTTCGCGAGGAAAAATCACCAAGCTCCTCTAATAATTTACTTTTCTAGCACTATAACACAATGCATTTGAAACAGATTGTTTTAGCTATTATACATGTTACAAAACTATGATGAACTTTCTTGGGCAGCGTGATTTAGGGTGCGGTTTTCTGTATTCCTAAATAAATACGGCTGTTTAGGTTTAGTTAGCAGACGAGATAAAATTATTTTATTCCTAAAATAATGTAAAGTTGAGAAACGATATTTTTAAAATAATATTCTTAGTGGGAACTTTACACATTATGTCCCGTGGCAAAATCTACATATGACGCTTTTTTTAGATATACTTTATCTAGATTTTATGCATTGTCGCCCATTTAAGCCTTTATACAAGGGTTGGATCTCATATTTCGGAAAAAATAAGAAAATGGCCATAGCCGGATTTTGCCAATTATTTCACGCTACAAAATCTACATGGTATGTCTCATTTGGATGACCTTTAACTAAAAATTACGCTAAGCCGCCGAATTAAACCTTCAAACAGGGGTTGGAGCTCATATTTCAAAAAAAAAATTCTCATAATTCGTTTAATAGTTTAATTTAATATCAAGGGTCTGTGGTTGTCTTAAATCTTAATTCAATGGATTTAAAATGTTTTTAAAGATCCAACTATACAAAATAGGTAATCAAAAACCTAAATTTACAGTAATTATTATTTCTTTGCGAGGGAAAATCACCAAGCTCCTCTAATATTTCACTTTTCTAGCACTATAACACTATGCAATTGAAACAGATTGTTTTAACTATTATACATGTTACAAACTATGATAAACTTTCTTTGGCAGCATGATTTATGGTGCGGTTTTCTGTATTCCTAAATAAATACGGCTGTTTAAGTTTAGTTAGCAGACGAGATAAAATTATTTTATTCCTAAAATAATCTAAAGTTGAGAAACGATATTTTTAAAATAATATTCTTAGTGGGAACTTAACACATTATATCCTGTGGCAAAATCTACATAGGACGCTTTATTTAGATATACTTTAACTAGATTTTATGCATTGTCGCCCATTTAAGCCTTTATACAAGGGTTGGATCTCATATTTCGGAAAAAATAAGAAAATGGCCATAGCCGGATTTTGCCAATTATTTCACGCTACAAAATCTACATGGTATGTCTCATTTGGATGACCTTTAACTAAAAATTACGCTTAGCCGCCGAATTAAACCTCAAACAGGGGTTGGAGCTCATATTTCAAAAAAAAAATTCTCATAATTCGCCTAATAGTTTAATTTAAAATCAAGGGTCCGTGGTTGTCTTAAATCTTAATTCAATGGATTTAAAATGTTTTTAACGCTTTATTTAGATATACTTTAACTAGATTTTATGCATTGTCGCCCATTTAAGCCTTTATACAGGGGTTGGATCTCATATTTCGGAAAAAATAAGAAAATGGCCATAGCCGGATGTTGCAAATTATTTCAAGCTACAAAATCTACATGGTTTGTCTCATTTGGATGACCTTTACCTAAAAATTACGCTTAGCCGCCGAATTAAACCTTCAAACAGGGGTTGGAGCTCATATTTCAAAAAAAAAATTCTCATAATTCGTTTAATAGTTTAATTTAATATCAAGGGTCTGTGGTTGTCTTAAATCTTAATTCAATGGATTTAAAATGTTTTTAAAGATCCAACTATACAAAATAGGTAATCAAAAACCTAAATTTACAGTAATTATTATTTCTTTGCGAGGGAAAATCACCAAGCTCCTCTAATATTTCACTTTTCTAGCACTATAACACTATGCAATTGAAACAGATTGTTTTAACTATTATACATGTTACAAACTATGATAAACTTTCTTTGGCAGCATGATTTATGGTGCGGTTTTCTGTATTCCTAAATAAATACGGCTGTTTAAGTTTAGTTAGCAGACGAGATAAAATTATTTTATTCCTAAAATAATCTAAAGTTGAGAAACGATATTTTTAAAATAATATTCTTAGTGGGAACTTAACACATTATATCCTGTGGCAAAATCTACATAGGACGCTTTATTTAGATATACTTTAACTAGATTTTATGCATTGTCGCCCATTTAAGCCTTTATACAAGGGTTGGATCTCATATTTCGGAAAAAATAAGAAAATGGCCATAGCCGGATTTTGCCAATTATTTCACGCTACAAAATCTACATGGTATGTCTCATTTGGATGACCTTTAACTAGAAATTACGCTTAGCCGCCGAATTAAACCTCAAACAGGGGTTGGAGCTCATATTTCAAAAAAAAAATTCTCATAATTCGCCTAATAGTTTAATTTAAAATCAAGGGTCCGTGGTTGTCTTAAATCTTAATTCAATGGATTTAAAATGTTTTTAACGCTTTATTTAGATATACTTTAACTAGATTTTATGCATTGTCGCCCATTTAAGCCTTTATACAGGGGTTGGATCTCATATTTCGGAAAAAATAAGAAAATGGCCATAGCCGGATTTTGCAAATTATTTCAAGCTACAAAATCTACATGGTATGTCTCATTTGGATGACCTTTACCTAAAAATTACGCTTAGCCGCCGAATTAAACCTTCAAACAGGGGTTGGAGCTCATATTTCAAAAAAAAATTCTCATAATTCGTTTAATAGTTTAATTTAATATCAAGGGTCTGTGGTTGTCTTAAATCTTAATTCAATGGATTTAAAATGTTTTTAAAGGTCCAACTATACAAAATAGGTAATCAAAAACCTAAATTTACGGTAATTATTATTTCTTTGCGAGGGAAAATCACCAAGCTCCTCTAATATTTCACTTTTCTAGCACTATAACACCATGCTTTTGAAACAGATTGTTTTAACTATTATACATGTTACAAACTATGATAAACTTTCTTTGGCAGCATGATGTATGGTGCGGTTTTCTGTATTCCTAAATAAATACGGCTGTTTAAGTTTAGTTAGCAGACGAGATAAAATTATTTTATTCCTAAAATAATCTAAAGTTGAGAAACGATATTTTTAAAATAATATTCTTAGTGGGAACTTAACACATTATATCCTGTGGCAAAATCTACATAGGACGCTTTATTTAGATATACTTTAACTAGATTTTATGCATTGTCGCCCATTTAAGCCTTTATACAGGGGTTGGATCTCATATTTCGGAAAAAATAAGAAAATGGCCATAGCCGGATTTTGCAAATTATTTCAAGCTACAAAATCTACATGGTATGTCTCATTTGGATGACCCTTAACTAAAAATTACGCTTAGCCGCCGAATTAAACCTTCAAACAGGGGTTAGAGCTCATATTTCGAAAAAAAAAATTCTTATAATTCGCTTAAAAGCTACAATCGGACATTAACAAAGAAAGTGCATCAAAATTGTTTATTTAATTTAAATAAAAACGTAAACGCGGTATTCAAGAAATATTTTGTGGTAGTAGCTTCTGATTTTCCGAAATTGTTTCATTGCAACAGCAAAAATTATCAAGTCGACGTTTGCAGACTCGATTTGACAAAATTGAGTTAAAATCGCTTGAAAAAAGATCAGGGCATAAAGTTACAAGAGAGATGAAACGAATATTATTATCAAAACATTCTATGTCTACTAACTTTAGTTTAATTTAATATCAAGGGTACGTGGTTGTCTAAAAATCTTAATTCAATGGATTTAAAATGTTTCTAAAGGTCCAACTATACAAAATAGGTCATCAAAAAACTAAATTTACTGTAATTATTATTTCTTCGCGAGGAAAAATCACCAAGCTCCTCTAATAATTTACTTTTCTAGCACTATAACACAATGCATTTGAAACAGATTGTTTTAGCTATTATACATGTTACAAACTATGATAAACTTTCTTGGGCAGCGTGATTTATGGTGCGGTTTTCTGTATTCCTAAATAAATACGGCTGTTTAAGTTTAGTTAGCAGACGAGATAAAATTATTTTATTCCTAAAATAATGTAAAATTGAGAAACGATATTTTTAAAATAATATTCTTAGTGGGAACTTTACACATTATATCCTGTGGCAAAATCTACATAGGACGCTTTATTTAGATATACTTTAACTAGATTTTATGCATGGTCGCCCATTTAAGCCTTTATACAGGGGTTGGATCTCATATTTCAGAAAAAATAAGAAAATGGCCATAGCCGGATTTTGCAAATTATTTCACGCTACAAAATCTACATGATATGTCTCATTTGGATGACCTTTAACTAAAAATTACGCTTAGCCGCCGAATTAAACCTCAAACAGGGGTTGGAGCTCATATTTCAAAAAAAAAATTCACATAATTCGCCTAATAGTTTAATTTAAAATCAAGGGTCCGTGGTTGTCTTAAATCTTAATTCAATGGATTTAAAATGTTTTTAACGCTTTATTTAGATATACTTTAACTAGATTTTATGCATTGTCGCCCATTTAAGCCTTTATACAGGGGTTGGATCTCATATTTCGGAAAAAATAAGAAAATGGCCATAGCCGGATTTTGCAAATTATTTCAAGCTACAAAATCTACATGGTATGTCTCATTTGGATGACCTTTACCTAAAAATTACGCTTAGCCGCCGAATTAAACCTTCAAACAGGGGTTGGAGCTCATATTTCAAAAAAAAATTCTCATAATTCGTTTAATAGTTTAATTTAATATCAAGGGTCTGTGGTTGTCTTAAATCTTAATTCAATGGATTTAAAATGTTTTTAAAGGTCCAACTATACAAAATAGGTAATCAAAAACCTAAATTTACGGTAATTATTATTTCTTTGCGAGGGAAAATCACCAAGCTCCTCTAATATTTCACTTTTCTAGCACTATAATACCATGCATTTGAAACAGATTGTTTTAACTATTATACATGTTACAAACTATGATAAGCTTTCTTTGGCAGCATGATTAATGGTGCGGTTTTCTGTATTCCTAAATAAAAACGGCTGTATAAGTTTAGTTAGCACTCGAGATAAAATTATTTTATTCCTAAAATAATGTAAAGTTGAGAAACGATATTTTTAAAATAATATTCTTAGTGGGAACTTTACACATTATATCCTGTGGCAAAATCTACATAGGACGCTTTATTTAGATATACTTTAACTAGATTTTATGCATTGTCGCCCATTTAAGCCTTTATACAGGGGTTGGATCTCATATTTCGGAAAAAATAAAAAAATGGCCATAGCCGGATTTTGCAAATTTTTTCAAGCTACAAAATCTACATGGTATGTCTCATTTGGATGACCTTTAACTAAAAATTACGCTTAGCCGCCGAATTAAACCTTCAAACAGGGGTTGGAGCTCATATTTTAAAAAAAAAAATTCTCATAATTCGCTTATCAGTTTAATTTAAAATCAAGGGTCCGTGGTTGTATTAAATCTTAATTCAATGGATTTAAAATGTTTTTAAAGGTCCAACTGTATTAAATAAGTAATCAAAAACCTCAATTTACGGTAATTATTATTTCTTTGCGAAGGAAAATCACCAAGCTCCTCTAATAATTTACTTTTCTAGCACTATAACACAATGCATTTGCAACAGATTGTTTTAGCTATTATACATGTTACAAACTATGATGAACTTTCTTTGGCAGCGTGATTTATGGTGCGGTTTTCTGTATTCCTAAATAAATACGGCTGTTTAAGTTTAGTTAGCAGACGAGATAAAATTATTTTATTCCTAAAATAATCTAAAGTTGAGAAACGATATTTTTAAAATAATATTCTTAGTGGGAACTTAACACATTATATCCTGTGGCAAAATCTACATAGGACGCTTATTTAGATATACTTTAACTAGATTTTATGCATTGTCGCCCATTTAAGCCTTTATACAAGGGTTGGATCTCATATTTCGGAAAAAATAAGAAAATGGCCATAGCCGGATTTTGCCAATTATTTCACGCTACAAAATCTACATGGTATGTCTCATTTGGATGACCTTTAACTAAAAATTACGCTTAGCCGCCGAATTAAACCTTCAAACAGGGGTTGGAGCTCATATTTCAAAAAAAAATTCTCATAATTCGCTTAATAGTTTAATTTAAAATCAAGGGTCCGTGGTTGTATTAAATCTTAATTCAATGGATTTAAAATGTTTTTAAAGGTCGAACTGTACAAAATAGGTAATCAAAAACCTCAATTTACGGTAATTATTATTTCTTTGCGAGGGAAAATCACCAAGCTCCTCTAATATTTTACTTTTCTAGCACTATAATACCATGCATTTGAAACAGATTGTTTTAACTATTATACATGTTACAAACTATGATAAGCTTTCTTTGGCAGCATGATTAATGGTGCGGTTTTCTGTATTCCTAAATAAAAACGGCTGTATAAGTTTAGTTAGCACACGAGATAAAATTATTTTATTCCTAAAATAATGTAAAGTTGAGAAACGATATTTTTAAAATAATATTCTTATTGGGAACTTTACACATTATATCCTGTGGCAAAATCTACATAGGACGCTTTATTTAGATATACTTTAACTAGATTTTATGCATTGTCGCCCATTTAAGCCTTTATACAGGGGTTGGATCTCATATTTCGGAAAAAATAAGAAAATGGCCATAGCCGGATTTTGCAAATTATTTCAAGCTACAAAATCTACATGGTATGTCTCATTTGGATGACCTTTAACTAAAAATTACGCTTAGCCGCCGAATTAAACCTTCAAACAGGGGTTGGAGCTCATATTTTAAAAAAAAAATTCTCATAATTCGCTTAGGTAATAGTTTAATTTAAAATCAAGGGTCCGTGGTTGTCTTAAATCTTAATTCAATGGATTTAAAATGTTTTTAACGCTTTATTTAGATATACTTTAACTAGATTTTATGCATTGTCGCCCATTTAAGCCTTTATACAGGGGTTGGATCTCATATTTCGGAAAAAATAAGAAAATGGCCATAGCCGGATTTTGCAAATTATTTCAAGCTACAAAATCTACATGGTATGTCTCATTTGGATGACCTTTAACTAAAAATTACGCTTAGCCGCCGAACTAAACCTTCAAACAGGGGTTGGAGCTCATATTTCAAAAAAAAAATTCTCATAATTCGTTTAATAGTTTAATTTAATATCAAGGGTCTGTGGTTGTCTTAAATCTTAATTCAATGGATTTAAAATGTTTTTAAAGGTCCAACTATACAAAATAGGTAATCAAAAACCTAAATTTACGGTAATTATTATTTCTTTGCGAGGGAAAATCACCAAGCTCCTCTAATATTTTACTTTTCTAGCACTATAATACCATGCATATGAAACAGATTATTTTAACTATTATACATGTTACAAACTATGATAAGCTTTCTTTGGCAGCATGATTAATGGTGCGGTTTTCTGTATTCCTAAATAAAAACGGCTGTATAAGTTTAGTTAGCACACGAGATAAAATTATTTTATTCCTAAAATAATGTAAAGTTGAGAAACGATATTTTTAAAATAATATTCTTATTGGGAACTTTACACATTATATCCTGTGGCAAAATCTACATAGGACGCTTTATTTAGATATACTTTAACTAGATTTTATGCATTGTCGCCCATTTAAGCCTTTATATAGAGGTTGGATCTCATATTTCGGAAAAAATAAGAAAATGGCCATAGCCGGATTTTGCAAATTATTTCAAGCTACAAAATCTACATGGTATGTCTCATTTGGAGGACCTTTAATTAAAAATTACGCTTAGCCGCCGAATTAAACCTTCAAACAGGGGTTGGAGCTCATATTTTAAAAAAAAAATTCTCATAATTCGCTTAATAGTTTAATTTAAAATCAAGGGTCCGTGGTCGTATTAAATCTTAATTCAATGGATTTAAAATGTTTTTAAAGGTCGAACTGTACAAAATAGGTAATCAAAAACCTCAATTTACGGTAATTATTATTTCTTTGCGAGGGAAAATCACCAAGCTCCTCTAATATTTTACTTTTCTAGCACTATAATACCATGCATTTGAAACAGATTGTTTTAACTATTATACATGTTACAAACTATGATAAGCTTTCTTTGGCAGCATGATTAATGGTGCGGTTTTCTGTATTCCTAAATAAAAACGGCTGTATAAGTTTAGTTAGCACACGAGATAAAATTATTTTATTCCTAAAATAATGTAAAGTTGAGAAACGATATTTTTAAAATAATATTCTTATTGGGAACTTTACACATTATATCCTGTGGCAAAATCTACATAGGACGCTTTATTTAGATATACTTTAACTAGATTTTATGCATTGTCGCCCATTTAAGCCTTTTTACAGGGGTTGGATCTCATATTTCGGAAAAAATAAGAAAATGGCCATAGCCGGATTTTGCAAATTATTTTAAGCTACAAAATCTACATGGTATGTCTCATTTGGATGACCTTTAACTAAAAATTACGCTTAGCTGCCGAACTAAACCTTCAAACAGGGGTTGGAGCTCATATTTCAAAAAAAAAATTCTCATAATTCGTTTAATAGTTTAATTTAATATCAAGGGTCTGTGGTTGTCTTAAATCTTAATTCAATGGATTTAAAATGTTTTTAAAGGTCGAACTGTACAAAATAGGTAATCAAAAACCTCAATTTACGGTAATTATTATTTCTTTGCGAGGGAAAATCACCAAGCTCCTCTAATATTTTACTTTTCTAGCACTATAATACCATGCATTTGAAACAGATTGTTTTAACTATTATACATGTTACAAACTATGATAAGCTTTCTTTGGCAGCATGATTAATGGTGCGGTTTTCTGTATTCCTAAATAAAAACGGCTGTATAAGTTTAGTTAGCACACGAGATAAAATTATTTTATTCCTAAAATAATGTAAAGTTGAGAAACGATATTTTTAAAATAATATTCTTATTGGGAACTTTACACATTATATCCTGTGGCAAAATCTACATAGGACGCTTTATTTAGATATACTTTAACTAGATTTTATGCATTGTCGCCCATTTAAGCCTTTTTACAGGGGTTGGATCTCATATTTCGGAAAAAATAAGAAAATGGCCATAGCCGGATTTTGCAAATTATTTCAAGCTACAAAATCTACATGGTATGTCTCATTTGGATGACCTTTAACTAAAAATTACGCTTAGCCGCCGAATTAAACCTTCAAACAGGGGTTGGAGCTCATATTTTAAAAAAAAAATTCTCATAATTCGCTTAATAGTTTAATTTAAAATCAAGGGTCCGTGGTTGTATTAAATCTTAATTCAATGGATTTAAAATGTTTTTAAAGGTCGAACTGTACAAAATAGGTAATCAAAAACCTCAATTTACGGTAATTATTATTTCTTTGCGAGGGAAAATCACCAAGCTCCTCTAATATTTTACTTTTCTAGCACTATAATACCATGCATTTGAAACAGATTGTTTTAACTATTATACATGTTACAAACTATGATAAGCTTTCTTTGGCAGCATGATTAATGGTGCGGTTTTCTGTATTCCTAAATAAAAACGGCTGTATAAGTTTAGTTAGCACACGAGATAAAATTATTTTATTCCTAAAATAATGTAAAGTTGAGAAACGATATTTTTAAAATAATATTCTTATTGGGAACTTTACACATTATATCCTGTGGCAAAATCTACATAGGACGCTTTATTTAGATATACTTTAACTAGATTTTATGCATTGTCGCCCATTTAAGCCTTTATATAGAGGTTGGATCTCATATTTCGGAAAAAATAAGAAAATGGCCATAGCCGGATTTTGCAAATTATTTCAAGCTACAAAATCTACATGGTATGTCTCATTTGGAGGACCTTTAATTAAAAATTACGCTTAGCCGCCGAATTAAACCTTCAAACAGGGGTTGGAGCTCATATTTTAAAAAAAAAATTCTCATAATTCGCTTAATAGTTTAATTTAAAATCAAGGGTCCGTGGTTGTATTAAATCTTAATTCAATGGATTTAAAATGTTTTTAAAGGTCGAACTGTACAAAATAGGTAATCAAAAACCTCAATTTACGGTAATTATTATTTCTTTGCGAGGGAAAATCACCAAGCTCCTCTAATATTTTACTTTTCTAGCACTATAATACCATGCATTTGAAACAGATTGTTTTAACTATTATACATGTTACAAACTATGATAAGCTTTCTTTGGCAGCATGATTAATGGTGCGGTTTTCTGTATTCCTAAATAAAAACGGCTGTATAAGTTTAGTTAGCACACGAGATAAAATTATTTTATTCCTAAAATAATGTAAAGTTGAGAAACGATATTTTTAAAATAATATTCTTATTGGGAACTTTACACATTATATCCTGTGGCAAAATCTACATAGGACGCTTTATTTAGATATACTTTAACTAGATTTTATGCATTGTCGCCCATTTAAGCCTTTTTACAGGGGTTGGATCTCATATTTCGGAAAAAATAAGAAAATGGCCATAGCCGGATTTTGCAAATTATTTCAAGCTACAAAATCTACATGGTATGTCTCATTTGGATGACCCTTAACTAAAAATTACGCTTAGCCGCCGAATTAAACCTTCAAACAGGGGTTAGAGCTCATATTTCGAAAAAAAAAATTCTTATAATTCGCTTAAAAGCTACAATCAGACATTAACAAAGAAAGTGCATCAAAATTGTTTATTTAATTTAAATAAAAACGTAAACGCGGTATTCAAGAAATATTTTGTGGTAGTTGCTTCTGATTTTCCGAAATTGTTTCATTGCAACAGCAAAAATTATCAAGTCGACGTTTGCAGACTCGATTTGACAAAATTGAGTTAAAATCGCTTGAAAAAAGATCAGGGTATAAAGTTACAAGAGAGATGAAACGAATATTATTATCAAAACATTCTATGTCTACTAACTTTAGTTTAATTTAATATCAAGGGTACGTGGTTGTCTTAAATCTTAATTCAATGGATTTAAAATGTTTTTAAAGGTCCAACTATACAAAATAGATCATAAAAAAACTAAATTTACTGTAATTATTATTTCTTCGCGAAGGAAAATCACCAAGCTCCTCTAATAATTTACTTTTCTAGCACTATAACACAATGCATTTGCAACAGATTGTTTTAGCTATTATACATGTTACAAACTATGATAAACTTTCTTTGGCAGCGTGATTTATGGTGCGGTTTTCTGTATTCCTAAATAAATACGGCTGTTTAAGTTTAGTTAGCAGACGAGATAAAATTATTTTATTCCTAAAATAATCTAAAGTTGAGAAACGATATTTTTAAAATAATATTCTTAGTGGGAACTTAACACATTATATCCTGTGGCAAAATCTACATAGGACGCTTATTTAGATATACTTTAACTAGATTTTATGCATTGTCGCCCATTTAAGCCTTTATACAAGGGTTGGATCTCATATTTCGGAAAAAATAAGAAAATGGCCATAGCCGGATTTTGCCAATTATTTCACGCTACAAAATCTACATGGTATGTCTCATTTGGATGACCTTTAACTAAAAATTACGCTTAGCCGCCGAATTAAACCTTCAAACAGGGGTTGGAGCTCATATTTCAAAAAAAAAATTCTCATAATTCGCTTAATAGTTTAATTTAAAATCAAGGGTCCGTGGTTGTATTAAATCTTAATTCAATGGATTTAAAATGTTTTTAAAGGTCCAACTGTACAAAATAGGTAATCAAAAACCTCAATTTACGGTAATTATTATTTCTTTGCGAGGGAAAATCACCAAGCTCCTCTAATATTTTACTTTTCTAGCACTATAATACCATGCATTTGAAACAGATTGTTTTAACTATTATACATGTTACAAACTATGATAAGCTTTCTTTGGCAGCATGATTAATGGTGCGGTTTTCTGTATTCCTAAATAAAAACGGCTGTATAAGTTTAGTTAGCACTCGAGATAAAATTATTTTATTCCTAAAATAATGTAAAGTTGAGAAACGATATTTTTAAAATAATATTCTTAGTGGGAACTTTACACATTATATCCTGTGGCAAAATCTACATAGGACGCTTTATTTAGATATACTTTAACTAGATTTTATGCATTGTCGCCCATTTAAGCCTTTATACAGGGGTTGGATCTCATATTTCGGAAAAAATAAAAAAATGGCCATAGCCGGATTTTGCAAATTTTTTCAAGCTACAAAATCTACATGGTATGTCTCATTTGAATGACCTTTAACTAAAAGTTACGCTTAGCCGCCGAATTAAACCTTCAAACAGGGGTTGGAGCTCATATTTTAAAAAAAAAAATTCTCATAATTCGCTTATCAGTTTAATTTAAAATCAAGGGTCCGTGGTTGTATTAAATCTTAATTCAATGGATTTAAAATGTTTTTAAAGGTCCAACTGTATTAAATAGGTAATCAAAAACCTCAATTTACGGTAATTATTATTTCTTTGCGAAGGAAAATCACCAAGCTCCTCTAATAATTTACTTTTCTAGCACTATAACACAATGCATTTGCAACAGATTGTTTTAGCTATTATACATGTTACAAACTATGATGAACTTTCTTTGGCAGCGTGATTTATGGTGCGGTTTTCTGTATTCCTAAATAAATACGGCTGTTTAAGTTTAGTTAGCAGACGAGATAAAATTATTTTATTCCTAAAATAATCTAAAGTTGAGAAACGATATTTTTAAAATAATATTCTTAGTGGGAACTTAACACATTATATCCTGTGGCAAAATCTACATAGGACGCTTATTTAGATATACTTTAACTAGATTTTATGCATTGTCGCCCATTTAAGCCTTTATACAAGGGTTGGATCTCATATTTCGGAAAAAATAAGAAAATGGCCATAGCCGGATTTTGCCAATTATTTCACGCTACAAAATCTACATGGTATGTCTCATTTGGATGACCTTTAACTAAAAATTACGCTTAGCCGCCGAATTAAACCTTCAAACAGGGGTTGGAGCTCATATTTCAAAAAAAAATTCTCATAATTCGCTTAATAGTTTAATTTAAAATCAAGGGTCCGTGGTTGTATTAAATCTTAATTCAATGGATTTAAAATGTTTTTAAAGGTCGAACTGTACAAAATAGGTAATCAAAAACCTCAATTTACGGTAATTATTATTTCTTTGCGAGGGAAAATCACCAAGCTCCTCTAATATTTTACTTTTCTAGCACTATAATACCATGCATTTGAAACAGATTGTTTTAACTATTATACATGTTACAAACTATGATAAGCTTTCTTTGGCAGCATGATTAATGGTGCGGTTTTCTGTATTCCTAAATAAAAACGGCTGTATAAGTTTAGTTAGCACACGAGATAAAATTATTTTATTCCTAAAATAATGTAAAGTTGAGAAACGATATTTTTAAAATAATATTCTTATTGGGAACTTTACACATTATATCCTGTGGCAAAATCTACATAGGACGCTTTATTTAGATATACTTTAACTAGATTTTATGCATTGTCGCCCATTTAAGCCTTTATACAGGGGTTGGATCTCATATTTCGGAAAAAATAAGAAAATGGCCATAGCCGGATTTTGCAAATTATTTCAAGCTACAAAATCTACATGGTATGTCTCATTTGGATGACCTTTAACTAAAAATTACGCTTAGCCGCCGAATTAAACCTTCAAACAGGGGTTGGAGCTCATATTTTAAAAAAAAAATTCTCATAATTCGCTTAGGTAATAGTTTAATTTAAAATCAAGGGTCCGTGGTTGTCTTAAATCTTAATTCAATGGATTTAAAATGTTTTTAACGCTTTATTTAGATATACTTTAACTAGATTTTATGCATTGTCGCCCATTTAAGCCTTTATACAGGGGTTGGATCTCATATTTCGGAAAAAATAAGAAAATGGCCATAGCCGGATTTTGCAAATTATTTCAAGCTACAAAATCTACATGGTATGTCTCATTTGGATGACCTTTAACTAAAAATTACGCTTAGCCGCCGAACTAAACCTTCAAACAGGGGTTGGAGCTCATATTTCAAAAAAAAAATTCTCATAATTCGTTTAATAGTTTAATTTAATATCAAGGGTCTGTGGTTGTCTTAAATCTTAATTCAATGGATTTAAAATGTTTTTAAAGGTCCAACTATACAAAATAGGTAATCAAAAACCTAAATTTACGGTAATTATTATTTCTTTGCGAGGGAAAATCACCAAGCTCCTCTAATATTTTACTTTTCTAGCACTATAATACCATGCATTTGAAACAGATTGTTTTAACTATTATACATGTTACAAACTATGATAAGCTTTCTTTGGCAGCATGATTAATGGTGCGGTTTTCTGTATTCCTAAATAAAAACGGCTGTATAAGTTTAGTTAGCACACGAGATAAAATTATTTTATTCCTAAAATAATGTAAAGTTGAGAAACGATATTTTTAAAATAATATTCTTATTGGGAACTTTACACATTATATCCTGTGGCAAAATCTACATAGGACGCTTTATTTAGATATACTTTAACTAGATTTTATGCATTGTCGCCCATTTAAGCCTTTATATAGAGGTTGGATCTCATATTTCGGAAAAAATAAGAAAATGGCCATAGCCGGATTTTGCAAATTATTTCAAGCTACAAAATCTACATGGTATGTCTCATTTGGAGGACCTTTAATTAAAAATTACGCTTAGCCGCCGAATTAAACCTTCAAACAGGGGTTGGAGCTCATATTTAAAAAAAAAAATTCTCATAATTCGCTTAATAGTTTAATTTAAAATCAAGGGTCCGTGGTTGTATTAAATCTTAATTCAATGGATTTAAAATGTTTTTAAAGGTCGAACTGTACAAAATAGGTAATCAAAAACCTCAATTTACGGTAATTATTATTTCTTTGCGAGGGAAAATCACCAAGCTCCTCTAATATTTTACTTTTCTAGCACTATAATACCATGCATTTGAAACAGATTGTTTTAACTATTATACATGTTACAAACTATGATAAGCTTTCTTTGGCAGCATGATTAATGGTGCGGTTTTCTGTATTCCTAAATAAAAACGGCTGTATAAGTTTAGTTAGCACACGAGATAAAATTATTTTATTCCTAAAATAATGTAAAGTTGAGAAACGATATTTTTAAAATAATATTCTTATTGGGAACTTTACACATTATATCCTGTGGCAAAATCTACATAGGACGCTTTATTTAGATATACTTTAACTAGATTTTATGCATTGTCGCCCATTTAAGCCTTTTTACAGGGGTTGGATCTCATATTTCGGAAAAAATAAGAAAATGGCCATAGCCGGATTTTGCAAATTATTTCAAGCTACAAAATCTACATGGTATGTCTCATTTGGATGACCTTTAACTAAAAATTACGCTTAGCTGCCGAACTAAACCTTCAAACAGGGGTTGGAGCTCATATTTCAAAAAAAAAATTCTCATAATTCGTTTAATAGTTTAATTTAATATCAAGGGTCTGTGGTTGTCTTAAATCTTAATTCAATGGATTTAAAATGTTTTTAAAGGTCGAACTGTACAAAATAGGTAATCAAAAACCTCA
Organism: Polydrusus cervinus; assembly: GCA_935413205.1. Taxonomy (NCBI): domain Eukaryota; kingdom Metazoa; phylum Arthropoda; class Insecta; order Coleoptera; family Curculionidae; genus Polydrusus; species Polydrusus cervinus. The sequence continues at coordinate 13,198,820 of OW284517.1, forward strand.
ATTTACGGTAATTATTATTTCTTTGCGAGGGAAAATCACCAAGCTCCTCTAATATTTTACTTTTCTAGCACTATAATACCATGCATTTGAAACAGATTGTTTTAACTATTATACATGTTACAAACTATGATAAGCTTTCTTTGGCAGCATGATTAATGGTGCGGTTTTCTGTATTCCTAAATAAAAACGGCTGTATAAGTTTAGTTAGCACACGAGATAAAATTATTTTATTCCTAAAATAATGTAAAGTTGAGAAACGATATTTTTAAAATAATATTCTTATTGGGAACTTTACACATTATATCCTGTGGCAAAATCTACATAGGACGCTTTATTTAGATATACTTTAACTAGATTTTATGCATTGTCGCCCATTTAAGCCTTTTTACAGGGGTTGGATCTCATATTTCGGAAAAAATAAGAAAATGGCCATAGCCGGATTTTGCAAATTATTTCAAGCTACAAAATCTACATGGTATGTCTCATTTGGATGACCTTTAACTAAAAATTACGCTTAGCCGCCGAATTAAACCTTCAAACAGGGGTTGGAGCTCATATTTTAAAAAAAAAATTCTCATAATTCGCTTAATAGTTTAATTTAAAATCAAGGGTCCGTGGTTGTATTAAATCTTAATTCAATGGATTTAAAATGTTTTTAAAGGTCGAACTGTACAAAATAGGTAATCAAAAACCTCAATTTACGGTAATTATTATTTCTTTGCGAGGGAAAATCACCAAGCTCCTCTAATATTTTACTTTTCTAGCACTATAATACCATGCATTTGAAACAGATTGTTTTAACTATTATACATGTTACAAACTATGATAAGCTTTCTTTGGCAGCATGATTAATGGTGCGGTTTTCTGTATTCCTAAATAAAAACGGCTGTATAAGTTTAGTTAGCACACGAGATAAAATTATTTTATTCCTAAAATAATGTAAAGTTGAGAAACGATATTTTTAAAATAATATTCTTATTGGGAACTTTACACATTATATCCTGTGGCAAAATCTACATAGGACGCTTTATTTAGATATACTTTAACTAGATTTTATGCATTGTCGCCCATTTAAGCCTTTATATAGAGGTTGGATCTCATATTTCGGAAAAAATAAGAAAATGGCCATAGCCGGATTTTGCAAATTATTTCAAGCTACAAAATCTACATGGTATGTCTCATTTGGAGGACCTTTAATTAAAAATTACGCTTAGCCGCCGAATTAAACCTTCAAACAGGGGTTGGAGCTCATATTTTAAAAAAAAAATTCTCATAATTCGCTTAATAGTTTAATTTAAAATCAAGGGTCCGTGGTTGTATTAAATCTTAATTCAATGGATTTAAAATGTTTTTAAAGGTCGAACTGTACAAAATAGGTAATCAAAAACCTCAATTTACGGTAATTATTATTTCTTTGCGAGGGAAAATCACCAAGCTCCTCTAATATTTTACTTTTCTAGCACTATAATACCATGCATTTGAAACAGATTGTTTTAACTATTATACATGTTACAAACTATGATAAGCTTTCTTTGGCAGCATGATTAATGGTGCGGTTTTCTGTATTCCTAAATAAAAACGGCTGTATAAGTTTAGTTAGCACACGAGATAAAATTATTTTATTCCTAAAATAATGTAAAGTTGAGAAACGATATTTTTAAAATAATATTCTTATTGGGAACTTTACACATTATATCCTGTGGCAAAATCTACATAGGACGCTTTATTTAGATATACTTTAACTAGATTTTATGCATTGTCGCCCATTTAAGCCTTTTTACAGGGGTTGGATCTCATATTTCGGAAAAAATAAGAAAATGGCCATAGCCGGATTTTGCAAATTATTTCAAGCTACAAAATCTACATGGTATGTCTCATTTGGATGACCCTTAACTAAAAATTACGCTTAGTTGCCGAATTAAACCTTCAAACAGGGGTTAGAGCTCATATTTCGAAAAAAAAAATTCTTATAATTCGCTTAAAAGCTACAATCAGACATTAACAAAGAAAGTGCATCAAAATTGTTTATTTAATTTAAATAAAAACGTAAACGCGGTATTCAAGAAATATTTTGTGGTAGTTGCTTCTGATTTTCCGAAATTGTTTCATTGCAACAGCAAAAATTATCAAGTCGACGTTTGCAGACTCGATTTGACAAAATTGAGTTAAAATCGCTTGAAAAAAGATCAGGGTATAAAGTTACAAGAGAGATGAAACGAATATTATTATCAAAACATTCTATGTCTACTAACTTTAGTTTAATTTAATATCAAGGGTACGTGGTTGTCTTAAATCTTAATTCAATGGATTTAAAATGTTTTTAAAGGTCCAACTATACAAAATAGATCATAAAAAAACTAAATTTACTGTAATTATTATTTCTTCGCGAAGGAAAATCACCAAGCTCCTCTAATAATTTACTTTTCTAGCACTATAACACAATGCATTTGCAACAGATTGTTTTAGCTATTATACATGTTACAAACTATGATGAACTTTCTTTGGCAGCGTGATTTATGGTGCGGTTTTCTGTATTCCTAAATAAATACGGCTGTTTAAGTTTAGTTAGCAGACGAGATAAAATTATTTTATTCCTAAAATAATCTAAAGTTGAGAAACGATATTTTTAAAATAATATTTTTAGTGGGAACTTAACACATTATATCCTGTGGCAAAATCTACATAGGACGCTTATTTAGATATACTTTAACTAGATTTTATGCATTGTCGCCCATTTAAGCCTTTATACAAGGGTTGGATCTCATATTTCGGAAAAAATAAGAAAATGGCCATAGCCGGATTTTGCCAATTATTTCACGCTACAAAATCTACATGGTATGTCTCATTTGGATGACCTTTAACTAAAAATTACGCTTAGCCGCCGAATTAAACCTTCAAACAGGGGTTGGAGCTCATATTTCAAAAAAAAAATTCTCATAATTCGCTTAATAGTTTAATTTAAAATCAAGGGTCCGTGGTTGTATTAAATCTTAATTCAATGGATTTAAAATGTTTTTAAAGGTCCAACTGTACAAAATAGGTAATCAAAAACCTCAATTTACGGTAATTATTATTTCTTTGCGAGGGAAAATCACCAAGCTCCTCTAATATTTTACTTTTCTAGCACTATAATACCATGCATTTGAAACAGATTGTTTTAACTATTATACATGTTACAAACTATGATAAGCTTTCTTTGGCAGCATGATTAATGGTGCGGTTTTCTGTATTCCTAAATAAAAACGGCTGTATAAGTTTAGTTAGCACTCGAGATAAAATTATTTTATTCCTAAAATAATGTAAAGTTGAGAAACGATATTTTTAAAATAATATTCTTAGTGGGAACTTTACACATTATATCCTGTGGCAAAATCTACATAGGACGCTTTATTTAGATATACTTTAACTAGATTTTATGCATTGTCGCCCATTTAAGCCTTTATACAGGGGTTGGATCTCATATTTCGGAAAAAATAAAAAAATGGCCATAGCCGGATTTTGCAAATTTTTTCAAGCTACAAAATCTACATGGTATGTCTCATTTGGATGACCTTTAACTAAAAATTACGCTTAGCCGCCGAATTAAACCTTCAAACAGGGGTTGGAGCTCATATTTTAAAAAAAAAAATTCTCATAATTCGCTTATCAGTTTAATTTAAAATCAAGGGTCCGTGGTTGTATTAAATCTTAATTCAATGGATTTAAAATGTTTTTAAAGGTCCAACTGTATTAAATAGGTAATCAAAAACCTCAATTTACGGTAATTATTATTTCTTTGCGAAGGAAAATCACCAAGCTCCTCTAATAATTTACTTTTCTAGCACTATAACACAATGCATTTGCAACAGATTGTTTTAGCTATTATACATGTTACAAACTATGATGAACTTTCTTTGGCAGCGTGATTTATGGTGCGGTTTTCTGTATTCCTAAATAAATACGGCTGTTTAAGTTTAGTTAGCAGACGAGATAAAATTATTTTATTCCTAAAATAATCTAAAGTTGAGAAACGATATTTTTAAAATAATATTCTTAGTGGGAACTTAACACATTATATCCTGTGGCAAAATCTACATAGGACGCTTATTTAGATATTCTTTAACTAGATTTTATGCATTGTCGCCCATTTAAGCCTTTATACAAGGGTTGGATCTCATATTTCGGAAAAAATAAGAAAATGGCCATAGCCGGATTTTGCCAATTATTTCACGCTACAAAATCTACATGGTATGTCTCATTTGGATGACCTTTAACTAAAAATTACGCTTAGCCGCCGAATTAAACCTTCAAACAGGGGTTGGAGCTCATATTTCAAAAAAAAATTCTCATAATTCGCTTAATAGTTTAATTTAAAATCAAGGGTCCGTGGTTGTATTAAATCTTAATTCAATGGATTTAAAATGTTTTTAAAGGTCGAACTGTACAAAATAGGTAATCAAAAACCTCAATTTACGGTAATTATTATTTCTTTGCGAGGGAAAATCACCAAGCTCCTCTAATATTTTACTTTTCTAGCACTATAATACCATGCATTTGAAACAGATTGTTTTAACTATTATACATGTTACAAACTATGATAAGCTTTCTTTGGCAGCATGATTAATGGTGCGGTTTTCTGTATTCCTAAATAAAAACGGCTGTATAAGTTTAGTTAGCACACGAGATAAAATTATTTTATTCCTAAAATAATGTAAAGTTGAGAAACGATATTTTTAAAATAATATTCTTATTGGGAACTTTACACATTATATCCTGTGGCAAAATCTACATAGGACGCTTTATTTAGATATACTTTAACTAGATTTTATGCATTGTCGCCCATTTAAGCCTTTATACAGGGGTTGGATCTCATATTTCGGAAAAAATAAGAAAATGGCCATAGCCGGATTTTGCAAATTATTTCAAGCTACAAAATCTACATGGTATGTCTCATTTGGATGACCTTTAACTAAAAATTACGCTTAGCCGCCGAATTAAACGTTCAAACAGGGGTTGGAGCTCATATTTAAAAAAAAAAATTCTCATAATTCGCTTAGGTAATAGTTTAATTTAAAATCAAGGGTCCGTGGTTGTATTAAATCTTAATTCAATGGATTTAAAATGTTTTTAAAGGTCCAACTGTACAAAATAGGTAATCAAAAACCTCAATTTACGGTAATTATTATTTCTTTGCGAGGGAAAATCACCAAGCTCCTCTAATAATTTACTTTTCTAGCACTATAACACAATGCATTTGCAACAGATTGTTTTAGCTATTATGCATGTTACAAACTATGATGAACTTTCTTTGGCAGCGTGATTTATAGTGCGGTTTTCTGTATTCCTAAATAAATACGGCTGTTTAAGTTTAGTTAGCACACGAGATAAAATTATTTTATTAATAAAATAATGTAAAGTTGAGAAACGATATTTTTGAAATAATATTCTTAGTGGGAACTTTACACATTATATCCTGTGGCAAAATCTACATAGGACGCTTTATTTAGATATACTTTAACTAGATTTTATGCATTGTCGCCCATTTAAGCCTTTATACAGGGGTTGGATCTCATATTTCGGAAAAAATAAGAAAATGGCCATAGCCGGATTTTGCAAATTATTTCAAGCTACAAAATCTACATGGTATGTCTCATTTGGATGACCTTTAACTAAAAATTACGCTTAGCCGCCGAATTAAACCTTCAAACAGGGGTTGGAGCTCATATTTCAAAAAAAAAAAAATTCTCATAATTCGTTTAATAGTTTAATTTAATATCAAGGGTCTGTGGTTGTCTTAAATCTTAATTCAATGGATTTAAAATGTATTTAAAGGTCCAACTATACAAAATAGGTAATCAAAAATCTAAATTTACGGTAATTATTATTTCTTTGCGAGGGAAAATCACCAAGCTCCTCTAATATTTCAATTTTCTAGCACTATAACACCATGCTTTTGAAACAGATTGTTTTAACTATTATACATGTTACAAACTATGATAAACTTTCTTTGGCAGCATGATGTATGGTGCGGTTTTCTGTATAACTAAATAAATACGGCTGTTTAAGTTTAGTTAGCACACGAGATAAAATTATTTTATTCCTAAAATAATGTAAAGTTGAGAAACGATATTTTTAAAATAATATTCTTAGTGGGAACTTTACACATTATATCCTGTGGCAAAATCTACATAGGACGCTTTATTTAGATATACTTTAACTAGATTTTATGCATTGTCGCCCATTTAAGCCTTTATACAGGGGTTGGATCTCATATTTCAGAAAAAATAAGAAAATGGCCATAGCCGGATTTTGCAAATTATTTCACGCTACAAAATCTACATGGTATGTCTCATTTGGATGACCTTTAACTAAAAATTATGCTTAGCCGCCGAATTAAACCTTCAAACAGGGGTTGGAGCTCATATTTCAAAAAAAAAAAAAATTCTCATAATTCGTTTAATAGTTTAATTTAATATCAAGGGTCTGTGGTTGTCTTAAATCTTAATTCAATGGATTTAAAATGTTTTTAAAGGTCCAACTATACAAAATAGGTAATCAAAAATCTAAATTTACGGTAATTATTATTTCTTTGCGAGGGAAAATCACCAAGCTCCTCTAATATTTCACTTTTCTAGCACTATAACACCATGCAATTGAAACAGATTGTTTTAACTATTATACATGTTACAAACTATGATAAACTTTCTTTGGCAGCATGATTTATGGTGCGGTTTTCTGTATTCCTAAATAAATACGGCTGTTTAAGTTTAGTTAGCAGACGAGATAAAATTATTTTATTCCTAAAATAATCTAAAGTTGAGAAACGATATTTTTAAAATAATATTCTTAGTGGGAACTTAACACATTATATCCTGTGGCAAAATCTACATAGGACGCTTTATTTAGATATACTTTAACTAGATTTTATGCATTGTCGCCCATTTAAGCCTTTATACAAGGGTTGGATCTCATATTTCGGAAAAAATAAGAAAATGGCCATAGCCGGATTTTGCCAATTATTTCACGCTACAAAATCTACATGGTATGTCTCATTTGGAAGACCTTTAACTAAAAATTACGTTTAGCCGCCGAATTAAACCTCAAACAGGGGTTGGAGCTCATATTTAAAAAAAAAATTCTCATAATTCGCCTAATAGTTTAATTTAAAATCAAGGGTCCGTGGTTGTCTTAAATCTTAATTCAATGGATTTAAAATGTTTTTAACGCTTTATATAGATATACTTTAACTAGATTTTATGCATTGTCGCCCATTTAAGCCTTTATACAGGGGTTGGATCTCATATTTCGGAAAAAATAAGAAAATGGCCATAGCCGGATTTTGCAAATTATTTCAAGCTACAAAATCTACATGGTATGTCTCATTTGGATGACCTTTAACTAAAAATTACGCTTAGCCGCCGAATTAAACCTTCAAACAGGGGTTGGAGCTCATATTTCAAAAAAAAAATTCTCATAATTCGTTTAATAGTTTAATTTAATATCAAGGGTCTGTGGTTGTCTTAAATCTTAATTCAATGGATTTAAAATGTTTTTAAAGGTCCAACTATACAAAATAGGTAATCAAAAACCTAAATTTACGGTAATTATTATTTCTTTGCGAGGGAAAATCACCAAGCTCCTCTAATATTTCACTTTTCTAGCACTATAACACCATGCTTTTGAAACAGATTGTTTTAACTATTATACATGTTACAAACTATGATAAACTTTCTTTGGCAGCATGATGTATGGTGCGGTTTTCTGTATAACTAAATAAATACGGCTGTTTAAGTTTAGTTAGCACACGAGATAAAATTATTTTATTCCTAAAATAATGTAAAGTTGAGAAACGATATTTTTAAAATAATATTCTTAGTGGGAACTTTACACATTATATCCTGTGGCAAAATCTACATAGGACGCTTTATTTAGATATTCTTTAACTAGATTTTATGCATTGTCGCCCATTTAAGCCTTTATACAGGGGTATGGATCTCATATTTCGGAAAAAATAAGAAAATGGCCATAGCCGGATTTTGCAAATTATTTCACGCTACAAAATCTACATGGTATGTCTCATTTGGATGACCCTTAACTAAAAATTACGCTTAGCCGCCGAATTAAACCTTCAAACAGGGGTTAGAGCTCATATTTCGAAAAAAAAAATTCTTATAATTCGCTTAAAAGCTACAATCGGACATTAACAAAGAAAGTGCATCAAAATTGTTTATTTAATTTAAATAAAAACGTAAACGCGGTATTCAAGAAATATTTTGTGGTAGTAGCTTCTGATTTTCCGAAATTGTTTCATTGCAACAGCAAAAATTATCAAGTCGACGTTTGCAGACTCGATTTGACAAAATTGAGTTAAAATCGCTTGAAAAAAGATCAGGGTATAAAGTTACAAGAGAGATGAAACGAATATTATTATCAAAACATTCTATGTCTACTAACTTTAGTTTAATTTAATATCAAGGGTACGTGGTTGTCTTAAATCTTAATTCAGTGGATTTAAAATGTTTTTAAAGATCCAACTATACAAAATAGATCATAAAAAAACTAAATTTACTGTAATTATTATTTCTTCGCGAAGGAAAATCACCAAGCTCCTCTAATAATTTACTTTTCTAGCACTATAACACAATGCATTTGCAACAGATTGTTTTAGCTATTATACATGTTACAAACTATGATGAACTTTCTTTGGCAGCGTGATTTATGGTGCGGTTTTCTGTATTCCTAAATAAATACGGCTGTTTAAGTTTAGTTAGCAGACGAGATAAAATTATTTTATTCCTAAAATAATCTAAAGTTGAGAAACGATATTTTTAAAATAATATTCTTAGTGGGAACTTAACACATTATATCCTGTGGCAAAATCTACATAGGACGCTTATTTAGATATACTTTAACTAGATTTTATGCATTGTCGCCCATTTAAGCCTTTATACAAGGGTTGGATCTCATATTTCGGAAAAAATAAGAAAATGGCCATAGCCGGATTTTGCCAATTATTTCACGCTACAAAATCTACATGGTATGTCTCATTTGGATGACCTTTAACTAAAAATTACGCTTAGCCGCCGAATTAAACCTTCAAACAGGGGTTGGAGCTCATATTTCAAAAAAAAAATTCTCATAATTCGCTTAATAGTTTAATTTAAAATCAAGGGTCCGTGGTTGTCTTAAATCTTAATTCAATGGATTTAAAATGTTTTTAAAGGTCCAACTATACAAAATAGATCATAAAAAAACTAAATTTACTGTAATTATTATTTCTTCGCGAAGGAAAATCACCAAGCTCCTCTAATAATTTACTTTTCTAGCACTATAACACAATGCATTTGCAACAGATTGTTTTAGCTATTATACATGTTACAAACTATGATGAACTTTCTTTGGCAGCGTGATTTATGGTGCGGTTTTCTGTATTCCTAAATAAATACGGCTGTTTAAGTTTAGTTAGCAGACGAGATAAAATTATTTTATTCCTAAAATAATCTAAAGTTGAGAAACGATATTTTTAAAATAATATTCTTAGTGGGAACTTAACACATTATATCCTGTGGCAAAATCTACATAGGACGCTTATTTAGATATACTTTAACTAGATATAATGCATTGTCGCCCATTTAAGCCTTTATACAAGGGTTGGATCTCATATTTCGGAAAAAATAAGAAAATGGCCATAGCCGGATTTTGCCAATTATTTCACGCTACAAAATCTACATGGTATGTCTCATTTGGATGACCTTTAACTAAAAATTACGCTTAGCCGCCGAATTAAACTTTCAAACAGGGGTTGAAGCTCATATTTCAAAAAAAAAATTCTCATAATTCGCTTAATAGTTTAATTTAAAATCAAGGGTCCGTGGTTGTATTAAATCTTAATTCAATGGATTTAAAATGTTTTTAAAGGTCCAACTGTACAAAATAGGTAATCAAAAACCTCAATTTACGGTAATTATTATTTCTTTGCGAGGGAAAATCACCAAGCTCCTCTAATATTTTACTTTTCTAGCACTATAATACCATGCATTTGAAACAGATTGTTTTAACTATTATACATGTTACAAACTATGATAAGCTTTCTTTGGCAGCATGATTTATGGTGCGGTTTTCTGTATTCCTAAATAAAAACGGCTGTATAAGTTTAGTTAGCACACGAGATAAAATTATTTTATTCCTAAAATAATGTAAAGTTGAGAAACGATATTTTTAAAATAATATTCTTCGTGGGAACTTTACACATTATATCCTGTGGCAAAATCTACATAGGACGCTTTATTTAGATATACTTTAACTAGATTTTATGCATTGTCGCCCATTTAAGCCTTTATACAGGGGTTGGATCTCATATTTCGGAAAAAATAAGAAAATGGCCATAGCCGGATTTTGCAAATTATTTCAAGCTACAAAATCTACATGGTATGTCTCATTTGGATGACCTTTAACTAAAAATTACGCTTAGCCGCCGAATTAAACCTTCAAACAGGGCTTGGAGCTCATATTTCAAAAAAAAATTCTCATAATTCGTTTAATAGTTTAATTTAATATCAAGGGTCTGTGGTTGTCTTAAATCTTAATTCAATGGATTTAAAATGTATTTAAAGGTCCAACTATACAAAATAGGTAATCAAAAATCTAAATTTACGGTAATTATTATTTCTTTGCGAGGGAAAATCACCAAGCTCCTCTAATATTTCAATTTTCTAGCACTATAACACCATGCTTTTGAAACAGATTGTTTTAACTATTATTCATGTTACAAACTATGATAAACTTTCTTTGGCAGCATGATGTATGGTGCGGTTTTCTGTATAACTAAATAAATACGGCTGTTTAAGTTTAGTTAGCACACGAGATAAAATTATTTTATTCCTAAAATAATGTAAAGTTGAGAAACGATATTTTTAAAATAATATTCTTAGTGGGAACTTTACACATTATATCCTGTGGCAAAATCTACATAGGACGCTTTATTTAGATATACTTTAACTAGATTTTATGCATTGTCGCCCATTTAAGCCTTTATACAGGGGTTGGATCTCATATTTCAGAAAAAATAAGAAAATGGCCATAGCCGGATTTTGCAAATTATTTCACGCTACAAAATCTACATGGTATGTCTCATTTGGATGACCTTTAACTAAAAATTACGCTTAGCCGCCGAATTAAACCTTCAAACAGGGGTTGGAGCTCATATTTCAAAAAAAAAAAATTCTCATAATTCGTTTAATAGTTTAATTTAATATCAAGGGTCTGTGGTTGTCTTAAATCTTAATTCAATGGACTTAAAATGTTTTTAAAGGTCCAACTATACAAAATAGGTAATCAAAAACCTAAATTTACGGTAATTATTATTTCTTTGCGAGGGAAAATCACCAAGCTCCTCTAATATTTCACTTTTCTAGCACTATAACACCATGCAATTGAAACAGATTGTTTTAACTATTATACATGTTACAAACTATGATAAACTTTCTTTGGCAGCATGATTTATGGTGCGGTTTTCTGTATTCCTAAATAAATACGGCTGTTTAAGTTTAGTTAGCAGACGAGATAAAATTATTTTATTCCTAAAATAATCTAAAGTTGAGAAACGATATTTTTAAAATAATATTCTTAGTGGGAACTTAACACATTATATCCTGTGGCAAAATCTACATAGGACGCTTTATTTAGATATACTTTAACTAGATTTTATGCATTGTCGCCCATTTAAGCCTTTATACAAGGGTTGGATCTCATATTTCGGAAAAAATAAGAAAATGGCCATAGCCGGATTTTGCCAATTATTTCACGCTACAAAATCTACATGGTATGTCTCATTTGGAAGACCTTTAACTAAAAATTACGCTTAGCCGCCGAATTAAACCTCAAACAGGGGTTGGAGCTCATATTTAAAAAAAAAAATTCTCATAATTCGCCTAATAGTTTAATTTAAAATCAAGGGTCCGTGGTTGTCTTAAATCTTAATTCAATGGATTTAAAATGTTTTTAATGCTTTATATAGATATACTTTAACTAGATTTTATGCATTGTCGCCCATTTAAGCCTTTATACAGGGGTTGGATCTCATATTTCGGAAAAAATAAGAAAATGGCCATAGCCGGATTTTGCAAATTATTTCAAGCTACAAAATCTACATGGTATGTCTCATTTGGATGACCTTTAACTAAAAATTACGCTTAGCCGCCGAATTAAACCTTCAAACAGGGGTTGGAGCTCATATTTCAAAAAAAAAATTCTCATAATTCGTTTAATAGTTTAATTTAATATCAAGGGTCTGTGGTTGTCTTAAATCTTAATTCAATGGATTTAAAATGTTTTTAAAGGTCCAACTATACAAAATAGGTAATCAAAAACCTAAATTTACGGTAATTATTATTTCTTTGCGGGGGAAAATCACCAAGCTCCTCTAATATTTCACTTTTCTAGCACTATAACACCATGCTTTTGAAACAGATTGTTTTAACTATTATACATGTTACAAACTATGATAAACTTTCTTTGGCAGCATGATGTATGGTGCGGTTTTCTGTATAACTAAATAAATACGGCTGTTTAAGTTTAGTTAGCACACGAGATAAAATATTTTTATTCCTAAAATAATGTAAAGTTGAGAAACGATATTTTTAAAATAATATTCTTAGTGGGAACTTTACACATTATATCCTGTGGCAAAATCTACATAGGACGCTTTATTTAGATATTCTTTAACTAGATTTTATGCATTGTCGCCCATTTAAGCCTTTATACAGGGGTATGGATCTCATATTTCGGAAAAAATAAGAAAATGGCCATAGCCGGATTTTGCAAATTATTTCACGCTACAAAATCTACATGGTATGTCTCATTTGGATGACCCTTAACTAAAAATTACGCTTAGCCGCCGAATTAAACCTTCAAACAGGGGTTAGAGCTCATATTTCGAAAAAAAAAATTCTTATAATTCGCTTAAAAGCTACAATCGGACATTAACAAAGAAAGTGTGTCAAAATTGTTTATTTAATTTAAATAAAAACGTAAACGCGGTATTCAAGAAATATTTTGTGGTAGTAGCTTCTGATTTTCCGAAATTGTTTCATTGCAACAGCAAAAATTATCAAGTCGACGTTTGCAGACTCGATTTGACAAAATTGAGTTAAAATCGCTTGAAAAAAGATCAGGGTATAAAGTTACAAGAGAGATGAAACGAATATTATTATCAAAACATTCTATGTCTACTAACTTTAGTTTAATTTATTATCAAGGGTACGTGGTTGTCTTAAATCTTAATTCAATGGATTTAAAATGTTTTTAAAGGTCCAACTATACAAAATAGATCATAAAAAAACTAAATTTACTGTAATTATTATTTCTTCGCGAAGGAAAATCACCAAGCTCCTCTAATAATTTACTTTTCTAGCACTATAACACAATGCATTTGCAACAGATTGTTTTAGCTATTATACATGTTACAAACTATGATGAACTTTCTTTGGCAGCGTGATTTATGGTGCGGTTTTCTGTATTCCTAAATAAATACGGCTGTTTAAGTTTAATTAGCAGACGAGATAAAATTATTTTATTCCTAAAATAATCTAAAGTTGAGAAACGATATTTTTAAAATAATATTCTTAGTGGGAACTTAACACATTATATCCTGTGGCAAAATCTACATAGGACGCTTATTTAGATATACTTTAACTAGATTTTATGCATTGTCGCCCATTTAAGCCTTTATACAAGGGTTGGATCTCATATTTCGGAAAAAATAAGAAAATGGCCATAGCCGGATTTTGCCAATTATTTCACGCTACAAAATCTACATGGTATGTCTCATTTGGATGACCTTTAACTAAAAATTACGCTTAGCCGCCGAATTAAACCTTCAAACAGGGGTTGGAGCTCATATTTCAAAAAAAAAATTCTCATAATTCGCTTAATAGTTTAATTTAAAATCAAGGGTCCGTGGTTGTCTTAAATCTTAATTCAATGGATTTAAAATGTTTTTAAAGGTCCAACTATACAAAATAGATCATAAAAAAACTAAATTTACTGTAATTATTATTTCTTCGCGAAGGAAAATCACCAAGCTCCTCTAATAATTTACTTTTCTAGCACTATAACACAATGCATTTGCAACAGATTGTTTTAGCTATTATACATGTTACAAACTATGATGAACTTTCTTTGGCAGCGTGATTTATGGTGCGGTTTTCTGTATTCCTAAATAAATACGGCTGTTTAAGTTTAATTAGCAGACGAGATAAAATTATTTTATTCCTAAAATAATCTAAAGTTGAGAAACGATATTTTTAAAATAATATTCTTAGTGGGAACTTAACACATTATATCCTGTGGCAAAATCTACATAGGACGCTTATTTAGATATACTTTAACTAGATTTTATGCATTGTCGCCCATTTAAGCCTTTATACAAGGGTTGGATCTCATATTTCGGAAAAAATAAGAAAATGGCCATAGCCGGATTTTGCCAACTATTTCACGCTACAAAATCTACATGGTATGTCTCATTTGGATGACCTTTAACTAAAAATTACGCTTAGCCGCCGAATTAAACTTTCAAACAGGGGTTGAAGCTCATATTTCAAAAAAAAAATTCTCATAATTCGCTTAATAGTTTAATTTAAAATCAAGGGTCCGTGGTTGTATTAAATCTTAATTCAATGGATTTAAAATGTTTTTAAAGGTCCAACTGTACAAAATAGGAAATCAAAAACCTCAATTTACGGTAATTATTATTTCTTTGCGAGGGAAAATCACCAAGCTCCTCTAATATTTTACTTTTCTAGCACTATAATACCATGCATTTGAAACAGATTGTTTTAACTATTATACATGTTACAAACTATGATAAGCTTTCTTTGGCAGCATGATTTATGGTGCGGTTGTCTGTATTCCTAAATAAAAACGGCTGTATAAGTTTAGTTAGCACACGAGATAAAATTATTTTATTCCTAAAATAATGTAAAGTTGAGAAACGATATTTTTAAAATAATATTCTTCGTGGGAACTTTACACATTATAGCCTGTGGCAAAATCTACATAGGACGCTTTATTTAGATATACTTTAACTAGATTTTATGCATTGTCGCCCATTTAAGCCTTTATACAGGGGTTGGATCTCATATTTCGGAAAAAATAAGAAAATGGCCATAGCCGGATTTTGCAAATTATTTCAAGCTACAAAATCTACATGGTATGTCTCATTTGGATGACCTTTAACTAAAAATTACGCTTAGCCGCCGAATTAAACCTTCAAACAGGGCTTGGAGCTCATATTTCAAAAAAAAAATTCTCATAATTCGTTTAATAGTTTAATTTAATATCAAGGGACTGTGGTTGTCCTAAATCTTAATTCAATGGATTTAAAATGTATTTAAAGGTCCAACTATACAAAATAGGTAATCAAAAATCTAAATTTACGGTAATTATTATTTCTTTGCGAGGGAAAATCACCAAGCTCCTCTAATATTTCAATTTTCTAGCACTATAACACCATGCTTTTGAAACAGATTGTTTTAACTATTATACATGTTACAAACTATGATAAACTTTCTTTGGCAGCATGATGTATGGTGCGGTTTTCTGTATAACTAAATAAATACGGCTGTTTAAGTTTAGTTAGCACACGAGATAAAATTATTTTATTCCTAAAATAATGTAAAGTTGAGAAACGATATTTTTAAAATAATATTCTTAGTGGGAACTTTACACATTATATCCTGTGGCAAAATCTACATAGGACGCTTTATTTAGATATACTTTAACTAGATTTTATGCATTGTCGCCCATTTATACAGGGGTTGGATCTCATATTTCAGAAAAAATAAGAAAATGGCCATAGCCGGATTTTGCAAATTATTTCACGCTACAAAATCTACATGGTATGTCTCATTTGGATGACCTTTAACTAAAAATTACGCTTAGCCGCCGAATTAAACCTTCAAACAGGGGTTAGAGCTCATATTTCAAAAAAAAAAAATTCTCATAATTCGTTTAATAGTTTAATTTAATATCAAGGGTCTGTGGTTGTCTTAAATCTTAATTCAATGGATTTAAAATGTTTTTAAAGGTCCAACTATACAAAATAGGTAATCAAAAACCTAAATTTACGGTAATTATTATTTCTTTGCGAGGGAAAATCACCAAGCTCCTCTAATATTTCACTTTTCTAGCACTATAACACCATGCAATTGAAACAGATTGTTTTAACTATTATACATGTTACAAACTATGATAAACTTTCTTTGGCAGCATGATGTATGGGGCGGTTTTCTGTATAACTAAATAAATACGGCTGTATAAGTTTAGTTAGCACACGAGATAAAATTATTTTATTCCTAAAATAATGTAAAGTTGAGAAACGATATTTTTAAAATAATATTCTTAGTGGGAACTTTACACATTATATCCTGTGGCAAAATCTACATAGGACGCTTTATTTAGATATACTTTAACTAGATTTTATGCATTGTCGCCCATTTATACAGGGGTTGGATCTCATATTTCAGAAAAAATAAGAAAATGGCCATAGCCGGATTTTGCAAATTATTTCACGCTACAAAATCTACATGGTATGTCTCATTTGGATGACCTTTAACTAAAAATTACGCTTAGCCGCCGAATTAAACCTTCAAACAGGGGTTAGAGCTCATATTTCAAAAAAAAAAAATTCTCATAATTCGTTTAATAGTTTAATTTAATATCAAGGGTCTGTGGTTGTCTTAAATCTTAATTCAATGGATTTAAAATGTTTTTAAAGGTCCAACTATACAAAATAGGTAATCAAAAACCTAAATTTACGGTAATTATTATTTCTTTGCGAGGGAAAATCACCAAGCTCCTCTAATATTTCACTTTTCTAGCACTATAACACCATGCAATTGAAACAGATTGTTTTAACTATTATACATGTTACAAACTATGATAAACTTTCTTTGGCAGCATGATGTATGGGGCGGTTTTCTGTATAACTAAATAAATACGGCTGTTTAAGTTTAGTTAGCACACGAGATAAAATTATTTTATTCCTAAAATAATGTAAAGTTGAGAAACGATATTTTTAAAATAATATTCTTAGTGGGAACTTTACACATTATATCCTGTGGCAAAATCTACATAGGACGCTTTATTTAGATATACTTTAACTAGATTTTATGCATTGTCGCCCATTTAAGCCTTTATACAGGGGTTGGATCTCATATTTCGGAAAAAATAAGAAAATGGCCATAGCCGGATTTTGCAAATTATTTCAAGCTACAAAATCTACATGGTATGTCTCATTTGAATGACCTTTAACTAAAAATTACGCTTAGCCGCCGAATTAAACCTTCAAACAGGGGTTGGAGCTCATATTTCAAAAAAAAAAAATTCTCATAATTCGTTTAATAGTTTAATTTAATATCAAGGGTCTGTGGTTGTCTTAAATCTTAATTCAATGGATTTAAAATGTTTTTAAAGGTCCAACTATACAAAATAGGTAATCAAAAACCTAAATTTACGGTAATTATTATTTCTTTGCGAGGGAAAATCACCAAGCTCCTCTAATAATTTACTTTTCTAGCACTATAACACAATGCATTTGCAACAGATTGTTTTAGCTATTATGCATGTTACAAACTATGATGAACTTTCTTTGGCAGCGTGATTTATGGTGCGGTTTTCTGTATTCCTAAATAAATACGGCTGTTTAAGTTTAGTTAGCACACGAGATAAAATTATTTTATTCCTAAAATAATGTAAAGTTAAGAAACGATATTTTTAAAATAATATTCTTAGTGGGAATTTTACACATTATATCCTGTGGCAAAATCTACATAGGACGCTTTATTTAGATATACTTTAACTAGATTTTATGCATTGTCGCCCATTTAAGCCTTTATACAAGGGTTGGATCTCATATTTCGGAAAAAATAAGAAAATGGCCATAGCCGGATTTTGCCAATTATTTCACGCTACAAAATCTACATGGTATGTCTCATTTGGAAGACCTTTAACTAAAAATTACGCTTAGCCGCCGAATTAAACCTTCAAACAGGAGTTAGAGCTCATATTTCAAAAAAAAAAATTCTCATAATTCGCTTAATAGTTTAATTTAATATCAAGGGTCCGTGGTTGTCTTAAATCTTAATTCAATGGATTTAAAATGTTTTTAACGCTTTATATAGATATACTTTAACTAGATTTTATGCATTGTCGCCCATTTAAGCCTTTATACAGGGGTTGGATCTCATATTTCGGAAAAAATAAGAAAATGGCCATAGCCGGATTTTGCAAATTATTTCAAGCTACAAAATCTACATGGTATGTCTCATTTGGATGACCCTTAACTAAAAATTACGCTTAGCCGCCGAATTAAACCTTCAAACAGGGGTTAGAGCTCATATTTCGAAAAAAAAAATTCTTATAATTCGCTTAAAAGCTACAATCAGACATTAACAAAGAAAGTGCATCAAAATTGTTTATTTAATTTAAATAAAAACGTAAACGCGGTATTCAAGAAATATTTTGTGGTAGTAGCTTCTGATTTTCCGAAATTGTTTCATTGCAACAGCAAAAATTATCAAGTCGACGTTTGCAGACTCGATTTGACAAAATTGAGTTAAAATCGCTTGAAAAAAGATCAGGGTATAAAGTTACAAGAGAGATGAAACGAATATTATTATCAAAACATTCTATGTCTACTAACTTTAGTTTAATTTAATATCAAGGGTACGTGGTTGTCTTAAATCTTAATTCAATGGATTTAAAATGTTTTTAAAGGTCCAACTATACAAAATAGATCATAAAAAAACTAAATTTACTGTAATTATTATTTCTTCGCGAAGGAAAATCACCAAGCTCCTCTAATAATTTACTTTTCTAGCACTATAACACAATGCATTTGCAACAGATTGTTTTAGCTATTATACATGTTACAAACTATGATAAACTTTCTTTGGCAGCGTGATTTATGGTGCGGTTTTCTGTATTCCTAAATAAATACGGCTGTTTAAGTTTAGTTAGCAGACGAGATAAAATTATTTTATTCCTAAAATAATCTAAAGTTGAGAAACGATATTTTTAAAATAATATTCTTAGTGGGAACTTAACACATTATATCCTGTGGCAAAATCTACATAGGACGCTTATTTAGATATACTTTAACTAGATTTTATGCATTGTCGCCCATTTAAGCCTTTATACAAGGGTTGGATCTCATATTTCGGAAAAAATAAGAAAATGGCCATAGCCGGATTTTGCCAATTATTTCACGCTACAAAATCTACATGGTATGTCTCATTTGGATGACCTTTAACTAAAAATTACGCTTAGCCGCCGAATTAAACTTTCAAACAGGGGTTGAAGCTCATATTTCAAAAAAAAAATTCTCATAATTCGCTTAATAGTTTAATTTAAAATCAAGGGTCCGTGGTTGTATTAAATCTTAATTCAATGGATTTAAAATGTTTTTAAAGGTCCAACTGTACAAAATAGGAAATCAAAAACCTCAATTTACGGTAATTATTATTTCTTTGCGAGGGAAAATCACCAAGCTCCTCTAATATTTTACTTTTCTAGCACTATAATACCATGCATTTGAAACAGATTGTTTTAACTATTATACATGTTACAAACTATGATAAGCTTTCTTTGGCAGCATGATTTATGGTGCGGTTTTCTGTATTCCTAAATAAAAACGGCTGTATAAGTTTAGTTAGCACACGAGATAAAATTATTTTATTCCTAAAATAATGTAAAGTTGAGAAACGATATTTTTAAAATAATATTCTTCGTGGGAACTTTACACATTATATCCTGTGGCAAAATCTACATAGGACGCTTTATTTAGATATACTTTAACTAGATTTTATGCATTGTCGCCCATTTAAGCCTTTATACAGGGGTTGGATCTCATATTTCGGAAAAAATAAGAAAATGGCCATAGCCGGATTTTGCAAATTATTTCAAGCTACAAAATCTACATGGTATGTCTCATTTGGATGACCTTTAACTAAAAATTACGCTTAGCCGCCGAATTAAACCTTCAAACAGGGCTTGGAGCTCATATTTCAAAAAAAAAATTCTCATAATTCGTTTAATAGTTTAATTTAATATCAAGGGTCTGTGGTTGTCTTAAATCTTAATTCAATGGATTTAAAATGTATTTAAAGGTCCAACTATACAAAATAGGTAATCAAAAATCTAAATTTACGGTAATTATTATTTCTTTGCGAGGGAAAATCACCAAGCTCCTCTAATATTTCAATTTTCTAGCACTATAACACCATGCTTTTGAAACAGATTGTTTTAACTATTATACATGTTACAAACTATGATAAACTTTCTTTGGCAGCATGATGTATGGTGCGGTTTTCTGTATAACTAAATAAATACGGCTGTTTAAGTTTAGTTAGCACACGAGATAAAATTATTTAATTCCTAAAATAATGTAAAGTTGAGAAACGATATTTTAAAAATAATATTCTTAGTGGGAACTTTACACATTATATCCTGTGGCAAAATCTACATAGGACGCTTTATTTAGATATACTTTAACTATATTTTATGCATTGTCGCCCATTTAAGCCTTTATACAGGGGTTGGATCTCATATTTCGAAAAAAATAAGAAAATGGCCATAGCCGGATTTTGCAAATTATTTCACGCTACAAAATCTACATGGTATGTCTTATTTGGATGACCCTTAACTAAAAATTACGCTTAGCCGCCGAATTAAACCTTCAAACAGGGGTTAGAGCTCATATTTCGAAAAAAAAAATTCTTATAATTCGCTTAAAAGCTACAATCGGACATTAACAAAGAAAGTGCATCAAAATTGTTTATTTAATTTAAATAAAAACGTAAACGCGGTATTCAAGAAATATTTTGTGGTAGTAGCTTCTGATTTTCCGAAATTGTTTCATTGCAACAGCAAAAATTATCAAGTCGACGTTTGCAGACTCGATTTGACAAAATTGAGTTAAAATCGCTTGAAAAAAGATCAAAGTATAAAGTTACAAGAGAGATGAAACGAATATTATTATCAAAACATTCTATGTCTACTAACTTTAGTTTAATTTAATATCAAGGGTACGTGGTTGTCTAAAAATCTTAATTCAATGGATTTAAAATGTTTTTAAAGGTCCAACTATACAAAATAGGTCATCAAAAACCTAAATTTAAGGTAATTATAATTTCTTTGCGAGGGAAAATCACCAAGCTCCTCTAATATTTCACTTTTCTAGTACTATAACACCATGCATTTGAAACAGATTGTTTTAACTATTATACATGTTACAAACTATGATAAACTTTCTTTGGCAGCATGATTTATGGTGCGGTTTTCTGTATTACTAAATAAATACGGCTGTTTAAGTTTAGTTAGCACACGAGATAAAATTATTTTATTCCTAAAATAATGTAAAGTTGAGAAACGATATTTTTAAAATAATATTCTTAGTGGGAACTTTACACATTATATCCTGTGGCAAAATCTACATAGGACGCTTTATTTAGATATACTTTAACTAGATTTTATGCATTGTCGCCCATTTAAGCCTTTATACAGGGGTTGGAGCTCATATTTCAAAAAAAAAATTCTCCTAATTCGCTTAATAGTTTAATTTAATATCAAGGGTCCGTGGTTGTCTTAAATCTTAATTCAATGGATTTAAAATGTTTTTAAAGGTCCAACTATACAAAATAGGTAATCAATAACCTCAATTTACGGTAATTATTATTTCTTTGCGAGGGAAAGTCACCAAGCTCCTCTAATATTTTACTTTTCTAGCACTATAATACCATGCATTTGAAACAGATTGTTTTAACTATTATACATGTTACAAACTATGATAAACTTTCTTTGGCAGCATGATTTATGGTGCGGTTTTCTGTATTCCTAAATAAATACGGCTGTTTAAGTTTAGTTAGCACACGAGATAAAATTATTTTATTCCTAAAATAATGTAAAGTTGAGAAACGATATTTTAAAAATAATATTCTTAGTGGGAACTTTACACATTATATCCTGTGGCAAAATCTACATAGGACGCTTTATTTAGATATACTTTAACTATATTTTATGCATTGTCGCCCATTTAAGCCTTTATACAGGGGTTGGATCTCATATTTCGAAAAAAATAAGAAAATGGCCATAGCCGGATTTTGCAAATTATTTCACGCTACAAAATCTACATGGTATGTCTCATTTGGATGACCCTTAACTAAAAATTACGCTTAGCCGCCGAATTAAACCTTCAAACAGGGGTTAGAGCTCATATTTCGAAAAAAAAAATTCTTATAATTCGCTTAAAAGCTACAATCGGACATTAACAAAGAAAGTGCATCAAAATTGTTTATTTAATTTAAATAAAAACGTAAACGCGGTATTCAAGAAATATTTTGTGGTAGTAGCTTCTGATTTTCCGAAATTGTTTCATTGCAACAGCAAAAATTATCAAGTCGACGTTTGCAGACTCGATTTGACAAAATTGAGTTAAAATCGCTTGAAAAAAGATCAGGGTATAAAGTTACAAGAGAGATGAAACGAATATTATTATCAAAACATTCTATGTCTACTAACTTTAGTTTAATTTAATATCAAGGGTACGTGGCTGTCTTAAATCTTAATTCAATGGATTTAAAATGTTTTTAAAGGTCCAACTATACAAAATAGTCATCAAAATACTAAATTTATTGTAATTATTATTTATTCGCGAGGGAAAATCACCAAGCTCCTCTAATAACTTACTTTTCTAGCACTATAACACAATGCATTTGCAACAGATTGTTTTAGCTATTACACATGTTACAAACTATGATGAACTTTCTTTGGCAGCGTGATATATGGTGCGGTTTTCTGTAATTCCTAAATAAATACGGCTGTTTAAGTTTAGTTAGCAGACGAGATAAAATTATTTTATTCCTAAAATAATCTAAAGTTGAGAAACGATATTTTTAAAATAATATTCTTAGTGGGAACTTTACACATTATGTCCTGTGTCAAAATCTACATAGGACGCTTTAATTAGATATACTTTAACTAGATTTTATGCATTGTCGCTCATTTAAGCCTTTATACAAGGGTTGGATCTCATATTTCGGAAAAAATAAGAAAATGGCCATAGCCGGATTTTGCCAATTATTTCACGCTACAAAATCTACATGGTATGTCTCGTTTGGATGACCTTTAACTAAAAATTACGCTTAGCCGCCGAATTAAACTTTCAAACAGGGGTTGGAGCTCATATTTCAAAAAAAAAATTCTCATAACTCGCTTAACAGTTTAATTTAATATCAAGGGTCCGTGGTTGTCTTAAATCTTAATTCAATGGATTTAAAATGTTTTTAAAGGTCCAACTATACAAAATAGGTAATCAAAAACCTCAATTTACGGTAATTATTATTTCTTTGCGAGGGAAAGTCACCAAGCTCCTCTAATATTTTACTTTTCTAGCACTATAATACCATGCATTTGAAACAGATTGTTTTAGCTCTTACACTCATGTTACAAACTATGATGAACTTTCTTTGGCAGCGTGATTTATGGTGCGGTTTTCTGTATTCCTAAATAAATACGGCTGTTTAAGTTTAGTTAGCAGACGAGATAAAATTATTTTATTCCTAAAATAATCTAAAGTTGAAAAACGATATTTTTAAAATAATATTCTTAGTAGGAACTTTACACATTATGTCCCGTGGCAAAATCTACATAGAACGCTTTATATAGATATACTTTAACTAGATTTTATGCATTGTCGCCCATTTAAGCCTTTATACAAGGGTTGGATCTCATATTTCGGAAAAAATAAGAAAATGGCCATAGCCGGATTTTGCCAATTATTTTACGCTACAAAATCTACATGGTATGTCTCATTCGGATGACCTTTAACTAAAAATTACGCTTAGCCGCCGAATTAAACCTTCAAACAGGGGTTGGAGCTGATATTTCAAAAAAAAAAATTCTCATAATTCGCTTAATAGTTTAATTTAATATCAAGGGTCCGTGGTTGTCTTAAATCTTAATTCAATGGATTTAAAATGTTTTTAAAGGTCCAACTATACAAAATAGGTAATCAAAAACCTCAATTTACGGTAATTATTATTTCTTTGCGAGGGAAAGTCACCAAGCTCCTCTAATATTTCACTTTTCTAGCACTATAACACCATGCATTTGAAACAGATTGTTTTAACTATTATACATGTTACAAACTATGATAAACTTTATTTGGCAGCATGATTTATGGTGCGGTTTTCTGTATAACTAAATAAATAAGGCTGTTTAAGTTTAGTTAGCAGACGAGATAAAATTATTTTATTCCTAAAATAATCTAAAGTTGAGAAACGATATTTTTAAAATAATATTCTTAGTGGGAACTTTACACATTATGTCCCGTGGCAAAATCTACATAGGACACTTTATTTATATATACTTTAACTAGATTTTATGCATTGTCGCCCATTTAAGCCTTTATACAGGGGTTGGATCTCATATTTCGGAAAAAATAAGAAAATGGCCATAGCCGGATTTTGCAAATTATTTCACGCTACAAAATCTACATGGTATGTCTCATTAGGATGACCCTTAACTAAAAATTACGCTTAGCCGCCGAATTAAACCTTCAAACAGGGGTTAGAGCTCATATTTCGAAAAAAAAATTCTTATAATTCGCTTAAAAGCTACAATCGGACATTAACAAAGAAAGTGCATCAAAATTGTTTATTTAATTTAAATAAAAACGTAAACGCGGTATTCAAGAAATATTTTGTGGTAGTAGCTTCTGATTTTCCGAAATTGTTTCATTGCAACAGCAAAAATTATCAAGTCGACGTTTGCAGACTCGATTTGACAAAATTGAGTTAAAATCGCTTGAAAAAAGATCAGGGCATAAAGTTACAAGAGAGATGAAACGAATATTATTATCAAAACATTCTATGTCTACTAACTTTAGTTTAATTTAATATCAAGGGTACGTGGTTGTCTAAAAATCTTAATTCAATGGATTTAAAATGTTTCTAAAGGTCCAACTATACAAAATAGGTCATCAAAAAACTAAATTTACTGTAATTATTATTTCTTCGCGAGGAAAAATCACCAAGCTCCTCTAATAATTTACTTTTCTAGCACTATAACACAATGCATTTGAAACAGATTGTTTTAGCTATTATACATGTTACAAACTATGATGAACTTTCTTGGGCAGCGTGATTTATGGTGCGGTTTTCTGTATTCCTAAATAAATACGGCTGTTTAGGTTTAGTTAGCAGACGAGATAAAATTATTTTATTCCTAAAATAATCTAAAGTTGAGAAACGATATTTTTAAAATAATATTCTTAGTGGGAACTTTACACATTATGTCCCGTGGCAAAATCTACATAGGACGCTTTATTTAGATATACTTTATCTAGATTTTATGCATTGTCGCCCATTTAAGCCTTTATACAAGGGTTGGATCTCATATTTCGGAAAAAATAAGAAAATGGCCATAGCCGGATTTTGCCAATTATTTCACGCTACAAAATCTACATGGTATGTCTCATTTGGATGACCTTTAACTAAAAATTACGCTTAGCCGCCGAATTAAACCTTCAAACAGGGGTTAGAGCTCATATTTCAAAAAAAAAAAATTCTCATAATTCGCTTAATAGTTTAATTTAATATCAAGGGTCCGTGGTTGTCTTAAATCTTAATTCAATGGATTTAAAATGTTTTTAAAGGTCCAACTATACAAAATAGGTAATCAAAAACCTAAATTTACGGTAATTATTATTTCTTTGCGAGGGAAAATCACCAAGCTCCTCTAATATTTCACTTTTCTAGTACTATAACACCATGCATTTGAAACAGATTGTTTTAACTATTATACATGTTACAAACTATGATAAACTTTCTTTGGCAGCATGATTTATGGTGCGGTTTTCTGTATTACTAAATAAATACGGCTGTTTAAGTTTAGTTAGCACACGAGATAAAATTATTTTATTCCTAAAATAATGTAAAGTTGAGAAACGATATTTTTAAAATAATATTCTTAGTGGGAACTTTACACATTATATCCTGTGGCAAAATCTACATAGGACGTTTTATTTAGATATACTTTAACTAGATTTTATGCATTGTCGCCCATTTAAGCCTTTATACAGGGGTTGGAGCTCATATTTCAAAAAAAAATTCTCATAATTCGCTTAATAGTTTAATTTAATATCAAGGGTCCGTGGTTGTCTTAAATCTTAATTCAATGGCTTTAAAATGTTTTTAAAGGTCCAACTATACAAAATAGGTAATCAAAAACCTCAATTTACGGTAAATATTATTTCTTTGCGAGGGAAAGTCACCAAGCTCCTCTAATAACTTACTTTTCTAGCACTATAACACAATGCATTTGCAACAGATTGTTTTAGCTATTACACATGTTACAAACTATGATGAACTTTCTTTGGCAGCGTGATATATGGTGCGGTTTTCTGTAATTCCTAAATAAATACGGCTGTTTAAGTTTAGTTAGCAGACGAGATAAAATTATTTTATTCCTAAAATAATCTAAAGTTGAGAAACGATATTTTTAAAATAATATTCTTAGTGGGAACTTTACACATTATGTCCTGTGTCAAAATCTACATAGGACGCTTTATTTAGATATACTTTAACTAGATTTTATGCATTGTCGCTCATTTAAGCCTTTATACAAGGGTTGGATCTCATATTTCGGAAAAAATAAGAAAATGGCCATAGCCGGATTTTGCCAATTATTTCACGCTACAAAATCTACATGGTATGTCTCGTTTGGATGACCTTTAACTAAAAATTACGCTTAGCCGCCGAATTAAACTTTCAAACAGGGGTTGGAGCTCATATTTCAAAAAAAAAAATTCTCATAATTCGCTTAACAGTTTAATTTAATATCAAGGGTCCGTGGTTGTCTTAAATCTTAATTCAATGGATTTAAAATGTTTTTAAAGGTCCAACTATACTAAATAGGTAATCAAAAACCTCAATTTACGGTAATTATTATTTCTTTGCGAGGGAAAGTCACCAAGCTCCTCTAATATTTCACTTTTCTAGCACTATAACACCATGCATTTGAAACAGATTGTTTTAACTATTATACATGTTACAAACTATGATAAACTTTCTTTGGCAGCATGATTTATGGTGCGGTTTTCTGTATAACTAAATAAATAAGGCTGTTTAAGTTTAGTTAGCACACGAGATAAAATTATTTTATTCCTAAAATAATGTAAAGTTGAGAAACAATATTTTTAAAATAATATTCTTAGTGGGAACTTTACACATTATATCCTGTGGCAAAATCTACATAGGACGCTTTATTTAGATATACTTTAACTAGATTTTATGCATTGTCGCCCATTTAAGCCTTTATACAGGGGTTGGATCTCATATTTCGGAAAAAATAAGAAAATGGCCATAGCCGGATTTTGCAAATTATTTCACGCCACAAAATCTACATGGTATGTCTCATTTGGATGACCCTTAACTAAAAATTACGCTTAGCCGCCGAATTAAACCTTCAAACAGGGGTTAGAGCTCATATTTCGAAAAAAAAAATTCTTATAATTCGCTTAAAAGCTACAATCGGACATTAACAAAGAAAGTGCATCAAAATTGTTTATTTAATTTAAATAAAAACGTAAACGCGGTATTCAAGAAATATTTTGTGGTAGTAGCTTCTGATTTTCCGAAATTGTTTCATTGCAACAGCAAAAATTATCAAGTCGACGTTTGCAGACTCGATTTGACAAATTTGAGTTAAAATCGCTTGAAAAAAGATCAGGGCATAAAGTTACAAGAGAGATGAAACGAATATTATTATCAAAACATTCTATGTCTACTAACTTTAGTTAATTTAATATCAAGGGTACGTGGTTGTCTAAAAATCTCATTTCAATGGATTTAAAATGTTTTTAAAGGTCCAACTATACAAAATAGGTCATCAAAAAACTAAATTTACTGTAATTATTATTTCTCGCGAGGAAAAATCACCAAGCTCCTCTAATAATTTACTTTTCTAGCACTATAACACAATGCATTTGAAACAGATTGTTTTAGCTATTATACATGTTACAAACTATGATGAACTTTCTTGGGCAGCGTGATTTATGGTGCGGTTTTCTGTATTCCTAAATAAATACGGCTGTTTAAGTTTAGTTAGCAGACGAGATAAAATTATTTTATTCCTAAAATAATCTAAAGTTGAGAAACGATATTTTTAAAATAATATTCTTAGTGGGAACTTTACACATTATGTCCCGTGGCAAAATCTAAATAGGACGCTTTATTTAGATATACTTTAACTAGATTTTATGCATTGTCGCCCATTTAAGCCTTTATACAAGGGTTGGATCTCATATTTCGGAAAAAATAAGAAAATGGCCATAGCCGGATTTTGCCAATTATTTCACGCTACAAAATCTACATGGTATGTCTCATTTGGATGACCTTTAACTAAAAATTACGCTTAGCCGCCGAATTAAACCTTCAAACAGGAGTTAGAGCTCATATTTCAAAAAAAAAAAAATTCTCATAATTCGCTTAATAGTTTAATTTAATATCAAGGGTCCGTGGTTGTCTTAAATCTTAATTCAATGGATTTAAAATGTTTTTAAAGGTCCAACTATACAAAATAGGTAATCAAAAACCTAAATTTACTGTAATTATTATTTATTCGCGAGGGAAAATCACCAAGCTCCTCTAATAACTTACTTTTCTAGCACTATAACACAATGCATTTGCAACAGATTGTTTTAGCTATTACACATGTTACAAACTATGATGAACTTTCTTTGGCAGCGTGATATATGGTGCGGTTTTCTGTAATTCCTAAATAAATACGGCTGTTTAAGTTTAGTTAGCAGACGAGATAAAATTATTTTATTCCTAAAATAATCTAAAGTTGAGAAACGATATTTTTAAAATAATATTCTTAGTGGGAACTTTACACATTATGTCCTGTGTCAAAATCTACATAGGACGCTTTATTTAGATATACTTTAACTAGATTTTATGCATTGTCGCTCATTTAAGCCTTTATACAAGGGTTGGATCTCATATTTCGGAAAAAATAAGAAAATGGCCATAGCCGGATTTTGCCAATTATTTCACGCTACAAAATCTACATGGTATGTCTCGTTTGGATGACCTTTAACTAAAAATTACGCTTAGCCGCCGAATTAAACTTTCAAACAGGGGTTGGAGCTCATATTTCAAAAAAAAAATTCTCATAACTCGCTTAACAGTTTAATTTAATATCAAGGGTCCGTGGTTGTCTTAAATCTTAATTCAATGGATTTAAAATGTTTTTAAAGGTCCAACTATACAAAATAGGTAATCAAAAACCTCAATTTACGGTAATTATTATTTCTTTGCGAGGGAAAGTCACCAAGCTCCTCTAATATTTTACTTTTCTAGCACTATAATACCATGCATTTGAAACAGATTGTTTTAGCTCTTACACTCATGTTACAAACTATAATGAACTTTCTTGGGCAGCGTGATTTATGGTGCGGTTTTCTGTATTCCTAAATAAATACGGCTGTTTAAGTTTAGTTAGCAGACGAGATAAAATTATTTTATTCCTAAAATAATCTAAAGTTGAGAAACGATATTTTTAAAATAATATTCTTAGTGGGAACTTTACACATTATGTCCCGTGGCAAAATCTAAATAGGACGCTTTATTTAGATATACTTTAACTAGATTTTATGCATTGTCGCCCATTTAAGCCTTTATACAAGGGTTGGATCTCATATTTCGGAAAAAATAAGAAAATGGCCATAGCCGGATTTTGCCAATTATTTCACGCTACAAAATCTACATGGTATGTCTCATTTGGATGTCCTTTAACTAAAAATTACGCTTAGCCGCCGAATTAAACCTTCAAACAGGAGTTAGAGCTCATATTTCAAAAAAAAAAAAAATTCTCATAATTCGCTTAATAGTTTAATTTAATATCAAGGGTCCGTGGTTGTCTTAAATCTTAATTCAATGGATTTAAAATGTTTTTAAAGGTCCAACTATACAAAATAGGTAATCAAAAACCTAAATTTACGGTAATTATTATTTCTTTGCGAGGGAAAATCACCAAGCTCCTCGAATATTTCACTTTTCTAGTACTATAACACCATGCATTTGAAACAGATTGTTTTAACTATTATACATGTTACAAACTATGATAAACTTTCTTTGGCAGCATGATTTATGGTGCGGTTTTCTGTATTACTAAATAAATACGGCTGTTTAAGTTTAGTTAGCACACGAGATAAAATTATTTTATTCCTAAAATAATGTAAAGTTGAGAAACGATATTTTTAAAATAATATTCTTAGTGGGAACTTTACACATTATATCCTGTGGCAAAATCTACATAGGACGCTTTATTTAGATATACTTTAACTAGATTTTATGCATTGTCGCCTATTTAAGCCTTTATACAGGGGTTGGATCTCATATTTCGGAAAAAATAAGAAAATGGCCATAGCCGGATTTTGCCAATTATTTCACGCTACAAAATCTACATGGTATTTCTCATTTGGATGACCTTTAACTAAAAATTACGCTTAGCCGCCGAATTAAACCTTCAAACAGGGGTTAGAGCTCATATTTCGAAAAAAAAAATTCTTATAATTCGCTTAAAAGCTACAATCGGACATTAACAAAGAAAGTGCATCAAAATTGTTTATTTAATTTAAATAAAAACGTAAACGCGGTATTCAAGAAATATTTTGTGGTAGTAGCTTCTGATTTTCTGAAATTGTTTCATTGCAACAGCAAAAATTATCAAGTCGACGTTTGCAGACTCGATTTGACAAAATTGAGTTAAAATCGCTTGAAAAAAGATCAGGGCATAAAGTTACAAGAGAGATGAAACGAATATTATTATCAAAACATTCTATGTCTACTAACTTTAGTTTAATTTAATATCAAGGGTACGTGGTTGCCTAAAAATCTTAATTCAATGGATTTAAAATGTTTCTAAAGGTCCAACTATACAAAATAGGTCATCAAAAAACTAAATTTACTGTAATTATTATTTCTTCGCGAGGAAAAATCACCAAGCTCCTCTAATAATTTACTTTTCTAGCACTATAACACAATGCATTTGAAACAGATTGTTTTAGCTATTATACATGTTATAAACTATGATAAACTTTCTTGGGCAGCGTGATTTATGGTGCGGTTTTCTGTATTCCTAAATAAATACGGCTGTTTAGGTTTAGTTAGCAGACGAGATAAAATTATTTTATTCCTAAAATAATCTAAAGTTGAGAAACGATATTTTTAAAATAATATTCTTAGTGGGAACTTTACACATTATGTCCCGTGGCAAAATCTACATAGGACGCTTTATTTAGATATACTTTATCTAGATTTTATGCATTGTCGCCCATTTAAGCCTTTATACAAGGGTTGGATCTCATATTTCGGAAAAAATAAGAAAATGGCCATAGCCGGATTTTGCCAATTATTTCACGCTACAAAATCTACATGGTATGTCTCATTTGGATGACATTTAACTAAAAATTACGCTTAGCCGCCGAATTAAACCTTCAAACAGGGGTTAGAGCTCATATTTCAAAAAAAAAAAATTCTCATAATTCGCTTAATAGTTTAATTTAATATCAAGGGTCCGTGGTTGTCTTAAATCTTAATTCAATGTATTTAAAATGTTTTTAAAGGTCCAACTATACAAAATAGGTAATCAAAAACCTAAATTTACGGTAATTATTATTTCTTTGCGAGGGAAAATCACCAAGCTCCTCTAATATTTCACTTTTCTAGTACTATAACACCATGCATTTGAAACAGATTGTTTTAACTATTATACATGTTACAAACTATGATAAACTTTCTTTGGCAGCATGATTTATGGTGCGGTTTTCTGTATTACTAAATAAATACGGCTGTTTAAGTTTAGTTAGCACACGAGATAAAATTATTTTATTCCTAAAATAATGTAAAGTTGAGAAACGATATTTTTAAAATAATATTCTTAGTGGGAACTTTACACATTATATCCTGTGGCAAAATCTACATAGGACGCTTTATTTAGATATACTTTAACTAGATTTTATGCATTGTCGCCCATTTAAGCCTTTATACAGGGGTTGGAGCTCATATTTCAAAAAAAAAAATTCTCATAATTCGCTTAACAGTTTAATTTAATATCAAGGGTCCGTGGTTGTCTTAAATCTTAATTCAATGGATTTAAAATGTTTTTAAAGGTCCAACTATACAAAATAGGTAATCAAAAACCTCAATTTACGGTAATTATTATTTCTTTGCGAGGGAAAGTCACCAAGCTCCTCTAATATTTTACTTTTCTAGCACTATAATACCATGCATTTGAAACAGATTGTTTTAGCTCTTACACATGTTACAAACTATGATGAACTTTCTTTGGCAGCGTGATTTATGGTGCGGTTTTCTGTATTCCTAAATAAATACGGCTGTTTAAGTTTAGTTAGCAGACGAGATAAAATTATTTTATTCCTAAAATAATCTAAAGTTGAAAAACGATATTTTTAAAATAATATTCTTAGTGGGAACTTTACACATTATGTCCCGTGGCAAAATCTACATAGAACGCTTTATATAGATATACTTTAACTAGATTTTATGCATTGTCGCCCATTTAAGCCTTTATACAAGGGTTGGATCTCATATTTCGGAAAAAATAAGAAAATGGCCATAGCCGGATTTTGCCAATTATTTTACGCTACAAAATCTACATGGTATGTCTCATTCGGATGACCTTTAACTAAAAATTACGCTTAGCCGCCGAATTAAACCTTCAAACAGGGGTTGGAGCTGATATTTCAAAAAAAAAAATTCTCATAATTCGCTTAATAGTTTAATTTAATATCAAGGGTCCGTGGTTGTCTTAAATCTTAATTCAATGGATTTAAAATGTTTTTAAAGGTCCAACTATACAAAATAGGTAATCAAAAACCTCAATTTACGGTAATTATTATTTCTTTGCGAGGGAAAGTCACCAAGCTCCTCTAATATTTCACTTTTCTAGCACTATAACACCATGCATTTGAAACAGATTGTTTTAACTATTATACATGTTACAAACTATGATAAACTTTCTTTGGCAGCATGATTTATGGTGCGGTTTTCTGTATTACTAAATAAATACGGCTGTTTAAGTTTAGTTAGCACACGAGATAAAATTATTTTATTCCTAAAATAATGTAAAGTTGAGAAACGATATTTTAAAAATAATATTCTTAGTGGGAACTTTACACATTATATCCTGTGGCAAAATCTACATAGGACGCTTTATTTAGATATACTTTAACTATATTTTATGCATTGTCGCCCATTTAAGCCTTTATACAGGGGTTGGATCTCATATTTCGAAAAAAATAAGAAAATGGCCATAGCCGGATTTTGCAAATTATTTCACGCTACAAAATCTACATGGTATGTCTCATTTGGATGACCCTTAACTAAAAATTACGCTTAGCCGCCGAATTAAACCTTCAAACAGGGGTTAGAGCTCATATTTCGAAAAAAAAAATTCTTATAATTCGCTTAAAAGCTACAATCGGACATTAACAAAGAAAGTGCATCAAAATTGTTTATTTAATTTAAATAAAAACGTAAACGCGGTATTCAAGAAATATTTTGTGGTAGTAGCTTCTAATTTTCCGAAATTGTTTCATTGCAACAGCAAAAATTATCAAGTCGACGTTTGCAGACTCGATTTGACAAAATTGAGTTAAAATCGCTTGAAAAAAGATCAGGGTATAAAGTTACAAGAGAGATGAAACGAATATTATTATCAAAACATTCTATGTCTACTAACTTTAGTTTAATTTAATATCAAGGGTACGTGGTTGTCTTAAATCTTAATTCAATGGATTTAAAATGTTTTTAAAGGTCCAACTATACAAAATAGGTCATCAAAATACTAAATTTACTGTAATTATTATTTATTTGCGAGGGAAAATCACCAAGCTCCTCTAATAACTTACTTTTCTAGCACTATAACACAATGCATTTGCAACAGATTGTTTTAGCTATTACACATGTTACAAACTATGATGAACTTTCTTTGGCAGCGTGATATATGGTGCGGTTTTCTGTAATTCCTAAATAAATACGGCTGTTTAAGTTTAGTTAGCAGACGAGATAAAATTATTTTATTCCTAAAATAATCTAAAGTTGAGAAACGATATTTTTAAAATAATATTCTTAGTGGGAACTTTACACATTATGTCCTGTGTCAAAATCTACATAGGACGCTTTATTTAGATATACTTTAACTAGATTTTATGCATTGTCGCTCATTTAAGCCTTTATACAAGGGTTGGATCTCATATTACGGAAAAAATAAGAAAATGGCCATAGCCGGATTTTGCCAATTATTTCACGCTACAAAATCTACATGGTATGTCTCGTTTGGATGACCTTTAACTAAAAATTACGCTTAGCCGCCGAATTAAACTTTCAAACAGGGGTTGGAGCTCATATTTCAAAAAAAAAAAATTCTCATAATTCGCTTAACAGTTTAATTTAATATCAAGGGTCCGTGGTTGTCTTAAATCTTAATTCAATGGATTTAAAATGTTTTTAAAGGTCCAAATATACAAAATAGGTAATCAAAAACCTCAATTTACGGTAATTATTATTTCTTTGCGAGGGAAAGTCACCAAGCTCCTCTAATATTTTACTTTTCTAGCACTATAATACCATGCATTTGAAACAGATTGTTTTAGCTCTTACACATGTTACAAACTATGATGAACTTTCTTTGGCAGCGTGATTTATGGTGCGGTTTTCTGTATTCCTAAATAAATACGGCTGTTTAAGTTTAGTTAGCAGACGAGATAAAATTATTTTATTCCTAAAATAATCTAAAGTTGAAAAACGATATTTTTAAAATAATATTCTTAGTGGGAACTTTACACATTATGTCCCGTGGCAAAATCTACATAGAACGCTTTATATAGATATACTTTAACTAGATTTTATGCATTGTCGCCCATTTAAGCCTTTATAAAAGGGTTGGATCTCATATTTCGGAAAAAATAAGAAAATGGCCATAGCCGGATTTTGCCAATTATTTTACGCTACAAAATCTACATGGTATGTCTCATTCGGATGACCTTTAACTAAAAATTACGCTTAGCCGCCGAATTAAACCTTCAAACAGGGGTTGGAGCTGATATTTCAAAAAAAAAAATTCTCATAATTCGCTTAATAGTTTAATTTAATATCAAGGGTCCGTGGTTGTCTTAAATCTTAATT
Source organism: Polydrusus cervinus (assembly GCA_935413205.1). Taxonomy (NCBI): domain Eukaryota; kingdom Metazoa; phylum Arthropoda; class Insecta; order Coleoptera; family Curculionidae; genus Polydrusus; species Polydrusus cervinus. The sequence continues at coordinate 13,234,069 of OW284517.1, forward strand.
CAATGGATTTAAAATGTTTTTAAATGTCCAACTATACAAAATAGGTAATCAAAAACCTCAATTTACGGTAATTATTATTTCTTTGCGAGGGAAAGTCACCAAGCTCCTCTAATATTTCACTTTTCTAACACTATAACACCATGCATTTGAAACAGATTGTTTTAACTATTATACATGTTACAAACTATGATAAACTTTCTTTGGCAGCATGATTTATGGTGCGGTTTTCTGTATAACTAAATAAATAAGGCTGTTTAAGTTTAGTTAGCACACGAGATAAAATTATTTTATTCCTAAAATAATGTAAAGTTGAGAAACGATATTTTTAAAATAATATTCTTAGTGGGAACTTTACACATTATATCCTGTGGCAAAATCTACATAGGACGCTTTATTTAGATATACTTTAACTAGATTTTATGCATTGTCGCCCATTTAAGCCTTTATACAGGGGTTGGATCTCATATTTCGGAAAAAATAAGAAAATGGCCATAGCCGGATTTTGCAAATTATTTCACGCCACAAAATCTACATGGTATGTCTCATTTGGATGACCCTTAACTAAAAATTACGCTTAGCCGCCGAATTAAACCTTTAAACAGGGGTTAGAGCTCATATTTCGAAAAAAAAAATTCTTATAATTCGCTTAAAAGCTACAATCGGACATTAACAAAGAAAGTGCATCAAAATTGTTTATTTAATTTAAATAAAAACGTAAACGCGGTATTCAAGAAATATTTTGTGGTAGTAGCTTCTGATTTTCCGAAATTGTTTCATTGCAACAGCAAAAATTATCAAGTCGACGTTTGCAGACTCGATTTGACAAATTTGAGTTAAAATCGCTTGAAAAAAGATCAGGGCATAAAGTTACAAGAGAGATGAAACGAATATTATTATCAAAACATTCTATGTCTACTAACTTTAGTTTAATTTAATATCAAGGGTACGTGGTTGTCTAAAAATCTCATTTCAATGGATTTAAAATGTTTTTAAAGGTCCAACTATACAAAATAGGTCATCAAAAAACTAAATTTACTGTAATTATTATTTCTCGCGAGGAAAAATCACCAAGCTCCTCTAATAATTTACTTTTCTAGCACTATAACACAATGCATTTGAAACAGATTGTTTTAGCTATTATACATGTTACAAACTATGATGAACTTTCTTGGGCAGCGTGATTTATGGTGCGGTTTTCTGTATTCCTAAATAAATACGGCTGTTTAAGTTTAGTTAGCAGACGAGATAAAATTATTTTATTCCTAAAATAATCTAAAGTTGAGAAACGATATTTTTAAAATAATATTCTTAGTGGGAACTTTACACATTATGTCCCGTGGCAAAATCTAAATAGGACGCATTATTTAGATATACTTTAACTAGATTTTATGCATTGTCGCCCATTTAAGCCTTTATACAAGGGTTGGATCTCATATTTCGGAAAAAATAAGAAAATGGCCATAGCCGGATTTTGTCAATTATTTCACGCTACAAAATCTACATGGTATGTCTCATTTGGATGACCTTTAACTAAAAATTACGCTTAGCCGCCGAATTAAACCTTCAAACAGGAGTTAGAGCTCATATTTCAAAAAAAAAAAAAAATTCTCATAATTCGCTTAATAGTTTAATTTAATATCAAGGGTCCGTGGTTGTCTTAAATCTTAATTCAATGGATTTAAAATGTTTTTAAAGGTCCAACTATACAAAATAGGTAATCAAAAACCTAAATTTACGGTAATTATTATTTCTTTGCGAGGGAAAATCACCAAGCTCCTCGAATATTTCACTTTTCTAGTACTATAACACCATGCATTTGAAACAGATTGTTTTAACTATTATACATGTTACAAACTATGATAAACTTTCTTTGGCAGCATGATTTATGGTGCGGTTTTCTGTATTCCTAAATAAATACGGCTGTTTAAGTTTAGTTAGCAGACGAGATAAAATTATTTTATTCCTAAAATAATCTAAAGTTGAAAAACGATATTTTTAAAATAATATTCTTAGTGGGAACTTTACACATTATGTCCCGTGGCAAAATCTACATAGAACGCTTTATATAGATATACTTTAACTAGATTTTATGCATTGTCGCCCATTTAAGCCTTTATACAAGGGTTGGATCTCATATTTCGGAAAAAATAAGAAAATGGCCATAGCCGGATTTTGCCAATTATTTTACGCTACAAAATCTACATGGTATGTCTCATTCGGATGACCTTTAACTAAAAATTACGCTTAGCCGCCGAATTAAACCTTCAAACAGGGGTTGGAGCTGATATTTCAAAAAAAAAAATTCTCATAATTCGCTTAATAGTTTAATTTAATATCAAGGGTCCGTGGTTGTCTTAAATCTTAATTCAATGGATTTAAAATGTTTTTAAAGGTCCAACTATACAAAATAGGTAATCAAAAACCTAAATTTACGGTAATTATTATTTCTTTGCGAGGGAAAATCACCAAGCTCCTCTAATAATTTACTTTTCTAGCACTATAACACAATGCATTTGAAACAGATTGTTTTAGCTATTATACATGTTATAAACTATGATAAACTTTCTTGGGCAGCGTGATTTATGGTGCGGTTTTCTGTATTCCTAAATAAATACGGCTGTTTAGGTTTAGTTAGCAGACGAGATAAAATTATTTTATTCCTAAAATAATCTAAAGTTGAGAAACGATATTTTTAAAATAATATTCTTAGTGGGAACTTTACACATTATGTCCCGTGGCAAAATCTACATAGGACGCTTTATTTAGATATACTTTATCTAGATTTTATGCATTGTCGCCCATTTAAGCCTTTATACAAGGGTTGGATCTCATATTTCGGAAAAAATAAGAAAATGGCCATAGCCGGATTTTGCCAATTATTTCACGCTACAAAATCTACATGGTATGTCTCATTTGGATGACATTTAACTAAAAATTACGCTTAGCCGCCGAATTAAACCTTCAAACAGGGGTTAGAGCTCATATTTCAAAAAAAAAAAATTCTCATAATTCGCTTAATAGTTTAATTTAATATCAAGGGTCCGTGGTTGTCTTAAATCTTAATTCAATGTATTTAAAATGTTTTTAAAGGTCCAACTATACAAAATAGGTAATCAAAAACCTAAATTTACGGTAATTATTATTTCTTTGCGAGGGAAAATCACCAAGCTCCTCTAATATTTCACTTTTCTAGTACTATAACACCATGCATTTGAAACAGATTGTTTTAACTATTATACATGTTACAAACTATGATAAACTTTCTTTGGCAGCATGATTTATGGTGCGGTTTTCTGTATTACTAAATAAATACGGCTGTTTAAGTTTAGTTAGCACACGAGATAAAATTATTTTATTCCTAAAATAATGTAAAGTTGAGAAACGATATTTTTAAAATAATATTCTTAGTGGGAACTTTACACATTATATCCTGTGGCAAAATCTACATAGGACGCTTTATTTAGATATACTTTAACTAGATTTTATGCATTGTCGCCCATTTAAGCCTTTATACAGGGGTTGGAGCTCATATTTCAAAAAAAAAAATTCTCATAATTCGCTTAACAGTTTAATTTAATATCAAGGGTCCGTGGTTGTCTTAAATCTTAATTCAATGGATTTAAAATGTTTTTAAAGGTCCAACTATACAAAATAGGTAATCAAAAACCTCAATTTACGGTAATTATTATTTCTTTGCGAGGGAAAGTCACCAAGCTCCTCTAATATTTTACTTTTCTAGCACTATAATACCATGCATTTGAAACAGATTGTTTTAGCTCTTACACATGTTACAAACTATGATGAACTTTCTTTGGCAGCGTGATTTATGGTGCGGTTTTCTGTATTCCTAAATAAATACGGCTGTTTAAGTTTAGTTAGCAGACGAGATAAAATTATTTTATTCCTAAAATAATCTAAAGTTGAAAAACGATATTTTTAAAATAATATTCTTAGTGGGAACTTTACACATTATGTCCCGTGGCAAAATCTACATAGAACGCTTTATATAGATATACTTTAACTAGATTTTATGCATTGTCGCCCATTTAAGCCTTTATACAAGGGTTGGATCTCATATTTCGGAAAAAATAAGAAAATGGCCATAGCCGGATTTTGCCAATTATTTTACGCTACAAAATCTACATGGTATGTCTCATTCGGATGACCTTTAACTAAAAATTACGCTTAGCCGCCGAATTAAACCTTCAAACAGGGGTTGGAGCTGATATTTCAAAAAAAAAAATTCTCATAATTCGCTTAATAGTTTAATTTAATATCAAGGGTCCGTGGTTGTCTTAAATCTTAATTCAATGGATTTAAAATGTTTTTAAAGGTCCAACTATACAAAATAGGTAATCAAAAACCTCAATTTACGGTAATTATTATTTCTTTGCGAGGGAAAGTCACCAAGCTCCTCTAATATTTCACTTTTCTAGCACTATAACACCATGCATTTGAAACAGATTGTTTTAACTATTATACATGTTACAAACTATGATAAACTTTCTTTGGCAGCATGATTTATGGTGCGGTTTTCTGTATTACTAAATAAATACGGCTGTTTAAGTTTAGTTAGCACACGAGATAAAATTATTTTATTCCTAAAATAATGTAAAGTTGAGAAACGATATTTTAAAAATAATATTCTTAGTGGGAACTTTACACATTATATCCTGTGGCAAAATCTACATAGGACGCTTTATTTAGATATACTTTAACTATATTTTATGCATTGTCGCCCATTTAAGCCTTTATACAGGGGTTGGATCTCATATTTCGAAAAAAATAAGAAAATGGCCATAGCCGGATTTTGCAAATTATTTCACGCTACAAAATCTACATGGTATGTCTCATTTGGATGACCCTTAACTAAAAATTACGCTTAGCCGCCGAATTAAACCTTCAAACAGGGGTTAGAGCTCATATTTCGAAAAAAAAAATTCTTATAATTCGCTTAAAAGCTACAATCGGACATTAACAAAGAAAGTGCATCAAAATTGTTTATTTAATTTAAATAAAAACGTAAACGCGGTATTCAAGAAATATTTTGTGGTAGTAGCTTCTAATTTTCCGAAATTGTTTCATTGCAACAGCAAAAATTATCAAGTCGACGTTTGCAGACTCGATTTGACAAAATTGAGTTAAAATCGCTTGAAAAAAGATCAGGGTATAAAGTTACAAGAGAGATGAAACGAATATTATTATCAAAACATTCTATGTCTACTAACTTTAGTTTAATTTAATATCAAGGGTACGTGGTTGTCTTAAATCTTAATTCAATGGATTTAAAATGTTTTTAAAGGTCCAACTATACAAAATAGGTCATCAAAATACTAAATTTACTGTAATTATTATTTATTTGCGAGGGAAAATCACCAAGCTCCTCTAATAACTTACTTTTCTAGCACTATAACACAATGCATTTGCAACAGATTGTTTTAGCTATTACACATGTTACAAACTATGATGAACTTTCTTTGGCAGCGTGATATATGGTGCGGTTTTCTGTAATTCCTAAATAAATACGGCTGTTTAAGTTTAGTTAGCAGACGAGATAAAATTATTTTATTCCTAAAATAATCTAAAGTTGAGAAACGATATTTTTAAAATAATATTCTTAGTGGGAACTTTACACATTATGTCCTGTGTCAAAATCTACATAGGACGCTTTATTTAGATATACTTTAACTAGATTTTATGCATTGTCGCTCATTTAAGCCTTTATACAAGGGTTGGATCTCATATTACGGAAAAAATAAGAAAATGGCCATAGCCGGATTTTGCCAATTATTTCACGCTACAAAATCTACATGGTATGTCTCGTTTGGATGACCTTTAACTAAAAATTACGCTTAGCCGCCGAATTAAACTTTCAAACAGGGGTTGGAGCTCATATTTCAAAAAAAAAAAATTCTCATAATTCGCTTAACAGTTTAATTTAATATCAAGGGTCCGTGGTTGTCTTAAATCTTAATTCAATGGATTTAAAATGTTTTTAAAGGTCCAAATATACAAAATAGGTAATCAAAAACCTCAATTTACGGTAATTATTATTTCTTTGCGAGGGAAAGTCACCAAGCTCCTCTAATATTTTACTTTTCTAGCACTATAATACCATGCATTTGAAACGGATTGTTTTAGCTCTTACACATGTTACAAACTATGATGAACTTTCTTTGGCAGCGTGATTTATGGTGCGGTTTTCTGTATTCCTAAATAAATACGGCTGTTTAAGTTTAGTTAGCAGACGAGATAAAATTATTTTATTCCTAAAATAATCTAAAGTTGAAAAACGATATTTTTAAAATAATATTCTTAGTGGGAACTTTACACATTATGTCCCGTGGCAAAATCTACATAGAACGCTTTATATAGATATACTTTAACTAGATTTTATGCATTGTCGCCCATTTAAGCCTTTATAAAAGGGTTGGATCTCATATTTCGGAAAAAATAAGAAAATGGCCATAGCCGGATTTTGCCAATTATTTTACGCTACAAAATCTACATGGTATGTCTCATTCGGATGACCTTTAACTAAAAATTACGCTTAGCCGCCGAATTAAACCTTCAAACAGGGGTTGGAGCTGATATTTCAAAAAAAAAAATTCTCATAATTCGCTTAATAGTTTAATTTAATATCAAGGGTCCGTGGTTGTCTTAAATCTTAATTCAATGGATTTAAAATGTTTTTAAATGTCCAACTATACAAAATAGGTAATCAAAAACCTCAATTTACGGTAATTATTATTTCTTTGCGAGGGAAAGTCACCAAGCTCCTCTAATATTTCACTTTTCTAACACTATAACACCATGCATTTGAAACAGATTGTTTTAACTATTATACATGTTACAAACTATGATAAACTTTCTTTGGCAGCATGATTTATGGTGCGGTTTTCTGTATAACTAAATAAATAAGGCTGTTTAAGTTTAGTTAGCACACGAGATAAAATTATTTTATTCCTAAAATAATGTAAAGTTGAGAAACGATATTTTTAAAATAATATTCTTAGTGGGAACTTTACACATTATATCCTGTGGCAAAATCTACATAGGACGCTTTATTTAGATATACTTTAACTAGATTTTATGCATTGTCGCCCATTTAAGCCTTTATACAGGGGTTGGATCTCATATTTCGGAAAAAATAAGAAAATGGCCATAGCCGGATTTTGCAAATTATTTCACGCCACAAAATCTACATGGTATGTCTCATTTGGATGACCCTTAACTAAAAATTACGCTTAGCCGCCGAATTAAACCTTTAAACAGGGGTTAGAGCTCATATTTCGAAAAAAAAAATTCTTATAATTCGCTTAAAAGCTACAATCGGACATTAACAAAGAAAGTGCATCAAAATTGTTTATTTAATTTAAATAAAAACGTAAACGCGGTATTCAAGAAATATTTTGTGGTAGTAGCTTCTGATTTTCCGAAATTGTTTCATTGCAACAGCAAAAATTATCAAGTCGACGTTTGCAGACTCGATTTGACAAATTTGAGTTAAAATCGCTTGAAAAAAGATCAGGGCATAAAGTTACAAGAGAGATGAAACGAATATTATTATCAAAACATTCTATGTCTACTAACTTTAGTTTAATTTAATATCAAGGGTACGTGGTTGTCTAAAAATCTCATTTCAATGGATTTAAAATGTTTTTAAAGGTCCAACTATACAAAATAGGTCATCAAAAAACTAAATTTACTGTAATTATTATTTCTCGCGAGGAAAAATCACCAAGCTCCTCTAATAATTTACTTTTCTAGCACTATAACACAATGCATTTGAAACAGATTGTTTTAGCTATTATACATGTTACAAACTATGATGAACTTTCTTGGGCAGCGTGATTTATGGTGCGGTTTTCTGTATTCCTAAATAAATACGGCTGTTTAAGTTTAGTTAGCAGACGAGATAAAATTATTTTATTCCTAAAATAATCTAAAGTTGAGAAACGATATTTTTAAAATAATATTCTTAGTGGGAACTTTACACATTATGTCCCGTGGCAAAATCTAAATAGGACGCATTATTTAGATATACTTTAACTAGATTTTATGCATTGTCGCCCATTTAAGCCTTTATACAAGGGTTGGATCTCATATTTCGGAAAAAATAAGAAAATGGCCATAGCCGGATTTTGTCAATTATTTCACGCTACAAAATCTACATGGTATGTCTCATTTGGATGACCTTTAACTAAAAATTACGCTTAGCCGCCGAATTAAACCTTCAAACAGGAGTTAGAGCTCATATTTCAAAAAAAAAAAAAATTCTCATAATTCGCTTAATAGTTTAATTTAATATCAAGGGTCCGTGGTTGTCTTAAATCTTAATTCAATGGATTTAAAATGTTTTTAAAGGTCCAACTATACAAAATAGGTAATCAAAAACCTAAATTTACGGTAATTATTATTTCTTTGCGAGGGAAAATCACCAAGCTCCTCGAATATTTCACTTTTCTAGTACTATAACACCATGCATTTGAAACAGATTGTTTTAACTATTATACATGTTACAAACTATGATAAACTTTCTTTGGCAGCATGATTTATGGTGCGGTTTTCTGTATTCCTAAATAAATACGGCTGTTTAAGTTTAGTTAGCAGACGAGATAAAATTATTTTATTCCTAAAATAATCTAAAGTTGAAAAACGATATTTTTAAAATAATATTCTTAGTGGGAACTTTACACATTATGTCCCGTGGCAAAATCTACATAGAACGCTTTATATAGATATACTTTAACTAGATTTTATGCATTGTCGCCCATTTAAGCCTTTATACAAGGGTTGGATCTCATATTTCGGAAAAAATAAGAAAATGGCCATAGCCGGATTTTGCCAATTATTTTACGCTACAAAATCTACATGGTATGTCTCATTCGGATGACCTTTAACTAAAAATTACGCTTAGCCGCCGAATTAAACCTTCAAACAGGGGTTGGAGCTGATATTTCAAAAAAAAAAATTCTCATAATTCGCTTAATAGTTTAATTTAATATCAAGGGTCCGTGGTTGTCTTAAATCTTAATTCAATGGATTTAAAATGTTTTTAAAGGTCCAACTATACAAAATAGGTAATCAAAAACCTCAATTTACGGTAATTATTATTTCTTTGCGAGGGAAAGTCACCAAGCTCCTCTAATATTTCACTTTTCTAGCACTATAACACCATGCATTTGAAACAGATTGTTTTAACTATTATACATGTTACAAACTATGATAAACTTTCTTTGGCAGCATGATTTATGGTGCGGTTTTCTGTATTACTAAATAAATACGGCTGTTTAAGTTTAGTTAGCACACGAGATAAAATTATTTTATTCCTAAAATAATGTAAAGTTGAGAAACGATATTTTAAAAATAATATTCTTAGTGGGAACTTTACACATTATATCCTGTGGCAAAATCTACATAGGACGCTTTATTTAGATATACTTTAACTATATTTTATGCATTGTCGCCCATTTAAGCCTTTATACAGGGGTTGGATCTCATATTTCGAAAAAAATAAGAAAATGGCCATAGCCGGATTTTGCAAATTATTTCACGCTACAAAATCTACATGGTATGTCTCATTTGGATGACCCTTAACTAAAAATTACGCTTAGCCGCCGAATTAAACCTTCAAACAGGGGTTAGAGCTCATATTTCGAAAAAAAAAATTCTTATAATTCGCTTAAAAGCTACAATCGGACATTAACAAAGAAAGTGCATCAAAATTGTTTATTTAATTTAAATAAAAACGTAAACGCGGTATTCAAGAAATATTTTGTGGTAGTAGCTTCTAATTTTCCGAAATTGTTTCATTGCAACAGCAAAAATTATCAAGTCGACGTTTGCAGACTCGATTTGACAAAATTGAGTTAAAATCGCTTGAAAAAAGATCAGGGTATAAAGTTACAAGAGAGATGAAACGAATATTATTATCAAAACATTCTATGTCTACTAACTTTAGTTTAATTTAATATCAAGGGTACGTGGTTGTCTTAAATCTTAATTCAATGGATTTAAAATGTTTTTAAAGGTCCAACTATACAAAATAGGTCATCAAAATACTAAATTTACTGTAATTATTATTTATTTGCGAGGGAAAATCACCAAGCTCCTCTAATAACTTACTTTTCTAGCACTATAACACAATGCATTTGCAACAGATTGTTTTAGCTATTACACATGTTACAAACTATGATGAACTTTCTTTGGCAGCGTGATATATGGTGCGGTTTTCTGTAATTCCTAAATAAATACGGCTGTTTAAGTTTAGTTAGCAGACGAGATAAAATTATTTTATTCCTAAAATAATCTAAAGTTGAGAAACGATATTTTTAAAATAATATTCTTAGAGGGAACTTTACACATTATGTCCTGTGTCAAAATCTACATAGGACGCTTTATTTAGATATACTTTAACTAGATTTTATGCATTGTCGCTCATTTAAGCCTTTATACAAGGGTTGGATCTCATATTACGGAAAAAATAAGAAAATGGCCATAGCCGGATTTTGCCAATTATTTCACGCTACAAAATCTACATGGTATGTCTCGTTTGGATGACCTTTAACTAAAAATTACGCTTAGCCGCCGAATTAAACTTTCAAACAGGGGTTGGAGCTCATATTTCAAAAAAAAAAAATTCTCATAATTCGCTTAACAGTTTAATTTAATATCAAGGGCCCGTGGTTGTCTTAAATCTTAATTCAATGGATTTAAAATGTTTTTAAAGGTCCAAATATACAAAATAGGTAATCAAAAACCTCAATTTACGGTAATTATTATTTCTTTGCGAGGGAAAGTCACCAAGCTCCTCTAATATTTTACTTTTCTAGCACTATAATACCATGCATTTGAAACAGATTGTTTTAGCTCTTACACATGTTACAAACTATGATGAACTTTCTTTGGCAGCGTGATTTATGGTGCGGTTTTCTGTATTCCTAAATAAATACGGCTGTTTAAGTTTAGTTAGCAGACGAGATAAAATTATTTTATTCCTAAAATAATCTAAAGTTGAAAAACGATATTTTTAAAATAATATTCTTAGTGGGAACTTTACACATTATGTCCCGTGGCAAAATCTACATAGAACGCTTTATATAGATATACTTTAACTAGATTTTATGCATTGTCGCCCATTTAAGCCTTTATACAAGGGTTGGATCTCATATTTCGGAAAAAATAAGAAAATGGCCATAGCCGGATTTTGCCAATTATTTTACGCTACAAAATCTACATGGTATGTCTCATTCGGATGACCTTTAACTAAAAATTACGCTTAGCCGCCGAATTAAACCTTCAAACAGGGGTTGGATCTGATATTTCAAAAAAAAAATTCTCATAATTCGCTTAATAGTTTAATTTAATATCAAGGGTCCGTGGTTGTCTTAAATCTTAATTCAATGGATTTAAAATGTTTTTAAATGTCCAACTATACAAAATAGGTAATCAAAAACCTCAATTTACGGTAATTATTATTTCTTTGCGAGGGAAAGTCACCAAGCTCCTCTAATATTTCACTTTTCTAGCACTATAACAGCATGCATTTGAAACAGATTGTTTTAACTATTATACATGTTACAAACTATGATAAACTTTCTTTGGCAGCATGATTTATGGTGCGGTTTTCTGTATAACTAAATAAATAAGGCTGTTTAAGTTTAGTTAGCACACGAGATAAAATTATTTTATTCCTAAAATAATGTAAAGTTGAGAAACGATATTTTTAAAATAATATTCTTAGTGGGAACTTTACACATTATATCCTGTGGCAAAATCTACATAGGACGCTTTATTTAGATATACTTTAACTAGATTTTATGCATTGTCGCCCATTTAAGCCTTTATACAGGGGTTGGATCTCATATTTCGGAAAAAATAAGAAAATGGCCATAGCCGGATTTTGCAAATTATTTCACGCCACAAAATCTACATGGTATGTCTCATTTGGATGACCCTTAACTAAAAATTACGCTTAGCCGCCGAATTAAACCTTTAAACAGGGGTTAGAGCTCATATTTCGAAAAAAAAAATTCTTATAATTCGCTTAAAAGCTACAATCGGACATTAACAAAGAAAGTGCATCAAAATTGTTTATTTAATTTAAATAAAAACGTAAACGCGGTATTCAAGAAATATTTTGTGGTAGTAGCTTCTGATTTTCCGAAATTGTTTCATTGCAACAGCAAAAATTATCAAGTCGACGTTTGCAGACTCGATTTGACAAATTTGAGTTAAAATCGCTTGAAAAAAGATCAGGGCATAAAGTTACAAGAGAGATGAAACGAATATTATTATCAAAACTTTCTATGTCTACTAACTTTAGTTTAATTTAATATCAAGGGTACGTGGTTGTCTAAAAATCTCATTTCAATGGATTTAAAATGTTTTTAAAGGTCCAACTATACAAAATAGGTCATCAAAAAACTAAATTTACTGTAATTATTATTTCTCGCGAGGAAAAATCACCAAGCTCCTCTAATAATTTACTTTTCTAGCACTATAACACAATGCATTTGAAACAGATTGTTTTAGCTATTATACATGTTACAAACTATGATGAAATTTCTTGGGCAGCGTGATTTATGGTGCGGTTTTCTGTATTCCTAAATAAATACGGCTGTTTAAGTTTAGTTAGCAGACGAGATAAAATTATTTTATTCCTAAAATAATCTAAAGTTGAGAAACGATATTTTTAAAATAATATTCTTAGTGGGAACTTTACACATTATGTCCCGTGGCAAAATCTAAATAGGACGCTTTATTTAGATATACTTTAACTAGATTTTATGCATTGTCGCCCATTTAAGCCTTTATACAAGGGTTGGATCTCATATTTCGGAAAAAATAAGAAAATGGCCATAGCCGGATTTTGTCAATTATTTCACGCTACAAAATCTACATGGTATGTCTCATTTGGATGACCTTTAACTAAAAATTACGCTTAGCCGCCGAATTAAACCTTCAAACAGGAGTTAGAGCTCATATTTCAAAAAAAAAAAAAATTCTCATAATTCGCTTAATAGTTTAATTTAATATCAAGGGTCCGTGGTTGTCTTAAATCTTAATTCAATGGATTTAAAATGTTTTTAAAGGTCCAACTATACAAAATAGGTAATCAAAAACCTAAATTTACGGTAATTATTATTTCTTTGCGAGGGAAAATCACCAAGCTCCTCGAATATTTCACTTTTCTAGTACTATAACACCATGCATTTGAAACAGATTGTTTTAACTATTATACATGTTACAAACTATGATAAACTTTCTTTGGCAGCATGATTTATGGTGCGGTTTTCTGTATTACTAAATAAATACGGCTGTTTAAGTTTAGTTAGCACACGAGATAAAATTATTTTATTCCTAAAATAATGTAAAGTTGAGAAACGATATTTTTAAAATAATATTCTTAGTGGGAACTTTACACATTATATCCTGTGGCAAAATCTACATAGGACGCTTTATTTAGATATACTTTAACTAGATTTTATGCATTGTCGCCTATTTAAGCCTTTATACAGGGGTTGGATCTCATATTTCGGAAAAAATAAGAAAATGGCCATAGCCGGATTTTGCCAATTATTTCACGCTACAAAATCTACATGGTATTTCTCATTTGGATGACCTTTAACTAAAAATTACGCTTAGCCGCCGAATTAAACCTTCAAACAGGGGTTAGAGCTCATATTTCAAAAAAAAAAATTCTTATAATTCGCTTAAAAGCTACAATCGGACATTAACAAAGAAAGTGCATCAAAATTGTTTATTTAATTTAAATAAAAACGTAAACGCGGTATTCAAGAAATATTTTGTGGTAGTAGCTTCTGATTTTCCGAAATTGTTTCATTGCAACAGCAAAAATTATCAAGTCGACGTTTGCAGACTCGATTTGACAAAATTGAGTTAAAATCGCTTGAAAAAAGATCAGGGCATAAAGTTACAAGAGAGATGAAACGAATATTATTATCAAAACATTCTATGTCTACTAACTTTAGTTTAATTTAATATCAAGGGTACGTGGTTGTCTAAAAATCTTAATTCAATGGATTTAAAATGTTTCTAAAGGTCCAACTATACAAAATATGTCATCAAAAAACTAAATTTACTGTAATTATTATTTCTTTGCGAGGAAAAATCACCAAGCTCCTCTAATAATTTACTTTTCTAGCACTATAACACAATGCATTTGAAACAGATTGTTTTAGCTATTATACATGTTACAAACTATGATGAACTTTCTTGGGCAGCGTGATTTATGGTGCGGTTTTCTGTATTCCTAAATAAATACGGCTGTTTAGGTTTAGTTAGCAGACGAGATAAAATTATTTTATTTCTAAAATAATCTAAAGTTGAGAAACGATATTTTTAAAATAATATTCTTAGTGGGAACTTTACACATTATGTCCCGTGGCAAAATCTACATAGGACGCTTTATTTAGATATACTTTATCTAGATTTTATGCATTGTCGCCCATTTAAGCCTTTATACAAGGGTTGGATCTCATATTTCGGAAAAAATAAGAAAATGGCCATAGCCGGATTTTGCCAATTATTTCACGTTACAAAATCTACATGGTATGTCTCATTTGGATGACCTTTAACTAAAAATTACGCTTAGCCGCCGAATTAAACCTTCAAACAGGGGTTAGAGCTCATATTTCAAAAAAAAAATTCTCATAATTCGCTTAATAGTTTAATTTAATATCAAGGGTCCGTGGTTGTCTTAAATCTTAATTCAATGGATTTAAAATGTTTTTAAAGGTCCAACTATACAAAATAGGTAATCAAAAACCTAAATTTACGGTAATTATTATTTCTTTGCGAGGGAAAATCACCAAGCTCCTCTAATATTTCACTTTTCTAGTACTATAACACCATGCATTTGAAACAGATTGTTTTAACTATTATACATGTTACAAACTATGATAAACTTTCTTTGGCAGCATGATTTATGGTGCGGTTTTCTGTATTACTAAATAAATACGGCTGTTTAAGTTTAGTTAGCACACGAGATAAAATTATTTTATTCCTAAAATAATGTAAAGTTGAGAAACGATATTTTAAAAATAATATTCTTAGTGGGAACTTTACACATTATATCCTGTGGCAAAATCTACATAGGACGCTTTATTTAGATATACTTTCACTAGATTTTATGCATTGTCGCCCATTTAAGCCTTTATACAGGGGTTGGATCTCATATTTCGAAAAAAATAAGAAAATGGCCATAGCCGGATTTTGCAAATTATTTCACGCTACAAAATCTACATGGTATGTCTCATTTGGATGACCCTTAACTAAAAATTACGCTTAGCCGCCGAATTAAACCTTCAAACAGGGGTTAGAGCTCATATTTCGAAAAAAAAAATTCTTATAATTCGCTTAAAAGCTACAATCGGACATTAACAAAGAAAGTGCATCAAAATTGTTTATTTAATTTAAATAAAAACGTAAACGCGGTATTCAAAAAATATTTTGTGGTAGTAGCTTCTGATTTTCCGAAATTGTTTCATTGCAACAGCAAAAATTATCAAGTCGACGTTTGCAGACTCGATTTGACAAAATTGAGTTAAAATCGCTTGAAAAAAGATCAGGGCATAAAGTTACAAGAGAGATGAAACGAATATTATTATCAAAACATTCTATGTCTACTAACTTTAGTTTAATTTAATATCAAGGGTACGTGGTTGTCTAAAAATCTTAATTCAATGGATTTAAAATGTTTCTAAAGGTCCAACTATACAAAATAGGTCATCAAAAAACTAAATTTACTGTAATTATTATTTCTTCGCGAGGAAAAATCACCAAGCTCCTCTAATAATTTACTTTTCTAGCACTATAACACAATGCATTTGAAACAGATTGTTTTAGGTATTATACATGTTACAAACTATGATGAACTTTCTTGGGCAGCGTGATTTATGGTGCGGTTTTCTGTATTCCTAAATAAATACGGCTGTTTAGGTTTAGTTAGCAGACGAGATAAAATTATTTTATTCCTAAAATAATCTAAAGTTGAGAAACGATATTTTTAAAATAATATTCTTAGTGGGAACTTTACACATTATGTCCCGTGGCAAAATCTACATAGGACGCTTTATTTAGATATACTTTATCTAGATTTTATGCATTGTCGCCCATTTAAGCCTTTATACAGGGGTTGGATCTCATATTTCGGAAAAAATAAGAAAATGGCCATAGCCGGATTTTGCAAATTATTTCACGCCACAAAATCTACATGGTATGTCTCATTTGGATGACCCTTAACTAAAAATTACGCTTAGCCGCCGAATTAAACCTTCAAACAGGGGTTAGAGCTCATATTTCGAAAAAAAAAATTCTTATAATTCGCTTAAAAGCTACAATCGGACATTAACAAAGAAAGTGCATCAAAATTGTTTATTTAATTTAAATAAAAACGTAAACGCGGTATTCAAGAAATATTTTGTGGTAGTAGCTTCTGATTTTCCGAAATTGTTTCATTGCAACAGCAAAAATTATCAAGTCGACGTTTGCAGACTCGATTTGACAAATTTGAGTTAAAATCGCTTGAAAAAAGATCAGGGCATAAAGTTACAAGAGAGATGAAACGAATATTATTATCAAAACATTCTATGTCTACTAACTTTAGTTTAATTTAATATCAAGGGTACGTGGTTGTCTAAAAATCTCATTTCAATGGATTTAAAATGTTTTTAAAGGTCCAACTATACAAAATAGGTCATCAAAAAACTAAATTTACTGTAATTATTATTTCTCGCGAGGAAAAATCACCAAGCTCCTCTAATAATTTACTTTTCTAGCACTATAACACAATGCATTTGAAACAGATTGTTTTAGCTATTATACATGTTACAAACTATGATGAACTTTCTTGGGCAGCGTGATTTATGGTGCGGTTTTCTGTATTCCTAAATAAATACGGCTGTTTAAGTTTAGTTAGCAGACGAGATAAAATTATTTTATTCCTAAAATAATCTAAAGTTGAGAAACGATATTTTTAAAATAATATTCTTAGTGGGAACTTTACACATTATGTCCCGTGGCAAAATCTAAATAGGACGCTTTATTTAGATATACTTTAACTAGATTTTATGCATTGTCGCCCATTTAAGCCTTTATACAAGGGTTGGATCTCATATTTCGGAAAAAATAAGAAAATGGCCATAGCCGGATTTTGCCAATTATTTCACGCTACAAAATCTACATGGTATGTCTCATTTGGATGACCCTTAACTAAAAATTACGCTTAGCCGCCGAATTAAACCTTCAAACAGGGGTTAGAGCTCATATTTCGAAAAAAAAAATTCTTATAATTCGCTTAAAAGCTACAATCGGACATTAACAAAGAAAGTGCATCAAAATTGTTTATTTAATTTAAATAAAAACGTAAACGCGGTATTCAAAAAATATTTTGTGGTAGTAGCTTCTGATTTTCCGAAATTGTTTCATTGCAACAGCAAAAATTATCAAGTCGACGTTTGCAGACTCGATTTGACAAATTTGAGTTAAAATCGCTTGAAAAAAGATCAGGGCATAAAGTTACAAGAGAGATGAAACGAATATTATTATCAAAACATTCTATGTCTACTAACTTTAGTTTAATTTAATATCATGGGTACGTGGTTGTCTAAAAATC
Source organism: Polydrusus cervinus (assembly GCA_935413205.1). NCBI lineage: Eukaryota > Metazoa > Arthropoda > Insecta > Coleoptera > Curculionidae > Polydrusus > Polydrusus cervinus. Next base: position 13,251,710 of record OW284517.1, read on the forward strand.
TCATTTCAATGGATTTAAAATGTTTTTAAAGGTCCAACTATACAAAATAGGTCATCAAAAAACTAAATTTACTGTAATTATTATTTCTCGCGAGGAAAAATCACCAAGCTCCTCTAATAATTTACTTTTCTAGCACTATAACACAATGCATTTGAAACAGATTGTTTTAGCTATTATACATGTTACAAACTATGATGAACTTTCTTGGGCAGCGTGATTTATGGTGCGGTTTTCTGTATTCCTAAATAAATACGGCTGTTTAAGTTTAGTTAGCAGACGAGATAAAATTATTTTATTCCTAAAATAATCTAAAGTTGAGAAACGATATTTTTAAAATAATATTCTTAGTGGGAACTTTACACATTATGTCCCGTGGCAAAATCTAAATAGGACGCTTTATTTAGATATACTTTAACTAGATTTTATGCATTGTCGCCCATTTAAGCCTTTATACAAGGGTTGGATCTCATATTTCGGAAAAAATAAGAAAATGGCCATAGCCGGATTTTGCCAATTATTTCACGCTACAAAATCTACATGGTATGTCTCATTTGGATGACCTTTAACTAAAAATTACGCTTAGCCGCCGAATTAAACCTTCAAACAGGAGTTAGAGCTCATATTTCAAAAAAAAAAAAATTCTCATAATTCGCTTAATAGTTTAATTTAATATCAAGGGTCCGTGGTTGTCTTAAATCTTAATTCAATGGATTTAAAATGTTTTTAAAGGTCCAACTATACAAAATAGGTAATCAAAAACCTAAATTTACGGTAATTATTATTTCTTTGCGAGGGAAAATCACCAAGCTCCTCGAATATTTCACTTTTCTAGTACTATAACACCATGCATTTGAAACAGATTGTTTTAACTATTATACATGTTACAAACTATGATAAACTTTCTTTGGCAGCATGATTTATGGTGCGGTTTTCTGTATTACTAAATAAATACGGCTGTTTAAGTTTAGTTAGCACACGAGATAAAATTATTTTATTCCTAAAATAATGTAAAGTTGAGAAACGATATTTTTAAAATAATATTCTTAGTGGGAACTTTACACATTATATCCTGTGGCAAAATCTACATAGGACGCTTTATTTAGATATACTTTAACTAGATTTTATGCATTGTCGCCTATTTAAGCCTTTATACAGGGGTTGGATCTCATATTTCGGAAAAAATAAGAAAATGGCCATAGCCGGATTTTGCCAATTATTTCACGCTACAAAATCTACATGGTATGTCTCATTTGGATGACCTTTAACTAAAAATTACGCTTAGCCGCCGAATTAAACCTTCAAACAGGGGTTAGAGCTCATATTTCGAAAAAAAAAATTCTTATAATTCGCTTAAAAGCTACAATCGGACATTAACAAAGAAAGTGCATCAAAATTGTTTATTTAATTTAAATAAAAACGTAAACGCGGTATTCAAGAAATATTTTGTGGTAGTAGCTTCTGATTTTCCGAAATTGTTTCATTGCAACAGCAAAAATTATCAAGTCGACGTTTGCAGACTCGATTTGACAAAATTGAGTTAAAATCGCTTGAAAAAAGAACAGGGCATAAAGTTACAAGAGAGATGAAACGAATATTATTATCAAAACATTCTATGTCTACTAACTTTAGTTTAATTTAATATCAAGGGTACGTGGTTGTCTAAAAATCTTAATTCAATGGATTTAAAATGTTTCTAAAGGTCCAACTATACAAAATATGTCATCAAAAAACTAAATTTACTGTAATTATTATTTCTTCGCGAGGAAAAATCACCAAGCTCCTCTAATAATTTACTTTTCTAGCACTATAACACAATGCATTTGAAACAGATTGTTTTAGCTATTATACATGTTACAAACTATGATGAACTTTCTTGGGCAGCGTGATTTATGGTGCGGTTTTCTGTATTCCTAAATAAATACGGCTGTTTAGGTTTAGTTAGCAGACGAGATAAAATTATTTTATTCCTAAAATAATGTAAAGTTGAGAAACGATATTTTTAAAATAATATTCTTAGTGGGAACTTTACACATTATATCCTGTGGCAAAATCTACATAGGACGCTTTATTTAGATATACTTTAACAAGATTTTATGCATTGTCGCCCATTTAAGCCTTTATACAGGGGGTGGATCTCATATTTCGGAAAAAATAAGAAAATGGCCATAGCCGGATTTTGCCAATTATTTCACGCTACAAAATCTACATGGTATGTCTCATTTGGATGACCTTTAACTAAAAATTACGCTTAGCCGCCGAATTAAACCTTCAAACAGGGGTTAGAGCTCATATTTCGAAAAAAAAAATTCTTATAATTCGCTTAAAAGCTACAATCGGACATTAACAAAGAAAGTGCATCAAAATTGTTTATTTAATTTAAATAAAAACGTAAACGCGGTATTCAAGAAATATTTTGTGGTAGTAGCTTCTGATTTTCCGAAATTGTTTCATTGCAACAGCAAAAATTATCAAGTCGACGTTTGCAGACTCGATTTGACAAATTTGAGTTAAAATCGCTTGAAAAAAGATCAGGGCATAAAGTTACAAGAGAGATGAAACGAATATTATTATCAAAACATTCTATGTCTACTAACTTTAGTTTAATTTAATATCATGGGTACGTGGTTGTCTAAAAATCTCATTTCAATGGATTTAAAATGTTTTTAAAGGTCCAACTATACAAAATAGGTCATCAAAAAACTAAATTTACTGTAATTATTATTTCTCGCGAGGAAAAATCACCAAGCTCCTCTAATAATTTACTTTTCTAGCACTATAACACAATGCATTTGAAACAGATTGTTTTAGCTATTATACATGTTACAAACTATGATGAACTTTCTTGGGCAGCGTGATTTATGGTGCGGTTTTCTGTATTCCTAAATAAATACGGCTGTTTAAGTTTAGTTAGCAGACGAGATAAAATTATTTTATTCCTAAAATAATCTAAAGTTGAGAAACGATATTTTTAAAATAATATTCTTAGTGGGAACTTTACACATTATGTCCCGTGGCAAAATCTAAATAGGACGCTTTATTTAGATATACTTTAACTAGATTTTATGCATTGTCGCCCATTTAAGCCTTTATACAAGGGTTGGATCTCATATTTCGGAAAAAATAAGAAAATGGCCATAGCCGGATTTTGCCAATTATTTCACGCTACAAAATCTACATGGTATGTCTCATTTGGATGACCTTTAACTAAAAATTACGCTTAGCCGCCGAATTAAACCTTCAAACAGGAGTTAGAGCTCATATTTCAAAAAAAAAAAAATTCTCATAATTCGCTTAATAGTTTAATTTAATATCAAGGGTCCGTGGTTGTCTTAAATCTTAATTCAATGGATTTAAAATGTTTTTAAAGGTCCAACTATACAAAATAGGTAATCAAAAACCTAAATTTACGGTAATTATTATTTCTTTGCGAGGGAAAATCACCAAGCTCCTCGAATATTTCACTTTTCTAGTACTATAACACCATGCATTTGAAACAGATTGTTTTAACTATTATACATGTTACAAACTATGATAAACTTTCTTTGGCAGCATGATTTATGGTGCGGTTTTCTGTATTACTAAATAAATACGGCTGTTTAAGTTTAGTTAGCACACGAGATAAAATTATTTTATTCCTAAAATAATGTAAAGTTGAGAAACGATATTTTTAAAATAATATTCTTAGTGGGAACTTTACACATTATATCCTGTGGCAAAATCTACATAGGACGCTTTATTTAGATATACTTTAACTAGATTTTATGCATTGTCGCCTATTTAAGCCTTTATACAGGGGTTGGATCTCATATTTCGGAAAAAATAAGAAAATGGCCATAGCCGGATTTTGCCAATTATTTCACGCTACAAAATCTACATGGTATGTCTCATTTGGATGACCTTTAACTAAAAATTACGCTTAGCCGCCGAATTAAACCTTCAAACAGGGGTTAGATCTCATATTTCGAAAAAAAAAATTCTTATAATTCGCTTAAAAGCTACAATCGGACATTAACAAAGAAAGTGCATCAAAATTGTTTATTTAATTTAAATAAAAACGTAAACGCGGTATTCAAGAAATATTTTGTGGTAGTAGCTTCTGATTTTCCGAAATTGTTTCATTGCAACAGCAAAAATTATCAAGTCGACGTTTGCAGACTCGATTTGACAAAATTGAGTTAAAATCGCTTGAAAAAAGAACAGGGCATAAAGTTACAAGAGAGATGAAACGAATATTATTATCAAAACATTCTATGTCTACTAACTTTAGTTTAATTTAATATCAAGGGTACGTGGTTGTCTAAAAATCTTAATTCAATGGATTTAAAATGTTTCTAAAGGTCCAACTATACAAAATATGTCATCAAAAAACTAAATTTACTGTAATTATTATTTCTTCGCGAGGAAAAATCACCAAGCTCCTCTAATAATTTACTTTTCTAGCACTATAACACAATGCATTTGAAACAGATTGTTTTAGGTATTATACATGTTACAAACTATGATGAACTTTCTTGGGCAGCGTGATTTATGGTGCGGTTTTCTGTATTCCTAAATAAATACGGCTGTTTAGGTTTAGTTAGCAGACGAGATAAAATTATTTTATTCCTAAAATAATGTAAAGTTGAGAAACGATATTTTTAAAATAATATTCTTAGTGGGAACTTTACACATTATATCCTGTGGCAAAATCTACATAGGACGCTTTATTTAGATATACTTTAACAAGATTTTATGCATTGTCGCCCATTTAAGCCTTTATACAGGGGGTGGATCTCATATTTCGGAAAAAATAAGAAAATGGCCATAGCCGGATTTTGCCAATTATTTCACGCTACAAAATCTACATGGTATGTCTCATTTGGATGACCTTTAACTAAAAATTACGCTTAGCCGCCGAATTAAACCTTCAAACAGGGGTTGGAGCTGATATTTCAAAAAAAAAAAATTCTCATAATTCGCTTAATAGTTTAATTTAATATCAAGGGTCCGTGGTTGTCTTAAATCTTAATTCAATGGATTTAAAATGTTTTTAAAGGTCCAACTATACAAAATAGGTAATCGAAAACCTCAATTTACGGTAATTATTATTTCTTTGCAAGGGGAAAGTCACCAAGCTCCTCTAATATTTCACTTTTCTAGCACTATAACACCATGCATTTGAAACAGATTGTTTTAACTATTATACATGTTACAAACTATGATAAACTTTCTTTGGCAGCATGATTTATGGTGCGGTTTTCTGTATAACTAAATAAATAAGGCTGTTTAAGTTTAGTTAGCAGACGAGATAAAATTATTTTATTCCTAAAATAATCTAAAGTTGAGAAACGATATTTTTAAAATAATATTCTTAGTGGGAACTTTACACATTATGTCCCGTGGCAAAATCTAAATAGGACGCTTTATTTAGATATACTTTAACTAGATTTTATGCATTGTCGCCCATTTAAGCCTTTATACAAGGGTTGGATCTCATATTTCGGAAAAAATAAGAAAATGGCCATAGCCGGATTTTGCCAATTATTTCACGCTACAAAATCTACATGGTATGTCTCATTTGGATGACCTTTAACTAAAAATTACGCTTAGCCGCCGAATTAAACCTTCAAACAGGAGTTAGAGCTCATATTTCAAAAAAAAAAAAATTCTCATAATTCGCTTAATAGTTTAATTTAATATCAAGGGTCCGTGGTTGTCTTAAATCTTAATTCAATGGATTTAAAATGTTTTTAAAGGTCCAACTATACAAAATAGGTAATCAAAAACCTAAATTTACGGTAATTATTATTTCTTTGCGAGGGAAAATCACCAAGCTCCTCGAATATTTCACTTTTCTAGTACTATAACACCATGCATTTGAAACAGATTGTTTTAACTATTATACATGTTACAAACTATGATAAACTTTCTTTGGCAGCATGATTTATGGTGCGGTTTTCTGTATTACTAAATAAATACGGCTGTTTAAGTTTAGTTAGCACACGAGATAAAATTATTTTATTCCTAAAATAATGTAAAGTTGAGAAACGATATTTTTAAAATAATATTCTTAGTGGGAACTTTACACATTATATCCTGTGGCAAAATCTACATAGGACGCTTTATTTAGATATACTTTAACTAGATTTTATGCATTGTCGCCTATTTAAGCCTTTATACAGGGGTTGGATCTCATATTTCGGAAAAAATAAGAAAATGGCCATAGCCGGATTTTGCCAATTATTTCACGCTACAAAATCTACATGGTATGTCTCATTTGGATGACCTTTAACTAAAAATTACGCTTAGCCGCCGAATTAAACCTTCAAACAGGGGTTAGAGCTCATATTTCGAAAAAAAAAATTCTTATAATTCGCTTAAAAGCTACAATCGGACATTAACAAAGAAAGTGCATCAAAATTGTTTATTTAATTTAAATAAAAACGTAAACGCGGTATTCAAGAAATATTTTGTGGTAGTAGCTTCTGATTTTCCGAAATTGTTTCATTGCAACAGCAAAAATTATCAAGTCGACGTTTGCAGACTCGATTTGACAAAATTGAGTTAAAATCGCTTGAAAAAAGAACAGGGCATAAAGTTACAAGAGAGATGAAACGAATATTATTATCAAAACATTCTATGTCTACTAACTTTAGTTTAATTTAATATCAAGGGTACGTGGTTGTCTAAAAATCTTAATTCAATGGATTTAAAATGTTTCTAAAGGTCCAACTATACAAAATATGTCATCAAAAAACTAAATTTACTGTAATTATTATTTCTTCGCGAGGAAAAATCACCAAGCTCCTCTAATAATTTACTTTTCTAGCACTATAACACAATGCATTTGAAACAGATTGTTTTAGCTATTATACATGTTACAAACTATGATGAACTTTCTTGGGCAGCGTGATTTATGGTGCGGTTTTCTGTATTCCTAAATAAATACGGCTGTTTAGGTTTAGTTAGCAGACGAGATAAAATTATTTTATTCCTAAAATAATGTAAAGTTGAGAAACGATATTTTTAAAATAATATTCTTAGTGGGAACTTTACACATTATATCCTGTGGCAAAATCTACATAGGACGCTTTATTTAGATATACTTTAACAAGATTTTATGCATTGTCGCCCATTTAAGCCTTTATACAGGGGGTGGATCTCATATTTCGGAAAAAATAAGAAAATGGCCATAGCCGGATTTTGCCAATTATTTCACGCTACAAAATCTACATGGTATGTCTCATTTGGATGACCTTTAACTAAAAATTACGCTTAGCCGCCGAATTAAACCTTCAAACAGGGGTTAGAGCTCATATTTCGAAAAAAAAAATTCTTATAATTCGCTTAAAAGCTACAATCGGACATTAACAAAGAAAGTGCATCAAAATTGTTTATTTAATTTAAATAAAAACGTAAACGCGGTATTCAAGAAATATTTTGTGGTAGTAGCTTCTGATTTTCCGAAATTGTTTCATTGCAACAGCAAAAATTATCAAGTCGACGTTTGCAGACTCGATTTGACAAATTTGAGTTAAAATCGCTTGAAAAAAGATCAGGGCATAAAGTTACAAGAGAGATGAAACGAATATTATTATCAAAACATTCTATGTCTACTAACTTTAGTTTAATTTAATATCATGGGTACGTGGTTGTCTAAAAATCTCATTTCAATGGATTTAAAATGTTTTTAAAGGTCCAACTATACAAAATAGGTCATCAAAAAACTAAATTTACTGTAATTATTATTTCTCGCGAGGAAAAATCACCAAGCTCCTCTAATAATTTACTTTTCTAGCACTATAACACAATGCATTTGAAACAGATTGTTTTAGCTATTATACATGTTACAAACTATGATGAACTTTCTTGGGCAGCGTGATTTATGGTGCGGTTTTCTGTATTCCTAAATAAATACGGCTGTTTAAGTTTAGTTAGCAGACGAGATAAAATTATTTTATTCCTAAAATAATCTAAAGTTGAGAAACGATATTTTTAAAATAATATTCTTAGTGGGAACTTTACACATTATGTCCCGTGGCAAAATCTAAATAGGACGCTTTATTTAGATATACTTTAACTAGATTTTATGCATTGTCGCCCATTTAAGCCTTTATACAAGGGTTGGATCTCATATTTCGGAAAAAATAAGAAAATGGCCATAGCCGGATTTTGCCAATTATTTCACGCTACAAAATCTACATGGTATGTCTCATTTGGATGACCTTTAACTAAAAATTACGCTTAGCCGCCGAATTAAACCTTCAAACAGGAGTTAGAGCTCATATTTCAAAAAAAAAAAATTCTCATAATTCGCTTAATAGTTTAATTTAATATCAAGGGTCCGTGGTTGTCTTAAATCTTAATTCAATGGATTTAAAATGTTTTTAAAGGTCCAACTATACAAAATAGGTAATCAAAAACCTAAATTTACGGTAATTATTATTTCTTTGCGAGGGAAAATCACCAAGCTCCTCGAATATTTCACTTTTCTAGTACTATAACACCATGCATTTGAAACAGATTGTTTTAACTATTATACATGTTACAAACTATGATAAACTTTCTTTGGCAGCATGATTTATGGTGCGGTTTTCTGTATTACTAAATAAATACGGCTGTTTAAGTTTAGTTAGCACACGAGATAAAATTATTTTATTCCTAAAATAATGTAAAGTTGAGAAACGATATTTTTAAAATAATATTCTTAGTGGGAACTTTACACATTATATCCTGTGGCAAAATCTACATAGGACGCTTTATTTAGATATACTTTAACTAGATTTTATGCATTGTCGCCTATTTAAGCCTTTATACAGGGGTTGGATCTCATATTTCGGAAAAAATAAGAAAATGGCCATAGCCGGATTTTGCCAATTATTTCACGCTACAAAATCTACATGGTATGTCTCATTTGGATGACCTTTAACTAAAAATTACGCTTAGCCGCCGAATTAAACCTTCAAACAGGGGTTAGATCTCATATTTCGAAAAAAAAAATTCTTATAATTCGCTTAAAAGCTACAATCGGACATTAACAAAGAAAGTGCATCAAAATTGTTTATTTAATTTAAATAAAAACGTAAACGCGGTATTCAAGAAATATTTTGTGGTAGTAGCTTCTGATTTTCCGAAATTGTTTCATTGCAACAGCAAAAATTATCAAGTCGACGTTTGCAGACTCGATTTGACAAAATTGAGTTAAAATCGCTTGAAAAAAGAACAGGGCATAAAGTTACAAGAGAGATGAAACGAATATTATTATCAAAACATTCTATGTCTACTAACTTTAGTTTAATTTAATATCAAGGGTACGTGGTTGTCTAAAAATCTTAATTCAATGGATTTAAAATGTTTCTAAAGGTCCAACTATACAAAATATGTCATCAAAAAACTAAATTTACTGTAATTATTATTTCTTCGCGAGGAAAAATCACCAAGCTCCTCTAATAATTTACTTTTCTAGCACTATAACACAATGCATTTGAAACAGATTGTTTTAGGTATTATACATGTTACAAACTATGATGAACTTTCTTGGGCAGCGTGATTTATGGTGCGGTTTTCTGTATTCCTAAATAAATACGGCTGTTTAGGTTTAGTTAGCAGACGAGATAAAATTATTTTATTCCTAAAATAATGTAAAGTTGAGAAACGATATTTTTAAAATAATATTCTTAGTGGGAACTTTACACATTATATCCTGTGGCAAAATCTACATAGGACGCTTTATTTAGATATACTTTAACAAGATTTTATGCATTGTCGCCCATTTAAGCCTTTATACAGGGGGTGGATCTCATATTTCGGAAAAAATAAGAAAATGGCCATAGCCGGATTTTGCCAATTATTTCACGCTACAAAATCTACATGGTATGTCTCATTTGGATGACCTTTAACTAAAAATTACGCTTAGCCGCCGAATTAAACCTTCAAACAGGGGTTGGAGCTGATATTTCAAAAAAAAAAAATTCTCATAATTCGCTTAATAGTTTAATTTAATATCAAGGGTCCGTGGTTGTCTTAAATCTTAATTCAATGGATTTAAAATGTTTTTAAAGGTCCAACTATACAAAATAGGTAATCGAAAACCTCAATTTACGGTAATTATTATTTCTTTGCAAGGGGAAAGTCACCAAGCTCCTCTAATATTTCACTTTTCTAGCACTATAACACCATGCATTTGAAACAGATTGTTTTAACTATTATACATGTTACAAACTATGATAAACTTTCTTTGGCAGCATGATTTATGGTGCGGTTTTCTGTATAACTAAATAAATAAGGCTGTTTAAGTTTAGTTAGCAGACGAGATAAAATTATTTTATTCCTAAAATAATCTAAAGTTGAGAAACGATATTTTTAAAATAATATTCTTAGTGGGAACTTTACACATTATGTCCCGTGGCAAAATCTAAATAGGACGCTTTATTTAGATATACTTTAACTAGATTTTATGCATTGTCGCCCATTTAAGCCTTTATACAAGGGTTGGATCTCATATTTCGGAAAAAATAAGAAAATGGCCATAGCCGGATTTTGCCAATTATTTCACGCTACAAAATCTACATGGTATGTCTCATTTGGATGACCTTTAACTAAAAATTACGCTTAGCCGCCGAATTAAACCTTCAAACAGGAGTTAGAGCTCATATTTCAAAAAAAAAAAAATTCTCATAATTCGCTTAATAGTTTAATTTAATATCAAGGGTCCGTGGTTGTCTTAAATCTTAATTCAATGGATTTAAAATGTTTTTAAAGGTCCAACTATACAAAATAGGTAATCAAAAACCTAAATTTACGGTAATTATTATTTCTTTGCGAGGGAAAATCACCAAGCTCCTCGAATATTTCACTTTTCTAGTACTATAACACCATGCATTTGAAACAGATTGTTTTAACTATTATACATGTTACAAACTATGATAAACTTTCTTTGGCAGCATGATTTATGGTGCGGTTTTCTGTATTACTAAATAAATACGGCTGTTTAAGTTTAGTTAGCACACGAGATAAAATTATTTTATTCCTAAAATAATGTAAAGTTGAGAAACGATATTTTTAAAATAATATTCTTAGTGGGAACTTTACACATTATATCCTGTGGCAAAATCTACATAGGACGCTTTATTTAGATATACTTTAACTAGATTTTATGCATTGTCGCCTATTTAAGCCTTTATACAGGGGTTGGATCTCATATTTCGGAAAAAATAAGAAAATGGCCATAGCCGGATTTTGCCAATTATTTCACGCTACAAAATCTACATGGTATGTCTCATTTGGATGACCTTTAACTAAAAATTACGCTTAGCCGCCGAATTAAACCTTCAAACAGGGGTTAGAGCTCATATTTCGAAAAAAAAAATTCTTATAATTCGCTTAAAAGCTACAATCGGACATTAACAAAGAAAGTGCATCAAAATTGTTTATTTAATTTAAATAAAAACGTAAACGCGGTATTCAAGAAATATTTTGTGGTAGTAGCTTCTGATTTTCCGAAATTGTTTCATTGCAACAGCAAAAATTATCAAGTCGACGTTTGCAGACTCGATTTGACAAAATTGAGTTAAAATCGCTTGAAAAAAGAACAGGGCATAAAGTTACAAGAGAGATGAAACGAATATTATTATCAAAACATTCTATGTCTACTAACTTTAGTTTAATTTAATATCAAGGGTACGTGGTTGTCTAAAAATCTTAATTCAATGGATTTAAAATGTTTCTAAAGGTCCAACTATACAAAATATGTCATCAAAAAACTAAATTTACTGTAATTATTATTTCTTCGCGAGGAAAAATCACCAAGCTCCTCTAATAATTTACTTTTCTAGCACTATAACACAATGCATTTGAAACAGATTGTTTTAGCTATTATACATGTTACAAACTATGATGAACTTTCTTGGGCAGCGTGATTTATGGTGCGGTTTTCTGTATTCCTAAATAAATACGGCTGTTTAGGTTTAGTTAGCAGACGAGATAAAATTATTTTATTCCTAAAATAATGTAAAGTTGAGAAACGATATTTTTAAAATAATATTCTTAGTGGGAACTTTACACATTATATCCTGTGGCAAAATCTACATAGGACGCTTTATTTAGATATACTTTAACAAGATTTTATGCATTGTCGCCCATTTAAGCCTTTATACAGGGGGTGGATCTCATATTTCGGAAAAAATAAGAAAATGGCCATAGCCGGATTTTGCCAATTATTTCACGCTACAAAATCTACATGGTATGTCTCATTTGGATGACCTTTAACTAAAAATTACGCTTAGCCGCCGAATTAAACCTTCAAACAGGGGTTAGAGCTCATATTTCGAAAAAAAAAATTCTTATAATTCGCTTAAAAGCTACAATCGGACATTAACAAAGAAAGTGCATCAAAATTGTTTATTTAATTTAAATAAAAACGTAAACGCGGTATTCAAGAAATATTTTGTGGTAGTAGCTTCTGATTTTCCGAAATTGTTTCATTGCAACAGCAAAAATTATCAAGTCGACGTTTGCAGACTCGATTTGACAAATTTGAGTTAAAATCGCTTGAAAAAAGATCAGGGCATAAAGTTACAAGAGAGATGAAACGAATATTATTATCAAAACATTCTATGTCTACTAACTTTAGTTTAATTTAATATCATGGGTACGTGGTTGTCTAAAAATCTCATTTCAATGGATTTAAAATGTTTTTAAAGGTCCAACTATACAAAATAGGTCATCAAAAAACTAAATTTACTGTAATTATTATTTCTCGCGAGGAAAAATCACCAAGCTCCTCTAATAATTTACTTTTCTAGCACTATAACACAATGCATTTGAAACAGATTGTTTTAGCTATTATACATGTTACAAACTATGATGAACTTTCTTGGGCAGCGTGATTTATGGTGCGGTTTTCTGTATTCCTAAATAAATACGGCTGTTTAAGTTTAGTTAGCAGACGAGATAAAATTATTTTATTCCTAAAATAATCTAAAGTTGAGAAACGATATTTTTAAAATAATATTCTTAGTGGGAACTTTACACATTATGTCCCGTGGCAAAATCTAAATAGGACGCTTTATTTAGATATACTTTAACTAGATTTTATGCATTGTCGCCCATTTAAGCCTTTATACAAGGGTTGGATCTCATATTTCGGAAAAAATAAGAAAATGGCCATAGCCGGATTTTGCCAATTATTTCACGCTACAAAATCTACATGGTATGTCTCATTTGGATGACCTTTAACTAAAAATTACGCTTAGCCGCCGAATTAAACCTTCAAACAGGAGTTAGAGCTCATATTTCAAAAAAAAAAAAATTCTCATAATTCGCTTAATAGTTTAATTTAATATCAAGGGTCCGTGGTTGTCTTAAATCTTAATTCAATGGATTTAAAATGTTTTTAAAGGTCCAACTATACAAAATAGGTAATCAAAAACCTAAATTTACGGTAATTATTATTTCTTTGCGAGGGAAAATCACCAAGCTCCTCGAATATTTCACTTTTCTAGTACTATAACACCATGCATTTGAAACAGATTGTTTTAACTATTATACATGTTACAAACTATGATAAACTTTCTTTGGCAGCATGATTTATGGTGCGGTTTTCTGTATTACTAAATAAATACGGCTGTTTAAGTTTAGTTAGCACACGAGATAAAATTATTTTATTCCTAAAATAATGTAAAGTTGAGAAACGATATTTTTAAAATAATATTCTTAGTGGGAACTTTACACATTATATCCTGTGGCAAAATCTACATAGGACGCTTTATTTAGATATACTTTAACTAGATTTTATGCATTGTCGCCTATTTAAGCCTTTATACAGGGGTTGGATCTCATATTTCGGAAAAAATAAGAAAATGGCCATAGCCGGATTTTGCCAATTATTTCACGCTACAAAATCTACATGGTATGTCTCATTTGGATGACCTTTAACTAAAAATTACGCTTAGCCGCCGAATTAAACCTTCAAACAGGGGTTAGAGCTCATATTTCGAAAAAAAAAATTCTTATAATTCGCTTAAAAGCTACAATCGGACATTAACAAAGAAAGTGCATCAAAATTGTTTATTTAATTTAAATAAAAACGTAAACGCGGTATTCAAGAAATATTTTGTGGTAGTAGCTTCTGATTTTCCGAAATTGTTTCATTGCAACAGCAAAAATTATCAAGTCGACGTTTGCAGACTCGATTTGACAAAATTGAGTTAAAATCGCTTGAAAAAAGAACAGGGCATAAAGTTACAAGAGAGATGAAACGAATATTATTATCAAAACATTCTATGTCTACTAACTTTAGTTTAATTTAATATCAAGGGTACGTGGTTGTCTAAAAATCTTAATTCAATGGATTTAAAATGTTTCTAAAGGTCCAACTATACAAAATATGTCATCAAAAAACTAAATTTACTGTAATTATTATTTCTTCGCGAGGAAAAATCACCAAGCTCCTCTAATAATTTACTTTTCTAGCACTATAACACAATGCATTTGAAACAGATTGTTTTAGGTATTATACATGTTACAAACTATGATGAACTTTCTTGGGCAGCGTGATTTATGGTGCGGTTTTCTGTATTCCTAAATAAATACGGCTGTTTAGGTTTAGTTAGCAGACGAGATAAAATTATTTTATTCCTAAAATAATGTAAAGTTGAGAAACGATATTTTTAAAATAATATTCTTAGTGGGAACTTTACACATTATATCCTGTGGCAAAATCTACATAGGACGCTTTATTTAGATATACTTTAACAAGATTTTATGCATTGTCGCCCATTTAAGCCTTTATACAGGGGGTGGATCTCATATTTCGGAAAAAATAAGAAAATGGCCATAGCCGGATTTTGCCAATTATTTCACGCTACAAAATCTACATGGTATGTCTCATTTGGATGACCTTTAACTAAAAATTACGCTTAGCCGCCGAATTAAACCTTCAAACAGGGGTTGGAGCTGATATTTCAAAAAAAAAAAATTCTCATAATTCGCTTAATAGTTTAATTTAATATCAAGGGTCCGTGGTTGTCTTAAATCTTAATTCAATGGATTTAAAATGTTTTTAAAGGTCCAACTATACAAAATAGGTAATCAAAAACCTCAATTTACGGTAATTATTATTTCTTTGCAAGGGGAAAGTCACCAAGCTCCTCTAATATTTCACTTTTCTAGCACTATAACACCATGCATTTGAAACAGATTGTTTTAACTATTATACATGTTACAAACTATGATAAACTTTCTTTGGCAGCATGATTTATGGTGCGGTTTTCTGTATAACTAAATAAATAAGGCTGTTTAAGTTTAGTTAGCAGACGAGATAAAATTATTTTATTCCTAAAATAATCTAAAGTTGAGAAACGATATTTTTAAAATAATATTCTTAGTGGGAACTTTACACATTATGTCCCGTGGCAAAATCTACATAGGACACTTTATTTATATATACTTTAACTAGATTTTATGCATTGTCGCCCATTTAAGCCTTTATACAGGGGTTGGATCTCATATTTCGGAAAAAATAAGAAAATGGCCATAGCCGGATTTTGCAAATTATTTCACGCTACAAAATCTACATGGTATGTCTCATTAGGATGACCCTTAACTAAAAATTACGCTTAGCCGCCGAATTAAACCTTCAAACAGGGGTTAGAGCTCATATTTCGAAAAAAAAAATTCTTATAATTCGCTTAAAAGCTACAATCGGACATTAACAAAGAAAGTGCATCAAAATTGTTTATTTAATTTAAATAAAAACGTAAACGCGGTATTCAAGAAATATTTTGTGGTAGTAGCTTCTGATTTTCTGAAATTGTTTCATTGCAACAGCAAAAATTATCAAGTCGACGTTTGCAGACTCGATTTGACAAAATTGAGTTAAAATCGCTTGAAAAAAGATCAGGGCATAAAGTTACAAGAGAGATGAAACGAATATTATTATCAAAACATTCTATGTCTACTAACTTTAGTTTAATTTAATATCAAGGGTACGTGGTTGCCTAAAAATCTTAATTCAATGGATTTAAAATGTTTCTAAAGGTCCAACTATACAAAATAGGTCATCAAAAAACTAAATTTACTGTAATTATTATTTCTTCGCAAGGAAAAATCACCAAGCTCCTCTAATAATTTACTTTTCTAGCACTATAACACAATGCATTTGAAACAGATTGTTTTAGCTATTATACATGTTACAAACTATGATGAACTTTCTTGGGCAGCGTGATTTATGGTGCGGTTTTCTGTATTCCTAAATAAATACGGCTGTTTAGGTTTAGTTAGCAGACGTGATAAAATTATTTTATTCCTAAAATAATCTAAAGTTGAGAAACGATATTTTTAAAATAATATTCTTAGTGGGAACTTTACACATTATGTCCCGTGGCAAAATCTACATAGGACGCTTTATTTAGATATACTTTATCTAGATTTTATGCATTGTCGCCCATTTAAGCCTTTATACAAGGGTTGGAGCTCATATTTCAAAAAAAAAAAATTCTCATAATTCGCTTAACAGTTTAATTTAATATCAAGGGTCCGTGGTTGTCTTAAATCTTAATTCAATGGATTTAAAATGTTTTTAAAGGTCCAACTATACAAAATAGGTAATCAAAAACCTCAATTTACGGTAATTAATATTTCTTTGCGAGGGAAAGTCACCAAGCCACTCTAATAATTTACTTTTCTAGCACTATAATACCATGCATTTGAAACAGATTGTTTTAGCTCTTACACATGTTACAAACTATGATGAACTTTCTTTGGCAGCGTGATTTATGGTGCGGTTTTCTGTATTCCTAAATAAATACGGCTGTTTAAGTTTAGTTAGCAGACGAGATAAAATTATTTTATTCCTAAAATAATCTAAAGTTGAAAAACGATATTTTTAAAATAATATTCTTAGTGGGAACTTTACACATTATGTCCCGTGGCAAAATCTACATAGAACGCTTTATATAGATATACTTTAACTAGATTTTATGCATTGTCGCCCATTTAAGCCTTTATACAAGGGTTGGATCTCATATTTCGGAAAAAATAAGAAAATGGCCATAGCCGGATTTTGCCAATTATTTTACGCTACAAAATCTACATGGTATGTCTCATTCGGATGACCTTTAACTAAAAATTACGCTTAGCCGCCGAATTAAACCTTCAAACAGGGGTTGGAGCTGATATTTCAAAAAAAAAAATTCTTATAATTCGCTTAATAGTTTAATTTAATATCAAGGGTCCGTGGTTGTCTTAAATCTTAATTCAATGGATTTAAAATGTTTTTAAAGGTCCAACTATACAAAATAGGTAATCAAAAACCTCAATTTACGGTAATTATTATTTCTTTGCGAGGGAAAGTCACCAAGCTCCTCTAATATTTCACTTTTCTAGCACTATAACACCATGCATTTGAAACAGATTGTTTTAACTATTATACATGTTACAAACTATGATAAACTTTCTTTGGCAGCATGATTTATGGTGCGGTTTTCTGTATTACTAAATAAATACGGCTGTTTAAGTTTAGTTAGCACACGAGATAAAATTATTTTATTCCTAAAATAATGTAAAGTTGAGAAACGATATTTTAAAAATAATATTCTTAGTGGGAACTTTACACATTATATCCTGTGGCAAAATCTACATAGGACGCTTTATTTAGATATACTTTAACTATATTTTATGCATTGTCGCCCATTTAAGCCTTTATACAGGGGTTGGATCTCATATTTCGAAAAAAATAAGAAAATGGCCATAGCCGGATTTTGCAAATTATTTCACGCTACAAAATCTACATGGTATGTCTCATTTGGATGACCCTTAACTAAAAATTACGCTTAGCCGCCGAATTAAACCTTCAAACAGGGGTTAGAGCTCATATTTCGAAAAAAAAAATTCTTATAATTCGCTTAAAAGCTACAATCGGACATTAACAAAGAAAGTGCATCAAAATTGTTTATTTAATTTAAATAAAAACGTAAACGCGGTATTCAAGAAATATTTTGTGGTAGTAGCTTCTGATTTTCCGAAATTGTTTCATTGCAACAGCAAAAATTATCAAGTCGACGTTTGCAGACTCGATTTGACAAAATTGAGTTAAAATCGCTTGAAAAAAGATCAGGGCATAAAGTTACAAGAGAGATGAAACGAATATTATTATCAAAACATTCTATGTCTACTAACTTTAGTTTAATTTAATATCAAGGGTACGTGGTTGTCTAAAAATCTTAATTCAATGGATTTAAAATGTTTCTAAAGGTCCAACTATACAAAATATGTCATCAAAAAACTAAATTTACTGTAATTATTATTTCTTCGCGAGGAAAAATCACCAAGCTCCTCTAATAATTTACTTTTCTAGCACTATAACACAATGCATTTGAAACAGATTGTTTTAGGTATTATACATGTTACAAACTATGATGAACTTTCTTGGGCAGCGTGATTTATGGTGCGGTTTTCTGTATTCCTAAATAAATACGGCTGTTTAGGTTTAGTTAGCAGACGAGATAAAATTATTTTATTCCTAAAATAATGTAAAGTTGAGAAACGATATTTTTAAAATAATATTCTTAGTGGGAACTTTACACATTATATCCTGTGGCAAAATCTACATAGGACGCTTTATTTAGATATACTTTAACAAGATTTTATGCATTGTCGCCCATTTAAGCCTTTATACAGGGGGTGGATCTCATATTTCGGAAAAAATAAGAAAATGGCCATAGCCGGATTTTGCCAATTATTTCACGCTACAAAATCTACATGGTATGTCTCATTTGGATGACCTTTAACTAAAAATTACGCTTAGCCGCCGAATTAAACCTTCAAACAGGGGTTGGAGCTGATATTTCAAAAAAAAAAATTCTCATAATTCGCTTAATAGTTTAATTTAATATCAAGGGTCCGTGGTTGTCTTAAATCTTAATTCAATGGATTTAAAATGTTTTTAAAGGTCCAACTATACAAAATAGGTAATCAAAAACCTCAATTTACGGTAATTATTATTTCTTTGCAAGGGGAAAGTCACCAAGCTCCTCTAATATTTCACTTTTCTAGCACTATAACACCATGCATTTGAAACAGATTGTTTTAACTATTATACATGTTACAAACTATGATAAACTTTCTTTGGCAGCATGATTTATGGTGCGGTTTTCTGTATAACTAAATAAATAAGGCTGTTTAAGTTTAGTTAGCAGACGAGATAAAATTATTTTATTCCTAAAATAATCTAAAGTTGAGAAACGATATTTTTAAAATAATATTCTTAGTGGGAACTTTACACATTATGTCCCGTGGCAAAATCTACATAGGACACTTTATTTATATATACTTTAACTAGATTTTATGCATTGTCGCCCATTTAAGCCTTTATACAGGGGTTGGATCTCATATTTCGGAAAAAATAAGAAAATGGCCATAGCCGGATTTTGCAAATTATTTCACGCTACAAAATCTACATGGTATGTCTCATTAGGATGACCCTTAACTAAAAATTACGCTTAGCCGCCGAATTAAACCTTCAAACAGGGGTTAGAGCTCATATTTCGAAAAAAAAAATTCTTATAATTCGCTTAAAAGCTACAATCGGACATTAACAAAGAAAGTGCATCAAAATTGTTTATTTAATTTAAATAAAAACGTAAACGCGGTATTCAAGAAATATTTTGTGGTAGTAGCTTCTGATTTTCTGAAATTGTTTCATTGCAACAGCAAAAATTATCAAGTCGACGTTTGCAGACTCGATTTGACAAAATTGAGTTAAAATCGCTTGAAAAAAGATCAGGGCATAAAGTTACAAGAGAGATGAAACGAATATTATTATCAAAACATTCTATGTCTACTAACTTTAGTTTAATTTAATATCAAGGGTACGTGGTTGCCTAAAAATCTTAATTCAATGGATTTAAAATGTTTCTAAAGGTCCAACTATACAAAATAGGTCATCAAAAAACTAAATTTACTGTAATTATTATTTCTTCGCAAGGATAAATCACCAAGCTCCTCTAATAATTTACTTTTCTAGCACTATAACACAATGCATTTGAAACAGATTGTTTTAGCTATTATACATGTTACAAACTATGATGAACTTTCTTGGGCAGCGTGATTTATGGTGCGGTTTTCTGTATTCCTAAATAAATACGGCTGTTTAGGTTTAGTTAGCAGACGAGATAAAATTATTTTATTCCTAAAATAATCTAAAGTTGAGAAACGATATTTTTAAAATAATATTCTTAGTGGGAACTTTACACATTATGTCCCGTGGCAAAATCTACATAGGACGCTTTATTTAGATATACTTTATCTAGATTTTATGCATTGTCGCCCATTTAAGCCTTTATACAAGGGTTGGAGCTCATATTTCAAAAAAAAAAATTCTCATAATTCGCTTAACAGTTTAATTTAATATCAAGGGTCCGTGGTTGTCTTAAATCTTAATTCAATGGATTTAAAATGTTTTTAAAGGTCCAACTATACAAAATAGGTAATCAAAAACCTCAATTTACGGTAATTAATATTTCTTTGCGAGGGAAAGTCACCAAGCTCCTCTAATATTTTACTTTTCTAGCACTATAATACCATGCATTTGAAACAGATTGTTTTAGCTCTTACACATGTTACAAACTATGATGAACTTTCTTTGGCAGCGTGATTTATGGTGCGGTTTTCTGTATTCCTAAATAAATACGGCTGTTTAAGTTTAGTTAGCAGACGAGATAAAATTATTTTATTCCTAAAATAATCTAAAGTTGAAAAACGATATTTTTAAAATAATATTCTTAGTGGGAACTTTACACATTATGTCCCGTGGCAAAATCTACATAGAACGCTTTATATAGATATACTTTAACTAGATTTTATGCATTGTCGCCCATTTAAGCCTTTATACAAGGGTTGGATCTCATATTTCGGAAAAAATAAGAAAATGGCCATAGCCGGATTTTGCCAATTATTTTACGCTACAAAATCTACATGGTATGTCTCATTCGGATGACCTTTAACTAAAAATTACGCTTAGCCGCCGAATTAAACCTTCAAACAGGGGTTGGAGCTGATACTTCAAAAAAAAAAATTCTTATAATTCGCTTAATAGTTTAATTTAATATCAAGGGTCCGTGGTTGTCTTAAATCTTAATTCAATGGATTTAAAATGTTTTTAAAGGTCCAACTATACAAAATAGGTAATCAAAAACCTCAATTTACGGTAATTATTATTTCTTTGCGAGGGAAAGTCACCAAGCTCCTCTAATATTTCACTTTTCTAGCACTATAACACCATGCATTTGAAACAGATTGTTTTAACTATTATACATGTTACAAACTATGATAAACTTTCTTTGGCAGCATGATTTATGGTGCGGTTTTCTGTATTACTAAATAAATACGGCTGTTTAAGTTTAGTTAGCACACGAGATAAAATTATTTTATTCCTAAAATAATGTAAAGTTGAGAAACGATATTTTAAAAATAATATTCTTAGTGGGAACTTTACACATTATATCCTGTGGCAAAATCTACATAGGACGCTTTATTTAGATTTACTTTAACTATATTTTATGCATTGTCGCCCATTTAAGCCTTTATACAGGGGTTGGATCTCATATTTCGAAAAAAATAAGAAAATGGCCATAGCCGGATTTTGCAAATTATTTCACGCTACAAAATCTACATGGTATGTCTCATTTGGATGACCCTTAACTAAAAATTACGCTTAGCCGCCGAATTAAACCTTCAAACAGGGGTTAGAGCTCATATTTCGAAAAAAAAAATTCTTATAATTCGCTTAAAAGCTACAATCGGACATTAACAAAGAAAGTGCATCAAAATTGTTTATTTAATTTAAATAAAAACGTAAACGCGGTATTCAAGAAATATTTTGTGGTAGTAGCTTCTGATTTTCCGAAATTGTTTCATTGCAACAGCAAAAATTATCAAGTCGACGTTTGCAGACTCGATTTGACAAAATTGAGTTAAAATCGCTTGAAAAAAGATCAGGGCATAAAGTTACAAGAGAGATGAAACGAATATTATTATCAAAACATTCTATGTCTACTAACTTTAGTTTAATTTAATATCAAGGGTACGTGGTTGTCTAAAAATCTTAATTCAATGGATTTAAAATGTTTCTAAAGGTCCAACTATACAAAATAGGTCATCAAAAAACTAAATTTACTGTAATTATTATTTCTTCGCGAGGAAAAATCACCAAGCTCCTCTAATAATTTACTTTTCTAGCACTATAACACAATGCATTTGAAACAGATTGTTTTAGCTATTATACATGTTACAAACTATGATGAACTTTCTTGGGCAACGTGATTTATGGTGCGGTTTTCTGTATTCCTAAATAAATACGGCTGTTTAGGTTTAGTTAGCAGACGAGATAAAATTATTTTATTCCTAAAATAATCTAAAGTTGAGAAACGATATTTTTAAAATAATATTCTTAGTGGGAACTTTACACATTATGTCCCGTGGCAAAATCTACATAGGACGCTTTATTTAGATATACTTTATCTAGATTTTATGCATTGTCGCCCATTTAAGCCTTTATACAAGGGTTGGATCTCATATTTCGGAAAAAATAAGAAAATGGCCATAGCCGGATTTTGCCAATTATTTCACGCTACAAAATCTACATGGTATGTCTCATTTGGATGACCTTTAACTAAAAATTACGCTTAGCCGCCGAATTAAACCTTCAAACAGGGGTTAGAGCTCATATTTCAAAAAAAAAAAAATTCTCATAATTCGCTTAATAGTTTAATTTAATATCAAGGGTCCGTGGTTGTCTTAAATCTTAATTCAATAGATTTAAAATGTTTTTAAAGGTCCAACTATACAAAATAGGTAATCAAAAACCTCAATTTACGGTACCTAATTAATATTTCTTTGCGAGGGAAAATCACCAAGCTCCTCTAATATTTTACTTTTCTAGCACTACAATACCATGCATTTGAAACAGATTGTTTTAACTATTATACATGTTACAAACTATGATAAACTTTCTTTGGCAGCATGATTTATGGTGCGGTTTTCTGTATTCCTAAATAAATACGGCTGTATAAGTTTAGTTAGCACACGAGATAAAATTATTTTATTCCTAAAATAATGTAAAGTTGAGAAACGATATTTTTAAAATAATATTCTTAGTGGGAACTTTACACATTATATCCTGTGGCAAAATCTACATAGGACGCTTTATTTAGATATACTTTAACAAGATTGTATGCATTGTCGCCCATTTAAGCCTTTATACAGGGGGTGGATCTCATATTTCGGAAAAAATAAGAAAATGGCCATAGCCGGATTTTGCAAATTATTTCAAGCTACAAAATCTACATAGTATGTCTCATTTGGATGACCCTTAACTAAAAATTACGCTTAGCCGCCGAATTAAACCTTCAAACAGGGGTTAGAGCTCATATATCGAAAAAAAAAATTCTTATAATTCGCTTAAAAGCTACAATCGGACATTAACAAAGAAATTGCATCAAAATTGTTTATTTAATTTAAATAAAAACGTAAACGCGGTATTCAAGAAATATTTTGTGGTAGTAGCTTGTGATTTTCCGAAATTGTTTCATTGCAACAGCAAAAATTATCAAGTCGACGTTTGCACACTCGATTTGACAAAATTGAGTTAAAATCGCTTGAAAAAAGATCAGGGTATAAAGTTACAAGAGAGATGAAACGAATATTATTTTCAAAATATTCTATGTCTACTAACTTTAGTTTAATTTAATATCAAGGGTACGTGGTTGTCTTAAATCTTAATTCAATGGATTTAAAATGTTTTTAAAGGTCCAACTATACAAAATAGGTCATCAAAAAACTAAATTTACTGTAATTATTATTTCTTCGCGAGGAAAAATCACCAAGCTCCTCTAATAATTTACTTTTCTAGCACTATAACACAATGCATTTGAAACAGATTGTTTTAGCTATTATACATGTTACAAACTATGATGAACTTTTTTTGGCAGCGTGATTTATGGTGCGGTTTTCTGTATTCCTAAATAAATACGGCTGTTTAAGTTTAGTTAGCAGACGAGATAAAATTATTTTATTCCTAAAATAATCTAAAGTTGAGAAACGATATTTTTAAAATAATATTCTTAGTGGGAACTTTACACATTATGTCCCGTGGCAAAATCTACATAGGACACTTTATTTATATATACTTTAACTAGATTTTATGCATTGTCGCCCATTTAAGCCTTTATACAGGGGTTGGATCTCATATTTCGGAAAAAATAAGAAAATGGCCATAGCCGGATTTTGCAAATTATTTCACGCTACAAAATCTACATGGTATGTCTCATTAGGATGACCCTTAACTAAAAATTACGCTTAGCCGCCGAATTAAACCTTCAAACAGGGGTTAGAGCTCATATTTCGAAAAAAAAAATTCTTATAATTCGCTTAAAAGCTACAATCGGACATTAACAAAGAAAGTGCATCAAAATTGTTTATTTAATTTAAATAAAAACGTAAACGCGGTATTCAAGAAATATTTTGTGGTAGTAGCTTCTGATTTTCCGAAATTGTTTCATTGCAACAGCAAAAATTATCAAGTCGACGTTTGCAGACTCGATTTGACAAAATTGAGTTAAAATCGCTTGAAAAAAGATCAGGGCATAAAGTTACAAGAGAGATGAAACGAATATTATTATCAAAACATTCTATGTCTACTAACTTTAGTTTAATTTAATATCAAGGGTACGTGGTTGTCTAAAAATCTTAATTCAATGGATTTAAAATGTTTCTAAAGGTCCAACTATACAAAATAGGTCATCAAAAAACTAAATTTACTGTAATTATTATTTCTTCGCGAGGAAAAATCACCAAGCTCCTCTAATAATTTACTTTTCTAGCACTATAACACAATGCATTTGAAACAGATTGTTTTAGCTATTATACATGTTACAAACTATGATGAACTTTCTTGGGCAGCGTGATTTATGGTGCGGTTTTCTGTATTCCTAAATAAATACGGCTGTTTAGGTTTAGTTAGCAGACGAGATAAAATTATTTTATTCCTAAAATAATCTAAAGTTGAGAAACGATATTTTTAAAATAATATTCTTAGTGGGAACTTTACACATTATGTCCCGTGGCAAAATCTACATAGGACGCTTTATTTAGATATACTTTATCTAGATTTTATGCATTGTCGCCCATTTAAGCCTTTATACAAGGGTTGGATCTCATATTTCGGAAAAAATAAGAAAATGGCCATAGCCGGATTTTGCCAATTATTTCATGCTACAAAATCTACATGGTATGTCTCATTTGGATGACCTTTAACTAAAATTTACGCTTAGCCGCCGAATTAAACCTTCAAACAGGGGTTAGAGCTCATATTTCAAAAAAAAGAAATTCTCATAATTCGCTTAATAGTTTAATTTAATATCAAGGGTCCGTGGTTGTCTTAAATCTTAATTCAATGGATTTAAAATGTTTTTAAAGGTCCAACTATACAAAATAGGTAATCAAAAACCTAAATTTACGGTAATTATTATTTCTTTGCGAGGGAAAATCACCAAGCTCCTCTAATATTTCACTTTTCTAGTACTATAACACCATGCATTTGAAACAGATTGTTTTAACTATTATACATGTTACAAACTATGATAAACTTTCTTTGGCAGCATGATTTATGGTGCGGTTTTCTGTATTACTAAATAAATACGGCTGTTTAAGTTTAGTTAGCACACGAGATAAAATTATTTTATTCCTAAAATAATGTAAAGTTGAGAAACGATATTTTTAAAATAATATTCTTAGTGGGAACTTTACACATTATATCCTGTGGCAAAATCTACATAGGACGCTTTATTTAGATATACTTTAACTAGATTTTATGCATTGTCGCCCATTTAAGCCTTTATAGAGGGGTTGGAGCTCATATTTCAAAAAAAAAAATTCTCATAATTCGCTTAATAGTTTAATTTAATATCAAGGGTCCGTGGTTGTCTTAATTCTTAATTCAATGGATTTAAAATGTTTCTAAAGGTCCAACTATACAAAATAGGTCATCAAAAAACTAAATTTACGGTAATTAATATTTCTTTGCGAGGGAAAATCACCAAGCTCCTCTAATATTTTACTTTTCTAGCACTATAATACCATGCATTTGAAACAGATTGTTTTAACTATTATACATGTTACAAACTATGATAAACTTTCTTTGGCAGCATGATTTATGGTGCGGTTTTCTGTATTCCTAAATAAATACGGCTGTATAAGTTTAGTTAGCACACGAGATAAAATTATTTTATTCCTAAAATAAAGTAAAGTTGAGAAACGATATTTTTAAAATAATATTCTTAGTGGGAACTTTACACATTATATCCTGTGGCAAAATCTACATAGGACGCTTTATTTAGATATACTTTAACTATATTTTATGCATTGTTGCCCATTTAAGCCTTTATACAGGGGTTGGATCTCATATTTCGGAAAAAATAAGAAAATGACCATAGCCGGATTTTGCCAATTATTTCACGCTACAAAATCTACATGGTATGTCTCATTTGGATGACCCTTAACTAAAAATTACGCTTAGCCGCCGAATTAAACCTTCAAACAGGGGTTAGAGCTCATATTTCGAAAAAAAAAATTCTTATAATTCGCTTAAAAGCTACAATCGGACATTAACAAAGAAAGTGCATCAAAATTGTTTATTTAATTTAAATAAAAACGTAAACGCGGTATTCAAGAAATATTTTGTGGTAGTAGCTTCTGATTTTCCGAAATTGTTTCATTGCAACAGCAAAAATTATCAAGTCGACGTTTGCAGACTCGATTTGACAAAATTGAGTTAAAATCGTTTGAAAAAAGATCAGGGTATAAAGTTACAAGAGAGATGAAACGAATATTATTATCAAAACATTCTATGTCTACTAACTTTAGTTTAATTTAATATCAAGGGTCCGTGGTTGTCTTAAATCTTAATTCAATGGATTTAAAATGTTTTTAAAGGTCCAACTATTCAAAATAGGTAATCAAAAACCTCAATTTACGGTAATTAATATTTCTTTGCGAGGGAAAATCACCAAGCTCCTCTAATATTTTACTTTTCTAGCACTATAATACCATGCATTTGAAACAGATTGTTTTAACTATTATACATGTTACAAACTATGATAAACTTTCTTTGGTAGCATGATTTATGGTGCGGTTTTCTGTATTCCTAAATAAATACGGCTGTATAAGTTTAGTTAGCACACGAGATAAAATTATTTTATTCCTAAAATAATGTAAAGTTGAGAAACGATATTTTTAAAATAATATTCTTAGTGGGAACTTTACACATTATATCCTGTGGCAAAATCTACATAGGACTCTTTATTTATATATACTTTAACTAGATTTAATGCATTGTCGCCCATTTAAGCCTTTATACAGGGGTTGGATCTCATATTTCGGAAAAAATAAGAAAATGGCCATAGCCGGATTTTGCAAATTATTTCATGCTACAAAATCTACATGGTATGTCTCATTAGGATGACCCTTAACTAAAAATTACGCTTAGCCGCCGAATTAAACCTTCAAACAGGGGTTAGAGCTCATATTTCGAAAAAAAAAATTCTTATAATTCGCTTAAAAGCTACAATCGGACATTAACAAAGAAAGTGCATCAAAATTGTTTATTTAATTTAAATAAAAACGTAAACGCGGTATTCAAGAAATATTTTGTGGTAGTAGCTTCTGATTTTCCGAAATTGTTTCATTGCAACAGCAAAAATTATCAAGTCGACGTTTGCAGACTCGATTTGACAAAATTGAGTTAAAATCGCTTGAAAAAAGATCAGGGTATAAAGTTACAAGAGAGATGAAACGAATATTATTATCAAAACATTCTATGTCTACTAACTTTAGTTTAATTTAATATCAAGGGTACGTGGTTGTCTTAAATCTTAATTCAATGGATTTAAAATGTTTTTAAAGGTCCAACTATACCAAATAGGTCATCAAAAATCTAAATTTACTGTAATTATTATTTCTTCGCGAGGAAAAATCACCAAGCTCCTCTAATAATTTACTTTTCTAGCACTATAACACAATGCATTTGAAACAGATTGTTTTAGCTATTATACATGTTACAAACTATGATGAACTTTCTTTGGCAGCGTGATTTATGGTGCGGTTTTCTGTATGCCTAAATAAATACGGCTGTTTAAGTTTAGTTAGCAGACGAGATAAAATTATTTTATTCCTAAAATAATCTAAAGTTGAAAAACGATATTTTTAAAATAATATTCTTAGTGGGAACTTTACACATTATGTCCCGTGGCAAAATCTACATAGGACGCTTTATTTAGATATACTTTAACTAGATTTTATGCATTGTCGCCCATTTAAGCCTTTATACAAGGGTTGGATCTCATATTTCGGAAAAAATAAGAAAATGGCCATAGCCGGATTTTGCCAATTATTTCACGCTACAAAATCTACATGGTATGTCTCGTTTGGATGACCTTTAACTAAAAATTACGCTTAGCCGCCGAATTAAACCTTCAAACAGGGGTTGGAGCTCATATTTCAAAAAAAAAATTCTCATAATTCGCTTAATAGTTTAATTTAATATCAAGGGTCCGTGGTTGTCTTAAATCTTAATTCAATGGATTTAAAATGTTTTTAAAGGTCCAACTATACAAAATAGGTAATCAAAAACCTCAATTTACGGTAATTATTATTTCTTTGCGAGGGAAAATCACCAAGCTCCTCTAATATTTTACTTTTCTAGCACTATAATACCATGCATTTGAAACCGATTGTTTTAACTATTATACATGTTACAAACTATGATAAACTTTCTTTGGCAGCATGATTTATGGGGCGGTTTTCTGTATTCCTAAATAAATACGGCTGTTTAAGTTTAGTTAGCACACGAGATAAAATTATTTTATTCCTAAAATAATGTAAAGTTGAGAAACGATATTTTTAAAATAATATTCTTAGTGGGAACTTTACACATTGTATCCTGGGGCAAAATCTACATAGGACGCTTTATGTAGATATACTTTAACTAGATTTTATGCATTGTCGCCCATTTAAGCCTTTATACAGGGGTTGGATCTCATATTTCGGAAAAAATAAGGAAATGGCCATAGCCGGATTTTGCCAATTATTTCACTCTACAAAATCTACATGGTATATCTCATTTGGATGACCCTTAACTAAAAATTACGCTTAGCCGCCGAATTAAACCTTCAAACAGGGGTTAGAGCTCATATTTCGAAAAAAAAAATTCTTATAATTCGCTTAAAAGCTACAATCGGACATTAACAAAAAAAGTGCATCAAAATTGTTTATTTAATTTAAATAAAAACGTAAACGCGGTATTCAAGAAATATTTTGTGGTAGTAGCTTGTGATTTTCATTGCAACAGCAAAAATTATCAAGTCGACGTTTGCACACTCGATTTGACAAAATTGAGTTAAAATCGCTTGAAAAAAGATCAGGGTATAAAGTTACAAGAGAGATGAAACGAATATTATTTTCAAAATATTCTATGTCTACTAACTTTAGTTTAATTTAATATCAAGGGTACGTGGTTGTCTTAAATCTAAATTCAATGGATTTAAAATGTTTTTAAAGGTCCAACTATACAAAATAGGTCATCAAAAAACTAAATTTACTGTAATTATTATTTCTTCGCGAGGAAAAATCACCAAGCTCCTCTAATAATTTACTTTTCTAGCACTATCACAATGCATTTGAAACAGATTGTTTTAGCTATTATACATTTAATTTAAATAAAAACGTAAACGCGGTATTCAAGAAATATTTTGTGGTAGTAGCTTGTGATTTTCATTGCAACAGCAAAAATTATCAAGTCGACGTTTGCACACTCGATTTGACAAAATTGAGTTAAAATCGCTTGAAAAAAGATCAGGGTATAAAGTTACAAGAGAGATGAAACGAATATTATTTTCAAAATATTCTATGTCTACTAACTTTAATTTAATTTAATATCAAGGGTACGTGGTTGTCTTAAATCTAAATTCAATGGATTTAAAATATTTTTAAAGGTCCAACTATACAAAATAGGTCATCAAAAAACTAAATTTACTGTAATTATTATTTCTTCGCGAGGAAAAATTACCAAGCTCCTCTAATAATTTACTTTTCTAGCACTATCACAATGCATTTGAAACAGATTGTTTTAGCTATTATACATGTTACAAACTATGATGAACTTTTTTTGGCAGCGTGATTTATGGTGCGGTTTTCTAAATTCCTAAATAAATACGGCTGTTTAAGTTTAGTTAGCAGACGAGATAAAATTATTTTATTCCTAAAATAATGTAAAGTTGAGAAACGATATTTTTAAAATAATATTGTATATATATATATATATATATATATATATATATATATAAACAGATTGTTTTACATGTTACAAACTATGATGAACTTTCTTTGGCAGTATGATTTATGGTGCGGTTTTTTGAATTCCTATATAAATACGGCTGTTTAAGTTTAGATAGCACACGAGATAAACATATTTTATTTCTAAAATAATAAATATAAAGTCGAGAAACGATATTTTTAAAATAATATTCTTAGTGAGAACTTTACACATATGTCCCTTGGCAAAATCTACATAGGACGTTTTATTTAGATATACTTTAACTAGATTTTATGCATTGTCGCCCATTTAAGCCTTCATACAGGGGTTGGATTTCATATTTCGGAAAAAATAAAAAAAATGGCCATAGCCGAATTTTGCAAATTATTTCACGCTACAAAATCTACATGGTATGTCTCATTTGGATGAGCTTTAACTAAAAATTACGCTTAGTCGCCGAATTAAACCTTCAAACAGTGGTTAGAGCTCATATTTCAAAAAAAAAAATTCTTATAATCCGCTTAAAAGTTACGATCGGACATTAACAAAGAAAGGACATTAAAACCGTTTATTTCACTTAAATAAAAACATTTACGCGGTATTCAAGAAATATTTTGTGGTAGTAGCTTCTGATTTTCCGAAATTGTTTCATTGCAACAACAAAAATTATCAAGTCGACGTTTGCACTCGATATGACAAAAATGAGTAAAATCACTTGCAAAAAAATCAGAATATAAAGTTACAAGAGAGATGAAACGAATATTATTATCAAAATATCCTATGTCTACTAACTTTAGATTAATTTTGTATTAAGGGTACGTGGTTGTCTTAAATCTTAATTCAGTGAATTAAAAATATTTTTAAAGGTCCAACTATACAAAATAGGTCATCAAAAAACTAAATTTACGGTAATTATTATTTCTTTGCGAGGGAAAATCACCAAGCTCCTCTAATATTTTACTTTTCTAGTACTATAACACCATGCATTTGAAACAGATTGTTTTAACTATTATACATGTTTCAAACTATGATGAACTTTCTTTGGCAGCGTGATTTATGGTGCGGTTTTCTGTATTCCTAAATAAATACGACTTTTTAAGTTTAGTTATCACACGAGATAAAATTATTTTATTCCTAAAATAATCTAAAGTCGAGAAACGATATTTTAAAAATAATATTCTTAGTGGGAACTTTACACATTATGTCCCATGGCAAAATCTACATAGGAAGTTTTATTTAGATATACTTTAACTAGATTTTATGCATTGTCGCCCATTTAAGCCTTCATATGCATCAAAATTGTTTATTTAATTTAAATAAAAACGTAAACGCGGTATTCAAGAAATATTTTGTGGTAGTAGCTTCTGATTTTCCGAAATTGTTTCATTGCAATAGCAAAAATTATCAAGCCGACGTTTGCACACTCGATTTGACAAAAATGAGTTAAAATCGCTTGCAAAAAAATCAGAGTATAAAGTTACAAGAGAGATGAAACGAATATTATTATCAAAACATACTATATCTACTAACTTTAGTTTAATTTAATATCAAGGGTACGTGGTTGTCTTAAATCTTAATTCAATGGATTTAAAATGTTTTTAAAGGTCCAACTATACAAAATAGGTCATCAAAAAACTAAATTTACGGTAATTATTATTTCTTTGCAAGGGAAAATCACCAAGCTCCTCTAATATTTTACTTTTCTATTACTATAACACCATGCATTTGAAACAGATTGTTTTAACTATTATACATGTTACAAACTATGATGAACTTTCTTTGGCAGTATGATTTATGGTGCGGTTTTCTGAATTCCTATATAAATACGGCTGTTTAAGTTTAGTTAGCACACGAGATAAAATTATTTTATTCCTAAAATAATCTAAAGTCGAGAAACGATATTTTAAAAATAATATTCTTAGTGGGAACTTTACACATTATGTCCCATGGCAAAATCTACATAGGAAGTTTTATTTAGATATACTTTAACTAGATTTTATGCATTGTCGCCCATTTAAGCCTTCATACAGGGGTTGGATTTCATATTTCGAAAAAAATAAGAAAATGACCATAGCCGGATTTTGCAAATTATTTCACGCTACAAAATCTACATGGTATGTCTCATTTGGATGAGCTTTAACTAAAAATTACGCTTAGCCGCCGAATTAAACCTTCAAACAGGGGTTGGAGCTCATATTTCGAAAAAAAAATTCTTATAATCCGCTTAAAAGTTACGATCGGACATTAACAAAGAAAGTACATCAAAATTGTTTATTTGATTTAAATAAAAACGTAAAGGCGATATTCAAGAAATATTTTGTGGTAGTAGCTTCTGATTTTCCGAAATTGTTTCATTGCAATAGCAAAAATTATCAAGCCGACGTTTGCACACTCGATTTAACAAAAATTAGTTAAAATCGCTTGCAAAAAAATCAGAGTATAAAGTTACAAGAGAGATGAACCGAATATTATTATTAAAACATCCTATATCTACTAACTTTAGTTTAATTTAATATCAAGGATACGTGGTTGTCTTAAATCTTAATTCAATGGATTTCAAAAATTTTTAAAGGTCCAACTATACAAAATAGGTCATCAACAAACTAAATTTACGGTAATTATTATTTCTTTGCAAGGGAAAATCACCAAGCTCCTCTAATATTTTACTTTTCTATTACTATAACACCATGCATTTGAAACAGATTGTTTTAACTATTATACATGTTACAAACTATGATGAACTTTCTTTGGCAGTATGATTTATGGTGCGGTTTTCTGAATTCCTATATAAATACGGCTTTTTAAGTTTAGTTAGCAGACGAGATAAAATTATTTTATTCCTAAAATAATCTAAAGTTGAGAAACGATATTTTTAAAATAATATTCTTAGTGGGAACTTTACACATTATGTCCCGTGGCAAAATCTACATAGGACGCTTTATTTAGATATACTTTAACTAGATTTTATGCATTGTCGCCCATTTAAGCCTTTATACAAGGGTTGGATCTCATATTTCGGAAAAAATAAGAAAATGGCCATAGCCGGATTTTGCCAATTATTTCATGCTACAAAATCTACATGTTATGTCTCATTTGGATGACCTTTAACTAAAAATTACGCTTAGCCGCCGAATTAAACCTTCAAACAGGGGTTAGAGCTCATATTTCAAAAAAAAGAAATTCTCATAATTCGCTTAATAGTTTAATTTAATATCAAGGGTCCGTGGTTGTCTTAAATCTTAATTCAATGGATTTAAAATGTTTTTAAAGGTCCAACTATACAAAATAGGTAATCAAAAACCTAAATTTACGGTAATTATTATTTCTTTGCGAGGGAAAATCACCAAGCTCCTCTAATATTTCACTTTTCTAGTACTATAACACCATGCATTTGAAACAGATTGTTTTAACTATTATACATGTTACAAACTATGATAAACTTTCTTTGGCAGCATGATTTATGGTGCGGTTTTCTATATTACTAAATAAATACGGCTGTTTAAGTTTAGTTAGCACACGAGATAAAATTATTTTATTCCTAAAATAATGTAAAGTTGAGAAACGATATTTTTAAAATAATATTCTTAGTGGGAACTTTACACATTATATCCTGTGGCAAAATCTACATAGGACGCTTTATTTAGATATACTTTAACTAGATTTTATGCATTGTCGCCCATTTAAGCCTTTATAGAGGGGTTGGAGCTCATATTTCAAAAAAAAAATTCTCATAATTCGCTTAATAGTTTAATTTAATATCAAGGGTCCGTGGTTGTCTTAAATCTTAATTCAATGGATTTAAAATGTTTTTAAAGGTCCAACTATACAAAATAGGTAATCAAAAACCTCAATTTACGGTAATTATTATTTCTTTGCGAGGGAAAATCACCAAGCTCCTCTAATATTTTACTTTTCTAGCACTATAATACCATGCATTTGAAACCGATTGTTTTAACTATTATACATGTTACAAACTATGATAAACTTTCTTTGGCAGCATGATTTATGGGGCGGTTTTCTGTATTCCTAAATAAATACGGCTGTTTAAGTTTAGTTAGCACACGAGATAAAATTATTTTATTCCTAAAATAATGTAAAGTTGAGAAACGATATTTTTAAAATAATATTCTTAGTGGGAACTTTACACATTGTATCCTGGGGCAAAATCTACATAGGACGCTTTATGTAGATATACTTTAACTAGATTTTATGCATTGTCGCCCATTTAAGCCTTTATACAGGGGTTGGATCTCATATTTCGGAAAAAATAAGGAAATGGCCATAGCCGGATTTTGCCAATTATTTCACTCTACAAAATCTACATGGTATATCTCATTTGGATGACCCTTAACTAAAAATTACGCTTAGCCGCCGAATTAAACCTTCAAACAGGGGTAGACATAGAATATTTTGAAAATAATATTCGTTTCATCTCTCTTGTAACTTTATACCCTGATCTTTTTTCAAGCGATTTTAACTCAATTTTGTCAAATCGAGTGTGCAAACGTCGACTTGATAATTTTTGCTGTTGCAATGAAAATCACAAGCTACTACCACAAAATATTTCTTGAATACCGCGTTTACGTTTTTATTTAAATTAAATAAACAATTTTGATGCACTTTTTTTGTTAATGTCCGATTGTAGCTTTTAAGCGAATTATAAGAATTTTTTTTTTCGAAATATAGAGCTCATATTTCAAAAAAAAAAATTCTTATAATCCGCTTAAAAGTTACGATCGGACATTAACAAAGAAAGGACATTAAAACCGTTTATTTCACTTAAATAAAAACATTTACGCGGTATTCAAGAAATATTTTGTGGTAGTAGCTTCTGATTTTCCGAAATTGTTTCATTGCAACAACAAAAATTATCAAGTCGACGTTTGCACTCGATATGACAAAAATGAGTAAAATCACTTGCAAAAAAATCAGAATATAAAGTTACAAGAGAGATGAAACGAATATTATTATCAAAATATCCTATGTCTACTAACTTTAGATTAATTTTGTATTAAGGGTACGTGGTTGTCTTAAATCTTAATTCAGTGAATTAAAAATATTTTTAAAGGTCCAACTATACAAAATAGGTCATCAAAAAACTAAATTTACGGTAATTATTATTTCTTTGCGAGGGAAAATCACCAAGCTCCTCTAATATTTTACTTTTCTAGTACTATAACACCATGCATTTGAAACAGATTGTTTTAACTATTATACATGTTTCAAACTATGATGAACTTTCTTTGGCAGCGTGATTTATGGTGCGGTTTTCTGTATTCCTAAATAAATACGACTTTTTAAGTTTAGTTATCACACGAGATAAAATTATTTTATTCCTAAAATAATCTAAAGTCGAGAAACGATATTTTAAAAATAATATTCTTAGTGGGAACTTTACACATTATGTCCCATGGCAAAATCTACATAGGAAGTTTTATTTAGATATACTTTAACTAGATTTTATGCATTGTCGCCCATTTAAGCCTTCATATGCATCAAAATTGTTTATTTAATTTAAATAAAAACGTAAACGCGGTATTCAAGAAATATTTTGTGGTAGTAGCTTCTGATTTTCCGAAATTGTTTCATTGCAATAGCAAAAATTATCAAGCCGACGTTTGCACACTCGATTTGACAAAAATGAGTTAAAATCGCTTGCAAAAAAATCAGAGTATAAAGTTACAAGAGAGATGAAACGAATATTATTATCAAAACATACTATATCTACTAACTTTAGTTTAATTTAATATCAAGGGTACGTGGTTGTCTTAAATCTTAATTCAATGGATTTAAAATGTTTTTAAAGGTCCAACTATACAAAATAGGTCATCAAAAAACTAAATTTACGGTAATTATTATTTCTTTGCAAGGGAAAATCACCAAGCTCCTCTAATATTTTACTTTTCTATTACTATAACACCATGCATTTGAAACAGATTGTTTTAACTATTATACATGTTACAAACTATGATGAACTTTCTTTGGCAGTATGATTTATGGTGCGGTTTTCTGAATTCCTATATAAATACGGCTGTTTAAGTTTAGTTAGCACACGAGATAAAATTATTTTATTCCTAAAATAATCTAAAGTCGAGAAACGATATTTTAAAAATAATATTCTTAGTGGGAACTTTACACATTATGTCCCATGGCAAAATCTACATAGGAAGTTTTATTTAGATATACTTTAACTAGATTTTATGCATTGTCGCCCATTTAAGCCTTCATACAGGGGTTGGATTTCATATTTCGAAAAAAATAAGAAAATGACCATAGCCGGATTTTGCAAATTATTTCACGCTACAAAATCTACATGGTATGTCTCATTTGGATGAGCTTTAACTAAAAATTACGCTTAGCCGCCGAATTAAACCTTCAAACAGGGGTTGGAGCTCATATTTCGAAAAAAAAATTCTTATAATCCGCTTAAAAGTTACGATCGGACATTAACAAAGAAAGTACATCAAAATTGTTTATTTGATTTAAATAAAAACGTAAAGGCGATATTCAAGAAATATTTTGTGGTAGTAGCTTCTGATTTTCCGAAATTGTTTCATTGCAATAGCAAAAATTATCAAGCCGACGTTTGCACACTCGATTTAACAAAAATTAGTTAAAATCGCTTGCAAAAAAATCAGAGTATAAAGTTACAAGAGAGATGAACCGAATATTATTATTAAAACATCCTATATCTACTAACTTTAGTTTAATTTAATATCAAGGATACGTGGTTGTCTTAAATCTTAATTCAATGGATTTCAAAAATTTTTAAAGGTCCAACTATACAAAATAGGTCATCAACAAACTAAATTTACGGTAATTATTATTTCTTTGCAAGGGAAAATCACCAAGCTCCTCTAATATTTTACTTTTCTATTACTATAACACCATGCATTTGAAACAGATTGTTTTAACTATTATACATGTTACAAACTATGATGAACTTTCTTTGGCAGTATGATTTATGGTGCGGTTTTCTGAATTCCTATATAAATACGGCTTTTTAAGTTTAGTTAGCAGACGAGATAAAATTATTTTATTCCTAAAATAATCTAAAGTTGAGAAACGATATTTTTAAAATAATATTCTTAGTGGGAACTTTACACATTATGTCCCGTGGCAAAATCTACATAGGACGCTTTATTTAGATATACTTTAACTAGATTTTATGCATTGTCGCCCATTTAAGCCTTTATACAAGGGTTGGATCTCATATTTCGGAAAAAATAAGAAAATGGCCATAGCCGGATTTTGCCAATTATTTCATGCTACAAAATCTACATGTTATGTCTCATTTGGATGACCTTTAACTAAAAATTACGCTTAGCCGCCGAATTAAACCTTCAAACAGGGGTTAGAGCTCATATTTCAAAAAAAAGAAATTCTCATAATTCGCTTAATAGTTTAATTTAATATCAAGGGTCCGTGGTTGTCTTAAATCTTAATTCAATGGATTTAAAATGTTTTTAAAGGTCCAACTATACAAAATAGGTAATCAAAAACCTAAATTTACGGTAATTATTATTTCTTTGCGAGGGAAAATCACCAAGCTCCTCTAATATTTCACTTTTCTAGTACTATAACACCATGCATTTGAAACAGATTGTTTTAACTATTATACATGTTACAAACTATGATAAACTTTCTTTGGCAGCATGATTTATGGTGCGGTTTTCTATATTACTAAATAAATACGGCTGTTTAAGTTTAGTTAGCACACGAGATAAAATTATTTTATTCCTAAAATAATGTAAAGTTGAGAAACGATATTTTTAAAATAATATTCTTAGTGGGAACTTTACACATTATATCCTGTGGCAAAATCTACATAGGACGCTTTATTTAGATATACTTTAACTAGATTTTATGCATTGTCGCCCATTTAAGCCTTTATAGAGGGGTTGGAGCTCATATTTCAAAAAAAAAATTCTCATAATTCGCTTAATAGTTTAATTTAATATCAAGGGTCCGTGGTTGTCTTAAATCTTAATTCAATGGATTTAAAATGTTTTTAAAGGTCCAACTATACAAAATAGGTAATCAAAAACCTCAATTTACGGTAATTATTATTTCTTTGCGAGGGAAAATCACCAAGCTCCTCTAATATTTTACTTTTCTAGCACTATAATACCATGCATTTGAAACCGATTGTTTTAACTATTATACATGTTACAAACTATGATAAACTTTCTTTGGCAGCATGATTTATGGGGCGGTTTTCTGTATTCCTAAATAAATACGGCTGTTTAAGTTTAGTTAGCACACGAGATAAAATTATTTTATTCCTAAAATAATGTAAAGTTGAGAAACGATATTTTTAAAATAATATTCTTAGTGGGAACTTTACACATTGTATCCTGGGGCAAAATCTACATAGGACGCTTTATGTAGATATACTTTAACTAGATTTTATGCATTGTCGCCCATTTAAGCCTTTATACAGGGGTTGGATCTCATATTTCGGAAAAAATAAGGAAATGGCCATAGCCGGATTTTGCCAATTATTTCACTCTACAAAATCTACATGGTATATCTCATTTGGATGACCCTTAACTAAAAATTACGCTTAGCCGCCGAATTAAACCTTCAAACAGGGGTTAGAGCTCATATTTCGAAAAAAAAAATTCTTATAATTCGCTTAAAAGCTACAATCGGACATTAACAAAAAAAGTGCATCAAAATTGTTTATTTAATTTAAATAAAAACGTAAACGCGGTATTCAAGAAATATTTTGTGGTAGTAGCTTGTGATTTTCATTGCAACAGCAAAAATTATCAAGTCGACGTTTGCACACTCGATTTGACAAAATTGAGTTAAAATCGCTTGAAAAAAGATCAGGGTATAAAGTTACAAGAGAGATGAAACGAATATTATTTTCAAAATATTCTATGTCTACTAACTTTAGTTTAATTTAATATCAAGGGTACGTGGTTGTCTTAAATCTAAATTCAATGGATTTAAAATGTTTTTAAAGGTCCAACTATACAAAATAGGTCATCAAAAAACTAAATTTACTGTAATTATTATTTCTTGGCGAGGAAAAATCACCAAGCTCCTCTAATAATTTACTTTTCTAGCACTATCACAATGCATTTGAAACAGATTGTTTTAGCTATTATACATTTAATTTAAATAAAAACGTAAACGCGGTATTCAAGAAATATTTTGTGGTAGTAGCTTGTGATTTTCATTGCAACAGCAAAAATTATCAAGTCGACGTTTGCACACTCGATTTGACAAAATTGAGTTAAAATCGCTTGAAAAAAGATCAGGGTATAAAGTTACAAGAGAGATGAAACGAATATTATTTTCAAAATATTCTATGTCTACTAACTTTAATTTAATTTAATATCAAGGGTACGTGGTTGTCTTAAATCTAAATTCAATGGATTTAAAATATTTTTAAAGGTCCAACTATACAAAATAGGTCATCAAAAAACTAAATTTACTGTAATTATTATTTCTTCGCGAGGAAAAATTACCAAGCTCCTCTAATAATTTACTTTTCTAGCACTATCACAATGCATTTGAAACAGATTGTTTTAGCTATTATACATGTTACAAACTATGATGAACTTTTTTTGGCAGCGTGATTTATGGTGCGGTTTTCTAAATTCCTAAATAAATACGGCTGTTTAAGTTTAGTTAGCAGACGAGATAAAATTATTTTATTCCTAAAATAATGTAAAGTTGAGAAACGATATTTTTAAAATAATATTGTATATATATATATATATATATAAACAGATTGTTTTACATGTTACAAACTATGATGAACTTTCTTTGGCAGTATGATTTATGGTGCGGTTTTTTGAATTCCTATATAAATACGGCTGTTTAAGTTTAGATAGCACACGAGATAAACATATTTTATTTCTAAAATAATAAATATAAAGTCGAGAAACGATATTTTTAAAATAATATTCTTAGTGAGAACTTTACACATATGTCCCTTGGCAAAATCTACATAGGACGTTTTATTTAGATATACTTTAACTAGATTTTATGCATTGTCGCCCATTTAAGCCTTCATACAGGGGTTGGATTTCATATTTCGGAAAAAATAAAAAAAATGGCCATAGCCGAATTTTGCAAATTATTTCACGCTACAAAATCTACATGGTATGTCTCATTTGGATGAGCTTTAACTAAAAATTACGCTTAGTCGCCGAATTAAACCTTCAAACAGTGGTTAGAGCTCATATTTCAAAAAAAAAAATTCTTATAATCCGCTTAAAAGTTACGATCGGACATTAACAAAGAAAGGACATTAAAACCGTTTATTTCACTTAAATAAAAACATTTACGCGGTATTCAAGAAATATTTTGTGGTAGTAGCTTCTGATTTTCCGAAATTGTTTCATTGCAACAACAAAAATTATCAAGTCGACGTTTGCACTCGATATGACAAAAATGAGTAAAATCACTTGCAAAAAAATCAGAATATAAAGTTACAAGAGAGATGAAACGAATATTATTATCAAAATATCCTATGTCTACTAACTTTAGATTAATTTTGTATTAAGGGTACGTGGTTGTCTTAAATCTTAATTCAGTGAATTAAAAATATTTTTAAAGGTCCAACTATACAAAATAGGTCATCAAAAAACTAAATTTACGGTAATTATTATTTCTTTGCGAGGGAAAATCACCAAGCTCCTCTAATATTTTACTTTTCTAGTACTATAACACCATGCATTTGAAACAGATTGTTTTAACTATTATACATGTTTCAAACTATGATGAACTTTCTTTGGCAGCGTGATTTATGGTGCGGTTTTCTGTATTCCTAAATAAATACGACTTTTTAAGTTTAGTTATCACACGAGATAAAATTATTTTATTCCTAAAATAATCTAAAGTCGAGAAACGATATTTTAAAAATAATATTCTTAGTGGGAACTTTACACATTATGTCCCATGGCAAAATCTACATAGGAAGTTTTATTTAGATATACTTTAACTAGATTTTATGCATTGTCGCCCATTTAAGCCTTCATATGCATCAAAATTGTTTATTTAATTTAAATAAAAACGTAAACGCGGTATTCAAGAAATATTTTGTGGTAGTAGCTTCTGATTTTCCGAAATTGTTTCATTGCAATAGCAAAAATTATCAAGCC
The DNA here is from genome assembly GCA_935413205.1 of Polydrusus cervinus. NCBI lineage: Eukaryota > Metazoa > Arthropoda > Insecta > Coleoptera > Curculionidae > Polydrusus > Polydrusus cervinus. The sequence goes on from OW284517.1 coordinate 13,293,176, forward strand.
GACGTTTGCACACTCGATTTGACAAAAATGAGTTAAAATCGCTTGCAAAAAAATCAGAGTATAAAGTTACAAGAGAGATGAAACGAATATTATTATCAAAACATACTATATCTACTAACTTTAGTTTAATTTAATATCAAGGGTACGTGGTTGTCTTAAATCTTAATTCAATGGATTTAAAATGTTTTTAAAGGTCCAACTATACAAAATAGGTCATCAAAAAACTAAATTTACGGTAATTATTATTTCTTTGCAAGGGAAAATCACCAAGCTCCTCTAATATTTTACTTTTCTATTACTATAACACCATGCATTTGAAACAGATTGTTTTAACTATTATACATGTTACAAACTATGATGAACTTTCTTTGGCAGTATGATTTATGGTGCGGTTTTCTGAATTCCTATATAAATACGGCTGTTTAAGTTTAGTTAGCACACGAGATAAAATTATTTTATTCCTAAAATAATCTAAAGTCGAGAAACGATATTTTAAAAATAATATTCTTAGTGGGAACTTTACACATTATGTCCCATGGCAAAATCTACATAGGAAGTTTTATTTAGATATACTTTAACTAGATTTTATGCATTGTCGCCCATTTAAGCCTTCATACAGGGGTTGGATTTCATATTTCGAAAAAAATAAGAAAATGACCATAGCCGAATTTTGCAAATTATTTCACGCTACAAAATCTACATGGTATGTCTCATTTGGATGAGCTTTAACTAAAAATTACGCTTAGCCGCCGAATTAAACCTTCAAACAGGGGTTGGAGCTCATATTTCGAAAAAAAAATTCTTATAATCCGCTTAAAAGTTACGATCGGACATTAACAAAGAAAGTACATCAAAATTGTTTATTTGATTTAAATAAAAACGTAAAGGCGATATTCAAGAAATATTTTGTGGTAGTAGCTTCTGATTTTCCGAAATTGTTTCATTGCAATAGCAAAAATTATCAAGCCGACGTTTGCACACTCGATTTAACAAAAATTAGTTAAAATCGCTTGCAAAAAAATCAGAGTATAAAGTTACAAGAGAGATGAACCGAATATTATTATTAAAACATCCTATATCTACTAACTTTAGTTTAATTTAATATCAAGGATACGTGGTTGTCTTAAATCTTAATTCAATGGATTTCAAAAATTTTTAAAGGTCCAACTATACAAAATAGGTCATCAACAAACTAAATTTACGGTAATTATTATTTCTTTGCAAGGGAAAATCACCAAGCTCCTCTAATATTTTACTTTTCTATTACTATAACACCATGCATTTGAAACAGATTGTTTTAACTATTATACATGTTACAAACTATGATGAACTTTCTTTGGCAGTATGATTTATGGTGCGGTTTTCTGAATTCCTATATAAATACGGCTTTTTAAGTTTAGTTAGCAGACGAGATAAAATTATTTTATTCCTAAAATAATCTAAAGTTGAGAAACGATATTTTTAAAATAATATTCTTAGTGGGAACTTTACACATTATGTCCCGTGGCAAAATCTACATAGGACGCTTTATTTAGATATACTTTAACTAGATTTTATGCATTGTCGCCCATTTAAGCCTTTATACAAGGGTTGGATCTCATATTTCGGAAAAAATAAGAAAATGGCCATAGCCGGATTTTGCCAATTATTTCATGCTACAAAATCTACATGGTATGTCTCATTTGGATGACCTTTAACTAAAAATTACGCTTAGCCGCCGAATTAAACCTTCAAACAGGGGTTAGAGCTCATATTTCAAAAAAAAGAAATTCTCATAATTCGCTTAATAGTTTAATTTAATATCAAGGGTCCGTGGTTGTCTTAAATCTTAATTCAATGGATTTAAAATGTTTTTAAAGGTCCAACTATACAAAATAGGTAATCAAAAACCTAAATTTACGGTAATTATTATTTCTTTGCGAGGGAAAATCACCAAGCTCCTCTAATATTTCACTTTTCTAGTACTATAACACCATGCATTTGAAACAGATTGTTTTAACTATTATACATGTTACAAACTATGATAAACTTTCTTTGGCAGCATGATTTATGGTGCGGTTTTCTGTATTACTAAATAAATACGGCTGTTTAAGTTTAGTTAGCACACGAGATAAAATTATTTTATTCCTAAAATAATGTAAAGTTGAGAAACGATATTTTTAAAATAATATTCTTAGTGGGAACTTTACACATTATATCCTGTGGCAAAATCTACATAGGACGCTATATTTAGATATACTTTAACTAGATTTTATGCATTGTCGCCCATTTAAGCCTTTATAGAGGGGTTGGAGCTCATATTTCAAAAAAAAAATTCTCATAATTCGCTTAATAGTTTAATTTAATATCAAGGGTCCGTGGTTGTCTTAAATCTTAATTCAATGGATTTAAAATGTTTCTAAAGGTCCAACTATACAAAATAGGTCATCAAAAAACTAAATTTACGGTAATTAATATTTCTTTGCGAGGGAAAATCACCAAGCTCCTCTAATATTTTACTTTTCTAGCACTATAATACCATGCATTTGAAACAGATTGTTTTAACTATTATACATGTTACAAACTATGATAAACTTTCTTTGGCAGCATGATTTATGGTGCGGTTTTCTGTATTCCTAAATAAATACGGCTGTATAAGTTTAGTTAGCACACGAGATAAAATTATTTTATTCCTAAAATAAAGTAAAGTTGAGAAACGATATTTTTAAAATAATATTCTTAGTGGGAACTTTACACATTATATCCTGTAGCAAAATCTACATAGGACGCTTTATTTAGATATACTTTAACTATATTTTATGCATTGTTGCCCATTTAAGCCTTTATACAGGGGTTGGATCTCATATTTCGGAAAAAATAAGAAAATGACCATAGCCGGATTTTGCCAATTATTTCACGCTACAAAATCTACATGGTATGTCTCATTTGGATGACCCTTAACTAAAAATTACGCTTAGCCGCCGAATTAAACCTTCAAACAGGGGTTAGAGCTCATATTTCGAAAAAAAAAATTCTTATAATTCGCTTAAAAGCTACAATCGGACATTAACAAAGAAAGTGCATCAAAATTGTTTATTTAATTTAAATAAAAACGTAAACGCGGTATTCAAGAAATATTTTGTGGTAGTAGCTTCTGATTTTCCGAAATTGTTTCATTGCAACAGCAAAAATTATCAAGTCGACGTTTGCAGACTCGATTTGACAAAATTGAGTTAAAATCGTTTGAAAAAAGATCAGGGTATAAAGTTACAAGAGAGATGAAACGAATATTATTATCAAAACATTCTATGTCTACTAACTTTAGTTTAATTTAATATCAAGGGTCCGTGGTTGTCTTAAATCTTAATTCAATGGATTTAAAATGTTTTTAAAGGTCCAACTATACAAAATAGGTAATCAAAAACCTCAATTTACGGTAATTAATATTTCTTTGCGAGGGAAAATCACCAAGCTCCTCTAATATTTTACTTTTCTAGCACTATAATACCATGCATTTGAAACAGATTGTTTTAACTATTATACATGTTACAAACTATGATAAACTTTCTTTGGTAGCATGATTTATGGTGCGGTTTTCTGTATTCCTAAATAAATACGGCTGTATAAGTTTAGTTAGCACACGAGATAAAATTATTTTATTCCTAAAATAATGTAAAGTTGAGAAACGATATTTTTAAAATAATATTCTTAGTGGGAACTTTACACATTATATCCTGTGGCAAAATCTACATAGGACTCTTTATTTATATATACTTTAACTAGATTTAATGCATTGTCGCCCATTTAAGCCTTTATACAGGGGTTGGATCTCATATTTCGGAAAAAATAAGAAAATGGCCATAGCCGGATTTTGCAAATTATTTCATGCTACAAAATCTACATGGTATGTCTCATTAGGATGACCCTTAACTAAAAATTACGCTTAGCCGCCGAATTAAACCTTCAAACAGGGGTTAGAGCTCATATTTCGAAAAAAAAAATTCTTATAATTCGCTTAAAAGCTACAATCGGACATTAACAAAGAAAGTGCATCAAAATTGTTTATTTAATTTAAATAAAAACGTAAACGCGGTATTCAAGAAATATTTTGTGGTAGTAGCTTCTGATTTTCCGAAATTGTTTCATTGCAACAGCAAAAATTATCAAGTCGACGTTTGCAGACTCGATTTGACAAAATTGAGTTAAAATCGCTTGAAAAAAGATCAGGGTATAAAGTTACAAGAGAGATGAAACGAATATTATTATCAAAACATTCTATGTCTACTAACTTTAGTTTAATTTAATATCAAGGGTACGTGGTTGTCTTAAATCTTAATTCAATGGATTTAAAATGTTTTTAAAGGTCCAACTATACCAAATAGGTCATCAAAAATCTAAATTTACTGTAATTATTATTTCTTCGCGAGGAAAAATCACCAAGCTCCTCTAATAATTTACTTTTCTAGCACTATAACACAATGCATTTGAAACAGATTGTTTTAGCTATTATACATGTTACAAACTATGATGAACTTTCTTTGGCAGCGTGATTTATGGTGCGGTTTTCTGTATTCCTAAATAAATACGGCTGTTTAAGTTTAGTTAGCAGACGAGATAAAATTATTTTATTCCTAAAATAATCTAAAGTTGAAAAACGATATTTTTAAAATAATATTCTTAGTGGGAACTTTACACATTATGTCCCGTGGCAAAATCTACATAGGACGCTTTATTTAGATATACTTTAACTAGATTTTATGCATTGTCGCCCATTTAAGCCTTTATACAAGGGTTGGATCTCATATTTCGGAAAAAATAAGAAAATGGCCATAGCCGGATTTTGCCAATTATTTCACGCTACAAAATCTACATGGTATGTCTCGTTTGGATGACCTTTAACTAAAAATTACGCTTAGCCGCCGAATTAAACCTTCAAACAGGGGTTGGAGCTCATATTTCAAAAAAAAAATTCTCATAATTCGCTTAATAGTTTAATTTAATATCAAGGGTCCGTGGTTGTCTTAAATCTTAATTCAATGGATTTAAAATGTTTTTAAAGGTCCAACTATACAAAATAGGTAATCAAAAACCTCAATTTACGGTAATTATTATTTCTTTGCGAGGGAAAATCACCAAGCTCCTCTAATATTTTACTTTTCTAGCACTATAATACCATGCATTTGAAACCGATTGTTTTAACTATTATACATGTTACAAACTATGATAAACTTTCTTTGGCAGCATGATTTATGGGGCGGTTTTCTGTATTCCTAAATAAATACGGCTGTTTAAGTTTAGTTAGCACACGAGATAAAATTATTTTATTCCTAAAATAATGTAAAGTTGAGAAACGATATTTTTAAAATAATATTCTTAGTGGGAACTTTACACATTGTATCCTGGGGCAAAATCTACATAGGACGCTTTATGTAGATATACTTTAACTAGATTTTATGCATTGTCGCCCATTTAAGCCTTTATACAGGGGTTGGATCTCATATTTCGGAAAAAATAAGGAAATGGCCATAGCCGGATTTTGCCAATTATTTCACTCTACAAAATCTACATGGTATATCTCATTTGGATGACCCTTAACTAAAAATTACGCTTAGCCGCCGAATTAAACCTTCAAACAGGGGTTAGAGCTCATATTTCGAAAAAAAAAATTCTTATAATTCGCTTAAAAGCTACAATCGGACATTAACAAAAAAAGTGCATCAAAATTGTTTATTTAATTTAAATAAAAACGTAAACGCGGTATTCAAGAAATATTTTGTGGTAGTAGCTTGTGATTTTCATTGCAACAGCAAAAATTATCAAGTCGACGTTTGCACACTCGATTTGACAAAATTGAGTTAAAATCGCTTGAAAAAAGATCAGGGTATAAAGTTACAAGAGAGATGAAACGAATATTATTTTCAAAATATTCTATGTCTACTAACTTTAGTTTAATTTAATATCAAGGGTACGTGGTTGTCTTAAATCTAAATTCAATGGATTTAAAATGTTTTTAAAGGTCCAACTATACGAAATAGGTCATCAAAAAACTAAATTTACTGTAATTATTATTTCTTCGCGAGGAAAAATCACCAAGCTCCTCTAATAATTTACTTTTCTAGCACTATCACAATGCATTTGAAACAGATTGTTTTAGCTATTATACATTTAATTTAAATAAAAACGTAAACGCGGTATTCAAGAAATATTTTGTGGTAGTAGCTTGTGATTTTCATTGCAACAGCAAAAATTATCAAGTCGACGTTTGCACACTCGATTTGACAAAATTGAGTTAAAATCGCTTGAAAAAAGATCAGGGTATAAAGTTACAAGAGAGATGAAACGAATATTATTTTCAAAATATTCTATGTCTACTAACTTTAATTTAATTTAATATCAAGGGTACGTGGTTGTCTTAAATCTAAATTCAATGGATTTAAAATATTTTTAAAGGTCCAACTATACAAAATAGGTCATCAAAAAACTAAATTTACTGTAATTATTATTTCTTCGCGAGGAAAAATTACCAAGCTCCTCTAATAATTTACTTTTCTAGCACTATCACAATGCATTTGAAACAGATTGTTTTAGCTATTATACATGTTACAAACTATGATGAACTTTTTTTGGCAGCGTGATTTATGGTGCGGTTTTCTAAATTCCTAAATAAATACGGCTGTTTAAGTTTAGTTAGCAGACGAGATAAAATTATTTTATTCCTAAAATAATGTAAAGTTGAGAAACGATATTTTTAAAATAATATTGTATATATATATATATATATATAAACAGATTGTTTTACATGTTACAAACTATGATGAACTTTCTTTGGCAGTATGATTTATGGTGCGGTTTTTTGAATTCCTATATAAATACGGCTGTTTAAGTTTAGATAGCACACGAGATAAACATATTTTATTTCTAAAATAATAAATATAAAGTCGAGAAACGATATTTTTAAAATAATATTCTTAGTGAGAACTTTACACATATGTCCCTTGGCAAAATCTACATAGGACGTTTTATTTAGATATACTTTAACTAGATTTTATGCATTGTCGCCCATTTAAGCCTTCATACAGGGGTTGGATTTCATATTTCGGAAAAAATAAAAAAAATGGCCATAGCCGAATTTTGCAAATTATTTCACGCTACAAAATCTACATGGTATGTCTCATTTGGATGAGCTTTAACTAAAAATTACGCTTAGTCGCCGAATTAAACCTTCAAACAGTGGTTAGAGCTCATATTTCAAAAAAAAAAATTCTTATAATCCGCTTAAAAGTTACGATCGGACATTAACAAAGAAAGGACATTAAAACCGTTTATTTCACTTAAATAAAAACATTTACGCGGTATTCAAGAAATATTTTGTGGTAGTAGCTTCTGATTTTCCGAAATTGTTTCATTGCAACAACAAAAATTATCAAGTCGACGTTTGCACTCGATATGACAAAAATGAGTAAAATCACTTGCAAAAAAATCAGAATATAAAGTTACAAGAGAGATGAAACGAATATTATTATCAAAATATCCTATGTCTACTAACTTTAGATTAATTTTGTATTAAGGGTACGTGGTTGTCTTAAATCTTAATTCAGTGAATTAAAAATATTTTTAAAGGTCCAACTATACAAAATAGGTCATCAAAAAACTAAATTTACGGTAATTATTATTTCTTTGCGAGGGAAAATCACCAAGCTCCTCTAATATTTTACTTTTCTAGTACTATAACACCATGCATTTGAAACAGATTGTTTTAACTATTATACATGTTTCAAACTATGATGAACTTTCTTTGGCAGCGTGATTTATGGTGCGGTTTTCTGTATTCCTAAATAAATACGACTTTTTAAGTTTAGTTATCACACGAGATAAAATTATTTTATTCCTAAAATAATCTAAAGTCGAGAAACGATATTTTAAAAATAATATTCTTAGTGGGAACTTTACACATTATGTCCCATGGCAAAATCTACATAGGAAGTTTTATTTAGATATACTTTAACTAGATTTTATGCATTGTCGCCCATTTAAGCCTTCATATGCATCAAAATTGTTTATTTAATTTAAATAAAAACGTAAACGCGGTATTCAAGAAATATTTTGTGGTAGTAGCTTCTGATTTTCCGAAATTGTTTCATTGCAATAGCAAAAATTATCAAGCCGACGTTTGCACACTCGATTTGACAAAAATGAGTTAAAATCGCTTGCAAAAAAATCAGAGTATAAAGTTACAAGAGAGATGAAACGAATATTATTATCAAAACATACTATATCTACTAACTTTAGTTTAATTTAATATCAAGGGTACGTGGTTGTCTTAAATCTTAATTCAATGGATTTAAAATGTTTTTAAAGGTCCAACTATACAAAATAGGTCATCAAAAAACTAAATTTACGGTAATTATTATTTCTTTGCAAGGGAAAATCACCAAGCTCCTCTAATATTTTACTTTTCTATTACTATAACACCATGCATTTGAAACAGATTGTTTTAACTATTATACATGTTACAAACTATGATGAACTTTCTTTGGCAGTATGATTTATGGTGCGGTTTTCTGAATTCCTATATAAATACGGCTGTTTAAGTTTAGTTAGCACACGAGATAAAATTATTTTATTCCTAAAATAATCTAAAGTCGAGAAACGATATTTTAAAAATAATATTCTTAGTGGGAACTTTACACATTATGTCCCATGGCAAAATCTACATAGGAAGTTTTATTTAGATATACTTTAACTAGATTTTATGCATTGTCGCCCATTTAAGCCTTCATACAGGGGTTGGATTTCATATTTCGAAAAAAATAAGAAAATGACCATAGCCGAATTTTGCAAATTATTTCACGCTACAAAATCTACATGGTATGTCTCATTTGGATGAGCTTTAACTAAAAATTACGCTTAGCCGCCGAATTAAACCTTCAAACAGGGGTTGGAGCTCATATTTCGAAAAAAAAATTCTTATAATCCGCTTAAAAGTTACGATCGGACATTAACAAAGAAAGTACATCAAAATTGTTTATTTGATTTAAATAAAAACGTAAAGGCGATATTCAAGAAATATTTTGTGGTAGTAGCTTCTGATTTTCCGAAATTGTTTCATTGCAATAGCAAAAATTATCAAGCCGACGTTTGCACACTCGATTTAACAAAAATTAGTTAAAATCGCTTGCAAAAAAATCAGAGTATAAAGTTACAAGAGAGATGAACCGAATATTATTATTAAAACATCCTATATCTACTAACTTTAGTTTAATTTAATATCAAGGATACGTGGTTGTCTTAAATCTTAATTCAATGGATTTCAAAAATTTTTAAAGGTCCAACTATACAAAATAGGTCATCAACAAACTAAATTTACGGTAATTATTATTTCTTTGCAAGGGAAAATCACCAAGCTCCTCTAATATTTTACTTTTCTATTACTATAACACCATGCATTTGAAACAGATTGTTTTAACTATTATACATGTTACAAACTATGATGAACTTTCTTTGGCAGTATGATTTATGGTGCGGTTTTCTGAATTCCTATATAAATACGGCTTTTTAAGTTTAGTTAGCAGACGAGATAAAATTATTTTATTCCTAAAATAATCTAAAGTTGAGAAACGATATTTTTAAAATAATATTCTTAGTGGGAACTTTACACATTATGTCCCGTGGCAAAATCTACATAGGACGCTTTATTTAGATATACTTTAACTAGATTTTATGCATTGTCGCCCATTTAAGCCTTTATACAAGGGTTGGATCTCATATTTCGGAAAAAATAAGAAAATGGCCATAGCCGGATTTTGCCAATTATTTCATGCTACAAAATCTACATGGTATGTCTCATTTGGATGACCTTTAACTAAAAATTACGCTTAGCCGCCGAATTAAACCTTCAAACAGGGGTTAGAGCTCATATTTCAAAAAAAAGAAATTCTCATAATTCGCTTAATAGTTTAATTTAATATCAAGGGTCCGTGGTTGTCTTAAATCTTAATTCAATGGATTTAAAATGTTTTTAAAGGTCCAACTATACAAAATAGGTAATCAAAAACCTAAATTTACGGTAATTATTATTTCTTTGCGAGGGAAAATCACCAAGCTCCTCTAATATTTCACTTTTCTAGTACTATAACACCATGCATTTGAAACAGATTGTTTTAACTATTATACATGTTACAAACTATGATAAACTTTCTTTGGCAGCATGATTTATGGTGCGGTTTTCTGTATTACTAAATAAATACGGCTGTTTAAGTTTAGTTAGCACACGAGATAAAATTATTTTATTCCTAAAATAATGTAAAGTTGAGAAACGATATTTTTAAAATAATATTCTTAGTGGGAACTTTACACATTATATCCTGTGGCAAAATCTACATAGGACGCTATATTTAGATATACTTTAACTAGATTTTATGCATTGTCGCCCATTTAAGCCTTTATAGAGGGGTTGGAGCTCATATTTCAAAAAAAAAATTCTCATAATTCGCTTAATAGTTTAATTTAATATCAAGGGTCCGTGGTTGTCTTAAATCTTAATTCAATGGATTTAAAATGTTTCTAAAGGTCCAACTATACAAAATAGGTCATCAAAAAACTAAATTTACGGTAATTAATATTTCTTTGCGAGGGAAAATCACCAAGCTCCTCTAATATTTTACTTTTCTAGCACTATAATACCATGCATTTGAAACAGATTGTTTTAACTATTATACATGTTACAAACTATGATAAACTTTCTTTGGCAGCATGATTTATGGTGCGGTTTTCTGTATTCCTAAATAAATACGGCTGTATAAGTTTAGTTAGCACACGAGATAAAATTATTTTATTCCTAAAATAAAGTAAAGTTGAGAAACGATATTTTTAAAATAATATTCTTAGTGGGAACTTTACACATTATATCCTGTAGCAAAATCTACATAGGACGCTTTATTTAGATATACTTTAACTATATTTTATGCATTGTTGCCCATTTAAGCCTTTATACAGGGGTTGGATCTCATATTTCGGAAAAAATAAGAAAATGACCATAGCCGGATTTTGCCAATTATTTCACGCTACAAAATCTACATGGTATGTCTCATTTGGATGACCCTTAACTAAAAATTACGCTTAGCCGCCGAATTAAACCTTCAAACAGGGGTTAGAGCTCATATTTCGAAAAAAAAAATTCTTATAATTCGCTTAAAAGCTACAATCGGACATTAACAAAGAAAGTGCATCAAAATTGTTTATTTAATTTAAATAAAAACGTAAACGCGGTATTCAAGAAATATTTTGTGGTAGTAGCTTCTGATTTTCCGAAATTGTTTCATTGCAACAGCAAAAATTATCAAGTCGACGTTTGCAGACTCGATTTGACAAAATTGAGTTAAAATCGTTTGAAAAAAGATCAGGGTATAAAGTTACAAGAGAGATGAAACGAATATTATTATCAAAACATTCTATGTCTACTAACTTTAGTTTAATTTAATATCAAGGGTCCGTGGTTGTCTTAAATCTTAATTCAATGGATTTAAAATGTTTTTAAAGGTCCAACTATACAAAATAGGTAATCAAAAACCTCAATTTACGGTAATTAATATTTCTTTGCGAGGGAAAATCACCAAGCTCCTCTAATATTTTACTTTTCTAGCACTATAATACCATGCATTTGAAACAGATTGTTTTAACTATTATACATGTTACAAACTATGATAAACTTTCTTTGGTAGCATGATTTATGGTGCGGTTTTCTGTATTCCTAAATAAATACGGCTGTATAAGTTTAGTTAGCACACGAGATAAAATTATTTTATTCCTAAAATAATGTAAAGTTGAGAAACGATATTTTTAAAATAATATTCTTAGTGGGAACTTTACACATTATATCCTGTGGCAAAATCTACATAGGACTCTTTATTTATATATACTTTAACTAGATTTAATGCATTGTCGCCCATTTAAGCCTTTATACAGGGGTTGGATCTCATATTTCGGAAAAAATAAGAAAATGGCCATAGCCGGATTTTGCAAATTATTTCATGCTACAAAATCTACATGGTATGTCTCATTAGGATGACCCTTAACTAAAAATTACGCTTAGCCGCCGAATTAAACCTTCAAACAGGGGTTAGAGCTCATATTTCGAAAAAAAAAATTCTTATAATTCGCTTAAAAGCTACAATCGGACATTAACAAAGAAAGTGCATCAAAATTGTTTATTTAATTTAAATAAAAACGTAAACGCGGTATTCAAGAAATATTTTGTGGTAGTAGCTTCTGATTTTCCGAAATTGTTTCATTGCAACAGCAAAAATTATCAAGTCGACGTTTGCAGACTCGATTTGACAAAATTGAGTTAAAATCGCTTGAAAAAAGATCAGGGTATAAAGTTACAAGAGAGATGAAACGAATATTATTATCAAAACATTCTATGTCTACTAACTTTAGTTTAATTTAATATCAAGGGTACGTGGTTGTCTTAAATCTTAATTCAATGGATTTAAAATGTTTTTAAAGGTCCAACTATACCAAATAGGTCATCAAAAATCTAAATTTACTGTAATTATTATTTCTTCGCGAGGAAAAATCACCAAGCTCCTCTAATAATTTACTTTTCTAGCACTATAACACAATGCATTTGAAACAGATTGTTTTAGCTATTATACATGTTACAAACTATGATGAACTTTCTTTGGCAGCGTGATTTATGGTGCGGTTTTCTGTATTCCTAAATAAATACGGCTGTTTAAGTTTAGTTAGCAGACGAGATAAAATTATTTTATTCCTAAAATAATCTAAAGTTGAAAAACGATATTTTTAAAATAATATTCTTAGTGGGAACTTTACACATTATGTCCCGTGGCAAAATCTACATAGGACGCTTTATTTAGATATACTTTAACTAGATTTTATGCATTGTCGCCCATTTAAGCCTTTATACAAGGGTTGGATCTCATATTTCGGAAAAAATAAGAAAATGGCCATAGCCGGATTTTGCCAATTATTTCACGCTACAAAATCTACATGGTATGTCTCGTTTGGATGACCTTTAACTAAAAATTACGCTTAGCCGCCGAATTAAACCTTCAAACAGGGGTTGGAGCTCATATTTCAAAAAAAAAATTCTCATAATTCGCTTAATAGTTTAATTTAATATCAAGGGTCCGTGGTTGTCTTAAATCTTAATTCAATGGATTTAAAATGTTTTTAAAGGTCCAACTATACAAAATAGGTAATCAAAAACCTCAATTTACGGTAATTATTATTTCTTTGCGAGGGAAAATCACCAAGCTCCTCTAATATTTTACTTTTCTAGCACTATAATACCATGCATTTGAAACCGATTGTTTTAACTATTATACATGTTACAAACTATGATAAACTTTCTTTGGCAGCATGATTTATGGGGCGGTTTTCTGTATTCCTAAATAAATACGGCTGTTTAAGTTTAGTTAGCACACGAGATAAAATTATTTTATTCCTAAAATAATGTAAAGTTGAGAAACGATATTTTTAAAATAATATTCTTAGTGGGAACTTTACACATTGTATCCTGGGGCAAAATCTACATAGGACGCTTTATGTAGATATACTTTAACTAGATTTTATGCATTGTCGCCCATTTAAGCCTTTATACAGGGGTTGGATCTCATATTTCGGAAAAAATAAGGAAATGGCCATAGCCGGATTTTGCCAATTATTTCACTCTACAAAATCTACATGGTATATCTCATTTGGATGACCCTTAACTAAAAATTACGCTTAGCCGCCGAATTAAACCTTCAAACAGGGGTTAGAGCTCATATTTCGAAAAAAAAAATTCTTATAATTCGCTTAAAAGCTACAATCGGACATTAACAAAAAAAGTGCATCAAAATTGTTTATTTAATTTAAATAAAAACGTAAACGCGGTATTCAAGAAATATTTTGTGGTAGTAGCTTGTGATTTTCATTGCAACAGCAAAAATTATCAAGTCGACGTTTGCACACTCGATTTGACAAAATTGAGTTAAAATCGCTTGAAAAAAGATCAGGGTATAAAGTTACAAGAGAGATGAAACGAATATTATTTTCAAAATATTCTATGTCTACTAACTTTAGTTTAATTTAATATCAAGGGTACGTGGTTGTCTTAAATCTAAATTCAATGGATTTAAAATGTTTTTAAAGGTCCAACTATACGAAATAGGTCATCAAAAAACTAAATTTACTGTAATTATTATTTCTTCGCGAGGAAAAATCACCAAGCTCCTCTAATAATTTACTTTTCTAGCACTATCACAATGCATTTGAAACAGATTGTTTTAGCTATTATACATTTAATTTAAATAAAAACGTAAACGCGGTATTCAAGAAATATTTTGTGGTAGTAGCTTGTGATTTTCATTGCAACAGCAAAAATTATCAAGTCGACGTTTGCACACTCGATTTGACAAAATTGAGTTAAAATCGCTTGAAAAAAGATCAGGGTATAAAGTTACAAGAGAGATGAAACGAATATTATTTTCAAAATATTCTATGTCTACTAACTTTAATTTAATTTAATATCAAGGGTACGTGGTTGTCTTAAATTTAAATTCAATGGATTTAAAATGTTTTTAAAGGTCCAACTATACAAAATAGGTCATCAAAAAACTAAATTTACTGTAATTATTATTTCTTCGCGAGGAAAAATTACCAAGCTCCTCTAATAATTTACTTTTCTAGCACTATCACAATGCATTTGAAACAGATTGTTTTAGCTATTATACATGTTACAAACTATGATGAACTTTTTTTGGCAGCGTGATTTATGGTGCGGTTTTCTGAATTCCTAAATAAATACGGCTGTTTAAGTTTAGTTAGCAGACGAGATAAAATTATTTTATTCCTAAAATAATGTAAAGTTGAGAAACGATATTTTTAAAATAATATTGTATATATATATATATATATATAAACAGATTGTTTTACATGTTACAAACTATGATGAACTTTTTTTGGCAGTATGATTTATGGTGCGGTTTTTTGAATTCCTATATAAATACGGCTGTTTAAGTTTAGATAGCACACGAGATAAACATATTTTATTTCTAAAATAATAAATATAAAGTCGAGAAACGATATTTTTAAAATAATATTCTTAGTGAGAACTTTACACATATGTCCCTTGGCAAAATCTACATAGGACGTTTTATTTAGATATACTTTAACTAGATTTTATGCATTGTCGCCCATTTAAGCCTTCATACAGGGGTTGGATTTCATATTTCGGAAAAAATAAAAAAAATGGCCATAGCCGAATTTTGCAAATTATTTCACGCTACAAAATCTACATGGTATGTCTCATTTGGATGAGCTTTAACTAAAAATTACGCTTAGCCGCCGAATTAAACCTTCAAACAGAGGTTGGAGATCATATTTCGAAAAAAAAAATTCTTATAATCCGCTTAAAAGTTACGATCGGACATTAACAAAGAAAGTACATCAAAATTATTTATTTAATTTAAATAAAACCGTAAACGCGGTATTCAAAAAATATTTTGTGGTAGTAGCTTCTGATTTTTCGAAATTGTTTCATTGCAATAGCAAAAATTATCAAATCGACGTTTGCACACTCGATATGACAAAAATGAGTTAAAATCACTTGCAAAAAAATCAGAATATAAAGCTACAGATGAAACGAATATTATAATCAAAATATAATATGTCTACAAACTTTAGATTAATTTGATATCAAGGGTACGTGGTTGTCTTAAATCTTAATTCAATGGATTTAAAATGTTTTTAAAGGTCCAACTATATGGTCAGCTATAGGTCATCGAAAAACGAAATTTACGGTAGTTATTATTTCTTTGCGAGGGAAAATCACTAAGCTCCTCTAATATTTTACTTTTCTATTACTATAACACCATGCATTTGAAACAGATTGTTTTAACTATTATACATGTTACAAACTATGATGAACTTTCTTTGGCAGCGTGATTTATAATGCGGTTTTCTGAATTCCTATATAAATACGGCTTTTTAAGTTTAGTTAGCACACGAGATAAAATTATTTTATTTCTAAAATAATCTAAAGTTGAGAAACGATATTTTTTAAATAATATTCTTAGTGGGAACTTTACACATTATGTCTTTTGGCAAAATCTACATAGGACGTTTTATTTAGATATACTTTAACTAGATTTTATGCATTGTTGCCCATATAAGTCTTCATACAGGGTTTGGATTTCATATTTCGGAAAAAATAAGAAAATGGCCATAGCCGGATTTTGCAAATTATTTCACGCTACAAAATCTACATGGTATGTCTAATTTGGATGAGCTTCAACTAAAAATTACGCTTAGCCGCCGAATTAAACCTTTAAACAGGGGTTGGAGCTCATATTTCGAAAAAAAAATTCTTATAATCCGCTTAAAAGTTACGATCGGACATTAACAAAGAAAGTTCATCAAAATTGTTTATTTAATTTAAATAAAAACGTAAACGCGGTATTCAAGAAATATTTTGTGGTAGAAGCTTCTGATTTTCCGAAATTGTTTCATTGCAATAGCAAAAATTATCAAGCCGACGTTTGCACACTCGATTTGACAAAAATGAGTTAAAATCGCTTGCAAAAAAATCAGAGTATAAAGTTACAAGAGAGATGAAACGAATATTATTATCAAAACATCCTATGTCTACTAACTTTAGTTTAATTTAATATCAATGGTACGTGGTTGTCTAAAATCTTAATTCAATGGATTTAAAATGTTTTTAAAGGTCCAACTATACAAAATAGGTCATCAAAAACTAAATTTACGGTAATTATTATTTCTTTGCAAGGGAAAATCACCAAGCTCCTCTAATATTTTACTTTTCTATTACTATAACACCATGCATTTGAAACAGATTGTTTTAACTATTATACATGTTACAAACTATGATGAACTTTCTTTGGCAGTATGATTTATGGTGCGGTTTTCTGAATTCCTATATAAATACGGCTTTTTAAGTTTAGTTAGCAGACGAGATAAAATTATTTTATTCCTAAAATAATCTAAAGTTGAGAAACGATATTTTTAAAATAATATTCTTAGTGGGAACTTTACACATTATGTCCCATAGCAAAATCTACATAGGACGTTTTATTTAGATATACTTTAACTAGATTTTATGCATTGTCGGCCATTTAAGCCTTCATACAGGGGTTGGATTTCATATTTCGGAAAAAAAAGAAAATGGTCATAGCCGGATTTTGCAAATTATTTCACGCTACAAAATCTTCATGGTATGTCTCATTTGGATGAGCTTTAACTAAAAATTACTCTTAGTCGCTGAATTAAACCTTCAAACAGGGGTTGGAGCTCATATTTCGAAAAAAAAATTCTTATAATCCGCTTAAAAGTTACGACCGGACATTAACAAAGAAAGTACATCAAAATTGTTTATTTGATTTAAATAAAAACGTAAAATCGGTATTCAAGAAATATTTTGTGGTAGTAGCTTCTGATTTTCCGAAATTGTTTCATTGCAATAGCAAAAATTATCAAGCCGGCGTTTGCACACTCGATTTGACAAAAATGAGTTAAAATCGCTTGCAAAAAAATCAGAGTATAAAGTTACAAGAGAGATGAAACGAATATTATTATCAAAACATCCTATGTCTACTAACTTTAGTTTAATTTAATATCAATGGTACGTGGTTGTCTAAAATGTTAATTCAATGGATTTAAAATGTTTTTAAAGGTCCAACTATATAGTCAGCTATAGGTCATCGAAAAACGAAATTTACGGTAATTATTATTTCTTTGCAAGGGAAAATCACCAAGCTCCTCTAATATTTTACTTTTCTATTACTATAACACCATGCATTTGAAACAGATTGTTTTAACTATTATACATGTTACAAACTATGATAAACTTTTTTTGGCAGTATGATTTATGGTGCGGTTTTTTGAATTCCTATATAAATACGGCTGTTTAAGTTTAGTTAGCACACGAGATAAAATTATTTTATTCCTAAAATAATCTAAAGTTGAGAAACGATATTTTTAAAATAATATTCTTAGTGGGAACTTTACACATTATGTCCCATGGCAAAATCTACATAGGACGTTTTATTTAGATATACTTTAACTAGATTTTATGCATTGTCGCCCATTTAAGCCTTTATGTGAGTTGGATTTCATATTTCGGAAAAAATAAGAAAATGGCCATAGCCGGATTTTGCAAATTATTTTACGCTACAAAATCTACATGGTATGTCTTATTTGGATGAGCTTTAACTAAAAATTACGCTAAGCCGACGAATTAAACCTTCAAACAGGGGTTGGAGCTCATATTTCGAAAAAAAAATTCTTATAATCCGCTTAAGTTACGATCGGACATTAACAAAGAAAGTACATCAAAATTGTTTATTTGATTTAAATTAAAACGTAAACGCGGCATTCAAGAAATATTTTGTGGTAGTAGCTTCTGATTTTCCGAAATTGTTTCATTGCAGGAGCAAACAGGGGTTGGAGCTCATATTTCGAAAAAAAAAATTCTTATAATCCGCTTAAAAGTTACGATCGGACATTAACAAAGAAAGTACATCAAAATTGTTACAAAAGTGTTACAAACTATAATGAACTTTCTTTGGCAGCGTGATTTATCGTGCGGTTTTCTGTATTCCTAAATAAATACGGCTGTTTAAGTTTAGTTAGAACACGAGATAAAATTATGTCCCATGGCAAAATCTACATAGGACGTTTTATTTAGATATACTTTAACTAGATTTTATGCATTGTCGCCCATTTAAGCCTTTATGTGAGTTGGATTTCATATTTCGGAAAAAATAAGAAAATGGCCATAGCCGGATTTTGCAAATTATTTTACGCTACAAAATCTACATGGTATGTCTCATTTGGATGAGCTTTAACTAAAAATTACGCTAAGCCGACGAATTAAACCTTCAAACAGGGGTTGGAGCTCATATTTCGAAAAAAAAATTCTTATAATCCGCTTAAGTTACGATCGGACATTAACAAAGAAAGTACATCAAAATTGTTTATTTGATTTAAATTAAAACGTAAACGCGGCATTCAAGAAATATTTTGTGGTAGTAGCTTCTGATTTTCCGAAATTGTTTCATTGCAGGAGCAAACAGGGGTTGGAGCTCATATTTCGAAAAAAAAAATTCTTATAATCCGCTTAAAAGTTACGATCGGACATTAACAAAGAAAGTACATCAAAATTGTTACAAAAGTGTTACAAACTATAATGAACTTTCTTTGGCAGCGTGATTTATCGTGCGGTTTTCTGTATTCCTAAATAAATACGGCTGTTTAAGTTTAGTTAGAACACGAGATAAAATTATTTTATTCCTAAAATAATCTAAAGTTGAGAAACGATATTTTTAAAATAATATTCTTAGTGGGAACTTTACACATTATGTCCCATGGCAAAATCTACATAGGACGTTTTATTTAGATATACTTTAACTAGATTTTATGCATTGTCGCCCATTTAAACCTTCATACGAGGGTTGGATTTCATATTTCGGAAAAAATAAGAAAATGGCCATAGCCGGATTTTGCAAATTATTTCACGCTACAAAATCTACATGGTATGCCTCATTTGGATGAGCTTTAACTAAAAATTACGCTTAGTTGCCGAATTAAACCTTCAAACAGAGGTTGGAGCTCATATTTCGAAAAAAAAAATTCTTATAATCCGCTTAAAAGTTACGATCGGACATTAACAAAGAAAGTACATCAAAACTGTTTATTTGCTTTAAATAAAAACGTAAACGCGGTATTCAAGAAATATTTTGTGGTAGTAGCTTCTGATTTTCCGAAATTGTTTCATAGCAATAGCAAAAATTATCAAGCCGACGTTTGCACGCTCGATTTGACAAAAATGAGTTAAAATCGCTTGCAAAAAAATCAGAGTATAAAGTTACAAGAGAGATGAAACGAATATTATTATCAAAACATCCTATGTCTACTAACTTTAGTTTAATTTAATATCAATGGTTCGTGGTTGTCTTAAATCTTAATTCAATGGATTTAAAATGTTTTTAAAGGTCCAACTATACAAAATAGGTCATCGAAAAACGAAATTTACGGTAATTATTATTTCTTTGCAAGGGAAAATCACCAAGCTCCTCTAATATTTTACTTTTCTATTACTATAACACCATGCATTTGAAACAGATTGTTTTAACTATTATACATGTTACAAACTATGATGAACTTTCTTTGGCAGTATGATTTATGGTGCGGTTTTCTGAATTCCTAAATAAATACGGCTGTTTAAGTTTAGTTATCACACGAGATAAAATTATTTTATTCCTAAAATAATCTAAAGTCGATAAACGATATTTTAAAAATAATATTCTTGGTGGGAACTTTACACATTATGTCCCGTGGCAAGATCTACATAGGACGGTTTATTAAGATATACTTTAACTAGATTTTATGCATTGTCGCCCATTTAAGCCTTCATACAGGGGTTGGATTTCATATTTCGGAAAAAATAAGAAAATGGCCATAGCCGGATTTTGCAAATTATTTCACGCTACAAAATCTACATGGTATGCCTCATTTGGATGAGCTTTAACTAAAAATTACGCTTAGCTGCCGAATTAAACCTTCAAACAGAGGTTGGAGCTCATATTTCGAAAAAAAAAATTCTTATAATCCGCCTAAAAGTTACGATCGGACAAACAAAGAAAGTACATCAAAACTGTTTATTTGATTTAAGCAAAAATTATCAAGTCGACGTTTGCACACTTGATATGACAAAAATGAATTAAAATCACTTGCAAAAAAATCAGAATATAAAGCTACAAGAGAGATGAAACGAATATTATAATCAAAATATAATATGTCTACTAACTTTAGATTAATTTGATATCAAGGGTACGTGGTTGTCTTAAATCTTAATTCAATGGATTTAAAATGTTTTTAAAGGTCCAACTATACAAAATAGGTCATCAAAAACTAAATTTACGGTAATTATTATTTCTTTGCAAGGGAAAATCACCAAGCTCCTCTAATATTTTACTTTTCTATTACTATAACACCATGCATTTGAAACAGATTGTTTTAACTATTATACATGTTACAAACTATGATGAACTTTCTTTGGCAGTATGATTTATGGTGCGGTTCTCTGAATTCGTATATAAATAGTTATAGTAAGTTTAGTTAGCACACGAGATAAACAATAATAAACATATTTTATTTCTAAAATAATCTAAAGTCGAGAAACGATATTTTTAAAATAATATTCTTAGTGAGAACTTTACACATTATGTCCCTTGGCAAAATCTACATAGGACGTTTTATTTAGATTTACTTTAACTAGATTTTATGCATTGTCGCCCATTTAAGCCTTCATACAGGGGTTGGATTTCATATTTCGGAAAAAATAAGAAAATGGCCATAGCCGGATTTTGCAAATTATTTCACGCTACAAAATCTACATGGTATGTCTCATTTGGATGAGCTTTAACTAAAAATTACGCTTAGCCGCCGAATTAAACCTTCAAACTCATATTTCGAAAAAAAAAATTCTTATAATCCGCTTAAAAGTTACGATCGGACATTAACAAAGAAAGTACATCAAAACTGTTTATTTGATTTAAATAAAAACGTAAACGCGGTATTCAAGAAATATTTTGTGGTAGTAGCTTCTAATTTTCCGAAATTGTTTCATTGCAATAGCAAAAATTATCAAGCCGACGTTTCTGCCGTGCCATAATAAAACCTAGTAACTCTAAAATTGCCATTTTTCAGTATGAACGTTGCAAATTTTCAAAATTCATTTAAACATAACAACTCTTAGAGCAATAGATTTGAGAATTAACTTACATGTGTATTTTTTTATGCTTCTTTCTAAAATTTTGTGGTAAGCTGTATTTTTTTTAAAAGAAAGGTGTTATTAATAAATTTATAGTTACTAGGTAGCTCTAACCAAATAACATTGCCATAGTAAAAGTCAGTAACTTGATTTGCTATATTTTTTGGTCCGTATTGGCTACTTAGAAATAAAGTAGGTTGACTTTGTGCAAGGATGAACTAAAATCTGTAAGTTTTTAAAAATAGTAAGTCTTCCTTGGTTAGTAAGATAATCCTAAATATATTTATATTACCCAGTAAAACGAGTGGCTTTTCAAAAATTTAACAGGAAAGTCTTTTTGGTTGGTCTGGTTTTGTATTTATAGCACCGAATTTGAACTACTTGTAGAGAAAAGATTATGTATATTCTATAAAATAAATAATACAATATGTACGTATGTACCTTCATCTTCACTATAATAAATAGTCCTGAGGAAATAATTTCTTAAAGAATTATTATTTCTGAAAGCATATATTAACATTAACATTTACAAACTATTTATAAACATTTAAATACTACTGGTAAATTGTACAATTCCAAAATCTTTACATATATAAATAACTTTACAAAACGGTATACAAGAAAAGTAAAAACATATATTTAAAAATTTATGGTATTTTAGTACATGACTTTTCTAAATCTTCAGTGGTATCCGAGTTGGGCAAGTCGTGTCAGAAAATTTGTTTTCTTGGCGGCATATGGGGTAAAAGCTCCTTTAAAATGGTACCTTTCTTTTGGGTATTCGCTCCCCTATTAGTTGATATCTTGTTCGGCAATTCCAATTTAAACTTAGGTTTTAAAATGGATGCATCCTTAAAATCAGTTTCTTCTAGTTCTTATTTGTAATACATTTTTTTTGAACCCTTTCTAAATTAAACAGACTTAATATCGGTAAGTTTTGGAAACAAATTTGAGCTGCTTTCTTTTTTTCGTTGAATGCATCCATTTTCAAATTGCTTAAAATCTTTGGCCCTTAGCGTAATCACAACATTTAATTTATTTGTGGTTGTAATTAACTGTTGTAAATCTTCCAAATCAAGGATTTCTTGGGACTTTTTCCATTTTTTTCCAATTTGCCCATGAACTGCATCTGCTTTCATAAAACTGTGTCATTTTAATTCTCTGGTGTAAAATAAACTGCTCGGCGTGAAAAGCGTCACATTAACACTCTTTATTCCTTGACTGTGCAGAGCAAACAGACTAGTTGTTTCTTGCGTGATCTTACTAGCAGGCCGGATACTACCCTCATCAATGACTTTTGTATGTCTGTATTTGTATGCAACTAAACTTACTGTTAAATTGTTTTATTATAATTATAGGGTTAGTGGAGTTACTACATTATATTTTTGTAATTTTTACTAAATCGACGCTTAAGATCCGCTTAAATTGTTTGGGTATAATACTTTATGATGATGGGTAGAGTTACGAGGTTTTACTATAGCAAAATAAATTAATAAGTAAAAAAATTACAAAATGTTTAGGGTAACTAGACTTAAGGTTATAAAGAAAATCCTTTAAGTCAATATACTAAAACAGTCTATTAAATAACTCAGAAATGGGTTGGCCGACAAGAATGTTTTAAGTAGCTACAGATAGAACTTGATTAGGAGAACCAGAAAATAACAACCATAATAAAACCTAGTAACTCGAGTTACTAGGTTTTACGAAATTACGGCAGGTTTGCACACTCGATTTGACAAAATGAGTTAAAATCGCTTGCAAAAAAATCAGAGTATAAAGTTACAAGAGAGATGAAACGAATATTATTATCAAAACATCCTATGTCTACTAACTTTAGTTTAATTTAATATCAATGGTTCGTGGTTGTCTTAAATCTTAATTCAATGGATTTAAAATGTTTTTAAAGGTCCAACTATACAAAATAGGTCATCGAAAAACGAAATTTACGGTAATTATTATTTCTTTGCAAGGGAAAATCACCAAGCTTCTCTAATATTTTACTTTTCTATTACTATAACACCATGCATTTGAAACAGATTGTTTTAACTATAATACATGTTACAAACTATGATGAACTTTCTTTGGCAGTATGATTTATGGTGCGGTTTTCTGAATTCCTAAATAAATACGGCTGTTTAAGTTTAGTTATCACACGAGATAAAATTATTTTATTCCTAAAATAATCTAAAGTCGAGAAACGATATTTTAAAAATAATATTCTTAGTGGGAACTTTACACATTATGTCCCGTGGCAAGATCTACATAGGACGGTTTATTTAGATATACTTTAACTAGATTTTATGCATTGTCGCCCATTTAAGCCTTCATACAGGGGTTGGATTTCATATTTCGGAAAAAATAAGAAAATGGCCATAGCCGGATTTTGCAAATTATTTCACGCTACAAAATCTACATGGTATGCCTCATTTGGATGAGCTTTAACTAAAAATTACGCTTAGCTGCCGAATTAAACCTTCAAACAGAGGTTGGAGCTCATATTTCGAAAAAAAAAATTCTTATAATCCGCCTAAAAGTTACGATCGGACAAACAAAGAAAGTACATCAAAACTGTTTATTTGATTTAAGCAAAAATTATCAAGTCGACGTTTGCACACTTGATATGACAAAAATGAATTAAAATCACTTGCAAAAAAATCAGAATATAAAGCTACAAGAGAGATGAAACGAATATTATAATCAAAATATAATATGTCTACTAACTTTAGATTAATTTGATATCAAGGGTACGTGGTTGTCTTAAATCTTAATTCAATGGATTTAAAATGTTTTTAAAGGTCCAACTATACAAAATAGGTCATCAAAAACTAAATTTACGGTAATTATTATTTCTTTGCAAGGGAAAATCACCAAGCTCCTCTAATATTTTACTTTTCTATTACTATAACACCATGCATTTGAAACAGATTGTTTTAACTATTATACATGTTACAAACTATGATGAACTTTCTTTGGCAGTATGATTTATGGTGCGGTTCTCTGAATTCGTATATAAATAGTTATAGTAAGTTTAGTTAGCACACGAGATAAACAATAATAAACATATTTTATTTCTAAAATAATCTAAAGTCGAGAAACGATATTTTTAAAATAATATTCTTAGTGAGAACTTTACACATTATGTCCCTTGGCAAAATCTACATAGGACGTTTTATTTAGATTTACTTTAACTAGATTTTATGCATTGTCGCCCATTTAAGCCTTCATACAGGGGTTGGATTTCATATTTCGGAAAAAATAAGAAAATGGCCATAGCCGGATTTTGCAAATTATTTCACGCTACAAAATCTACATGGTATGTCTCATTTGGATGAGCTTTAACTAAAAATTACGCTTAGCCGCCGAATTAAACCTTCAAACTCATATTTCGAAAAAAAAAATTCTTATAATCCGCTTAAAAGTTACGATCGGACATTAACAAAGAAAGTACATCAAAACTGTTTATTTGATTTAAATAAAAACGTAAACGCGGTATTCAAGAAATATTTTGTGGTAGTAGCTTCTAATTTTCCGAAATTGTTTCATTGCAATAGCAAAAATTATCAAGCCGACGTTTCTGCCGTGCCATAATAAAACCTAGTAACTCTAAAATTGCCATTTTTCAGTATGAACGTTGCAAATTTTCAAAATTCATTTAAACATAACAACTCTTAGAGCAATAGATTTGAGAATTAACTTACATGTGTATTTTTTTATGCTTCTTTCTAAAATTTTGTGGTAAGCTGTATTTTTTTTAAAAGAAAGGTGTTATTAATAAATTTATAGTTACTAGGTAGCTCTAACCAAATAACATTGCCATAGTAAAAGTCAGTAACTTGATTTGCTATATTTTTTGGTCCGTATTGGCTACTTAGAAATAAAGTAGGTTGACTTTGTGCAAGGATGAACTAAAATCTGTAAGTTTTTAAAAATAGTAAGTCTTCCTTGGTTAGTAAGATAATCCTAAATATATTTATATTACCCAGTAAAACGAGTGGCTTTTCAAAAATTTAACAGGAAAGTCTTTTTGGTTGGTCTGGTTTTGTATTTATAGCACCGAATTTGAACTACTTGTAGAGAAAAGATTATGTATATTCTATAAAATAAATAATACAATATGTACGTATGTACCTTCATCTTCACTATAATAAATAGTCCTGAGGAAATAATTTCTTAAAGAATTATTATTTCTGAAAGCATATATTAACATTAACATTTACAAACTATTTATAAACATTTAAATACTACTGGTAAATTGTACAATTCCAAAATCTTTACATATATAAATAACTTTACAAAACGGTATACAAGAAAAGTAAAAACATATATTTAAAAATTTATGGTATTTTAGTACATGACTTTTCTAAATCTTCAGTGGTATCCGAGTTGGGCAAGTCGTGTCAGAAAATTTGTTTTCTTGGCGGCATATGGGGTAAAAGCTCCTTTAAAATGGTACCTTTCTTTTGGGTATTCGCTCCCCTATTAGTTGATATCTTGTTCGGCAATTCCAATTTAAACTTAGGTTTTAAAATGGATGCATCCTTAAAATCAGTTTCTTCTAGTTCTTATTTGTAATACATTTTTTTTGAACCCTTTCTAAATTAAACAGACTTAATATCGGTAAGTTTTGGAAACAAATTTGAGCTGCTTTCTTTTTTTCGTTGAATGCATCCATTTTCAAATTGCTTAAAATCTTTGGCCCTTAGCGTAATCACAACATTTAATTTATTTGTGGTTGTAATTAACTGTTGTAAATCTTCCAAATCAAGGATTTCTTGGGACTTTTTCCATTTTTTTCCAATTTGCCCATGAACTGCATCTGCTTTCATAAAACTGTGTCATTTTAATTCTCTGGTGTAAAATAAACTGCTCGGCGTGAAAAGCGTCACATTAACACTCTTTATTCCTTGACTGTGCAGAGCAAACAGACTAGTTGTTTCTTGCGTGATCTTACTAGCAGGCCGGATACTACCCTCATCAATGACTTTTGTATGTCTGTATTTGTATGCAACTAAACTTACTGTTAAATTGTTTTATTATAATTATAGGGTTAGTGGAGTTACTACATTATATTTTTGTAATTTTTACTAAATCGACGCTTAAGATCCGCTTAAATTGTTTGGGTATAATACTTTATGATGATGGGTAGAGTTACGAGGTTTTACTATAGCAAAATAAATTAATAAGTAAAAAAATTACAAAATGTTTAGGGTAACTAGACTTAAGGTTATAAAGAAAATCCTTTAAGTCAATATACTAAAACAGTCTATTAAATAACTCAGAAATGGGTTGGCCGACAAGAATGTTTTAAGTAGCTACAGATAGAACTTGATTAGGAGAACCAGAAAATAACAACCATAATAAAACCTAGTAACTCGAGTTACTAGGTTTTACGAAATTACGGCAGGTTTGCACACTCGATTTGACAAAATGAGTTAAAATCGCTTGCAAAAAAATCAGAGTATAAAGTTACAAGAGAGATGAAACGAATATTATTATCAAAACATCCTATGTCTACTAACTTTAGTTTAATTTAATATCAATGGTTCGTGGTTGTCTTAAATCTTAATTCAATGGATTTAAAATGTTTTTAAAGGTCCAACTATACAAAATAGGTCATCGAAAAACGAAATTTACGGTAATTATTATTTCTTTGCAAGGGAAAATCACCAAGCTTCTCTAATATTTTACTTTTCTATTACTATAACACCATGCATTTGAAACAGATTGTTTTAACTATAATACATGTTACAAACTATGATGAACTTTCTTTGGCAGTATGATTTATGGTGCGGTTTTCTGAATTCCTAAATAAATACGGCTGTTTAAGTTTAGTTATCACACGAGATAAAATTATTTTATTCCTAAAATAATCTAAAGTCGAGAAACGATATTTTAAAAATAATATTCTTAGTGGGAACTTTACACATTATGTCCCGTGGCAAGATCTACATAGGACGGTTTATTAAGATATACTTTAACTAGATTTTATGCATTGTCGCCCATTTAAGCCTTCATACAGGGGTTGGATTTCATATTTCGGAAAAAATAAGAAAATGGCCATAGCCGGATTTTGCAAATTATTTCACGCTACAAAATCTACATGGTATGCCTCATTTGGATGAGCTTTAACTAAAAATTACGCTTAGCTGCCGAATTAAACCTTCAAACAGAGGTTGGAGCTTATATTTCGAAAAAAAAAAATTCTTATAATCCGCCTAAAAGTTACGATCGGACAAACAAAGAAAGTACATCAAAACTGTTTATTTGATTTAAGCAAAAATTATCAAGTCGACGTTTGCACACTCGATATGACAAAAATGAGTTAAAATCACTTGCAAAAAAATCAGAATATAAAGCTACAAGAGAGATGAAACGAATATTATAATCAAAATATAATATGTCTACTAACTTTAGATTAATTTGATATCAAGGGTACGTGGTTGTCTTAAATCTTAATTCAATGGATTTAAAATGTTTTTAAAGGTCCAACTATACAAAATAGGTCATCGAAAAACGAAATTTACGGTAATTATTATTGCTTTGCAAGGGAAAATCACCAAGCTCCTCTAATATTTTACTTTTCTATTACTATAACACCATGCATTTGAAACAGATTGTTTTAACTATTATACATGTTACAAACTATGATGAACTTTCTTTGGCAGTATGATTTATGGTGCGGTTTTCTGAATTCCTATATAAATACGGCTGTTTAAGTTTAGTTAGCACACAAGATAAAATTATTTTATTTCTAAAATAATCTAAAGTTGAGAAACGATATTTTTAAAATAATATTCTT
Source organism: Polydrusus cervinus (assembly GCA_935413205.1). Lineage (NCBI taxonomy): Eukaryota > Metazoa > Arthropoda > Insecta > Coleoptera > Curculionidae > Polydrusus > Polydrusus cervinus. The sequence continues at coordinate 13,321,756 of OW284517.1, forward strand.
AGTGGGAACTTTACACATTATGTCCCTTGGCAAAATCTACATAGGATGTTTTATTTAGATATACTTTAACTAGATTTTAGGCATTGTCGCCCATTTAAGCCTTCATACAGGGGTTGGATTTCATATTTCGGAAAAAATAAGAAAATGACCATAGCCGGATTTTGCAAATTATTTCACGCTACAAAATCTACATGGTATGTCTCATTTGGATGAGCTTTAACTAAAAATTACGCTTAGCCGCCGAATTAATCCTTCAAACAGGGGTTGGAGCTCATATTTCGAAAAAAAAATTCTTATAATCCGCTTAAAAGTTACGATTGGACATTAACAAAGAAAGTACATCAAAATTGTTTATTTAATTTAAATAAAAACGTAAACGCGGTATTCAAAAAATTTTTTGTGGTAGTAGCTTCTGATTTTTCGAAATTGTTTCATTGCAAGAGCAAAAATTATCAAGTCGACGTTTGCACAGTCGATATGACAAAAATGAGTTAAAATCACTTGCAAAAAAATCAGAATATAAAGCTACAAGAGAGATGAAACGAATATTATTATCAAAATATCCTATGTCTACTAACTTTAGATTAATTTGATATCAAGGGTACGTGGTTGTCTTAAATCTTAATTCAGTAGATTTAAAATGTTTTTTAAGGTGCAACTATAAAAAATAGGTCATCAAAAAACTAAATTTGCGGTTTTTATTATTTCTTTGCGAGGGAAAATCACCAAGCTCCTCTAATATTTTACTTTTCTAGCACTATAACACCATGCATTTGAAACAGATTGTTTTAACTATTATACATGTTACAAACTATGATGAACTTTCTTTGGCAGCGTGATTTATCGTGCGGTTTTCTGTATTCCTAAATAAATACGGCTGATTAAGTTTAGTTAGAACACGAGATAAAATTATTTTTTTCCTAAAATAATCTAAAGTTGAGAAACGATATTTTTAAAATAATATTCTTAGTGGGAACTTTACACATTATGTCCCATGGCAAAATCTACATAGGACGTTTTATTTAGATATACTTTAACTAGATTTTATGCATTGTCGCCCATTTAAGCCTTCATACAAGGGTTGGATTTCATATTTCGGAAAAAATAAGAAAATGGCCATAGCCGGATTTTGCAAATTATTTCACGCTACAAAATCTACATGGTATGTCTCATTTGGATGAGCTTTAACTAAAAATTACGCTTAGCCGCCGAATTAAACCTTCAAACAGGGGTTGGAGCTCATATTTCGAAAAAAAAAATTCCTATAATCCGCTTAAAAGTTACGATCGGACATTAACAAAGAAAGTACATCAAAACTGTTTATTTGATTTAAATAAAAACGTAAACGCGGTATTCAAGAAATATTTTGTGATAGTAGCTTCTGATTTTCCGAAATTGTTTCATTGCAATAGCAAAAATTATCAAGCCGACGTTTGCACACTCGATTTGACAAAAATGAGTTAAAATCGCTTGCAAAAAAATCAGAGTATAAAGTTACAAGAGAGATGAAACGAATATTATTATCAAAACATCCTATGTCTACTAACTTTAGTTTAATTTAATATCAAGGGTTCGTGGTTGTCTTAAATCTTAATTCAATAGATTTAAAATGTTTTTAAAGGTCCAACTATACAAAATGGGTCATCGAAAAACGAAATTTACGGTAATTATTATTTCTTTGCAAGGGAAAATCACCAAGCTCCTCTAATATTTTACTTTTCTATTACTATAACACCATGCATTTGAAACAGATTGTTTTAACTATTATAGGTACATGTTACAAACTATGATGAACTTTCTTTGGCAGTATGATTTATGGTGCGGTTTTCTGAATTCCTATATAAATACGGCTGTTTAAGTTTAGTTAGCACACAAGATAAAATTATTTTAATTCTAAAATAATCTAAAGTTGAGAAACGATATTTTTAAAATAATATTCTTAGTGGGAACTTTACACATTATGTCCCTTGGCAAAATCTACATAGGATGTTTTATTTAGATATACTTTAACTAGATTTTAGGCATTGTCGCCCAATTAAGCCTTCATACAGGGGTTGGATTTCATATTTCGGAAAAAATAAGAAAACGGCCATAGCCGGATTTTGCAAATTATTTCACGCTACAAATCTACATGGTATGTCTCATTTGGATGAGCTTTAACTAAAAATTACGCTTAGCCGCCGAATTAAACCTTCAAACAGGGGTTGGAGCTCATATTTCGAAAAAAAAAATTCTTATAATCCGCTTAAAAGTTACGATCGGACATTAACAAAGAAAGTACATCAAAATTGTTTATTTAATTTAAATAAAAACGTAAACGCGGTATTCAAGAAATATTTTGTGGTAGTAGCTTCTGATTTTTCGAAATTGTTTCATTGCAAGAGCAAAAATTATCAAGTCGACGTTTGCACACTCGATATGACAAAAATGAGTTAAAATCACTTGCAAAAAAATCAGAAAATAAAGCTACAAGAGAGATGAAACGAATATTATTATCGAAATATCCTATGTCTACTAACTTTAGATTAATTTGATATCAAGGGTACGTGGTTGTCTTAAATATTAATTCAATGGATTTAAAATGTTTTTAAGGTAAATAGGTCCTCAAAAAATTAAATTTACGGTAATTATTATTTCTTTGCGAGGGAAAATCACCAAGCTCCTCTAATATTTTACTTTTCTAGCACTATAACACCATGCATTTGAAACAGATTATTTTAACTATTATACATGTTACAAACTATGATGAACTTTCTTTGGCAGCGTGATTTGTCGTGCGGTTTTCTGTATTCCTAAATAAATACGGCTGTTTAAGTTTAGTTATCACACGAGATAAAATTATTTTATTCCTAAAATAATCTATAGTCGAGAAACGATATTTTAAAAATAATATTCGTAATGGGAACTTTACACATTATGTCCCGTGGCAAGATCTACATAGGACGCTTTATTAAGATATCTCTAACTAGATTTTATGCATTGTCGCCCATTTAAGCCTTCATACAGGGGTTGGATTTCATATTTCGGCCTCCATAGCCGAATTTTGCAAATTATTTCACGCTACAAAATCTACATGTTATGTCTCATTTGGATGAGCTTTAACTAAAAATTACGCTTAGCCGCTGAATTAAACCTTTAAACAGTGGTTAGAGCTCATATTTCGAAAAAAAAATTCTCATAATCCGCTTAAAAGTTACGATCGGACATTAACAAAGAAAGGACATTAAAACCGTTTATTTCACTTAAATAAAAACATTCACGCGGTATTCAAGAAATATTTTGTGGTAGTAGCTTCTGATTTTCCGAAATTGTTTCATTGCAACAACAAACATTATCAAGTCGACGTTTGCACACTTGATATGACAAAAATGAGTTAAAATCACTTGCAAAAAAATCAGAATATAAAGTTACAAGAGAGATGAAACGAATATTATTATCAAAAGATCCTATGTCTACTAACTTTAGATTAATTTTATATCAAGGGTACGTGGTTGTCTTAAATATTAATTCAATGGATTTAAAATGTTTTTAAGGTAAATAGGTCTTCAAAAAATTAAATTTACGGTAATTATTATTTCTTTGCGAGGGAAAATCACCAAGCTCCTCTAATATTTTACTTTTCTATTACTATAACACCATGCATTTGAAACAGATTGTGACGCAGCCGTCAGTGTAGAGGATCCTTAATAAAGTGAAATAGAGTAGCGTTGATTGTTGTCGTAACCATGGAAATACTTTTGGAAGGAATTGTCAATAGTCGTCAAAATAAAATAATATTGTAAACGATTATAAATTGTATAACTAATTGCAGAAAAGTCGTTTATTTAACACAAGAACATACCATTGCGGTTCATTGGTCCTTCGAGTACGAATTTTGAAGCTAAAAACCTATTAAATAATGTTTTAGATATATTCAAGATATAACAAGATACAGGGGTACCCCGATCGAGGTTAAGGAACATACGAGAGAGTAACTGGTGGACGTGCTCAATAATAAGATTGCAGTATTCGTACCTTTTGGATGGAAAGCATCTTCGAAGAGCTGTAGGATCACTAGGTCGTATTCCTTTTTACCTTTATTCCCATATTCTTCCTTTCCTACGAGGATGTATTTGCACTGTGACTATTTATTTTGGTTGTGAGATATTATATTATTCAATTATAAAATGCCGCGTGATAATATCAAGGAAAAACAAGTAAGATTACTTAAGAAAAAGAGAGATAACCTAATAAATCAGTTAAAACGGTTTGATTCTTTTCTTGGTAGTTTTACGGGTGATTATACCCAATTAAAAATTAGATTAGAACAATGTCTTAACATTTTTAATGATTATGATGAGGTACAAGTGCAAATAGAAGTGCTTGAAGAGGATGAGGAAGACCTCAATATGCACGAACGTACTTTGTTTGAGGAGTTATACTACCAAGTAATCTCCGAGGCTAATAAACATTTAGAGCAATGTAGTCCTCAAGCCATAGTATCCTCTTCTATAACTAAGTCACATTCAGTTCCAGCTGTACAATTTCCTAGAATAGATTTACCTACTTTTGCGGGAGCTTATGACCAGTATATGACTTTTTATGACTCTTTTAAAGCATTAGTACATGATAATTCTAATTTAAATGATATTGAGCGTTTTCATTATTTACGTAGTTCGTTAAAAGGTGAGGCAGCCCAAGTTATCTCATGTTTAGAAATCACGGCCACAAATTATAATGCTGCTTGGAAATTATTACAAGAGAGGTTTGACAATAACCGTCTTATTGTTCATAAGCATACCAAAGCTCTGTTTGACCTTCCTTCTGTAGGTAAAGAGTCCTATGTCAGTTTAAGGCAATTTTTGGACAATCTAAATAATCATTTAAGAGCTTTAGAGTCTTTAAAACAGCCTGTAGACAAATGGGATACTTTATTAATGTTTCTAGTTTGTTCCAAATTAGATAATCATACAAACCGAGAGTGGGAATCACTAGCTGATACTTTAAATGACCTGACTATGAAAAATTTTACTGATTTTCTAAATAAAAAGTGCAATTTATTGCAAATTATAGATTATAAAAAACATGATTCAAGACATGACTTGAGATATGATAAGTCAAACACAAGTAATAAATACAAGAATGATAACAAATGTCAGTTTCCGAGTCAGTCCTATTTAAGTACTAAGGCATGCGTCATTTGTAACCAGTCTCATGCTGTAACTACTTGTGATAAATTTTTGATTTTGTCTTCTAAATTAAGATACATTGAGGTCAAAAAACATAAGTTATGCACGAACTGTCTCAGTATTGACCACCCTTATCATTCATGTAATATTACAACAAACTGTCCACTTTGTAATAAAAAACATCATGTTTTACTACATTTTGATAAAGATTCAGAAGTCAAAAATATACAAGAAGAAGGGTGATACAAACTAAATTAAATCAGTCTCAGCTCACACTACTTATGGGGATAATCAAATTTTACTGTCGACTGTTGTTTTTATTTCTGACGTTTTTGGGAAACGACATGAGTGTAAAATTCTTCTTGACTCAGGTTCACAAAGCAACTTCATTACGAAGGATTTATGTAATAGGCTTAAATTGAATAAACAAGAAATAAATATTCCAGGTTCAGGTTTGAGCCAATCTTTTACCAATGTTTCTCACAGAGTTGAGACAACTATTTATTCTCGATTTAATAGTTTTAAAACAGATTTATCTTGTCTTGTAATTGATCAAATTACAGATTGGTTACCATTAAATTACGTCAGTTTTGATAATATTCAGTTACCTAGTAATATAAACTTAGCAGACCCTTCATGTAATGTACCTTCAAGAATTGATGCTCTTTTGGGAGCTTCTGTTTTTTGGCATTTATTATGCATTGGCCAAATTAAACTAAATAATACTGAACTAATTGTTCAAAAAACCAAGTTAGGTTGGGTAATGTCCGGTCAAGTTTTCTCAAGTTACTGTCAGTCAAATGCAACTATCTGTCATTTTCCTCAAACCTTGACATACAAACCCAACTTGAAACCTTTTGGAAAATTGAGCATTGTGAACCCAATTCTATGTCAAATCCAAAATGGTCTTTATAGCGCTTGTGAAGATCATTTTGTATCTACCCACGTGCGTGAGCAAAATGGTAGGTTTTTTGTTAAATTACCCCTAAAGCATGATATAGCTGAATTAGGGTCATATAAGCAAATGGCGATTAAAAGATTTCAGGCTGTGGAAAGAAAGCTACAAAAAAATCCCGAATTAAATAAAGAGTATATTAATTTTATGAGTGAATACGAGTCATTAGGACATATGTCTCATTTTAATACTGACATCAGTACATGTAACTTAAACTATATACCACATCATTGTGTTATAAAGGAATCTTCCACAACCACAAAGCTTAGAGTGGTATTCGACGCATCTGCCAGAACTGACTCTGGTGTCTCATTGAATGACATACTTATGACCGGTCCAACTATCCAGCAAGATTTATTCTCCATAATGCTACGTTTTCGAAAGCATCAATATGCAATAACTGCTGACTGTAAAAAGATGTACAGACAAGTGAATATACAACCAGATCAAAGATTTTTACAAGGTATATTATGGAGATCTGATCCAATGGAGCCTCTAAAGTCATACATTCTTAATACAGTGACTTATGGTACTTCTAGTGCACCTTTTTGGCTGTGCGATGTTTACACCAGATTGCTAGTGATAACCAGAATGTAAATCATTTTATATGCAACATAATAAAAAATGATTTTTACATTGATGATTTGATTTCTGGTTCCGATACGATGGAAAATGCACAAAAAATAAAAAGGGAAATTATTGAACTTTTGAGCCAAGCACAATTTGAGCTACATAAATGGAGGTCCAATAACTTATCGCTGGTTAGTGAAAAATATCAAAATGGCAAACCATTAACATTTTCCGAAAATAATGAATGCAAAACCTTGGGAGTTATGTGGAATAGTGAACATGATGAATTTCAGTATGTTTTTGAAACTGCATCCTTTAAGCATCAGCATATAACTAAAAGAACTATTTTATCTTACATTTCTAAGTTTTTTGATCCGTTGGGTTTAATTGGGCCATTAATTATTCGGGCAAAAATTATGTTGCAGCAGCTTTGGCTATTGTCACTCGATTGGGATGAAAGTGTTCCGATGCATATATACTCATATTGGAAACAATATCAGAGTGAATTACAATCAATGGAAACTATTTCTGTACCGCGAAATGTGATTTGCTGCAACCCAGCTAAAGTTGAACTTCATTCATTTTGTGATGCCTCTGAATCTGCTTATGGTTCCTGCATTTACATCAGATCATTAAGTAAAAATGGTCAATGGTCTCTTAATTTATTGTGTGCTAAATCAAGGGTAGCCCCTTTGAAAAATGTTACACTTCCACGGTTAGAACTTTGCGGCGCCTTGCTAGCGGCTCGATTAAGCCATATTGCTATCAAAGCATTGGATATGCAAATTGATCAGCTATTTTACTGGTGTGATTCAAGCATCGTTTTAACTTGGATTTTGGATGAACCTCGTAAATGGAAAACATTTGTTGGAAAATTGGAGACATGTACGATCAGAAGATAATCCTGCAGATATTATATCCCGAGGAATTAATCCTACCGAATTACTAAGCTCTAAACTTTGGTGGCAGGGTCCAAGTTGGTTAAAGTATGTAACTGAACAGTGGCCTACTAGCTTGCCTATTAAAATATCAGAACCATCTGAAAAAAAGGTGAGTACAAGAGTGTTACTAAGTGCTGAACCAGATTTAACTTTATTTCTGAAATATTCTTCTCTAGTAAAATTACAACGTGTTATAGCGTATATTTTACGTTTCAAAAATAATTCTTTAAGACAGTCAATCCAGAAAGGTCCTTTAACAGTCCAGGAACTTAAAAATGCTTTAACATGTTTAGTAAAGTTGGCTCAAACCCAAACTTTTCCAGAGGAAATTAAAAAGTTAGTTGATCAAAAATGTATCAGTAGTAAAAGTAAAATATTAAACTTAAATCCCTTCTTGGATACTGATCAGTTGTTAAGAGTGGGCGGTAGACTGAAACGTTCAGATTTCGACTATGATCAAAAGTTTCCCATAATTTTACCCAAAGACCATCCTTTAACAAAACTAATACTCACTCATGAGCATCGAAAAATGCTTCACGCGGGCTCTCAAGCCTTATTGGCTAATATACGCACGCGGATTTGGCAAGTCTCTGGGCGTAATGAAGTACGAAAAGTTCTTAAAGGTTGTGTTGTATGCTTTAAAGTCAAACCTATTACTATTAAAACTTTATTAGGTCAGTTACCAGAATGCAGAGTAACTCCATCGCGACCATTTTCTAATTGTGGTATTGATTATGCTGGTCCATTTCATATAAAGATAGGTTTACCCAGAAGTAGAAAATCTACCAAAATATATTTATGCATCTTCGTATGTCTGGCTACTAGGGCTTTACATCTGGAACTAGTGACCGACCTTACAACTAATGCTTTTCTTAATGCATTAAGAGATTTATCTCTCGCAGAGGTAAATGTGCACATGTTTTTTCCGACAATGCCACAACATTTGTATGTGCCAATCATGAATTGACTAATTTTTTTAGCCAAGTAAAGAATCAAAATGTATTTAATGATTTTTTTTCCTTGGAACATATCACATGGCATTTTATCCCACCCCGGTCACCACATTTTGGTGGTGTATGGGAATCTGCTGTACGCGCTATTAAGTATCATTTACGGAGAGTTGTTGGAAATGCATCATTAACCTATGAGAAGTTCAATACAGTTATCGTGCAGGTAGAAGCTTGCTTAAATTCCCGTCCCATTTCTCCCTTATCTTCCGATCCTAAAGACCTAAATCCTCTTACTCCTGGCCATTTCCTAATAGGCAGCTCCCTTATAACCATACCTGAACCTGATTTAAAGGAACTGAATACTGGGCATTTGAACAGATATCAAAGACTCAAGACTCAATTAATGCAGCATTTTTGGGAAAGGTGGCGAAAGGACTATATCACTGAACTTCAAGTGCGATCCCGTAGATGCTCTTTAGGAGTTGATAACCTTATATCTGGAGCTATGGTGTTATTGGTCAAAGATAACATGCCGCCTTAATCATGGTCTATGGGTAGGGTACAAGATGTCCATCCTGGACAAGACGGAGTAGTGCGCGTAGCTACTGTGAAAACTGCCAAGGGTGTTTTTAAACGAGCAGTGCGCAAGTTATGTGCTTTACCGATATCGGACTAATTTTCCAAATAATGAACTCTCTACTAATGCGTGGACTAATACGGAACTAAAGTTTATACGTAATATATATGTAAATATATGAGTTTTCTACTAACTATTGAAAGACAGGATGCTTCCAAGGTGGGCGGAATGACTCAGCCGTCAGTGTAGAGGCTCCTTAATAAAGTGAAATAGAGTAGCGTTGATTGTTGTCGTAACCATGGAAATACTTTTGGAAGGAATTGTCAATAGTCGTCAAAATAAAATAATATTGTAAACGTATAAAATAATAAATTGTATAACTAATTGCAGAAAAGTCGTTTATTTAACACAAGAACATACCATTGCGGTTCAGATTGTTTTAACTATTATACATGTTACAAACTATGATGAACTTTCTTTGGCAGTATAATTTATGGTGCGGTTTTCTGAATTCCTATATAAATACGGCTGTTTAAGTTTAGTTAGCACACCAGATAAAATTATTTTATTTCTAAAATAATCTAAAGTTGAGAAACGATATTTTTAAAATAATATTCTTAGTGGGAACTTTACACATTATGTCCCTTGGCAATATCTACATAGGACGTTTTATTTAGATATACTTTAACTAGATTTTATGCATTGTCGCCTATTTAAGCCTTCATACAGGGTTTGGATTTCATATTTCGGAAAAAATAAGAAAATGGCCATAGCCGGATTTTGCAAATTATTTCACGCTACAAAATCTACATGGTATGTCTCATTTGGATGAGCTTTAACTAAAAATTACGCTTAGTCGCCGAATTAAACCTTCAAACAGTGGTTAGAGCTCATATTTCAAAAAAAAAAATTCTTATAATCCGCTTAAAAGTTACGATCGGACATTAACAAAGAAAGGACATTAAAACCGTTTATTTCACTTAAATAAAAACATTTACGCGGTATTCAAGAAATATTTTGTGGTAGTAGCTTCTGATTTTCCGAAATTGTTTCATTGCAACAACAAAAATTATCAAGTCGACGTTTGCACTCGATATGACAAAAATGAGTAAAATCACTTGCAAAAAAATCAGAATATAAAGTTACAAGAGAGATGAAACGAATATTATTATCAAAATATCCTATGTCTACTAACTTTAGATTAATTTTGTATTAAGGGTACGTGGTTGTCTTAAATCTTAATTCAGTGAATTAAAAATATTTTTAAAGGTCCAACTATACAAAATAGGTCATCAAAAAACTAAATTTACGGTAATTATTATTTCTTTGCGAGGGAAAATCACCAAGCTCCTCTAATATTTTACTTTTCTAGTACTATAACACCATGCATTTGAAACAGATTGTTTTAACTATTATACATGTTTCAAACTATGATGAACTTTCTTTGGCAGCGTGATTTATGGTGCGGTTTTCTGTATTCCTAAATAAATACGACTTTTTAAGTTTAGTTATCACACGAGATAAAATTATTTTATTCCTAAAATAATCTAAAGTCGAGAAACGATATTTTAAAAATAATATTCTTAGTGGGAACTTTACACATTATGTCCCATGGCAAAATCTACATAGGAAGTTTTATTTAGATATACTTTAACTAGATTTTATGCATTGTCGCCCATTTAAGCCTTCATATGCATCAAAATTGTTTATTTAATTTAAATAAAAACGTAAACGCGGTATTCAAGAAATATTTTGTGGTAGTAGCTTCTGATTTTCCGAAATTGTTTCATTGCAATAGCAAAAATTATCAAGCCGACGTTTGCACACTCGATTTGACAAAAATGAGTTAAAATCGCTTGCAAAAAAATCAGAGTATAAAGTTACAAGAGAGATGAAACGAATATTATTATCAAAACATACTATATCTACTAACTTTAGTTTAATTTAATATCAAGGGTACGTGGTTGTCTTAAATCTTAATTCAATGGATTTAAAATGTTTTTAAAGGTCCAACTATACAAAATAGGTCATCAAAAAACTAAATTTACGGTAATTATTATTTCTTTGCAAGGGAAAATCACCAAACTCCTCTAATATTTTACTTTTCTATTACTATAACACCATGCATTTGAAACAGATTGTTTTAACTATTATACATGTTACAAACTATGATGAACTTTCTTTGGCAGTATGATTTATGGTGCGGTTTTCTGAATTCCTATATAAATACGGCTGTTTAAGTTTAGTTAGCACACGAGATAAAATTATTTTATTCCTAAAATAATCTAAAGTCGAGAAACGATATTTTAAAAATAATATTCTTAGTGGGAACTTTACACATTATGTCCCATGGCAAAATCTACATAGGAAGTTTTATTTAGATATACTTTAACTAGATTTTATGCATTGTCGCCCATTTAAGCCTTCATACAGGGGTTGGATTTCATATTTCGAAAAAAATAAGAAAATGACCATAGCCGGATTTTGCAAATTATTTCACGCTACAAAATCTACATGGTATGTCTCATTTGGATGAGCTTTAACTAAAAATTACGCTTAGCCGCCGAATTAAACCTTCAAACAGGGGTTGGAGCTCATATTTCGAAAAAAAAATTCTTATAATCCGCTTAAAAGTTACGATCGGACATTAACAAAGAAAGTACATCAAAATTGTTTATTTGATTTAAATAAAAACGTAAAGGCGATATTCAAGAAATATTTTGTGGTAGTAGCTTCTGATTTTCCGAAATTGTTTCATTGCAATAGCAAAAATTATCAAGCCGACGTTTGCACACTCGATTTAACAAAAATTAGTTAAAATCGCTTGCAAAAAAATCAGAGTATAAAGTTACAAGAGAGATGAACCGAATATTATTATTAAAACATCCTATATCTACTAACTTTAGTTTAATTTAATATCAAGGATACGTGGTTGTCTTAAATCTTAATTCAATGGATTTCAAAAATTTTTAAAGGTCCAACTATACAAAATAGGTCATCAACAAACTAAATTTACGGTAATTATTATTTCTTTGCAAGGGAAAATCACCAAGCTCCTCTAATATTTTACTTTTCTATTACTATAACACCATGCATTTGAAACAGATTGTTTTAACTATTATACATGTTACAAACTATGATGAACTTTCTTTGGCAGTATGATTTATGGTGCGGTTTTCTGAATTCCTATATAAATACGGCTGTTTAAGTTTAGTTAGCACACGAGATAAAATTATTTTATTCCTAAAATAATCTAAAGTCGAGAAACGATATTTTAAAAATAATATTCTTAGTGGGAACTTTACACATTATGTCCCGTGGCAAAATCTACATAGGACGTTTTATTTAGATATACTTTAACTAGATTTGATGCATTGTCGCCCATTTAAGTCTTCATACAGGGTTTGGATTTCATATTTCGGAAAAAATAAGAAAATGGCCATAGCCGGATTTGCCAAATTATTTCACGCTACAAAATCTACATGGTATGTCTCATTTGGATGAGCTTTAACTAAAAATTACGCTTAGCTGCCGAATTAAACCTTCAAACAGGGGTTGGAACTTATATTTCGAAAAAAAAAATTCTTATAATCCGCTTAAAAGTTACGATCGGACATTAACAAAGAAAGTACATCAAAATTGTTTATTTGATTTAAATAAAAATGTAAACGCATTATTCAAGAAATATTTTGTGGTAGTAGCTTCTGATTTTCCGAAATTGTTTCATTGCAATAGCAAAAATTATCAAGCCGACGTTTGCACACTCGATTTGATAAAAATGAGTTAAAATCGCTTGCAAAAAAATCAGAGTATAAAGTTACAAGAGAGATGAAACGAAAATTAATATCAAAACATCCTATGTTTACTAACTTTAGTTTAATCTAATATCAAGGGTACGTGGTTGTCTTAAATCTTAGTTTAGTGGATTTAAAATGTTTTTAAAGGCCCAACTATACAAAATAGGTCATCAAAAAACTAAATTTACGGTAAAGAATATTTCTTTGCGAGGGAAAATCACCAGGCTCCTCTAATATTTTACTTTTCTAGCACTATAACACCATGCATTTGAAACAGATTGTTTTAACTATTATACATGTTACAAACTATGATGAACTTTCTTTGGCAGCGTGATTTATGGTGCGGTTTTCTGTATTCCTAAATAAATACGGCTGTTTAAGTTTAGTTAGCACACGAGATAAAATTATATTATTCCTTAAATAATCTAAAGTTGAGAAACGATATTTTTAAAATAATATTCTTAATGGGAACTTTACAAATTATGTCCCGTAGCCAGATCTACATAGGACGTTTTATTTAGATATACTTTAACTAGATTTTATGCATTGTCGCCCATTTAAGCCTTCATACAGGGGTTGGATTTCATATTTCGGAAAAAATAAGAAAATGGCCATAGCCGGATTTGCCAAATTATTTCACGCTACAAAATCTAAATGGTATGTCTCATTTGGATAAGCTTTAACTAAAAATTACGCTTAGCTGCCGAATTAAACCTTCAAACAGGGGTTGGAACTCATATTTCGAAAAAAAAAATTCTTATAATCCGCTTAAAAGTTACGATCGGACATTAACAAAGAAAGTACATCAAAATTGTTTATTTGATTTAAGTAAAAACGTAAACGCGGTATTCAAGAAATATTTTGTGGTAGTAGCTTCTGATTTTCCGAAATTGTTTCATTGCAATAGCAAAAATTATCAAGCCGACGTTTGCACACTCGATTTAACAAAAATTAGTTAAAATCGCTTGCAAAAAAATCAGAGTATAAAGTTACAAGAGAGATGAACCGAATATTATTATTAAAACATCCTATATCTACTAACTTTAGTTTAATTTAATATCAAGGATACGTGGTTGTCTTAAATCTTAATTCAATGGATTTCAAAAATTTTTAAAGGTCCAACTATACAAAATAGGTCATCAACAAACTAAATTTACGGTAATTATTATTTCTTTGCAAGGGAAAATCACCAAGCTCCTCTAATATTTTACTTTTCTATTACTATAACACCATGCATTTGAAACAGATTGTTTTAACTATTATACATGTTACAAACTATGATGAACTTTCTTTGGCAGTATGATTTATGGTGCGGTTTTCTGAATTCCTATATAAATACGGCTGTTTAAGTTTAGTTAGCACACGAGATAAAATTATTTTATTCCTAAAATAATCTAAAGTCGAGAAACGATATTTTAAAAATAATATTCTTAGTGGGAACTTTACACATTATGTCCCGTGGCAAAATCTACATAGGACGTTTTATTTAGATATACTTTAACTAGATTTGATGCATTGTCGCCCATTTAAGTCTTCATACAGGGGTTGGATTTCATATTTCGGAAAAAATAAGAAAATGGCCATAGCCGGATTTGCCAAATTATTTCACGCTACAAAATCTACATGGTATGTCTCATTTGGATGAGCTTTAACTAAAAATTACGCTTAGCTGCCGAATTAAACCTTCAAACAGGGGTTGGAACTTATATTTCGAAAAAAAAAATTCTTATAATCCGCTTAAAAGTTACGATCGGACATTAACAAAGAAAGTACATCAAAATTGTTTATTTGATTTAAATAAAAATGTAAACGCATTATTCAAGAAATATTTTGTGGTAGTAGCTTCTGATTTTCCGAAATTGTTTCATTGCAATAGCAAAAATTATCAAGCCGACGTTTGCACACTCGATTTGATAAAAATGAGTTAAAATCGCTTGCAAAAAAATCAGAGTATAAAGTTACAAGAGAGATGAAACGAAAATTAATATCAAAACATCCTATGTTTACTAACTTTAGTTTAATCTAATATCAAGGGTACGTGGTTGTCTTAAATCTTAGTTTAGTGGATTTAAAATGTTTTTAAAGGCCCAACTATACAAAATAGGTCATCAAAAAACTAAATTTACGGTAAAGAATATTTCTTTGCGAGGGAAAATCACCAGGCTCCTCTAATATTTTACTTTTCTAGCACTATAACACCATGCATTTGAAACAGATTGTTTTAACTATTATACATGTTACAAACTATGATGAACTTTCTTTGGCAGCGTGATTTATGGTGCGGTTTTCTGTATTCCTAAATAAATACGGCTGTTTAAGTTTAGTTAGCACACGAGATAAAATTATATTATTCCTAAAATAATCTAAAGTTGAGAAACGATATTTTTAAAATAATATTCTTAATGGGAACTTTACACATTATGTCCCGTAGCCAGATCTACATAGGACGTTTTATTTAGATATACTTTAACTAGATTTTATGCATTGTCGCCCATTTAAGCCTTCATACAGGGGTTGGATTTCATATTTCGGAAAAAATAAGAAAATGGCCATAGCCGGATTTGCCAAATTATTTCACGCTACAAAATCTAAATGGTATGTCTTATTTGGATGAGCTTTAACTAAAAATTACGCTTAGCTGCCGAATTAAACCTTCAAACAGGGGTTGGAACCCATATTTCGAAAAAAAAAATTCTTATAATCCGCTTAAAAGTTACGATCGGACATTAACAAAGAAAGTACATCAAAATTGTTTATTTGATTTAAGTAAAAACGTAAACGCGGTATTCAAGAAATATTTTGTGGTAGTAGCTTCTGATTTTCCGAAATTGTTTCATTGCAATAGCAAAAATTATCAAGTCGACGTTTTCACACTCGATATGACAAAAATTAGTTAAAATTAAAATCACTTGCAAAAAAATCAGAATATAAAGTTACAAGAGAGATGAAACGAATATTATTATCAAAATATCCTATGTCTACTAACTTTAGATTAATTTGATATCAAGGGTACGTGGTTGTCTTAAATCTTAATTCAATGGATTTAAAATGTTTTTAAAGGTCCAACTATACAAAATAGGTCATCAAAAAACTAAATTTACGGTAATTATTATTTCTTTGCGAGGGAAAATCACCAAGCTCCTCTAATATTTTACTTTTCTAGCACTATAACACCATGCATTTGAAACAGATTGTTTTAACTATTATACATGTTACAAACTATAATGAACTTTCCTTGGCAGCGTGATTTATGGTGCGGTTTTCTGTATTCTTAAATAAATACGGCTGTTTAAGTTTAGTTAGCACACGAGATAAAATTATATTATTCCTAAAATAATCTAAAGTTGAGAAACGATATTTTTAAAATAATATTCTTAATGGGAACTTTACACATTATGTCCTGTGGCAAGATCTACATAGGACGCTTTATTTAGATATTCTTTAACTAGATTTTATGCATTGTCGCCCATTTAAGCCTTTAGGATAGGATGCTTCATTTGGATGTACTTTAACTAAATTTTCAGTATTATTTCCCATTTAAGCATTCAAGCAGTAGCTGGAACTCATTTTTCGTGGAAAACACAAAATAGCCGTAGTCGCATCTTTGCAGAAAATGTCCCGTGACAAAATCCCTATGAGATGCTTTATTTGGATGTACTTTAACTAAATGTTACGTATTGTCTCCCATTTCAGCCTTCATACAGGTTGGAGCTCATATTTCGGAAAAAACATAAAATAGTTCTAGGTCGGATATTTGCAGACTATGTCCCGTGACAAAATGTACATAGAATGATTCATTTACATTTCTTTTAACTAAGAACAACCAAGCAATATCGCACATTTAAGCCATCATACAGAGTTGGATCTCATATTTCGGGAAAAATAAAAAAATAGTCATCTTGCAAATTATTTCATGCGACAAATATACACGGTATGTGTCACTTGGATGTCCTTTAACTAGAAAAGACGCATAGCCGCAGAATTAAACCTTCAAACAGGGGTTAAAGCTCATATTTCGTGAAAAACATAAAGTAGCCGAGGTCGCATCTTTGCAGATTTTTTCCCGTGACAAAATTTACATAAAATGCTTCACTTAGATTTCATTCAACTTAAAACCATGCAATATCGCATCATTAAACTTTCATACTGAGTCAGGTCATAATTTAAAAAAAATAAAAAAATAGGCATTAGTCGGACCTTGCAATTTACTTCAAGCGTCAAAATATACATGGTATGTGTCATTTGGATATTCTTTAACTAATAACGACATATAGCCCCCGAATTAAACCTTCAAACCGGGTTTAAAGCTAATATTTCGTGAAAAACATAAAATAGCGGTAGTCGCATCTTCGCAAATAATGTCTCGGGACAAAATCTACATTAAAATTTATTTTAACTAAAAACCACGCTTAGAACGTAAGTACATCTAAACTAAACCATTTAGGTATTCAATTTAAATAAATGAGTTAAAATCACTTAAAAAAAAAACGAATATAAAGCTACAAGAGAGGTGAAACGAATATTATTATTAAAAACATCCTATGTCTACTTACGATCATATCAGGAATCAACAAATTATATCAAGAATTATTTGGTTTAATTTGATTTGAAGGTTACGTTGTTGTCGTTAACTCATAATTCAATTGATTTAAAATGTTTTATGGGTCTGACTATATAACATAGGTCATCAAAAAATAGATTAACTGCAATTATTATTATTTGTTTACATGAGAAAATCACCAAACCGGGACCCAGACGGCTTTTATTATTATTATTATTATTATTATTATTATTATTATTATTATTATTATTATTATTATTATTATTATTATTATTATTATTATTATGTTTTCAGTGTTCTGTTTCTCAGCTTTTTGTTGGTAAGGCTGCTGTTATTTACAGTACAGAGAAGAAATTCATCTTAACCTGTACTGTTTAGAAACTTCCGTACTATAATATGGCAAGTTTGGAGGATGACGCTTTTCTGAATAAGTTGGTATAAATAAACTGAAAGGCCCAGTTTTTCCAAGTTGGGCTTGAAATTTTTCGTCATAGCTCCCTCCACCGATATTATGATCGGAATTATGTCGATTTTATCTAGCTTCCATATATTTTTTATCTCTATAGCCAAATTCGAGTACTTGGTCTTCTTCTCCGATTCGGTTTTAGAGAGGTTGTGTGTTAGTGGGCAACCTATATCGATTATGAAAGCTTTCTTGGTGGTTTTTTCGATGAGAAGAATATCCGGACGGTTGTGGTCTACTGTTCTATCCGTTATTATTGGCCTGTCCCAGTATAAGTGATATTCAGGGGATTCAAGGACTGGCTCGGGTGAGTATTGGTAGTATGGTGGGAGGTTTTCCCTTAGCCCTAGTTATTATTATTATTATTATTATTATTATTATTATTATTATTATTATTATTATTATTATTATTATTATTATTTTTCTCAATGTTAGTTTTCACAGCTTTTTGTTGGTATTGCTGGTATTATTTCCATTACAGAGGAAATTCATCTTAACCTGTACTGTTTAGAAACTTCCGTACTATATGGCATGTTTGGAGGATGACGCTTTTCTGAATTAGTTGGTATAAATAACCTGATAGGCCCAGTTTTTCCAAGTTGGGCTTGAAATTTTTCGTCATTGCTCCCTCCACCGATATTATGATTGGAATTATGTCAATTTTATCCAGCTTCCATATATTTTTTATCTCTATAGCCAAATTCGAGTACTTGGTCTTCTTCTCCGATTCGGTTTTAGAGAGGTTGTGTGTTAGTGGGCAACCTATATCGATCATGAAAGCTTTCTTGGTGGTTTTTTCGATGAGAAGAATATCCGGACGGTTGTGGTCTACTGTTCTATCCGTTATTATTGGCCTGTCCCAGTATAAGAGATATTCAGGGGATTCAAGGACTGGCTCGGGTGAGTATTGGTAGTATGGTGGGAGGTTTTCCCTTAGCCCTAGATTATGGGCCAGTTCCTTGTGGATGATCTTTGCCACCTGATTATGTCTCCCCAGGTAAGCGTTGGGGGCCATAGCACCAACCCGCCGTTCTATCGTCTCTCCGGGGCAGTTGCTTTTTCTGCACACATCTTCCACATTCCTTTTCATGATGACCTTTTCATAGTTTCGAGTTCGAATGACACGGTCTTGGATAGAGATAATAAAACCTTCTGTTTCAGCGTAAAGTTGCCTTTTCTCTAACCAATTCAGTGACATTTCTCTATCTATGAGTGGATTTTGGAGTGCAGTAGGGTATTTGCCGTGTAGAGCTTTTTCTTGCCAAGTTACAAGCTGTTGACTTGGCGGCGCGCGGATGATGTTAGGTAATCCGTTTTGCTTTAAGTTAAGGGCTGTATATCCAGCATCTGCTGCTACCACTTTTTTAAGAATTTCCCCATTCGATTCTTGGAAGTATTTTCTCATAGAGGTCTCTTGCGACCTGCACAAGTTATATATATTAATGAGACCTCTTCCTCCCTCCTTTCGTTTTAGGTAGATTCTTTCAAGTGCAGAGCGTGGGTGGTGGAATCTGAATTTTGTTAGCAGCCTGCGCGTAAGCCTATCTAATTCGTGCAAATCCGTGTCTGAATACTTAAGGATTCTGAATGAGTAGGTAAGTATTGGTATTGCCCAGGTGTTGACGGCAGTAGTAAGGTTACCAGCATTCAGGTGAGTATTAAAAAGCTTTGTTAGTCTGCTTTTGTATTTGTTTTGTTTCATTGCCTTCAAGCAGTCTACCATTTTGTTCAGTCTTTCCGCGTACGACATTCAAGATTGCATACGTGTCTAATCCAAACGACATTTTGATGTCATCGCTAAATGTCTTGGTTATTTGAATTAGGGACTGTAGGTGGGTTTTGCTTTCAGCGTAGAGTTTGATATCGTCCATAAATAGAAGGTGGTTTATTCTAAAATTTTCAGTTAAGTTGGGACGATATCTGTAGGATGTTGATTTTAGTAGTGAGGACAGTGGGTTCATGGCCAAAATGAACCAGAGGGGGCTTAAAGAGTCGCCTTGAAATATACCTTTTGAAATATTTATATTGCCAAGCTTCTCTTGTCCAATATGGAGATTGGTATTCCATTGCTCCATTAGGGTGCCTAACATGTTGCGTATTAGGGGGTGTACTTTGTATATTTGCAATATTTTCTTTAGCCAGTCGTGAGGAACAGTTCTGGGTTTAGGAGAGCTTTGCTAAAGCAGTTTGCTATTATAGGGTGTAAGCTGTTGAAGGTTTTAAGCCAAAAGTTATGAATTTGGTCAGGTCCTGGTGATTTCCAGTTAGCCAAGTTCTTAGTGGCATCCCTTATATCAATGGATGTTACTTGCAGCTCAGGCATTTCTTGCAAAGTTTCAGCCTCGGCTTCAACTTTTTCGTGCCAGCTTGCTTCTTCATTGAAATGGGACGCGTCAGATCAAATATTACTCCAAAATGCATTAAATTGGTCTTTATTTATGTCATTAGTTGGAGTAACGTCATTTTCTTCTTGGTTTAATGTCCTATAGAAGGTTTTTTGGTTCATAGTAAACTGTTGGTTTTGAACCTTCCTCTTTGTGGCTTTATTGTATCATCTTAGACGGGCACCTTTAGCCTACATTTTTGTCTAATGTTGTCTCTTACGATTGTTAGCAGCCGTTTTATATCGGGACTGTCTAAAGGAATACTCTCTGCTTTCAGCATATCTTTAACCTTTTTAGCAACCTTGCTGCTAGAGTTTCCACTTAGATGTTCTCCAATAATATCACTTTGTGCTCTTAACTGGCTTATTTGTTTTTCTAGTCTCATTTTCCAAGCGGGTACCACTTGTTTCTTGGTACTTTTCTTATCAGTTCTCTGATATAATGCCTGACCATTGAGTTCATTTACAGTTGCTGCTGCAGCATATAACCCACTGTGTAATGTCTCGAGGTCCTCAGTTCTATTTAAGGACGTCCCTGCTGCTAGGTTTACTCTCGCTAGTATTTCGTGGGTTCCTTTCTTGAATCTTAGCTTAGGGATACTCGGCCTCAAGGTCGGGTCACTATTTTCGAATAAGGACAAATTTTCCAAATATTTTTGGTTTGTATTGTCCTGTAGTGTAAGAATAAATTAAATATAAATATATAAATTGTTTCTTGTAGTGACTGTAGAATTTGTACACTTAGTATTAATTATTATGATAACCAATATATAGACGTAAGGTAATTAAGGTGATTTATTTATAATAAACATAATTTTGTAACATAAGCAATTTTGTCATGGGTACATGATTTTTTACTTTTTCATAGAATAGAGATAATTTTAAGTTGAAAGCAGAGAGTTTTATTTAACAAAAGCGGGTAGTAAACCCTTTAAAATCCCTTCATCACATGGCGATCCTGCCTGCGAACCACGTTGAGGTCTAAATATCAATAAAATGGGCAAGACGCAGAGCAAAGAAGAAATAATAATAGCACAAGCAGGGAATAGCGGTGGCCAAACTAATAGCCCCAGTACCCATGGTTTTGGCTCTATCCAAGATATCCTAAGTATATGTATTATTGTGTTGTTGGCAATTTTCTTTGGCTGGTGTATATTTAGGAGAGTTTAAAAAACGATGGTACAGAGAGTGCGTGCAGAAATTCGACAAGAAATCGGGAGAAGCCGAGAAACAGTCTAAAATTAAAGGAGCATGGTAAATTTAATGGATAAAAAATGGGATGTCGGTGCCTACTGAATTTGTATATTTACTGGATGAAGTCAAAGTATTCAAGAGGAATTTATTGAAGGACAATACGGAAATACGGCAAAAGAAGAAATATAATCTACGTAAGCTAATTAAATTTAAAGATTATACATTAGAATTAAGGACCATTAGAGAAACTTTTAATGCAAAATCAAACGAGCCTAAGGTAATAGATAAAGTAAGGGAACATATACAGCAGATAGAACAATATCTGAAAGCTAGTCAAGATATTTTACAATCTAGGTTAGGGGATATCACGATAGCGGGGATAGAAAGCGAAAGTTTGATTTCCTCTGACTCAGATTCAGAAAATTTTGACAGAGTTACAGCAAAGATGGCTCAAAAATTCGATCCCAAAACTGCATCAAGCCTTCTACCAGTTATGGATGGTTCTGAAACTGTAACTTTACAATTAATTAAGGGCATTGAATGGTATGATGCACTTTTGGATGACGCGGGTAAATCATTGTTAATCACATATTATTATGTACAAAAACGCGTTTATCGGGAAATGCAAATATTAGGTTAAAATCAGCCTATGCTTCAAATTAATTGTTAGTTACGGATCTTAGGCAGCATTTTATTACAAAAAAATCCGCGACCGCTTTATCATCTCAGCTAAATAACATAAGACAAGGGTCAAAGTCTGTAGAAGAGTTTGGGAAAGCGATTGAAGAATTAATGGTCGACCTAACTATATCTCAGTCTGGGGGAGACTCTGGAGTGATGGATATTTTAAGGGCGGTCAATGAGAAAATCGCTATAAGCTCTTTTGCTAACGGTCTTCAAAATTTCAGCTTGCGAACCATAGTAAAAGCGCGAAATTACGATACTCTTAGCGAGGCAATTGGTAGTGCGAAAGATGAACACCTAGGCGAAACAAATACAAAACCCTTATACCATTGCGAGGTAAAGGGAATAATTGCTCACACCATTATAATAATAGGCGCGAACAAAATACAAACTTCCGAAGTAATAGGGGTGCAAATAATTTTGGTGCTACCACTAACAATTTTAGGGGTTATTTTTCGCGTGGTCAGCAAGGTAATAATACTTTTAGAGGGAAAGGTTCTCGCTCTAATAATAATTATTCACCACGAGGACAGTATGGTACTAGAGGACGTTTCTTTGGTAATAGTTCAAATCAAAGAGGATATTATATGAATTCCGACGATTTTAATAATAATACCAATTGTAATACTAATAGCGACACATTTTTTCGAGGCCCACCTAAATAAAAATACAAATTTTCCTGACCCATTACTAACGGGCTTAATTTTATTTATGTGAAATATAAAAATAAAAATTTTGAAAAATTTTACTTGATACCGGGGCTTTAATAAGTGTCATTTTTTAAGACGTCATAGACAAAACAGAAAAAATTAATTATTTAAAGAAAATAAAAATTAACGGGGTCTCTGGGACAATAATTTCGCAAGGTTCGACAAATTTATGGTTAGATATAAATGGTGCAAAAGTGTGTCACGAGTTTTTGCTGATTGACAGTTTTGAGGACAATGTGCATGGTTTAATTGGAACATTTTTTTTTACGCGATACTTGGCTAAGCTAGACTACGAAAACTTCCGTTTATCATTTAATGTAAACAATAAAAAATTATTAACGTCTATTCACTCGAAATATGAGAATTATACTTGCATACCGGCTAGACATGAAGTAATAAAATATTTTCATACCAACACAAATGAAGAATGCGTTGTAATGCCAGACGAAATTTGTGAAGGTGTATTTGTTGCGTCAATTTTGGTAAAATCAATTTCTAATCGTATTCCGGTACGAATTCTCAATACACGCAATCATGATGATAACATAAAAAATTTTGCTCCAAAAATTGTGCCATTATACTATTATGATATATGTCAGTATAACCCAGTCCACACAACTGTAAACAGAATAGATAAATTGTTAAGAACCGTAAAATTAGATATTCTTGAAAAATCACAAAAATTTTCTTTACAAAAAATGTGCTCTAAATATTCAGATGTTTTTCACTTAAAAGGGGAAACTTTAACTACGACCAAAATTTACAAACAAAAAATTCACCTGCAACCTAACACAAGTCCTGTTTATGTCAAACCTTATCGTTTACCTTATTCTCAGAAAACGGAACTTAACAAACAAATTGGTAAAATGCTCCACGAAAAAATAATTGAAGAAACCTCTTCTCCCTGGTCGGCCCCTATTTTACTAGTACCTAAAAAAGCGGATGAGCAAGGAAATAAAACGTGGAGAATGGTAATAGATTATAGAAAAACTTTAAATTCAAATATACAGGATGATAAATTTCCGTTACCGTGTATATCCGAAATTTTAGATTCTTTGTCCGGAGCGGTATATTTTTCACATTTAGATTTATCGCAAGGATATTATCAGATTGAGCTAGAGAAAGAAAGTAGGCCTTGTACAGCATTTGTAACTGACCAAGGACAGTTTCAAATGACTAGACTGCCAATGGGACTTAAAATAAGTCCTAGTTCTTTCTCTAGAGTCTAGAGCCATGTCGATTGCTTTATCTGGACTAACTTATTCGTCTTGTTTTGTTTACTTGGTCGACTTAATTATTTTCGGTAATAATCTAGAAACTCATAACAGTAACTTAATAAAAGTACTACAAAGATTACGCGACGTTAATCTCAAGCTAAATCCTGAAAAATGTGACTTTTTGAAAAAAGAACTTTTATATCTCGGACACGTCATTTCAGCAGACGGTGTTTGTCCCGATCCTCAAAAAGTGCAGGCTATACAAAACTATCCTGTACCAAAAGACGAAAAGGAAGTCAAGAGGTTTGTGGCATCAGCAAATTTTTATAGAAAAAACATAAAACATTTTGCACAAATAGTTGCTCCATTAAATTATTTGACGCGTAAGGGTGTACACTTTCAATGGACACCAGAATGTCAAAAAGCTTTTGAAACCCTGAAGCAAGCACTAGTGAGTCCACCAGTGTTACAATTTCCAAATTTTTCCGAGGCTAATACTTTTATAGTGACATCAGATGCTTCCAATAAAGCTTTAGGAGCTACTCTCTCGAACGGAGATGGTTCGCCAGTGTCATATATTTCTAGACAGTTAAATAAGGCAGAGGTGAACTATCCCGTTATTGAAAAAGAACTTTTGGGAATTGTTTTTGCAGTAAAAAGTTTCAGAAATTACCTATTTGGGAGAAAATTTATTATTTATACTGATCATAGGCCACTTGTTTACCTTTTTGGAATGAATAATCCGTCTAGCAGGCTTACCAAATTTCGATTATTACTAGAAGAGTATGATTTTGACGTAAGATATATAAAAAGTAGTAAAAATGTAGTAGCAGACGCACTATCTAGAATTGAAACTACATCGGAAGAACTCAAACAAATGTCAAACAGCGTGTGCAACACAATGTTTGTTATGACAAGGCAACAAGCTAAGAAAGAATTAAATAAGCAAAGTTTTGATAGTTCCTTACACGAAAGGCTTGATCACCCAGGAATGGTGGGACTTTTAAAACCGCAGAAAAATTCTTGTGAAGCACGTTGCATTTCAGAATTTGAATTTAATAATTTATCAAAAAATAAAAAATATGATTATTGTACACGCCATATAATTTTTTCAGAAAACGAAAATGTATTAAAAATTAAGAATTCTCGATTTACGTTCGTATGCCATAATACATCGTTGAGAGAACTTAAGAATATTTGCAAAAAATATAAGGTACCAAAAATATATATATTAAAAAATAAAAATAATGCGCAATTAATAAATATTATCGGTAGGGATCCCTCAGAATTAAAAATGGCTAATATAAAAATTTCAATTATAAAAGATGTACAAAAAATATCGGATATAGAAATGCGTCAAATAATATTAAATGATTTTCATATGCTACCGAGCGGCGGTCATACAGGTAATAACAGAATGTATAATAACATAAAAAAGTACTATTTTTGGACAAGTTTACATGCAGACGTTAGCGATTTTGTAAAGGTTTAAACATTCTAGGCCTAATATTGAGCCGATGTCAATAACCACAACTGCTTCGTCCGCTTTTCAAAAATTATTTTTAGACCTGGTAGGATCTTTGCCGGAAGACATATACGGAAATAAATATATACTAACATTGCAGTGCGAATTATCAAAATTCGAAGGTTACCCAATCAAAAATAAGGAAGCACAAACGGTTGGAAAATCTTTTGTGGATAACTTTATTTTAAGATATGGGATACCTGAAACAATTGTGTCAGATCAAGGAACAGAATTAAGAGCCACAACTCTAAAAGAAGTTTGCAAAATTTTACAAATTAAACAACTTTCTTCAACAGCTTATCACCACCAAACACTAGGATCATTGGAAAATACACATAAAAATCTAGGCGCGTATTTACGAATACAAACAGCAGAACACCCTGACAGTTGGAGTTCATGGGTTCAGTTCTGGTGTTTTGCATTCAACAATACTGTTCACACTAACACAAAGTACACTCCATACGAACTTGTGTTTGGTAAGCAATGCAAACTCCCTTCAAATATTAACACGGGTACTGAACCATTGTACAATTTCGATAACTACCCACTAGAACTAAAATATAGACTACAGAAAGCTTGGGATGATGCCAAAAATAACCTTATTTAGTCAAAAATACAACGAAAAAATAATCACGATTTTAAAGTTAACGCGAAAACTTATAAAAAAGGCGACCAAGTTTTAGTAAAAAATGAAACCGGGAATAAACTCGAACAAATTTTTACCGGTCCATATGTGGTAGTAAAAGATAAGTCACCAAATATTGTAATTTTAATAGGGAATAAATTTAAAGAAATTCACAAAAATAGAGCTAAATTGTATAATGATAGTAACCAGCGTTTGTAAGAAAAGTTTGTAAATACAGATACGCCTTTATGTTTCGCGTTTATGGAAACGCGTTTTTAAAAAATTTACTTTTTTATTTTATTTTACAATTGTAAAATTGAAAAATAGAGTACAATAAAAAACATATATGTTTACTTGATAAAGTCTATGTCAAATCTGAATGTTGAAAGCCAAGTAGAATGCACTGTTCGGTTCTCGTGGGAACCGTGCTTAGGTCAGCATTCTGCAACGCAGCAGTTCTATGAATTACCGAACACATAACTCCTCCATCCCTAAAAGGAACTCGAGGGTGGAACCATCTGAGTTGCTATAAACGGTGCTTCAACTGGATTTCTTTTGGCTGCTGTAGGCTTCTTCTTGCGTAATAATTTGTAGATTTTTTCTTTTCGTGTAATCAGGAAGTATATAGTGATACATGAGACTAGCGTTACGACGCAGGCCAGAGACCAAGTGGAATAGCTTGAATGGAGATGGAGTTCTTCCAGTGGCTCCTCTTGTAGCTGCTGGAGCTGAACTTCGTGGAGTTTATCCAATGATACCTTTTCTAGTTTAAGTTTATGTACTTCCAAGGTGGGGATATGGAGCTCTTTGATATCTTGTAGTGTGACTGGGTGGCCGGAAATAATACCTTTTTCATTTTTGTAAATAAACTTTGTGTCTTTTATTGCGCAATTTGGCGGAACAACAAAAAGGTAGGTCCCTTGTAGTAGGGCGACGTCATTTTCGGTGCATTCAGCTTGAAGCTTCTTGGTTTTGGGAAAGATACCAATGTAGTGAGCATCATTGATTTCTTCGATGATTTCTTCACCGACATGGACAGGAACTTGTTGACATTTCTCTATTTTGGGTCCATTGGAAAGTAAAGATGTTACACAGTCTAGGTTGTCCTGTAGTGGTAAGAGGTGGTTCTTCATGCAGAGAAAATTTGGTCTTAGGTCGATGCACTCGTCTTCTTGGTATTGGTAGTCATTGTTGCTTATAACAAGGTATGTGGATGGTGGAATTATTATTGATTGGTTTTGGTTTGGAATGGAATACAAATGATAGTGATCGAAGGTATCGGGATGTACCAGAGGAAAATCGAGTGAAAAAATAATTTTGTCTTTAATATAGAAAACATTTGTTTCTACTATGCTATAATATTTTAGGTAGTTATTATCATTAAATAATATTTGCGAATGACTATGAATTTTATATAGGTTATTTACGATTTCTTTGAGGTCTGTGGGAGAGACGATGCTGTGGTGTAGTGTCTTAAGACTTGCGAAACTTATAGCATTTTCTATTTCTGAAAGAAAGTTTAGCAACGAGTCTAAGTTTAATTTGATTTCATCTAATATTTCTCGTATTTCTATATAATGGGTGTAACTAAAAGCAAGGTCGTTTAGGTCTTTCCGTATTTCCTCAATTTTTGATTCGATTAATTTTTGATTACGAGTTACGCTCGTCATAGTTTCGTTAATGTTTTGCATTAAATTTGATGTTAGAGACATTTGTTTGTTTACCTTCTTTACTATTTTATTTTGGTTAGATTCCAGCTCTGACAAACTGTCATTAATTTCTCTAGCATCTTCCTGATCTAAATTACCAGAAATATATTTTACTAGAGAGCCTAATGGGTTTATAAGGCCCCGTTTATTTCTTTTATCTGGAAATAATGATTGTAGTTTTCTGTTAACAACTGTTACTTCGTATTCTAAATGTTTGTATGCACTATACAGGGGATCTGTATGAATGGTAGCGGACTTATTAAATAGTCCTTCTAAGTTATTGTATTGATTTGTTATGGACTTGATTTGGTTTTGGAGAGGTTGAAGTTGAATATAATGTAGAAAAGTATGAGAGGCGATTTTTATTTTAGCAGATCCCAGTTTAAAGGGTAGGATTCCCGGGTTGGACTGGAGGGGTCGTATCTGGATTTTCTGTGTCATCGAGGTTTGAACCAGAAAGGTCATCAGCCTGTAACAACGATTTGTCTATAAATTTTCGGGGGTTTTTAAATACTTGTTTGTGGTAAGTATTAAGAGGGGTTGTAACGGTAAGATTGTTACTTCTTACTACATGTTCGGGTCGATAAGGCGGTTTTGTTTTTGACTGTCTGTCTGTCAGTTTTCTATACGCAATAGTACCTGGCTCGACGTCTGGTGGGTCATCGCGTTTTTCATTTAATTTTGATATGATATTAGATTTTTGTTTAGATGTATTCTCGTGTATCTTTTTGTATAGGTCAACCATAATTTCTTTGTGTTCGTTTATTTGGTGACTAATTGGTTCCGCTTGATTATCGATATCGATCGGGTCTTTAAGTTCCAAATGTCCTAATAGTAAGTCAATCGGTTTTCGTTTAGTTGCCGAATGAATAGAATTATTGTAGCCTAGGACTGCGTACGTGATTTTTTCGAAAGGGTTTAAGTTGGGTTTTGTAATAGATAATGTACGCATGTGTTCTAGTATTGTAGAATGAAATCGTTCTACAATAGCATTACTATTGGGGTTTAATGGTAGTGTATAATGCCAGTTGATTTTGTATAGTTTTGCAAAATCTTTTAATAAATTTTGGGAAAATTCAATTCCATTATCAGAAATTATGTTTTCGGGTATCTTGTATGAAGAAATAAACTGTAATAGTGATTGGTATACGTGTAATGCCGACAGACTAGGTAATACGTAGGCTTGGCCAAATCGAGAAAAACTATCGCAGATTGTGAGGGTTACGGTGTTGCCAAATTTAAATGTGTCTATGTGAATCGTTTCAAATGGTTTTTTTGGAGTAGGCGTTAATTGTAATCTAATTAATGGCGGATGGCGGTCATATTTTACTTGTTGACAGATATGACAATTATTAATAAATTTTCTGACGTCATCGCTCAACTTAGGCCAGTAATATTTAGTCCTTAATTCGTCGATCGTTTCGTGGATGCCGCGATGGTTCGTAATACCTTCGTGTTGCGTTTTTACGAGGCTCTGCTGCGTGTTTTCGCGTGTGACGTCATGTAAGAGGGTGTTGGATTTAAGAAGTCTATATGTAGAATTTTTAAAAGTTTCCGGGATAAACTTACACATTTCTTTATAAAAATTTTGATCGTCATCGTTTTCGAAGTAAAACACATATTGCCTTTTTGGTTCGGCATATTCTTTTAAGAATTGTATTGTTTGTTCGCGAAACGTTTCGTTTGTCACGTAGAGATGCCACCGCGTACGATTGATCGGGTTGCCAAAAATTCTTTTCATCTCAATGCGTGGATTTTGGTCAACTTTTTTAATTATGATTTGGCAGAGAAAATAATTTATAGGTTTTTCAGTAATATTAATGGTTAATATGGGATTTTCGGCACTAGTGTGCACTGTCTCGTTGTCGGTATTTTCGTCCGGGTCAGCTTGTACTATTATCGATTGATTATCGGTTTCACGGCTTGTCGAGGGTTGTGGATTTAACACAGCATTAGTAGTTTCATTACTCGTAGAGGGTTGTGTGTCTAAGACAGGGTTTTCGTTAAATTCGTTCATGTATTGTAAAACAGGTGGGAGGTTAGTTTCGGTGGGGTATATTTCTACCCTAGAAAGCGCGTCCGCGTTTGTATTTTTCTTTCCTTTTTTATATATTATCTCGTAGTCGAACTCTTCGAGCTTTAATCTCCACCGAACTAAACGGGAATTTGGTTCTTTTAGAGACATCAACCATTGAAGAGGCTTGTGGTCCGTGATAATTTTAAATTTTCTGCCAAACAAGTAGGGCCTAAAATATTTAGTTGCCCATACAATGGCCAGTAATTCTTTTTCTATAGTCGAGTAGTTTTGTTCCGCGTTGTTAAGAGTGCGCGACGCGTACGCGATAGGTTTGTCTTTTCCTATTATTCCTTGTGATAAGACGGCGCCGACGGCGACGTTACTTGCGTCGGTAGTCAGATTAAAATCTTTAGAGAAGTCCGGATATTCTAAAATCGGGTCATTAATTAAAAGTGCTTTGCAATCTTCAAATGTTTTTATATATATTGGGTCTTCAATATTAATTGTGGAGCCCTTTTTTAAACAATTGGTAAATGGCTTCGTAATATTTGCAAAGTTTTTTATGAATTTTCTATAGTATCCCAAAAGCCCTAAAAAACCTTTAATTTCTTTTGTTGTTTTTGGAATGGGATAGTTTGAGATTGCATTTATTTTGTCCGGATTTGGTTTTATACCTTCAGGTGTTATAATATGGCCAAGAAACGCGACTTCTTTGCGCAAAAACTCTGACTTGTCGAGTTGAATTTTTAGATTGCTTTCACGCAGTTTTTGGAAAACAGCTTTTAGGTTAACTATGTGCTCTTGAAGAGAGGTTGAGAAGACAATTATGTCGTCCATGTAGACAAAACATATTTTATTTATTAGTTGTTTAAGCACGTTATCCATGACGCGTTGAAATGTTGCGGGGGCGTTCTTGAGCCCAAAGGGCATGCGCAGATACTCGTAATGCCCGTTCTCGACATTAAACGCGGTCTTTTTGATGTCGTCGTGATGCATTTCTAACTGATGAAAGCCGCTGGCTAAATCTAAAGTCGAGAAGTATTGACAACGGCCAAGTTTGTCGAGAATGTCCGTTATATTTGGAAGTGGGTATCGATCATCGATAGTTTTATCGTTTATTTTTCGGTAGTCCACAACTATGCGCCATTTCTTTTTCCCGGATGCGTCGGATTTTTTCGGCACGATCCAAATTGGGGATGACCAGGGTGAGTCACTTGGTCTTATAATTCCCTGATTTAACATGTCGTTTATTTGTTTTTCGACTTCTGGCTTGTGGATGAATGGATATCGATACGATTTCGTATATACCGGCGTTTCGTCCGTTGTTTTTATGCGGTGTTTGACTTGATTTGTAAATGTCAAGGGCGAATTTTCGCGATGAAAAATATCAGAAAATTCTATGCATAATTTTTCAATGTGATATTTCTCTTCGGCGTTCATGTGTTGCGTTCTTATTAATTCGGATACATCGATTTTTCCCGAAATTTTGTTATGTTCTACGGTAACGTGAAATATTTCGTATTCATTTTCGGCGAAAGATTTGACCGGTATCGGAGAATAGAGATAAATTTCTTGTACATTCTCAGTGCCATTTTGAATATCAACCGGAGCATATCCGTTTGTCGATGTTGTCAAGCATTCGCGAATAACGCAGTTAAATAGTCTTGTTTCGATAATAGTGACGTCACCATCTGCTACGGTGATGGGTATTTTTAAGGTTTCTATGCTGTATGGTTCAATGCGTGCGAAAAATAGAAGTTTGTTTTTTGATTCGTAATGAGTTAAGGGTAATTTAGCTGAGGGTGTTTTTAAAACAGAGTTTTGTAAGTCTAACTGAACATTTAGGGATTTTAAAGTCTCATAACCAATAAGGCCATCAAAAAAATGGTGGAATTTAAATAAATAAAATTTTATATTGTTTTCAGAGTTAAATTCTTGAAATGCTGGTATTTCGGCACATAAATCCCTGCTAGTAGTTTGAAATATTGATGATATAGTGAATGGTTCCTTTTTAATACAATCTGAAAAATATTTTTCGGCAATTTCTGGGTTTAAAAATGATTTTGTCGCACCGGTATCGATTAGTAATTTTATAGGTGGATTTAATATTTTTATATATGGTAAGTCTTTGCGGTCATAAATTGAATGAATTTCTATATGATTGGTTCGTGAGGCGTAATTTTCTGAAAATTTTGCTCGGACTCGTCGTTTTGTTCAGGGGCGTATTTATTGTTTTGTTCCTCGAAATTTTCGCGGTTTTCGTATTGTTGGTTAGGTACGTTTACATAGTTTTGGTTGTCATAACTGGGATAGAAATAATCGGGTTCATAGGAACTATAATTTTGGTAGGAAGGACCGGGGGTGTTCGGGTCAAAGAAAGAGGGTTGTTCCATGTTATAGAGTTCTTCGAAAACAAGGTTTGGTCTAGTGTATCGGGGAGGTTGTTGTTGCATCATGGTTCTAGGTTTTGGGAAAGTCCCGTGTGAAATTCCGCTCATAGGGGTTGGTTTTGGTTGATATTGAGTTTGGGGGTTATGTTTCCAAACATTTGTTGGATTTTTAGGGGGCCCAAAGACTTGTCTATTCGTTGGAAATCTTTGATTGAATATGGGCCTAGGTTGAATATTAATGGGGCCGCGTGGAAAAGTAGGGTTAGAATAAGATTGTTGGGGGAAATTAGGTTGAAAATTATTATTATTATAAAAATTATGCGGTTGATTGTTATTATTGTAAAAAGTATTAGGTTGGTTGTTATTAAATTTTTGTACTGGTTTATTTTTTTGAAATTCGACTTGTGGTTTTTGTAAATGACGGATATTATTTTCTGATATAATGAACTGTCTGGCAACTGCTAAAGAATTAGGTCGCATAGCACGAATAGTCGAACCTAAGGGATCTTTTAATCCCGCTAAAAATATTTTTAAGGCATGTTTATTGTAAAATTCTTTCTTTACACCAGTAATATCTGCGTTATTTTCATGTGTGTCTACGTAGTTATGCAGAGCACTTAGATTCGACATTATTCTAGTATAAAATTGTAAAGAAGGTTCATTATTTCCTTGTCTCAATTGGTCTAAATCAAACAATAAACCGTTTTCGTCTCGTTGATCACCAAAGTGAGAAATTAGGGCGCTTGTTACGCTCGCCCAGTCTTTCGCAATACAAATGCTATAAACTTCCCTAGCTTTGCCTATCAATTTTGCATAAATACCGTAAATAAGTGTGACGTTTTGAACAGAGTTCCTATTTTCAGGTGTTGCGTCCCAGTAAGTTTTAATTAAAGTATTGGCAGTATCCAAAAAGGAAGATAATTCTAGTGGGTTCCCGTCAAATTTGGGAACAATTTCTAAAAGTTTACTGTCAAATTTTGGTGTTGCCATTTTTGTTTTAATATTACTTGGGTTCTCTTCTACTTTGTTTAAAGAAAGATTCGAAAATAACCTATCTAAATTAAAATCAGTTTCAGTACTGATGAAGTCGTTTAAATCTAACTCGTTACTACTATTTTCCTCTGTGGAACTAGAATGAGACGAGGAGAATGACATAGACAGGAAAAATGGAAAGCAACTTACATAAATGAAGCAATTTTCATTATTTTAATCCAACTGGTATGGTCCAACACGATGCTGCACTTTCTCTACCACCTTTACGCACTACACTGAAAGTCAAAATTTTGCACGATGCAAAAGGTTCGATTTTTGAATAAACGGTTGAAACCGACGGGTTTTTCACGATGAAAGTCCCTTTCAAATCCTACACAAAAGACTGCGCCACTTTATGTTTCGCGTTTATGGAAACGCGTTTTTAAAAAATTTACTTTTTTATTTTATTTTACAATTGTAAAATTGAAAAATAGAGTACAATAAAAAACATACAGGGTGACTATTTGAAAACGAACAGCATTTAATATTGCCTCTACCAATGATAGTATGAAAATTTGACGAAACACGTCAATTGATATATCGAGGGGGACATTTTTTAAGACATTTGTTGTCGTGTTACTTTCAACCCCCTGACCCCCAGGGCACCTACCCCTAAAATTTTGAATGGCAACTCCTATTTATTTTGCCATTTTTGTGTTCCTTATAAAATTCTACATAAACTGTATCATTTTTTTTTCAAAATTGTGATTATTAACCTCACAAATTAATGAAATGTATTTAATTTCGTACTTTAATATTGTACCTACCAATACATACATTCCAAATTCCTTTATTTATTTACATTTCGTCTTCGATATCGCCCCTAGAAAAAATAAAATAATTACATTTTTTGAAAAAAAAAATGATACAGTTTATGTAGAATTTTATAAGGAACACAAAAATGGCAAAATAAATAGGGGTTGCCATTTAAAATTTTAGGGGTAGGTGCCCTGGGGGTTAGGGGGTTAAAAGTAACACGACAACAAATGTCTTAAAAAATGTCCCCCTCGATATATCAATTGACGTGTTTCGCCAAATTTTCATACTATCATTGGTAGAGGCAATATTAAATGCTGTTCGTTTTCAAATTGTCACCCTGTATATGTTTACTTGATAAAGTCTATGTCAAATCTGAATGTTGAAAGCCAAGTAGAATGCACTGTTCGGTTCTCGTGGGAACCGTGCTTAGGTCAGCATTCTGCAACGCAGCAGTTCTATGAATTACCGAACACATAACTACGCTCAACATTTTTTTTTTCTTGTTTTTTTTTCCGTAGGAGGTGTAGTGTAAGAATCAATTAAATATAAATATATAAATTGTTTCTTGTAGTGACTGTAGAATTTGTACACTTAGTATTAATTATTATGATAACCAATATATAGACGTAAGGTAATTAAGGTGATTTATTTATAATAAACATAATTTTGTAACATAAGCAATTTTGTAATGGGTACATGATTTCTTACTTTTTCATAGAATAGAGATAATTTTAAGTTGAAAGCAGAGAGTTTTATTTAACAAAAGCGGGTAGTAAACCCTTTAAAATCCCTTCATCACAGTCCGTATCAGCCTGTATAGTTTGATCTTATTCGTTTCTTACTTCCTGCTGTGCTGTTAGCTCTTCCCCTTGCTGAAGGTTGTGCAATGTTCTGCCAACTTCACGCCGGATTTGGTCTATTTCAGCTTGGGGTAGCAGGCGGTTAGCGTAAATAGCTCTTTGACGGCACGCTACATTTTGTTCGGTGAGTTTTAATTCCGGGTATATCTGGCTTATTTCGCGGTGGAGTTTTATTCTCCAGCCAGGGCGGGGGTTATCTTCACAGTCGTTGATCAAGAGGAATGTTTTGATAAATGTTCTATTCATGTCACGCGTCCACTTGATTCGACCGGTTTCTGTTCTTCTGGGTAGACCAGCGGCAGTTCTATTGACTCCAGGGTCGGGCTGCAAGCTAGTCTCCATTGTGTTGTGTTCCTCGCCGGTGTTTTGATGACTAATAGTACGGCTGTCGGCAGGGGCTTGTCCTAGCATCCTGTCGTTAGTAGTATTAGTACTAATCGAATTAGTGCCTTCCCCAGAATCCGTGAGGCTGACTGCTTGCGCAGCGTGGGATTGCAAACTTTTGTTTAGACCCACCTGGGGTAAATCTTCTTCTAAATTCGATATCATGATTGTTTTACTCAGTATTTACACATTTCGTTAGAAATGGTTTGCATTTATACCTTCTGCCAGGTTACTGATACAGCCGCCCTTAACATAGGGAACAGACGCTGTCGAGAAACCGTCCCTAACATGGAGTCAGCCGTTCCTTCACTACATCAGTTCCTACGCCTACCTGCGGTAGTCGGTGACCAATGTAGGCCCCTTTAAGGCAAGGACCACCAACTTTTTAGCCGCCTTTTACGGCAGGCAGGTTCTACCCTGGGCCTAGATTCGCACACCGGAACCCAGACGGCTTTTATTATTATTATTATTATTATTATTATTATTATTATTATTATTATTATTATTATTATTATTATTATTATTATTATTTTTCTCAATGTTAGTTTTCACAGCTTTTTGTTGGTATTGCTGGTATTATTTACAGTACAGAGAAGAAATTCATCTTAACCTGTACTGTTTAGGAACTTCCGTACTATATGGCATGTTCGGAGGATGACGCTTTTCTGGATTAGTTGGTATAAATAACCTGATAGGCCCAGTTTTTCCAAGTTGGGCTTAAAATTTTTCGTCATAGCTCCCTCCACCGATATTATGATCGGAATTATGTCGATTTTATCTAGCTTCCATATATTTTTTATCTCTATAGCCAAATTCGAGTACTTGGTCTTTTTCTCCGATTCGGTTTTAGAGAGGTTGTGTGTTAGTGGGCAACCTATATCGATTATGAAAGCTTTCTTGGTGGTTTTTTCGATGAGAAGAATATCCGGACGGTTGTGGTCTACTGTTCTATCCGTTATTATTGGCCTGTCCCAGTATAAGAGATATTCAGGGGATTCAAGGACTGGCTCGGGTGAGTATTGGTAGTATGGTGGAAGGTTTTCCCTTAGCCCTAGTTTATGGGCCAGTTCCTTGTGGATGATCTTTGCCACCTGATTATGTCTCCCCAGGTAAGCGTTGGGGGCCATAGCACCACAACGCGCCGTGATATGTTCTATCGTCTCTCCGGGGCAGTTGCATTTTCTGCACACATCTCCCACATTCCTTTTCATGATTACCTTTTCATAGTTTCGAGTTCGAATGACACGGTCTTGGATAGAGATAATAAAACCTTCTGTTTCAGCGTGAAGCTGCCTTTTCTCTAACCAATTCAGTGACATTTCTCTATCTATGAGTGGATTTTGGAGTGCAGTAGGGTATTTGCCGTGTAGGGCTTTTTCTTGCCAAGTTACAAGCTGTTGACTTGGCGGCGCGCGGATAATGTTAGGTAATCCGTTTTGCTTTAAGTTAAGGGCTGTATATCCAGCATCTGCTGCTACCACTTTTTTAAGAATTTCCCCATTCGATTCTTGGAAGTATTTTCTCATAGAGGTCTCTTGCGACTTGCACAAGTTATATATATTAATGAGACCTCTTCCTCCCTCCTTTCGTTTTAGGTAGATTCTTTCAAGTGCAGAGCGTGGGTGGTGGAATCTGAATTTTGTTAGCAGCCTGCGCGTAAGCCTATCTAGTTCGTGCAAATCCGTGTCTGAATACTTAAGGATTCCGAATGAGTAGGTAAGTATTGGTATTGCCCAGGTGTTGATGGCAGTAGTAAGGTTACCAGCATTCAGGTGAGTATTAAAAAGCTTTGTTAGTCTGCTTTTGTATTTGTTTTTAAACTCCCTTTTTAGGCTTGTGTGGTTTATTTGTTGGTTTTGGGAGATGCCTAAGTATTTATATGTTTTGTCCCCATCTAGTATATCTATGCCTTCAAGCAGTCCACGATTTTGTTCAGTCTTTCCGCGTACGACATTCAAGATTGCGCACTTGTCTAAGCCAAACGACATTTTGATGTCATCGCTAAATGTCTTGGTTATTTGAATTAGAGACTGTAGGTGGGTTTTGCTTTCAGCGTAGAGTTTGATATCGTCCATAAATAGAAGGTGGTTTATTCTAAAATTCTCAGTTAAGTTGGGACGATATCCGTAGGATGTTGATTTTAGTAGTGAGGACAGTGGGTTCATGGCCAAAATGAACCAGAGGGGGCTTAAAGAGTCGCCTTGAAATATACCTTTTGATATATTTATATTGCCAAGCTTCTCTTGTCCAATATGGAGATTGGTATTCCATTGCTCCATTAGGGTGTATAACATGTTGCGTATTAGGGGGTGTACTTTGTATATTTGCAATATCTTCTTTAGCCAGTCGTGAGGAACAGAATCGAATGCTTTACTATAATCTATGTAGCACATATTTAGATTTCGCCTTTTAACTTCAGCCTGTTTTATAATAACGGCATCGATTGTAAGCTGTTCCTTGCAACCCAAAGCTTTTCTAATACAGCCCTTTTGCTCATCAGCTACCAAGTTGTTGTTTATGCATTGTGTGTATATTTTTGAGTACATGACTGATGTTAAAAGTTTATACAAAACTGACAGACAGGTGATCGGTCTGTAGTTTTTTGGATCGTTTACCTGCCCTTTTTTAAACAAAAGGAAGGTATTGCCACTGGCAAGATAAGCTGGGAAGTGTTCGGGGTTTAGGAGAGCTTTGCTAAAGCAGTTTGCTATTATAGGGTGTAAGCTGGTGAAGGTTTTGAGCCAAAAATTATGAATTTGGTCAGGTCCCGGTGATTTCCAGTTAGCCAAGTTCTTAGTGGCATCCCTTATGTCGATGGATGTTACTTGCGGCTCGGGCATTTCTTGCAAAGTTTCAGCCTCAGCTTCAACTTTTTCGAGCCAGCTTGCTTTTTCGTTGAAATGGGACGCGTCGGACCAAATATTACTCCAAAATGCATTAAATTGGTCTTTATTTATGTCATTAGTTGGAGTAACGTCGTTTTCTTCTTGGCTCAATGTCCTATAGAAGGTTTTTTGGTTCGTGGTAAACTGTTGGTTTTGTACCTTCCTCTTTGTGGCTTTATTGTACCGCCTTAGACGGGCGCCTTTAGCCTTACATTTTTGTCTAATGTTGTCTCTTACGATTGTTAGCAACCGTTTTACATCGGGACTGTCTAAAGGAATACTCTCTGCTTTCAGTACTTCTTTAACCTTTTTAGCAACCTTGCTGCTAGAGTTTCCATTTAGATGTTCTCCAATGATATCACTTTGTGCTCGTAACTGGCTTATTTGTTTTTCTAGTCTCATTTTCCAAGCGGGTACCACTTGCTTCTTGGTAATTTTCTTTTCAGTTCTCTGATATAATGCCTGATCATTGAGTTCAATTACAGTTGCTGCTGCAGCATATAACCCACTGTGTAATGTCTCGAGGTCCTCAGTTCTATTTAAGGACGTCCCTGCTGCTAAATTTACTCTCGCTAGTATTTCGTGGGTTCCTTTCTTGAATCTCAGCTTAGGGATACTCGGCCTCAAGGTCGGGTCACTATTTTCGAATAAGGACAAATTTTCCAAATATTTTTGGTTTGTATTGTCCGTATCAGCCTGTATAGTTTGGTCTTGTTCGTTTCTTACTTCCTGCTGTGCTGTTAGCTCTTCCCCTTGCTGAAGGTTGTGCAATGTTCTGCCAACTTCACGCCGGATTTGGTCTATTTCAGCTTGGGGTAGCAGGCGGTTAGCATAAATAGCTCTTTGACGGCAAGCTACATTTTGTTCGGACAGTTTTAATTCCGGATATATTTGGCTTATTTTTCGGTGGAGTTTTATTCTCCAGCCAGGGCGGGGGTTATCTTCACAGTCGTTAATCAAGAGGAATGTTTTGATAAATGTTCTATTCATGTCACGAGTCCACTTGATTCGACCGGTTTCTGTTCTTCTGGGTAGACCAGCGGCAGTTCTATCGACTCCAGGGTCGGGCTGCAAGCTAGTCTCCATTGGGATGTGTTCTTCGCCGGTGTTCTGTTGATTAATAGTGCGGTTGTCGGTAGCGGCTTGTCTTAGCATCCTGCCGTTAGAATTATTCGTACTAGTCGGATTTATGCCTCCCCCAGAATCCGTGAGGCTGACTGCTTGCGCAGCGTGGGATTGTAAACTTTCGTTTCCACCCACCTGGGGTACATATTCTTGTAAATTCGACATCATATTGGTTTTAAACCGTTTTTACACATTTCGTTAGAAATGGTTTGCAGTTATACCTTCTGCCAGGTTAGTTCAGCCGCCCTTAACATAGGGAACAGACGCTGTTGAGAAACCGCTCCTAACATGGAGACAGCCGTTCCTTCACTACATCAGTTCCTACGCCTACCTGCGGTAGCCGGTGACCAATGTAGGCCCCTTTAAGGCAAGGACCACCAACCTTTTAGCCGCCTTTTACGGCAGGCAGGTTCTACCCTGGGCCTATATATTCGTAAACCGGGACCCAGACGGCTTTTATTATTAGTATTATTATTATTATTATTATTATTATTATTATTATTATTATTATTATTATTATGATTATTATTATTATTATTATTATTATTATTATTATTATTATTATTATTATTATTATTATTATATAATATATAATCTTAAGTTGAGAACCGATATTTTTAAAATAATATTCTTAGTGGGATCTTTACACTTATGTCCCGTGACAAAGTCTACATAGGATGCTTCATTTGGATGTACTTTAACTAAATTTTCAGCATTATCTCCCATTTAAGCATTCAAGCAGTAGCTGGAACTCATTTTTCGTGGAAAAGACAAAATAGCCGTAGTCGCATCTTCGCAGAAAATGTCCCGTAACAAAATCTACATAGGATGCTTCATTTGGATGTACTTTAACTGAATTTTACCCATCATTAAGCCTTCAAACAGAGGTTGGAGCTCGTTTTTCGTTAAAAACACAAAATAACCGTAGTCGCCGTTTTGCAGCTAATGTCTGGTGATAAAATCCATATACGATGCTTTATTTGGATGTACTTTAACTAAGTGTTACGCATTGTCTTCCATTTCAGCCTTCATACAGGGTTAGATCTCATATTTCGGAAAAAACATAAAATAGTCGTGGTCGGATCTTTGCAGACTATGCCTGTGACAAAATGTACATAGAATGATTCATTTAGATTTTTTTAAACTAGAAACCTAGCAATATCGCACATGAAGGCCATCATACAGAGTTGGATCTTATATTGCGGGAAAAATAAAAAAATAGTCATCTTGCAAATTATTTCATGCCACAAAATATATACGGTATGTGTCACTTGGATGTCCTTTAACTAGAAAAGACGCATAGCCGCAGAATTAAACCTTCAAACAGGGGTTAAAGCTCATATTTCGTGAAAAACATAAAGTAGCCGAAGTCGCATCTTTGCAGATTTTTTCCCTTGACAAAATCTACATAAAATGCTTCACTTAGATTTCATTTAACTCAAAGCCATGCAATATCGCATCATTAAACTTTTATACTGAGTTGGGTCTAATATTTCGAAAAAAAAAATAGGCATTAGTCGGACTTTGCAATTTACTTCACGAGTCAAAATATACATGGTATGTGTCATTTGGATATCCTTTAACTAATAACGACTTATAGCCGCCGAATTAATCCTTCCAACCGGGTTTAAGCTCATATTTCGTGAAAAACATAAAATAGCCGTAGTCGCATCTTTGCAAATAATGTCTCGGGACAAAATCTACATAGAATGCTTCATTTAAATTTATTTTAACTAAAAACCACGCTAACAACGTAAGTACATCTAAACTAAACCATTAAGGTATTTAATTTAAATAAATGAGTTAAAATCACTTAAAAAAAAAAGAATATTATTATTAAAAACATCCTATGTCTACTTACGATCATATCAGGAATAAACACATTATATCCTGAATTTTAACTAGACTTAAACAGAAGTTTTTCCTCAAGAATTATTTGGTTTAATTTGATTTGAAGGTTACGTTGTTGTCGTTAACTCATAATTCAATTGATTTAAAATGTTTTATGGGTCTGACTATTTATATAACATAGGTCATCAAAAAATAAATTAACTGCAATTATTATTATTTGTTTAATGAAAATCACCAAGCTACTGTAATATACTTTTCTAGCATTATAACACATATATTGGAAACAGAATGTTTTAACTATTATACATGTTGAAAACTGTGATAAACTATCATTGGCAGGGTGATTTATGTTGCGGTTTTCTGAATTCTTAAATAAATACGGCTGTGAGTGTAAGTCTTGTTAAGACATGAGATAAGATTATTTTATTCCTGATATAATCTTAAGTTAAGAACCGATATTTTTAAAATAATATTCTTAGTCGGATCTTTACACTTATGTCCCGTGACAAAGTCTACATAGGATGCTTTATTTGGATGTACTTTAACTAAATTTTAAGCATTATCTCCCATTTAAGCATTCAAACAGTAGCTGGCACTAATTTTTCGTGGAAAACACAAAATAGCCGTAGTCATCTTTGCAGAAAATGTCCCGTGACAAAATCTACATAGGATGCTTTATTTGGATGTACTTTAACTTAATCTTACGCAATATCGCACATTTAAGCCTTTAAACAGAGGTTGGAGCTCATTTTTCGTTAAAAACACAAAATAGCCGTAGATGGTTTTAAGTTAAATGAAATCTAAGGGAAGCATTTTATGTAGATTTTGTCGTGGGAAAAAATCTGCAAAGATGCGACTTCGGCTACTTTGTGTTTTTCACGAAATATGAGCTTTAACCCCTGTTTGAAGGTTTAATTCTGCGGCTATGCGTCTTTTCTAGTTAAAGGACATTAAAGTGACACATACCGTGTATATTTTTTCGCATGAAATAATTTGCAAGATGACTATTTTTTTATTTTTCCCGAAATATAAGATCCAACTCTGTATGATGGCCTAAATGTGCGATATTGCTAGGTTTCAAGTTTAAAAAAATCTAAATGAATCATTCTATGTACATTTTTTCACAGGCATAGTCTGCAAAGATCCGACCACGACTATTTTATGTTTTTTCCGAAATATGAGATCCAACCCTGTATGATGGCTGAAGACAATGCGTAACACTTAGTTAAAGTACATCCAAATAAAGATCGTATATGGATTTTGTCACCAGACATTAGCTGCAAAACGGCGACTACGGTTATTTTGTGTTTTTAACGAAAAACGAGCTCCAACCTCTGTTTGAAGGCTTAATGATGGGTAAAATTCAGTTAAAGTACATCCAAATGAAGCATCCTATGTAGATTTTGTCACGAGACATTTTCTGTAAAGATGCGACTAAGGCTATTTTGTGTTTTTCACGAAAAATGAGTTCCAGCCACTTTTTGAAGGCTTAAATGGACGATAATGCTTAAAATTTAGTTAAAGTACATCCAAATGAAGTATCCTATGTAGATTTTGTCACAGGACATAAGTGTAAAGATAGATTTCATATAACTTAAAACCACGCAATATCGCACCATTAAACTCTCATACTAAATTGAGTCTCATATTTCGGAAAAAATAAAAAAATACGCATTAGCTGGACCTTGCAATTTACTTCACGAGTCAAAATATACATGGTATGTCTCATTTTAATGTCCTTTAACTAATAACGTTGCATAGCCTTTGAGTTAAACCTTCAAAGAGGAGTTAAAGCTCATATTTCGTAAACAACCAAAATTATTCTTATAATCTGCTAAAAAGTTACGAACTGACATTACCAAAGAAAGTACATCAAAACCATTTATTTAATTTTAATAAATGAGTTAAAATCACTTCCAAAAAAAGCAAACAGAATACAACGAATATTATTATCAAAAACATCCTATGTCTGCTTACGGAATAAACAAATTATATCCTGATTTTTAACTAGAAGTATCCCCTCAAGAATAATTTGGTTTTCCTATTCGAAAAAATCGTCCATTTTCTCAAAGAGACCAAAGTAACAACATAACTAGGAAGACAAAAATCACAAAGTCATGGTCTCAATCATGTAATAAAATCAACTATGGTGACATGTTTCGCTCTTTACGGGGCATCATCAGACCTAAAATTGTATAGAGGTGTGACCCACATTACCTTTTATACTATTTAACAGCCTACCTTCATTAAAACCAATAAATGAAATAACACATTAAAAACAAGACGAGTACCATGTCAAAACAAACAGGTTACGATTAATCTTAAAACTAACACAAAAAACGACAGTAATAAAAGCGGGTAGGTGGGAGAGTGAAGCAACCATACAGGAGAATACGACTAACCGAGCTAAGGCCAAGCGTAGAAAAAGCCCAAATATATAAACTTGCCCAATATTGTTGTCAATCTGCCAAACCAATTTAAGCGAGAGAACCAGAACAGGTTATAAAATATCTAATTATTTAATTTAAGTTATTAAAAATAAGGTAAGGTTCAAAGTTGAAGACTTCATTAACGCAATTAAGGACTGGGCTCTTTTTTGCCTTAGGAATTTCAAGTTTCTCTAGTAAATCTAACTTTTTGCTCTTATCACATTCATGCAGTATGTTTACGTTTTCAGATGTTGAAAATTGATGTCCCGAATCCAACAAATGATTTGCAAAAGCTGACTTGGTGTTAGATATATCAGTATTCTGGTATTTACTAACTTAGTTAGTAAATACCAGAATACTGATATATCTAACATATTCTCCTGTATGGTTGCTTCACTCTCCCACCTACCCGCTTTTATAACTGTCGTTTTTTGTGTTAGTTTTAAGATTAATCGTAACCTGTTTGTTTTGACATGGTACTCGTCTTGTTTTTATTGGTTTTAATGAAGGTAGGCTGTTAAATAGTATAAAAATGTAATGTTGGTCACACCTCTATACAATTTGCTCCGTAAAGAGCGAAACATGTCACTATAGTTGATTTTATTACATGATTGAGACCATGACTTTGTGATTTTTGTCTTCCTAGTTATGATAATTTGGTTTAATTTGATATGAAGGGTACGTTGTTGTCTTAAATCATAATTCAATTGATATATAATGCATTAAGGGTCTGACTATATAAAATAGGTCATCAAAAAACTAAATTAACTGCAATTATTATTTGTTGGCATGAAAAAATTACCAAGCTTATATTATTTTATACCTGAACCTGATATAATCTAAATTTGAGAACAGATATTTTTAAAATAATATTCTTAGTCGGATCTTTACACATTATGTCCCGTGACAAAATTTACAGAGGATGCTTCATTTTGATGTACTTTAACTAAATGTTACTCATTATCTCTTCACAACAGTGGTTGAAGCTC
This sequence comes from Polydrusus cervinus, assembly GCA_935413205.1. NCBI lineage: Eukaryota > Metazoa > Arthropoda > Insecta > Coleoptera > Curculionidae > Polydrusus > Polydrusus cervinus. The sequence continues at coordinate 13,366,506 of OW284517.1, forward strand.
ATTTTTTTTGAAAAACATAAAATAGCCGTAGTTACATCTTTGCAGAAAATGTCCCGTGACAAAATCTACATAGGATGCTTCACTTTAATGTACTTTAACTTGATGTTACGCAATATCGCACATTTAAGCCTTCATACATGGTTGGAGCTCATATTTCAGAAAAAACATAAAATAGTCGTGGTCGGATCTTTGCAGACTATGTCCCGTGACAAAATCTAAATAGAATGCTTTATTTAGATTTCTTTTAACTAAAAACCAAGCAATATCGCACATTTAAGCCTTCATACTGAGTTAGGTCAAAGTAAGTCCAAGTAAGTACATCTAAACTAAACCATTTAAATTTAAATAAATGAGTTAAAATCACTTCCAAAAAAAAAACAGAATATAAAGCTACAAAAGAGATGAAACGAATATTATTATCAAAAACATCCTATGTCTACTTACGATCATATCAGGAATAAACAAATTATATCCTGAATTTTACTTAGACTTAAACAAAAGTTTTTTCTCAAGAATTATTTGGTTTAATTTGATATGAAGGGTACGTTGTTGTCCTTAAATCATAATTCAATTGATCTAAATTGTTTTTAAGGGTCTGACTATATAAATAAAATAGGTTACAAAAGAATAAATTAACTGCAATTATTATTATTTGTTTGCATGAGAAAATCACCAAGCTACTATAATATATTCTTCTTGTTAGGGAACTACGCCAACCCCCTATAAAAATATCCCCAATTTGTACTTGTTAAATTTATTGAATACGCCCCCATACTCACAGGATTACAGCAACCAACCATACACGCCTGCGATACAGAGGTAAAGCAAAGCGCCCCCGCGATAAGCGAAGACCGGAAGTTTTGAGATTCCAAAAGCCACACCGGAAGTTCTTCGAGATTATATTCGCGAAAAAACGAAGTAGGTCAAGGACTGAGTAGAAGCCTTGACAGACAGCTGTGTTTTTCTCTTAAAAGTTCCCGTTTTATCATCAATTAATGATGAAAAACTAATAAAAAGAGTCGTCAAAAATAACGACCAAACAGTACAAGATGTACTAAGTGCTCTCAAATAAATAGTGCCCATTTTCTCGTCTTTCTTTAGACACCCGAGTTTTGCAAAAAACGAAAAAGATGCAACCCGTTGACCGACAGTAACGCAGCACGTTTTTACCCATGTAACACCTGTAAACCTGTAAGGTATTATAGATTATGAGAATAATTCTGATCGTAACCAGATGATGCATAACACAGCTCACTAATCATAAAGTTATGTATGGAATTTTTAAACTTAAACAGCTCCAAAAATACCGTCAATTGACGTATTGTAAACCACATTTTTTATGCGTTCGTCCGATAAAGGTAACTTTCTAGAAAGAGTGAATTCGCGAAAGGGTCCCTAGAAATACGAAACTCCGCGCAGTAAAGTTTTAATTGACACTACATAATAACTAGTGCGTTGCACTTAGAATTTATATCCTTGTAATCCAAAAATTGTAGACTTTTTAAAGTAAATTGAGCTAACGTCGAATCAAATGTTTTTACCTATTAGTAGTAAATAGTTTTTGATGTAGTTTGTTAGTATTGTAAAAAAGGTAATTATCCACCTGTTGAATTGCATGAGAGTTCAATTCAAACCCGTGCTTTTAATAGAATAAAACATTATTTCAATTCATCCATTCAAACGTGTTTTATTTATACCAGCCAAAATGGCAAAGTAGTCAATTTCATATCGCCAATTAAACTGATCGGTAATCAGATTAATTAACCCCTTTTTTGTTATTGAAATTTGATTGATTTGAAATTTTTATAAATAACTTTTTATATAAAATTTTTCTCGCACTAAAATTAGTGACCCCTCTCTCACGTTGCGTCTTCGTTTATCGCTTGGTTTGCATTGTCCGCACCTTCGTGAAAATTTACTAACTTAAAAAATTAGTTGCTCTATTTGCACTATAAAAATAGTGCTCTCTCTCTCTCTCACACTATTGTTGAAGTTCGTTTTTTCTTGTGTTGAATTTTTGATTAAAACATCAAAATGTCGACAAAAACCGAATTAACAACTAAGCGCGCAAGGTACAATTGTAACATCACCCGCATTAATAATTGGTATTTAAAAAATGTTGATATGGAATTAAATCATTGCCAATTTACAATTCGATTGGAACATTTAAATAAGGCATTTGATAATTACATTGAAATTCAAAATGATATTGAAACTTTAGACCCGGACGATTCAGATCGAGATCTGATCGAAGAAAAGTTTTTTAATTTGTACGCGCTCTTAGAAAGTAAAATCGAATCTCTTATTTCAGCTCAAAATGCAAGCTTGCAGAGCCCCTCCTCAAGTTGCAACGCCGATTGCTACTCCCCATGTTCCTCAGGTACGCTTACCTGAACTGCACATCACAGTATTTAAAGGTGATATCTCTGAATGGACCTCCTTCAATCAGCTGTTCACTGCCCTTCTTCTTTAAGCGATGTTCAACGTTTCATGTACCTTAAATCATTCTTAAAAGAAGAACCACTCAAATTAATTGATTCTCTTGCTGTCACTCATCAAAACTATGCCACTGCCCGTGATATTCTCACAAATCGATATGAAAATAAGAATTCTGTCATTAATACTCATCTTCTGAATTTATTAGAAATCCCCGCAATTACTAAATGTAATGCACAAACCCTCCGAGATTTCGTCACAAATTGAACACGCAATATTGAGTCTCTGAAAAATCTAAACTTATCTTTTGAAGAACACTGGAATCTTCTTATGGTTCATCTTCTTGAAAAAAAGTTGGACTTCGTCTCAAAAAGGGTTTATGAAACCGAAAAAGATCTCTCTTCTCTCCCTGTGTTACAAGAATTTTTTACTTTCCTTAACAAACGTTGCACCATCTTGGAAAATTTAGCTAGTTTGGAAACTACGATTCCCAAACGATCCCCAAATATGTCCTTTCATGTTCAAACCACGAACATTAATCGTGAAAAATGTTCATTTTGTCACGATTCCCATAAAATTGATGTTTGTGCTAAATTCAGAAAGTTACAACTATCTGAACGACATCACTTCATAAAAGAAAAATGTATTGTTTTAATTGCTTGGGCTCTCAACATCAATTAAATCAATGTCCCTCTCTTCGAACATGCTCTTTTTGTCAACAGAAGCATCATTCATTACTTCACTTCCCTCCAACTAACACTGGAATTCCAAATACAAATCAAAACACATTCAGGAATCATGTTCCTCAAGTAACAAACTCTGTTACACCCGTTTCTCATTCTCGTGGCAATTCGCCACAACATTCAAATACTTATATACCCAATTCGTCACAGGCTCAGCCAAATAGCAAGGCGAATGTCAATCAAAATCAATCTACATCTAAATCATTCACTCCTCGATCGGCTATAAGCCAAGGAAATTTTAACTTCTCTCATGGACATGATAACTCTCAACGGTCCAGTTCGTCTCGTTCTGATGAGGACTCTCCTTCTCAGAACACCCCTGTAACTTCTCAAAGTTATCCTGCTACGTCAATGAAAACCTCTCATGTTTTGTTGGCCACTGCCTCTGTTTATATCTACAATGCTCAATGTGTGCGCATGACCGCACGAGTATTGTTGGACAATGGCTCCCAAAATTCATTCATTACCCAAATTTTTTTTGACAGATTACGACTTCAATCATATGACAAGAAATTGTTGATTCCGGGAATTTCCCAAGCTGAATCTTCCTCTACAAAAATGACAGACCTAACCTTGTATTCGAAAGTTAATCGGCGCCAACGCTTCCATGTGTCATGTGCTGTATTAGCAAATATAACCTGTAACCTCCCTCAAGTAAAAATTGATACTACTTTACTTAAGATCCCTCGCAATGTTCAGCTAGCGGATCCTGAATTTGGTACTCCCCACTCTGTAGATTTGCTGCTAGGAGCAGATTTATGTTACACCCTATTACTTAGTGGTTTTATTCGACTTTGAAGAAATCTTCCCAAGAAACCAGCTTAGGCTGGATCGTTGCTGGATGTGTTCCACAACACACCGTCTTTAGTAATCGTACTAGTTCACTCTCTTGATATCTTTAATAGAAAATCTTCTGTAATTTTTCTTAAGAAAAACACTAGTCCGCTTTCTTACTTCTCATATCTCTTTTTATTTTATTTATAACAACTGAACTACATCAAACAAACTCACAGAAAACATGATGGAGAGAGACGTCTTCTTTTTTACTATTCTACAACTAAAACCTATAATAGAGCTGGGCGTACTAGAGATGGGCATTATGGATTTTAGTGCACACTCTAACACCCCTCCTCGCTAAAATCCTTTAATCCTAACAGAGTTCTAAACTTTACAAATGTGGGTGCTGGTAAACCTTTAGTAAGAATATCAGCCTGTTGGTTACATGATTCTATGTAAACTATTGTAATTAAACCATTTTTACAATGCTCATAAACAAAATGAAACTTTAAATCTATGTGCTTAAGTCTACGATTATTAGACGGGTTTTTAATTAAAGCTAAACAGCCCTGATTATCTTCAAAGAATGTTATTTGTTGAATATTAACATTAAAATCAAGAAACAGTTTTCTTAACCATAACCCATCAGAAACAGAAGAACAAAGAGCTACTAACTCTGCTTCAGTTGTGGATAATGACACACAAGTTTCATTTTTTGTTGACCACATTAAAATGTTTCCAAACATACTAAAAACATATCCAGTAACGGATTTCCGATCAAATGTGTCACCACCCCAATCAGCATCTACATAACAATATAAATTTTCATCAATTTTACTTCTACGATATTCTATGCCTATATTTATAGTAATTTTTAAATATCTTAAAACCCGTTTAAGGTAACCCCAAGCTTCATCTGTAGCTTTATCTTGAAAACGACTAAAAAAATTTACAGAAAAATAAATATCCGGTCTAGTCCCTAACATTAAATACATTAAACATCCAACTAATTCACAAAAAGGTTTGTCTGTTGTTTTACAATCACTACTATAAGTTATTTTTAATTTTGGATCAATAGGTACAACCGAACCTATACAATTTTCCATTCCAAATTTTTTAAAAATATTTTCTGTATATTTTGACTGGTCAATTTTTAAAATACCACGTTCCCTATCATAATCAATTTTAAGTCCAAGAAAATGTTTTAAATTACCTTTATCTTTCATCTGAAATCTATTCATTAATTTATCTTTAATATTCTGCAAATCATATATCTCGGGACCTGCCAAAATTATGTCATCAACATATATCAACAGATAAACATTTTCATTATTCTTTAAAATATATAGACAATAATCACTTTCAGATCTCCTAAAACCTATACTCAACAAAAACTTATTTATTTCATCATTCCAGCACTTAGATGACTGTTTGAGCCCGTACAAAGATTTTTGCAACTTAAAAACCATATTAGGTTCACAACTCACACCTTCTGGTGGATATATATATATATATATATCTTCATCTAAAACGCCATTTAAGAATGCAGTTTTTACATCTAATTGCTGGAAGTGATACCTAAACTGATTCCCTATAGTTAATAAAGTCCTTATTGTAGTCATTTTAGCAACAGGTGAGTAGATATCATCATATATTTTATCTCTTTCTTGAGCAAACCCTCTTACAACTAATCTGGCTTTAAATTTATCAATTTCTTTTTCTTCCAATGTTTTATAAGTAAATACCCATTTAGTATCAAGTATTCTTATATTACTAGGTTGTTCTACTTTCTCCCATGTTTCATTCTCTTCTATAGATTTTATCTCTCTCTCTACTGCTTTCATCCAATTTTTCTTATCTGATCTATCTTTTAAATCATTAAAACATATTGGTACACTTTCCAGAAAACTACAAGCATCAAAAGCCATATATAATTCATAATCATTATACTTTCTTGGTAATTTATTGTAACGAGCTTTTTGCGCTCCTTACAACTTATCAAGATGTAATCTAACAATGTCCAAAAGATTCTATTTCCTTTCAAATTATTCGTTAAAATTTCTTACTACGCCCCTGTCGACTTTGAGAAACCGTTGCATTTAACCAGGTACAACTCTGTGCTAGTCACATTACTCTATCTCGCTTTAAATTTTAGATTCAAAGTACCTACGTATAGGCAATTAATTATACATGATGCATTATATGTTGCATACTTATCTGACGATTGATTGTTTTCAGCCTATTTTCGATATTAGAACCCAGTTTCTCGTAAATTTGTGAACGTGAACGTGTTTAGAGGTTAGACTCGTCCCTCTTAATTTCTAAAATGTTGATTTTTCCGGGATAATCCCCAAGTTTTCTAATTTCCCCCTTTTTGTTCGAGCAATGAAGTGTTAGTGATCACGTGAAATTACTCTTCGTTGTTAGTGGTTAATATGTCAAGTTTTTTATAGTGACAGTTTCGATAAAACCAGATGGAGGATTAAAAATCGTTCCTTTTCTCATTAGAACCTTCGAAGGCCACTGTGTTTTTTAATTGGAATGTTTCTTTAGTGATTTAGTTGGCACATGTTGTCGCGAATTTATTTCGGATTGGAAAATTACTAAATTTAACTACTCCTAGTCCATTATGGGATAGAGAAAACACAGGATAAGGAAAAGCCATAACATCAGGTAACGTTGAAACTGTGAAATTCTTTAGTTCATGAAACCACTAATGGTGGCCATTTTGTTTCAGGCTTTTCACATATTTTTTACCTACTTTTCATATACTTTTTACATACTTTTCATATACTTTTCATATACTTTTCTCATAGTTTTCACATGCTTTTTAAATACTTTTCATATACTTTTCACATTCTCAGCTAGTTTTCAGCTAATTTTCGGCTAATCTTCATGCCTTTCAGCTAATCTTCCCTCTTGTCTTTTAAAGACGTATTTCTACCTACTATTATAAGTTAGCCTTATAATTTTTATTTAAGACCTTTTTGGTTTTACCACCCCAAACTTTCTTCGTAGCTTCAGTAACAAGATAGCAAGTGTTTTAAATGAACCTTCAGTTACCCTGTTTATAAACCCTCAAATTACATCCCTGGATGTGATATACACCCCTTGAGTGGGAAACCCTATCTTCGAGGACAAGTCTGGAACTGTGGGTGAAGCCGTCAAGCACCGCTGATCCGTCGGTAGCAGAACTGGGGATGGTGTGAGCTCACAACCCCTATGGCAGTGTTGCAATTATCTGTACTCCGATTTTGATGTGACCTGAATGATCCTACCGTGTGGCCTTGATCATTGGTTTACGTTTGGAAGCTTGGTTTGATTGACTGCCCAATCCAGAACTTGTTACTTAGGATCAGGACATAAGATGAGTAAATTTTTTTTATGATTATTCTACGACTTGCGAATATAGTTGAAACTTTGATTTTTGTTTAACCCTGGACCCTGGTTCTATTTTTTATTTGTATGTTATTATGACAACCACAACCTATTTAATGCCCATTGGCAAATCAGCTTAAAAAAAAATATTTTTTCTGATATCTAACTTAACACAGACCCGCAAGAGCGGTGTTAAGTAATATACATTTTTTGTACTTATGTCACGTGTATGCTAGGCGCTGACATTTATCTTACTTCCTTGGACATTGGTAAATTCATTCATTCATTTATTTCTAGATTAAAATTTTCACTAATGTAAGTTTCGCCAGATTGGCTGTGTAACCTCAAAATAAATTTTAGTTGTTAAATCATTGTTCATGTACATTTAAACGTATGTGCTATTAGAGTGCTAGAGTAGAATTCCCTTAAGGAATCGATTTACTCGAGGTTAGATTAGGACTGAAATTTCTTATCTTTTAGTCAATACAGCGCGATGCGTGGAGTTGCAATAATTGCAAGAAATGCAATAAATGTAACAAATGCAATAAATGCAATAAATTCAATACCTGCAATACTTATCTCTCTCTCTCTCTCTCTCTCTCTCTCTCTCTCTCTCTTCATTTTATATCTAGGCTCCGAGCTTATTTTTTAGTCAATTTTTACGCCTGTGTAAATAATGGGTGAGCTTCGATCACTGATTCCCCTATTATTAGGAAGTTAGAAATTTAGTAACCATATGCAACCCATGCTATTGATTTTGTTGTACATTGAAGTTATTTCATTATTGTAATATTTAATCAACTGTCTGTATCTTTATAATAAACTGATTGGAATTATTTAATCAACTAATCTTTATCTTTATAATAGACTGATTGAAATTATTTAATCAACTAATCTTATCTTTATAATAAACTGATTGAAATTATTTAATCAACTATCTTTATGTTTATAATAAACAGATTGAAATTATAAGCACTTAGTATTTTATTTTGATTAGGCAGGCGATCGATTTCACAGGTCTCGCCTAATACTTCTTTACTTCTTTAATCTTTGCTAAGCCCTTAGCTTAGCTGGCGCCCAAATGGTAAACTGGAAAATTTGAAATAAAAAACCTACACGACCCATAGCTCTCAAACGAAACTAACAGTAGTTGTCGGTGGCACCCAGATTGGACTTTTTAAAGAATGAATAAATAAAGATCTTTGAACACCTATTTAAGGTTCACCTTATTTTGTATTGCGTTGCAAGTGACGCCGAGTATAACAAGTTTGATCAAGATAAAAAAATCAAAAATTAGGTGAATCAAACATCAAATAAACAAATAAAAATAATTTATTTTTTATTAAGTTACATTATGACTGCGTCTATCTCTGTTGTTATCTAAAATTCCATTCGACATCTCACCTATATCAATCATCTCACTTTCATCTATATTGTCTCTACCATTCTCTAAATCCTCTACTTTATTCACACTTTCTTCTTCGCTTTCCTCGTTTAGTTTTACAATACTATTTTTAAATAAAAACTCACTCTCATTAAATTCTACATCTCTAGAAATTATAATTTTCTCCCTTTTGACACTCCATAACCTATAACCTGTTGATGTGTATCCCATCATTATACATTTTTCAGTTTTTTCATCAAATTTACCTCTTAATTCTTTAGGTATATGTGAATATGCAGTACAACCAAACACTCTTAAATTACTTACATCGGGCCTTCTATTATACCATACCTCTGCAGGCGTAACACCGTCGAGACTAGCTGATGTTCCCCTATTCATAACATAGTTTACTGTTCTTACTGCTTCACCCCAGAATTCTTTAGGTATTCCTGACTCTTTCATAATTGCTCTACTTCGTTCTACTAAACTTCTATTTTTCCTTTCCGCCTTTCCATTTTGTTGAGGTGTGTATGATGTGGTGAAATCTAGAATTATGCCATGCTCCCTACAAAAACCTTTAAATTCATTTGACACAAATTCACCACCATTATCACATCTTAATTTTGAAATTTTTGTACTAAATTTTGACTCAGCCATACTAACAAACTCTTTAAATCTATCAAATACTTCATTTTTTCCTTTCATTAAATAAACTGCACAAAAATTCGAGTAATCGTCAATAAAAGTAACAAAATATTTATAACCATCATAAGTTTCAGGTGTAACGGGACCACAAACATCTGAATGTATTACTTCTAAGACTCGTTCACTCCTTGACCTTGTACCAAAAGGAAATCTTTTCCATTTATGCATGGTTCACAAAACTCTATTTTTTGAATTTCAATGTCCCTCTCTATACCTATAACCATTTTCTTATTAATAATTTCTTTTAAACCTGTAAAACCTATATCTCTTATGCCACTTCATAAAATCAGTTTCACCATTCGTCACATTGAGGCATTCTGTATTAGATAAATCAAACGACATTTCATATAGATTTTCTCTTTCACCTGTTCCTATAATTCTACCTGTACTATCTATTAACTTTACTTGCTTATTTTCAAATATTACTTTAACGTTTGCTATTTCCAATTTTTTAACACTTAATAAATTTTTTCGCAATTCAGGAACATATAGAACATTTTTAATTGTACAATTTGTTTTATTATTTCCAACTTTACTTATAACCTCCATGTTACCTACACCACTGGCCAATAAAAAATTGTTACTTTTTGCTACAGCAATTTGAATAGGATCTTTTAACATCAATAAATCAGAAAAATACGATTTTTGATTGACCATATGATCTGTGCAACCAGAATCAATAAAAAATTTGACAGTACCTTCTAATACCTCACTTTTATTTCCTTTTACCTCACCCATAAAGCATACACTTCGATCCTCCCTATTTTCAGATTCATTATTATTCTCTGCATAATTGCTTCCATGAAAATTATTCCCTGAATTACCGCGTCCTTGACCTCTGCCTTGAAAATAACCTCTTCCTCGAAACTGACCTCTGTAACCTGACCCGTACCTTGTATTACCATATTTATACTGCTTACAGTCTCTTTTAAAATGACCTTGTTTTCCACATTTAAAACAGGCACCTTTAGTTTGTAAATTAAATGCATAATTGTCTCCTTGTAAATGTTCTTGAGGTTTTCCTTTTATTTTACGTTTCTCATATTCAGCCAATAATTTTTTCTTTACGTCATCAAACTTTATTCCTGGAGTATTTTCCATTATTGTTACAATTGTCTCATAAGACTTTGGTAAACTTAATAAAATGTTGCAAACTAAGTCTTCATCTGTTAATTGGGCACCAGAATTTTTTAATTGTCTGACTACCTCTTCAAATCCACGAATAAAAGTATCAAGGCACTCTTTTTCATTATATTTCATAGACAATAACTTCTTTTTCAAACACAGCTGTCCTGTTAAACTTTTCTTCTCGTACTTATTTTTTAAAATTTGCCAAATTTTGTAAGCTGTTTCTTCATCTCTCAAATCTTCTAACTGGCTATCTTCAACACACTGTATAATAAGTGATTTTGCCTTAGCTTCCTTTTTGTTAAAGACACTTTTTTCCTTCTCGGTCATACTATTTAAATCCATTTCAGTTTCTATAACCTCTCACTTGCATCATTTTCTCCTATTATCATCTCCATTCTAAATTTCCAGTTAAAATAGTTATTCCCATTCAATGGTTCAATAGCATAGCTTCTACTACTTGCATGCGCCATTTTTCCTTTTTATTTATTTACCTTGATTTTCTTTTACTCCCTTTAATTCCTGCCTTTCCTGGAATACTGCCCGGAGTGCCCGGTGCCTGGGCCCATAACCTGATATCTTTAATAGAAAATCTTCTGTAATTTTTCTTAAGAAATATACCTCTCTTTCTCGTTCATGCAAATGAACAAAAACTCGAAGTTTCTCAAAACTTCCCTTCTCACCCCGCGACACGTCGCAAAAACAAACTTTCTGTAAAAAGCAGTGGCTTGTCTCCCGCACGCAGTGGCTTGCCTAACTCTAAGACTCACTCTCGCTTAGACTTAAAACAAGTCTACTCTATACAAATTGAAAAAAACCCTACTCCTGTACTAGTTCCAAAATGGGATCCTAGTTCAGACATGTTGTCTCTCACCCCCTGAAAACTTAGTTCAAGGTGTTTTTACTAAATCTATTATTTCTCTCTTTGAAATTAATTTAAAGATTGATCCCTTAAAGGATAGTGCACAAGTTTGTACATCCTTTAACAAGGCTGAAGTAAACGTCACCAAACCCTGTGTATTAAAACTCTCTCGAGGTTCTTTGCCTCAAAATTTGGTAAGTGTTCTTCTTATGTATGAACCAGCCCTTGTCTCAAACACTGAAAAATTTGATTCTCTTAATGCTAATAAGCGTTCAAATGAATATGGCTACATTTCTACCTCCTTGCATGTCACTCAAGAGAGTGATGATTTTTGGGATCTTCTCTTCTCAACATTTACTACTCTCTCTAAACTGCAAAGAGTAGTTGCTTACTGCTTTCGTTTTTGTAAGGCAACTCATACCCCCAATAATAAAAGTTCGGGACCACTCTCAATTCATGAACTAAATGATTCTCTAAAAATGATTATACATAGAATTCAATTTAAATATTTCCATAAAGAATTGTCAGACTTACAACCTGACACGAATTTATCTAATAATCAAGTTGAATATTTCCATCAAGAATTGTCAGACTTACAAACTGGCAAGGCTTTACTTCACTGGTGTATAGCAGTCTTTGAGTACATGACCACCAATGTGTGACAGGCAGAGATCTTACTAAAGTTTTCTTAAATATTTTATTTCGTTTAATCGAATGAAGTCTATTTAATTTTATTAGGAAAACCACGGAGATCCATTCCGAATCAAATCTTTATCAAAGTAAGCATAGAAAGAGACAGATTGTAAGGTATCGTTCTTCTCACTCATACAAGCTGGGAGTGTTCTTAATAATTTCGTACAATTCTTCTCGCCGATCATTGGTCAAACAAAGTCAAGACCATATATGGTTTCAGGCATACTAAACTCGCATTACCTCATCGCGGCAAACAATTAAAAGAAAAAACCTTGGAACTTTGTTTACTTAACATTTTCTTAATCACCTAAAACCATTAAGTTAATCGTTTTCGACGAAATTTAATTACTTTTTACTTCCTTAATTGCTTTTATTAGTTTTTTAATTGCTCTAAATGTTTATTTTAAAAAAAATATTCAAGGAAAAAATTTTAAAACAAAAGAAGCTAATGACCTATAGGCGGGACTATAATCCTCTGGATACCGCCTTAAAAATTCTAGTTCTGCACTTTGAGGAAATTACTGAGTACAATAAAAAATATAAAAACGCTGGACCGCGACAAAACGAGGATGATTATTATATCAGAATCTCTTGACAAAAGTATTTCCTTAGACTCATGTCAAACTCTAAATTTCTAAAAGGGTGTGCCTCGATTTTCAATGGCCAGTTAAACTTAAGACAATTTAATGCAAGAATTGTTTATTATTTTTTTCTATTTTTAAAGTCGTGAGAAAGTTACATAACAATTCATAATTACCTTAAGGGTTCAGCCTCTAATTTAACCCGAAGGTTTACATTACTAGATCGTGAGTGTGTTTACGTTAAAGTGCAACGCTCGAAGCCCAGCCCAGCCGTACGAAAGAAAGAACGATGCTACTTTTCTATATTGATCATTATTTGCAGTAAGTTTATTGACTTTAAAAAAAACCAATGACATTGAAAATCAGTGATATAATGGACCCGTATAATCATTTTGCATTAACCCAAATGTACGCAGTACTCTTATAATTAATACATCAGCGAATAGGTGTTTTCAGCTATCATTTTTATAAAACGCATGAATCTGACAAAGTTAACCAAATGTAATACTTCGCATAGCTAAGAACAATTATTCTTAATATTAGTAATTTGATCCCGCAGGGATGTATGTATTTGTTTTATAACCAATTGCACGCAGTGCCAAAATCGTATGTACTTATTAACGATAAAATCCCACAGGGATGTATGTATTTGTTTATAACCATTTGCACGCAGTGCCAATGCTATGTGCTTATTAACCCTGATATCCCGCAGGGAATAGATCAGGTGCGTACACAGTACAAGGTTTAATTGTTTGTTTATGATAGTAGATATAGAAAATATTGGACACGTATTATTTTTATATAGATATATTCTGTAACCATTATAAAACCCTATTTTTAAAAATTCACATTAAATGTATATATAACACAATAGTGGGTTATTATTTTCATCGACCAGCTAATAGAATAGTTATAGAGTTAAACCCAATTCCAGAAAAATCACTAATAGTTGTTAAAACTAAAAGAACCCAACCATATTTTAAAATATCTGTTCGCCAGCCGCTAAAGCTCCCTTTCAAATAGCCAAGAAAATGTAATACAATACGAGTAATTATTTTGTTTAATTATTATTGGCAAATAACCAGTGGCGGGGCGTAACAAATGCTATGTATAATCAAATTATTTTCATTCTCCCCCTTGAAGCAGCTATTGCTTTTTACTGCGACTTACCTCCAGACGAGGCAAGGCCCCCCTGAGCCATTCTGATTATGTTACCCCTTACAACGGTGTCAAAATTCAGCAATGTTTTAATCTAAAGCGTTTTGCTTCCCGACGAAGCAACTTAGCTATTTTATATGCTAACTATGCCACTTCTTACAACGGTACCATAGTTCAGCTTTTTGTGTACTATAAATTCTTCCATAAACCAAAATGGTTTCCCCTCTCACTCAATGTCTAGGTAAGTGGCATTGAATACTTAAAGGAGTATGACAAGGGCTACCCTTTAAGATGACCATTAGCAATTCTGCTAATGGTGTTATTTGATAACCCCTCTCTTTTTATAATTACTCCCTTTAGCCCTTTTAAATTGTTTGTTTAGAAGCTACGCCGGGCAGTATGTTAGGGAACTACCCCAACCCCCTATAAAAATATCCCCAATTTGTACTTGTTAAATTTATTGAATACGCCCCCATACTCACAGGATTACAGCAACCAACCATAGACGCCTGCGATACAGAGGTAAAGCAAAGCGCCCCCGCGATAAGCGAAGACCGGAAGTAGGGTTCGAGATTCCAAAAGCCACACCGGAAGTTCTTCGAGATTATATTCGCGAAAAAACGAAGTAGGTCAAGGACTGAGTAGAAGCCTTGACAGAAATCTGTGTTTTTCTCTTAAAAGTTCCCGTTTTATCATCAATTAATGATGTCTTTCTTTAGACACCCGAGTTTTGCAAAAAAACGAAAAAGATGCAACCCGTTGACCGACAGTAGCGCAGCACGTTTTTGTCGATGCAATATTTACCAATGTAATACCTGTAAACCTGTAAGGTATGATAGATTAAGAGAATAATTCTGATCGTAACCAGATGATGCATAACACAGCTCACTAATCATAAAGTTATATATGGAATTTTTAAACTTAAACAGCTCCAAAAATACCGTCAATTGACGTATTGTAAACCACATTTTTTGTGCATTCGTCCGATAAAGGTAACTTTCTAGAAAGAGTGAATTCGCGAAAAAGTCCCTAGAAATACGGAACTCCGCGCAGTAAAGTTTTAATTGACACTACATAATAACTAGTGCGTTGCACCTAGAATTTATACCCTTGTAATCCAAAAATTGTAGACTTTTAAAGTAAATTGAGCTAACGTAGAATCAAATGTTTTTACCTATTAGTAGTAAATAGTTTTTTGATGTAGTTTGTTCGTATTGTAAAAAAGGTAATTATCCACCTGTTGAATTGGACGAGAAGTCAATTCAAACCCGTGCTTTATTTTTATAATAGAATAAAACATTATTTCAATTCATCCATTCAAACGTATTTTATTTATACCAGCCAAAATGGCAAAGTAGTCAATTTCATATCGCCAATTTAACTGATCGGTAATCAGATCAGTTAACCCCTTTTTTGTTATTAGGTCTAACTTCAGAGTTTTTCCTACAACACTTATATTGGAAACAGAGTGTTTTAACTATTATACATATTAAAGACTAAAATGAACTATCATTGGCAGGGTGATTTATGTTGCGGTTTTCTGAATGTTTAAATAAATACGGCTGTGTAAGTCTAGTTAAGACACGAGATAAGATTATTTTATTTATGATAAAATCTAAAGTTGAGAACTGATATTTTTGAAATAATATTCTTAGTCGGATCTTACACTTATGTTCCATGACAAAATCTACAAAGGATGCTTCATTTGGATGTACTTTAACTAAATTTTAAGCATTATCTCCCATTTAAGCCTTCAAACAGTGGCTGGAACTCATTTTTCGTGAAAAACATAAAATAGCCGTAGTCGCATCTTTGCAGATAATGTTTCGTGACAAAATCTACATCGGATGTGTTGTAAATCAAATATGGTACGCAAATGATTTACTATAAAGCAGATATCTTTAGGTTAGTTTTAGTAATGTATGATAGATGGCGTGAGAGAATAAAAGTATGGAAAAAACAAGAAGGCACTGTTTGTTTATTCTTGAAAAGAAAGAGTATCTAAAATGTCCGCTTCTATTATAGTTGTAGTTTTTTGAGTATTTAAAATGTTTGTTAAAGCTCTGCTATATATATAAAATAAAGGTTTGTAAATTGATGCCGCTGGATGTCTTATTTATAAAGAAAAAACAACAGGTTATGGGCCCAGAAACGGAATCAAGAAAAGTATAAAAGCGTAACCTGGAGAAGAAAAATAACAAGAAAAAAATGGCGAATTTAAGCGGTAAAAATAGTTTTAATGTGGAACTACTAAACAGTAGTAATTATCATACATGGAAATTTAGAATGCATGTTCTGTTGGAGGAAAAAGATGTTTATGAATTTATTGAACAAGAATATAAGGAAGCAGATTATACCGATGAGAAGAAAAAGATAGAAGCGAAAAAGAGAGATAGCAGATGTAAGTCCCTGATTGTTCAATGTCTTGATGATACCCAGATAGAAATAGTAAGAGAAAAAGATACAGCATTTAGTATGTGGGAATGTTTAAAGGATAGATATGAAAAAAAGGGTATTCCGGGTCAACTGATGTTGAGAAGAAAACTAATGTCTATGAAGCTGATAGATGCAAACAAGTTGGAGGAATTTTTGGAAGAGTTTGATTTAGTAATTAATCAGTTAAAAGCTACCAGGGCAGAAATAAAAGATGAGGATATTGTGTGCAATTTATTAATGGCAATGCCTCAAAGTTTGAAACTGTAGTGACTATTTTAGAAAACACTCCAACGAATATTTTAACAATAGACTTTGTTAAAGCAAAATTGAGGGCTGAAGTTGAAAGACGAAAATCTGTATGTGATATGAGAAATGGTGACAGTTTTAAAAGAGACAGTAAGCCAGCAGCATTTAATAATACAAGTATAACTCGAGGTGTCTGTTATTCATGTGGTAAGAGAGGACATTTTAAAAGAGATTGCAAAGCAAGGGCAAAACTTTAGAGGAGAAGGTAATGGAAGTTTTAGAGGTCAAGGTCCTGGTTACAGAGGTGTTCATGGAAGTTTCAGAGGTCAATGTTAGAGTGTGCACTAAAATCCATAATGCCCATCTCTAGTACGCCCAGCTCTATTATAGGTTTTAGTTGTAGAATAGTAAAAAAGAAGAAGACTCTCTCGATCATGTTTTCTGTGAGTTTGTTTGATGTAGTTCAGTTGTTATATAAATAAATAGAGATATGAGAAGTAAGAAAGCGGACTAGTGTTTTCTTAAGAAAAACTACAGAAGATTTTCTATTAAAGATATCAGGTTATGGGCCCAGGCACCGGGCACTCCGGGCAGTATTCCAGGAAAGGCAGGAATTAAAGGGAGTAAAAGAAAATCAAGGTAAATAAATAAAAAGGAAAAATGGCGCATGCAAGTAGTAGAAGCTATGCTATTGAACCATTGAATGGGAATAACTATTTTAACTGGAAATTTAGAATGGAGATGATAATAGGAGAAAATAATGCAAGTGAGGTTATAGAAACTGAAATGGATTTAAATAGTATGACTGAGAAGGAAAGAAGTGTCTTTAACAAAAAGGAAGCTAAGGCAAAATCACTTATTATACAGTGTGTTGAAGATAGCCAGTTAGAAGATTTGAGAGATGAAGAAACAGCTTACAAAATGTGGCAAATTTTAAAAAATAAGTACGAGAAGAAAAGTTTAACAGGACAGCTGTGTTTGAAAAAGAAGTTATTGTCTATGAAATATAATGAAAAAGAGTGCCTTGATACTTTTATTCGTGGATTTGAAGAGGTAGTCAGACAATTAAAAAATTCTGTTGCCCAATTAACAGATGAAGACTTAGTTTGCAACATTTTATTAAGTTTACCAAAGTCTTATGAGACAATTGTAACAATAATGGAAAATACTCCAGGAATAAAGTTTGATGACGTAAAGAAAAAATTATTGGCTGAATATGAGAAACGTAAAATAAAAGGAAAACCTCAAGAACATTTACAAGGAGACAATTATGCATTTAATTTACAAACTAAAGGTGCCTGTTTTAAATGTGGAAAACAAGGTCATTTTAAAAGAGACTGTAAGCAGTATACATATGGTAATACAAGGTGCGGGTCAGGTTACAGAGGTCAGTTTCGAGGAAGAGGTTATTTTCAAGGCAGAGGTCAAGGACGCGGTAATTCAGGGAATAATTTTCATGGAAGCAATTATGCAGAGAATAATAATGAATCTGAAAATAGGGAGGATCGAAGTGTATGCTTTATGGGTTCGGTAAAAGGAAATAAAAGTGAGGTATTAGAAGGTACTGTCAAATTTTATATTGATTCTGGTTGCACAGATCATATGGTCAATCAAAAATCGTATTTTTCTGATTTATTGATGTTAAAAGATCCTATTCAAATTGCTGTAGCAAAAAGTAACAATTTTTTATTGGCCAGTGGTGTAGGTAACATGGAGGTTATAAGTAAAGTTGGAAATAATAAAACAAATTGTAAAATTAAAAATGTTCTATATGTTCCTGAATTGCGAAAAAATTTATTAAGTGTTAAAAAATTGGAAATAGCAAACATTAAAGTAATATTTGAAAATAAGCAAGTAAAGTTAATAGATAGTACAGGTACAATTATAGGAACAGGTGAAAGAGAAAATCTATATGAAATGTCGTTTGATTTATCTAATACAGAATGCCTCAATGTGACGAATGGTGAAACTGATTTTATGAAGTGGCATAAGAGATATAGGTTTTACAGGTTTAAAAGAAATTATTAATAAGAAAATGGTTATAGGTATAGAGAGGGACATTGAAATTCAAAAAATAGAGTTTTGTGAACCATGCATAAATGGAAAAGATTTCCTTTTGGTACAAGGTCAAGGAGTGAACGAGTCTTAGAAGTAATACATTCAGATGTTTGTGGTCCCGTTACACCTGAAACTTATGATGGTTATAAATATTTTGTTACTTTTATTGACGATTACTCGAATTTTTGTGCAGTTTATTTAATGAAAGGAAAAAATGAAGTATTTGATAGATTTAAAGAGTTTGTTAGTATGGCTGAGTCAAAATTTAGTACAAAAATTTCAAAATTAAGATGTGATAATGGTGGTGAATATGTGTCAAATGAATTTAAAGGTTTTTGTAGGGAGCATGGCATAATTCTAGATTTCACCACACCATACACACCTCAACAAAATGGAAAGGCGGAAAGGAAAAATAGAAGTTTAGTAGAACGAAGTAGAGCAATTATGAAAGAGTCAGGAATACCTAAAGAATTCTGGGGTGAAGCAGTAAGAACAGTAAACTATGTTATGAATAGGGGAACATCAGCTAGTCTCGACGGTGTTACGCCTGCAGAGGTATGGTATAATAGAAGGCCCGATGTAAGTAATTTAAGAGTGTTTGGTTGTACGGCATATTCACATATACCTAAAGAATTAAGAGGTAAATTTGATGAAAAAACTGAAAAATGTATAATGATGGGATACACATCAACAGGTTATAGGTTATGGAGTGTCAAAAGGGAGAAAATTATAATTTCTAGAGATGTAGAATTTAATGAGAGTGAGTTTTTATTTAAAAATAGTATTGTAAAACTAAACGAGGAAAGCGAAGAAGAAAGTGTGAGTAAAGTACAGGATTTAGAGAATGGTACAGACAATATAGATGAAAGTGAGATGATTGATATAGGTGAGATGTCGAATGGAATTTTAGATAACAACAGAGATAGACGCAGTCATAAATTACCAAGAAAGTATGATTATGAGTTATATATGGCTTTTGATGCTTGTAGTTTTCTGGAAAGTGTACCAATATGTTTTAATGATTTAAAAGATAGATCAGATAAGAAAAATTGGATGAAAGCAGTAGAGAGAGAGTTAAAATCTATAGAAGAGAATGAAACATGGGAGAAAGTAGAACAACCTAGTAATATAAGAATACTTGATACTAAATGGGTATTTACTTATAAAACATTGGAAGAAAAAGAAATTGATAAATTTAAAGCCAGATTAGTTGTAAGAGGGTTTGCTCAAGAAATATTATAATAAGGTTCCTGACAGCATAAAATTTTTAACAGGTACAAGGTTTAAAGGGGCAATTAAGAAAATTATCGGCAACTTTTTATAGTTCTGTCCAAAGACCATAATACATACTGTGTATTTATATATGCATATGTCGAGCTGATTATTATTGTGTTTGACATGTGTTTGTTTTATTCTGAAATATGTTTAATTACGTTCTTAATCCCTTGTAGAGGGTATAATTTGAAAATTTAATAAAAATTTTGTTCATATACTTAGTGGTTAAGTGAGGAAGCTTGCTTCAACTTCGCCTATTGTAAATTATTTACAATAAAGTCATTTATTATTATTATTATTATTATTATATATACTCACCTGTTGCTAAAATGACTACAATAAGGACTTTATTAACTATAGGGAATCAGTTTAAGTATCACTTCCAGCAATTAGATGTAAAAACTGCATTCTTAAATGGCGTTTTAGATGAAGATATATATATATATATATATATATATATATATCCACCAGAAGGTGTGAGTTGTGAACCTAATATGGTTTTTAAGTTGCAAAAATCTTTGTACGGGCTCAAACAGTCATCTAAGTGCTGGAATGATGAAATAAATAAGTTTTTGTTGAGTATAGGTTTTAGGAGATCTGAAAGTGATTATTGTCTATATATTTTAAAGAATAATGAAAACGTTTATCTGTTGATATATGTTGATGACATAATTTTGGCAGGTCCCGAGATATATGATTTGCAGAATATTAAAGATAAATTAATGAATAGATTTCAGATGAAAGATAAAGGTAATTTAAAACATTTTCTTGGACTTAAAATTGATTATGATAGGGAACGTGGTATTTTAAAAATTGACCAGTCAAAATATACAGAAAATATTTTAAAAAAATTTGGAATGGAAAATTGTATGGGTTCGGTTGTACCTATTGATCCAAAATTAAAAATAACTTATAGTAATGATTGTAAAACAACAGACAAACCTTTTCGTGAATTAGTTGGATGTTTAATGTATTTAATGTTAGGGACTAGACCGGATATTTGTTTTTCTGTAAATTTTTTTAGTCGTTTTCAAGATAAAGCTACAGATGAAGCTTGGGGTTACCTTAAACGGGTTTTAAGATATTTAAAAATTACTATAAATATAGGCATAGAATATCGTAGAAGTAAAATTGATGAAAATTTATATTGTTATGTAGATGCTGATTGGGGTGGTGACACATTTGATCGGAAATCCGTTACTGGATATGTTTTTAGTATGTTTGGAAACATTTTAATGTGGTCAACAAAAAAGCAAACTTGTGTGTCATTATCCACAACTGAAGCAGAGTTAGTAGCTCTTTGTTCTTCTGTTTCTGATGGGTTATGGTTAAGAAAACTGTTTCTTGATTTTAATGTTAATATTCAACAAATAACATTCTTTGAAGATAATCAGGGCTGTTTAGCTTTAATTAAAAACCCGTCTAATAATCGTAGAGTTAAGCACATAGATTTAAAGTTTCATTTTGTTTATGAGCATTGTAAAAATGGTTTAATTACAATAGTTTACATAGAATCATGTAACCAACAGGCTGATATTCTTACTAAAGGTTTACCAGCACCCACATTTGTAAAGTTTAGAACTCTGTTAGGATTAAAGGATTTTAGCGAGGAGGGGTGTTAGAGTGTGCACTAAAATCCATAATGCCCATCTCTAGTACGCCCAGCTCTATTATAGGTTTTAGTTGTAGAATAGTAAAAAAGAAGAAGACTCTCTCGATCATGTTTTCTGTGAGTTTGTTTGATGTAGTTCAGTTGTTATATAAATAAATAGAGATATGAGAAGTAAGAAAGCGGACTAGTGTTTTCTTAAGAAAAACTACAGAAGATTTTCTATTAAAGATATCAGTCAAGGATATAGAAGAGGTGTAGGTAGACAGTTTAGACAGAACTATAGTGAAAATAATGAAGGAAATGGACCAAGAGGAGGAAATTATACAGAAAGTACTCAAGATGAACATAATCAAGAGCAGAATGAGGATGGTTCGCAGCAAGGTATTTGTTTTATGTCAGGTATGAACGACTCTAAAAATGTTAAAATAAATGAACTGTTATTTTATGTAGATTCAGGATGTACAGATCATTTGATAAATGATAAAAAATATTTTAGTGATCTTATGTTGTTAGAGAGTCCAATAAAGATAGCCGTAGCTAAAAGTGATAATTACATGGAGGCTATTGGGGTAGGAAACATTAAAGTTATCAGTAAAGTATATGAAAAAGATGTTAAATGCACTATTAAAAATGTTTTGTATGTACCAAATTTAAGGAAAAACTTATTGTCTGTTAAACGGCTCGAGATGGCAAATATCAAAGTTGTTTTTAATAATGGTCAGGTTCGTTTGTATAATGAAAATAATTTGATAGGTATAGGATATAGAAATAACTTATATGAAATAAGATTTCAGGTTAAAAATGATGAATGTTTAAATACAGAAATTGAAAATGAAATTGTAAAAACATGGCATAAGAGACTAGGGCATATATGTTATTCAAATTTGGAGAAACTAATTAAAAATAATATGGTTATTGGAATTGAAAATGTAAAATTGGGTAAAGTTGATTTTTGTGAAGCTTGCGTTGGAGGTAAGATGACAAGGTTGAAGTTCGGTACTAGGTCAAAGGCAAAAAGATTGCTTGATATTGTTCATACTGATGTGGCAGGTCCAATAACACCAACAAGTCATGATGGTGGCAAATATTTTGTTACTTTTATAGATGATTGTTCTAATTTTGTATATGTTTATATTATTAAATCCAAAAGCGAAGTGTTTAGTTGTTTTAAAGAATATGTAAAAACGGTTCAAGCAAAGTTTAATTTAAAAATCTCTATACTTAGATGTGATAATGGTAGAGAGTATATTTCAGGTGAAATGAAGAGTTTTTGTAGTGAAAACTGTACTGTTATTGACTTTACAAATCCATACACACCAGAACAAAATGGCAAGGCTGAACGTTTTAATAGAAGTTTGGTGGATAAGGCACGAACCATGATAAAAGATGCAAACATGCCAAAATAATTTTGGAATAAAGCAATAAGGGTAGCTGCTTATATTTTAAATAGAAGCCCAAGTAATGCCAATTTAAATTATTTGACACCCGCAGAGATTTGGAATGGTTCCAAACCAGATATTAAAAATATGAAAATATTTGGATGCACAGTATATTATCATATACCAAGACAGTTTCGAAATAAATTTGATGAAAAAAGTGAAAAGGGTATTATGATTGGCTATACAAACACAGGTTATAGAATTTCGGATATAGAAAGTCAGAAAGTGATTGTGTCAAGAGATGTAGTGTTTAATGAAAAAGAATATTATTATAAGAAAATAATACACATTCAAAGTGAAATTGAGGAAAATGAAGTAAATGAGGAGACCAAAATAAAGAAAGGAGGCAATGAAGATGAATATGAAATTGAAAATTTAAAAGAAAACCCAGAACAGTCTATAGAAATTGCGAATATTGATAATATAGGAAAAGAAAGAAGAAAGACAAAGTTACCAGAAAGATATGGAGATTATGAAATGTTCATGGCATTTGATGCCATATCATATGTAGAAAAAGTTCCAGAAAGAATAGAAGAGATAAAAAACAGAGCAGACGAACAATTTTGGGTAAAAGCAATGGAAAGGGAAATAGATTCCATTGAAAAGAATAATACATGGACAGAAGTTGAAGAACCAAAAACGGCTGAAATTTTAACTACAAAGTGGGTATTCTCTTCAAAACCCTTAGAAGAAAAACTAGAAAATAGATATAAGGCTCGATTAGTGGCTAGAGGATTTGCACAACGAGAATCTTTTGATTATGATGATCTGTATTCACCGGTTGCCAAGATGTCGACCATAAGAACGCTATTATCAGTGGGAAATCAACAAAATTTTTATTTTAAGCAACTTGATGTAAAAACAGCATTTTTAAATGGGGATTTAAAGGAAGACGTATACATATATCCGCCAGAGAGGGTAAGATGTAAAGAAAAATATATTTTAAAATTAAATAAATCACTATATGGTCTTAAACAAGCCTCGAAGTGCTGGAATAACAAAAAAAATGATTTTTTATTGAGTTTGGGGTTTAAAAGATCCGATTCAGATTATTGTTTGTACTCGATGAAGTATAATAGTGAGAACATATTCTATTTATATATGTAGATGATATTATTTTGGCAGCATCGGACTTAAAATTTATTGAAAAATATAAGGAATATTTAATAAAAGATAAAGGAGATTTAAAAAATTTCTTAGGACTGGAAATAGAATATAATAAGAAAGAGGGTATTTTAAAATTAAATCAAAAAACATATTAAACTGGAATCTTAAGACGTTTTAATTTTGATAATTGCAAGTCTAGTTTGATACCTATAGATCCTAAATTTAGAATAAATAAAAATTAAATAAATAAAAAAACTGATAAGCCAGTAAGAGAATTGGTAGGATGTTTGATGTATTTGATGCTTGGAACCAGACCTGATATTAGTTTTGCAGTCAACTATTTCAGTAGATTTCAAGATAGTAATCAAGAGGAAGTTTGGACAGGTTTAAAAAGATTGCTTAGATACTTACAAGGAACCAAGGATGTTGACTTAAAATTTGAGAGAAAGATAAATGAACCACTACTTACTTGCTATGTAGATTCAGACTGGGCAGGAGATGTTAGTGATAGGAAGTCTGTGTCTGGCTATTTAATAAAAGTTTTTGGCAATACAATAGCCTGGACTACAAGAAAACAAAATTGTGTTAGTTTGTCAAGTACTGAGGCTGAATTGGTGGCATTGTGCTCAGCAGTTCAAGACTCTTTATGGTTTAAAAAGTTATTATGTGACATGAGTTTAAAAGTTAACAATTTTAAAATTTTTGAAGACAATCAAGGATGTATTTCGCTTATTAAAAATCCCGAAAATAACAGACGTGTAAAACATATAGATTTAAAATATAATTTTGTTTGTGAGCATGTAAAATCCAAAATAATAGTTCTGGAATATGTTAATACAAAATTTCAGGCGGCAGATTTATTAACTAAAGGTCTTCACAGAGTTCAATTTTATTCCAACTGCGAAAGGATAGGTTTAGAAACTAGTTTATAAATAGAAAAGGGATATTTTTTTTTTTAATAATTGTTATTAGAAGAAAATGTAGGTAAATGTATAATATTTAAGTTTTTGAAATTTTTTCAGCTTTATAAGTAAATTATTGAGAGAGGGTGTTGTAAATCAAATATGGTACGCCAATGATTTACTATAAAGCAGATATCTTTAGGTTAGTTTTAGTAATGTATGATAGATGGCGTGAGAGAATAAAAGTATGGAAAAAACAAGAAGGCACTGTTTGTTTATTCTTGAAAAGAAAGAGTATCTAAAATGTCCGCTTCTATTATAGTTTTAGTTTATTGAGTATTTAACATGTTTGTTAAAGTTCTGCTATATATATAAAATAAAGCTTTGTAAATTGATGCCGCTGGATGTCTTATTTATAAAGAAAAAACAACAGGATGCTTTATTTGGATGTACTTTAACAAAATGTTAAGCATTGTCTCCAATTTAGTCCTTCATACAGGGTTGGAGCTCATATTTCGGAACAAACATAAAATAGCGATGCTCGGATCTTTGCAGACTATGTCCCATGACAAAACCGAAATAGAATGCTTCATTTAAATTTCTTTTAACTAAGAACCAAGCAATATCGCACATTTAAGTCATCATACAAAGTTGGATCTTATATTTCAGGAAAAATAAAAAAATAGTCATCTTGCAAATTATTCCATGCGACAAAATATACACGGTATGTGTCACTTAGATGCCCTTTAACTAGAAAAGACACATAGCCGCAGAATTAAACCTTCAAACAGGGGTTAAAGCTCATATTTCGTGAAAAACATAAAGTAGCCGAAGTCACATCTTTGCCGATTTTTTCCCGTGACAAAATCTACATAAAATGCTTCACTTAGATTTCATTTAACTTTAAACCACGCAATATCGCACTATTAAACTTTCATACTGAGTTGGGTCTCATATTTCGGAAAAAATAAAAAAATAGGCATTAGCCGGACCTTGCAATTTACTTCACGGGTTAAAATATACATGGTATGTCTCATTTGTATGTCCTTTAACCAATAACGACATATAGCCGCCGAATTAAACCTTTTCCCGTTTAAAACCTGCATCAGCTGTTTAAAACGTCGACAAAGCGCATGCTTTCAGGCAATTTTTTCTTGCAATTGCACCCAATGTAAAAAGGCCTTTAAACAGAAGTATTCAATCAAGAATTATTTGGTTTAATTTGATATAAAGGGTACGTTGTTGTCGTAAATCATAATTGATTTGAAATGTTTCAAGGGTCTGAGTATAGAAAATAGATCATCAAAAAACTAAATTGTGATGAAGGGATTTTAAAGGGTTTACTCCCCCTTTTTGTTAAATAAAACTCTCTGCTTTCAACTTAAAATTATCTCTATTCTATGAAAAAGTAAAAAATCATGTACCCATTACAAAATTGCTTATGTTACAAAATATGCTTATTATAAATAAATCACCTTAATTACCTTACGTCTATATATTGGTTATCATAATAATTAATACTAAGTGTACAAATTCTACAGTCACTACAAGAAACAATTTATATATTTATATTTAATTTATTCTTACACTACACCTCCTACGGAAAAAAAAACAAGAAAAAAAAATATTGAGCGTATCTGTATTTACAAACTTTTCATACAAACGCTGGTTACTATCATTATACAATTTAGCTCAATTTTTGTGAATTTCTTTAAATTTATTCCCTATTAAAATTACAATATTTGGTGACTTATCTTCTACTACCACATAATATGGACCGGTAAAAATTTGTTCGAGTTTATTCCCGGTTTCATTTTTTACTAAAACTTGGTCGCCTTTTTTATAAGTTTTCGCGTTAACTTTAAAATCGTGATTATTTTTTCGTTGTATTTTTGACTGAATAAGGTTATTTTTGGCATCATCCCAAGCTTTCTGTAGTCTATATTTTAGTTCTAGTGGGTAGTTATCGAAATTGTACAATGGTTCAGTACCCGTGTTAATATTTGAAGGGAGTTTGCATTGCTTACCAAACACAAGTTCGTATGGAGTGTACTTTGTGTTAGTGTGAACAGTATTGTTGAATGCAAAACACCAGAACTGAACCCATGAACTCCAACTGTCAGGGTGTTCTGCTGTTTGTATTCGTAAATAAGCGCCTAGATTTTTATGTGTATTTTCCAATGATCCTAGTGTTTGGTGGTGATAAGCGGTTGAAGAAAGTTGTTTAAATTGTAAAATTTTGCAAACTTCTTTTAGAGTTGTAGCTATTAATTATGTTCCTTGATCTGACACAATTGTTTCAGGTATCTTATATCTTAAAATAAAGTTATCCACAAAAGATTTTGCAACCGTTTGTGCTTCCTTATTTTTGATTGGGTAACCTTCGACAAATTTTGATAATTCGCACTGCAATGTTAGTATATATTTATTTCCGTATATGTCTTCCGGCAAAGGTCCTACCAGGTCTAAAATTAATTTTTAAAAAGCGGACGAAGCAGTTGTGGTTATTGACATCGGCTCAATATTAGGCCTAGAATGTTTAAACCTTTGACAATGATCACAGCGCTTTACAAAATCGCTAACGTCTGCATGTAAACTTGTCCAAAAATAGTACTTTTTTATGTTATTATATATTCTGTTATTGCCTGTATGACCGCCGCTCGGTAGCATACGAAAATCATTTAATATTATTTGACGCATTTCTATATCCAATATTTTTTGTACATCTTTTATAATTGAAATTTTTATATTAGCCATTTTTAATTCCGAGGGATCCCTACCGATAATATTTATTAATTGCGCATTATTTTTATTTTTTAATATATATATTTCTGGTACCTTATATTTTATGCAAATATTCTTAAGTTCTCTCAACGTTGTATTATGGCATGCGAACGTCGATCGAGAATTCTTAATTTTTAATACATTTTCTTTTTCTGAAAAAATTATATGGCGTGTACAATAATCATATTTTTTATTTTTAGATAAATTATTAAATTCAAATTCTGAAATGCAATGTGCTTCACAAGAGTTTTTCTGCGGTTTTAAAAGTTCCACCATTCCTGGGTGATCAAGCCTTTCGTGTAAGGAACTATCAAAACTTTGTTTATTTAATTCTTTCTTAGCATGTTGCCTTGTCATAACAAACATTGTGTTGCACACGCTGTTTGACATTTGTTTGAGTTCTTCCGATGTAGTTTCAATTCTAGATAGTGCGTCTGCTACTACATTTTTACTACCTTTTATATATCTTACGTCAAAATCATACTCTTCTAGCAATAATCGAAATTTGGTAAGCCTGCTAGACGGATTATTCATTCCAAAAAGGTAAACAAGTGGCCTATGATCCGTATAAATAATAAATTTTCTCCCAAATAGGTAATTTCTGAAACTTTTTACTGCAAAAACAATTCCCAAAAGTTCTTTTTCAATAACGGGATAGTTCACCTCTGCCTTATTTAACTGTCTAGAAATATATGACACTGGCGAACCATCTCCGTTCGAGAGAGTAGCTCCTAAAGCTTTATTGGAAGCATCTGATGTCACTATAAAAGTTTTAGCCTCGGAAAAATTTGGAAGTTGTAACACTGGTGGACTCACTAGTGCTTGCTTCAGGGTTTCAAAAGCTTTTTGACATTCTGGTGTCCATTGAAAGTGTACACCCTTACGCGTCAAATAATTTAATGGAGCAACTATTTGTGCAAAATGTTTTATGCTTTTTCTATAAAAATTTGCTGATGCCACAAACCTCTTGACTTCCTTTTCGTCTTTTGGTATAGGATAGTTTTGTATAGCCTGCACTTTTTGAGGATCGGGACAAACACCGTCTGCTGAAATGACGTGTCCGAGATATAAAAGTTCTTTTTTCAAAAAGTCACATTTTTCAGGATTTAGCTTGAGATTAACGTCGCGTAATCTTTGTAGTACTTTTATTAAGTTACTGTTATGAGTTTCTAGATTATTACCGAAAATAATTAAGTCGTCTAAGTAAACAAAACAAGACGAATAAGTTAGTCCAGATAAAGCAATCGACATGGCTCTAGACTCTAGAGAAAGAACTAGGACTTATTTTAAGTCCCATTGGCAGTCTAGTCATTTGAAACTGTCCTTGGTCAGTTACAAATGCTGTACAAGGCCTACTTTCTTTCTCTAGCTCAATCTGATAATATCCTTGCGATAAATCTAAATGTGAAAATATACCGCCCCGGACAAAGAATCTAAAATTTCGGATATACACGGTAACGGAAATTTATCATCCTGTATATTTGAATTTAAAGTTTTTCTATAATCTATTACCATTCTCCCCGTTTTATTTCCTTGCTCATTGGCTTTTTTAGGTACTAGTAAAATAGGTGCCGACCAGGGAGAAGAGGTTTCTTCAATTATTTTTTCGTGGAGCATTTTACCAATTTATTTGTTAAGCTCGGTTTTCTGAGAATAAGGTAAACGATAAGGTTTCACATAAACAGGACTTGTGTTAGGTTGCAGGTAAATTTTTTGTTTGTAAATTTTGGTCGTAGTTAAAGTTTCCCCTTTTAAGTGAAAAACATCCGAATATTTAGAGCAAATTTTTTGTAAAGAAAATTTTTGTGATTTTTCAAGAATATCTAATTTTACGGTTCTTAACAATTTATCTATTCTGTTTACAGTTGTGTGGACTGGGTTATACTGACATATATCATAATAGTAAAATGGCACAATTTTTGGAGCAAAATTTTTTATGTTAACATCATGATTGCGTGTATTGAGAATTCGTACCGGAATACAATTAGAAATTGATTTTACCAAAATTAACGCAACTAATACACCTTCACAAATTTCGTCTGGCATTACAACGCATTCTTCATTTGTGTTGGTATGAAAATATTTTATTACTTCATGTCTAGCCGGTATGCAAGTATAATTCTCATATTTCGAGTGAATAGACGTTAATAATTTTTTATTGTTTACATTAAATGATAAACGGAAGTTTTCGTAGTCTAGCTTAGCCAAGTATCGCGTAAAAAAATCTGTTCCAATTAAACCATGCACATGTCCTCAAAACTGTCGATCAGCAAAAACTCGTGACACACTTTTGCACCATTTATATCTAACCATAAATTTGTCGAACCTTGCGAAATTATTGTCCCAGAGACCCCGTTAATTTTTATTTTCTTTAAATAATTAATTTTTTCTGTTTTGTCTATGACGTTTTTAAAAATGACACTTATTGAAGCCCCGGTATCAAGTAAAATTTTTAAATTTTTATTTTTATATTTGACATAAATAAAATTAAGTCCGTTAGTATTAAATATAAATGGGTCAGGAAAATTTGTATTTTTATTTAGGTGGGCCTCGACAAAATGTGTCGCTATTAGTATTACAATTGGTATTATTATTAAAATCGTCGGAATTCATATAATATCCTCTTTGATTTGAACTATTACCAAAGAAACGTCCTCTAGTACCATACTATCCTCGTGGTGAATAATTATTATTAGAGCGAGAACCTTTCCCTCTAAAAGTATTATTACCTTGCTGACCACGCGAAAAATACCCCCTAAAATTGTTAGTGGTAGCACCAAAATTATTTGCACCCCTATTACTTCGGAAGTTTGTATTTTGTCCGCTCCTATTATTATAATGGTGTGAGCAATTTTATTATTCCCTTTACCTCGCATATGGAATAAGGGTTTTGTATTTGTTTTGCCTAGGTGTTCATCTTTCGCACCACCAATTGCCTCGCTAAGAGTATCGTAATTTCGCGCTTTTACTATGGTTCGCAAGCTGAAATTTTGAAGACCGTTAGCAAAAGAGCTTATAGCGATTTTCTCATTGACCGCCCTTAAAATATCCATCACTCCAGAGTCTTCCCCAGACTGAGATATAGTTAGATCGACCATTAATTCTTTAATCGCTTTCCCAAACTCTTCTACAGACTTTGACCCTTGTCTTATGTTATTTAGCTGAGATGATAAAGTGGTCGCGGATTTTTTTGTAATAAAATGCCGCCTAAGATCCGTAACTAACAATTGATTTGAAGCATAGGCTGATTTTAACCTAATATTTGCATTTCCTGATAAACGCGTTTTTAGTACATATGTGGTTAACAATGATTTACCCGCGTCATCCAAAAGTGGATCATACCATTCAATGCCCTTAATTAATTGTAAAGTTACAGTTTCAGAACCATCCATAACTGGTAGAAGGCCATCTTTGCTGTAACTCTGTCAAAATTTTCTGAATCTGAGTCAGAGGAAATCAAACTTTCGCTTTCTATCCCCGCTATCGTGATATCCCCTAACCTAGATTGTAAAATATCTTGACTAGCTTTTAGATATTGTTCTATCTGCTGTATATATTCCCTTACTTTATCTATTACCTTAGGCTCGTTTGATTTTGCATTAAAAGTTTCTCTAATGGTCCTTAATTCTAATGTATAATCTTTAAATTTAATTAGCTTACGTAGATTATATTTCTTCTTTTGCCGTATTTCCGTATTGTCCTTCAATAAATTCCTCTTGAATACTTTGACTTCATCCAGTAAATATACAAATTCAGTAGGCACCGACATCCCATTTTTTATCCATTAAATTTACCATGCTCCTTTAATCTCCAAACACATCTTTTTATTGTATCCTAAAACCTAAAATGTTCCTTTTCTTACTTTAGACTGTTTCTCGGCTTCTCCCGATTTCTTGTCGAATTTCTTAACTGGGGCGGTATCCGACATCCGCCCCCTGGCTTTACTTTCGGAAACTACTACTGTTAACTTATTCTTTCAAGAACTCTTCACTTATTGTTAAGTTATTGTTTCAAGAACAACTCTTTGTCTACTTATTATTCACTTCTTTTTGGTCCGTAGCATGGGCGCTTGTATTTATACCCAATTTTAAGGAATGCGCCCAAACAACTCAGGGTCATGTATTGCGCAAAAGTTTGACTTTGGTTTTTTCCTAGAAGTATTTGTTCTTAGAAAACAAGTCAGGGCCAAATACTTGACCGGTGAAGAATGTGTGAGAACGGAATTTTGTTCAAGGTTTTCTTATTTTTTTCTACGAATATGTCGAAAGATTTTGTTATTGAAAAATGTCAAGAATGTATTTGAAGGTTACTAGGGTTCAAAACCCAGAAGGAATTCGCACTGAATGTCACGTACACCAAAAAGATTGCACAACTTGTTTTTGGGAGATGATTGACTTTGTTGAAGAATTTTTAGTTTTAACTTTGCAGTCGAAGTGAACACTGTGACTTTGAAATATCTTTGTGCTATGGTTTTGCCACTCCGACTTCTCTGCCTATGGGTCCTCACTACAAGGTAGATTGATCAACTGATTAAAGAATATTATTTTCTTTTAATTTTTGAACAACTTTCTTTTTGCTTTTTCAAAATATCAAGCACATTTATTTATTAATTATTTTTCTAAACGTCAGACTGACCTTATTGTTGAAAACGCGACCTCCTTTTATTTAGTTCACGAAATTTATAATTTGTTTTTATTAATTTAATTTATTTTTGAAAATAATGTTGTCTAGTGTACTTATGTCCATATGGTCGGGCACCACAATAGATCCTAATCAGTTTATGCAGCAGCAGGAACTTTTAATGAAACTTTTACAGCAACAAACTGATGCAAATTCTAAAAATAATACTGTTTTTGCAAATACAGCTCCTGCTGCACAAACGGTTACGGTACAACAACCCGCGGTAGTTCCAACACCTGGGGCATTTTCGTTTCAAGCCGAGGATTGGGAAGACTGGAAAATGGGGTTTAAGAGATATCAACGTACTGCTCTTGCGTATTGTTCTGCTGAACAGCAAGTAGATTATTTAATTAGTTTTTTAGGTGTTAAAGCAGAGAAAATCATTAAATCTTTCCGCCTTAGCGATCAAGATATTAAAAACATTGATAAAGTTTTAGAAAAATTTGATTCCTATTTTAATCAAAAAAAGAATTTAGTTAATGAACGGGTGAAATTTTTGCAAAGGTCACAAAAACAAGATGAACCGTGCGATATTTTTATAAACGACTTGACTACTTTGGCACAGACTTGTGAATGGGGTAATCTAGAGTCGGAAATAATTAAATTGCGTATTATAGCCGGATTAGGAAATAGTAGGCTCTCAGTTCAATTACAATCTAGACCTGAAGACTCACTAGAAGAGATTATAAAACGTGTTAGGTTAGCAGAGTCATTGCGGAAGCAACAAGACGTGATTAGGGCATCAATACCTGTAGCCAATCCGAACATAGTTTATACTCAGGAATCAACAGAAATTAGCGCCGTTAATCATCAAGCTAAATTGAAAAATTTTCGGTCAGGTTATACCTCGAATACAGGTTATAATAATGGGAATACAAATAAAAATGATTAAGAGTGCAGAAAATGTGGATTAATCCCTCGTCATGCATTTGTAAACTGTCCTGCGAAAAATGCTACTTGCAATAAATGTGGTAAAATTGGCCATTGGAAAAAAAAATGTTTGTCAAAGCCAAAATATTCACAACATCGAAAAGTTCATGAAGTCACAACTGAAATGGATGAGATAGGGCTGATAGGTGATGATGGCGTTTATTTTTTAGGGAATGTAGATGAACCACACTCTTTACCCTGGAGAGCATCTGTGTTAATTGAGGATGTAGCAATTAACTGTAAAATAGACACAAAAGCTGACGTCACTGTTACAAGAGCATCTGATTTTTACAAGCTTAGCTCGAAATTTCTAGAAAAACCAACTAAACCACTATTATCTGCTTCTGGTGATAAAATAAACGTGTTAGGAGTATTTAATGCTAATATCAAGTGGCGCAACAAACAATACTATTCTACTATTTATGTAGCGGAAAAATTATATGACAATTTATTAGGCAGAGGAGCAGTGGAAGCTTTAGGTATGTTATCGTGGGCAGGTTCAATTCAAATACTTGATCGCTATCCAAAACTTTTCGATGGTATTGGCAATTTAGGTAAACCATACCACATTGTTTTGAGAAATGATGTTTCTTCTTATTCTATTTCTTCACCAAGGCGAGTACCTTTGCACTTGAAAGATGCGGTAAAATCTACTCTTGATACACTTGAATCACAAAAGATAATCATGAAGATTACCCAACCAACAGCATGGTGCGCGCCGATGGTAGTGGTTCCAAAAAAAGATAAGAAAGTCCGAATATGTGTAGATTATACAGTACTGAATAAGAGTGTACAGACGGAACATATTGTTTTGCCTGAAATTACAGAATTTTTAGCTCAGATTGACCCTGAAGCTAAATTTTTTTCTAAATTAGATGCCACATCAGGTTTTTACCAAGTACCACTAGACCGGGAATCGCAATTACTAACAACTTTTATAACACCGTTTGGGCGATATGTTTACCTTAGACTTCCAATGGGTATTGTCGCTGTATCGCCTAACCCAATTTTCCCCTTGCCGAGTATACGGGTCGATATTAATTTGATTATAGCCCCTTATTAGATTATCTGCTCCTGAGGTATGAGAATCCCCACCTCGAGAATGTAAAGAGGGCGTCAGTGAGCGCCCTCTGGCGATCCGTACACTAGGGCCATCGATTTTTGAAAGCTGACGAAAACTAACTTCAGAGTCAGTCGCTATACTCGCGCCGCTTAGGCTGCGGTCAGCCATAGTTTTAAAACTGTTTTTTATTTGTCCAGGGATGCCAGGCAAATCGTTTATTTGCCGTAGATTAAACTAACAACGGCAACAGCGCTGTTGTCGGTTTGTTAGGAGTAGTCCCACCACCTTTTCCCCACTGACGAAATTGTCAGCAGTCCACTCAGGCGCAAAGAAAAAAAAAATGGCTTTTTTCAAAAAACAAAAAAAAAAATTTAAGAGATGAATTTAAATTATTTAAATAATTTTAAATTTTTGAAATTAAAATACGACTGTATTTGAGACTAGGGCGAGACCTAGTGCTTCCTCAAATAAGCGTTGCTTTAAATAAACTTGTCGTTGACTCGGGCACGTTCAACTACAAACACAATGCAAATGTTTGTGGTGAACAAGGAGGGCTAATTTTTATTTTAACTTAACTTATGGGTTTGTCCTGTCCTTTGTCACTAAAATTATTTAACGCCTTAAATAACCTGTATTTACAACATAACTTCCCTAACTTATGGAATACAATATAAATATCACCAATACAGGGATTATCAAAATCGAGGTTTATAAATATGTCAATTAAGTACTTAAGATATTACATTCGCGCACAGAAAAATAATCTTAATTATGCGAATTTCTTATTTCTTAATACACGAACTATATCGCTAAACTTAAATATCGCGCAATTTACATAAACTAAAAAATTCCGGTGAAGATGTACTCTTGATACTTGAAGAAAATTTACAAAACTAGATGTGGTTTATAAGAAGGGCGTTTTTTATAGATAGGTTTATTTTTATACTACTTTCACCCGCCGTCGCTCTCAGTGCAGAGTCAACGTGGCTTCCGTAGTTTTCGAAATATTGCTATTCTGTTACACACACCTTTTTACCTAACTTTTTTCCAACGTTGTAAAGTTATACGAGCGTAGGTGTGATAAACTAGCATGACACGCGCCCGAAAATCTATTTACTTCTTCGAAACAATGTGTTCGTTTTTTCTTGTTTCTTTGTTTCACTTCACAAATAACGCACTTTTGTGAAGGCTAGCGACTTTCTTTATTGATCCTAGGGATTCTCGACAGCCTACTAGAGATCATGAAGTAGTGCCCAAAGAAAACCAATAAAAAAAGCCACGCAACTTAAATAAATTAGAAAGCTGAAAAATATATAGGTGATATTTTGCAAAGCTAACCAATTTAAATAATTACGTTGTCGAACGCGAGGGCTTCAGGGTACGCACTGAAGGTTCTTCAGCTGATTGACTGGATCATCAGCTTCCTGTTGTTTCAAAGTTCCTGGTTCCAAGTTTTTTGCAGCAGTTATTATCGGTGTTGTAATTGACGTTTTCGTGGCCAAAACACCGCCGTGAGCTCTCTCTCTGCTGCTCGAGACCAACTGCCGTTTTTGGTCGTGGCTGGCACATGCTTCTCGGCGCGCAAATATCTTGGCCAATCGAATTATTTGTTGCTTCGTTGTCATGGTGAGGGGCGGGGCTAATTCTGAATTCCTTCTTAGTTAGGCCACCCGTCAAGCAACAGCCAAGCGTCGCGACGCTTTAAAGACGTCAGGCTCTAACAATGCTATCAGTTTTATACTTGTAATTGTCTTATTACTTGACCGATTTTTTCTCGGAAAAGTGTTGATATTACGACACTCCCCCACCTAGGCGTAAAAAGATACCGTAAGTATCTTTTTACAAGATGTCGGGGAGGCCTTAGAAGTTTGGAAGGACCACTTCCCAGTATTCGTTAGTTTTTTTGAAGAAATCTCCCCACCAATTGCTGAACGCCGTAGGTCGATTGCCCAATGGTTTTAGGTTGGAGTTGAAAAAATATTGCGAACTAGTCAACCGTTTTCTCGTCAAAGGAGAAGTTGCGGCTGTTCCGGTGTGTATTCGTTTTTTTCTCGATG
The DNA here is from genome assembly GCA_935413205.1 of Polydrusus cervinus. Lineage (NCBI taxonomy): Eukaryota > Metazoa > Arthropoda > Insecta > Coleoptera > Curculionidae > Polydrusus > Polydrusus cervinus. Next base: position 13,402,940 of record OW284517.1, read on the forward strand.
GGGATTTGCCAATATCCACTCTTAAGATCCAATACTGAAAAAAACTTGGCTTGTGCAAGATTTTTTAACGCACTCTGTATCGACGGTAAGGTACTGCTTTCCTCGGTCGTAATGCCGTTAACTTCCCGGTAGTCCACACAAAACCGGGGCTCTTTATTTTCACGATAAACTAATACGGGGGGTGAGGAGTAGGCTGACTGAGTAGGCTCTATCACTCCAGCCTCTAGCATTTCTTGTATCTGTTGATACAGGACCCTTTTTCGTTCTGGGTGCATTGGATAGCATCTTCGATTAATTATCTTGTCCTTAGTTAATACAATTTTGTGTTCGGTGGTGCGAGTTGTTGGCTGTACTAGCCCAACTTCGAATACTTCAGCGAATTCAGCTAAAAGCGCCTGAAGTTTCCGGGGATTAGCCAGGTCTACTTCGGGAAGCTCAACTTTTGCCGATACATTTTTTCTATTTCGTCGCCAGTATACTGTTTGTCTTTCTATATTTCCAACGTACAGGCAATTTCGTGAGTAATCGATGATTGCTCTTTCCTGCTGCAGAAACGGACTTCCTAGAATGACTTGGGTAGTAAGCCCTTTTACCACGTAGTAGTTTATGTTGTATATTTTGCTACTAATTTTCGTTGCTTGAATTGTCGTGCCTATCACTTGGGCATAGCTATTGTCTACGGCTAAGCCAATCTGTTGTTGCGTAGGGGACCACGAATCTTTTGGTAGGACGTCTTCTGACAACAGGTTTAAGTCCGCACCTGTGTCAATGAGAGCTTCATATTCGGCGCCCTTGATCATTGTTTTAATTGTTGGCCGTAGATTCGTAGTTACATGTATCGTGGGACATGTACTAATTTTATTTGAATTTTCATCCTTTTTTGCTGGGTCACCTACCTTCATTGAAGAGTGACCCTCACTTAGTTTTTTGACTCTTCGTCGACGTCTTCAGTCGTTATAACGTTTGCCCTCTCTGCACGTCTAGCAGAATTTTGTTGGTTTTTGTTTTCGAGCAAACGTTCTCGGGTATCACTGTTATTCTTGGGCTCAATTGCCCTTTTGGGGCAATGTTTATCCCAATGATTGCCTCTACAGAAACGACATGGACGCGGAGTAGTGGGCTGCTCTATTCTGGATGGTTTTTCCAGAGGCCATGCTTGTCTTTTTCCGGAGTGTTCCTTTTCATTTGTTCCTCTTTTTTCAACTACTTGCTCTGTCCTTAATTTGAGAGCTGGCTTATTTTCGGCCCTTAAGTCATCTTCCAAGAGGGCTGCTAGCGTAGATAGCTCCTCAGTGTCAGCTATGTACGCGCATCTCATGCGAGATCTGATCATAGGCAGTAGTTGCGGGATCAGTAATTGAACGCACTCTCCTTCAGATCCTTCGGGCACTACCCTATTGAATAGCGCCCGCTTTTCTAACACGAATGATTCTACTTTTTCATGATAACCTTGTTTTCGTCCGTACAAGTCCGCTTTTATTTCTGCCAGAAGTGCGGGGTTATTGTACCGGCGATTCAGGCGTCCGGCGAATTCACTATACGTGAATGCATATGCTTGCAATCCACGAAACCACATTTGCGCCGGGCCATACAAACAATCGCGGGCTTGTCGAAACTTGTCTCGATCATCAGTAATTTTTTGCTCAATAAAATAAAGTTGTAACTCATGAAGGAACGCTACTGGATCTTCATGAGTGGCGCCACCAAATGTGGCCGTTAGAAGTTGAACTGGGGGCATTTTTAGCCCCCCCAAGGTCTCAGCTATGAGACTGAGATTTTGAGCTATTAAATATTGAGTGTCAATTATCTGATGATCTTCCTGTGTCTTTTCTGAAAGTTTAGTTTTTTTCAGCTTTGCTTGAGCCCTGTGAACCGGGTTAGCGAATGCGAACTTAGTTGGGTCCGCAGGTTTCTGTGCCTGCCCAAGCCTGCCAGAGGGGCAAGGGGCCTCTGACTGTTTATTGACTTTAGTCCCCACCAGGGATGCCATGTCGCTGTATCGCCTAACCCAATTTTCCCCTTGCCGAGTATACGGGTCGATATTAATTTGATTATAGCCCCTTATTAGATTATCTGCCCCTGAGGTATGAAAATCCCCACCTCGAGAATGTAAAGAGGGCGTCAGTGAGCGCCCTCTGGCGATCCGTACACTAGGGCCATCGATTTTTGAAAGCTGACGAAAACTAACTTCAGAGTCAGTCGCTATACTCGCGCCGCTTAGGCTGCGGTCAGCCATAGTTTTAAAACTGTTTTTTATTTGTCCAGGGATGCCAGGCAAATCGTTTATTTGCCGTAGATTAAACTAACAACGGCAACAGCGCTGTTGTCGGTTTGTTAGGAGTAGTCCCACCACCTTTTCCCCACTGACGGAATTGTCAGCAGTCCACTCAGGCGCAAAGAAAAAAAAAATGGCTTTTTTCAAAAAACAAAAAAAAAAATTTAAGAGATGAATTTAAATTATTTAAATAATTTTAAATTTTTGAAATTAAAATACGACTGTATTTGAGACTAGGGCGAGACCTAGTGCTTCCTCAAATAAGCGTTGCTTTAAATAAACTTGTCGTTGACTCGGGCACGTTCAACTACAAACACAATGCAAATGTTTGTGGTGAACAAGGAGGGCTAATTTTTATTTTAACTTAACTTATGGGTTTGTCCTGTCCTTTGTCACTAAAATTATTTAACGCCTTAAATAACCTGTATTTACAACATAACTTCCCTAACTTATGGAATACAATATAAATATCACCAATACAGGGATTATCAAAATCGAGGTTTATAAATATGTCAATTAAGTACTTAAGATATTACATTCGCGCACAGAAAAATAATCTTAATTATGCGAATTTCTTATTTCTTAATACACGAACTATATCGCTAAACTTAAATATCGCGCAATTTACATAAACTAAAAAATTCCGGTGAAGATGTGTACTCTTGATACTTGAAGAAAATTTACAAAACTAGATGTGGTTTATAAGAAGGGCGTTTTTTATAGATAGGTTTATTTTTATACTACTTTCACCCGCCGTCGCTCTCAGTGCAGAGTCAACGTGGCTTCCGTAGTTTTCGAAATATTGCTATTCTGTTACACACACCTTTTTACCTAACTTTTTTCCAACGTTGTAAAGTTATACGAGCGTAGGTGTGATAAACTAGCATGACACGCGCCCGAAAATCTATTTACTTCTTCGAAACGATGTGTTCGTTTTTTCTTGTTTCTTTGTTTCACTTCACAAATAACGCACTTTTGTGAAGGCTAGCGACTTTCTTTATTGATCCTAGGGATTCTCGACAGCCTACTAGAGATCATGAAGTAGTGCCCAAAGAAAACCAATAAAAAAAGCCACGCAACTTAAATAAATTAGAAAGCTGAAAAATATATAGGTGATATTTTGCAAAGCTAACCAATTTAAATAATTACGTTGTCGAACGCGAGGGCTTCAGGGTACGCACTGAAGGTTCTTCAGCTGATTGACTGGATCATCAGCTTCCTGTTGTTTCAAAGTTCCTGGTTCCAAGTTTTTTGCAGCAGTTATTATCGGTGTTGTAATTGACGTTTTCGTGGCCAAAACACCGCCGTGAGCTCTCTCTCTGCTGCTCGAGACCAACTGCCGTTTTTGGTCGTGGCTGGCACATGCTTCTCGGCGCGCAAATATCTTGGCCAATCGAATTATTTGTTGCTTCGTTGTCATGGTGAGGGGCGGGGCTAATTCTGAATTCCTTCTTAGTTAGGCCACCCGTCAAGCAACAGCCAAGCGTCGCGACGCTTTAAAGACGTCAGGCTCTAACAATGCTATCAGTTTTATACTTGTAATTGTCTTATTACTTGACCGATTTTTTCTCGGAAAAGTGTTGATATTACGACAGTATAACGTCAGCGCCTGAGCGCTTTCAACGAGAAATGTTTCACGTTCTGAGTGGTATAGATGGAATTGTAAATGTGGCGGATGATACTCTAATATTTGGACGTAATAAAGAGGAACATTAAAATTAAACAAAAATAAATGTATATTTGCTGTCCAAAAATTAGTATTTTTAGGACATGATATTTCCAAAGATGGAATCTCTATAGATTCAGAAAAACTAAAAGCCATTTTGGAAATGCCTGCACCATCGGATGTTAGTGGTGTGCGGAGAATTTTGGGTTGTTTACAAATACATGCCAAATTTTTACTTAAACTTGCAGACTTAACAAGTCCTCTTAATCAACTTTTAAATAAAGAAAGTGATTTTTGTTGGACTGAAGTTCATCAGCAAGCTTTGGATAATATAAAAGAAGCTCTCACTTCAGCGCCGATTCTGGCCCATTTTGCACCAGGTAGGCCTACACGAGTGGTAGCTGACGCTTCTTTATATGGATTGGGTTCTGTTCTAGAGCAGAAAATCGAAAATATGCCATGGCGTCCAGTATATTATGCGTCAAAAACAATGTCGGATTCAAAAAAGAGATATGCACAAGTAGAAAGAGAAGCTCTTGCTGTAACTTGGGCATGTGAAAAATTTAAACAATTTTTGATAGGTACGTATTTTACTATCCAGACAGATCATAAACCGTTGGTACAACTTCTCGGTTCAAAACCAATTGCAGATCTTCTAGCTAGGATTTAGAGGTTTAGAATGCGTCTTATACAGTTTTCCTTTATTGTAGAGTACATTCCTGGCAGAAATATGTATATACCAGACGTTTTGTCAAGAGCACCGATATTATCTACTGATCCGGGTACAGATGCTTTACTCATTGACGACGTTGAATGCTTTGCAGAACACATAAGTATCAGTTTACCGGTATTAGATTATCAGATGTTAGAAATTAGAAAGTTGCAGGAAGAAGATGCTCAGGTACAACGCATTTTAAGATACATCAAACATGGATGGCCCTCTTTATCTGATATGTCCGCTGAGGATAAGATTTTTGACAATTTAAAGGCGAACTGGTAGTTTTAAACGGGCTTGTTATGAAAGCGAACAGACTATATATTCCATTCCATGCAGAAAGGATATTTTGGAAAAATTGCATACTGGACACTTTGGAGTAGTTAAGTGTCGCAGTCGTGCTAGGGATACTGTTAGGTGGCCAAGTATAAATGCTCACATCAAAACCAAAATTGAAAATTGTGCTTTATGTAGTAAAAATCGTAGCCCAATTGAGGACTTTGCTGCAAGGATGCAGCTCCTTTTTTGGTACTTGTTGGAAAAGTGAAAAGAACTGTTTAAATTTTTTTTTTGTATTTTAAACTGAAAAGGTAAACGCCAATCCATAATAGAGAGGATTATTCAATATTTTAGACTATTTTAAACATCACAGTTGTTTGAGAAATGAGAAAAAAATTAGCAAAAAATTTGGAGCTGCATCTTTCTTCCACCAAACACGTAAAAAAATATGTATAGGTACACATGTCATTGTCATTGTAAAAAAAACAAAGTTGCCAGTGTAAACTTTTTATAAAGTAGGTATCAAAAATCAAAAGAGTAGTACATAAACTATAAAAAACCTAAAACTAAAAAAAAATAGACCGGTTTTTATCAACAAAATAAAAGTGAATTTAAAAAAAAAAACGAAATAATCAACAAATCCGCTCTCATCCGTTCCAGATGTTTTGGGTCCCTGAGTCTCAGTCACTGCTTCACTTATGAGGCAGTTGTAGAAAACCAGTTGGTCCATTGGAACGAAACGTGTTGCCAACTGTATTATATCCTGATATTTGGCTTTTTTAACAGGTATGGGACGGCCATAGACTGGGATATCAGAGAAAAGTGAAAGATCGTCACCAAGGTCTTTCAAGATTTTAAAGAATTGAAGGCTCATATGGTGAATCGCTAGCACTAAATGACTCAGACTCCGTTTCGCTCATGATTAAAAAACATCAACGGACAACGAAACCGTGTAAAAACTGTTACCGATAACACCGTATGGAGGCACTAATGCGACTACCGACTAACAACTGGTCGAAACAAATCAATCCCTAGCGCAATGCCGGCAGCACATGACCTTGCATTCCACGAAGCCCAACGAACACACACGATCGTTTGGTGCATAAGGGATGCAGCTCCGGAGCTGCACCTTTCTTGCACCAAACAACGGAGGAGGCAGATACATAAATGCGTGTAAATTTCTTCATTTCTTATCGGAGCTGCATCGATTTTGTATCAATCAATCCGCCAATTTTTTTTTTAAATACCGTATATTTCAACTCAAAATGACCTAAAAATGGAGCTGCATCCTTCTTGCAGCAAAGTCCTCAATTGTAGAACCTCTTTTGCCTAGCCCGGTTCAAGATTATCCGTGGCAGATGATTGGCACGGATTTGTGTGAAGTAGGAGGACGATGTTACCTTATAGTGGTCGACTATTTTTCAAGGTTTATCGAAATAGCTTCATTAAATTCAGCAAATACGGTGGAGGTAATAGAGAAGATTAGAACTTTCATTGCAAGGTGGGGAATTCCCGAGGTAGTGAAATCAGATAATGGACCTTGTTATAGTTCATATTTATTTAAGCAGTTTGCAAGAGAATGTGGATTTACACATATAACTAGCAGTCCTCGGTTTCCACAGCCAAACGGTCAGGCAGAGTCGGCTGTAAAGATTGCCAAAAGAATAATTAAAAATAGTGTAGATCCGAACTTAGGTCTACTGGCCTATAGAATCACTAAACTTGAATGTGGATATACTCCATCAGAACTGATTATGGGAAGAAATCCACGTAGTAACTTACCTATAAACAAAAACTCTTTGATACCTAACTGGTCATATTTAGAACATTTTCGCAATGTAAGAGAGAAGGAAAAAACAAACTGAAAATTTTAATAAAAGGCATCGAGCTAAAGATAATATAGAATTAAAAGTAGATGATAATGTTGGGATTACAAATTTGAAAAGATATGGAAAAATTATAAAAAAGGGACCAGAACCAAGATCTTACGTTATTGAATCTAATGGTAGTATTATAAGAAGAAATCGGACTCATTTAATTAAAATAAATACTACTACAGATAAAAATTTTGATTTAGATTTACCTGAAGAATTAAATGGAAGCAACATTGGAAACAAAATTCTAGAGCGTCAAGTAATCAAAAAGGAAAATATAGATTTGGAAGAAAAGTTGCAAGAACCAGAAAATTGCATAGAATCACCAAGCATAATTTCATGTGAAAATTTTGCAGCACAAGCACCCCAAAGTTCTAAAGAACATTTACGTTTAGGACATAATGTATATACACATTATGGACGTGCTGTCAAATTACGCCGTTGTGGTTGTTGTAACGGTGGAAACTGTTCATAGAGCTGTTAAATTTGTTAGTGTTGCATAAATAAAAAAATAAAGTTAGGATTAATATAATGTGTTTTGTCCATATCGTTATATAATGAACATTCTTGTGAAACGAGGGGATGTGGTATAATGTACCAGTTAGAACATGCATGAAGTACCGGATACCTGGACAGGAGGTGATTGATCTGTCAATAGATATCATACGCGGTAAGTCGAGCCTATATAATAAGTACCCCTTTTAAGGCGGATAAAACACAAAACTCTACTGTCGTTCAAACAAATTATAACTCGCGTACTAATTAAACTTAAACGGCCGTATTCACTCAAGAAGTTAAAAAACCACACCATAAAGCACGATGCAAGGGAGAATTCTTCATAGTTTATAACATATAATAGTTACCTTAATCTGCTTCCAATGGATCCATTTATAATGTTAGCAAAAAGTATAGTCGTTTTCGCGTAATGTGCTATTATTTTAATATACTGAAGTAAAGAAAAATTATAATAAGCTCTTTTGTATGCTGTTAATTACAATTATACTTTATGCATATCGCATTATTTTGTTTTCTTCATAGCGGTTTTTAAGAGAAGTGTAACAAAGGAATTTCTGAGCGTTTTGAGTGTGTTTTAATCACTGACCGTTTCAATAAGCTACTGTCACACCCAAAAGCAATATGATTGGGTCCGGCGTCGACAAAAGGTCTTATTTTAACTTCTAGACTCGCTCATATGTTTGATTCGCCCTTAGGTTTCAATTCATTCTTGTCATCTTCTATTTAAATATAAACCCATAAAATCAATTGTTGGTTAACGGAAAATAGCAGAGTGCTTTGAACTACATATATTGGGGAGTTTTTGCATGGCAAACTATGGAAGTTGGATTTTGTAAATGATAATAATTTTTTTTGTTTTAAAAAATAAATTAATAGGGTAGGTCAAATGTGTAGATGGGTTACCGACCAAAGGACATTATGGACAAGCCGCGCTTGAAAGGCAGGTAGGTAGATAAATAATATTTTCTTTAATATATAAAAGTATTTTTAACTTACATATTTAGATCTTTTCAAGAAAATGCATAATAAAATGTAAGAAATAAATCATCCTAAAACCAAAATATTTACATTAAAACCATCAAATATAAAACAGAAATGTAAAATATTTTCTATTCTAATAATAATTCTGTCTACTTAAAGTTTTTTGGTGAAATTCTGTCAGCTGCAAACTGCGACAAGTTCAATATGGAGACACTTTCTTGTTTACTGTCCAATAATTTGTCAAATTTACTAGGCTGGTCAGAACCTAAAAAAACGAAAAATAATATTACAAAACTATTATTCGTACTTTAAGAAGTTTTGAGAATATTATGTTGGTAGTATTATTTTTCGTTTTTGATAAAAAGTATAGGGCGTAATAAAACATAAAAGGTTTTAAGTCACATGTTTTGAAACTAGTAAAACAGGTTTTTATAGGTAGTTTATGGAAAATTTGTATTATACCAAACATCAAATAACATTTTTATTGGCAGTAATAACTAGGCATTAAAGCGGTATTATAAACAAATATACACAGGTACAATAAAATTTAAAGCCTATCTACTATTATTTATATCTAAATAATGTTGGTTGTGTAGAAGACAGAATTAATAATTTAGGTGACCAGGATATTGAATGAATTGCTGTAAAGGACCCTATTTTCTTCCAATATTTTAATTAAAAGTGTAAAGCAGTCAATCATTATTATCTCTAAACTCCCACATTTCGAATGAATATTAAAATATTATAGTATATCTAGACCGTTGAAAAGTCATAACTTTGTCGGAGAATGTTTTTAATCTTTGAAACTCACGAGTTCCTCACTTTTTTAAGTAAAGTTTTAAACTCCTTTCACTTTAACCTTAATGATATAGTATGTTTGACCTCGGAACAGTTTTGATTATTTTGAAATAACTCATGTGGTTTGAGAAAAATAAACTTTTTTATGAAAGTCTGTCTACATATTTGAGCAAAATTTTTTAGAAACATCGTTTAGTGAGATTTTGTTGTTTGGCAAAATGTCGCCAGTGACATGCATTTCCCCACAAACAAATTCCATATCTCACAAGGAATTTTATTAAAGCATAATAAACATATATCTAAGAACTAAATTATCTATTTCATAAGAAAGTACTCTTTGGATATGAAAATCTGAAGCTATTTTTCTACATAATTCTTCCATTTTTTGAGTAACGTAAATTTCTAAAAATTTAATAAATCTTGGGTTGCTGAATATTTAATTGTTTAATATTATTAATATATTATTAAGTAAACATTTATAAGTTAATATGTTATTAGGTACAATTTTAATATTTATTCAAATTGTAAACGTTTACATATCATTGAATATGGAATGGAAGAGAAAACATGTTTTTAACTCTAATTTCCACTTTATTTAAACTTTACAAAAAATTTAATATTAGGTAGTAGGATATTTTGCGGCACGAAAGCTGTTCTTGTTATCAAAAATGTATTGTATTTATATTATTAATTCTTAGCCTAGCATGGGATTTTACATGCTATACACTAAATAACTTTAGAACCACCGTTACATTTTTACTTTAAGATAATAATTCAACAGCACGAAAAATCCCATGTGTACAGATTAATAATAAGATATGCTTAGTATCAACTGCGTTACCGAAAAAGCTTCCTTGCAGCAAAACAAAATATTAGTTTTTCATAAAGTGTTTAAATAAAGTAAACATTTGAGTAAAAAAGTTTTCTCTTCCATTCATTATATTTGCAATGGATTTCCAGCAAGTGACTCTATTAATTTAATAATAGAGGGTTCTGTATCTTACTTAGGTCTGAAAGTTAATATAGTAATTTTCAATTAAAAAAATATCTCTCGCAAACCCCTGTAGATATGAAAAAATTTTCAAAGCGACCAGAGGAAGGGCTTCAAGATCCTAGTCACGTAAAGTATTATTAGTGTCTCCTACAAAAATGGCCAGCGATTGAAATGCGAGCATGTTATTTAATACCATTCTTTGGCACCCTTCATCATGGTTAAACCACAACAAAAAGATGCAATACTCTGTGCGCTAGCCCATAAATTACCAAAAACCGTTTTGTTCAGTTTTAATGTCAAAAATATTACTTTAAATTTGACCTAACGGTCGTTGCTCAGTGATGCACTTCAATGATAACTCACGGGACATTTAGAATAATAGTTAAATTTTAAAAATTTTGTAGCTTAGTTATCTTGGTATAGACTTATTATTAATAATTGGAAAAATATTTTAATAAGTCCTATTATGTGCACACATAATATTAAGATTATACAGTGGCCGCGAAAAAGCCTGTACCAGATGGGAAACTTATTTATGGATTTGGTTTTTGAAAATCTGTTTTCGACATTAGTTTCTGCATGAAACTTGCGGTGTGCGTTACTTCTGTCAAAGGTAATCTAATCACTTTAATTTGTTTGTATTTTTTTGGAAATTTAAATTTGTCATTTATTTTAAATATTTTTTCTGTGTTGGTTTATTTAAAATGCTTATTTTGAATCAGATTAGTAACATTTTAAAATTGAATTGTCGATTAAACCCATTTTATAACAAATACCTATTTTTTTCTAAAAGTTTTAAGACGCCTCTAAACTATTTTAAAAATTTTAAATTTTTTACAAAAACTGTAGGTATTACTGAAAGCGATTATGTATTAAAGCAAAAAACATGTTTTAAAACTTCCCTGTGAAACAATATTGACTAGTACTAACACATTAGATAATCTTTAAACGAAAATTTGGATGCAGATTCAAAATATGAAGAGAAATATTTTGCGAAAATCGATCAGAAATATTGTCATTTTTGAAAGAAAAAGTAAATAATTCCTTGCACTTAGTCGTTGCTAGGCAACGGAAAATAACTAAATATTATTTCTATACAGCTACTTGTAAACTAAAATGCGTCAAGTTTGACAATTCAATATTACCTAATTTCCATAGTTACAATAACATCCTTTATTCGAGACGAAAATTAGTAATTTTTATTTCAAAGTTGATTCTAATAATTTGTCCTTTAATAATTTTCGAAAAAATAGTATATATAGAATGTTCAGCTTTTACTACTAGGTGTATAATGTATTAAATTATAACTTTGTTTCGGATATCTAAAAAAATGACACTTTCGCCAGTTTGAAATTTTCAAATTACACTGTTAACTCACTTAAACCTTCATATTTTTAGTGAAAAAAGGTGCTGGAACTGGTTTACAACTTCTGACCTTTATTCACTACGATTCGTGCATTATAGTTTATTTGGAAACCAGTTCTAGCACTTTTATCCCCTAAAAATGTTAATTAAAAATTAGTATCTTTATTGAAGTGTGACGTCCGTCACAAGTCAAAAATGTTAAGCTTGTTTTTTTTTCGGGTAATGCAGAACCTAATACAACAGATTTTCAAAAAACAAATAAATAAAAAAGTTTATCATATGGCGCAAACTTTTCCGCGAACACAGTAAATATGTGTGTAAAAGATCACTGAAAACTATGATTACTTATGAGACACGAAAAAACCTGAAAACTAATTTAAACTTTTTACGACTTTTTCTCTGAATATTTCGGATATCAAAAAAATTTAGTGCACTGTTAGAGTTGTCTATTCTAAGCTTGATTTAATTAGGTTAAAACCAAGATGCCAAAATATTTTATATTCTGTAAATAAATAACTTATTGGTTACTCCCAGGACATTACCTACTTATTACGATTTGGATAACACATGTATTTTAGCTAAAACAATGATAATTAACAATTTACATTAAATAACTAACTAAAAAAACATAAAGTAAACTTGATTTCTTTAATTTAAACACTTTTTAACCCCAATATGTTGATTAAAAAAATATTTAAAATTTTGGCAACTTGTTTTATCTGTTGTTCCCTTCATTTTTCATCCGGCTCAATTCCTTTTATGAAATATAATCCTATTTGAAACCTATGATGACTTTTTTAAAATTAATTATTTCGTTATTGTATTTTTTTACAAAATGGCATTGTACGTGGAATTACCCCGGTTTAGTTATTTTACTACTTTTAAGTAACTGAATGTTAAAATATAGAGTAGGTACACCTTTACTACGCATGCCTATACCACAACATTTTTTTACGTAATGTATTAAACTACAGTCGGCATAATAACACATTAAAATACTATTTTAATACAATCTGGAGTCTCCCAAGAATGTAATGGCAATTTAAAAAAATAAATAGCTTGTTATATTATTAATTTATATCGTTCTTGGTTAGCGTCAGAGGTGGGCAGTAATTGTCTTAAGTGCTTGAAAAAGTTGTTCAAGTACAATAGTGCTTCAAACACGGTGCTTGTAAGTACTTTTAAAATACAGTGTTCGGTAAATTAAAATGTAGTATTAGTTTTCATGTTTGGTCCACGGAAGTCAGCCGTCAGCAGACACGTGTTGCAGGTTTTGCCACTAATGTTAGAAAGAGGGAGCAGTGGGCGACTGAGATGGGTTATAATTAAGCTTAGAAATAGACTAAAACCCGTAACTGTTATTTTAATAAAAGTTGTTTAGAATGAATTACAGAATACTGTTAACTCAATATAGTCCATGGAATTGGTACATTTTACCTTACATGAAATAAGGTAGTTCTGATTTTTTGATATGTTGTATCTGATGAAGTGGTAATAACAAATCCAAATTTTCGACCGCGAAAGCCCTCCGGATCATTGTTAAATATCTCAAAAACCTTAAATTTTGTTACTTTTTTCAGGCTTTGCCAATTTTAACCACCAAGGACTAATATTACGGCAAAAGTAGTTATATGGAATTAAATGGAAGATGCTGGCCCACCCGGCATCGCCCGGTGAGATACCATTGCATCAGTTTAGGCGGCGTGAAGTTGCTCTTTGAGTTAACGTTTCGTCGCTGTGCTGATGTTTCCGGTTTCCAGGGTGGGGCCGTATAAAAGAAGCATGATGGAAGCTCCAAGATCAAAATATTCCGGAGGTAAACTCGCCCCCCGATCGGATCTCCGGGTGGGGGCTGGTCCTGTGGCTTCATCAAGCGAAATCAATGATTTATCCACCATTTCCGACAATTTACTGGGTTCCTCCAACAACACTCAACGAGGAAATGGTGTGGCGCCTGCAGTTGCTAACAGACCCAAAAGTAACAACTTCAAAATTGATTTCTGCAATATTAGAGGGCTTAACACTAACATCAATTCAGTCCACCAGCACTTACAATCTTCCAAGCCTCATGTGCTTGCACTGACCGAGACAAAAGTCAGAGCGTCAACGAACACCGTCAGCTATTTATATCCTGGATATGATTTTCACTTCCGTTTTAGACGCAACTTTGGGGTCTGTCTGTTCATTCGAGATGATCTTTGCTGCCAACGGGAGGAAATACTGGAACCGAAAGACTTTGATATAATGTGGTTTAAAATATCTTCACAAAAAATCACTAAGTTTATATGCTGCCTTTACCGTCCTCCAAGCGACATGCATTACAGGGCCCTCTTCTCATCACTAGCCAACACAATCGACTTCTTGCAAACCAATCATCCGAATGCCGAAGTTGCTATCTTTGGCGACTTTAACGTCCACAATGTCAACTGGCTTAAATACTCAAACACCAACGATGAGCAAGGCCGAGAAGCCGAATCTTTTGCGATCAGTTCTGGTCTAACTCAACTCGTAGAAGAACCAACGCGGGTTCCAGACCGAGCTGGGGATTTTGCTAGTCTTTTAGATCTCTTTTTAACTTCAAATCCAGACCTATATACGGTCACCGTACAACCACCATTGGGCTCTTCCGATCACAAACTTATTTCAACCCTAAGCGAGCTGCCAATTAGTTCTGAACAACCTCCTAAACCCCGTAAGATTTGGCACTACACATCAGCTAAGTGGGAAGACCTAAAGGACCATTTTCGCAACTTTCCCTGGCTAAGCGTATGCTTTTCTTCGGATGATCCATCTGTCTGTGCAAAGGAGGTCTCCGACGTCATTCTAACTAGCATGGAGGCCTTTATTCCTTTCTCCAAAAAGCGCCCTTCTAACGGCAAGCCCTGGTTTAGCAAGAATTGCGAGCGTGCTGTCAGATCTAAAAACCTGGCTTACCGACAGTGGAGTAAAAACCCTACTCCTGAAAATCGCGCCATCTTTGTTACCACCCGAAACCAATGTAAGCAAATGATAGACCAAAGCAAAGAAGCTCATAACGAGAGAATCAAAAACAAACTTCTTGCCAGTCCTAACGGATCAAGGTCCTTTTGGTCAGTCGCTAAGGCCGTCAGCCAAAACTTTACAAAGTCAACTATTCCACCTCTAACACGTTCCGACGGCACAATAGCAACCACAGCCGGGGATAAAGCAAACCTACTTGCTGAACTGTTTTCCTCGCATTCCACTGTAGACTTTCAGGGAAAACCACCACCCAACATTCCCTCAGTTCAATCGCAAATGTCTGAAATCGTGTTTCGTCAGCGTCTTGTTAAACGGATTCTTAAAGGACTCGACGTCAATAAAGCTTCTGGTCCAGACGAAATTCCTATCATTGTTCTCAAGACATGCGCCGATGAACTTACACCAGTATTTTGTAGACTTTTCAACTTATCCTACAAAAAAGGAATATTTCCATCCTGCTGGAAGTCGGCGCGTGTCCAGCCCATTCCAAAGAAAGGTAAAAAGACCCTGCCAAGCAACTACCGACCCGTCGCATTGCTTTCAGTAATTTCAAAAGTAATGGAGAAAGCTATTAACCAACAACTCCTAAAGTACCTGGAAGGGCTTAACATTATCAGCGACCATCAATACGGTTTTCGTAAGTCCAGATCAACAGGTGACCTTCTGGCATATGTCACCCATCTTTGGAGCAACACCATCGAACATCATGGAGAATCCCGGGCTGTTGCACTGGACATCTCTAGGGCTTTTGATCGTGTTTGGCACGATGGACTTCTAAGTAAATTGCGATCCTACGGTATGCCTAATGGATTCTGTTTATGGCTAACCAGCTTCCTTAAGAACCGTTCTCTGCAAGTGGCGATTGACGGGTTTCTCTCAGACACCTTCACCATCAATGCCGGTGTTCCTCAAGGGTCCATATTGTCGCCTACCCTCTTTTTACTGTATATTAACGACCTTCTAGTGAAAACCCAAAATCCAATTTATAGCTTTGCTGATGACAGCACACTTGTCTCATCTTTTACCTTGACTCCCCAAACATCCGCTGCCGACGCACATCTTCGCAGGCAGCATGAAGTATTGCGCCTCAACAAAGACCTGGAAGAAATTTTGGCTTGGGGTGACAGTAACCAAGTCGAATTTAATGCTAAGAAAACCCAGGCAGCAGTCTTCTCCAAAAAGGTTAACATTGCAGAACCGGATATAGTCATGGCAGGACACGCAATTCCCCTGGCACCGTCTATTAATTTGCTGGGGGTCAATCTGGGAGGTAATATGTCTTGGCATGATCACGTTGCCGCAATTGCCAAGGCAGCTGCACAGAAACTTGGTGTACTTTTCCGCACCAAAAGGTTGTACACACCTCATCAACTTTTGACACTCTACAAAGCCCAGATTCGACCATCATTAGAATATTGCTCTCATGTCTGGAGCTCTGCACCCAAGCACACCCTTCGGCTACTGGATTCCATTCAAAGGAGAGCCATTCGTCTGATCGGCGACCCCGAGCTGACCAAGACCCTCGATAGCCTGGAGCATCGAAGACAGGTTGGTGATTTGGCTCTCTTTTACAGATATTTCCATGGCAGGTGTTCGACTGACATTGCCCACTTGATTCCACCTAGAGCAATTCAAAACAGAAATACACGGCAAACCACTGCCGCTCATCCATATGTTGTTCAGCTTAGTACTCCTCGAACTTCATTGTTCAAGAATTCTTTCATCTGGAGAACGTCATCTTTGTGGAATGATCTTCCTGAGGTCGTGTTTCCCAATGAATACAATCTTCAACGTTTCAAGACCAACGTTAATCGCTTTTTTCGCACTCGCACCGCTCCCAGAGCGCCTTAAAGGATTTTTCCTACAGTGCAGGTGTTTTATCATAAAAAAAAAAAAAAAAAAAAAATATACAATCTAAAAGCAAACAAAATCTGCAAAAAAACGAGACTAATTTCGCCCTTGTAGGTTGAATAGTTTCTGACTTATGGCAGGTCAAACTTGTGCAAAATTTCCAAAATAGATTTTTTTTTTTAGTTTTTGTCGGTTTTAACCATCAAGAAACTATTTTACGAAAAAGTTATCATAACAATAATAGAGAAGGGCTAATCTTTCAACAAAATGACACTAGTTTCGTTTAATTATACCTAATAGTTCTTGAGATACAGATGTCCAAAGCTGATGAGATTAGTAATAAACGAAATAAGTGTTATAATTATCAAAAAAAAACCTTGTAGTAAGTACAAATTTATTATTTGAAGTTTTTTTTATAATATGAAATATATTCAGAACCTATGCACTATTGAACTTGCTAATGTATTTTATTATATATACTAGTTATTTTTATAAATCTTTGACGGACCAGGCTGATCCTCTAAATCCACAGCACTTCTTTTGGGGGAAGCTTGCTGTGTCAACACTTCTTCATCATCAAGTAGATCTAAATCGTCATCTGACGGTGGATCGTCGATAAGTGGCTCATTAATGTCGTCAATAAGATCTGGTATGTTCTCGCAAGATTGACCGCTGCAGTGGTTACAAACAGCCGAGCATTTGAGTCCTGCCTTTCTTCAACCGCAGTTGTTGGTACAACCTTTCTTGCAGTTGCAGGAAATCATGTTTAGCAGGGGCTGAGGAGCTGGTGGTTTCGTCATCAGTTGCGGAATGAGGCCTTGTTCACTTCGCATCCAACCCCAATCGAGAGGATTCTTCTCGTTTCCCAGCCACTTCTGTACCTGAAAAAAAAAACTAAGAACCATATCTCGCGAAAATCTATAGTGACTGATAGATTGCCTTTTAAAAGAAAAAACGCCCGAGATGTAGGGGACCACACTCGTTCAGCAAACCGACCAAAGAAAATCATATTCGAAAAATATGGGAGAGGTAAAAACCCAGACATCAGCTACTCGTCTACTTCATTCACATACCGAGCACAACCCGGACTAGCCTTGTTTCTGCATGCGTTCAGTGGTTGTGACACAACATCCGCCCTTTTTGTACAAGGGAAAATGAAATTTCTATCGATACTGAAAAGACAACGGCACCTGTAACAAAACGTTGAAGTTTTTCTGAGCCCCAATTCCACACCTACGCAGGTCACCGAAGCAGGAGAGAGTTTTCTCGTTTCGTTATATGGAGGCAATAGTGAATCCCAAAATCTCAATGACCTTCGCTTCCAGTTGTTTACAAGAGCGGCAGCTAAGTCTAAAATGAACCTCGCCAGGTGGCCTCCGACCAGGGATGCTGCAATATTTCACTGTATGCGTACTTACAAACAGGTAAAGATTATATTTTATATTATATTGTCTGTCTGAAGAAGTTTTTTCTTTTAAAAGGCAGTCTATCAGTCACTATAGATTTGCGCGAGATATGGTTCTTAGTTGTTTTTTTTTTCAGGTACAGAAGTGGCTGGGAAACGAGAAGAATCCTCTCGATTGGGGTTGGATGCGAAGTGAACAAGCCCTTATTCCGCAACTGATGACGAAACCACCAGCTCCTCAGCCCCTGCTAAACATGATTTCCTGCAACTGCAAGAAAGGTTGTACCAACAACTGCGGTTGTAGAAAGGCAGGACTCAAATGCTCGGCTGTTTATAACCACTGCAGCGGTCAATCTTGCGAGAACATACCAGACCTTATTGACGACATTGATGAGCCACTTATCGACGATCCACCGTCAGATGACGATTTATATCTACCTGATGATGAAGAAGTGTTGACACAGCAAGCTGCCCCCAAAAGAAGTGCTGTGGATTTAGAGGATCAGCCTGGTCCGTCAAAGATTTATAAAAATAACTAGTATTATAATAAAATACATAAGCAAGTTTAATAGTGCATAGGTTCTGAATATATTTCATATTATAAAAAAAACTTCAAATAATAAATTTGTACTTACTACAATTTTTTTTTTTTGATAATAATTATAACACTTATTTTGTTTATTACTAATCTCATCAGCTTTGGACATCTGTATCTCAAGAACTATTAGGTATAATTAAACGAAACTAGTGTCATTTTGTTGAAAGATTAGCCCTTCTCTATTATTGTTATGATAACTTTTTCGTAAAATAGTTTCTTGATGGTTAAAACCGACAAAAACTAAAAAAAAAAATCTATTTTGGAAATTTTGCACAAGTTTGACCTGCCATAAGTCAGAAACTATTCAACCTACAAGGACGAAATTAGTCTCGTTTTTTTGCAGATTTTGTTTGCTTTTAGATTGTATATAACTACTTTTGCCGTAATATTAGTCCTTGGTGGTTAAAATTGGCAAAGCCTGAAAAAAGTAACAAAATTTAAGGTTTTTGAGATATTTAACAATGATCCGGAGGGCTTTCGAGGTCGAAAATTTGGATTTGTTATTACCACTTCGTCAGATACAACATATCAAAAAATCAGAACTACCTTATTTCATGCAAGGCAGCACCCCTATTTAGTACGATTTCCATGGACTAATAGTGTTGCTAAATTAAAAAATAAATGATTTAAATATAGTATACACTACAGGGTCCTGCACCCCACCTTTTAATGAAATCGGTTCAGTATTATAGGCGAAAAAAAAACTAAGAAAACACAGTTTTGCACCACTGGTTTTAAAAAACGAATAAAAAATAAAAATAATGCATTGTTAATAACATTTTAGAAAGGTACTTAATGAATAAGGTTGAACAGTCTTGTTAACCAAGTTTGATTAATACGAATTGTACAGGATGTCCAAAGTTAAGTGTCAAACTTTGCAAACTTTAAATTAATTTATTATTCTTATTTCAAATTGAACCCCTGTATGTTATATCATTCGATGCAGAATTAAAAATCAAACATTTGTTCTAATTACAACCCTATCGCAATTTCTAACGCATCAAGACTTATTTGCAGAAAACTAATTTTATCAACTATTCCACTACGTCATTATTATAATCAAAGTTCGAAGGTGGCTTTGCAAAACAATTTATTGGTATTAAAGTGACAAAAACCCATTTTTATTATATATGTAGTTTGAAATATTCTTAAATTATTTAAGCTATATTATTTTTTGTGATGGAATACAAACAAGAAGAGCTCGTAGATCTGATTTTCATATTAGGAGCATGTGAAAAGAATTCTTTTTTGTCACTTTAGTAAACGTTACTACCAATAAATTGTTTTTCAAAGCCACCTTTGAATATTCGTAATTATGACCGTTGGAATAGTTGATAAAATGAGTTTTCTGCAAATAAGTTTTGATGCGTTAGAAATTACGATAGGGTTGTAATTAGGACAAATGTTTGATTTTTAATTCTGCATAGAATAACATAATAATATACAGGGGTTCCAATTTCAAATAAGAAAAATAAATTGATTTTAAGTTTGCAAAGTTTGACACTAAACTTTGGACACCCTGTACAATTCGTATTAATTTAACTTGGGTAACGAAACTGTTCGAACTTATTTATTAAGTACATTTGTATAATTTTATTAACGAGGCATTATTTTTATTTTTTATTAATTTTTAAAACCAGTGGTGCCAAACTGATTTTTCTTGTTTTTTTTTCGCCTATAATACTAAACCGATTTTCTTAAAATTTTGGGGAGATATAGACAACTGTAAGAGTCATCCAAATAAGTAAGAATATATATAGCATGTAATCTAAAAAAATAGATGCTTATGACGTCACACTATTTTTGAACACCCTGTATAAAAAAAATATTTTCCTGAAATGCTCCCTAGTATACAGGTAAAGTCTGCAAAATATCAAAATCCTAACTTAACTAATAAGTGAGCTATAGAAGACGGGAGGTGAGGTGCAGGACCCTGTATATTACATAAATGACAAATCAAAAGGACTATCCAATATTTCTTGCTTAATTTCTAGAAACTTTTATATATAACTGAATAAGCAGGAAGAGTAGATATGATTTTGTTATTTTCTATATAACATTTTTTCTTAGTCGATTAATAACCCCGTTTTAAAAGTGTACGGAGTCCTCTTAATAGTTGGACATCCGTCAGTAGTATCGAACGCGACCTAATACGTCAATTTTAATGTCTGTTTACTTAACACAAGCGGTACAACTTAAATAACAAAGATTGAGTTACTAACTGGAAGTTATCGGAAATTCTAAAAGTGAGACAAACCATTTAAAAAATAGTCTATTATTGTTTTAAAACGAATTATATCGGGTTTATATTTTAATATATTAAGAGTAGCACAAAGAAAGATTGTTGTCGGTTAGCATAACCCAATATTAAAAACACAAAATGTAATCAAAGGCTGGCAATGCCTACTTTTATTTGGATAAAATTGCCTTAGATTTTGCAAAAGTTAGCATTTGTCAGTGCTGTCAGATCCCAACTATTGTAAAATATAAGGGCATTTCGCGCAAAGGCGAGTTGGCATAGCCAGCAACTAATGAAATATTGTATTTTTAATAAGCAGTTAAGCTAATCGAGAACGATATTTGTTTGTGCAATATTGAAAAAAAAACTATATTTTTTACGGATAAATGAAACATTTTTAATTTTCTCTTATAAACAATTTATTGAATAATTACACTACGCGATAACAATTATGCAATATTCCTCTTCACAAATGCTTCTTTAATAGACAAGTAAAAAAGTCTTATGAATCCTTAATTTTAAAACCTAGAAAACAATAACGTTCAGTTATTTTTTCCCGCTTCTTAACCCCGGGGTATACCTTACAACAAATTATAACAAATAGTTAAAAGTACACTAACTAGAACGCTGAAAAATAAGGCTTTACGAGTTTAGCTCTTACTTTTTAATTTGTTGCTTTGGTCGTCGAACTCTTTATCGGATATATTCAACATAAGACTGTTTCCACTGAGATACACTCTGTTTTGTGAATTGGCGATCTGTAAAAGAAAAAATATGACAGATTTTATATGGTAATCAAAATGTAGTCAACTAGAGATAATATTTTTTTAAAAGTTAATTAAAGGTCATTAGTGGATTATAGGATTTGCAAATGTATGGTCATGCTGCTACTAACATCCGCGGTCAAAAACTACCCCATTTTCGTATTTTCTTGATAATATAAGAAGAATTGGAAAAAAGATTTTCGAGGCAAAAGGTTACGATCTAGGGATGGTGCCAAAAATCCTCCACCTCCGTCTATAGTCGAAAACCAACCAGGTTTTTTATTTTTCCTGATTGTTATTTTGATGGGGCAAAATGGAAAATTGAAGTTGCGTCTAAGGGATGGTCACAACAACCCTTCAACCTTCGTCGATTTTCTCGAGTTGAATTGTGTTTTGGAATTGGTTTCAAGGTAAGACGTAGTCGCGATTGTAAAAGGTTGCTATCAATCCTTAAGAGTTACACATTTTTGGTTATTAATGGCGTATTTGTAGAAATCTCCACAGCGGATTATGTATTATTCTTGTGGTGACGCGGCGCGTAAAAATCAAGTGGGTTGTCAAGTGACGCGGCTCTTAAAAATCAAGTTGTCAGTTTGTCGAGTTTTGTCAAGTAATGTACTACAACTAATCACTCAAAATTGCTCAAGACTCGTTGAGGAGAAAATATTTAAAATTCTAGACAATATGTGAAGTAAAAAGGCTCGTGTTGCTAGGTAAGCACTTGTCTTAAATCATTTACTCTATAACGTGAAAAACCTCGCAGGTCTGTGCGGCGTAGTATAATATTACTATTAGGTATAGTACCTATTTAGTAAAGTTATACCTATTATGCCATTTACTTTAACATTACAATAAATGTTTCCCAAAATCGCAGACTGGAAAATGAGGTTCAGTCTGGCTCGATTAGGATTAAAATCGCTATATGTATTATGTTAATTAAATTAGAACAGAACTGGATGTCATCACGCTTATTACAACGGTAATATTAAAAAAAATTTAAGACTTCAAAAATATTTATTAATATATGTAACCTACTAAACTAAGAGAAAAACCTTTTATTAGAATTAGGGGCAGAGTGAGTGTTTGGCTCATTGCGATCAATATATCATGGTTTTCAAAAAAGTTTATTAGTAAATAATAGTGTGCACATATATTCCACGCTGAATACACAGACTACCAGTCCATTGTGCATATTACTCATTTAAATAAATATACATATTATTACCAAGGAGCGGTATAAATGTGTAAATTGCCTGCACAAAAAGGAAAAGCAGAAACTTAATATATCTGAAAATCACGATGTTTGGGATTAAAAAAACTTTACTGTTTTGCATACAAACGTTAGAACTGGTAAGATTTGATATTTTCTGACCTGCCAAATAGCCATCACTGAACTTATCATGTGAAACGGATCAATTATTTTCGAATCTCAGTGAGTAATATAAACACTGCTTCCGTGCATGTATCTGCAGAGGAATCTACCGAAAATTCCATTCGGCCAAATCAATTTACTTTATATCAGTTTATTATCAAAATGTGCAAGGTCTTAAGGTATAATTAAAAACCATTGTACATAGCCTTTTTAATGCCATTTTATTTATTTTTCGGAAAAGTGGTTGGACTCGAACATTTTGAACACTGAGCAATGAGGTCATCGCGACCATTCAGTGTACAGAGTAGATAGAAGGTATCAACAACTTGATTGTGTACCCTTAGCAATAAAAAGTATTACATTTTTAAATAGAACACCCTGTATTTTATTTTCTTAACAAAATCTAGTATACATTTCCTACCAATAAGTATAACATGTTCCTATATCTATCTTAAAGCGATTACAAGGCATTGTTAACAACTTAATAAGAACGTTGTTTTGGCAAAAAAATTTCAGTAACAAATAAAAAGGAAAAAATGTCAATCGAGATGTCAACTTAATTTCGTATATTTTCTGATATTAAAAAAAATTAATTTGTGCTTACATAGTAAGAAACAAAAGAAATAGTATACAAAAATAAAATATAAAACTAAATTACTTAAAATGTCCCCGTTTGCTTTTAAGCTTTATTAGCCTATGACTTCTAACTAACTGAGTTTCATCTTGGTCGATTAAAAACTAAAGAAATGGCAGCCGAAAAAAGATATCGTTAACACCCGGTATATACTATAGCTTTTCTAATAAGACTTTGTAAACACATTGTTTCTCTATAGATTTTTCGTTGTTTCCCATAGACTGCCCTTGATTATTTTGTTATTTTTGTTATTTGAGTGTTTTAGGGTCCACTATATCGTCTAAATACCTTTTAGAAGTGTTAAAAGGTTTGAAGGTGTTTGAGCCGAGTTCAAATAAAATAACACATTAAAAGGAAAAATTAACAGCGGAGCAGCGTATAACGGTAAAATTAGAAGACTCGCTTTTGGGGACTTTCTGATCTGTAGACAGTAATGAAATTTCATGTCGAGGATAGCATAGGATTTTCTTTTCAACCATTTTTTTTTTAATTTATAATTTTTATAATCTATAAACGGTACATATAAAAAAAAGGCAGCGCTGACCGAGACAATTGTCGCCCACAACGCGCTCTCCGAAAGTTCCGCGACCGACTTCGTCCTAAAACTCTGGTGCCAGAGGGGCTAACGGTTCGACTGCACGAATCTATGCTAACGTAATTTTAGGACGGGAAATGGGAACGGGAAACGAGGACGGGAAAAAAGGACGGCAAAGGAGGACGAGAAATATTTAGACAGAAAAGTGATACCTACTTCCAAATTTTTAAAAAGTTGGTAATGTCAACATTACTTCAATGATTGAAAATAAAATAATTTAAATATATTTGAAAATAATACTTACCGTCCTAGATATATTCTGGGCTGCTCTTATTTTCCTGAGCTTCAAATAACCTGGGTTCCGCGAGATGGCCTCCCCTAAGTAATATTTAGTTAAGGAAAAAACAGCAATATTTCTTTAAATAATAATAAAAAAACATTCTATATAACTTATATGGTCTGGAACTTATATTTAAATGGGTGACTTTTTGGTTGTCATATAGAAATACTCTATACTTTTCTTTAACCGGTAGTCCCATAAGTTAGGAAAGGACAAAAAAACCATACCGTAAAATTATTTGCACCTAGTTTACTTTTTAGCTAAATAATTAAAAAATAAAATAAGTACGGAATCACTAGTTTTTGTCGGCTGCCTTCGTATTATTTAATATAATGTAAAAGGTAACTGGGGCGCAACTATGTTCGAAAAACAGCCATCGATTCCTAGCGACAGCGCTATTGATAGTTATGAATATTTGAACCATGTTCAAGTATCGATAAAATACTTTAATGTCATCGGTAGAATCGACTTTCTGTCAAAAATCGTTAGAGATTTTATACTTGTTATATTGGTAGCCTTTTTTTTGTTATAATCTCAAATATATTAAAAATTTAGCCGTTAAAAAGTTTTAAGTACGGCTGAGCTGGTTTTAGCATTTTGTAAACATGAGACTGTGAACCGACCATCACGAGGTGATATTGGGGTTAGCAGAAAAACCCCAGTTCGCACCATTCGCCATTCTTGGTTTATGGCCTACATAATTTCTCTTTTCTCCTCCCTCAGTAATATTTGACCAGAAATATTAATGGCCAACATTATTCTCGTTCATAAACTTTTGCAGAAGCGGTTTACGATTCATAAACAAATTTTATTTGATGTGATACAAAATATTTTAAAAGTTGGGTTAGAGGTTAAACAAGTGAAGGAATTCAAATTATATCTATCTTTATCGCACTCACATAAGCAACACCTATGATGACGTCAATAGAAAACGATATAGTTAGCGCCTAAAATATCGCCTAGAAGCGAGGATTTCTATGAACATAGTGCGTTTGGCGATAAATTCCAATCGACATCGCCCTGGAAAATAAACATGGTTGCATCCCTGGTTCGATCCTGGGCTGGAATATTTATATTATATATACTATATAGGTATATATTATTATATACTTATTAGACTGGTGGCCATGCCAGAATCCGCACACGTTTTAGGCTACTCGAAACATTATGAGAACCACGATTAGTTTCTTAGAAAATTGAATCTTTAAAATTAGCAATAAACAACTTTGTGATTACTTATGACATTTTTTCTACCAACACAACATAACCAATTTTTTTAAAGATAAGGTTTTGTAAGAATTTGTAAGGAAATAAAGTTATCTATTATTAAGAAAATATGTCTTCTAGAATAATACCAAATAAATGCGGGTAAACTTATGTTTCAGTACAATGCTAGTTTCTATTATTTATTTCTACTTTATTTATTATTTTTCCAATAAACGCATATTAAACAATCATTTTTTCATTATACCTCTATGAAAATACTATAATTACATATTATCTATTTTGTGCAAGAAAACTGGGTTTTGTTCTGTGCGCCCGCTCGATCATAGCTGTCTTCGTGAAATGGCTATTTTACTATGTATGGCTGAGAATTATAAGAGAATTAGCCGATGGTAAAATCCTGAAAGTAAGAAGTCAGCAAATTAAAGATTTGGGACCGAGTGTATTTACTTTTCTTTTGAGGCTACAGATCACACAGAACTGGCAAAACATTCGTATCACAAACTTACTCCAACCTTGTCTTGAAACAAACTCCAAGCCATGATCAACAAGCGCTTATATCCTTAATATAAGATAACATTATTTCCATGTCACACTGAAGCTGTCGAACATTGTATTAAACTGGTAACAGAGGCTTCAGAATCAATTTGCAGACAGGGATGAATTTATTAGGGAAAAATTGGTATTTTGCAAAAATATATGCCTTCATTCGAAACTAACTTGTCATTTTAACACTCATATAACTTAGTTTTTCTAACAATAAGTTTGTGTTATCTTTGATGTTATCGTTTTCAAAATCTATTACTAATATTACTAAATTATTCTTTCCATTTTTTGTCTATTTAATTTTTCCGATTATTATCAGAAGCAATAAATTTTACTAGAGCTTATATTGTTATTGATAAGTTGTTTTATTTCTGTTCAGAAATTAGGGTCTTGGGGCACCCCAAAACCTAAAAAATAATTTACTCATATAAATGGACTCCAACCTGTAGCATCTATTCATCACCTAACAATACAATACTGATTGTAAAGGTGTTTTCTCATATTTCTAATTTTCTAATTAATTTAATTTTTTTACATAAATCTAAAATTTTGGCAGATAAATCGATCACACCATATATCGTTAAATTTGTCTTTTAAGAGGCAAGGGAAAGGTTCTTAAACGAGCCTCCAAAATATTTTAGGCTATCTCAACAATAAGAGGTGTCCCGAGATTTTTGAATATTGAAAACTTTCGTAAAAATATGTCTATTTTCTATACTTGGGAAGTTGAACTTTTGCACATTCCTTAGTTAAGTATCTGGGCACCTTTTGGCAACTATTCCGTTTTGAAAATCAAAGTATAACTTCAGTCCACCCTTCTGTACAGGGTGTCCCAAATTCGAGCCTCATCATGGGTATCTCGGAAACTATAAGAGATACAGCATCGGTCAAATAGTGGCAAAGTTGTGGAATTTCATGCCCAGTAATATCGTAAAAAAATATTTTAGCTATCTTTTTTAGTATTAGAAATATTTGAAAAAAACTAAAATATTGAGATTTCGTTTTTTTAAATTGACCGACTTATTTAGGCCGCTATTAAAAAACAAACACAACATACTTTTCTTGCTCCACATCCTGGTGTTTTCAGAATTTCGTTGCAACGTTTCGTTTTTGTAGAACCATGATCAACTTTAATTTTTTAAATACGGACCTGTATTTTTTATTTTATTTTTTGAAATCCTTTTAGGCCCTGAATTCAACCATGTATCACACTTAATTATATCAAGACGTTTTAATGTCATCATTTCATCATCTACAATGTGATTATTGTCTTTAAATAAATACGGCCCTGGTGTTAGTTACTTAATTATTTTTACCAAATACAACATGTAAATAGATCCGGAATTTATTAGTTATAGGATTAATTTACTTACTATATAACATAATATTTCAATTTTTATATAACAAACTATAAAATAAAACTAAACAAAACAAAGGTGTCTTAACAGTTTATGTCGTACGTAGAATAAATCCTTTTTTTCATTTGGTTGTCACATGATTTCATAAAGTTCGCGTCTTAGCCACGTTTGTTTTGTTTAGTTTTATTTTATAGTTTGTTATATAAAAATTGAAATATTATGTTGTATAGTAAGTAAATTAATCCTATAACTAATAAATTCCGGATCTATTTACATGTTGTATTTGGTAAAAATAATTAAGTAACTAACACCAGGGCCGTATTTATTTAAAAACAATTATCACATTGCAGATGATGAAATGATGACATTAAAACGTCTTGATATAATTAAGTGTGATACATGGTTGAATTCAGGGCCTAAAAAGATTTCAAAAAATAAAATAAAAAATACAGGTCCGTATTTAAAAAATTAAAGTTGATCATGGTTCCACAAAAACGAAACGTTGCAACGAAATTCTAAAAACATCACGATATGGAGCAAGAAAAGTTGCCTTAACAATGTTATGTTTGTTTTTTAATAGCGGCCAAAATAGTCGGCCAATTTAAAAAAACAAAATCTCAATATTTAAGTTTTTTTCAAATATTTTTAAAACTAAAAAAGATAGCCAAAATATTTTTTACGATATTACTGGGCCCAAAATTCCGCAACTTTGCCACCATTTGACCGATGCTGTATCTCTTATACTTTCCGAGATCCCCATGATGAGGCTCGAATTTGGGACACCCTGTACATATTACTTAACTTAAAATAATTAGCTATTTTGTTTTTTTTCCTGGATTTTTTTTAGCGAAAAATGGCCCCAGTTCTGTATAAAATCATTTTAAAGTTACTTTGGATCAGACTTCTAAAAACTGCAAACTGCCACAATACAAGCGTTGTTTTGCGTCGCTAAGTTGCTTGTTATTAACGAAGACAGCTATGATTGAGCGGGCGCACAGAAAAAAACAGTTTTCTTGCACTCGATACATTATGGTATTTTCAGAGAGGATAATCAGGTATTGATAAACGTAAGGGCTGAATAGAAAATACGTTCTGAACGCTCAAACGCAATTAACGTCCTTGTCTAATAATTAACAGAAGACGACAAAGGTAAATTATACTAATTTAAGAATTCCTCGAGCGTTTTTCTCAAAACTTGTTTACAACGGAGCTAATAATGGGCATTATTTGTGCTTCAAAGACTGTAACCCAACTTCGTATCCCCCTTTGCTTTAAGATCCTTGAGTTGCTTAAAGATTTTTAACCATAATGATATTGGCAGGCAATATTTTTAACCATAATGACATTGGCAGGCAATATTTATTCACAATTAAAAGTGCCGGATTAGTAAATTATTGTTAAAAATCTTTATACAACCCGACATTAGTTTATTCTCTTTCTTTTACCTACATTTGCTCGTAATTGCCGCTATTTAGTGCACTTGATTTGCACACGATGTCAGATTTTAATTAATAATTGTTCTTTTCTTATAAATATTAATAAGAAATAATTAAATTTTCTCTTATTATTAGATTCTATGTAAATTGTTGTTCTAGTTCTTTCAAGTTTTACTAAAGAATCTTCACAAAATAATAGTATCGAATATCTGTTGACTTGCGCAGACTACATTGTAATTTAGTAAGTTAAGTATTAACTACTACTACTAATAGTACTTATAGCATAATAAATTTTTTTATATCGTATACATTTTAGTTAATAGTTATTTTTAAGTTTTTTTTATTGTGTTTACTAGTGATATGGCTCTTCATTATCATCCTATTATAAAATAACCGAATTAATTTTTTTTAACCTAAAAATAACGGTTGAAAGTTGAACTTACTATTTTTCAAGTTCGTTACTAATAAACTAAAATTTGCCTTAATGCCTTTCTTGCATTATCAAAAGAAAACGATATTATAGTAATCTTTGTATAAAAAACCGGCTCTCTCGACTATAATTTGTCACTGTGGAAAATACGGACCGAATAATATTATGTTTCATTGCATAAAGTGAGAAAGGATATCATTTTTGCTGCCTCCGCTTCACCCTCAGCCTGGACAATTTTTTGCTGCCTTTCTTGTTTTGCCCTTTCCACCACAAAAGCTGCTCTCTGTGCTTCTTGCTGTGCCACTTGTTTTGATTCAACAGCTGCTGTGTATTCTTTTCCAAAGGAAAGTTCTGTAATGGAAACATCATCCAAGATGATGTTAAAATCTTGAGCGCGTTCAACAAGCTCTCGTCGAACCAATAGTGAAACCTATCAAGAGTTAAAAAATTAATTATCTACTAAATTTTCGAGCCGTATTAATTGATTAATAACTTTGAATTGATCGTAGCCTTCTCGAATTCTACACAGACTGAGTACATACTGCCACTTTTACTATATAACTTGTATAGCTACAATATATATTTTCCATTAAACTAACACACATGTATTTTTGTTTAAAAAAATTTACATATCCCCAAACTAAAGTAATACCCACCACACTTGGAAAAGTTACCCCGTGTGTTCCTGATAAAACCTAAATGCTAGTAAAACTTCCTTTTTATACTTTAGAAAAAGGAAAAAAATTATCTTAAATTAAAGTTACAAAAAAATATTTAAATAACAGAGTGATTAATAACAAGAAAAAATTTAGTTCAAAACTAAATTATTTAAAAAAGTAAAAATGCTAAAAAAGAAACTGTTTATGTTATGTGAATAAATGCTCGGCTGATACCAAATCTGAACGGTACTATTCAAAATTAAAGTTTTTCATTTATTATATGGTATAAGTGTCTTGTTTTTA
Source organism: Polydrusus cervinus (assembly GCA_935413205.1). Lineage (NCBI taxonomy): Eukaryota > Metazoa > Arthropoda > Insecta > Coleoptera > Curculionidae > Polydrusus > Polydrusus cervinus. The sequence goes on from OW284517.1 coordinate 13,433,097, forward strand.
ACCACCCTGTATGGTATTTCGAAATGGTATGTATGGTATAGTCAGATCTGGTCTTAACGTGCGGGTCCAAAGGTCACTGATCACATGCATCAAATCAGACAACACAGAGGCTATCAAAATGTTGTGAGATTTACAAATATACCGAAGGAAGAAAAAATAGTTTCATTATTTTAGCTATCGCGAAGATAGCAACATATACCTAATATCATTAGTTTTGTAAAAATTATGTATAGGGAAGTTGAAAAAGTTACATAAAAATTATATAATCGTTAATTATATACATACTGTACCCTTTAATTAAAAACGACAATAATAAACAGTGCAAATTATTTTAACAATTTTACTACTAAAACCTAAAAATACAATGGCATTTAGTCTGATAAACTATTTCGATAATGAAAGAAAAAGTGGAAATTCGCAAACCAATATGCAGGAAACCGTAATAAAAACACTGGGAATTAGTTTAAGGACTATGCAGAATAATGTGTGTGGTGGCCTAAGAGCGCCTGACTTCCCCTACCTCTGGTAGCTTAGGATTAGTCTGATATAGGTTCGAACATTTATGATTAGTGTTAAAATGGTATCGCGATCGAGCAATTTATTGTTGTTAATATAAAGCAATAAACCATGTAGTGTTTTCGGGGAAACGTAGTTTTATTTATAGAAATACCCAAAATACAGCAAACATTACATTGGCGCAGTCGGTAAAAACCAAATCGTCGTTTTAAGTAATTAAAATTGAAAATTCGGTAATTTCGTACAGTTTAACGGAATTTGTGCAAGGCAGACATGGGTAAAAACGATGCGCCGACAGCCGGCGTGGTCGAGGCGGGAACAAGCAGTGCTATTGGAGTTTTTCGCATCGCCGATGGGTACCATCCGCGAGTTCGACCCAAACGTAAATAAATGGGAAGTGTACGAAAAACAGTTAACCCAGTTCTTCATTATAAATAAAATTATCGATGAAGACATAAAGCGAGCTATATTATTGAATAATGTTAGGGAAAATGCTTATAGCATTGTGAGTGATTTACTAGTGCCCGCGGAACCCGAGAAAGTGTCATTTAATAAAATAGTCGAGAAATTAGACAAACACTTTGGGTTGAAGACGAGCATTTGGGAAGAAAGGATGATATTTTATACCTCTGAGCAGTATCCCGACGAGCCGATCAACGAATGGGCCGTCAGAGTTCGTCATTTGTCGGCAAATTGTTCATTTGGTACATTTCTCGACGAGGCCATAAGGGATAAATTTATTTTCGGCATGAAAAAGGGTGCAATTTTGGAAAAATTGCTTCAAGAGGATGCCAAAACCCTTACGTTTACCAAGTCTGTGGAGGTTGCCCAAGGCATAGAAGCAGCTAAGACTTGCTATGACAACACCTTCAATGAAAAGGAAATCAAAACAGAACCACAAATTTATCGAATGGGCGCTAGTGGAACCTCAAATTGGGGGTTGCAAGGAGGAGGACGGCAGCAGTCTTGGTCACAACGGCCAGTAAATAATCGAGTAAATAACAGTAGAAACTGGTTAAGTAGCAGCGGCAGTCTTCCTGAGGGAAGAGGGTGTAGGCCACTGCTTAGAGACTCTGAAATCACCAGGAGTTGCCAAGTTTGCGGAAAAATGGGACACTCTTCAGAAATCTGTCGGTATCGTTATCATGCATGCAATATTTGTCGTGAAAAAGGTCATTTATCGAACGTATGCAAAAACTCTCGTAGCGTAAATAAAAAACGGTCTCATTTTCTTGAACTTGAAAATTCAAATAACACTGATATCAATAAAAACGAAGAAGATTTTTTGCATATGTTTAAGTTAGGCATAGGAAATAAAGATTTGCCCATTACATTGGAGGTTAGTTTAGAAGGCGTAGTTTTAAATATGGAATTGGACAGCGGTAGTGCTGTAACAGCCGTGTCAAGCGACTTATATAATAAACATTTTTTACACATACCGCTTTCTTGTTCCAAAACTACATTAATTAGCTATTCTGGGGAAAAAATTGATCCTGTAGGGACAGTGTCATTAAATTTTACGTATAATAATAAAACACACCCAGTTGATGTTTATATTGTTGATAACGGGGGACCACTCCTACTGGGCCGTGATTTTATGTTCAAATTCAATTTAGGTATTCAAGAAATTAAACATATTACCACTGAGAATGAGATTGTACAAAAATTACAGTCTAAACACAGTAATGTATTTTCAGAGGGTATTGGTACTTTTAGCAAAGGTAAAATCGAAATTAAAATAAAGCCTAATTCACAACCAAAGTTTTTTAACCAACGGGCGCTTCCGTACGCACTTAGAAATAAAGTTGAGGAGGAATTAGATAGGTTAGTTAGATTAAATATTTTGACTCCTGTAGAGTATACTAGCTGGGGCACACCGATTGTTCCTGTGTTAAAAAGCGACGGCACACTGCGTTTATGTGGCGATTACAAAATTACATTAAACCAAGTCATTGAAGTAGACAGATTTCCGATTCCTCGTATAGAGGATTTATTTACACAGCTCCAAGGAGGGCAAACTTTTTCGAAGATTGATTTGTCGCACGCTTACCAACAGGTTTTATTAGACGACGCCCGACGAGTCGAAAATGCTGACAACTGTTAGTACTCATAAGGGTTTGTTTTATTATAACCAGTTGCCTTTTGGAATTTCAATAGGGCCCTCGGCGTTTCAAAGAACCATCGAGAGGATTTTACAGGGAATTTCAGGGGTAGTATGCTTTCAGGACGACGTCTTGATAACGGGAAAAAATATAGCTGAGCATGCTGCACGAATAGATGAGGTATTTTCAAGGCTGAACTCCGGCGGTTTAAAGGTAAAAAAAAGTAAATGTGTTTTTTTCCAAGAGTCCGTCACATATTTGGGTTACATATTAAATGAAGATGGTCTTAAAAAGTCGCCTGAAAAAGTTCGCGCAATTTTAGAAGCATCCCCTCCCCAAAATAAAACTCAGTTACAGGCATTTTTAGGGTTAATAAATTATTATAGGAAATTCATGCCAAATATGGCAACATTGGCGTATCCGTTATACGTTCGATTAAAAAATGATACTTTGTGGAATTGGTCGGAAGAGTGCAACTTAAGTTTTAAGAAATTAAAGCAATTAATTACATTCCCTGATATATTAGTACATATTAGTACATTATAATCCGGATTTAAAATTAAAGTTATTTTGTGACGCATCACCTTACGGAGTCGAAGCAGTACTGTCCCATGTATTTAATAATGGTGTAGAAAAGCCTGTATGTTTTGCATCCAGAACTCTGAGTGATACAGAGAAAAAATATAGTCAAATCGATAAAGAAGCGGCTAGCTTGGTATTTGGACTATGCAGAATAATGTGCATGAAAAAAAAGCATAATATAATACCCAAGAATACTAAAAAATGTAAACGAAAAACACCGTTTATAATTATAGCCTAAAAACTCTCATCGTCACTTTGAAAAGACCTCGTCGTCTTCGAATGGAGCAATTATCATTGGCGCTATTTCGACATCTAGTACTTGTTCTCTATCCCACCAATCCCTTATTAATATTTCTGTATGTTCCACCGATTTCTTTCAGTACTCTTGTGTAATATGATCTAACGAATCTTGCCAAACTATTGGTACTTGGTCGGATTTAAGACCATCACCTACATGTTTTTCATAATAAGACTTTGCACCAGCCCATATTAATTCTATTGCGTTAAACTGGCAATGATATGGTGGCTGTCGTAGAACCTCATGACCATATTCACGCACTATTTCATCTACTGCGTATATTTTGGGTTTTTTAAGAGACTTTGCTATTGATAGGAGTTCCGATTTAAGCATATTTGGTAAAGGATTTTGGTTGTGTTTTTCCAGCCACTCATAAATATTACTTTTCCTCCAAGATTAAGTAGGCTGTTTATTTAAAATTCTTGAATGATATGATGCATTATCTAATACAATTAAAGACGGAGCATCCAAATTTGGTATCAATTGAACTTTTAACCATTTTTCAAACATTTCGCAATTTATATTATCATGATAGTCAGCACTTTTTGATGTTGAAGAAAAAATTAAACTCGCACCTGCAACATATCCTGTTGCAGAACCAGCATGCAAAATAATAAAACGCTTTCCCGTACCGCACCCCTTTTTCCTTTTAACACTTTTTACAGACTCATCTTGCCAAGATTTTGAACCATTTCCATTCGAAAATATCCACGTTTCGTCTAAAAATACCACTTTTCTAAATTTCGATTTGTAATTGTCCGTATATTTTTTTAAAAACTGAACACGCTGACTCACTATCTGTGGCTGCTCACATAAAAATCTTCGGTTACATTCTTTTTTATAGCGAAAACCTAAATTTTTTAATTTTTGATAACGCTTCAAGTCCAATTTCCAAAACACCCCGAATTTTTAATGTTTTTTGTAAAACTGGAAGAGTAACATTGGTTTTTGATTTGTATAAATCGTAAATCACATTTCGAACTCCAATTTTAATGTTTTCGCTTACATCCTCCGTCTTTGGCTTTCTTCGTTTACACTTTTTAGTATTCTTGGGTATTATGTTATGTTTTGTTTTATGCACAATTTTCTGCACAGTCCTTAAACTAATTCCCAGTGCTTTGGCTACTGTTTCCTGAATATTGGTTGGCGAATTTCCATTTTTTCTTTTATTTTCGAAATAGTTTATCAGATTAAGTACCATTTTTTTTGGTTAGGGATGCAAAAATCCAAAAAATTGTTTCATTTTGTCACAAACTGTCAAAGTCACAAAACTGGCATATTTAAAAAAGCTGCATATCGCCTGATCGGCAACTGGCATTGCCTCTAAAGGTAAAAGTCATTACATAAAAAAATTAAAAAAAAAAATTGAGTTTTTTAATTTTTTTAAAAATTTTTCATTTTTTTAAAATATTTTGTGTTTCTATATTATTTACTTTTGTATCACACTCCTGCGGACTGTGATGTGAAAACATATCGCCTCTGTCGATATAAAACCTGTCAAAAAATATTTACAAATATTTCATTTAATATTTATGTATTTCAATCTTAATAATTATGAGAACTACACCCAACAACAAAATATTTTTTTATAAACGCGATTATTACACATAAAAAAATGACAAAATTACAGCTGTCAGTATATAACTCATAATACTGTAACTCGTGTATTTCATTTTTATCCCTTTTATTTATGTTTCACAAAATTAACACTTAATATTAAATAGTTGAACTTTGAAATTGTCAAAATGACAGCTAGCAAAAAACAACCTCTTTTTCAACACACAAAATCTTTGTTCCACACAATAACTCATTTTTCATTCGTATGCCAGATTTTGTTCAGACCAGATAAGTAGTTTTTAATTCATGCTTTAACTTCTTCGGATATATATTCGTTTTTCTAACGCATTAATAGCAGTCCATATAAAGATTGAAGATGTTTTATATGACGAAACGTTGCTATTTGGTTAAAGCAATATTGCACAAAAACGTTAGAAGAAGCAAGATTTACGAAACTGTAATACAAATTACAAGTTTATATTTAAAAATAAATCCTGATGATGGTATCTAGATGACGAAACGTTTTACTCGAAATCTGATAACATTATATGATAGGAAACAAAATACGGCAATGTAAAAGTTAAATTATTTTTTCTTTATCTCTACGAATAATTTCACAAATCCAATTATAAAAATATAAAGATTGAAGATGTTTTATAGTGTCGAAACGTTGATATTTGGTTAAAGCAATATTGCACAAAGACGATAGAAAAAGCAAAATTTACGAAACTGCAATAAAAATTACAAGTTTATATTTAAAAATAAAAACCTGATGATGGTATCTAGATGACGAAACGTTTTACTCGAAATCTGATAACATTATATGATAGGAAACAAAATACGGCAATGCGAAAGTTAAATTAGTTTTTCTTTATCTTTACAAATAAAGTCACAAATTTGAATGTAAGAATATAAAGATTGAAGATGTTTTATAGTGTCGAAACGTTGATATTTGGTTAAAGCAATATTGCACAAATACGTTAGAAGAAGCAAGATTTACGAAACTGCAATAAAAATTACAAGTTTATATTTAAAAATAAAAACCTGATGATGGTATCTAGATGACGAAACGTTTTACTCGAATTCTGATGACATCATATGATAGGAAACAAAATACGGCAATGTAAAAATTAAATTATTTTTTGTTTCTCTCGACAAATAAAGTCATAATGAATTAAAACTCGAAAAAAATCTAGTCGTTAATTTTCGGCTGTTCAGAATATCTCCCAGCATAGAATATTGATAAAGTTTAAGGTATGCAGACCAATATTGAAATAAAAAATCCACCTATAAATACTCTATTTGGACCTATGTGTTATATAACACTGTATTGTAGAAGTTTCGAGCTATCTCTTATCCCAAATTTTAGAGCGCGAATTGCTAAAATAACTTTAAAAACTTACGATGAAATATGCCATTTTCGGCCTTTTTTGACAGTTCATATTTTTAATATCCACGATGACGCTTTATAATTCCAAGGCAATCTTTTCGAAAAATCATAATTCTGTTAAAATGAAACTTTTACGGAAATTGCAGAGCATTTTTAAAATTGAAATTTCGGTAATAAATTGGACATATGAAGCTTTAATTTTGGTCTCATTAAATTGTACAAGTCTCAAATAATCTATAACGTTCAATTTTTAACTTCAAAACGCTAAAACAACTTCAGAGTCTATAGCCGAAAACACTCATTTTAGGCCAATTTTGACAGCGGTATTTAATATCAATAGATACTGACTTGAAACAAAATATTTCAAAGCACTCTATTCATATCCAAGTTAGTTTGAGATTTGAACATTTTTCCTATCCGCGCTATCAAAATGTTTATTTTTCTCAAATTAAAAAAAATAAATTGATAAATTAAGATATGGGGAGACATTGAGAAAGGGTTGTAGAATAAAATAAGCCTAAAAGGAACTGTGTAAGGATATTATTGTAAAAAATATAGGCGATTAAGTAAAACTTTTGATATAAAAAAATCTTTAAACATTCAAAAAACATTTTTTTTAAATATGAAATGTATTGCTGGAGGAAGCACATAGTGTTAAATTTAAAGTCTACTTATCCCTTTAGACAATAAAACAAAAAAAAATCAAAAAGTTGAATACAGGTTATCAGTGGCGGGTTTGAGCGTACCAGTAACTTACTGAAAAAAATTCAAAAATTTTACATCCAATCGTTTATTGCTCTTTTAGTAAAAAAGATTTAGTATCCAAATAATACATTTCCGGTGTATTTCGATGAGCTCTTTCGGATAAGGGCTATGCCATTTAAATAAAAAATGTATTTAACACGAAAAAAACCTAAAAACCGAAAAAAAATTTAGTCTAAAATCGTCATTTCCAGTATTTCTCAAATTTTAACGATTTAAAAAAATATTAGGTATAGAAACATGTATTGTGAAAAAAAAGTATTTGAGACGGCCTATCAGGCTGTCTACGCAAAAGGTATGTCCGATCATTTTGAATATACCCTTCAAAGTGGCTCAAAATGACCCTGCATAGAGCATTTTTCGATTTTTAAAGATACAAAAAAAATACTACACATTTTCTAATCTTCTTCAAAAACAATAGGGTTCGGAAGCTGCCGGTCCTCTCGAACCTCCAGAAGTAAAAATCGAAAAAAATAATTTTTGCGACCTGAAATGGAAGACAGCGAATTTTGCATATTTTTCGACTTTGGCGTTTAATAACTTTTTTCCGTCACACCCTGTATATTTGAATTTTTTACTGAAAATACTCCTATTATTTCGCTATATACCCAGATAGTTTGAATATTTCAACTTTATCCGTTTTCTAGAAAAAAAATCGGGAACAGGAAAATGTCAAATGTTACACAAATTTCCAAGATAGAATACAATAGGAATCCTAAGATAGGGGATATAAACATATCGCTCGTTCGCGATATGTAATAAAACGTAGCTGGTGCTATTATAAGCTTTTTTAGAATCGCTGGAAAGTAAATCAATATCCTTTTTTTTCATGTCAAAATGGAATAAGTCTGTCTCATTTATCTTACGTATTTTATTTAGAGGGTAAAATTAAACGCAAGTAAAGAAAACAAAAACTGAGAGTATGTCTTTCTTGAATCGTATGACCCGCACGATAAGACCAGATCCGACTATATATCCTTTTTTTTTCATGTCAAAATGGAATAAGTCTGTCTCATTTATCTTACGTATTTTATTTAGAGGGTAAAATTAAACGCAAGTAAAGAAAATAAAAACTGAGAGTATGTCTTTCTTGAATCGTATGACCCGCACGATAAGACCAGATTCGACTATATGGACATCAATTTTACAGACAAAGCTACACTTTTTATAAAGAATTACTTTTTCTCCTAAAATGCATTCAATTTTAAACAAAAAGGTATCTTTCATCTCTCTCTGAAAACCTACAGTTTGGACTATTATTACATTAAAAAAAAATAGGAAATATGTAATAATTACTTTATTTGTTTTTACCCTGGGAGCTAAATAAATATGAACAAAATGGAAAGACTTTAAAAAATGATCTATAAATAAATCAATTATACAATTAATTTAAATAATAGGTACCTACTCCTAGTAGAATCGGTGCTTTTAAAAAAAGTACAAAATTATGCAAAAATAGTTAGAAATTTGCCACAAATGGGCAATGCACAAAATTGGATTTTTAACTAAATTTTGATTTTGGCCCTATCGTATAGAGCACGAAAAAATAAAATTTTCTACCGTTTCAATTTTTAAATTATTCAATTATTTACTGAGAAACTAATTAGACAAAATACGCTTCCTAATAAAACACGCAGAAGAAAGTATCGATATCACCACAAAACCGGCAAATGGGCAACCGGGGACAGCCTTCATTCGACACACTCCGACCCATCTCGGATCTGACTAATCTCTCGAGACCAATGACCGATTAAGAGGGGGCGCGCGCCTTTTCCCGAGATGCGTGGATAAACGATTTGAAAATAATAATTGCATAGGAATTATATTTTATATGATTTTAATATATTTAACATATAATAATATATTGTACAAAATATTATGCAGATACCTTATATTTTAAATTAAAATACCTTTTTACTTACATTACAAAATAATTTATCCATAGAAATAGTACGTATGTTGGTGTCTGTAAATAATTTTTAAATTGAAAAATGTTTGCCAGCGTGCAGACAAGATTAAAATTGAAAAAATGTTATGCCTTCGCTGGAAATCCAATCCAGAAACTCTCGATTAAGCCTCAAGTGATATTTTCTCACCAACTTCGTTACTCATATAGCTTATTCAATTTTATGTTAGTTGTAACAGTTTGGAATCTCCTGCGATTTGCAGACCGGGGAGGGTTTTTATAAGGGGAAACGGAACTCATTCACTACCACTGAGGGCAAAGAAAAATTAGTTCTTAATGTAATTCTGCGCAATAGACTTGGAAAAATTTCACCAACACTGGTTTTGAGTTCGATTATTCAAGGTCGAGTTGGCATATTTTGTAATTGTATCCGTATCTAGATTTAAATAAAAACCTCAACAGAATCGAACTTGGAACGTGATTATCAGTTTGACATAATTTAACCTAACTTTTGAGCTGAACTACTGAAGAAATTAATTATAAAATAGTTATCTTGTCAAAACGATTTAAGTATACTAAGTACATAGTAATCTATTCTTCATGAATTCGAGAAGTAAATATAGATTTTAAGACACAGTGAATCAGCAATACGATGACATTTTATAATTGCCTTTCACATACAGTCAACGGACAGTCATAATAAATTTATTTTTCGGATCGATCGTGCAAAACGGGGCAACGCTTGCCTCCTAGCGGTAGGAAGTGAAAATACGGAAATGAAAAATGACAATTTTGACATTAACAACAATAAATTATTCATTTCCAGCATGCTATCGCTCTCTTATAAACAGTGAGTTGTAGGCTCGGCACACAAGTAATTTTATGAATGAGATGCGGGCTCTATCTTTGCTTTCTCGTCGTTGTTTGGATTAGTTATAAAACTGCCAGGAACTTGTTCGTGATTGTGCGTGTGAACAGACCTAGTTACAAAGTGTCAAATCGGTATTAAACCCAAAATTAACTTGATGCAGACCACACAGTGTAAATATAGGGACTTTAAAAAGTTTATAATTAAAATATATACAAAAAAACATTTTTGAACGTGACACAGGCAGTAGGTATATCAAGAAAGAAGTAAAAAAAATATTGAAACAACCTAATTTACACCAACTTAATTTAAGAAATTTTATAATAGGTTGGGTGAATTTTTAACGAAATTTGGGCGTAGTCTCGAAAATGTTTCTTAATACAGCCATTAACTCTAACTTAATTTAAGAAATTTGATAGTAGTTGGGTGAAATTTTAACAAAATTTGAGCGTGGTGAACAATTTTTCGCCTGCACCTCCCAATATCCCTCTCTACATCCACCCTTGCTTAACCGCCGGCCCTACGCCCTCCCATTAAGGCCCTTTTACATTGCAAGTCAATGGTTGTTTTAAATGCGAAAACTTGTATCAGCTGATTAAAATGTCATTTTTAATCAGCTGATGCAAGTTTTCCCGCTAAAAAAGAACACTTGCACTTGCAACTTGCATCTAATGTAAAAAGGCCTTAAGACAAATCCTAAATCCGCCCCTGATTGAGACTGGTGTCCATTTCTAATCTGTTCTTTTCTATTTATCGGAACAAAGATAACAATATAATCGGGCGCACGAATTGCGCGGTTAGTAGGATGATCGCCTCATATTTTTGAACTTACAGCTTTCCCGTCGTATTTTTAATTGTTTCTTTAATTGTCTAGTTCAGGATGTTAGTGCTGAATATGATAAATTCGATTATAATGAAAGAGAATAAGTAAGCGAATATGTAAAAAGAATATGAATTAAAAACACTGTTTTCTGATTTTTACTTTTATATTGTCAACGTGACATATGATTCACCGTCACAGCAGCTTCTTCAGATGTACAATATACAAACAAAAATTTCCTAATATAATGTCCAAATTACATTTTAATATGTAAATTATTTTAACAGAACAAACAAACCTAAAGTTTAACAAAGGAGAAGTATTATAGTCATCCACAAGGTATTTTAACCGGGGCCAAAATTAGGAGTAAAATTTGAAGTCAAAGCAGGCCTAATTTATTTTTGCCTATATAGTTTAAATTAAAATACCATATTTCTGTGGATTTTTTATCTATATTTAGTAGTGAGCCAGCCGACAATAGCCAGTTTTTGCCAACCAATAAAATCCCGGTATTCGATTTTTCAGACGCTAAAATCTCGGCTACCGCTCACTCCTGAATTTTGCTTCGTTAGAAAGAATGATACTTGCCCCTCAAAATGAAACAGGCTCGGAAACAGGTTTTTACCAAATTGTTTGTGTAGTTTCAGAGATATTCGCCTCTAAAATATCGTTTACCGGGATTTTGTTGGTTGGAAAAAACTGGCTATTATCGCCAACTTTTTACTATATTCTTTAGGTAAGTAGTAAAAATAAAAAGGCTCTTTAGAAATTAACAAACTGAAAAATGTCGCTAATTTACTAATGATAAGCAAGATATTAGTACCTCTCCTTTGTTAAATTTAAGGTTCAAATTATCTCTTTGTCCTGTTAAAATAATTTACATATTAAAATTATAATTTACTAGTTTTTCCCTTTGGTATTTGTAATTTAGACCTTATATTAGAAAACTTTTGTTTGTGTACATCTGAACAAGCCGCTGCCACGGTGAAATGTCATGTTAACAATTTAAAAGTGAAAATTAAAAACACAGTGTTTTTCATTCATAATGCGAACAGTAGTCAATGAGTCATCACAAACAAATAGTGCATTTCCACCACATCGCGCATATTGTACCTGTGTCTGGGGATGGCAATAAAATTACTGTTTTTATATACAAAATACTATAAAAACGAATTTCACGAGAATTAAGTAAGGCGGCGTCAGTGGAGATTTTTAAGATAGCAGGGAGGAGCTCTGCACCCAAGCACACCCTTCGGCTGCTGGATTCCATTCAAAGGAGAGCCATTCGTCTGATCGGCGACCCCGAGCTGACCAATACCCTCGATAGCCTGGAGCATCGAAGACAGGTTAGTGATTTGGCTCTCTTTTACAGATATTTCCATGGCAGGTGTTCGACTGACATTGCCCACTTGATTCCACCTAGAGCAATTCAAAACAGAAATACACGGCAAACCACTGCCGCTCATCCATATGTTGTTCAGCTTAATGCTCCTCGAACTTCATTGTTCAAGAATTCTTTCATCTGGAGAACGTCATCTTTGTGGAATGATCTTCCTGAGGTCGTGTTTCCCAATGAATACAATCTTCAACGTTTCAAGACCAACGTTAATCGCTTTTTTCGCACTCGCACCGCTCCCAGAGCGCCTTAAAGGATTTTTCCTACAGTGCAGGTGTTTTGTCATTAAAAAAAAAAAAAAATATCGGGATATCGTTTGTAATTTAAATGGAAAATAAGAAATTAACATGAATAGCCGCAATATTTCTATTTTTATGTTCTGCATGGCGGGTGATATAATTTGAACCTATATAATTAAAACTTTAAAATAAATTTAAAAAAAAAGGGTACGCTAAACTAGAAGTTCTTGTGAACCCCTTAGTAAAGTTTTTGTGTTAAGTTTTTAATTAGACAAGTCAGGAAACGATGCCGCGTTTTACGCTTTTCCTCCGCCGCCTTAAAGACTTCTCCTGTCCAAAGTGGAAATAAAAAGGCTCAAGGGCAATTGCCGCCCCTCCCGCTTGAATCCGACACTGGTACATGTTTAATCGCAGGTTAGTCAACGTTTCCAATCGCTAATACGCAATACGCTAAGAAAGACGTCAAGACGTCCTTGAGTCACTCTGCATACCGCCTATTATTTACATCCCGGTAAAAACGTTCATTAACGAAACAAACTAATAGCTAAAATAGCAAGATAAAACGAAGTTTCGCAGGTACATAAATCAATGACGATATATTCAAATATAAATTGAAACGAAGGGTTAGCTAAATTAAAAAACACCTACCTGTGCTCTCTGTGTAATGAGCTGCGCAGCATTAAATTTGGCAACAACTGATTTTAAAACTTCATTGCAAATAGAAGGTAAAACTTTTTCATCATAATCTAAGCCAAGCTGTCTGTAAACCGTAGGCAACGCAATGGCATTTGGCCTGGATAACACTCTGAGAGATATGTTCACCATCTGTAAATCTTTTGATCCAGTTGGGGAAGATATTTTTCTTGGTCTAGAACTGCAAGAACCATCAATATTAGTTTCTTATCGTAAAAATGATACAATAATGAATTTATACGGTATTACGATTTTAATTTTTTTTTGTAATAACCAGTTGTTCTTTTCAATTAATATAATAAAATAACACCAATTAAAATTTAAAAATTTTAAAACTATTTTTTAAAATTAATCATGATTTCTAAAAAAATCCTACTATTTAAATTATGATTTTAATCATCTCAATCCTGGAAAAATGTCTCTATTCTTAAAGAAAAACAACAAGCATTTGAAAATATATACTCCATAAATTGTTAAAATACCACATGATTTAAAAACATTTCTACAACTATCATTAAAACCCATGTTTCTCAATATCATTATCACTCGTTTTTGAGCCACAAATACCTTTTCTACTAAAATATTACTACCCCAGAAAATGATTCCATACTTCATAACTGACTCAAAATTTGCATATTAAACTAGTTTTAAGCTTTTTTCATTAATGGATCTTCCAACAAATTTTAAAACAAAGATGTAGAATGAAGTGTTCCAGGTAACTCCGCTTTTATTGCTTCGATGGATTGAGGAATTTGTGGAATTCAGTACTGAATAGAAGATATTTACAAACAAAAATAAACACTTTTTTTTATAAGGAAAAACTTAACAGTTGAAATAACCCCATGTTTGGGCACAATTGGTTATTAATTAATAATTTGTGCACTAAACAAATAATTGCATTTAAAACCTTCAAAGCACACTAAGTAAGCCTCACTGGGTAATTGTAAAGTAAAATATTTTAATTCAATAATAATAAGCAGAAAAAAGCGAGAGAAGCCTCAGCGTGTTCAGTGTATCACGACCTTGGTCAACTAAAACATTCTTGTTATTTTGGTGTTCATTATCTAGGGGAATCTATCAAAATTTTCACAGGCTGTATTCAATATTTAAATATTTACCGAATATCATAGATGATGGGGTACTGGAACCATGGGACTCGAAAATGCAATCCTTCTGTGTAAATTTCTTTTTGTATACCTCCCACCCGGTTAAACATTATTGCTCTGTGACCACCTTCAACTAAAAAAAAAATAATACCCTGATTACTTACTGGCTTGCCTACTTTAAAGATAAATAGTATACATAATTAAAAACTATCGCTGCACCCAACGACCTGTGTAATTAGACCCAGCGTTTACTTGAGAACATAGGCAAATTATTTGTCTCAAACATAATTTGAGATATTGCCAAATTATCATAACATAACGTTCCTTAATATATTTTTCTGTACAGGCCCATTAAATTTGTAATAAAATTGACACAATTTTTAAGTTATGTCAATTCTACTTTATGAATAGTAGATATCAGATATACATTAAACTATTATATACAAAAATCAGATGCATTGAAGATATATCTTTGTTTATAAAATTATTTATACAGTTTGGCAACAAATTTTCCCGCCAAAATACATTTTCATTTGAAATTCCCCATAATCCTATTGGTCGCAACAGTTTTCATTTCTAGAGGCCCAGTGGCGTTCTTTCGAAAAAATATTATTTAAAAATATATACAGGTAATTAAAAAACAATCTACTTTGATAAGAAAAGGAATTATATTTCATTAACTATAGAGAGCAATTCTAGGTGTTTGCAGTACGTTGCAAGCAATAACATTTTTTTAAATTAATTTATTATTAAAGTTCTTTCCATAGAGCGGCCAAATAGCGTGGTTCCAAAATTTACAGTTAAAAAAATATTGTTTATAAATTTAGCAAAAAACGAAATAATCAAGATTACCAAAACTTCCTTTCCGATTTTAATAATTTATTAATAATATTGATAAATAACATTTTTGAAGCTTGTAACTGTATATGAAGGTTATATGAAATTGGTTTAAAGGTACCGTTATTGTGCATTTTCTTGAATAAAATCCTTTTTCACTTTCTTAATATTCACAACTATTAATCAACAGAACATCGGCGAGAAACACATCCCAATGGAGACTAGCTTGCAGCCCGACCCTGGAGTCGATAGAACTGCCGCTGGTCTACCCAGAAGAACAGAAACAGGTCGAATCAAATGGACTCGTGCCATGAATAGAACATTTATCAAAACATTCCTCTTGATTAACGACTGTGAAGATAACCCCCGCCCTGGCTGGAGAATAAAACTCCACCGAGAAATAAGCCAAATATATCCGGAATTAAAACTGTCCGAACAAAATGTAGCTTGCCGTCAAAGAGCTATTTATGCTAACCGCCTGCTACCCCAAGCTGAAATAGACCAAATCCGGCGTGAAGTTGGCAGAACATTGCACAACCTTCAGCAACAGCTAACAGCACAGCAGGAAGTAAGAAACGAACAAGATCAAACTATACAGGCTGATACGGACAATACAAACCAAAAATATTTGGAAAATTTGTCCTTATTTGAAAATAGTGACCCGACCTTGAGACCGAGTATCCCTAAGCTGAGATTCAAGAAAGGAACCCACGAAATACTAGCGAGAGTAAACTTAGCAGCAGGGACGTCCTTAAATAGAACTGAGGACCTCGAGACATTACACAGTGGGTTATATGCTGCAGCAGCAACTGTAATTGAACTCAATGGTCAGGCATTATATCAGAGAACTGATAAGAAAATTACCAAGAAGCAAAAGGTACCCGCTTGGAAAATGAGACTAGAAAAACAAATAAGCCAGTTACGAGCATAAAGTGATATCATTGGAGAACATCTAAATGGAAACTCTAGCAGCAAGGTTGCTAAAAAGGTTAAAGATATACTGAAAGCAGATAGTATTCCTTTAGACAGTCCCGATGTAAAACGGTTGCTAACAATCGTAAGAGACAACATTACACAAAAATGTAAGGCTAAAGGCGCCCGTCTAAGGCGATACAATAAAGCCACAAAGAGGAAGGTACAAAACCAACAGTTCACCACGAACCAAAAAACCTTCTATAGGACATTGAGCCAAGAAGAAAACGACGTTACTCCAACTAATGACATAAATAAAGACCAATTTAATGCATTTTGGAGTAATATTTGGTCCGACGCGTCCCATTTCCACGAAAAAGCAAGCTGGCTCGAAAAAGTTGAAGCTGAGGCTGAAACTTTGCAAGAAATGCCTGAGCTGCAAGTAACATCCAGTGATATAAGGGATGCCACTAAGAACTTGGCTAACTGGAAATCACCGGGACCTGACCAAATTCATAATTTTTGGCTCAAAACCTTCACCAGCTTACACCCTATAATAGCAAACTGCTTTAGCAAAGCTCTCCTAAACCCCGAACACTTCCCAGCTCATCTTGCCAGTGGCAATACCTTCCTTTTGTTTAAAAAAGGGCAGGTAAACGATCCAAAAAACTACAGACCGATCACCTGTCTGTCAGTGGTGTATAAACTTTTAACATCAGTCATGTACTCAAAAATATACACACACTGCATAAACAACAACCTGGTAGCTGATGAGCAAAAAGGCTGTATTAGGAAAGCTTTGGGTTGCAAGGAACAGCTTACAATCGATGCCGTTATTATAAAACAGGCTAAAGTTAAAAGGCGAAATCTAAATATGTGCTACATTGATTATAGTAAAGCATTCGATTCTGTTCCTCACGACTGACTAAAGAAAATATTGAAAATATACAAAGTACACCCCCTAATACGCAACATGTTAGGCACCCTAAGGGAGCAATGGAATACCAATCTCCATATTGGACAAGAGAAGCTTAGCAATATAAATATATCAAAAGGTATATTTTAAGGCGACCCTTTAAGCCCCCTCTGGTTCATTTTGGCCATGAACCCACTGTCCTCACTACTAAAATCAACATCCTACGGATATCGTCCCAACTTAACTGAGAATTTTAGAATAAACCACCTTCTATTTATGGACGATATCAAACTCTACGCTGAAAGCAAAACCCACCTACAGTCCCTAATTCAAATAACCAAGACATTTAGCGATGACATCAAAATGTCGTTTGGATTAGACAAGTGCGCAATCTTGAATGTCGTACGCGGAAAGACTGAACAAAATCGTGGACTGCTTGAAGGCATAGATATACTAGATGAGGACAAAACATATAAATACTTAGATATCTCTCAAAACCAACAAATAAACCACACAAGCCTAAAAAGGGAGTTTAAAAACAAATACAAAAGCAGACTAACAAAGCTTTTTAATACTCACCTGAATGCTGGTAACCTTACTACTGCCATCAACACCTGGGCAATACCAATACTTACCTACTCATTCGGAATCCTTAAGTATTCAGACATGGATTTGCACGAACTAGATAGGCTTACGCGCAGGCTGCTAACAATATTCAGATTCCACCACCCACGCTCGGCACTTGAAAGAATCTACCTAAAACGAAAGGAGGGGGGAAGAGGTCTCATTAATATATATAACTTGTGCAAGTCACAAGAAACCTCTATGAGAAAATACTTCCAAGAATCGAATGGGGAAATTCTTAAAAAAGTGGTAGCAGCAGACACTGGATATTATTAACTTAAAGCAAAACGGATTACCTAACATCATCCGCGCGCCGCCAAGTCAACAGCTTGTAACTTGGCAAGAGAAAGCTCTACATGGCAAATACCCTACTGCACTCCAAAATCCACTCATAGATAGAGAAATGTCACTGAATTGGTTAGAGAAAAGGCAGCTTCACGCTGAAACAGAAGGTTCTATAATCTCTATCCAAGACCGTGTTATTCGAACTCGAAACTATGAAAAAGTCATCTTGAAAAGAAATGTGGAAGATGTGTGCAGAAAATGCAATTGCCCCGGAGAAACGATAGAACATATCACGGCGGGGTGTGGTGCTATGGCCCCCAACGCTTACCTGGGGAGACATAATCAGGTGGCTAAGATCATCCACAAGGAACTGGCCCATAAACTAGGGCTAAGGGAAAACCTCCCACCATACTACCAATACTCACCCGAGCCAGTCCTTGAATCCCCTGAATATCTCTTATACTGGGACAGGCCAATAATAACGGATAGAACAGTAGACCACAACCGACCGGATATTCTTCTTATCGAAAAAACCACCAAGAAAGCTTTCATAATCGATATAGGTTGCCCACTAACACACAACCTCTCTAAAACCGAATCGGAGAAGAAGACCAAGTACTCGAATTTGGCTATAGAGATTAAAAATATATGGAAGCTAGATAAAATCGACATAATTCCGATTATAATATCGGTGGAGGGAGCTATGACGAAAAATTTCAAGCCCAACTTGGAAAAACTGGGCCTTTCAGGTTATTTATACCAACTTATTCAGAAAAGCGTCATCCTCCAAACTTGCCATATAGTACGGAAGTTTCTAAACAGTACAGGTTAAGATGAATTTCTTCTCTGTACTGTAAATAACACCAGCCTTACCAACAAAAAGCTGAGAAACAGAACACTGAAAACATAATAATAATAATAATAATAATAATAATAATAATAATAATAATAATAATAATAATAATAATAATAATAATAATAATAATAATAAAAATAATAATAATAATAATATCTTTAATGCCAACAAAATTATTAGATAAATAACAAAGCATCGTCACGGTAAGCAGATATCACACAATGTAGATATTTTTATAGTAAAACAAACTGTGTGTGTTCAAGATGGCAGCAACCGATCAGGTCGATCATGATCGTGAGCCGGAAAAAAGTAGATATTTTTGCTGTAAAACTAAAGTAAATAGTGCGATTATATGCGTCATCTGCGGAAAAGCATATCATCAATCGTGTACGACCAGAAACTGGAGCGAAAAGGTGATATTTTTGGAAAAAACTCGTCTTATATGTAAGGAGTGCAAACCAATTGAAGAGATCCAAAAACCAGAGAAAGATGTTGAGATCAGGTATCTAAAGACTTTGGTTGACGAACTGCAAAGTAAAAATCAGGTACTGCATGAAAACAACTTACTACTTAAAGAGAAAAATGGGTATTTAGAGGAAAAGCTTAAAAGTCTCGAAAATTCTAACCTATCCCAAAACAAAAAAGGCGGGAAACATGCCGAAAGCAATGTGAAGTTAGATGCAAAAAAAGAAGCAGTAATTGGCAAGCAGAAACAGCCACTTAATATCGACGTGAAGTCGGCAGCAGTGGTGCCGGTTACTCGGACACCACAAGAAGTTAGCCCATCGACACCAACAAGTCGACCTAACAAGAAAAAAGAAGAAAATGCTCCTAACCTACAAATTATAAATAAGTCAGCTCCAAAACAATCAGAGGATGACAACAATGATTGGAAAATAGTACAAAACAAACGGAGAAAAATGGTTCCAGGACTGAGACCAAGCTCAATTGAAGGTAAAAAAGAACTACGTTGAAGGTTGTTGAACCCAAGAAATACTTATGGATTTTTGTGTCACGATTAACAAATGACACGGAACCGGATAATATCATAGACTACCTTAGATCGAACGACGTAGAATCAGAATGCGAAAGGGTTAAAACTAAAAGGAAACAAAGCTACAGCTCCTTTAAGGTTGGTATACCCATGGAGAAGAAAAGAAGTCTATAGTTCTCGACGAAAATTTCTGGCCCGTAGGTGTCATGAGTTAATAAGTTTTTAAACTTGAGGACAATAGGGTCCCACCAGGGACGAAATGTGATACACGCAAACCAGAGGACAGCCCGTCCAGACAGACAACAGGGGATACAACAAAACAACTCAGAATCTTGAACATCAATGCAAAATCCTTGAAAAATAAAGTACTGCAACTGGAGGCATTTCTTGTCGACAAAAACATAGATATGCTCTGTGTAACAGAGCATTGGATGTCAGAAACAGAGGTCGGTGTACTTGTTATTAGTGGCTATAATACATTGGGTTATTCTGCCAGAAAGGAATCTATTGAAGGTGGTACTCTAATATTTGTTCGCAATGACTTGGAAGCTAGTGTAAAGAATTTTAAAGTGGATTATAACATAGAAAAATGTATTGAGTATTCATGTGTTTCTATAAAAAAATTTAATTTATATGTTTTAGCTGTATATAGGTCTCCATCGGGCCATTTTGACAGTTTTTTTTACCAATTTGGATAGTATACTTACTGGTATTGGAGTAGGCAGGGAAATTGTCGTGGCTGGCGATTTTAATGTACATTTTGGTACAAATGAACCGGGCGCCCTTCAGTTATGTGATAACATGGCTGGATTTGGCATGAAACAAATCATAAAAGTGGCAACCAAGCAGGAAGCCTGCCTTGATAATGTCTTTGTGAGTGGGGATATAGGTGTCCATGATTCTGAGGTAATGGATCTTGACATGTCTGATTGTATTGATTATGTGGATCTTGATGCGAATGGCAAGTGTGAAAGATTTGTAAATATTTTAAATGAAACATTCTTGGAAAGTTTTCCAGAGAAACAATATGTTATGCGTTCTGACAATGATATCGGTTGGTTTACTCACGAACTGAGGGCTATGAGGGAGCACTTAAGATTTTTGGGTGATATTAGTAGGCAGTATAATTCCCGTACAAACATATACCACTATACGCAATATAAAAAAGAATACAGAAAAGCCATCCGCAGAGCTAAGATTGCCGCGAATGATAATCGCATTAGTTCTTCTGGTAATCAGGTTAGGTCCATGTGGCAGGTCATTAATAAAAACATCGGTCCCACAAAGAAAGATATTGAGTCTGATAATCTTACTTCCAATGATTTTAATGAATACTTTTTGAGTATTGCTCATAACCTTGTACAGGGTATCCCGCGGTCAGATGTCGATCCTCTGGATAATCTGAGAAATATTGTTGTTCCAAATGATTTTTCCTTCTCGGAAGTAACCTTCAATGAAGTAAGAGAGTTAATAAATAAACTCAAAAATAAGACCAGCCGTGATATATATGGTTTAAATGTTAAAGTCATAAAATCTGAAAAAAATCTGATTCTGGGGGTGACGGATTTTTGTGATCACACGCAAACAACTTCTCTCACCTACTTCCAGTGGCTGCACTGTTGGTTTTCTAGCGTTACTGTACAATATGTGTCCATACTCCAGCAACGGGCGGCATATCATTGAGTAGATTTTAGTTGCGGTTTGTACAGTAATGCCTAAGTCTTTATATGTTAGTGACCTGAAATGCTTTGCACGGGTAATAGCTTTCTGTTTTGTTCTATTTGTGTGTAATTTAAAGTTTAATTTACTGTCGATTGTGATTCCAAGATATTTGCAGTGGTTCATTGGTTTAACTATGTTATTGTATAGACATAGACTAATAGAGGGATTCTCTTCTTTGACTTTGTGGTAAAAGATCAAAAATTGTGATTCTGTTGGGTTAAGTAGAATACGCCATTTATGCATCCAGAGGACTATTAAGTTTAGGAGGTGTTGAAGCTTGTTTACTGCATTTTGTATAGAGGTTCCATGTGCTAAGAGAGCTGTGTCGTCGGCAAATTGGAGTATGTATGATGGCAGGTCAATGTTATTGTTATATATATGATTGTATATGTCTGAGCAGAGAATGTTGAATAGAAGGGGAGAAAGGGGTGATCCCTGGGGGACTCCTTGTTCAGTTGTGAAATTGTCCGTATTTTTATTATTGTGAAAATTGGGAAAAATGATTCATTTATTAATTGTTGGGTGAACGGTTTAGTTTCTTTTATTTATTAGTGCATTATTAGAGTAACAAATACAAGTAGTAGTCAATTAGATAATATATAGATATTTCTGATCATTACGCACTGGTATTGAAAATTATAAACTTAAACATCAAAACAAGGAGAGCTACACGTTGGCATAGACATTTCAACAATCAAAATGTTGACGGATTTAGGACTGCTATAAAGAATGAAGGCTGGGATGACCTCGCGTCGGCGCATGACTGCAATGCAAGATATGAAACATTTTATAACATATTCAGGTACTATTTTGATATTTTCTTGCCATTAACTAAAGCTACTGTTAAGTCCAGTACTAAAAAAGAGTGGGTGACGAATGAAATTAGGGGGTGGTCCTCGAATCTGCGTGACATGTATGCGCTGTATAAAAGAACGAATGATGAACGCAATTTAAACCATTATAGAGATGAACGTAAGGCTTTTAAAAGGTATATTAAACAATATAAACAAGGTTTTAATGGTAGTATAATATCTAGTTCTGGTAATGTAACCAAATCAATGTGGCAACTCCTTAATGGCAATCAGAATAGTAATAAAAAAACTAGTACCCATATCAAGGATGCTAGTGCGCTGGCAGGCCTTTTCTAACAACAATTTAATCCTAATGATCTTTCCAACGGATCGGATGATCATGCCTTTGATAACCCTATGCAGCCAGTATCATGCTTTTTTTCTTTTACCAACAACATCTGCAGAAGTAAATCAGGTTATTAGGCAGTTGCCATTAAAGTACTCCACTGGTGTGGATGAGGTTCCTATCAGTGTTATTAAGGCGGTGTCTGAGATCATTAGTGCCCCCTTGGCGGGTATTATAAATGAATGTTTTGAGTCTGGTGTTTTTCCAGATACTTAAATTAAAGTTGGCTAAAGTAGTGTCAATCTATAAAAACAGAAACCACAGTGATATTTAGAATTATCGACCAGTGTCAATTTTGTCAGTTTTCTCGAAAATTTTTGAGAGAATATTTTATGTTAGACTGTTGGACTATTTTATTAAAAACAATTTATTCTATATTGGTCAACATGGCTTTCTTCCAAAGCGATCAACGATAACAGCGATTTTCCAGTCACTTAATAATATTATAGAACAAATAGATAAAATAATAATAATAATAATAATAATAATAATAATAATAATAATAATAATTTCTTTATTAGTTCTGTCAAAAATACAAAACAGTATAGAACTTGTCATCTAAAACTAGTAGAAAACATATAAAACAATAAAAGGAATAAAAGTACAATTACCAAAAAGATAGAGTAAGAACATCACTTATTACCGTACAAAATCTATATAAAGGACCAACTTACAGACACAACACTTTAATATCTATATTCAAAAGTTTAAAATTCGGGTACAAAACTGTCAAATTTGCATATCATTGAAAAATTCCTCCACAGTATAGTAGGTCTTGGATACAAGAAATCGCTTAAGTGACGACCGAAGTTTGGCAACGGTAGTATTCTTAATGATAGGGGAATATTGGTATCTGGTCTATATTTTAATTTAAGTAAGGCATTCGACTTGATTGATCATGGCATATTGTTGCGTAAGCTAGAGTGTTATGGTGTTCGCGGTGTGACTAATAGGAAGATGACGGTTTGTGTCAACGACGATCAACAAACAGCATTCTCAGAAGTTATTACAGTTAAAAAGGGCGTACCACAGGGTTCCATATTGGGCCTAATATTGTTTCTGATATTTGCCAATGATCTCAATAAAAAAATTGATAGTTCAACTTTGTATCAGTTTGCGGATGATAGTGTCCTGTGCAAGTAATATTTTGTTGGCGACAAAATCTACTGAGATTGTGACGAGTGTGTTGGAGTGGTCTAGAGCAAATAAGCTAATTTTAAATAGTAAAAAAACCTGCTTGATTGTTTTTCGAGGTAATAACAATTTCAATGAATCTTTATACGTTCCTATTGAAGGGAAGAGTATAGAGCAGACACAAACTGTTAAATTTCTAGGAGATGATACTCTGCAGTGGACCCAACAGGTTAATGCTGTTGTAATTAAGATTAGCAAGGCAGCATATGCTATTCGTTTTTTGCGTCACCAGGTTGGTTTAAACGTATTAAGAATTTTTTATATGTCCAGTGTGCAATCTGTGATTGCATACAGTATCATGTTTTGGTACCGTGCTTCGGTTGCGCATGCACATAGAGTTTTTGTGACTCAAAAAAGAATAGTTAGGATCATGTTGGGGATGTATTACCGAGATTCTTGTAGAGGTAAATTTATTTATTTATTTATTTGTCAATATACGGGACATGCCCATTCGTACAATAAGTTCTTAGTCTAAACTAAAATAACCTATGCACTCACACAAATACAAAAGTTAAACATTATTAAATAGCTAATACATCTATTATTAAATTAGTAGTAAATATTCTTTAATAACCTTTTTAATGGTTCCAAATTTATATTAAATAAATCACCCCTAAACCTGTTCCCATTTTTCATAATTCGATTAATTGGAGAATTTTCACCATACACAGTACGGTGCTGCCTTAATTCAAACATTTTAGATTCTCTTAATTGCCTAGGAGGTACATATAATTGGAGCAAGGACAAGAGTTCTGGGCTACTTATTGAACCATTTATAATTTTGTGTGCCAAAATAATGTCGTTATGTTCATGACGTTTTTTTATGCTAATTAGTCCTAACTCTTGTGCTAAATTGACATAATTTATGTTTTCTAATAGTATATGTTTCTTAAATGCTATATACCTAAAAAATTTTCTTTGAACGGATTCGAGCTTGTCAATATAAATTTGATAATATGGACTCCAGACACTAGTACAGTTTTCCAAGTGTGGTCGTATCAGTGAGGTGTAGAGAATTTTTATTGTATTCAAATTATTAAAGTCTTTTGTATGTCTCTTTACAAATCCAAGCATTTTAAGTGCCTTATTACGGCAACTTTCAATATGATGTGAGAATGATAGTTTAGAATCAAATAACACTCCCAAATCACGAATAAGCCGAACATTCTCAATATTTTGATCATTAATAATATATATATGTTCAGCAATGTTATTAAGGGACTTGGAAAACTGTATACATTTACATTTATTGACATTTAAAACTAGTTTATTTTCTATACACCACTTACTAAACCTATCAACATCATCCTGTAGCTTATATACGTCATTAATGTTTTGAAATGTTTCGATATATTTTCAAATCATCTGCATATATTGCATGGTTCGAGTATAAAAAGCAAGTACCAATGTCATTGATATAAATATTGAATAATAATGGGGCGAGATGAGCACCCTGTGGTACACCTGAAGGAACAATTATGGTTTTTGACAGATAATTACTTATTTTTACCAGCTGTTTTCTATTTGAGAGATACGATTCTAGCCACTTTAGAAGAGAACCCTGTAGGCCATATCTGGATAATTTGTTAATAAGGATCTTATGATTTATTTTGTCAAAGGCTTTTGAGAAATCGGTGTAAATGGAGTTAACAACACAACCATTCTCTAGAGAATCAAATATGTAGTTAGTATATAGCAGTAAATTTGTTGTTATTGACCTTCCCTTTATAAAACCATGTTGATTATCAATAATAATATTTTTAAAACAGTCATCCAGGAAATCAGTAATCAAGGATTCCATTATTTTGGGTACAAGTGAGATCTTTGATATGGGCCTATAATCAGTGACACAGTTTCTTTTACCAGTGTTCTTAAAGGTGGGACTAATAAAAGAGGTTTTCCAGTAATCTGGAAAGGTGCCAGTATCTACAGATTTATTAAAAATTAGCCAAAGAGGTCTAGAAAGTGAAACAGAGCAACCCTTCAGAAATTTTGGTGGTAACCCATCTGGTCCAGGACCTTTATTTAGATCAATGTTATCAAGACTGTTAAGGATTTTTGATATGCTAAATTTAAACGAATTTATATTTAGGTCTGTCAGTGCCTGGGGTTCTTTCAACTTACTGGGCTGTTTATTATCATTAACATAGACAGAGGCAAAATGATCAGCGAAAGCATTGGCTATATCCTGCTCATTCGATAAGGTTTTATCTTTATATGACATAACTTGAGGTATGCCATCTTGCTCTTTCCTGCTCCTGACATATTTCCAAAAATATTTTACATCACTATGGATACCCTCCTCAACATCACTAATATATAATTTATAGCATTCTTTAGTAAGTTCTTTACATCTAGATCTTATTCTACAAAATTCTAAATATTTATCGATTGAATTATTAGATTTGTACTGCTTATGTGCATCTTTCTTTTTTATAATACAGTCTTTAAGTTCAGGTGAGAACCATTTTGGAAACTTAAAATTATTCTTAATTGTAATCTTAAGAACATACAAATTAAAACATTCTGTTAAAACATTATAAAATCTTTCCACAGCCACAACTACATCACATTTTAAAAGCAGATCCCAATTAATATTAATTAAAAACTCATTCAAAATTGAATAATCACAGTCATTAAAATTTAGCACAGATTCTTCATATAAAATAGGAACAACTCTATCACAGAGGTTATGTTGAAAAGCCAAAGCTGGATGATGACTATCACATGGTAACAAAACATCACAGGCACACTCCACAGGTACATCGAGACTATTACTAAAGATTAAATCCAAAAATACTCTGTTGGCATTAGGAACATTATTAATTTGGTTTAAGTTACAGTAAGCTATGGAGGCTGATAAGTATTCACCAGCTGCATTGTTTTTATAACTTTGATTACTGGAATCAATGTTATCCAGAAGGACTAGATTTGGTAGGTTATAGTCCCCCATGATATAGATGGTACAATCCTCTTCGAGTGCAGTAAGATGTTCCATGGTATCACAATGAAACTCATATTCATGTTCCGAGCAATTGGGAGGAAAATATGCCACATTGAACAGAATGTTCTGAGAAGCAGTTGTAACCTTTGCCCAGATCTCCTCATGACCAGGAGATAGCTTATCGATTGGTAGTTCGGTTGATTTAATGTACTTTTTTATGGCTATAAGCACACCTCCGCCCCTACTTTTACCTGTTGCCTGCTGATTTCGATCCTTTCGATAAATAGTAAAATTGTCTAGTCCTAACTCGGCATCAGAGAAATCTTCCGTAAGCCATGTTTCTGTAAAGGCTATAATATCGTAATTACTTGACAATACATTCAGTGATAGATCTTTCAATTTAGTTCTAAGACCCCTAACGTTCTGGTAGTATACATTGATTTTATTTGGGCGCTGTTGGGAGGTATGCTCACCTTGTGCTGTTTTTTTATGTGTGGTTAGTAGTTTAGCCTTCGTTGGTACCTTCCTTGAAAATTCCGGTGGTTTCCCTGGGCACCACCCAATGACCGTAAGTTCCTAGTAGAGTTATTTTTCCAATTGAATATAAAGGGTTTAACAACAACATTCAGTGGCCATATACCACCATCACAGAAAGCCTCCGTCTGACCAGGAGCCACAGAGACTTTGAAGGAAGATATGTTGCTCCCCTTATTTTGAAGCTTTTCACATGAGAGTACATTAATCTTTTTAGCCAGTAGGTGTTCCTTTAAAAGCTTTTCTGTGGTCTCATCAGAAAAGTTAGTGACATAGAACCACTTACGTTCTTCAGCTGCAGACAAGACACCATTCACACTGCTGGTACCCCTAATGATGTTAGAATTGATAGTATGGAGTGAACCTTGGGTACCTTTCCCCTTTACATTTGTTACTGTTGCTGGTTTTAGTGTTACAGTTTCAGATTCTGGCTGATTTTCAGTAGATGAATTTGGATTCATTACAAGCTTAGGTCCAAAAAATCTGATAAGTTCAGAATTACTTTCTTTTATAGCATTCACAACTGCATCCAATTTATACGCCATTTGATCTGTTTGGGTGTTAAGATATTGTTGGATATCAGAAAGTACTGTATTGTCTTTATATATTGAAGGGTTACACTCAGAGTGTTGGTCTAATCCCGTAGAATGATCAAGTTTGGATTTCAGCCTGTTAATGTCATCCCCAAAGTCTTTTAGTTTTGTATCAATGTCTGATTGTTTATATTGTGAATCAAACTTGGCCTTTAATGACTTTAAATCATCCTCCAGAAGGGCAGTCTTTGAGTCATCTATCACCTTCATTTTCGCATCCAATTTAGATTCCAGCTTATTAACCTTATTTTTAAGGGATGATACCTCATTCCTCAAAACTTCTACCAATTTAAGTGTTCTTGGCAGCTGTTTAAAGTCGATAACACAATCTGGACACAAGTGGATCAAGGTTCTCGTATGACTTGGAATTACCCGAACCTCCTGTGCCTGTGCATTGGAGCACTTCTCACAAATAACCTTGTTGCACATATCGCAAGGAAAACCAAAAAGATTAACTTTGTCTTCCTTAAAAACACATTCCGAGTTGCATTTAAAACACTTACTGCTGCTGTTTACCATATTTTAAGGTTATAATTTGTTTTCTGCAATATTAGACTATTAAAGTTTAGATTTGCAACAAATCTTCATTTGCAGCTAAGGCTTACTGATCAAGCTACCCCTTGAAGCAAAAATTTCAATATATTTGGAGACTTTAATTAAAAACAAGTAAAATTTTTCGCACGCACGTTTTTGGTTAGGTTTATCAACAAACACACAATGCTTACTTTATTACTTACTAAATTTAAACAGTTAAACATCATGACTGTACCATCATTGTTTATATATAGCTGTGCTGTATTTGTAAAGACTAATGCTAATATGTTTGTTAGGAATAGCGATGTCTTCAACAATATTTATACTAGGGGTAGAAACGATTTGGTAACACCTCTTCACCGAACATCTCTTTTTCATAAGGGCCCTCTCATGAGCTGCTTAAAGTGTATAACTCTTTACCAAATGAAGTTAGGGCCATCCAGGGCAGTGACATATTTAAGCGTCATTTAAAGAACTTTTTGATTGAAAATGAATTTTACTCAGTTAATGATTTCTTTGACAGATAAATTTATTCATATTGGAATGACGATTTGCTGAACTGATTTTTATTTTTTATTTTGATTTTTCTTTTGAATTCTTATTGATTTTGATTTTTATTGTTTTCTGTCGTTTATTTACTGTTGTCTGTTTCGTTTGTAGACCGAGCATTGTTTGAGTACTTTATTTTCGTCACTTATTATGTATTAATTTGTCTACTTAGGTTAAGATTTTGTTTTATTTTAATTATACCACTGACGTTGTCAATGTTCATTTCGGAATTTTTTATGACAATAAAGATTATTATTATTATTATTATTATTATTAGTGAGACAAAGCACCTAATAATCCGTTGATTCATCCATACCCAAAATTTTTGCCATTTATTAAATATAATTTTACAATAATCTAATGAACTATTTCATAATATTGTTTAATGCTAGTAAATTATAGCTAAATATAATTTATTCCTATTAGCAGAAAATATATAGTAAATGAAAATGTACATTTTCTCTATAATTTGCCTTTGCTCTGACGACAAAATGCATAATATGGCAAGCCAGGAGGGAATTTTCCTTTTGCCCCCCCCATTTATGTTTGAGCCAAACAAGTTTGTTTATTTTTATATCTATTCGTTCAATTATCAAAGGCTGCACCATTGGAATTAAGCATTCTTACATCAAAAACCATTTATTTTATGTCCAAAACAAAAGGCTAATACAAATAGTACCCACATCCAATTTATCCCGCTAGTCATAGTAGTATTTAAGCATTAGGTATTTAACATGTGCATATTGTGATAAAGAAAATAAATTGGTTAAGTGGTTATGGGAATTTTTGAATTTTTTTATGAATTACTTTTCTAGGTTTAGAGGCTGAGACATACGATAACCTGTTTACGAAAAAATGTGAAAGAAGCGTCCCAAAAACTAAAGCTTTTCCGACGACCACGAAACCGGCTTTCAAATTGGTTTTCTACGACCCAAAACAAATGAAGTATTCCTGACAAAATCATAATTATTTTTAGGTAAATTTTGGTAAGCATTATCTTTTTTTTAAATAAAGATTATAGCAAATCTCTAAAAACTAAAAAGCAGAAAGCCTGGCCGAAAATGCCAAGAGCTAAAACCTCTAAATGAATAAATTGCACCATAAGAGGTCACAAGGCACGTTTTATTTCCTACAAATAAGCAACCTTTTGAAAGTCCTACCTGTATACATGGACTGTGAAACTCCATAGACAGCAGCCCCTCCTATAGCCAACACTTTTAAACCCAAACTTAGGCCGGGTGGTCCCCCTTTACCAAATTTACCAGCAAGATCGTTTAGTTTACTCTGCGCCATTTCCGACCAAAATAATTTTAATTCAACGTGAAAACCAAGTTGATAAGAGGTTATACATAACTTGTTATCCGGTACTGTCAAGAGTGTCAAGTCAAGTGTCAACCCCAGGGCAGGGGCACGTTCACAGTTGTTAACCCGAGGGTAAAACTTCTCCAGGTAAAATTTGTCCGACGTTCGTCGGAGAAAATTTACCGGTTGGCTTTTAACCACAACTATGAACGCGACACGTCAATAATATAACGTCAATATTGTTGTTCCATTTTGCTTTAATATGATCGACCCTTTTTATCGACAAGATGATGGAAATTTGTAAAAAAATCCATTTTCCAATTTTTTACTGTAAATTATGCTGTAAAAGAACATTTTTAAACCAGTTTTTGGTGAAGTGAAGTGGTAAATATTCATACAACATTTGATCATACCTATATATAGTCATAAGCAAATGGGAGTAGGTTTAGTTAAGTTAGGTTTATAATAAACAAAAGCAAGTTCATAAAAGTTTATGTAATTGTCATTAATGCTTAACTAACGGTTTTTTATAACCCTTTGGTCTTGGTTGAAATGTTAGTTACTAGTAAGAGCTTCCTACAACTGTTCATAATTTTGTTTTAATACCTTTAAGATTTTAATGGTGTGGGCTTTTCTACTGCATATTGCACATTAGGTACTATTTTTAAGTTTTTTAATATTTTACTTACATAGGAAAATTTTTGTATTAGGAGATATTTGCATATTTTAAATATTGTATTTATAGCTTCTTGTTCTGTTGGACATACTGTATATTTTAGCATTGTTTTATTCTAAGGATTGAATTATTGAAATAAATAAAATATCTTACTGTAAATGAGGTGTTTTCTTATTATGTGATTAGTCTATTATTAGCGGTATGCACCGTATGTTATCTATTAAAATATGCCGCTATAAGTGACTATTAAAATAAGTTATACAAATTTTGCCGGGTAAACAAAATGGTAAATGTTTTACGCCATGCTTTAAATGGCGCGCGCATCAAGTAATGACGTCACGGATCCAAATGACGAATGGTGCCTGAAATTCATTACTGCGATGATCCTCTCGTCTTTTAATTATCTCTCGGCTTGGGTAAAAAGTTGTCTGGTCCGGTAAAAATTACCCTCAACCGTGAACGCGGATAATTTTACCCGACACAACCAAGGTCTCTAAATTTAGGAAGGTTGCCTGGTAACTCTGAGAGGGGAGAGGAGCGCGCTACGTCACATGATTGCCCGAGAATCAGAATCAGATGTTAATGGCGGCTCTTATCTAATCGATTGGCGTTGTTTTAATTGCTTTGTTTTCGTTGTCTATATTTAACTAAATCGAACAATTAAATTAGAATATTTTGTGAATTAAATCAGTGAATAATCCATAAAGGTAAATATGTGTTTGAAATTATTGAAATAAAATAGCTATATTGTATATAAAGGTGACAACATGAAATCAATGGATAACCCTAACTTAATATTTTTTAGATGCCTAGAAGGATTGTTTGTAGTGTGCCAATTTGCAAAAATAATTCCAAGAAAGCATTGGAAAGTGGAGAGAAACTTTCCTTTTTTTTTCCAAAAGATCCCAAAATCCAGAAAGAATGGGTAAGGAAATGTTATCGTAAAGATGTTTGGAATATTGCAAATAAGAGAATTTGCAGTAATAATAATAATAATAATACTTCTTTATTTCAAATTAATTACATACATACATATTTGCAAATAAAATGAAATGACGTCAAAGTACAAAGAAAAATCTTAAAAACTATATTCTAAAAAATCTGACATTGTATATGGTTCAATGTTAATTAGTACTTGTTTTAATTCTCTTTTTAGGGCTTTTACATTTGAAATACTTTTAATTGATTGTGGAAGTTTATTGAACAATTTTACACACATGTATAGCGCCCACCCCGTAAGTTTCATTAATCTCTCAGTCGGTTGGCCTAGCTACGAGGTGGTGGCTACAAGTTCTACCCTAGTGGGGGGTCCGGGAAGAATTCGGCGCCTTTTACAGCCCAAATGTGCATTTATAGTAAGCCATAAGTAGCAAAGTAAACACAGGATCACTTATTTCCATGAGTTTATTCAGTAAATTTGTAAAATTCGAAAGGGAGCAAAATTGACACTTTTTTACAATCCTGTATATTTTTCCAATAAATATTACTGTTGGCTCACAACACATATTTTTGCTACTACATATCCTTCCATGTCAGTATTGGAAAACGATAATAGTTTCCGCGCGCACCTCGTATTCGTGAGTTTCGAGCGGCTGAAACCCGCGATTTCTGACTGAAGTGTCTTTCACGCCCGAAAGGTATACTGTTAACCTTAGCTGCGAGCTGGCACGTATGTACGGTGAACTATTCATTGTCACTGAGAACTGATAATTGTTTCCTAAATTTTGTCTATTACTTTTGACCAGAAATTCACGATTTTTAATAACTAATAAATACTTATTTTTGTTCCGTATTAAAAATACGAATTTCGTTCGTCTCCAAAACTTCCGTTTTCCGTCTAAAAACCGATTTAAAATTTAGACTACTTTTATGTAAAATTCTAAACTATTTCAAACTTATTTTATTTTTAAAAACTTCTAAGACTTCCGGCTGGAAGGTGGGCCGAGGTCCCACCCTCAGATTTCACTCACAGAACTAACTTTTTAACTTGGACTCCGAACTGACGTAATTTCACTTTTAACGCGTATAGCACTTTTTATCGACTGCCTTTTCCAACGCGCTGTCCCGCCTTTTATACCTAATTTTCCCTATAAAAAATATTCACAGGTGTGTTTCGCACCTGCTATGAGTCATTTTAGGTCACGATCAAATACCGCTTATTTCCAGTTCAATCTGACAGAATTGATAATTTATTAGCCTTTAAGGTTCAATTTCGAGTATTTCTGTTCTATTTAGGTCACGACAGCGTAAAAATATTTTATTATTTCTAAGAATCAGGTGTGCATACCCTGCCAAAAATACCATATAGAAACATATAAAAAAAACATATAGTATTCTATAGTTTTTAACAGTATTTTTAATCTGGAAATACATGTATCTGTAGGAATAAACTCATCTAATGGAACTGTAGTTTCCTATAGGCTATAAGGATAAACGTGCCCTATTAAGTTGTTTTGAATAGGAAGTTATAGGAATGAACTTTAACGGCGTAATAGGTTTCAATATTAACCTATGTGCCTTAATAAGCAACATTTAACGATATTCTATAGTTGGTGACAAGACTCAGTAAGAAAATACCTGTCTATTTATATAGTAATTTCCTACCAACCTATGGGTCTTAATAAGCATAATTTAACGATATCCTATAGTTGTTGACGAGACTCGATACGAAAATACCCTTCTATTTATAGTAATTTCCTACCAATCTATGGGTCCTAATAAGCATAATTTAACGATATCCTATAGTTAATTAAATATGTAGTTTCCTATTAAGCTATGGGTTCTTACAGGTGTCTATAGTTCCGGTGGGGTTTTAATAGGAAAATACTATTCTATTTGAATAGTAATTTCCTATGCTGGTAAGGTCTTAATAGGAAAATACTTTTTAAATGAATATGTAGTTTCCTATTAAGCTATAGGTTCTTACAGGTCTCTATAGTTCCAGGTGGGGTTTTAATAGGAAAATACTATTCTATTTGAATAGTAATTTCCTATGCTGGTAAGGTGTGTTGACCGGGGTTCGGCTTAATAGCCCTCGATCTGCATTCTCGTGCTCTGAGTCAATTTTGCCTCGACTAATTTGCTCAGGTGGCACTCAGTCGGCCATACGAACGAGCCGAAAGTCTTGGGATCTTGCTATTTTCGGATCCCCGCGTTTATTAGATGTAACTTCGGACTGGTAGCGGAGTCCTCGAGGCTCTCGAGATTTTTACATTAAGGCTCGATATTTATGAACCCCGGCATCGGATTATTATACGCCGCGCCATCTATAATAAAAATAATTACTATCGGGAGTGTGCGATTCCGTATCAGGTGTTAATAGGAAAATACTTTTTAATTGAATATGTAGTTTCCTATTAAGTTATGGGTTCTTACAGTTTCCTATTAAGCTATGGGTTCTTAGGTGTCTACAGTTCCGGTGGGGTTTTAATAGGAAAATACTATTCTATTTGAATAGTAATTTCCTATGCTGGTAAGGTCTTAATAGGAAAATACTTTTTCATTGAATATGAAGATTCATATTAAGCTATGGGTTCTTACAGGTCTCTATAGTTCCAGGTGGGGTTTTAATAGGAAAATACTATTTTATTTGAATAGTAATTTCCTATGCTGGTAAGGTCTGAATAGGAAAATACTTTTTAAATGAATATGTAGTTTCCTATTAAGCTATGGGTTCTTACAGGTCTCTATAGTTCCAGGTGGGGTTTTAATAGGAAAATACTATTCTATTTGAATAGTAATTTCCTATGCTGGTAAGGTCTTAATAGAAAAATACTTTTTAATTGAATATGTAGTTTCCTATTGAGTTATGGGTTCTTACATATGGCACTCTTATCCAAAATAATAAAATATTTAGTATGAAAGTTCCTTTAAATTCCTTTAGAATTTCTGTTTGTATTTTCATATAAGAACGTATAAAAACCAGATCATATTCATAACCATTGCCTCACATGAAATGTTAGTTGGTTATGGCACTTTCACTCCTATCCAAAATAATAAAATATTTAGTATGAAAGTTCCTTTAAATACCTATAAAATTTCTGTGCGCATTTTCATATAAGAACGTATAAAAACCAGATCATATTCATAACCATTGCCTCACATGAAATGTTAGTTGGTTATGGCATATTCACTCCTATCCAAAATAATAAAATATTTAGTATGTAAGTTCCTTTAAATACCTATAAAATTTCTGTGGGCATTTTCATATAAGAACGTATAAAAACCAGATCATATTCATAACCATTGCCTCACATGAAATGTTAGTTGGTTATGGCATATTCACTCCTATCCAAAATAATGAAATATTTAGTATGAAAGTTCCTTTAAATACCTATAAAATTTCTGTGTGCATTTTCATATAAGAACGTATAAAAACCAGATCATATTCATAACCATTGCCTCACATGAAATGTTAGTTGGTTATGGCATATTCACTCCTATTCAAAATAATAAAATATTTAGTATAAAAGTTCCTTTAAATACATATAAAATTTCTGTGTGCATTTTCATATAAGAACGTATAAAAATCAGATCATATTCATAACCATTGCCTCACATGAAATGTTAGTTGGTTATGGCACTTTCACTCCTATCCAAAATAATAAAATATTTAGTATGAAAGTTCCTTTAAATACCTATAAAATTTCTGTGCGCATTTTCATATAAGAACGTATAAAAACCAGATCATATTTATAACCATTGCCTCACATAAAATGTTAGTTGGTTATGGCATATTCACTCCTATCCAAAATAATAAAATATTTAGTATGTAAATTCCTTTAAATACCTATAAAATTTCTGTGTGCATTTTCATATAAGAACGTTTAAAAACCAGATCATATTCATAACCATTGCCTCACATGAAATGGTAGTTGGTTATGGCATATTCACTCCTATCCAAAATAATCAAATCTTTAGTATGAAAATTCCATTCAATACCTGTGTAATATTTATACGTATATTCATTAAAATAACTATAAAAACAAGGTCCTATTCATTCTTGTCAAGGTATATAAAGAATTTTTAAGGTTTTGCCTATTAAATCTTATAGAAACTAAAAGTAGCGTTGAGTTGGAAAGTACATATTTACTACTATAGAATTTTAACTAGTATATCCAATTTAAAACTATTCAGATTCGATCGCATTAAAACTTATTAAGACTTATAAAAATTATTCAGAGTTTACATATTAAATGCTATCAATAAATGTCTACCATTAAGGACATATAGAGTCCTATTTAAGATCTATGTGTGTAAAATGACCTACCTATACAGAACCATGATTGCATTTACGTTCCGATAAAAACCTATTAAACCTGAATAGTTTTTTAAAAGATTGAATCAGCCATTTTTGGCAGGGTAGCCCATGAATCGCACGTGCAAAGGAAAAATCTGGATAAATCCGGTTTATAACCAGTTTTTCCCCCGGATTTCTATCTATAATTAGGACGCAGGTGTTCGATTAGTCATCAGGTCGTCGCGAAGAGTTTCTATTGGCTTCTATTTTTTAACTTCTTGCAGGTGTTTGGGACATAGAGGGGGTGAACTTTCTTGGCAGAGATTTGTACTCTGGAGGTTTAGTTTATATAATTTCGGGTTAGTGACCAGTAGTTCCCACACACAATTTTTTTAGTGAAATGTTTTTATACATTTTTATTTCTAAAGTGCATTCTAAAAGTGTTTGTGTTTTATGTTGCAAATATTTGGATTTTACCTGACAAAGTGAGTTTAATTTTTTTGGAAATCACTTTCTAAATTTTTTCCTTGAAATTTTCTATTTAACACTAAAATATTTTATGAATTTTTCTTAAACTCTTCAAAATATTTTTAAAATTTATTTATTCTATAAATAAATATTTTTTCTGATTTTTATAAAATTTTACTTAGATTCTTAGATTTATTTTAAAATAATTTTCAATTTTCTTATTTATTCCATAATAAATATTTTCTGAATTTTTCTTTGACTCTTGACTCATTTTAAAATACTTTTAAAATTTATTTATTCAGTAATATATATTTTTCCAATTTTTTTTTTAAATTTTATTTAGACTTGGAGTTTAAATTATTGTTAAAGTTTGTTTATTTCATAAATAAATATGTTCAAAATCCTTGATTGCTGTTTAAATTAATTCTCAATTATTTTTAAATTTCTTTTTAATTATTTCTCAATTTCTTAACATTTTTCAAAACTTTGTTAAACAATTCTCCAAAATTTTAAATTTGTATTTTAAAATTTTTAATTATTATCAAATGATTTTATTTTACATTTTATTTTAAATTTAATTAGAAACACTGAAATAAATAATTTCTTTCGATTGTTTTATTTTTGAGATTTAAATTTAATAAATATTTTTTTTATTTTTTTTTTAAATTCTTGATGTCTAATTTTCTTGAAAAATCCTTAATATTTGTATCAACTGGTTTAAATTTTTACTTTTAAAGTAAGCAAATGTCGTGGTCGCAATAAAATGAATAATAAATAAATAATTTAATAATTATTTTTTATAGATAATTTAATTAAATACTTTTCCAAAAGTAAATTTGTGGCACACTATAACACTAACCTGAAAGGAGCAGAGTTGCTTCTTCCATAGTAGCTACAGCCACTCGTATCGGCTCTCCATTAAAATGAACATTAATTAGGTATTGTTATTCTGACATGGTAATAATGGATATAATTAATTCCAATTCCTTTTTTTAAACACCCAGGGTAAACATAACTATAAAATGCTATCATTAAAAACGACCTCGATTAAAAATGTAAAAAAACAGCTGTTTGACATTTAATAATCTCGGACCTCCCATTTTAAATCCGGAGCCCAAAGATCTTCTCCAGACAATCTCAAATATAATATTGAAACGGCATAAATCGGTTCTGTTCGCTCGAAATGGAATAAAGAAACGCTCTAGAGCAAAAAGACCAAATAAATGTTTATTGGAACCCACAGAATTCGAACAAAGAGAAAAGTTATTAACGTGTTAAATGATAGATGCCGCTGTGACTTTTAAATGACGATGCTAACGCCAAAGTGTAGTGCGTTTGAACTAATCCTGGCGGAAGGGGGGTAGGGGAAGCCACCATATGTTTTAATTTTTTTGAAGGTCAAAATTAATATTTTGAAATTTAAAATTTGTAGTAAATATTTTTATTAATTACGTTTTTGTTACTAATAAATACAATTTGCATTGCACGATTTGTAAACAACAACGTATTTTTAATAAAAATTATTTAACACAAATTTTAAATCTCAAAATATTAATTTACCTTGATGACAAATATATTTGGTTTATCTTTAGTAAAACAATCAATAATACAACTTTTTTATTGCACAAAATCATTTAATTTATATAAAATAAAGTCTTGAAGGATTCCTTAACCCATACAAAAGCAGAGGCCAAGGATTAATCCTCCTTAAAAGTGTTCTCAAACTACTACATAGACATACCACCCTCTACAAACACCGGCCGCATAAATAAATTTATTAAGAAAATAAATAACTGAGATCACACATCTATGTACACAAATAAGTTTAGGGTCATAATCATATGTCGAGATCCAGTACCAGTAGAGATCAATAAATCAGGTTGAGGTCTTATTACAGTGAAGGTCAGTATCGGTGAAGGGTATCATCAAGTTCAGGTCTAAATCCAGTGGCAGTTGGTTAACATCATGTTCATCAACATTCTGAAGGATTTATCATGAAACAAGAGAACAGCGACAAAAATCTTATATTGGCAAATTATTTCTCTTACGACTAGTTATCACAAATATCAAATACAAAGACAAAAAAGGGGCAAAGAAAGAACAATTTAAGTAACTTTAAGATTTTATTGTTTATTTTGCTTTTACTAAAACTTTTGTATATTTAAAGTTAGTGACCAGAACTTATTAACTTGGTTATTTTATTCACTTAAATTCTTGTAAACCCTTAAATAGACAGTCAACTTGATAATATCAGTAGTTATATCTTATATCATGTTGCAAAGCAAAAATTAGGTAATGTACTACCTACCCGGAATATGTTCAATAACATCGAGCCTTTATTTTTAAACAACCTCAATAAGAAAAGAAACTGACTTGAAGTTTTTATTAAAAAATATTATTTTGTGAAAATAAAGACGTTTTTTAAATCGCTTAATCAACAAATACATACCAAGCTACTTAAATTATTTCTGACAGAAAAGTAAAAAATTGTTTAAAAATTTAGGGTCATCGACCTTTGCCGCTATAAAATAGTTTGAACTCTGTTTTCAGATTTTTTTCTTAAATATATTAATATAACATCTTACCCAGACATGCAATAAGACTTTCTTTTGCATTTTAAAATCACGATCTTGAGATATTTGCGATAAAAACATAAATAATTTCTAAACAAAGAGCCATGTCATGAAAAATACCTTCAAAGCTGAACACAAGGAAAAACATCAACGGTTGGTTTTAAAAAATGGAGCAACGTGATTGGTCGAAAGATGACAGCAAAAGTAGTGGAAGACAAGTGACACTTGATGCGTCTTTTCCTATCCATGTTTCATACCCCTGTTGGAACCTAGCCAATAAGCCAATGACACCGACACCACAGAACTCGAACAAAGAGAAAAGTTATTAACCTGTTAAATGATAGATGTCGCTGTGACTTTTAGGGCGATGCTAACACCGAGAAGAGGAGTGGGATGAACTAATTTAAGGCGGAAGGGGGGTAGAGAAAGCCACCATTGTTTTTATTTTTGAAGGTTAAATTAATATTTTGAAATTTAAAATTTGTAATAATTTTTTTTTATTAATTACGTTTTTATTACTAATAAATACAATTTGCACTGCACGATTCGTAATAACGTATTTTTATAAAAAATTATTTAAAACAAATTTTAAATGTCAAAAATACTAATTAACCTCGACAACAAATATTATATATATTATTTTTAGTAAAACAATCAATAATACAACGTTTTTATTGCACAAAATCATTAAATTTATATAAAATAGTCTTTAAGGAACGCCTTTGAAGGATTCCTTAATCTCTACAAAAGCAGAGGCCAAGGAACCCTCCGTCAAAGTGTTCTCAAGCTACTACATACCACCCTCGACAAACACCCACAGCATAAATAAATTTATTAACAAAATAAATAACTGAGATCACACATCTATGGTACACAAATAAGTTTAGGGTCATAATAGTTATTAAAGTTCAGAATTTAAAGAATGATAGGTCGAGATCCAGTACCAGTGAAGATCAATAAATCAGGTGGAGGTCAGTATCAGTGAGGGGTATCTCATACCAAAACCAAACACAAGGAAAAAGGTAGTTAAGAAGTGGAGCGATGTGATTGGTTGCTATTCAAATATGTATTTTGATTTGAGCCAATCTCTTTCATATCCTAGAACGACATCTTTTGAAGTTGCAGACAAGTGACATTGACATAACTGACTGATGCGATTTTCCGCACGAGAGGCTGATTCGCCCAGACCGTGCCGCGACGTTGCCACATTTAATTGAATCTGCTGTTGGTGAATTTACTGAATTTTTTTTTAGTTTGAGTTGACTGAGGTTATGCATAAGTACACAACTTTAGACAAGGGACCCTTCTCTAATCTAAATCTAAGATACACAACACAACGCCTTTAAATTCATCTGAAAATATGATTATATGTATTTTATGCAAAAAAATTATTTACTACACAGTCCACACACAACAGGCATGTAAGAGTAGTACACAATCAAGTTCCAAAACCATTTAGTTATGGAAAAGAGGAAAAGACTCCCGTTGGAGCAACCAGTGTCTGGATTGTGATTCGTCTTTCCCAACTAATAAAAGATTAATAAATCACTTAGAAGAATTTCATAACATGCAATTTCAAACACAGTCAATTGTTGTGACGAATTCAAGTGGTTTGTATATTTATTTATTTTTTTTTTATTATAATATACATGTAAAACATAATATTATGAGAAATTATTATAAAAAAAATAGGTAGGTACCTACCGAAGCACCTACCTACAATCTGATTTCCTAAACTGTTATAATTTCCCCGTTTTAGATTTTGAAAAATGGAAGGCCGAGATGGAACAGTTAAA
Source organism: Polydrusus cervinus (assembly GCA_935413205.1). Lineage (NCBI taxonomy): Eukaryota > Metazoa > Arthropoda > Insecta > Coleoptera > Curculionidae > Polydrusus > Polydrusus cervinus. Next base: position 13,474,077 of record OW284517.1, read on the forward strand.
TTACTGCTACTATGTTTTAAAAAGTAAAATGAAGAGTACTACTGGGGAAATATCATATTATTACTGTAACCGGAGTAAAACAAGTAAGAATAAAAGGTTCAAGTTTAAACATATTTCACCTAGTCAGCTCAAAGGGCATGTTATTTATTCTGCTTTGCAGAGTTACCTAGGACATATCAATATATAATAATAGTTTTAGCTCATTGTTTGTTACTTAACAGGTTACATTTCAAAAGAATATAAAGAAGACTCAACAAAAGCCAAACTCCAGAAAAGTCAGGGATTATGTAAACTGAATTACTCTTGTACCAGCCACATAAAATTAATAAATGAAAATAATAAAATACTTGTAGAGTGGCAAAAAACTCATTACGGTCACTCGTGTGATTTGCAACACATAAGATTGCCAAAACTGAGAAGCAGATTATCGCTTCAAAACTTACTAATGGAGTAACACCAAGAAGGTAGGATAGAATGAATCAAGATTAAAATATTTTTACACAATTTTTATTTTCAGAGTATTGGAAGCTACACGAAATAGGACCATATTAAGAGAGTTGACTTGTTAACCTCCAAAGATGTACGAAATATAAAAACTGCCTATGGAATTGAGTCCAAGGATGGTATAAGACATTCCAATGATGCATTGTCAGTGGACCTTTGGGTTGAGGAGTGCAAGAAACTCAAAGAAAATCCTGTAATATTTTACAACCCTCAACATTTATTTTGCTCCTGGCATGTTGATCAAGCATGGCAAAGAAATTTAAACAAAATTTCTAATAAAGAAAAACGTCATGAGATTTATAAGTTAATAAAAATTTTACAGCAGCAAATATCTCAATCGGATTTTTTAAATACACTGGATAATGCCCTAAATTTCATGTGCAATGACCAAGAGACCGTAGACTTTGGTCAATATTTTAGAAATACCTATAGCCACAACTATTCAAAATGGGCTTACTGTTTTAGAGAGAATGGCAACTTGCACACTAACATGCATTTGGAATCAATTCACAAAGTTCTAAAATATTTCTATTTAGAGCGGAAAACAGTGAAAAGGCTGGATAAGGGATTAACTTCTGTATTACAATACATAAGAGATAAATGTGTAGAAAGGCTCATACAAATCACCAAAAAGGAAAAATTAAAATCACACATTCAATGCAAAATTTAAAATGAATACAGTAATTTGATATCCGAAGACTTCTCAGCATATACCCAGCAGTATGCTCCCGCATCTAATAAAACAGACAATATACAAAACAACTTAAAAATTCTTATTTCAAAATTAGAAAATTTCGATTATGCAACCCTGGATAATTCTGTTCTTTCACAAATTCATCGCCATTTAGTAATAATAAACAATCTAACAAGCTGTCCGAAATTAATAAAAGATGGCGACGAATTCAAAATAAAACATTAAAAAGAGTGATTGAACCTCAGTTTAGATTTAAATCGACAAAAAAGAAACGCGGAGAAATAAAAACCGGTTTAAAAAAACCTAAACGCCAAGAAGCAGTTAATATACAAGAAAATTTAATTGAAGCTGTACCCCAAGAACTAATTTTATTTAAATCTGTATCAGCGTCAAATGATCATAATTATTATGCTCAATGAAGTTAATGAACCTGGTACATATCTAGTACCCATGTCTGATTCTTCATTAAATTATTCTAATACAGATTTTATAGGTTTAATAGGTACCTAGGTATATTTTTGTAAGCATACCTATACATCCTAAATTGGTTTTGCAAAAAACTAATTTGTAGATAAATTTGTACCATCAAAAATTTTAAAATTATAAATAATAGTAAAAGTAGGTATTTTGGTTTTATTTTTATTTGAAACCCAACACTTGCCATTGCTGATTGTTGGTGGTATGTACCTGAGAAAGTTCTCCTGTTGGTACTACCAATCATACTGTATAATAATTAATAAAAATTATTATAAGTGTTTAAATAAATACATTTCTTATAGGTAGGTAGGAACCTATTTAAGAATGTTGGGATGTTTTTCTGAGCAACATGTATTTCTTTATTAAAAATTCTTACTTAAACAAAAACACTTTACAAAGATTATAACTTAGATATGAGATAGATCGAAAATATAACTTAATTTTAACCTCAACTTATTATTTTCAGTCACAGGAAAATAACCCATAGACATGTCTATGGGAAAAACAGAAGTACGTGTACCTCGTAGGAAAATCATATTCTCGGACGCCTGCAGGGCCATAAAAAAGAACAGACTGCGCCTTATTAACCAAATTTTATCCTCGTTCGATAATATGATATTTTTCCTAGCAGATTCACATTGTTACTATTTCCACAACCACAAATCTAATCTAACCGAATGTTATCAGTATAAATAAAATAATTAATTAAAATATATAGTCATAAAGTACAAAGTGGGAATGATTATAACCTCAAAGTAAAAAAAAATAAAAATACACTCAAGAGTCACCAACAGCAGATTGGATTAAATGTGGCAACAGCGCGGCACCGTCTGGGCGAATCAGCCTCTCGTTTTTCCGCATCCTCATACCCCTGACCGACACCGCTTATAGCAGGGGTATGAAACTATGAAACTTGGATAGGAAAAGACGCATCAAGTGTCACTTGTCTTCCACTACTTTTGCTGTCATCTTTCGACCAATCACGTTGCTCCATTTTTTAAATCATAAAACCAACCGTTGATGTTTTTCCTTGTGTTCGGCTTTGAAGGTATTTTTCATGACATGGCCCTTTGTTTAGAAATTATTTATGTTTTTATCGCAAATATCTCAAGATCGTGATTTTAAAATGCAAAAGAAAGTCTTATTTCATGTCTGGGTAAGAAGTTATATTAATATATTTAAGAAAAAAATCTGAAAACAGAAAACAGAGTTCCAACTATTTTCTAGCGGCAAAGGTCGATGACCCTAAGTTTTAAAACAATTTTTTACTTTTCTGCCAGAAATAATTTAAGTATCTTGGTATGTATTTGTTGATTAAGCGATTTAAAAAACGTCTCTATTTTCACAAAATAATATTTTTTAATATTAACTTCAAGTCAGTTTCTTATCGAGGTTGTTTAAAAATAAAGGCTCGATGTTATTGAACATATTTCGGGTAGGTAGTACATTACCTAATTTTTGCTTTGCAACATGATATAAGATATAACTACTAATATTATCAAGTTGACTGTCTATTTAAGGGTTTACAAGAATTTAAGTGAATAAAATAACCAAGTTTCCTGTACTGCTACATTATACAGGATTTTACAAGTCGTTAAATTGAATACAATTTTGGAAGTGAAACAGTGCAAATTAATGTACAAAATAATTAATAAGAAACAAAAAACTAATTCTCAATTTTTATTTAATAATGAAATACATGATTACCCAACAAGAATACAGAACAATATCTATCAAACACAAAATAGAACAGGTGTGGGCATTAACAATCCGTTCTACCAACTATCAATAGTATTTAATACACTGCCACTAGAAATAAAGCAAGTCTTAACTTGTAATTTATTTATTAAAAAATTAAAAATGTATTACAATATTGATTAGGCCAATTTTGAAAGATATAAATTCTCTTTTAGCTTTTTACTTTTGCATTTACATTTTATTTTATATAACACTGATTGTAGCATAAAACCTTCTATACTGTTACCAAAGTAAATTAATGACTCGAGGCCAGTGCTTGATGCACTGATTAGAGGAACTGTAAATATTTATTGTAAATCCATAATTGAAGTAATAATTTTTTTCAAAAAAAAAAAAAAAGGTTAATAAGTTCTGGTCACTTTAACTTTAAATATACAAAAGTTTTAGTGAAAGCAAAATAAACAATAAAATCTTAAAGTTACTTAAATTGTTCTTTCTTTGCCCCTTTTTTGTCTTTGTGTTTGATATGTGTGATAACTAGTCGTAAGATATATAATTTGCCAATATAAGATTTTTGTCGCTGTTCTCTTGTTTCATGATAAATCCTTCAGAATGTTGATGAACACGATGTTAACCAACTGCCACTGGATTTAGACCTGAACTTGATGATGCCCTTCACCGATACTGACCTCCACTGTAATAAGACCTCAACCTGATTTATTGATCTCTACTCGTAGTGGATCTCGATATATGATTATGACCCTAAACTTATTTGTGTACATAGATGTGTGATCTCAGTTATCTATTTTCTTAATAAGATTATTTATGCTGCCGGTGTTTGTAGAGGGTGGTATGTAGTAGTTTGAGAACACTTTTAAGGAGGGTTAAGCCTTGGCCTCTGCTTTTGTATGGGTTAAGGAATCCTTCAAGACTATTTTATATAAATTAAATGATTTTATGCAATAAAAAAGTTGTATTATTGATTGTTTTACTAAAGATAAACTAAATATATTTGTCATCAAGGTAAATTAATATTTTGAGATTTAAAATTTGTGTTAAATAATTTTTATTAAAAATACGTTGTTGTTTACAAATCGTGCAATGCAAATTGTATTTATTAGTAACAAAAACGTAATTAATAAAAATATTTACTACAAATTTTAAATTTCAAAATATTAATTTTGACCTTCAAAAAAATTAAAACATAAGGTGGCTTCCCCTACCCCCCTTCCGCCAGGTTTAGTTCAAACGCACTACACTGTGGCGTTAGCATCGTCATTTAAAAGTCACAGCGGCATCTATCATTTAACACGTTAATAACTTTTCTCTCTATTCGAGTTCTGTGGCTTATAGTATCAACACACTGTGTCAACACAGTTGCGTAATGACACACTTGCGGTTTCGCGTTTTGAAACCAAAAATGACAGATGAAATGATGCAGGTGCACATTTTTTTTCTCATTTATAAAGATTAAATACAGAAGTTAAATACAGAACTCCATTAATATAATAAGAACAGAGGACACAGCTGCCTAGTTGTGTCACGAATCATAAAACGCCGCAAATGTGACTGCGAGCCCGCAACCTGCAACGCCTATTTAAAGATGAGACCATCAGAGAGTCACATCACAACACAAGTGTTTAAGCGTATTACGTATCACGTATCATACAAGCGTTATTGTATCATAGAAGTCATTGACGCTGTTTCAAGTCCGGAGTCCGGAGAGTCGCGAGTGTTTTCTGTTTTAGTGTATCGTAAGGTGTCACGGTGTCATAGGAATCATCGACGCGGTTTCAACACCTGTGACACACCGAAAGGTGTCAGCACAAAAGCGCCATTCAACACAGTGCCCATGCCTAGCAGAGGCTGCATCAATGTTGCCAGGTCTGGTGATTTTTCACCAGATTTGGTGATTTTGAACCCCATCTGGTGATCTGGTGAAAGCTTTTTAAAAAAGTCTAATTTCTGGTGATTTTTCGACACTGATGATAAGCTTATATCTTAAAAAAAACGAGAGAAAAATGGCTTGATTGTGTTTTATTCTTCTTTGTTAAAAATGGTGACATCGATGCAAAAACTTATTGGTTTCAAAAGCGAAAAGCGTTTGTCTTTGTCTGGAAACTCTCTACTTCACTGCGCCGAATATTTCTTAGTAGCGAGGGATTTACAGAATTTGTATCTGTTACTGTTTTATATATACTGTTTTTTATATAGTGATTTCTAAAAAAAAAAATAAGAAAATAAATGAGAGGTATGTTATTTTCGAGGTATGACTTTTTTTTTTTTTTTTTTTTTTAGAAATCACAGCGTTATTATTTCATTTTACATTAATTATATGGTGTTGTATGTGATAATGCGAGAAATTAAGAATCTGGTGATTTCTGGCAACTTTTAAAGCAAGGGTCTGGTGATTTTTAATTTTTTGACCTGGCAACATTGGGCTGCATGTCAAATTTGACAATCAGCTGATCTTTATAAAGTTAGGTTATCCAGCCGTTAAATCGATCTATTTAAAGTTTCCTTTAAAATGGCAGTCAACACGATTTTACTGGATTTTTCAGTAGATCCTAGCATAGTAAAGAATGACTCTACCATATCAGTATTATCAACGAATATTGAGAACGTAATAAGCGATTTTTTGACCGGTTTAAAGGCCGTTAACAGTTTCAATTTGGATGGAAGCTTGGTGAAAATTTTTACTGCGGATAGTGGAATTCTTTTAAATTTAAGAATATTTAATAATGGCCTAATTACAGTAAATATTGACTACTTTAGAGGCGATAAACAGGAACCAGTGCTAAGTTTCGATGTAAGTACTTTTTAAAAGTTAAATGGCAGTGGGACTCTAAATTACTCTTAATTAAATAAATTGGAACTGATTTTATATAACAGGTTTAAAACCGAAATACTTAAAACTAATAAAAAATTAAGTCATGCTGTAAGTGTTAAGTATCACATGTAATAGAAATTGAAATTTAACACCAATGCTGTAAGCTTGGCTGTATGGCATTTATTTAATGGGACAATGATAATGCCCCATTTTCCTGCTTCCGATTATAGCAAGAGATATAATATTAGTTAACACGTTCACTGCCCAAGCCAATTAGGATGTTTGCTGCGCACGCCCAGCTGTAGAAGGGGTGATTGAGGCATTGACGGTAATTAACGTCATGGGCTTCCAGTAGATAATAATTATTGATTACATTTTTTTTTTAGTTTAGTAAAAATGTGTATTTAATGAATAAAAGGACTAGGTACCTACATTATGCCAAAGGGCTTCATAACAGAGGGGCGTATCAACAAAATTGATATTATTCAAGAACTTGAATAAAATTGAAATGTTTTCTGTTATTACCGAAAGGCTCCCAAAAACTCTACCTTACCTAACCAAAAAAACTCATTTTACCAAAAATTGAAGATACGCCCCTCTGTTATGACGCATTGACGATACGCCCCTCTGTTATGAAGCCCATTGTATTGAATAATAAGCACTTTTACAAATTTTATTTGAAAACTAAACATTTATACTTCCGATAACAACAATGCAATAGTCTGAACTGATTAAAAATAATCTAACTAACAAAACAGTAAGTATTACAAGGTAAGAATAATATTTACATGTGTAGATCTATAGTCTTTATTGAGTTTCATTTTTGTGAAAAATCGGAAAGCACTCTAGACATAATGCAGGCTGCCCTGTGCATGTTGAACAAAAGTAGGTAGTGTCTACGTTTTCCATTCATATAGCAATATTTACATCGCTTTTGTTTTGATTTTCTTTGGCCATCCACCTTCATAGGCTGTGGATAATGTAACGAAATATTTTCAATACCGTCCGGTGGATCTTCTTTGACATTGTTTTTGTAGGACAATATAATAAAAAAGAACTATTATGAAACAAAATACAATACCTATTACAAAATATATCAACATAATTACTAAATATTACCTTTTTGGTCTATTTTCCAATGAAGAACAAGGTCGTTTTGAGGCGCTAGACTTATCCATTTTAATGCATGCAGCGCAAAAACCAAACTTACACTAACAATATTTAAGGTTCTTACTAGTGGCCCACATCGCACAGAATTGAACAACCCCCACGCCCAATTTTAAAATACAGATTTAAGTTAGTAGTGCAAATGATGTACCGTAACGTCATGGGCTAGGGGCGTTCCTCCTATATGACGTTATGTAACGTCATAGGCAGTGAACGTGTTAATAACATTTTGTATAATAAGTATATAAAATAGTTTTTAACAACAAAAAAAATGATTATATTTTCAAAGCTATTACTACAGATTCTGAATAATAGTACCTACTTAACTTAGGTACTACAACAAATATATACTGTATAAACAAAGCAACTATGTATTTATTTACAAAGTTTCTTAATATTGTGTAGGTACCTACTTACTTTAAGAATATACTTACTTCTTTAGGTAAGTTAACTTAAATAAAAGCGATAATCCTCTGTTTTAGCTAAGTAAAGTTTTTGAACAAAAACTAAGCATAGCCCTAAAGTCCTTTAGGTCGAAAATGTTCCCCCCTATTAAAAGAGGTACTCCTCTAGATGTTTATCTATCTAGTTCAGGTTCGATTTATCCAGTATTATTAAGTGTTTTGTTAGAATTTTATTTCTGGATGTTTTTTTAAAATTCACTTTATAGTGTCAGATTCAATGTGGACTCTATCAAACAGGAGTGCTGTCTTTTACATGCAAGATTAATTCAAACATTTTGTCTAAAATACAAAAAGATAAAACTTGTTTTTGCGAGTCAGAGTAAAAGTTTAGCAATAGAAAATATCAATTTAACAATGAAAAATCTCAGTTAAGAATAGTTTTTGAGTTGGGAAGAATGAGATAAAACCTTCTATCATTCGAAAGTACACAATTAGGTTGATTTACTCACACTCTCTATCAACTGAGGACCCCTTTTGCCAATTTTGTATGTACTTAATAAAATTTTACAAAAATTGTTTGAAATAAATATTGAATCTAGCACCATAAAAATATCGCATTTATTTTTTTTATATCCCCCTCCCCCTGCTTTTTAATGATATTGAACAGCAGTGTTTTTAACTTATCACTACCCCTATCTGGTTAATAAAATACCACGATTTTTCTTGTAGAATTTATTCCTTTCTATTTTTTTATAATCATTTTTATGCATCAAAAGTAGGTTTGTATAAAATTATTTCATTATGATTCCTTTAAGGAAAGTCCGCCACATGGTTCTACAGCTACCACGCCTGAGGAGACAGGGGGGTAACTATTAACGTTTTAGGTTTACATCTAAAGTAATTTACTTATATAAAAAGCAATAGGCAAGGTATTTTAGATAGCCACAATATTTTCGTAGCTCTAGGACCGTGTGACGAACTTAGAGATCATTGGACAAAGTTTCGTATTTCATATTTGTGTTTTCTACGGGCATCATCCACCCAGAGTTCACCAGCCAATTAAGGGCGAAGTAAAATGTTTTTTTTATTTATGAAATACTAATCAGTCTAATTACAGTCGGGCCTGTTTATAAGCCACGAGTCGATGCCACAAAAAATATGTCCGTTATTTGCAAGCGCTCGCTGTTAGCGGTTACAACGAGTGTGATACTCACACTATTTGTTACAAATAAAATTGTATAGTTGCATACAACTATTTATTAAACATAATATAAATAAAATACAGGGTGAGTCAACGATGGAGTAAAGTTCATTTTCGCCTTTATTTTATGAATTAGATAAAAATTCGAAATACAGAAATGGTAGAAACCATTGAGGTGCACATTTTAAAATTATGCTGAAGTATACGGGGTGGCTCACAAAAACGTGGCGAATATAACTTGGGTTTTTTTTTTCGAAGGAACACCCTATATATTGTATTATTTTCTGATTTCCCACAAAATTCTACGCTTATTTTGTAAATATCATAATATGACATGTCTAAATTCAATAGTTTTGAGATATTGACGTTTAAAATATGGCATTTTCAGACTTTGACAGACTAACATTGGAACAGTTTATATTAGAGAAATAATAATAAGAGTTTATTTTTCAATATTTATAATATAATACATTTGTTTATTTATCTTCCTTAATAAACTTCTTCTTTGATCCCCTGAAGACATGCTTGTTAGGGGCAAATCTTAATATTTTAAATTATAAATATATGAGAATATTAAAATATTTTGTTTAAATATTTGTTAATATTATATAAAAGTTAAATTGTAAATAAAAAAAAAAAACTTTTTAATATATGTATATAAATATAAACGCAGTTTTTTTGAAGATATAGGTATAATTAAATTTTGAAAAATATATTATTCATAACAATATCAATTAAAACATTTCCAAAAATATTTTTAAATTATCCGTTTCCAATATCCATGCTTTTATTTCGACTTTATATTTTTTAATTTTTGTTGGTAAATAATCGTTTAAATAAAAACATAAATATTTGAAATTTTTTTGTCCTATGGACTTATTTATTTTAGGTTTTATGGTTATTTCATTTTTATGACGAGTATTATGATTATGGTTTTTAAATTGTATAAGATTTTTATTTTTAAATATATATATTAAGATATTGTAAATGTAAAGTTGTCTAATGTTCATTTTCTTTGTTTCAGAATATAATTTTATTGAAGGATAAAGATAATCTTTATTAAATATAATTTTTAGAAATCTTTTCTGTAATATTTCTAATTTTTTAACTAAAGTTCTATTTATTCCTCCCCAACCTAAAATTCCGTAATTTAAATGAGTTTTAACTAAAGCATAATATAATATTTCCAGTTGTTTTACGTTCAAAATTTTTTTAATGTTTCTAAAAATAGGTAGTAAACTTCTTAATTTTTTAATCAAATATTCTATGTGAAAATTCCAATTTAATTTACTGTCAAAGATTATTCCTAAATATTTTACTTGATTAACTTTTAAAATTTCAATGTCATCAGTTATTTTAATACTATTCATATTTTGTGGTACGTTATTTGGATTTAAAGTGAAAGGTAGATAATTGGTTTTATCAAAATTAATGGTTAATAAATTTTTATCAAACCAATTTTTTATTATTTTAAAATCTTTTTTAATTTTGTTATTTAGGTTATCCCAATTCGTATCTGTATAAAAAATTGCAGTATCATCTGCGAAACTATGAATTTCTCCATCACAAATCACATTAAATAAATCATTAATATAGATATTAAAAAATAATGGTCCTAAAATTGTTCCTTGGGGAACACCATATTTAATTACTTTAGGATAGCTTTTTTTCTGTATCTATTTGAACATAAGTTGGTCTATCTTTTAGATAATTTTTAATTAATTCAAATTGTTTTCCTCTAAATCCAATATTTTCAATTTTTTCCAACAATAGATCATGACTAACTGTATCGAATGCTTTTGCTAAATCCAGAAAAATACAAATAGAAGGTTTTTTTTTATCTAATGCATCATATATTTGTTCTGTTAAATAGCAAATAGCATTTTGTGTCGATTTATTTTTTTGAAACCCAAATTGTTTATTAGAAATAAAATTTATTCTTTCTAAATAATTTTCAATTCTTGCTTTTAAAATTTTTTCAAATACTTTGGCTAATGAAGATATTAATGTGATAGGTCTATAATTATTAATTTTATTTGAATCTCCATTTTTAAAGATAGGTTTTATAACACCAATTTTAAAAGCTTCTGGATATATACTTGTTTTAAAAATATTATTTATTAGAAATGTAAGTGGTTTTGAAATAGTAGTTTTAATAGTTTTTAATATTTCAGTAGTTATACCATCGGCACCAGGAGATTTTTTCAATTTCAAACTATCAATCATATTTTCAACTTCTTGATGATTGGTTTCTTCCAAATAAAATGAATTAATATTGTTTATGTTTTTATCTAAAGATGTGTTATTACATTTATTGATTTTATTTGCTAGTTTTTCGCCTATTTCAGAAAAATAGTCAATAAAGCTATTTGCTATACTTTTGTTGTCAGTGAGTGAGTTATTTTCTATTTTAATTTCGTTTATATTTTTATGTTTTTGATTTTTATTACATATTTTTTTTATAGTTTTCCACATATCTTTATTAGAATTTTCACATTTATCAATTTCATGTTTATAAAAATTTGTTTTTGCCTCTTTAATTAGTTTAGTCAGTTTGTTTTTATAAATTTTATATTTATATAATAAAAATCGGTTATTTTTATTTTTTTGTAAGTTTTTATAAAGTTCGTTTTTGGTTTTAATAGAATTAAGTAAGCCATTAGTAATCCATTCTTTTCTTTTTTTAATTTTAATTTTAAATTTAGTCGTACATTGTTGTACATTGTTTTGGATTTCTTTTATTAAATTATTGGATAAATCATTTGTTTCGGAATAAGAGTAATAATTTGTCCAATCTATTTTTGTTATATTTTCTTTTAATTTATAATAATTAATGTACGTTTGGTACACTGCTACAGATTTTTTATTAGTTTTATTATCAATCAGTTTTTTTTGTAAAATTGTTGGGTAATGATCCGTTATTTGATATTTAAAGATCATTGATTGGAAATTATCTAAATTTTCGTTTGTTTTGACAAAGATATGATCAATACAAGAGTTATAGTCTTTTATTTCCCTTGTGTTTTTATTTATAAATGATATAAAATTATATTCACTTAATAAGTTTAAATATTCACTACTATCTGTAGAGTTTGAGGAAATATCAATATTTATATCACCTACTAGAATTACTGTTTCATTTTTACAAGTATATATAACATCATCAAAAAAATTCTTTAAATTTATAGTAAATTCTAAAATGTTTACTGGTGGAGGTTTATAGATACCTATAATATTAATTTTTTCTTTTCCAATTGATAGTTTTAATAGGATTATTTTTATTTTTCCCATAGAAATAACATCAAAAAAGTAATTATGTTCATTTTAACCATACATCATAACACCGTCACTTTTATTAAAATCTCCATTATTATAAATCATATCATAATTATTTATTTTAAATAAATCAGTATTAAAAGTTATTTTCCTAACAAGTGCGCAAAGTGATACTTTTCCGCACGCAAGTACAGTTGGACGAACGACGCGAAGCGGAGTTCGGATAAGTTCTTGCGTGCGGAAAAGCACTTTGCGCACTTGTTAGGAACAACATTTTTCCTACGAGCTTCATATCAGATAACAACAAAAATAAAAATATGATAATTTATTTAACAGTGTTTAAGCCTTTTTATGATTTGATAAAAATAAAAGTGTCGGTGTTTGTAGATTCTTGTGGACATAGAAACTGAGGAAAAATCTGACATCATGTGTCAAAATCGACATGTACATTTATTGTTGCTTGGCAATATTATAATCATTTATCACTATACGAGGTACTTAAAAAATACAGTTTTTTTCGTTTTAAGCTGAAATACAAATATCGGGAATTACGATTAAAAGATAAAAGAGAATACTCTTGCAACGGCTTCTCACATTGCCATAAAATAGTTTACAGCTACTAAAATAAATATAAATATTCCCTACCAAGGAGATTTTTGAATAGTTTTACTTTTCCGCACCCAGTGCGGATAAAAGTCTTATCCGCACTAGTGCGGAAAAGTGTAACTTTGCACACAAAAATGCGTGCGCAAAGTACTACTTTGCGCACGCTCGTAGGAAAAATGGTTTTCACCTCCCTATCTCAGTTTTTTATTCTCTATCCAAAGAGACCAACTTCCGATTTACTATGTTACACAAAAAAAACGGTTATAACTTTTAGATAGAGAATAAAAAATAAAGATATTTATTTATTTACGGTATACACCATTAACAAAGGAAATAACAATGTATCTACATATACAATAAAGTAAAATCTAATAACACAATAGATTAAGGATAGATATTTTAGAATAATAACAGTTAGTATGAGTCAGTTAATAAATTACTACGAATTTTTCTCTTAAGATCTAATTTAAACTTAGAATGAGTGGTATGAATATCGAGGGCGTGCCTATCGAAGTTACGCTGCAGTCTGGTTAAAGGGCGAAACATGCTATAATTGGTAGAATGGAAAGGTAAACAGAAGAGATTTCTGCTGCGAGTATTGAGTCTGGTATTAAAATATAATTCAGATAGAAGATATTCACAATCAATGTCATAATAAGCTTAAATAAAAAACACATATCTGAAAGGAAACGTCTAGCTTGTAGAGAACATAGATTTATATTATTAAGAATAAGTTGATAATCAATACAATAATTTTGGAAACGAATTTGCAGTTTGTGCGCACAAACACGCAGAAATCTCCTCTGCACACCCTCAATTGCCTGAATATGAACCTGATAATAAGGTGACCACAAAACACTGGCATACTTCAGGCCGGATCTCACCATGGAGCAGTACAATAATTTAAAGGTCTCACATGAGAATTCCCTACAGTTCCTAGATACAAATCCAAGGTTTCTATAACCCGCACTTGTAATAGAATTAATATGGTTAACAAATGTGAGGGTTTTATCAAGTGTAACGCCAAGATCACGGATATTATCTACTTTATTATTATCTACTTACAACACCAGCTATATTATAATTACAATCAATAGGTTGACGGGATCTATAGAAGGATATACTGTGACATTTTTTAATATTCAGATTAAGACCATTCATCTGAGACCAACAGTAAAGGCCATCTACATCACTTTGAAGCAGATCACAGTCCTCACTGGAGTAAATTAATCTATAGATTTAAAGGTCATCGGCAAATAACAAGTATAGCGAGTGTGTGATAAAATCACCAATGTCATTTATGAAAAGTATAAAAAATAAGGGCCCAATATGGGAACCTTGAGGTACACCAGAATGCACCGCAATCTCCTTAGATACATAATTATTTATTTTTACTCTTTGAACCCTTCCAGTGAGGAAACTGAGAATCCACCGAAGAATGCCCGAGCCAAAGCCCAAGGCCTCCAGCTTAGCCACAAGTAGTCTATGATCCACTCGATCGAACGCCTTCGAAAAATCGGTATAAATGCTGTCGACCTGGAGTTTATTCTAGAAAGCATTCAACAGATAATCGTGGTAAGTTAGTAAGTTCGTAAGTGTAGACCTTCCCGGACAGAATCCGTGCTGCTGCGCAACTATGACTCGTCTGCACTCCCACGACAGCAAAGATGTGACAAGAGAGTCAAAAATTTTAGGGATGGCAGACTGCACGCATATGCCTCTATAGTTAGCCACATTGCTCCTATCGCCAGCCTTAAATATAGGTACAATGAATTATTGTTTCCATAAATGTGGAAAGATTCCAGTCTGAAGCGACAAATTAAAGATAAAGTTCAATGGCTGGCTAAGAGAGCATACGCATGCCTTCAGCACCACAGAGGGCACACCATCGGGGCCATAGGAAGAACTAGATTTGCAATGCATGATGGCTTCAAACACATCGGCGACACCCACGCTCAAGACGCCGAAATTAATTGGCTCTTTCAAATTATTATAATACTCAGGAATGTCATGCTTAGACTTAGAATAAACCGTTGAAAAGTAATCCGAGAACAAGTTAACCGAGTCAGCACAGGTGTCTCCATGCAGATCACCAAAATACATTGCGCTGGGGGCAACCAACTACCTTTCTCGTGCCACTCAAAAAACGCCAAAAACCCCCCCGGATCACTTTGAAGGTTGCGCTCGACTGATTGTAAATAGTCAGCATAACACTGACTAGACAAAACTTTACATATTTCACGGAGCGTCGAGAACTCTTCATAATCCGAAAGATTCCCAGCCTCCTTGAAGCGCTTATGAGCTAGTTTTTTTGTATTGTTAATTGTTTTAGTTCACCATTAAACCAAGCTGGAAAATTTGAGCTTCTAAAGCGCCTCAGAGGCACAAACAAGGAAATGGCATGATAAAGCACACTATAAAGTTTCTCTAAGGCTTGATTGACATCAGAATTGTCTAAATAGGAGTACCAAATCTATACAGGATAAATAATTGTTCAAAGATACAAAATCGGCACCTTTAAAATCATAATATTCTAAGTCAAATTTTACATACTCTTTAGCACTAGAATCTATAATATCACAAGTATAGGCAACATGGTGGTTTCCAACCGGAAGCAACAAATCAGCTGCTGCTGAGACAGTGCAGTCCAGAATGTCAGAAAAACACAGGTCGAGAAAAACGCCATTATTATTGGGGATATTAATAAGTCGATGCAAGTTTATTTTTTATGTAATGTTACAGCCTGTTAAGTCTGAAAATGCCATATTTTAGATGTTAATTTCTCAGAAACTATTAAATTTAGATATAATATAACATTTTATACAAAATAAGCGTAGAATTTAGTGCGGAATTAGAAAATAATACAATATTGAGGGTGTCACATTAAAAAAAAAAAACAAGTTATATTCGCCACGTTTTTTGGGCCTCCCCCATATACTCCAATTTAATTCTAAAATGTGCATTAGCGGCCTTGACACGAAAAGTTTTAACCGCACGAATTTAGATGCCCACATTCATTCCCACGCGTAAACGTTTGTTTCTATTGTTTCTTATTTTTAGTTCGGGTTGGAGCGTACTGATAACCATTATTAACTAAGGGATATTTATCGACTAGGTTCGGTACCCGCAACGAGGGTAGTGGTCGGTTACTTATTTGGCATGTTCTTTCTCTGCAGTTAAAAAGAAGGGTATATGTTACCTGACCTCTGACCTAGAAATCTAGAAGAGTTGTAGGCAAGGATTCGGGCAGAGATACGTTTTATCACGCCAGAAGTTTAGGAAAAAGTAAGGGAATAGTTCTACCATCGGTTTGGTCTGTGCTAACAGATTCATGGGGCACATTTTTAACAATTGCTATGCAAAGAAAGTGACATTACAGTTTTAAAGTTATTTTTAAAGTAACAGACTACCTAAGTGCTTACGTCACAAGAGGCGTGACGGAGTGGCTTTAAAAACCTTTCCAAACAAAGGCAAGTTGCGTGGAAAATCCCATGTGAGTTTGAGTTATTTAGTAGCGCCGGTACACAGTTATAAGCGATTAATAAGTAATTTCTTTAAATTATTTATATATTTGGAGTTATTATGTACCCATTTACTGCCACAGATAGAGGTAAGTGTTGTTGAATGTTTTTTAATCACCATTAGAACAAGTTTGAGGTTATATTATTATTGTTTACATTAAGGTTTAGGAAGATTAAATTGTTAATATTTTCTAAAATAAAGCTTATTGAAGTGTTTATTGATGAATATAAAACATACCCACCTTACAGCCTAAAATATTTTTATTATAGATTCAACACCTGCAAAAATGGTTATGTGTTTTGTGTACCTGATTGCAAACATTATAGTGAGCAGAAAATTTGCAAATTTTTTTTATTCCCTGCAAAGAAAGAAGAAAGGAAAGCCTGGATATCACTTATAAGGTACGGCCTATTAGTACCTATACCTAATATATTATTATTATTATTGGAATAATTATTTAGTTAATGTGTGCTTTACAAATGTTTTTTTATTTTTGAAGACACGATCGGGAACCCTCCCAACATTCTTTGGTGTGTAGCTGCCATTTTGTCAACAAAGACAGAAAAAATAAGCCCACAATATTTGAGTTTAGTGCTAAAAGGAAATTTGGCTTTACAACTCCAGAAAAAAGGTATGCTATTAGTTATTTTGATATGCAAATCCAAAGTAAAAAATGTTCAAATTTAATAATTTTTTTTAATAACACTTAATAGAAAATCAAAGTCAGTCTATTATTAAAAGATTGTTAAATTATTTTTAGAAAAAGAGCAAGTACTAAGCAGGCAGCTGTTGAAGAGGATCTTGCATTCGCATTGGATCAGACTTTAATAGATTTTCAACAAGCTGGACCATCAACAAGTGCACCCATCAATATAGAAAATGTTCCTTCCTGTTCAAGAAGTGTTAGTAGAAGTTCCGGAGCATCGTTAGAAGCCGACAATTATTTTTTAAGGCAAGATTTAGAAGAAGTGACAAAAAAGCTTGACAAATTTTCAGTTCGGTTTAGTTATGAACACATCAAGGACAATGATGTTCATGTCCTCATGTATACAGGGTTACCCAACAACGAACTGTTTATGGTTTTGTATGAATTAATGGCGAAATTTAAATTAAAATATTATGCAAATTGGCAAGTGCAAATGTTTCCTAAAATCGACCAGTTACTGATGACATTAATGAAATTACGACTAAACTTGCCACATGAAGACTTGGGTCTTCGATTTGGCTGCAGCCCTGCAACAGTCACTAACATCGTAATGACCTGGATTTATGCCCTACATGAAGTGCTCTTTAAACAGTTAATGGCAAAAATTCCACCAAGAAGCAAGAACCAAGCTTGTCTTCCTGCTGCATTTGGGACCTTTAAGAATTGCAGAATTATCCTAGACTGCACAGAAATTTATTCAGCTACTCCAGGCAGCATGGAAAATCAAAGACTAACTTAGAGCTCATATAAACACCGCAATACATGAAATGTATTAGTGGGCATAGCCCCAAACGGCGTAATAACTTATGTTAGTGGTTCATACCCAGGATCAGTGTCCGATAAAAAATTAGTGGAACATTGCGAAGTCCTAAAGCAGATGGTACCTGGGGATCTCATCCTAGCCGACAAGGGTTTTTTAATAAGAGAGCTGCTACCTGCAGGAGTTCATTTAAATATTTCACCATTTTTAAGCACTCCTCAATTTACAGAAGCTCAGGTATATGAAACACAGAGGATTGCGAAGGCAAGAATCCATGTGAGAGAGCGATAAGAAGAATAAAATGTTACAACATTTTGCAAAGAATACCCCAATATTATATGTCACAAATTTCCGTTATATTTCGGTTATGTGCAACACTTACTTACTTTCAATATCCACTAATTAAGGAAGTGGAAGAATATTATTCATAAATATTGTATTTCTTTTTTACATTTCTGGGTATTTTCTTTTTTTAATAATAAATATTTATACTTTATTGCCTAGTGTCTTATTTCATTATATCAACATTTTCTTTCTCGAAAACAAAAATACATATGTAACAAAAATATATGTTTATGGCTTATTTAAGCCATCTTATTACAGAAGTATTCTATGTGTTCATTTATTTGACAGCATTATGCTGTAAACTAAATTCACACTGGGGGATATTTGGACAACAATTACCCAGCACATTTTTTGTTAAAAACCAACCAAAACTGATATGTTTATAATTTTCTTCTTTTGGAAACCACATCCACACAAGTAATTTTAAATAAAAGTATTTATTTCGTTTTTTTACAGAATTTATTAGTGAAAAAATATAATTTTTTTGACACTGACATAATATAATATTATATTTATTTAGCAGAAGCATAAAGTTTAAGTAATAAGAAGTAATAAACATGAGCTAATAAAACAAAATAAAAGTAGTTCTAATTTTTACAATGCCTCGTGTACCGTGGTAATATTAATAATATCAATCAACAATAACCTTTATTAGGCACTTGGCCCAAACGGCTAACAACCCAGGTCTTCCTGCCATATACAAATAAAAAAATACATAATATACTACTACTACTACTACTACTACTACTACTACTACTACTACTACTACTACTACTACTACTACTACTACTACTACTACTACTACTACTACTACCTACAGCTAATACTTACTACATTTAGACGTATTTTTATATAACTATATACAACTAAATATTGACATTAAACAAACAGAACACATTGAGTTATTATATATATCTTTATAATAATTTTTTTCATGAGTTCTTCCCCATTGTACACCCTTAACACCATCTAGATTGTAAGATCCTAAAATTATATAATATACAGTGTGTCCAAAAAAGTATGCAACATATGTAAAAGTTTTTTATTACCGATTTCTCAGAAAATTTTATTTTAGATAAAAGTTGGTGCATGCCTTGAAACTATAAATGCATATTTCACATTTCACCTGCGGCTAATAGTAAGGGAGCAAATGCAATTTTTTCGAAATTGCATTAAGAGTAAAGTACCTTAGTTATTAGAAATACAACAAAATTTTATATGAAAATGTTATTGCAAATTAAAAACATAGCCCAAATATGAAATTTGAGTTACGTGTCTCAATTTTTTTTTAAAATATTTTATATGCATTTTTTTAAAGTAGGTTTTTGGACTTTAGCGTACTGGGTGAAAATGACAAATAAATTAGTAGTTATTTCCAGTACTATGAATAGGGTTGAGTTTTATTATAATTTGGTTTCGAACAGAAGTTGGCTAAAATATGTTTAAGTAGGCGTGCAACACGCTTATATCTAAACCGACCCGGTTCATTGAAAAGTTTTTAAAAGTTTGCAACTACTTAATGCATTTTTATTATAAACCCACGTTTAAGTTATTTTGATAAATATATTAAAATTGCGTAAACGAAAAATCGACCAGAGGCGTACCGTTTAGGGGAAATTAAAGATTAGAAAAAAATAAATAAAAATTGAGACACGTAACTCAAATTTCGTATTTGGGCTATGTTTTTAATTTGCAATAACATTTCCATATAAAGTTTTGCTGTATTTCTAATAACTAAAGTACTTTACCCTTAATGCAATTTCGAAAAAATGGCATTTGCTGGTAAGATGTGAAATATGCATTTATAGTTTTAAGGCATGCACCAACTTTTATCAAGAATAAAATTTTCTGAGAAATCGGTAATAAAAAACTTTTACATATGTTGCATAGTTTTTTGGACACACTGTATATAATAATAATAATAATAATAATAATAATATATATAAATACAAAGTACACCCCCTAATACGCAACATGTTACGCACCCTAATGGAGCAATGGAACACCAATCTCCATATTGGACAAGAGAAGCTTGGCAATATAAATATATCAAAAGGTATATTTCAAGGCGACTCTTTAAGCCCCCTCTGGTTCATTTTGGCCATGAATCCACTTTCCTCACTACTAAAATCAACATCCTACGGATATCGTCCCTACTTAACTGAGAATTTTAGAATAAACCACCTTCTATCTATGGACGATATCAAACTATACGCTGAAAGCAAAACCCACCTACAGTCCCTAATTCAAATAACCAAGACATTTAGCGATGACATCAAAATGTCGTTTGGATTAGACAAGTGCGCAATCTTGAATGTCGTACGCGGAAAGACTGAACAAAATCGTGGACTGCTTGAAGGCATAGATATACTAGATGAGGACAAAACATATAAATACTTAGGCATCTCCCAAAGCCAACAAATAAACCACGCAAGCCTAAAAAGAGAG
The DNA here is from genome assembly GCA_935413205.1 of Polydrusus cervinus. Lineage (NCBI taxonomy): Eukaryota > Metazoa > Arthropoda > Insecta > Coleoptera > Curculionidae > Polydrusus > Polydrusus cervinus. The sequence goes on from OW284517.1 coordinate 13,494,715, forward strand.
TTTAAGAACAAATACAAAAAGCAGACTAACAAAGCTTTTTATTACTCACCTGAATGCTGGTAACCTTACTACTGCCATCAACACCTGGGCAATACCAATACTTACCTACTCATTCGGAATCCTTAAGTATTCAGACACGGATTTGCACGAACTAGATAGGCTTACGCGCAGGCTGCTAACAAAATTCAGATTCCACCACCCACGCTACCTAAAACGAAAGGAGGGAGGAAGAGGTCTCATTAATATATATAACTTGTGCAAGTCGCAAGAGACCTCTATGAGAAAATACTTCCAAGAATCGAATGGGGCAATTTTTAAAAAAGTGGTAGCAGCAGACACTGGATATTATTAACTTAAAGCAAAACGGATTGTAGTGAAGGAACGGCTGACTCCATGTTAGGGGCGGTTTCTCAACAGCGTCTGTTCCCTATGTTAAGGGCGGCTGTATCAGTAACCTGGCAGAAGGTATAAATGCAAACCATTTCTAATGAAATGTGTAAACACTGAGTAAAACAAACATGATGTCGAATTTAGAAGAAGATGTACCCCAGGTGGGTCTAAACGAAAGTTTGCAATCCCACGCTGCGCAAGCAGTCAGCCTCACGGATTCTGGGGGAGGCACTAATTCGATTAGTACTAATACAACTAACAACAGGATGCTAGGACAAGCCCCTGCCGACAACCGTACTATTAGTCATCAAAACACCGGCGAGGAACACAACACAATGGAAACTAGCTTGCAGCCCGACCCTGGAGTCAATAGAACTGCCGCTGGTCTACCCAGAAGAACAGAAACCGGTCGAATCAAGTGGACGCGTGACATGAATAGAACATTTATCAAAACATTCCTCTTGATCAACGACTGTGAAGATAACCCCCGCCCTGGCTGGAGAATAAAACTCCACCGCGAAATAAGCCAGATATATCCGGAATTAAAACTCACCGAACAAAATGTAGCGTGCCGTCAAAGAGCTATTTACGCTAACCGCCTGCTACCCCAAGCTGAAATAGACCAAATCCGGCGTGAAGTTGGCAGAACATTGCACAACCTTCAGCAAGGGGAAGAGCTAACAGCACAGCAGGAAGTAAAAAACGAACAAGATCAAACTATACAGGCTGATACGGACTGTGATAAAGGGATTTTAAAGGGTTTACTACCCCCTTTTTGTTAAATAAAACTGCTGCTTTCAACTTAAAATTATCTCTATTCTATGAAAAAGTAAAAAATCATGTACCCATTACAAAATTGCTTATGTTACAAAATTATGTTTATTATAAATAAATCACCTTAATTACCTTACGTCTATATATTGGTTATCATAATAATTAATACTAAGTGTACAAATTCTACAGTCACTACAAGAAACAAACAAAATTCAGATTCCACCACCCACGCTCGGTACTTGAAAGAATCTACCTAAAACGAAAGGTGGGAGGAAGAGGTCTCATTAATATATATAACTTGTGCAAGTCACAAGAGACCTCTATGAGAAAATACTTCCAAGAATCGAATGGGGAAATTCTTAAAAAAGTGGTAGCAGCAGACACTGAATATACAGCCCTTAACTTAAAGCAAAACGGATTACCTAACATCATCCACGCGCCGCCAAGTCAACAGCTTGTAACTTGGCAAGAGAAAGCTCTACACGGCAAATACCCTACTGCACTCCAAAATCCATTCATAGATAGAGAAATGTAACTGAATTGGTTAGAGAAAAGGCAGCTTCACGCTGAAACAGAAGGTTTTATAATATCTATCCAAGACCGTGTCATTCGAACTCGAAACTATGATAAAGTCATCTTGAAAAGAAATGTGGAAGATGCGTGCAGAAAATGCAATTGCCCCGGAGAAACGATAGAACATATCACGGCGGGATGTGGTGCTATGGCCCCCAATGCTTACCTGGGGAGACATAATCAGGTGGCAAAGATCATCCACAAGGAACTGGCCCATAAACTAGGGCTAAGGGAAAACCTCCCACCATACTTCCAATACTCACCCGAGCCAGTCCTTGAATCCCCTGAATATCAGATCTCTTATACTGGGACAGGCCAATAATAACGGATAGAACAGTAGACCACAACCGTCCGGATATTCTTCTCATCGAAAAAACCACCAAGAAAGCTTTCATAATCGATATAGGTTGCCCACTAACACACAACCTCTCTAAAACCGAATCGGAGAAGAAGACCAAGTAGGTACTCGAATTTGGCTATAGAGATAAAAAATATATGGAAGCTAGATAAAATCGACATAATTCTAATCATAATATCGGTGAAGGGAGCTATGACGGAAATTTTCAAGCCCAACTTGGAAAAACTGGGCCTTTCAGGTTATTTATACCAACTTATTCAGAAAAGCGTCATCCTCCAAACTAGCCATATAGTACGGAAGTTTCTAAACAGTACAGGTTAAGATGAATTTCTTTTCTGTACTGTAAATAACAACAGCCTTACCAACAAAAAGCTGAGAAACAGAACACTGAAAACATAATAATAATAATAATAATAATAATAATAATAATAATAATAATAATAATAATAATAAAAATAATAATAATAATAATAATATCTTTAATGCCAACAAAATTATTAGATAAATAACAAAGCATCGTCACGGTAAGCAGATATCACACAATGTAGATATTTTTATAGTAAAACAAACTGTGTGTGTTCAAGATGGCAGCAACCGATCAGGTCGATCATGATCGTGAGCCGGAAAAAAGTAGATATTTTTGCTGTAAAACTAAAGTAAATAGTGCGATTATATGCGTCATCTGCGGAAAAGCATATCATTAATCGTGTACGACCAGAAACTGGAGCGAAAAGGTGATATTTTTGGAAAAAACTGATAATAATAATAATGGTTTATTTGTAGTATTAATATTTACATAGTTCTTGGTATAATATAAATAGTACTATTTAATTTAATTAATTGCATGTTTTGTACCACATACTACAAAAAGGGGCCAAAAGGCAGTATAATACTGAAACAATTGTTTTGGCCCCAGAGATATATTAAATTATACTATAAAGTCACCTTAAATTCCTAATTAACTACAAATTGTATATAAAGTAACCTTAAATTCCTAGTTAACCACAAATCTAAACATAATATTTGGAGGAAGGGATGCAATTAAAAATAAAAGATAAAATTGAAATTTAGAAATTGGTGGAGATCTAATTGGTTAGTAATACTTTTATATTGTTTTTTAAGTTTTATGAGATTTGAACATTTCAATAAATTTGGGATTGCGTTGTATGTATTATAAATGTTATAAGTGAAGCACCTTTCAAATAGAGCGGTTTTATGATGCGGAGGCGAAAGCAATCCCCTAAATGTTAGAAATAGGTTATGAACATCTAAACGGAACGTAATTTTATTATTGCGCAAATATTCTTTAATTAATTGAACGGAATTTTCTGAAAACCCTATGTGGTGTAAAATTGCAAACAAAATATCATGATTAATCTTGTCAAAAGCCTTGGAGTAATCTAACAGCAATAGGGCAGAGCACTTACCAGAATCTATATCTCTGATAATGTCATCCACAACATCCAGTAAACACGTAGCACAGCTATATCCCTGTCTAAACCCGGTAAAATATTAAAGTTATTGATATGATCCCTAATTTGAAAAGATAATATTTTTTCCATTACTTTAGACAGCGGTGACAAAATAGAAATAGGCCGTAGGTCATTATAATCAGTCGCATCACTCTTTTTGGGAAGAGGAAGAACTTTGGAAATTTTCCAAGATTCAGGAAAATAATTTTCTAGAAGACAAGTAGATATTGTATATGTGCACAAGAAAGAGTAAGATACGTGGACAACACATTAAAAGTATATCAACATTTAATCCATCATAACCATAAGCTTTGGACTTAATTTCTAGTAGATATTTATAGACCGTTTTTTCATTAACCAGAGAAAAATAAAACAAGTTATCAAAAATAGTTTTGCGAGAGGATAAATAATAATTTAATACATTTTGATCAGGTACAGTATAATTTGAAAATTGCAAAAAATAATTGTTTATTTCATTTGGTTTCTTTATATTATTAGGCAAAGGATTCTTTGGTTTTTTGTTGTATATGTCCAACTCAGAAATTTTTTTCCATAACGTTTTACCATCATTTTTGTATTTATTTAGGCAAAATTCCATGTTAGCCTTTTTTCCCTATTAATAGCGCTCGTAGTCTCATTTTTTATTTGCTTATAATAATCCCAATGATTTTGCAGTCGCGTTCTTTTGAACCTATTATATGCCTTGCTCTTAAGCGATATCATTTTTTTTATAGTATAGGTAAGCCATGGCGGGCTAACTTTCCCTATTTTAATCTCTTTTATAGGTGCAATGATATCAAATAGATCCATAATTAATCAAGTGAAGCAAGTAACTTTCATATTAATATCATTCAGATAGAGAATGTTTTCAAAAGGCGTTACATTTCATGTAATTGATCTTTATCTATTTGCTTTAAATATCTACCCCTAAAAGAATCACAAGATTTAGTTACTCCTTTTACACTATATTGACAAAACCAACAAATGATCCGAAACATTATATACATTTTCCGTACCAGTTAAATAATTCTCACCTTTATTAGAGACGATGATTATATCCAACAAAGTTGACGTATTTTTTGTCAACCTCGTGGGCATATTAATAATTTGCTTTTAATTGAAGCATTCCAAAGATTTTTCAAAATTAATTGACTTTTGACTTTCAAGGTCTAACAAGTTTATATTTGTATCCCCACCGCATATAAACTCTGAGCAAACAGGTAAAAATTCAGAGACAGAGTCTTCAAAAGATTCAAGAAAATCAGCGAAACAGAGTCTTCAAAAGATTCAAGAAAATCAGCGAAATTACCCTACGCCTATACAATGTCCCAAAAATGTATATTTTTTTATTAATTGAAATTTTAAGCCAAATTTCCTCAAGATAATTCGTCATACCTTCTTTGAGAAGCTCATACTGCAGACCCGTCCGCAAGTAAACACCCACCCCTCCGCCCATGGTCGGCCTATCTATACGAATTAGAGTATAACCATTGATTTAAACTAAATCATTAGAAATGTTATTTGTTAACCATGTTTCTGAGATACCAACGATATCATACTTTTTAAGTGAAAGAAATACCTTAAGTTCCGCATGGTTTTTTGTAAGAGACCTGATATTAAAAAATGCAAAAGTAAAGTTTTTCATTTCCCAATACTTCCCCAATACTGCAAAACAAATACAGTAAAAGTTGCCTATATATTTTTATGTGCTAAAATTTAAGTATGTATATATGTAAGTCCAGAAAATATTAAGTAGATAAACCAGAAAAGTTGTATGTTTCACAAAAAAAAACATGAAATACAATAATACAAATGACATAATATTATTCAAAAGTAATGCACTAGAAGTAGAGATATAATAATAAAAATAAAAATGGTTCAGTTACCAAGTATATACTTAATATAGTATGAGAATGAACCATTCATCAGTTCAAGAGTTGTTGTTAGCTTTTTTTGGTTTTAATCCAGATTGAGATGAGCCTGGAGAGAACTCTTTACGCTTATTGTTATTTTAGAGATGTGCTTTATATTTATAAATAATGCATTAATCTTATAAAATGAAAATAGCAACATAGGTACCATAGGTAAAAAATTAAACCAGTGATTTAAACAAGCTCTCTGGAAACCTATTTCGCTTACAAGCAGCAAGTATTACTCTAAAGTTGCTGGATGTTACTCGGAATTTTCTTAACATAAACCACTTTTCATTTTGCCCTTGGCCAGTGGTTATTTCTGCTATGTGTTCTACAGCTGCACCATCAAGAGCACACTCTCGCCTTAGATATTCAGCTTTATCAGTACATTTGGTAAAACCATCTGATGATATAAGATTTTCAATTATTGACAAATAACTTATCTTCTGTATTGACAGTTTCTTTCTGCAGTAGCTAGGTAAAACCTACAGTATTTCCAAAATGACTGAATTTACTACTAAGGTCATTTAGTTCCTCATCGGTAACCTGACGATTCACAGCTGAATAAGGTTTATTTACTGGGATATGGGATATTTAACATCACTACATTTAGTTTTTGGCGCATTCCAAATACACTCCTTATCAGTGACTGATATATTATAGTGTCCAAATAAAGCCAGTGATGCAATGTGATGACATTTTATACCCCTGGGACACGAACAGTTGGCTGATTTTATGTTGCCTGTGTCGTTTAGTAAAATCTGAAATTAATATTAAAACATTATTTTCCATCTAATATAAAAAATGCTAAAAAAAATCCATGATAGTAATTTAAATTAAGTACCTCAACATTATAACTTTTATCTTTCATGCTAGCTTGAACTTCTCCTCGAATATTTGACAGGTCTGCGTCGAATTGCATCCGAAGAACATGGTTTGACTCCAAGGCATTTTCCCCTTTCTTAATCATTTTGTTATCGTTTTCAAAAAACTCGTTAATGCTGGAAAATTTAATTACATGTTTTGAAGCCATTCTGTAAAAGTACACAAATTGTATGAAAATTCCATTTGAAGACTTTAAAGTTATTGATTTTTGCGAGACACAGGCATAACCTGTTTATAATTAAAAAAAAACACTAATGTAAGCTTTACTACACACAAAAACAACAAATTTAATTCAATAAAAAAAAATGTAAACAGTAATCACATAACCTTAAACTTAATAAAATAGTGATAAAAAATGTTTACAAAACACTTACCTCTATCTAAGTCTGTAAATAGGTTAATAATAACACCAAAAATATGTATAGTTTAAAGAAAGTCCTTATTTATCGTTTATAAACGTGTAACAGCTTTTAAAAATCGTTTATGGGATTTTCAACGCGTCTTCACTTTGTTTGGAAAGGGTTTTCAAACCACGCCCCGCGTGACGTCAGACTTAGGCTGCCTATTATTCGTTAAAATGTTTTTATTAATATTCTGACACATAGGGTGACCCATTTTCGAAAAGCTTTCCAAAAAGGTGCCACAAGTGGTCTCATCTAATAAAAAGAAAGTTGGTAATGGCTGCGCCCCCTAATTTGTTTTTCATGACAAAACCGAGGCCCATAAATAATCTTTGAGGGCGTGTTTTTGGATTTTAGAGAAATCCTATTTTCCAGAGCCGCTATAAGTAGCGTTTCATTTAAAATCCCCGCCCTGTATATGCATTACATAGATGTGCGCGAAAAACTAGTCTATTTTAGTAATTAAAAATTCAAGATTAGGTTTTAGTATTTTATTGTTTATTTTGTGTATGTGATGCGGTAGACTTTGGTACCGCCACTGGATAGACTACAAAGGAACACGCTCTAATTATAATACTGTAGTGAAAGGTCAAATTTAATGTAACAAAATACTTTTAGCTTTCAAAGTGTTCTGTTTAGAGGCGATGTTTCATGGACCAAAAATGGTGTTACAGATTTAGTCAATATTTATAAAAAAATTAAAACAAATGAAAATTTCAAGGAAAATCTTAAGGTCCATGTAAATAATATTTTTAGTTGTTCTTTGCTTCGAATATTGAACATATTAACTGAATTAAATTAAGCTTATAGGCAAACCATTTTTTTTACTCAAAGGACCCCGCACAAAGCGTATGGGAAATGGCTTTTGGCTAATTATTCCGAATTTTTAGTATTTTCTAGATCTTGACTAGTTTTTGAGTTATGGCTATTTTTTTTTTCGTACCACAAGATATTAAAATATGAACAAAATCTAGCCCTTTGTTTTCAAAATTCAAAAAATGAGTAAGTAATTTTTTTTTATTAGTATTTATTTAATCCGCCTATAAATTATTCAACATCCTGTACATATTTTACTTCTATATAAGTGAAAGAAACCTCAAGGCCCACTTTTCCACAAAAAAAAATTATATAAAAGTTGTTAGTTTTTAAGAAACAAGTGAAAACTCCAGACAAATCCTAAAATCTCAAAGTAAGAAGTTGCCAACTTTAAACGGCCACAACTCAAAAACTTGGATTGGATTACGTCCATGGGCACTTTTAATCGGGTTGTCAAGGTCTAGAAAATACTAAAAATTCAGAAAAATTAGCCGAAAGCCATTTCCCATCATAAGCTTTGTGCGGGGTCCTTTGATATATTTTAAATAATATAATTATTATAAAACTGTATTCGATTTTGCGTTGCATTAGAATTGGCTTTAAGAAGCCTCACTTATACACTATACAATATCCATATGTTAACAAATTAATACTATGCGTTACTAAATGCGTTTCACATCAGTAATGCCGATCGAAGGTGTATGGTCCCCAATAAGATAAGGCAATAATCCTGTAAACCCCAATAGGATAACCGATTAATACTGTATGTCTAAAAAAATGTTTCCCCCATTTATAAAAATTACACTCAATAGAAAGAAACTTAGCGGCAAGCGAACAGAGTATTGCGTCTATCTCTTGCATTAAAATACACAGGGACGCCAAAGGTAATCGGTTCCCTGGGGTACAGGTAGACAATGACAGGCTGTTTCGTCCTTATTGAAAGATAGCCATCTAACGTGAAAACATAGAACTATAAATCAATCAAGCATGGAATAATAACAGTTATTTATATACTTTTAAAAATGTACAAAGTTACTTTTAAATAATGTAACCAAATGTTGTTGTAATATAACATGTTTGGTGTGCTGTATGTTGCATCTATAAAAAATTCATATTATTCTGCACATAATATATCATCCTGATTTATTTTTCCGTTTTTTTTTATTCCTGCATGTTTTTACATCCACATTTTAGAAATGCCATGACTTAGAAAAACATCTGAAAGAGCGAGTGGTAGAAATAAAGAGGACCCATTCATTACCAGGTATAAAAAGGGGACTTTTTATCAGATATTACCCAACATCAGGTAAGTAATATTTGCATGTCTTTTTTTGCATTATCTTATTTTTTTTTAATAATAGTTTATTTACTATTTCTAACTATACGTTTCGATTCGGGAATTTCCGCCGGCCTTCGTGTCATGTTTGAAAGGCACATTTCACGTGTAAACAACACCCAGCAAGTGGCGGCCGCTAGACAATTTTTGCTCGCTTCTGATTGCCCTTTTGAATAAAAATACTTAAATTACGGAGTTTCCATGCTATTTCCAAATTTCTGCGGCTACAACGGAAATAACGTCATAGTCCGTACAATTACTAGCTGGATGCACATTACAGCTTCTGCCGTAATTTTCGATTCGAGTCATGCATATTTTTTCAATTCTGTCAGGATTTAAATAAGCTTTAAAATGAGCATTTCTTCTTTTGTTGAATAGTGAGATATATTTTTAGAATATGTAACTATTTTTCGCTTTCAAGTCACTTTTAACACGTAAAATTAAAGTTCTTCGAAATGACAAGGGTTGACAATTCGAATTTACGTCATATGATAGGACCCTTTAATTAATAAGAGACCTACCATGTTTTTTGTTTCTGTTATGATTATGTATTAGAGTTGTGGTGTGCATCCAGCCAGTAATTGTGCAGACTATACCAGTGGCGGCTCGCGGTCTTAAAAAATGGCGAAGAGCTAGGTATAGTGCGGGTACTTAACCAAAAATTGACTAAAAACCCGTGTAACAAAACGTCTCTCTTATCCTCATCTGTCCAACGACTGAATGGAGTTTCCAACAAATTATAAACCATGTCATTAATTGGGTTCATTTTTAAAACACACAATACAAATTAAACCAAGTAGGTACGTACACTACTGAAATAACTGAAAAATAAAAACAAAACTTTTTAATCACACAGTAAATCACGTAAAAACAATATTTATAACCGTAAGTTTCGCGAAGCTTCAAAATAAATATCTTAAGGTTAGGCGAACCAATGCTAAAACAATGGTGCATACGACTGATCCATTCTTAAATTGTCCTTCATCATAAGGCAACTTGTTATTTGCTGTTTGCGTGACTGACGCATATAACTATAGCAACGGTGATTATCAAAGCCATGTGGGTCTTCACTAGCTTTAAGCTAACGGACACGGTCGGCTGGGGCGCGCCAAAATGCACGAGTGTTTATAATTATTGTCCATCGGAGTTAACCGTGGCCCTATTATGCATAGATACATTCGGATTAAATTAATATTATTAATTCGAATATAATTATTTTTTAAGGGCTAAAAGGGTAGCTGTATTTATTTGGCAACATTCTTGTTCGGGGTATATTTTTAGAAAATTTTTAAATGAGATGTAATGAGAGCAAATAGTTTTGTGAAGATAATTTGTCATTTTCAGTTTTTCTTTATTTTTAGATGAAAGATTGCTGGAATATGATATCGACCGTTTGCTGTTTGAAGAAACCACGCTGTTCCAAAAAATTCAAATTGTACACTCGAAAAGTTTAGGGAATATGCTTGTTTTGGATGATTTACAAAGTACGGTAATCGTTTATTTAGAAATAGTCCATTCTTGAAGTGAGAATTTAAATGGAATGAAATATAAAACTTTAAATCTTCCTCCACTGATATATTTAGAAAAATCTTTAGAAGTCATAATCTCTACATGCTTAGAGTGTAGAAACACGGAAATTTAATAATACATACTACCAAAAAAATTGGTCAGGACAGGTGTAAAGTGGAAAGTATTGTGAATGATAAAATAGTTTTGGACTTGCATTGTCTTTATTTGTTTTACATCATAACGTTTTAATTGGTATCTCTAGTCGTCTTCAGGTGAATACTAAATAAGTACAGTAACTACAGCTCTATTTATACTGGCTAGATGCACTGGAGTATTACTGAGATGGGTGCAGTCATTCAGTTCGTGCGCGTTATTTTAAGTTTAAATCTACTAAACAAAGGTTTCCTGATATTTTTATATCTAATGAGGGCTTACTAAAACAATCTGGGTTCTGGTATATGGTAGCAGCTTTCTTGAACTTACTCTTTCTACAGTGTGACTCTTTATGCAGAATTTAAGCTTCTGTCCACTTGATAATGTGTACAGGCATGGTTAGCTGTGTTAGGATTATTGTTGTATGATCAGTAATACTTCCAGGCTTCTCAAAGATAAATTTATTGTACATTAAATATTGAATACATTTTTTAACTTCTTACATAAAACAACAGCTACTTAACAACAACTTAAACAGACTACTTATCCTACTTATATTTTCTATATGACACTTATTAAATACTACTGGTGCTGGTTGTTAACAATAGAAGGTTAACGCTAGAACTGGTAATCTCAACACTCCTCCTCGATTTAAATTTTTCATCAAGTTATAAATTTCAGAAATCGCAAATATAAAATAAACTACCTACTTAATATAAACATAATCTCTAAATTTAACAAATGCTTCCTTAGGTAAAGCCTTTGTTAGCATATCAGCTATGTTTTCGGTTGTTTTTACATACTCAACCGATATTGCTTTGTTGGATATCATATCTTTCAAATAATGATTTTTAATATCACATCATACCTAAGAAATTCTTAACTTCTCCAAAATCTTTTGCCTGAAAATAATTTTGTAATAATAGTACTGTTTTATTTACAATTTCTTTTTCTCCAGTTACTAATATGTCATCTACATAAATTAGTATCCATACATTTTTCCCACAATATAAACAACAGTCATATCTTGATCTTTCAAAATTATTTGTTACTGCAAAATCATTGAAAGTATTATTCCATACTTTTGGTGACTCTTTAAGTCCATACAATGCCCTATTTAATCTCAATACTGAAGAATTTGTTTTTAGTCCTTCAGGACTATAAATATAAATTTCACTTTCCAACTTTCCATTTAAAAAGGCTGTAGGAATATCAAGTTGTCTTATATTCCAATCTTCTTGTTGTGCTATTGATAGCAAAGTTCTTACCGTTGCCATGCGTGCTACAGGCGCATAAACTGGTTCAAATGGATTCTCCTCCTTTATTTGAAAACCTTTAGCTACTAACCTTGCCTTTTTAGTTCCATCCTCTTTGGTTCTAAATACCCACCTTGTTTGAATGACTGTCTTTCCTTTTGGTAAGCTAGTTTCAGTCCATGTTTGTAGTTTCTCATGTGATTTTAATTCCTTTTGTATAGCATCATCCCATCCTTCACTCTTTATAGCCTCTGTATAATCTTTTGGATCATTAATTTGAGATAATAAACAATATGCATTATACATTTTATATTCGTTAAAATGTTTTGGAATACTTACCTTTCTACCTCGACTTGTCATTTCAGTGTTTGTTGGGTTTCTTTTTTTATCATCCGAACTTTCTATTTGTTTTAAGTTATTTTCTTCATTAAACGAATATAATTTTCTTCATTATAATTATCCTCTGAATTACTATTATTTTCTTTTAAGTTATTTTTTTCTATTTCTTCCATTACTTCTTCATTTTCAATCAATATTATTTTCCTGTTATTATCTAGCCTTTTATCATGAATATCTTTAGTTTTATGATGATAGTTTGTTTGCTTCTCGTCAAATGTCACATCTCTTGAACATATAAGCTCATTCTTATTAAAATCCCAGAGCCTATAACCAGCTCCTGAATAACCTACCATAATACAGGGCTTAGCACGTTTCTCTAATTTATTTGATTTTGGCAAAATAACTGCCCAAGCTCTACATCCAAAAACTCTTAATTTTGACAAATCGTTACTCTTATACCATTTCGTGGAAGGAGCAACTCCACCATTTGCTTTGGTAGGAGATCTACTTAATTCATGTGCGGAACATAAAATTGCTTCCCCCCAAAGTTCTTCTTGGTAGATTAGTTTCAGCAAATTTTTAGTTCTTACCTTGTCCATTAACGTGCGATTTATTCTTTCTGACTTACCGTTTTGCTGCGGACTATATGGCATGGTATACTCAAGCTCAATACCTTTATTTCTACAAAAATTCCTAAAAAAAATTGATGAAAATTCACCTCTATTATCACACCTGATTTTTTGAGTTTTTTGCCCGTGTTGAGTTTTTATTAACTTTATAAAATCAATAACATTTTGAGCCGCCTCATTTTTACATTTTAATAATTTAACTATCAAAAAATGAGAGAAATCATCAATCAGAACTTGAAAATATTTGTATCCTTCTAAAGTTGCAGTTATGACTGGACCAGCAATATCGGTGTGAATAAGTTCACCAATACGATTAGTTTGTTTATTATTCTCATAAAAACTTTTTCTACTACTTTTACCCTCAATACAATTGTTTTAACCCGTAACGATTGAGGTGTCCTAACCTTCTATGCCAGACATCACAATCGTTTGTTATATAGCAATTTTCAGTTTGAAAATCTACATTCAATAAAAATAAATTATTTAGATTCACAATAAATATTTCGCATTAAAAGGTAAACATAATAAAAAGAAGATGTCTACTTCAATGGTGTTTCCACAGTTAAACTCTGACTACTGGTGCTGGTTGTTAACAATAGATGGTTAACGCTAGAACTGGTAATCTCAACAAGCTGCACCTGATTTTTCGGTACCTCATTTTTGCGTGTTGTTTCTGTACTCCATGTTTCTTGTTACATATCGCGAACGGCGATATGTTTATATCCCCTATTTTAGGATTCCCAATGTATTCTTTCTTGGAAATTTGTGTCACATTTGACATTTTCATGTTCCCGATTTTTTTCTAGAAAACGGATAAAGTTGAAATATTCAAACCTTCTGGGTTTATAGTAAAATAATAGGAGCAAAATTCAGTAAAAAATTCAAATATACAGGGTGTGATGGAAAAAAGTTATTAATCGTCAAAATGAAAAAATATTTCCTATGAAATCCATTTTGGGTCGCAAAAATTATTTTTTTCGATTTTAACTTTTTACAGTTGTAGAGGACCAGCAGCTACAAAACCCTATTGTGTTTGAAGAAGATTAGAAAATGGAAAGTATTTTTTTTTGAATCTTTAAAAATCGAAATGCTCCATGCAGGGTCATTTTGGGTCAACTTGAAGGGTATATTCAAAATGATCGGACATACTTTCCGCTTAGACAGCCTGATAGGCCGTCTCAAATACTTTTTTTTTATAATACGTGTTTCTTTACCTAATATTTTTTTAAACCGTGAAAATTTGAGAAAAATTGGAAATTACGATTTAGACCAAAATTTTTACGGTTTTTAAGTGTTTTCGTGTTAAATAAATTTTGTATTTAAATGACATAGCCCTTATCCGAAAGAACTCGTCGAAATGAACCGGAAATGTGATGTGGATGTAAAATTTTTGATTTTTTTTCATTAAGTTACTGGTACGCTCAAACGTAATAACCTGTATTTAACTTTTTAATTTTTTTTTGTTCTATTGTGTAAAGGGATAAGTAGACTTTAAATTTCACACTATGCGCGTCCTCCAGCAATACATTTCATATTTTAAAAAAAATTTTTTTTGAATTTTTAAAGATTTTTTTGTATCAAAAGTTTTACTTAAACGACTATATTTTTTATAATAATATCCTTACAGAGTTCCTTTTAGGCTTATTTTATTCTACAACCTTTTCTCAATGTCTCCCCATATCTTAATTTATCAATTTATTTTTTTTAATTTGAGAAAAATTTTGATAGCGGGGATAGGAAAAATTTTCAAGCCTCAAACTAACTTGGATATGAATAGAGTGCTTTGAAATATTTTGTTTCAAGTCAGTATCTATTGAAATTAAATACCGCTGTCAAAATTGACCTAAAATGAGTGTTTTCGGCTACAGATTTTAAAGTTGTTTTAGCGTTTTGAAGTTAAAAATTGAATGTTAGAGATTGTTTGGGATTGTACAATTTAATGAGACCAAAATTAAAGCTTCATATGTCCAATTTATTACCGAAATTTCAATTTTAAAAATGCCCCGCAATTTCCGTAAAAGTTTCATTTTAACAGAATTATGATTTTTCGAAAAGATTGCCTTGGAATTATAAAAAGTCATCGTTTTTAAAGTTATTTTAGCAATTTGCGCTTTAAATTTTAGGATAAGAGATAGCTCAAAACTTCTACAATACAATGTTATATAACAGATAGGTCTAAATAGAGTATTTATAGGTGCATTTCTCATTTCAGTATTGGTCTGCATACCTTAAACTTTATCAATATTCTATGCTGGGAGATATTCTGAACAACTAAAAACTAGATTTTTTCCGAGTTTTAATTCATTGTGACTTTATTTATAAAGATAAAGAAAAAATAATTTAACTTTTCCATTGGTACATTTTGTTTCCTATCATATAATGTCATCAGATTTCGAATACAACGTTTCGTCATCGAGATACCATTAACATGTTTTCTTTTTTAAATATAAACCTGTAATTTTTTTTGCAGTTTCGTAAATACTGCTTCTTCTAACATCTTTGTGCAAGATAACCAAACATCAACGTTTCTATCCTATAAAACATCTTCAAACTTTATATTCGAAAAATGTATGATAGTTGTGAAATTTGAAATGGACTGCTATTAATGCCTTAGAAAAACGAATATATCCGAAGATGTAAAAGCATATAAAATGAATTAACCTCGAAAACTACTTATGCGGCACAAACGTTAAAAAATAAGGCGCCGCAGTCGCAAATACTTTCGGCGCTGCGGCACAAACGTTAAAAAATAATGCGTCGTAGGCGCAAATACTTTCGGCACTGCAGCACAAACGTTAAAAAATAATGTGCCGTAGGCGCAAATACTTTCTGCGCTGCGGCACAAACGTTAAAAAATAATGCGTCGTAGAAAACATACCATAAATAAAAGGGCTACAAATGAAATACACGAGTTACAGTATTATTAGTTATATACTTACAGCTGTCATTTTGACATTTTTTATGTATAATAATCGCGTTTATAAAAAAATATTTTGTTGTTGGGTGTAGTTCTCATATTATGATTGAAATACATAAATATGAAAGGAAATATCTAAATATTTTTTGACAGGTTTTAAATCGACAAATTAAACGATATGTTTTCACATAACAGTCCACAGGAGTGTGATAGAAAAGTAAATAATATAATAAAACAAAATATTTAAAAAAAAATTAAAAAAGTCTAAAATTAAAAAATAAATTCTTTTATGTAATAACTTTTACCTTTAGAGTCACTGTAAGTGACGATTTTGCGATATGCAGCTTTAACATATCGCCCCTTTCGAGCGATATGTATATATCTCCTTACAATTAAAAGTCGTCGTCGTCGTACCCGATTTTTGATATATCGATTTTTTCACAATTTCGATTTTTTTTCTCTCAAGTGGTAAACGTCGAACTGATTTTGATTATTCGGTTTTATGGAGGAATAATGGGGGCACATTTTGTGAAAAATTTTAAATATACAGGGGTACCGGAAAAAAGTTATTAAACGTCAAATTTGAAAAATATGCGAATTCCGCTGTCTACCATTTCAGGTCGCAAAAATGATTTTTTTTAAATTTTCATTTCTGGAGGTTGGAGAGAACCGTCAAATAAAGAGCAAGTTCGTAAATGGAGGATATCGGAAATTGAGAAGTAATTTTTTTAATTTTTTAAAAGTCGAAAAATGGCCATCGTAGGGTCGTCTTGGGTACCGAATAAGTCGAATTGGGTATGTCGAACATATTTCCGGCTTAAACGATCAGATGAGTTGTCTCAAATACTATCTTTTTACAATATATCTTTCTATACCTAAAATCATTAGAAATTGTGAAAAATTGTGAAAATTTAAAAATTACGATTTTAGACCCAAAATTTTCACGGTTTTTAATTTTTTTCTCGAAAAATAATTTTTTTATTAAAATGTCATGTATTCTATCGGAAAGAGCTCCCCGAATTACGTTTTAAATATATTTTTTCGATCCTTAATCATTTTAATTTACAGAAGACGAAACGAATGAAATTTGATATTTTTTTACAATTTTTTTTTTAGGTACTGGTTTGCTCAAGTCGATCTATGAGTGACTGTAATTAACTTTGTCAACTTTTTTTGCACTATTGTTTAGAGGGATAAATAGACTTTAAAACTCATACCGTGCGCGCTCTTCGGTAGTACGTTTAGTGGTTGAAAAAAAAAATTAAATTTTTTTACGTCTTTTTTACCAAAAGTTCTATATATTCGATTATAGATTCTACTATAATATTCTTAGAGAGTTTATTTTAGGCTTATTTTATTCCTCAATCTTTTCTCAACACGCCTGTATACTGGAATATACCAATTTATTTTTTTAAATTTGAGTAAAATTGATATTTTGGCGGCGAGAACATAAAAATTCGTCTAATCTCGAAATACATCGTTTTGGTATAGGTTACCATGAAATTTAAGATAGAGTTCCATATTGGAATTAATTACCGCCGTCAAAAATGGCCTAAATTGGGCGTTTTTGACTTCAGAATGTGACGTTGTTTTAACGTTTTGACGTTAAAAATTATATGTTATAGATTATTTGGGACCTTTACAATTTAATGAGATTAAAATTAAGTCTTCATATGTCCGAATAATTACTGAATTTTCAATTTTAAAAATACTCTGCAATGTCCGTAAAAATGTCATTTTAACAGAATTATGACTTTTTGAAGAGATTGCCTTGGAAGCATAAAGCTTCATCGTGAATATTAAAAACATGAATTGTCAAAAAAGGCCGAAAATGGCATATTTCATCATAAGTTTTTAAAGTTACACAGTTGCAAATATAGTATTTATAGATGCATTTTTCATTTTAATATCGGTCTGCTTACCGTATTAGTATTTTTCAATTTTCAATATCGGGGATATTCGGAACAGCCGAAAATTGCCGAGATTGTTTTTATTCATTGTGACTATATTTGAAGAGATAAAGAAAAAATAATTTAACTTTTCCATTGCCGTATTTTGTTTCCTATCATGTAAAGTCATTATATTTCGAGTAAAACTTTTCGTCATCGAGATACCATCATCAGGTTTTTATTTTTCAATATAAACCTGTGATTTTTTTGCTTCTTCTAACGTCATTGTGCAATATTGCTTTAACCAAATATCAACGTTTCGACCCTATAAAACATCTTCAATCTTTATATTCTTATATTCAGATATGTGACTTTATTTGTAGAGATAAAGAAAAAATTATTTAACTTCTCCATTGCCGTGTTTTGTTTCCTATCATATGATGTCATCAGATTTCGAGTAAAACGTTTCGTCATCTAGATATATCATCAGATTTTTATTTTTAAATATAAACTTGTAATTTTTATTGCAGTTTTGTAAATCTTGCTTCTTCTAACGTCTTTGTGCAATATTGCTTTAACCAAATATCAACGTTTCGACACTATAAAACATCTTCAATCCTTATATTCAAAAAATGTATGATAGTTGTGAAATTTGAAATGGACTGCTAGAAAAACGAATATATACGAAGATGTAAAGGCATGTAAAATTATTTTACCTCGGAAACTACTTATCCGTTCTTTAATAATTTCGGCGCTGCGGCACTAACTTTAAAACATAATAGGCGCAAATACTTTTGGCGCTGCGGCACAAACGTTAAAGGAATAATACGCCGTAGGCGTAAATACTTTCGGAGCTGCGGCACAAACGTTAAGGTGTTAATTTTGTGAAACATAAATAATAATATAAATACACGAGTTACAGTATTATTAGTTATATACTGACGGCTGTCATTTTGACATTTTTTTATGTGTAATAATCGCGTTTATAAAAAAATATTTTGTTTTTCGGGGTATATCTCATATTATGATTAAAATACATAAATATGGTATATAATGGTAAATAATTTTTGACAAGTTTTATATCGACAAATTAGGCGATTTGTTTTCACATCACAGTCCGCAGAAGTGTGATACAAAAGTAAATAATATAATAAAACAAAATATTTAAAAAAAAATGAATAAAATAAAAAAAAAATTAAAAAATTCAAATTTTTTTTAAAAATTCTTTTATGTCATAACTTTTACCTTTAGAGTCAACGCCAGTTGACGATTTGGCGATATGCAGCTTTTTCGAGTGGCCTTAGTTTCCCATCAATGTAAGATCGGCCACATTCGCAGGGGATCTGGTAGACACAGTTTTTCCCGTCTTTTTGGCTTGTTGGTTTCGTCAGGTTGCTTCTTAAAGTGTCTCTCGAGCTGAATACCGTATTGATGTTGTATCGTTGTCTTAGTCTTCTAATTCTCTCAGATTCTTCTTTGACCTACGGAATGTTAAGTGTTGATTGTGACTCTATTTGCTTTTTTTGAGTATTTGGCCGATTCTTACTATTTTCCAATAATTTATCATCTAAATGCATGGGGTAGTCATTTTTATTGAGGTCGGTCTTGATGTAGTTTCTTTTTTGAGGGCTTCATTTGAGTTACAGATGGTAATTGCTTTATCTACAGGCGCTCTTACTATGCCATGTTTTGGGTTGTTTGACTGATTGGCACTGAAGTTTGGATGGTGTTGCTATTTTCCTTAACGTTGACATCTAGAAAAATAATTGATTGTTCTTCTCTCTCCATGTTAAATTAGGATTGTCGGTATCAGACTATTAATGCGATGTAGGAATTCCCGTGAGTTTATTTGTAAACTTAAAATACCGCACACGGACTGAACGCATCACTGCACTCATCTCAGTTATGCTCCAATGCACCTAGCTAGTATAAATAGAGCTGTAGTTACTGTACTCATTTAGTATTCGCCTGAAGACGACTGGAGTTACCTACCAGTTGAAACGTTGTGATATAAAACGAATAAAGACAATACAAGTCCAAAACTCTTTTATCATTCAAGAAACATCATTGTCTCCAACCTTCAAACAGACAGTGGAAAGTATTATTGAATGAAAGAGTTATAGTAAAGGTAGAATTAATTAAATGATGATGACCCCTCCTTTCAACCTTTTCACCCCTAGAATGATCTAGTAATAATTTTTAAAACTGACGAAACGGTTTCTTCCTTACACTTGGATATACCTATTTTTATTATTCAATTCAAATGCCGAACCCATAAATCATTTAATTACTTTTACCTTTACTATAACACTTTCATTCAATGATATCTTTCACCTTACACTTGTGTGTGCTATCCAGAATTTCATCACTGTTCGCTTTCTTCAATTAGTTTGGTAGTATGTTTCTTTATTATTAAATTTCTGAATACAATCTAAATAACTTTAGTGACCTTTCCTTTCTTAAAGTTAAAGAGTTATTCTCCTAATGATGATTGTTTCTACACTCGAAATATTTAGAGATTCTAACTTTAAAACATTTTTCTAAATATATCAGTGAAGGAAGACTTAAAGTTTCTTGTTTCTTTCCATTTATTAACTAGATAGAAAGTATCATTTTACCTAATAAACTATCTAAATTGTTTTTTAGATATTGCAGAGTCCGATCTAATTTATACTGAAACTCTAATGCAGAGGGGAAAAGAAGACTATAAAGACAAAGAAATTGTGATATTAGGTTAGCCAGGCAATAATAAATAAATAATGCCTTTAAGATAGACCAAGCAATTTATTTATAAACCTACTTTTGAACCGCACTGACATCTCACTGTTCTATTTAATTTATCTGCTATTTAACAGAATAAATATATGATGCATTAGAGAGAGAAAAAACCTTCTATTTGTATTTTTCTGGATTTAGCAAAAGCATTCGATACAATAAAGTTAGTCATAATTTATTGTTGGAAAAAATTGAAAATATTAAATTTAGAGGAAAGCAATTTGAATTAATTAAAAATTATCTAAAAGATACACCAACTTATGTTCCAATAGATAAAGAAAAAAGCTATCCTAAAGTAATTAAGTATGGTGTTCCTCAAGGAAAAATTTTAGGACCAATATTTTTTAATATCTACAGTATGTCCACGGATGGGGTTTACAAGAGGACAAATGGACTAAAAATTGAAAGATACGAAAAAAATCCACTCTTAATAATCGTTTTGGCTTGTCTAGAAAATACGATTCATCATAAGAAACTTCAATTTTTTTATACAGGGTGGGCAAAAACTGCGAAAATGTTATTTTGCTTAACAGTAAACATACCTAATTTTGAAAGAGGAAAAAAATTCACTCTTAATGAATGTGCTTTCTACACAACAAACCGAAGTAGAACAATTCATTAAAAGGTTTACCTATGTAAAAATTATTTCCCAAAAAGTATTCGCTGGCACACCTCTGACTGGTGAACCTAGTTAAAATAATAATGACACTAAAGGTGATAGGTACTTGTTGTCAATGTCTTTATTTAATGAAGTTATTATTTAAGTAGAAATGCTATCTACTGAACAAAGAGTTTTTATAATACAATGTTATGGGGATGGTCAAGTCTCATACCGCTACGTCATGGAACAATTTACCGAGAAGTTTGTATGAATCCCAATAACTAGGATGACAATCTGCAAGTTAATAAAAATGTTCCAGAGAACTGGTTCGGTTTTGGAACTAAAAAAAAGAAGAAATACGACCATGATGATGCTGCTACAGTCTTAGTTCTTCAATCTGTTGAAGAAAATCCTAAGACGTCCATAAGAAATCGTGTTACTCAGTTCGAAGTTGTGAAAAAAAGTCAAATTCAGAAGATTCTTAAATCGAATAAATTGTATCCGTATAAACCGTACTTTAATCAAAGATTGGAAGAGGGAGATGACGCGAAACGACTTGATTTTTGCTTGTGGATAGGAGACAAAATTTTAAGTGGAAATGTTGATTTTTATAAATGTATCATGTTTTCTGATGAATGTACATTTTCTACAACGGAACCGTTACAACTCAGCACGTTAGGTACTGGTCTTTAGAAAATCCCGAATTCAGAATTATGACAAGAAGACAATATTTCACAAAAGTGAACGTGTGGTGCGCGATATCCATCCATGGCATCATAGGGCCATATTTTTTTGATAGCACGTGCAATAGATTATCATATTTAGAAATGCTGGATACATTTTTCAATCATGAGCTCGAAAATCTACCTTTAAATTTTCGACAAAATATGTACTTTCAGTAAGATGGTTGTCCAGTCCATTTTGCTCGTGAGGTTAGAGAATGGCTTGACCGCAGATTTGGTCCAAGGTGGATTGGCAGGAATGGCCCAGTTTTATGGCCCCCAAGAAGCCCCGACTTAACCTTGGCGGATATGTTTTCATGGGGCCGTTTAAAACAAATTGTTTTTGCTACCGCAGTACCAAATGATATTGATGTGCTGAAGGGCAGAATTATCCAGGCTGTCCAATCGATATCATAGGAAGAAATCAGAAATTCTTTCACTTATTTGAGAAAACAATTAGAAAAATGTGTCGAGTATGGGGGTGGAGTTTTTGAATTATGTATGTATTATTTTCATGTTAATAAAAATGTTCGTATTATTACTATGATAATTACTTCATTAAATAAAGACATTGACAACAAGTATCACCTATTCATTCAAGCAAAAACGTTTATTAAGACTTTTTTTCGTATCTTTCAAAATAAAGTATTTTTAGTCTTAAGCAAAATAACATTTTTGCAGTATTTACCCACCCTTTATAAAAAAATTGAAGTTTCTTATGATGAATCGTATTTTCTAGACAAGCAAAAACGTTTTTTAAGAGTGACTTTTTTCTTCGTATCTTTCAATTTTTAGTCCATATGTCCGCTTGCAAACCCCATCCGCGGACATACTGTATATTAACGATTTATTTAATGAAAATTGTGATAAAGAAATTCATAGTTTCGCAGATGATACTGCAATTTTTTATACAGATACAAATTGGGACAACTTAAATAACAAAATAAAAAAATATTTTAAAATTAAAAAAAAATTGGTTTGATTAAAACTAATTTTGATAAAATTAATTATCTCCCTTTTACTTTAAATCCATATAACATACCACAAAATATGAATAGTATTAAAATAAATGATGACATTCAAATTTTGAAAGATAATGAAGTAAAATATTTAGGAATAATCTTTGACAGTATTGACAGTAAATTAAATTGGAATTTTCACATAGAATATCTATAAATCTGGTTGTGTATTGGCTTACTCTGAAAAATTTTAGGTGGAGGTGATGGGGCTCTCTTATATGAACTGCTAAAAGAGAAACCCAAAGAAGTTATTATGTTAGAAATAGATGAAGTTGTAATGAAGGCCTGCTCAAAGTATATGCGATCTATTTGTGGAGATGTCCTTGATAAATATAATGGACCAAATTATAAGGTAAACTCACACACACACCTACCGATTTGTATGTTATCACACGGCTACCAAAACTTTTCAGCAATATCTTTTTAAAGCCGATGATGCTCTTCAATTTAAAATTATTTCACTCTTTAATTTCTTTTTCATTATTCTAGATAATCGTTGGAGACTGCATGACATCTCTAGAACAATATATCAAAGAGGGCAGAAAATTCGACTATATATTTGGAGACTTGACCGATGTTCCCATCTCAGAAAGTCTATCCGGTCAGCTGTGGAATTTCATTAATAAAATATTACAAATGTCCTTTAAAATATTGAAACCTAGTGGCAAATTTATGACTCATGTAAGTAGACAATAGTGTTACTTGCTATTGGAAAAAGATAAAATTTATAACGTTTAAAAAATTATGGAAATCAAATTGTCGTATATAATATCATAAGAGAGAAAATTTTTGCTGTAAAATTTTTGACCGGTATGAAAGTTTGTTGCTTGGCGATTTCATGAGCGAAATTACCAAAAGCAATAAAATTGACTAAAACCAAGAGAACATTTTGCCGATACAAAATTGTCTCTCGAATGATATTCGACAAGACTATTTCACGGGAAAACAATAAAAACACACTGTTTATTTAGCAAACTAGAAACTTTATCTATTTATTACTATCATTAAAAGTACAGTTGTTATAGTATTAGTTGTATCAAAGCATGGTTTTGGGTATGATTGACTTGCATTTGAGAAGTCGAAGGTCCAGAACATGCTTTATTTGTTGTTATGAGATTTTCGATGAGCTTTAGATGATGACTAGGATCTAGCAGCAGATATGGTTTTAGGAAATTTGCATTTGAGTGGCCTGTTAACTTAATCAACTCTTGTTCCCCAACACCTTGTTTAAATAGGGCAGACACAGCAGAAGATCGATGAGAATGATTTGTTATTTTATGCTTCATATCAATTCCAATTTTTTCCGCTAAAGTTTTGATCCACTTAGATACTGTATTTATTCCTAGTGGAGTATTTTTGAACCAACATCCCTTCTGCCAGTTTGGATGAACGGAGAGAAATAGTCTGTCTGTGGAAATGATTGGTCCTCTTTTTTCCAATAATTTTAAAAATAATCTTACAGGGCATACGTCTTTGCTTGATGAATTTCTTACCAACCATTGTCTGTTTTCCAATCTTTCTACCATTTTCTGTTTTTTCCAATCCTTTTGACCCACCTTGAGCTGTCTTGGAAAATATGCTGTTATATTCAATTCGTCCGGTAAATTCTCCCATGGTATCAAACTCCTTTAGAAGATATTGAATTTTACAATTTACGGCCTCATTGCCTCTCCAAGCTATTTCAAATGAGCATAGATGGAAACACTTTTTGTGTGCTTCATCTTCATCGGAGTTTTCTTCATAGTAGCTTTGCATTATTGTTAGTAAATATTTGGTAGATAATGCTTTTGAATTTACTTTCCTGTTTTTCTGAGAACGTTGGAGCTGCTTTCTCTTTGTGTCTCTTGTCATTCGCGCATTTTTAAAGGAAATATCGGTAAAAGGTCAATCTTTATTTCGTATTCTGTGAAATATATTTCTCAAATCATTTTTGCTGTAGTGTTCCATATAGCCTTTACAGAATATTCTTTGTAGTCTTTGCCATTACCCTTCTTCCTATTAAAGGCGTAATCTTCGAGGATTTTCGCCAGTTCCATTACAGTATTACATTTTTCCAGTTTATAATTTCTTACCATTAGTAACTGTGAGAAGTGGGCCCAAATTGAGTTCTTGGACTTCCGTGTGTTAAGTGTGTTAATATTTTTAGCTATCGATTTTTTAATTTCTTGGGTAGATTGGCACCCAAACCTTATATTTTCGTTTAAATTGCCCAATTTGTCTTTTTCAAACCAGGATGACATTTGTCAGACTAACTACAGTTTTTACCTATCATTTATCAAAATTTTGCCGCTTGTTGTTGATTTTGTACAGGTAGATGTAATTAAGAGTTTTTCCACTAGAAAACAGGTCGTTGCTATGATATTTTGCCAGTATAAAACACTCTAGTGAAATAGTCAAAATAAAAATACTAAAAAAACTTTTTTTTATGTGAAAGGATTAAACGAAGAAACATATTTTGAATGTGGAGAGTGTAATTTAAGTAATACAGATAGATCATAATATGTTTCTTCGTTAACTCTATCACATGAGTTAAGGGACAGTGGAACAAAATCACGTTGTTTACCTTTTTATGGGATGGTAAATTATCTCTTTTATTTACAGCTCACTGGAACATCTTCCCAGGAATCCATCGACCTGTACAAACAGCAGCTCGATAATATAAGACCTCCAGTCACTTTCACAACAGACAGTGCCTTCGTGCCTTCTTTTCTAGAAGAATGGCTGTTCTGTCAAGTAAGCTTTATCGACAATAAAGGAAAAAACTTCGAATAACGTAACGTTGAGCTCGAAAAACTTTAATTTGTAGGTATTAGGTTAGAAATATCGATTACGATAGTTGTCCAAGAAGAGTATGCCAAAGATTTTTGTTGTATTTACG
Organism: Polydrusus cervinus; assembly: GCA_935413205.1. Classification (NCBI taxonomy): domain Eukaryota; kingdom Metazoa; phylum Arthropoda; class Insecta; order Coleoptera; family Curculionidae; genus Polydrusus; species Polydrusus cervinus. The sequence continues at coordinate 13,520,320 of OW284517.1, forward strand.
AAACAGATGACACTTTGACAATTTCTCATTTGAAAACTAACCTAAATAAGTATTCATTGGGACAATTTAAATGAAAATAAGATTAATAGTATATTATTAACCAAGGTTTAGACAATTATTATTATTGCCCGAGCGTCGAGTCGCTACGTTCCTCATGAATTAACACGCGAGGGCTATAATATTATAACTGCCCCCCCTAATGCTGCTTCGGGCCCGCTGGTCTAATATAATTTTTTCCACTGCAAACACATTTATTTACAAGACACTTATTTTTGCGGTATTAATAATTATAAAAATGTAGTATACATTTAAAAGATTGCTTCTAAACCTTTTTTATATCAAGTTACCTGTGCTGTGGAATTGGCAAGATAATTTGTTTTTGTCTTGTCCAGTTTCGTTCTTTAGATACCAACCTTAAGTCCATTTTTTTTAAAATGGACCTGGAATTTTAAAAACAGTTTAAGAGACTTCTACGCTTTGGAATCTTAATACAATTTAAAGGTTTTTAAAATCTTAACGTTTTGTCATCAAATATCACATCACTAGTATTTCAAATTATTCTTTCTTTACTATTATGGCGATTATTTTTAGGATAACTTAAATATTAATATCACAATACATTACAAGAAGCTATGGTGTTTAGACCGTTTATTATTACAATAAGATTGACCGTAACAATATAAGTAAGCAAGTTTTTAAGGCGTTCAATGGTTTTTGCCCTAGACCGAAATATTGTAAAACAGGAACAAATTAATGCTCCCAAGCGAAAAAAAGGTAACTGGAGTGTTAGTCCAGTTTCCGTTTCCATGTTAAAAAATGTGAAATCTTAGGAAAACAACCTGTCAAAATCTAAAAATGCCATATTTTAAACGTCAATATCTCAAAAACAATTGAATTTAAGAGTATTCCATACCAGCGTGAAACGCGGCATCGTTTCTTGGATTGTCTAATTGAAAATTTAAGAAAACATTTTTACTAAGGAGTTCATAGGAACTTCTAGTTTGGCGGATGAGGTACCTTTAAAAAAAAAATGAATATATTTTAAAGTTTCAATTATATACCCCCCTATATAATTTAAAATATTATTAAATTGTAGATCTAATACTTCCCTATAGCTCTGTTTTTAAAAAATATTAAAAAGTTAAGTAACTTAGGTGCTATGAAATCCTGCTTTGATAATGGACCACTGTATATTTAAAATGCAAAATTAATATTTTGTCCTCCTTATTTTCGAGCTGCTACAAAACATTTAGATTATGCAAGAAACAGCACCAGTGCTCTTATAAGACTTATTATCAATCGATATTTACAACCGTTATAAATAGTAGAATAGAACATAGATAAGTGCAGTTTTAGTAGAAAATTATCTACAATGTTATAGTTTAATATTTGTTGAAAGGAGTATAGTATACCTTATAATATTTAAGTTAGGGTCTGTTATGTTATAAATATGTTGATGAAAATTCTGGAAGAAAAGGCATACAATTCGAATCTCCTCTATTATAACAAATGTTAAATGATTACCCGTTGGTTGGTTGGTACGTCATTAAAATTATACGAATGAAATCTAAGAAATATGGTCAAAACAAAGTTTAATTTCATAAACATAATAGATACGCATGTCCCGATGTAGGGGTCCCTAAAAGTTGTTTAAAGTTTTGAATCAATAATTTAAATCTAGTACGAAATCAATGTTATAAATACATTTAATGGATCGTTCAAAAGCACTTTACACAATACTTTTATTACCAACTCATACAGGGTGAGTCAACGACAGAGTAAGTTCATTTTCGCCTTTATCTTAGGAAGTGGATACAAATTCGAAATACAAAATTGTAGAGACCATTGAGGTGCACATTTTAAAATTATGGTGGCGTTTACGGGGTGGCCCAAAGAAATGTGGCGAATATAGTTTTTTTAATGGAACACCCTATATATTGTATTATTTTATGATTCCCCACAAAATTCTACGTGTATTTTGTTAATGTCATATAGTAAATTCAATAGTTTTTGGAATATTGACATTTAAAATATGGCATTTTCAGACTTTAAAAGGCTGTAACATTGCAACGGTTTATCTTTGAAAAGAATGGTTTTTACCTCCCTCTTAATTTTTTATTCTCCGTCTAAAAGTTTCAACTTCCGTTTTATCATGCCTAACAAAAAAACGGTTTAAACGGTTTAACATGTTAAACCGGAAGTTGTAACTTTTAGGTAAAGAATACAAAATTAAGATAGGAAGGTGAAAACCATTTTTTTCTAAGATGAACCGTTCCAATGTTACAGCCTGTCAAAATATGAAAAAAACCATACTTTAAACGTTAATATCTCAAAAACTATTGAATTTAGATATATGATATTTACAAAATAAATATAGAATTTTGTGGGGAATCAGAAAATAATACAATATATAGGGTGTTCCATTAAAAAAAAAACAAGTTATATTCGCCACGTTTTTTTGAATCACCCCATATACTCCAGTATAGTTTTAAAATGGTCTCTACAACTTTTGTATTCCGAATTTTTATCTAATTCCTAAGATAAAGGAGAGATTGAACTTTACTCTATCGTGGACTCACCCTGTAGATGAATATTTAATTCTTTAGCGTATTTTCATTTAGAGGACTGCAGCAATATTCGTTATTTTTCGACATACCATTAAAAGTTAGAAGTTTTTACAAATAAATACGTATTATAAACTACTTATCAAAAACACAAGAGAACGATAATAAAAGCTCCGAAAAGACCTATTTTTACGAATAAATACATTTTCAAGGCAGAAAAATGTCAAAAAATTATAAGTCAAAATGACAATAAAAAACGATGACGTCGGAAGTCAAGGACAAACTTCCAAAAATAACAAAAATTAAATTGTCAAATCAATTTGCAACTCTTTCTTACAATTTTTTCTCTGTCTAGCACGTTACACTGGCAATAGTGCCCGGAAGACGTTGGGATATGTTTTTATTCACTTTTATTTTAATAATAAATAAAGATGGGAAGTTGTAAATCACGTTGTCGCTTAATCGTCGAACAATGACGCACGAGAAAAGAACCACTGTGAATGCTGTATGTTTTGTTTCTGCAGACGCGAGTGGCGGTAGCTTAGATCAAAATCAAATCAAATCAAAATATGCTTTATTGTTCTAAAGAAATAATCTTGTTAACAAAGCTAAAATATATATACAAGCAGGTGCAACAGAACCATGCTTAAACCTTAAAAAGTACACAATAAAAATAATCAAAGACAAAAACATAACACGCTATAAAACCAACAAGTAGCGACAAACAACTTACGAGTAAATGGCACACAAAACAAATTTTACAAAATGACCAATCCTGTTAACACACTGAGTTAAAATGTGTCATTGTAATACTCAACCAACTCGTAATAGGCTCTCTCCGCCAGTAGTTCCCTTACAGTTCTTTTAAATAATTTAAGGGTAGGAAGGTCCCTTATATATTCCGGAATATGATTATATAGTTTACGGCTTTCATAAATGATTGAGTTCTTGATAAGGGTGGAAGATGGTATAGGCAGATACAGTTCTCGTGACCTTTTAGTATTGTGAGAGTGGTCGGGAATTGGCAATGTGTCTTTGTGTTTGTAAATCATGCAGACCGTTTCAAGAATAAACAGAGATGTTAAAGTTAATATTTTCCTGGATCTAAACAACGGTCTGCATGACTCTGCCATTCACACCACAAACATACCTTAGAGCCCGCTTCTGGAGAACAAACAAGGAGCTCAGGAGGTAGTTACATGTATTCCCCCAGAACACAATTCCGTATCGCAAGTGAGATTCTACCAGTGAGTGGTAGACCTTCTTAGCCAGAGTGGTTCCAATCTCCGCCGATATCAAACGCAAAGCGTAGCATCCCGAAGCCACTTTCTTTGTGAGCTCCAAAATATGAGAGTCGAACTTTAGATACTCATCAATAAAGACTCCTAAAAACTTGGTGTTAGCTTTTTTTGTAAGTAATGCCCCCCCAAGATACAAACCGTCCACGCCACACCGAAAACCCACAATATTGGTTTTATCAAAATTCAGGGTCAAAAGATTGGCATCACACCATTGTTTAATTTTAGTGAGATCAGTTGATCCTCAACATATCAGAATCAAAATCATGCCAGAGAATAGTGGTGTCATCCGCAAAAATCGTAAATTGGCCCGCAATGTCCACTGAAGCAAGGTCATTAATATAAATCAGAAAAAGAAGAGGACCCAACACAGAACCCTGAGGAACACCGTAGTATATGTTACCCTCTTTTGATGTTTTAGAGCCCATAAAGACCTTTTGGGTGCGTCCCTCAAGGTAGGACCGAAACCACTCCAAAACCTGCCCCTTAAAACCGTACACATTAAGTTTGCGCAGCAGGATTCCATGACTTACACAGTCAAACGCTTTTGACAAGTCACAAAAAGCCGCTGCCACAGCCTCTCCAGAATTGAGACCAAAGTAAACATCTTCAAGAAATTTATATACTGCATCGTCAGTGCCTTTCCCTGTCTGAAAGCCAAACTGGCGCGAATGCAAGATTTGATGTTGCTTGAGAAAAGACACGACACGTTCCTTAACTAACCTTTCAATAATCTTTGAAAGTGTCGACAATAAAGAAATTGGTCGAAAATTACTGGGATCATCAAGGGGGCCACCCTTATGGATGGGAATAACCTTCGCCAGCTTCAGGCTATCTGAAAACCTTCCCTCAACCCAGGAATGATTTATCGCACTTGAAAGAGCCTCCAGTGCACAATCAGGGAGGGAGAGAAATATTCTTGCAGAGACACCATCCTCACCACACGAACTTCCATTCTTTATTGTCCCAATGACCTGCATAAGTTCAACTTGATCAGTGGGTCGAAAAAAAAATGATTGATCAATACAAACATGCTTTAAATAATCCAACGGATCTGTATTTGGGTTAAGCTTGGATGTCAGAGAGCCTGCCACAGAACAATAATAATCATTCAAGATATTTGGGGACATATCAGGAACATTCAAGCGTGATTTTTCATTAATACCTCTTATGTCATTTACAAGTCTCCAACCTTCTCTCTGTAAATTGCTGGCCGTAGAAAAATGAGTGGAGTAAAAACGTTCCTTGGCCAGCTTTATTAGTCTATTAGATATATGTAATCACTCAGCGCCACCTGCTTAAGTGCAATTTTCAGAAACATAGAACCAAAAAATTGGGAAAAAATATATAAATTTTTATATAGAAATAGTATATTGTATATCTAGTAGGAACAGTTGAACATTCTCGGACGATCGTAAAGATTGTATGTCGAGGCGCAAGCCGAGACTGACAATACGGAGTCCGGGAATGTAGCTTTTTCTACGAGGTAAACAATTTACTATTTCTATATAAAAATTTGTGTTTTAACTATGGAAACACAGTAATATTGAATTGTCAAGCTTAACACATTTTAGTTTACAAGTAGCCGTACAGAAATAATATTTCCTTACAGTACAATAATAAATATTTCCTAACAGTTATTTTCCGTTACTTAGCAACGACTAAGTGTAAGGAAATATTGACTTTTTCTTTCAGAAATTTGATCAAAAATGGCAATATTTCCGATCGATTTTCGGAAAATATATCTCTTTCTACGATGTGCTCATCTTGTGCAATATTATTGGTGATCACATTTTGATAAAAATCATGAAATATTGGATGTATGTATATGTATGGAAGGAGTACTTGGAGGTCAATGAATTTAAGCCTACCGGAATTGAGAGTCAATTTTTACCTAAAAAATGTGCTTGACTTCGACCTACCTTCCGTCCCACTTGATTGCTATAAGCCGTTTACTTATTTAAAATATTTACAATTTATTGTATTATTAAAGAATTTTCCTGTTAGATCGCTTGTATCCAATAGATCCAGTGTTCTACTTTAATTGTTAAATTAGTAAAATAAGACGAAACTTTTAATAACACCTTAGAAACTATAAGTTCCAACTTTTAAACTCCTTTAGGGAAAAAGAGGGATATTATCTAAAGGGACGGCATGAAGTCCCTGTATTGATATAATATGCATCTTTGTGATGGATTTATTTTCCATAAATTGTTTTAGTTTATTATTATATTATATTGTTATATTAGTATTTTCTGCAAGAGACAACCTTTTTGTTAAATAGAGGGCTAGTGGGTACTATGAATGACACAAAAAATACACACAATTTGTTTTTATCGGAATATCGATTGCTACTTTACCAAAATAATATCTTATAAACTTAAAACAGATATATTAAAATTTTTTAAATTGCTCATAACTTTAAACCGACTGAAAATATGGATAGTGACATATAAGACATGTAGATACGAAATTTGATTTTCTACATGCTAGTAAGATAAAATACAGGGTGTTCCTTTTGCCAAAAATGACTTATGCACATTAATCTAAATGGTCCTATTGGCACAATTTTAAAAACACACTGTATGATATACGTATAGTTAACTTACGGAATTTGAAGATCTATTATATGTAGTTAAAAGCTTACAAAATTTTAAATGTTCCTTATTCTTGGCCTTATTAGTTTCAAAATTACTAAACTTTCTTCATGGTAAAGTTTTCATATAAAAAAATACCTTTATTATTCATATATAGATTAATATTATAGTCTATACGAAGTCAGTGTAAACAGCATAAACACTAAAACTCTATTAATAGCTGGGTTTTCCTTTATAAAAAATCGAATACGACGATGGAAATGAAAAAATATTTAGTTATATCTTTCATAATACTACTAAAAGATCATATTAATGCTCCTGAGTTGGACAATGTATTAAAAAAGCTTTACCCAAAGAATTTCGACAGGGATCAATCAAAGGGGCTTGTCTTGTAATCCCGCCCTCATTTTGTCATGACAGTCCACGTAGACTTTCGACGAGGAACCGTCAATAAAGATTATGATTAAAGAAAAAAAGGAAAGACAACAAAGTCTCGGTCTCAACAAATATAATTAAGTGGTTACACGTGTTTCACCCTTTCGGGCATCATCAGACCTAAAACAAAAGACCTAACTAACAGATACACGAATAATTAAAGACCACTAATTACCCAGAATTTAAAACAAAAAGAAACAGTTACAACATTTTAAATTCTGGGTAATTAGTGGTCTTTAATTATTCGTGTATCTGTTAGTTAGGTCTTTTGTTTTAGGTCTGATGATGCCCGAAAGGGTGAAACACGTGTAACCACTTAATTATATTTGTTGAGACCGAGACTTTGTTGTCTTTCCTTTTTTTCTTTAATCTATATCCGGTCTCTTTGAGAAATATGGACGATTTCTTCGAAGATTATGATTGTTATTTCAATACAAAGCCATAGGAAACTGATCGTACCCCAATTTCCATGCTGTTTACACTGACTTCGTATAGATTATAACAAAAGTTACTTAGGTTTTAATAAGGTGTGCAAAAATGCTAAAATATATACGGTATTATATTTGAAATACCAAAGTTGGCCAGTACTTCCAGCTTCCAGTATAACCTGAAGTGAACAAATGTCAAAATATAATATTCTAATAGCTCAAAATCAATTTGCTACCAGATTCTTAAGAAGATAACTTTACTCGTCTTCAAAATGTTCTAGTAGGTTACCCATCGTGAATTACCCTGTAGGAAGGTTACGTTATTTCCAGTTACGCTGTTGAATCACAGTAGTTCATAGTGCGCGCTAGCCCTTAAAGTGCGCTTTTTTAGGATTGTTACAATGTTTCGTTATTACCAAATGTGCCATTGATTTGATTGTTCCTATCGCCAGATCGTGCATGCGATAATGGTATTGGCCTTGATATGAATAAAATGTATTTAAAAGTTATCGTATTTTCTATTATTTTAAATAATTAATTTTAAGGAATAACATGCTAAAAACAATAGACACTTCTGGCCAAGTTATAAGGACGTTTAGAGCGATTCAGTATCTTCCTTTTTACGGCCCTGTTATTTCCTTATACAGAGTGATTCCTAAGTTGATACTTCTTTTTTAGCTGTGTATAGAAAGCATTAAAATAAACATTTTCAAATACCATTTTTCAAAAAAACTCGAAAATAAGGTACTTACATTCATTTAATACACTATGAATCAAATACGGTCCTGCCTAACTTAAACAATGTTTTTTTGACGACACTTACCGTAATTAACTTGCTTCAGAAAAACATACCGCAGCGGATTGCCAAATAACTGACTACCGAACCGTAAATTGCATGACTAATAAGACAAACAAAATAAAGTATAGCAGGCTACGTTTTGATGAGGAGGCTCGCACTTAGATTTTTTACTTCTGTATCTCGCCTATTTGTAAGTTTTTTGAAAATGTTGTTTATTTTAATGACTTCTTTCTATACACAGCTAAAAACGAGGTATCAACTTAGGAATCACCCTGTATATTATTTTATTTCCTGTTTTGAAAAGATCAGAAACATCATAATAGTCACATTCTGATCGTACAATGGCCCAGTCACGCAACCATAAAATATGTTCGAACGGCACTCAGTGGGCGTAACTAGAACTGTGTTTTATGACTTTGTACTTGGTTAGGAGAGCGAAAAAGCGCCGTAGGCGAAAAATTGTCATGTTCACGCCCAAAGTTCGTTAAAGATTCACCCAACCACTAGCAAATTACGAAAATTAAATTATTCTACCTCTAACCAATTAAACTATTACAGCGCAATGCTGTTCATGTCAATTAAAAAAAAAAATAAATTCCAAAAATCGGTATAAAATTTAAACACACCTTTCCCCGGTTTTCGAAAATGGAGAATACGAAAAAGTGTTGACTACAGCTTCCTTTTAGGTACGTATTGTACCCATTACAGCTCAGTGCCGTTCGGGTCAATTAAATCAAAATATCGTTATATTGCTAACTACGCTTCCTAGCAGCATAACGGGCAATTTATAAATTTTTGGAATTTAGTTTTTTTTTAATTGACACAAACGTTACTGCGCTGTAATGGGAACACAAAGCTGTAATTAACACTTTTTTATATTTTTCATCCTCGAAAACGAGGGGGAGAGTGGGTTTCATAGCAGCATAATTGGTAATATCACAATTTTCTGAATTTATTTGTTTTCTAATTGACACTAACCAGTGGCGTATTTAGAGGGGGAAGAGGGCTCCCCCTCGAGCCTATAATAATCTAATTGCAACCTAATTTTTTGTCTCACGCTTGGACTCTTAATTTAAAATTTTAAATAATGTATCCTTGGCTTAGATTACAAAGGTCTTGTAGATTAAGGTTTCGGACGCATATCGTTTTAGTTATTGATTTATGATGCAATTTTAAAGGAAAACTAGTAAAAATAATATTTTATAGTATTTTTCTATTATACAGTGTGTCCAAAAAAGTATGCAACATATGTAAAAGTTTTTTATTACCGATTTCTCAGAAAATTTTATTCCTGATAAAAGTTGGTGTATGCCTTGAAACTATGAATGCATATTTCACATTTCACCTGCGGCTAATAGTAAGGGGGCAAATGCCATTTTTTCGATATTGCATTAAGGGTAAAGTACCTTAGTTATTAGAAATATAGCAAAATCTTATATGGAAATGTTATTGCAAATTAAAAACATAGCCCAAATACGAAATTTGAGTTACGTGTCTCAATTTTTATTTTATTTTTTCTAATCTTTAATTTCCCCTAAACGTACGCCTCTGGTTGATTTTTCGTTTACGCAATTTTAATATATTTATCAAATAACTTAAACGTGGGTTTATAATAAAAATACATTAAGTAGTTGCAAACTTTTAAAAACTTTTCAATCAACCGGGTCGGTTTAGATATAAGCGTGTTGCACGCCTACTTAAACACATTTTATCCAACTTCTGTTCGAAACTAAATTATAATAAAATTCAACCCTATTCATAGTACTGGAAATAACTACTAATTTAGTTGTCATTTTCACCCAGTAGGCTAAAGTCCAAAAACCTACTTTAAAAAAATGCATATAAAATATTAAAAAAAAGATTGAGACACGTAACTCAAATTTCATATTTGGGCTATGTTTTTAATTTGCATTTCCATATAAAATTTTGCTGTATTTCTAATAACTAAGGTACTTTACTCTTAATGCAATTTAAAAAAAATAACATTTGCTCCCTTACTATTAGCCGCAGGTGAAATGTGAAATATGCATTTATAGTTTTAAGGCATGCACCAACTTTTATGAAGAATAAAATTTTCTGAGAAATCGGTAATAAAAAACTTTTACATATGTTGCATACTTTTTTGGACACACTGTATACTTGTCTGTTCCGTTTTCCCTTTTTAGAGCTATTTTAAGTAAATTAACAAAAATATAACCCAATGCAATAAAATATGTTTACAACAAAAACAAAAAATAATTAGATATTTATTTTTAAAGAGTAAAATTAAATTAAACATTTTAATTCAAACATTTTTCATGGAGGAAGCGTAATAATTTATAATAAAAAAAAAAATAGTACGGGAAGAAACGAGAATGCTTTATTATGAATATACAAAACGGCACTTAAGAAGGAGTATTTCAAAACCTAACTAGGTATTTGCACCAAAAACTGTTCTTAGATCTACGCTCCTAAAATACATGATTTCTGAAAAAATCATCAATTTTGACGTGGTGAGTGATATTTACTTTATATCTAATCATGAAATCATTGGTTTGATACCAATATTCATATTTTTCACAAATATAAAAATGTTTTTTTTTTAATAAAGAGCCAGCTAGGATTATCAAAAAAAAGCATTTACATAAACAAAATTAATCGAACCATGCAGAGGTGGAGAAGTAATAATTTACTTTTCGAAATTTGATAGAAGTTAGGTGAATTTTAAACGAACTTTGGGCGTAGACCTCATAAAATTTTCGCCTGCGGCTCTTTCCGCCTTCTTTACTAGGTACAATATCATGAAATACATGTACTGTCCCTTTCTCCAGAAAAAAAGTCCTACGACCCACTGAGCCCCCCCTCCCCCCGAGCATATTTTCTAGCTATGCCACTGACACTAACGGTACTGCGCTATAGTGGGTACAGTAAATACCGAACATAAAGCTGTAACCAACACAATAATAATATTCAATCAATCATAGCTTCGTATTTTAGGAATAATAATTTCAAAATTAGCATATTTTACACAGCCTAATATTTTAGCCATCACCATGTATAAAAAAGATATTAAGTGAAGTCACACACATTGTACTTAGTGGTCCAAGAGACAGCATGTCCAATAAAATAAAAAAGGAACGGATTGATCGATCTTAAAGAAAATATGGGCTTTTGAAATTAAAGTTATTTTTTAACTGTTCGGACGCAGTGTACAGGGTGTCCCAAATTCTATGCTCATCATGGGTATCTCGGAAACTATAAGACATACAGCATCGGTCAAAAGTTGCGAAATTTTGTGCCGAGTAATATTCCAAAAAAAATTGAGCTTATTTTTTACTTTTTTAAATATTCGAAAAATGTTAAATTTTGAGTTTTTGTTTTTTTTTTATTTATTTGACTTATTTTAACCGCTACCGAAAACCAAATACGATATTGTTAAAGAAACTTTTTAGCCCTATACTACCGTGTTTTTATAATTTTGATACAATGTTTCGTTTTTGTGGGACTGTTAGTTATCAACTTTAATTTTTTAAATACGGATATGCGTTGTTTAGGTTATTTTTTGAGACCTCTTTAAGCCTTAAATTCTACCATAATAATAATATTTAGACGATTTGATTCCATCTTTACATCAACAGGAATTTGATAATTACTTTTAAATAAATACGGCTCCGGTGTCAATTACTTAACAATTTTTACCAAATACAAAATGCAAAGTAATGCGGAATTTAATAGTTACAGAATAAATTAACTATATTGTCACGATAGGGAACCATAAGATCATAACATTTCATAAATCAATATTTTCCATTTTAATATTTTAATTATTATTCGCGGTAAACACAGGTCATTTCTCGTGCAATATGAAACCAGCGTCAAGATTATTAAACAATTTTAATTAATATTAACATAATATATTTATAGCAGATAATTAGAAAACAAACAAAAATTTTAAATAAAAAAATGAAATAAATGAATGAATATGAAAATGAAAGTTGAGTCTAACCACACAAGCAACACTGACAAAAAACTCAAATTTGGGAATTAATATAAATTTTAACAAAGCATGAAATAAAGTTTAACAAACCAAAGGTGGCTATGACGGAAACTTTATATTTGATTTTTTGGAGTAATTGAGACAACAGAGTTTGAGTTGTGGTTATGTTCAACGTCCGATATTTAAATTGCGGAGGCTAACTCAAAAATGTATTCGAGAGGACACTTATTTGAACACCTAATATAATTTGTTTCCTATATAATATTTTACTCATATCCGGCTATATGCAATATACCCTAAATAAATATCACGGTCGAATTTATTTAAAAGAAATTATCAAATTCCTGATGATGTAAGATGACATCAAAACTTTAAAAAAATATTAACTGTGATACATGATTGAAATTGGGGTTTAAAGAGATTTCAAAAAATAAAATAAAAAATGCAGGTCTGTATTTAAAAAATTTAAGTTGATAACAGGTCCACAAAAAGAAACATTGTACCGCAACTCTAAAAACACGGTAGTATAAAGCTAAAAAAGGCGCTTTGGCAATGTTGTATTTGTTTTTTGTAGCGCATAAAATAAGTCAGATAAATTAAAAAAAAAAAAAAAATAAGTACCTACTCAAAATTTAAGTTTTTTTCGAATATTTCGCAAAGTAAAAAAGAAAGCTCAATTTTTTTTACGATTTTACTGGGCACAAAACTCTGCAACTTTGCCCCCATGCTGTATCTCTTATAGTCTTCAAGATACACATGATGAATTTGGGACACCCTATACATTAATTATTCTATTATAAAATTAATTAATTACATTTTTTTTATATTTTAAAAATTATTATGCAATCACATTAATTACGGTGTTCATACTTTACACAAGACAACAACAATGCTCGTCATAAAACTGCCTAATTAACAGTAATTTAATTTTGAAGAAACAATTCAATTAGCGTGGTAAGTACCTGGTTAAAATAATATTTTATGCGCCAGGTTCTAGGTACTGCTTCAATTTCCTTATAATTTATTATAAACAAGATACAAGGCAATGTGGTGCATATAATATAGGCAAAAAAGCATTGCCTACCCTGGGAACATTAAAACAGAGAGAACATTTTTTTATATATCAGTTTTTATCAGTGTAATCCAACTTTGGCAATTTATCTCTACATTAATATCAGGCCCGGACTGGGATCATTTGAGGCCTTCAGCTAAAACCTGTAAAGGGGCCCTCTACCGGGAGGTCTGGGTGTTGAAAATTAGGTGCTTGAAAATAAAGAAAACGCTTTTTTACACTTTTTTGTAACTTATAAAGAAGAATAAATTCAGCTAGGTTTTTATACGAATATTATGATTTTTGACTTTTGTTAATTTTATTATTCATTAAAATAAGAAATTTACAGTATTTTTAGGATACCACAACACTACAAAACACATGCTGTAGAATTGCTAATAATTACAACGGAGTTCAAAATAAAGTGCAGTATTTTATTCTCCCCAAAGTATTAATGAATTAAGTCAATATTATTTGTGTAATAAAAATAATGACAAACGGATTTTAGGGATTAGAAAAATACTACTAACATTTTTTTAAAAATCCTGATGTGTATTTAACAGTTTACAATGTTGTTATACTAGAATAAAAGGGGCTTAAAATAACTGGGATGATTCAACATTTTACTCCCCTAGGTCTAAAGTAAGTAACAGCTTCTTTGTAAGCAACTCACTTGTTAAAGCTACTTCATCTATTATTTTATTTTTGTCCAAATTATAAAGTAAATCCCTCTCAACCTTAATTTTTTTTTAAATTTATATGCAATATACAGGTTGGTAAACATCAGTTCAGATGGAGTAAGTTCAAACAGAACAGAAAAAGCACATGTCAAACACTAGAAACATTATCTATTTTTAGTTTCAGAGCGTTTTTTGTACGTTATGTGGGGGGCCCCTTGGGCCCGGGGCCCTCCGCGATCGCGGACCTGGCCAGTCCGGGCCTGATTAATATAATGAATATTAAAATTAATCCTATATCATTTTCACGAACGCATTATTTGCTTATTAATATCGTAAACTAGATCCCTGTATAAGCATTCCGTAAGACCGTTCTAAAAGCAAAGATCTCGCTATACATTAGCGTCTTATGCAAAAGCAAAAGAAAGCACTGCTTTTGTACGAGTGGAAGCAAGCGAGAGAGCCGGTAGGCAGTATGGTAGAAAGAGATGTAACACACCCGTCGCAACCTTCGACCTTCCTTCATCTATCAGCCCGCACCAAGAAAGCACGCGTTTGGTAAGTACATTGGTGCCAATCTTCAAGTTTTACCGTAGTTTGGAAAATACTTCGTTTTCTGAATGTAAAATATGAAACACGCCTATATAAGTTTTATTAGTAATTAGATTAGTTAAGATATTTTTAAAGGGATAACGGATAAGGTATCGTAAAATAAAAAGCACTTTGGTGACAATTAAAATATTTATTGCTGATAGGTTCATAATATTTATTTTACATAATAATTGACCTCGTTTGTGGCAACATTGGTTTAATCAGGTGTATGATAGATTTTTAATTTATAATTAGTGTTTTCGGCCTTTTGCTAGACTTCGCGTTTGGGGAAAACAAATATGGAGGCATTAGTTGTTACTATTCCGGCTAACAGCATGTAATATGCAGAACGATCTGTTTCTGGATTAAAAAAAATTCATACCTATTATTTACAAAACACACAGGGAGAGACACGCTTATTTAACAATAATCTCTCTGGAGAGCGACCTTTCGCAGGATTTAAAACGCAAAATAAATTTTTATGACGATATTTTAAAATAATTTTTACGTAAAGACCGCAGTGTTGAACTAATTTACAATAATGTTTTATTCTTCTTCTGTCACAGTGTTCTTTCCACAAATTTAAAAACAAGATATTTTGTGACAAAATTTGAAATTTAGATGCTTGAATGCTACGGAAGGTAAATTTTTGCATACCCTGATTAAAACAGCATTGCGCACCACTGATACAAGGTGTTAAAAAAATTGTATACTTTTTTCTTGAACTAGGTAAACGTTTTTATTTAGCTTTATTTAGCAACATCGGGTTTTACGAAAATTTGAATCAATAGTTAACTAACCAGTAAACTTTGACTATGGCAATTTTTTATTTAGTAACCAGGCAACTTTAATTGTGATTATATGTTATTTTTGCCAGTGATTAATGTCACAATCGAAGTTGTCCGGTTAGTGAAATATAATTGTTTTAGATTTCACTACCGCATGTAAAATATACCTTTTTGGTCCTCCGCTGTCACTGAATTTCTTCAAATTGGGACATACGACTTACTTTAGTTTAAAAATATTGAAGGATTCATTCTTAAACTGTGTTTCTCCTGTAATGGATTTTTACATTTATTTTTAATTTTCGAAATTTACAATAATTTATGCAAATAAGCTTTCATTAGGAATTATTATAGCCTTTTTATACTAACTATAAAAGAGGGTTAAATGGAGAAAAGGTTGCATATTCTAATTCTGGAAAATAAAAAAATATATTCCGATGATTTCCGGAGATAACCGAAAAAAACCGAAAAAAAATAATTTTTGTTTTTATTTTTTTTTTTACAACAAAGAAGTGATTATTTTGAAAACCCAAGAGCACTGAAACTGCTCTAGGTTTTTCAAAATACCAATGTTTGTAAATATATTGTAAAAATAAAATAAAAACTAAAACAGATTTTTTCGGTTTCTTTCGGAAATCTCGGGAAGCCATCAAAATGTTTTCTTTTCTAAAATGTCCATAACTTTCGGAAAACAAAGAAAGTGGTAAATAGTTGGTCACGGTAACGTTAAAATGGTTCATTTCAACCTACTTTATAATATAAAATCTAGCTGTTCGATAAAAATGTTTCCGTTAGAGCTATTTTATTTACAACCTCTGCTTTAAAAAAAGGTGGAATTTCTCAATATGTCTAAGTAGCAACATCTTTGTATTATTCTAACAATAAAATTCTGTATTTAATTTTTATTCTAATGGTGTATCACAAGTTAATAATTATTCGTTAATTCACAAAAAATATCATTAAATGTAATTTCTAGATACGTATGTTGTATGACGAAGTTATGTTGAGTATGCCATGAATAACAATTCATTCATTCCAATTTTTGTTATTATAAAATATCATTTGATATTTTGGTCTAATAAAATAAGCAGAAGTAATGTTTTTGTTTTCCATGGTAAGACTCTATATGGCTTATACGTGTCTAGAAATTACATTTATGATATTTCTTGTTAATTTCTACTGTTAATAATATAATAATATAAATTTATTAACTTGATACACCATTAGAAAGAAAATAAAATGAAGAATTTTATTATACAAGGTGTCCCAGATAAGGATGCAGTCTACAGGAATCTCGTAAACCATATAAGATACAGGAATGGTTAAATTAGAAAAATGTTGCGCGGCCTACTAAATTCTGCAACATTGTGTTTTCAAATTTAAAAAGCTCTGAATGCTTCCGAAGATATTTGGGTAAAATCGAGTCCATATGGGTCAAAATCACCAAGGTGGCGAATTTGGTTTAAACACAATTTTTAATTGTTTAATCTACACTCTTTACTATTTTCTGGAAAACGAAATTAATACACAATATTTTCTCATAAAACTAGCAAAAAATTCATTTTGGGAACGCGTCCCAATACACAATTGCCGAATCAAAATCCTAATAAAACATTATAATAATATTATATGTTATTTTTTAATTTAATTTTGATAACTTGGTATCTTATTGTCATAACCTAATGACTATTTAAAGAACATTTCAGTAACTGTAATTCTTAAGTCTTGCATAATTTTGTCTGGAACTTTAAACGTCATTCTATGAACGCATGCTACGGTGTGGAAAAAAAAGACTTAAAATCGTCTTAAATGGCGCTACTGTGCAGTCTAACAGACAAGTGTATCATGGTGTTTGTTTGTTTTGTGGTGTTTTTTAATAATTTAGTCGGTAAGTCAATTTGAGTTCAGTATTTTAGTAGCGTACATCAATAGAGCATCATTACGGTGACGCCCCCATGTCAATAATTTCACAAAATATACAGATAACTAGTTTTAAATTCATACATACATATATTATTCACTTGTCGATGGTGTCGCCTGACAGCGTTCAAAATGGCGTACAACTGTTCAAAATATTCAACTTTATCGAAACGTCATTCCGGGAATGGTCATTTTGGGAACGTTCTCGGAAATTACACACGTTCCCGAAATGATACACGATTCTGAAATGATTTCTTTGTTCCCGTAATGTTGTTATTTATGGAATTTGAATGTTTAAGCAAGCGTATTGTATAAAAATTACAAAATTTTCATTTATTTATTGATGATATAAATTTTATCAATACTTATAAGTTTAAATCTACAATATCTTAGAAATTATTTTTGGCATCTGATCCAACACTTTTTATAAATACTTATTTGTTTTAGTTTTTATAAAGAAGAATGAAGCCTGAAGAAGTTAATGAAAAGAGCAAATGTAACAAGAAAAAAGGCAATAAAAACAGTGCTGCTTATATAAAACAACGTGAGAAGGCAAATGCAAGAAAACGTAATTTTTTTGAATAAATTAACCGCAGAACAAAAAGAAATTTCAAAAGCCAGAGATAGGGAGTATTATCAGAGGAAGAAGGCTGCAAATAAAGCAAAATCTATAAATAAAATGACTGATAAGGAGAAGCGCAAACAAAGATATTATTGGAAAACGAACTCTAGAAAATACAGATAGAAAAAAAATTGTTAGCAAATATAATACATAAGACTCCATCGCTTTCCGAAAAAGAATGTTACACATCACACTCAACAGAACGTAAAAGAGCAGGCAGAAAAGTAGTTAGAAGAGATAGAGCCAAGGCATATCGCATTATAGTTAAACAGAAAAATAAAATAGTAGACATGCAAAGAAAAATTGACTCATTGAAAAACAAACTTAAACGACAAAAAAGAAAAGAGAGTAGGTTGAAGACAGGTGCCAGTTCTCCATCGCCAAACACCAAAGTTGACAATTTAATCAGAGATACAAATGTGCCTGCTGACGTGCGAAAGAAGCTCTTATTTGCTGAAGTGCTTACCACGCAATTACATACAACTGCTAATACTTAACAGAAGAATCCTATAGGTACTTTTATTTGGTTTATTTATAATAGTCAAACAACCGTAAGAACTACGACAGCGTCCAAAGGTTTTATGGCATTTGTAGTTTTCAAGAAGATTTTTTATTACAATTTATAATTTCTTTTAAGTTTGTTATGAGTTTAGGATTTTTAACTCGCAAAATAAAGTTCCAAATTACTTTAAAGTTGTTTAAATCTTAAAATCTGTGTCATTTTAGGAACAGTTTTGTCATTTCGTGAACGTCGTAATCACTCAGTGAACATTTTGTCGTTTATGGGAACGTCACGAGAATGACATTATTAAATTCCAGGATTAATTTATTTCCATTGACGTAAAAGAGACGGACCCGATATTTCTATTAGGCAATCCAACGATGTGTCAAAATGGAGCTGGATGGCAAATACTGCTTTGTAATAGGTACACGTGACCATAAAAATAATTTTGCTGGTGGCACTTAACTGGTGACTCAATGCTTTTTGCAATCCAACCGCCATATTGAATCACGTGGTTTGGATTCCCTAATTCCCTTTGTACATGTCAGCTTGACGCAAGTTAACGAAAATAAATAAACAAACTTCTACATGTAGAATCTCTATTTCTTTTTATTATCATTCTGTCTCTGCTGTCATTCTAACAGTTTGACGTCTCGTTTGTGCAAAGTATACAATCGACGGACGTGACTCAAAAGTTCACAGACAAAATTTAGGAAAACAAACAGTTCCGTGATCCTCTAATAAAATTGAATTTACTTATTATGCGATTTCCACAAAAAATATGAATCATTTATTAATTGGAAGCAACTGTATATAAAAACGTGCGAAATAAAATTAGTCAATTTGAGGCCCTAAACAATGTTTCGTTATTTCCATATGAAATAAAAAGGTCGTTGGGATGGATATGGATACTTCTTATATCATAAAATAATTATTACCAAGAGTCGTGGTATTAGTACCAATAATGTTTAGTCAACAAATATTTTAAATTTACCATTTACAGAACATGAAAAATTATTGTTTCACTTCATGATAAATATATGATTCCATTCTAAAACTCAAATATTATAGCAGTTTTAGATAACAAAAAAAACTAGCTGTGGCACCCTTTCCAAAGACAGAAAGGTAGATTTTAAGTCGATGTTGGTATAGGTATGATTTAAACTTCTGTATTATTTTTAAAGCATAAAATTAATTGATAAGCGTAAGCGCTATTTTTATAACTATTAGATAGCACCTACCCATATGATATTCAAGTTGACTATATCCAGAAAAACCATGAAATTTTTAAGTATTTTACATACCTTGCCTAAATAAAATAAAAATGATAATTTGAATACATAATTTATTTTTATAAATAACTGTTCATTTACGTGTGCACATGGTTTAATAGTCGCTTTGGCTGTTATGCATTTGCAGTATTGTTTAATATTTATTGAAAAAACGATTTTTCAAGTTTTTTAACCTTATAAATCGACTATATTTATAATTTATAACTAAGAAAAAGCAAACAACAAAAATATTTATTTAAAACACACTAATTTTATGTTTTCCTTCTATGGAGGATCACATATTCTCTCGTCAAAAACCAACAGTAATAATCACCCATCATGTCTGGATCCCATCGTTCTTGGTACCGAATTTACATTGTCCCGATATCTTAATGGAACTTTTCACCCTGCTCATGGCTTACAGTGCCAAATTCTTAGGAAAAAAATGATAAATGAGAATGGAGAAAGTGAATTTTTAATAACATTCGGCAACCAAGTTGTTTGTAGTTTGCAGCCACAACTTTATTATCTACAAATTTTGAATTCCCGGTTGAACTTTACTCCTTTCCGGCCAAATGTTCGTCACATAATGTTCATTCACGGCACGACTATCCCACAAACAAAGAAAACAGCAATATATTCCTCCCAAAAGTCCCGCTAAAATTGCTATAACTTTTAAATCCCCACATATCTTCGGAGCTACCTGTTGATGTGTTATTATCTCCATTGTCTCCCAAAACAATATCTTGCCAATCTTAACGTGCAGTCGGTACTGATAGATCTGAATCGTGAAGAATAGGTCTTACGGAGGAAGGCAAATTCGGATAGTCCATCTTGAGCTTTTCTTTTTTGAACTAACCTTCAGTCTTTGTCATGCAAAAATAGCAATCTTCAAAATGAATGATGAGTTTTCGCCACAGCATTGGAACTGCAATAGGCATACTTTTCTATTTTCTTTCATTTCTAATTTACCGCACACTTTACACACACAATTGCTTTTTCCACTCAAGAATGTTTAAATTTAATACAGAAACACTAAAAACGAACAAATACATGACAGCTGTTAATCAGGTACTGACAAACGTCAAACAGATATGAATGACGGGCGTCCTCAAAAGGGCTCAATAGAAAACACGTTCTGAACGCTCGAACGCAACCTGACGTCCTTGTCTAATTAATACAAAACGACAAAGGTAAATTATACTAATTTTCCGAATTCTCCGAGTGTTTTTTCTGAAAAGTTGTTTACAATGGAGCTAATAACGGGCATTATTTGTGCTTCAAAGACTGTGACCCAACTTCGTATCCCCCTTTGCTTTAATATCCTTGTTTATTTCCATTTTTTATTAATAGCCTAAAAACAAATACTCAAACAATTTACTTCAAATAAAATGGAAATATCTCTACCTGAAATATATGATCAAAAAACAAAACTTTCCTTTCAGAAATAAAGGTCATGCTTCAGAAATGTTAAATTTAATAAATTACTATAATTTTAGAAAATATAGAGCAAACTTTTAAATATTTTTTACTTAATATTAACAAGACCACACTATCCCAAAAATAAATAGTATCAAATTCCTATTCTAAACAAAAATATTCGAATTTTGAATGATGTTCCCTGAATGACGTTTTTAAATACCCTGTCTCTTTAAAATGATATTTAAAATGTAAAATTTGTGCACGCCTGTTTTACACAATAACTATTGATTCCACAGTGTATAATGTAAGGTTATTATTGTGTTTTTATCAAATATTAATTTTTAAAGAAATTTACATTTTGAAATCCCCCACCTTGGTGATTTTGACCCTTATGGACTCTATATTTATATATATAGATGATAGATATAGTTATTATTAAAGTAATGCAATACCAAAAACTCGTCGACTTTCAATAACGGTTACCTTGAAAACGCCAAGCAACAATGCAAATTTAATTTCAATTTCATTGTTTAGCCGACAAACTTCTACAAGAAGTATAATATTAATAGTATAATAAAAATATTGAATTGCAAATAAGTCCTAGTTTTTTAAAAACTGTTATATGACCCAGTCAAGTCTTACGTTGTTTTCAAAGAAATATCAAATAAATGCCAAAAACGGATTTGATACCAAGAGCCAGTGGCGGTTCCTGGTATCTGGACCAACCGATTTCGTGGTTAGGTTCATAAATAATATACACTGTTGCCGCCAATTAAAAATAAATATACTAGGTATAACCTACATTTAAAAGCTGTAAAATTCACATTTTTATTTACGGCAGCTAGGATTACACAACTTAAAATCATCATCCGGTTTAACTAGAAGTGAACTCAACTTTTAAATTTTAAATGGAAACCCCTTATTTTTATTCGATGTTTAAATTCTACAAAAAAGAATGTCTTCAATGACATATCACACTTTATTATTTATTTTAAAAATGGTCGCCTAGATCAATTTTCCTAAAGTGTTCATAACTTTGGTAAAACAGGGTAAGTGGTTAAGTAAAGAGTGGGCCATGGAAACGTTAAAATAGTTTATTTTAACCTATATAATATAAGTTTGACTTGCTTGAGAAAGATGTATCCATGTTACCGCTATTTAATTTACAAACTATTAAGAAAAAAACAAAGCGGAATTTATCGATTTTTTCAAATGGCAACCCATCGTTGTTTTATTATAATATTCTTCATTTAATTTTCTTTCCAATGGTGTATCGCAAGTTAGTAATTATTTATTAGATCAGTGTTTCCCAAATGGTGTTCCCCGGCACACGGGGGTTCCGACGATACGTGCTCGGTGTTCCGCCAAATCTCTTAGTCTTAGTTACTAAGAAATACTTAATCCTAAATGGATGTACTATAGAGTTATATTATCATATTTGACTGGGCTTTATTTCGCTATTTGGGCCGACCTTATTTTCTACCTTGTTTTATTTTGATGATTAGCTCCTTCCTTTACTAAGAAACGCAAAACCCCACGTAACCAAGCAACTAAACAATTTAGGCGTGGTTTCGCGTTTCCTATAGTAAACAAGTAAAGGAAGGGGTTGACGTTGCGATCGTTTAATATTAGAAACGAACAATCCGAGAATGTATTTCTGAATTAAATTATGGATTTATATGGCTGAAATAAAGGTGTCTTAAAAAGCGCTCCGGAAACTCTTATGTTAGAATTAACGAATCTTTATCAAAATGTCATGTATTTTTTTCTATTTGTTTTCATTTTTTAAGTGTTGTAACTAAAATGCGTTCTAAATAAATTGTTTCTTATTGCTATTATTAGTTTCATTTCATCTTTAGCACAGAATAATATCGAGAGGAATATTTTTAACTAAATATACTCAGTCACTTTAAGTAGGTATGTAAAAAAATGTGGTGCTCCGTCTTTCTTGTGACAACTTAAAACTGTTGCAGCCTAATTTAATTGGGAAATACTGTATTAGATAATAGTAGAAATTAACAAGATATATCATTAATGTAATTTGTAGACTCATATAAGCCATAAGAAGTTTTGTTAAGACCAGTCTAGTATGCCGTGTAAAACAAAAACATTATTTCTGCTTTTATTAAACCTAAATATCAAATGGTATTAAATAAAATTACGAAGATTGAAATGAATTAATTTTTTTCCCAAGCATCCTTGACATAAATTCTCGTGGCTTATGCGGGTCTAGAAATTAAATTTGTCACATTTCTCATTAATTTCTACTATAACCTAATAAATAATCACTTATTAACTTGTAATACACAGTAAAAAAAAAGTACAAAAAATTAAATGAAGAATTTTATTATAATAAAACAGAGATGGGTTAAAAAAATCGAGAAATTCCGCTTCGCTTTTTTAAAAAACAGGTTGCGAATAAAATAGCCGTAACGGACGATAAATTTTTTTCAAGGAAATCAATTTTATACTATAAAGTAGGTTGAAATGGACCATTTTAACATTTTCATGGCCTATTCGCTACCACTTACCTTGTTTTATCAAAGTTATGGAGATTTTAGAAAACAAATGATAAAGATGTGATGTCGTTGAAAAGAGCATTTTCTACAAAATTAAATTATCGAATAATAATGATGGGTTTCCATTTAAAATTTACTTCTGACCTCACTTCCGATTAAACCGGAAGTAGGTTTATAGGTTTGAATTGGCCTAAAAATGGCAATTCACACTTTTTTATTAGTAGGTATAGAAGAAAAAGTCGTTCTTTATAAAAACGTCTGGTTGTCTACTACAATTTCGAATCGATTTGCGATTACTATACAGGGTTCGTCAAAACAACTTTTTTAGTTTTTTGATTTTTTTAAATTTCTTATTTTCAATTTCGTGATTTATTACATCAATTTTCATTGTCCTTAAACTACAATTCCGAATATCAGATTTGCGATAACTATACAGGGTTGGACAGAAAAAACATTTAATGATTTATAATTTATGACTGAAGATTCGGCCAGATATAAAATCATATTCTAAGTAAGAAGGCAACAATAGCTGTTTGTTTTTACGTAAATTTATTTTAAACGAAATCCAAAAACTAACAATGTTTTTTCTGATGAACCCTGTATAGTAATCGTAAATCTGATATTCGAAATTGTAGTTTTAGCACAAGCAGACGTTTTTATATGAATGCCTTTTTCTTCTATACCTACTAATAAAAAAAGTGTTTCCTCTTCCAACTCTATCCGTGGACACACTGTATTTCGCAAGGAGCTGGTAACTTTAAAGAAGAATGTAGAAATATTATTCGGATCCGCTTAATCCAGTACATGGTATACAATGTCCACTTAATGTATATTTTTTTACCATCTAATTTATTGACCAAATTCGCACAGTTACGTGGCTGATAAGTGAAGGCGAAAATCTTCCATATCAAAAGTTGTACTCGTGCTGTAGTACTGTCGTGCGGTACGGTAGTAGTAGTAGGTGACCGGACCAGATTTTTATGCTGGTTATTCTGCATATTATTTTTAGTGTGTGCGGTTTAGTGGTTGTACCGTTGCCGGGCTTTGACGGGCACTTGGGTACTGCTTTTTCCGAAGGAATAATTATATAGGAAGTTTTTGGTAAGTTTATTAGTAATATTTATTTTTAATTTTTTTTTACTTTAGGTTGTTAGACTTTTAGACTTAAATATTGATAAGGAATACTAAAACTAATTGGAATGCAATTTTTACTTGTTTTCAGTGAAAAATACTCTTTCAGACTGATTGAGCTTGAAAAGCGCATTCTTTGGATATTTTAACAATGTTTTTTTATTTGATATCCATGGTTACGAGCACTGGTACATTAGCGTCAACTAGAAGTACTTTTTTCAAACTAGTTCATTATTGTGTACTTTATGCCAATGCGAGCCATAAAATACAAAAAAAAACAGTTTTTAGTTAACTTCTCTATATTAATATTAAAATTACATAGTTAATATGAGATTTCTTCGGTAGCAAGTTTTGTGTTGCTTTTTCCGCATTTTTTAGTATTTCGTCGGGAAATTTCCTGCATTTTGACTTTTTAAGTTTGATAGTTACAAAAATTTAATTATCCCAATCAAGTACAGGGTGAGTCAACGTTAGAATAAAGTTCATTTTCTTAAGAACTTTATCTTAAGAATTAGATAAAAATTCCAAATACAAAAGTTGTAGGTAGAGACTATTAAAGTGCACATTTTAAAATTTTGCTGAAGTACACGTGGTAGCCCGTAAAAATGTGGTGAATATAACTTGTTTTTATTTTTAATGGAACACCCTATACAGGGTGCTACAAATTCGTGTGCGTACAAGGGGATCTCGACAACGGTAAGAGATACGAAGATGGTTAAATTAATTCAAAGTTGCGTATTTTAGGGCTTAATAATTTGGTGAAAAAAAGTCTAATTATTCCGAATGCTTTCGGAGATATCCGAAAAACCCCGAAATTTCCATTTTTGGTTTTTTTTGGTCCATTTTTTTGCGCTTTCATTTTTGACTTGGGGAAAAAATAAAAAACACTTTAATAGCCGTTTTTTATGTTCTACAAGATGGCTTTTTTTTTGTTTCACGTTTCGCCTGAAACTAGCATCATCAGATCATAGGTATAAACAGTAAAAAAAAATTGAAATTGTTTTAAAAACAACGTAAGCGCATCACACTAAGATAACTAGACAACAATTACCTTTTCTTCACTTGGGAGTATTATTTTTTTCTGTTTTACAGTATTTCGGTCTAGGTCCAAGGCAAAACCATAGGACTTAAGATATATGTTATATTAATAAAAAATAAAATTACTTCTCATGCATTAAAAACTTGCTAACTTCCTAGAGTACTGTGACGGTAAATCTTTTTGAATAAATAAACGGCCTAAAAACCATAACTTCCTGTAATGTAATTTTAATATTTAAGTAATCCAAAAAATAATTGCCAGGGCTGTAATAGTAAAGAAAGGATAATTTGAATCAGTCAAAGTCAAAAATAAAGGCGCAAAAAATTAAAAATCAAAATTAAAAATTTCGGTTTTTTTTCGGACATCTCCGAAGGTATTTTTTTTTTTTTATTGTCTGGCCTGTTGAAAGTTTTCCAGTGCCATTGAAAATTATATACACACACACACAAATACAATTTTTTTTCACAAAATTATGAAGCCCCAAAATACGCAACTTTGCCTCAATTTATCCATGTTCGTATCTCTTACCGTTTTTGAGATCCCCTTGTACGTACACGAATTTGTAACACGCTGTATATTGTATTTTCTGATCCCCCACAAAATTCGACGTTTATATGACCAAATGACGTTTTAAATATTGCATTTGCAGACTTTGACAGGCTGTAACATTGAAACGGTTTATCTTAGAGAACAATGGTTTTCACCTCCTTAGTTTTTCATTTTCTATCCAAAGAGACCAACTTCTGGTTTACCATGATAAACCAAAAAACCGTTTCAATAAAATTGATTATTCCTATTGAATTTAAATATAGAAAAAATAAGGGGTTTTCATTTAAAATTAAAAAGTTGACTTCAGTTCCGGTTAAACCGGAAGTGGTTTCGAAGGTTTAAATCAGTCAAAAAATGGCAATATAGTTCATACTTATTACCGTCTTATTTTTTTAAATCTTTACTGCTTAAATTAGAAAAAAATTGGACTTTCTTATGTCACCCGGTATAGATATAATTTCACATGGAGCTGGTAACTGAAGAAGAATTACAAATATTGGTCGATTTCTTCAGTTACATATAGGGTGAAAATGTCAATTTGATATTTTCAAATAACAATCCGTACTATACATAAAAACAAATATCGTTGAAGCCCTAATGTCGGGTTGCACAAAGAATTTTATTAAGAATTAACTAACCAGCAGGTTTGACTGTGACATGACATTGGCAGAAATAATTTTTTCACAATGATACTGTTTGTACGTACGGTTACCTTAATGTTTAATTAACTAATCAGACACCTTTCGTTGTGAGTAAATAATGCCTGTCAATGGCCATTATGTCACAGTCAAACTTGATGGTTAATTAATTCTGGGTAATTTGTGTGCAACCCAACAAAAATCTAGTAAATTAACAAATTGTAGAAAGAATCTACTTTCTGTCAGAGCTGGGCAGTGCTTGCCAGCACTTTTATAATACAGTGGTCGGTATAGTAGGTAATTCAAGCCTTTTATAAAAAGTGCTTGGTGCTTGGTAATTTAATTTTGCATTTCAAGCCATTTAAAGTGGTTGAGAACCCACAAAATTACTTTCGTCGATAATTGATAATTGCAAGCACCTACAATTTCCAAAGTACGTACTTGGTGCTTGATGCTAGCAATCACCTTTCCAAAGGACTTGGTGCTCGAAGCACTTTTTGCGAGTCCTTTAGCCAGCTCTGCTTTCTGCTCAGGAAATCCATAAAGCAAAACGGTAATTACTACACGCTTGCAATATGTTTTGTAATAATAATTAATTATTCATATCATAACAATAACAAAGGTCAGATTTAGGTTATCCAATGTGCAATGTGGGCTAGAATCTACACTATACAGTAATTGATGATTTAATTATTCACACCACACAATATACAGTGTGTCCGTTTAAGTTGTCTACATATGTAGGTGCTGTCCCTTTGTCCGTAATAATAATGATGCCGCTAGCAGCTAATTTTGTTACAATTATTATTATTATTTTTGTTATATTAAAGGCCTCTGTAAGTCCTGAACCCTTACCTAGGCTATAGCCTAATAGATAATCCGGCCATATTCGGTGTGTGTGTAGATACCTTCTACACCTAGTTCGTCGCACTAGTTTGTGGGTCATGTAGGTCAATTAGGTCGAAATCTCCGGCTTTAGATTTGGTTGCTTATTATTTCTTGAATTTTCCTATTTAAGCATCCACAGTGGCAAATTATATACTGTACCGTTTCTTTGGCTTGTTCGGAGAGCATAGTTTTTTTTTTTATGCAGCTATGAATCCAGATTTTTGGCCAACAGGTGCCTATGTGGCTAGGTTTTTTCAGAGCAGGAGCGTAGCGGCAAAAAAGGATAAGAAATAATCCAGTTACTAAAAGGTATGGAATTCTTTTTTTAAATTGTCAAGCATTAGGACAAGAAAAAGCTGACGGGATTGCAGAAAATTATTTGCAATCTGACAACATTAAAATTTTGTGTTTTTGCGAAACGTGGTGTAAACCTGAAAATGTTTCTCTTGTGCACTTTAAACATTTTTTAAATGTTACAAATTTTTGTCGCACTATATGAGAGGGGGAGGAGTTGGTATTTGGTGCCATAGTGACGTTACCGTTGCTCCCCTTGAACTCAAATCGATCAATGTATCGAAAAAGATTTTGAAATTTGCGGAATAACGGTTAGTGTTCAACCTAATGAAAAAATTGATCATTTTGACATGTTATCGATCCCCCGACGGCGACTTTGTAACCTTTTGTAATAAACTAGCTCAGGTTTTGGATTTCGTGTATAAACCAAATTTAAAAATAATTTTAAACGGAGATTTTAATCTAGATCCTGAAAGACACAAATGTGATTATTTAATATTAGGTGATATTAGGCAGTTTTAATATCTCTAACATTGTAACTACCCCAACAAGAGGGGATTACATGCTGGACCATGTTTATTCTAACGATGTGCTGGGGTGCACCGTGGAAGACAACTGCATCTCTGATCACAGATCCTTGATTATTGATCTTAATGTTCGACTTTCTTGTACTCATAAATCTCAGAATATTCAAAGGAGGTTTTTTTCAGACAACAATATTCAATCATTCTGTAATAATCTGCTCAATGAAAATTGGTTATCAGTTTATCAGGAAACTGATATAAATATTGCATTCAAGAGATTTCATGAAATATTTATATTTTATTTTAATTTAAATTTTCCATTAAAAACAACTATAATTAACAAAAATAAGAAAAGTTGGATCGCCCAGGAGATCCGGCAATCTAGTAGGGCCCTAAAAGAACTTTTTAAGTTAAGGGAAAGGCTTCCTCGGCAATACAGGGAAGCCAAGAACGCACATTCAACACTGGTTAGGGACACCAAAAGATTGTATTATCAGGGTTGAATTCATAATGCTAAAAATCTAGTTAAAGAGGCATGGAAAGTAGTGAAGGAACTTACCAATAAATGTAATGAAAAAAAGAATTTAGAAATTTTTAATGACGGTCGGTTAGAGAGTGATCCAAAGGAAGTCGCTACCATTTTCAATAATTATTTTAAAAATGCCCCATTAGAAGTGGTTAGTAAAATCCCAGTATCTGGACATCCGGCGGGGGCTGTCATTGAGCCTACGGCAGCTAGTCTATTTTTATATGGATTAAATGAATCGGAGCTTATATCGATTGTAAAGAATAAAATCAAGGACAAAAAATCAGCTGGTTTCGATGAGGTGTCAGGGTGGCTGCTTAAGCAGTGCATTGAACCCATCGCGAATGTACTAACTTATCTAGTAAATATGAGTTTTGAAAAAGGTCAATTTTCGGAAATTTTAAAAATCAATAAAATTATTCCTATTCTTAAAAAAGGTGATGAAAATTTAGTCGAGAATTATCGTCCTGTGGCTCTTATTCCTATATTCTCAAAAATATTTGAATATTGTTATTTAAGTCGACTAGATCCTTTTCTAGAGAAGTATAAGATCCTGTCGCGACATCAGTTTGGTTTTCGTCGGGGACGTTCTACTGTGAACGCAATCCAACATTTTTATAAGCGAATGATTGAACATATGGAGCATGGAGAGTGTCCTGCTGGAGTATTTTGCGATCTCAGTAGGGCATTCGATTGTGTAAATCACCAGTTGTTGTTGGCCAAAATGGAGTCGTTTGGGGTTAGGGGGGTCCCTCTTCAGTGGTTGGGGAGTTTCTTAAGAAATCGGAAGCAGTATGTTTCTGTATCACAGATCGATCCGGTTACAGTAAGAAAGTCATTTCGGGAACGACCTGCGTTGATATAGGAGTCCCTCAGGGATCCGTATTAGCACCGATATTGTTTATTTGTTACATCAATGATCTCTTAGAGAATATAAACCTTGAATGGGCGGCGGCTCTGTTTGCGGACGACTTATCATTCATAGTTTCAGGTTCAAACCACGATGAACTAGAGAACGTATGTATTAGCGGTATGAAATTGCTCCTAGAATGGTTTAATAAGAATTTCCTGTACCTTAATAGCTCAAAAAACACTTATACTAGGTTTCACACTGTGCAGAGTGGACGAAGTCTTGATATTGACCTTGACCTGAAGATTGGTAATGAAAACATTGCCCGCTCGAACTTTTCAAAATTTCTGGGTCTGTCGACAATTGATCAGAATCTTAATTGGAAGGAATATTGTTCTTTGATGTGTTCTAAGCTTAGCGGTCTTTGTTATATGATCAGAAATTTAAGAATCGCTCTTCCTATCGGAGACCTTCTCTCTGTTTATAATGCCTTTGTAGTCTCCCGTCTGCATTTATGGTATTTGTTTTTGGGGGGTCTCCTCTACGTCAAGAGATGTTTTCATAATACAGAAGAGGGTGTTGAGGTGCATTCTTGGCTTTCCACCCGGTACGACCTGTAGGTCACAATTTATGAGACTGGGATTCCTCACCCTTACAGGCGTTTTTATTTACGAACTAAGTAAATTTATTTTTTTAAATAAATCAAAATACTTACAAAATCATGATATTCATCAATATCTTACCCGTGGTAGACATGATTTGCATACGACAGTAAGTAGACTAAATATTAGCAAAAATTCGCCTCACAACTTAGGGCTCGTTGTTTTCAACAAGCTTCCCCAGACATTAAGGATGCAAAAAATCTAAAAACATTTAAAAATCTACTCAGAAGTTTTTTGATTAATCGAGAGTTTTATATAATAGTATGAATGAATATTGGGCACAAGCATGGTAAGGTATGAACCTATAAATCGGTGTTTTATATTTTTATATTTAATGTTTTTTTTTGTTGCTTGTTTGTGATTGCGTTATTTACACTTGATGTATGTATTTTATTGACGGATTCCATACATATTGTTATGTCACTTTGGAAATAAAAATTATTATTATTATTATTATTATTCCCTCCACCGATATTATAATCGGAATTATATCGATTATGAAAGCTTTCTTGGTGGTTTTTTCGATGAGAAGAATATCCGGACGGTTGTGGTCTACTGTTCTATCCGTTATTATTGGCCTGTCCCAGTATAAGAGATATTCAGGGGATTCAAGGATTGGCTCGGGTGAGTATTGGTAGTATGGTGGGAGGTTTTTCCTTAGCCCTAGTTTATGGGCCAGTTCCTTGTGGATGATCTTTGCCACCTGATTATGTCTCCCCAGGTAAGCATTGGGGGCCATAGCACCACATCCCGCCGTGATATGTTCTATCTATAGGGTATTTGCCGTGTAGAGCTTTCTCTTGCCAAGTTACAAGCTGTTGAGTTGGCGGCGCGCGGATGATGTTAGGTAATCCGTTTTGCTTTAAGTTAAGGGCTGTATATCCAGGGTCGGCTGCTACCACTTTTTTAAGAATATTATTATTATTATTATTATTATTATTATTATTATTATTATTATTATTATTATTATTATTATTATTAACACGGTAGAACAGGGTCATCTAACTAGGACTGAACCCGGGTCTATTTTTTGAGTGTCCCTATATTTCTATTAAAATCGATATAGTCACCTTGTTTATGTTTGACCTTACAACCTAAAATTGCCATTTAATAAGCAACTTGGCTTTTAAAACAAAGGAACTGTGGCGTAAAGTTTATGTTTTTTCAATGGAGCATCCTGTATATTTTTGTGAAAGGTCTTTCTTTCTCGGTTCCAAAAAATAAACACTTTGTGTATAGTAACTTAAATCATTTGTAAAATATCAATATATCAAATTTTTTAAAAGTTCGAGTTTAATACGTCTAGAGTGCTTTTAATGGCCGCTGATAACATTTATTTTATAGGACTTAAGGTTTTCTTAGGGCCGGACTGGTGTTCCTCTTATAGTTAATTACCAAATAAACAATATATTTACTTGCTTTTTCATAAAAAGAACACTTTAAAGTCCAACAGTTTAAAACTAGAAAGTCTTCTTCTTCTTCAAGTGCCTTGTCCTCTTCGAACGTTGGCAATCATCAACACTATCTGCACTTTATCCACTGCTTTTCTAAAGAGACTCGCCGTGGTCTCACCATACCACTGTCTCAAATTCTTTAGCCACGATATTCTTCGGCGTCCAGGGCCTCTCTTTCCCTCGATTCTACCTTCTATGTTCAGTTTGAGAAGTCCGTACTTGTCATTCCTAAGTATGTGTCCGAAGTATTCCAACTTTCGCTTTTTAAGTGTGAACATGACCTCTAGATCCTTTGACATTCTCCTGAGCACGTCTACATTGCGTACTCTGTCCATCCAGGAAATTCTTAACATCCGTCGATACGTCCACATCTCGAAAGCCTTTAACTTTTTGCACATGGCGTCTGTCAGAGTCCACGCCTCAATTCCATAGTAAAGAATGCTGAACACATAACAACGTAGCACTCGAGTGCGAACGGAGAGCGACAGATTTCGGCAACACAACACTGACTTCATTTTCACAAATGATGCTCTGGCTTGCTCAATTCGGGCACGAATCTCCTGCATATTATCCCAGTCTTCGTTGATCTGACATCCTAGATATTTGTATGATTGGACGCGTTCGATTTGTTGGTTCTGTACCTAAAGTATACCTCCATCAACTTGGTTCTTACTGATCGCCATCCATTTAGTTTTTTTGGTGTTTAAGTTTAATCCAAACTCTGCACTCCCAGCTGCCACTTTATTAAGTAAAATTTAGAGGCCCTCCAGAGAATCCGCGATTATAACAGTATCGTCGGCGTAGCGAAGGTTGTTAATAGTTACGCCATTAATGGAAATTCCCTCAGTGCAATCCTCTAACGCTCCTTCAAATATTTCGTTTGAGTATATGTTAAAAAGAAGCGGTGAAAGAATGCATCCCTGCCGAACACCCCTTTTGATTCGTACTTCGTCTGACATTTATTTGTCTACTTTGATGTGTGCGGTTTGGTTCCAGTATAGATTTGCGATTATCTGAAGGTCTCTATCTTCCAAGCCTATATCTTTAAGGATTTCCATAAGCTTTTCATGGTGCACCCTATCAAAAGCCTTCTCGTAATCTATGAAGCAGGCATAAACAGGGACCGAAACATCCCTGCATCTTTGAACCAGAACCTGGATACTAAACAGGGCCTCTCTCGTGCCAAACCCCTTACGAAAACCGAACTGGGATTCGCCCATGAATGACTCGCATTTCGTTTATATTCTCTTATGGATGATCTTCAGGAATATTTTTAGGAAATGACTCATCAAGCTGATGAGGCGATAGTCGCTACATTTCCTTGCAGAGCTCTTTTTTGGCAGCGTTACAAATGTTGATCTAAGCCAGTCGAAAGGAATGATGCCAGTTCGGTAGACCATATTAAAAAGTTTCACGATCACGCTTAGTAATTCCTTATCCTTTAAGATTTTAATTACTTCCGAATACATACCATCTGGACCTGCCGCTTTTCTGTTTTTTGATAAAGAGATTGCATGTTGAACTTCTTCCTTAGTTATATCCATTCCTTCTCGTGTGTACTGTTCCGGAGTGTTCGACCTCTCATCCTAAAAAGTATTTTCGATGTAGTTACACCATTGTTTCACTTTGTCGTTGACGTCAAGAATGATCTTATCTTGGCTATCCAGCAGGATACTAGTTTGTCGAGGTTTATATACATCGGCAGCTTCCTTGATCTTCTTGTGCATATTAAAACTGTCATATTTGGCTTCAAGATTCTCGATTTCGCTACATTGTTCATTGAGCCAATTCTCTTTAGCCATTCTGATTTCGTTCTTTATTCTGCGATTTAACTGCTGATTGATTCTTTTTCGAGCGCCTTTCTTCCATCAACTTGAGAATTTCATCAGTCATTCAAGCTTTCCTCCTTATCCTAGTATCACTTGGCAATAATTCCGAGCTTACGCTGATGAAAGCTTCCCTAATATCGGTCCAAACAGTTTCTACCTGGGGACTACCGGACATGTCAATTCTGTTCAGTTTATTGTCTAGTTCGTCTCTGACTTCAGCCAATATTGTTGGGCTTTTCAGTTTTGTCAGATCCGGTCTTGGGCTGTTCATTCTAACTGTACACTTCTTCAGTTTTACCTGGATGTTTGCTACAAGTGGATTATGATCAGAAAGTCTTCGCACAAAATAATAGCAAAATGATATCTAAAAATACCAAATACAAGAACAATACTACACTTATTATTTAACACGTAAACGAATGAATGCCGGGCTCTGTGATATTGAAAGAACGGAGTGAAGACAATTGTATTGATGAAGTACGGTAAGAGATGTACGTGAGCAAGAGCATAAGAAAGAGATCACATACTAACGGCAGTCCATGTCGGTGCTGTAACAATAATCTATTGACGGTTTTTTAGCCGATTGAAGGGCAACGGATCGAAGCATTCAATGTGTATCTTTGACGTGTATGTACATGTAAATATACGGTAAGTTATATATCCATCTCTCATGAATCAAGCCAATGTTCGTGAGAAAAAGCCGTTATTGGAATTAAGGAATTTTTAAATCACATTTTCGCCAACGTTGTTGACAAGAGAATCTTTTAGTCCAGGAGGCAGTGAATTTTTTTTGTACTTATTTTCCCAGTCGGTGAATATCAAATAGTCTGCTCGGATGGTGACACAAAACGACAATTTGTGTGTCTGGCTAAAATTTTCGGATGGGTTCAAAGTCAAGTCCACTTATTTTCCCAGTCATAAATATTTGACATTAATTAAAGTGAGTAATTTTATTAACGAAAATAACAGTCTGGCACATCCCAAGTGGAGGAAAGTCTGTTTGGCTGAAAATTTACGGATGCAAAAATTTGACCGATTTTTGGAATCCGTAACCCTTATTTTCCCATGCTTGAAATTTATCGTATCATTTGGTACGATCATCAGCTATAATCAAAAGTAAGTCTGGCTGATTTACGAAATTGGCAAATGAGTCTGGCGGCATCTTGAAAATCGTGAAAATTACAAAATTTTTGCTCTTATTTTCCCAGATTTGAAAATTTGTCACATGATAAATAATACTATAATTTCATAGAAAATACACGTCTGGCGGTCATTTACAATCACTAAAGCCCCGCCAGACTCACAAGTCTGATAGTTAAATGAGGAGAGGAAGCGGCAGGTGCATATTTAGGTAACGACGCTGGAATGCGAGTGACCTGAGAGCAGCTGCCTAGTACCCTAGATATTTCTCGTGTTTTAGCGAAATATCTACCCGCTCGTTCATCCGTCATTAATATTTTTGTTGAAAATTTACTTCTCTACAATATTGCTTTTTAGTATTGTTCGTTTAATTTATATAATTCCAGAGATAGTCGCGTCTGAATGTAAGAATTATTCGAAATTTTTTATATTTTGACTATATCTCAAAAACTAAACGAGATACACAAAAATGTTAAAATATCTTTTTTGTAGAGAATTAAATTCCCTAAAACAATAGCAATTTTCTCTTATTGCTGATAGTTACAAAGTTATTCGCGAATAAAGTTTTTTGATGACGGACGGACGGACTAAAACCATGTTTTTTGGATTTCTGGGGTCTCAAAACGTTGAGAAAAATGTTTCTTAGCCATAGTCGAATTTTGCCTAAACCAATACTTTTCTTAGCAGAAATTATGAAAATTAAAAACATGTAGAGGTGACAACAATCGCCTGTATAATTGAACATGCTGAATATAGCGCGCCTGTCGAGCGTTGGACGAGTCTGGCAAGGCTGTCGGGGTGTTCCACATTAGCCAGACTATATTTTCAGCTGTTACTATAATATAAACTATCATCTGACAAATTTTTTAGACTGCGAAAATAAGGGCAATGGTTTCGCTAAATGTTTTCCAATTTTCCACCTGCCAGACATATTACCCATCCTCACAGATTAGCCAGACTATTGTTTTTCTTAAATTCACTGTATCTCTCACTAATAGAACTAATTTTATCACTGGAAAAAAAAGAGCAGTATATTTGTACTTTCTGACGCATTTTCCGCCTTAACCCATCGGAACCCCCCCCCCCCACCCCTAAATATATATGAATTTTGCTTAGAATTACAAACCCAATAATTCTATCCATGTTTGCCGACTGGAAAAATAAGTACCGAAAATCGTCACTGCCTCCTGGACTATTTTAAAGCACTAAAAAGGTACGTGAAATAATATGTGATTTACTTATTATTCTATGGCCTAAAAACTACTAACTATTTAATTTGTTGATACGGCAATTAAAAGTACTTACCTTTCTCTTTCAAACAAACTTAAGGTTATTAAAATCGGATAAGTCGTTTAAAAGTTACAACTATTTAAACGATTACACTTTCAATAGCTTCCCCACTCTTATCAAGGTCGGTACGCCAATGAGCCTTAAATCAAAATAATGGCGAATTATCTAAGCTTTTTAATGATATTACCAAAGGTATACCTTCATGTGGGAATTTTCAGAGAAATTTAGAATTTCAATACCTATTTAACTTTCAATTGTGCCCTCTTTCGGCGGCAAAATGTGAAACTTAAAAATTATTTGCAGGATTTTCTCTTAGCCACTTTAATTACGATTTTTTTTCCTGAGTTTCTATGCCCCGTAGTTTCCGAGATTATGCAGGTGGCCATCCGTAATGGGACAACCGGTATATAGGATAGGGTATTTAATAATGTGGGAATTTTCGGAGAAATTTAGAATTTTAACAATTACCTTTTAATTGTGCCCCCTTGTGGCGAAATGCTCAACTAAAAAATTACTTGCATAATTTTCAAATGGCCACTTTAATAATGTGTTTTTTTTCTGACTTTCTATACCCAGTAGTTTCCGAGATATGGCCGGTGGCCAACTTTAATGAAACACCCGAGGGGTCATCCACTAATTGCATTACTGGTACAAAGTGACCCGCATTACTCTGCATTACGCTGCATTACTCTGCATTACCCTGCATTACTCTGCATTACGCTGCATTGCTCTGCATTACCCTGCATTACTCTGCATTATCCTGCATTACTCCGCATTACCTTGAATTACCGTGCATTAGTGACTAATTTAACAACAGCGCAAAATCGTTGGCTATCGCAAGTCTTTTGGCGGCTTATTTTTAAAAGGTTATGTTTACCATCTTGGCAGTTTTCTTAGGCCGTGATTTCGATTTGTGTGCGAGTGTGATTTGTTAAGGACCTTTCTAATAGATATACCTACAAGTTAAGTCTTTATGAATATTAAATATACAGTAAATAGTGAGTATCGGCTGGATGTAATAGCAATTACCTACAAATTTAAAATAAAAGCCTAAAATAAATGCTGCGTTACTTAGAGGCAAGCTTAGAGCATCTATTTGAAAGGAATCAAGCGCGGAATAATACGTATACCTACCTGCTTAATAAAAATGAAATATTTAAAAAAGTATAATAAGGCACCTAAAAGTCAACAATCTGATAAACTGCATTATGTTTTAAAATTGTTGTATTAAGAGGGTATACAACTTTGATTTACTAAGAATGTATACTCGAACCGAGACTCAAACGTATACCAAGTGACGTATAAAAAGAAATGTTGCCGATTAATTTCTTTAGTAAAATGACGTGTTGAAAGCGAGGTAAAAGGGTATTAAACTAAATTAACTAACGAAAGTAAACAAAAAGGGAAATCAAGTGTAGGGGATAGTGTCGTACCTTGAGACCGCTTGGGACTAAATTGTGACTTATTTTTTTAAACAAAAGTTTTTAATGCTATAGCGCTGTATGTATAGAATATATAATTTATAGTCTTTTCTATACAGTGTGATCATAAGTGTGCAACATATGGGAAAGTTTTTTATTGCTGATTTCTCAGAAAACTTTATTCTTGATAAAAGTTGGTGCATATTCGATAATCATATTAGGTGCACTTAATATGTTTGTTTTATTTTGGTCCATTTTGTGGTAAGAAAACCTATAACAATAAAGCATGTAGGGAGTCATAACGAATCAACAAAATACATCCGTTTAAAAACAAAATTAATTTAAATCTTCTTTTAAAACTGCCTCGATAGCTGACATGATTAAAGCCTGGCAGTCAACAGGTTGTCTCTTTTTTGCCAGTTTATGGATCTGAATTTTTGTAAAAAAACTTGTTATTTTATGTCTCAAGGTACAATCTTCAGACTGTCCCAAGGTACAGCACATTACAATGCACTCTGCATTACGCTGCATTACCCTGCATTACTCCGCATTACGCAAAATTTAGAGAAAATCTGCATTACTGGTACACATTTTCGAATAGTGAATGACCCCTCGGAAACACCCTATATATTAAGGTATATATATTATTAAACGTCCATTTCTGACAAACCATGATTTAAACTAAACCTTGAGGTTAAAATCGACTTTAGAAAATTGGTCATTAGTAGAATTGTTGGTGTAATATAACGACTTAATAATAATAATAATAATAATAATAATAAAAATAATTATAATAATAATAATAATAATAATAATAATAATAATAATAATAATAATAATAATAATAATAATAATAATAATAATAATAATAATAATAATAATAATAATAATAAGCTCTACGCGGCAAATACCCTACTGCACTCCAAAATCCACTCATAGATAGAGAAATGTCGCTGAATTGGTTAGAGAAAAGGCAGCTTCACGCTGAAACAGAAGGTTTTATAATCTCTATCCAAGACCGTGTCATTCGAACTCGAAACTATGAAAAAGTAATCTTGAAAAGAAATGTGGAAGATGTGTGCAGAAAATGCAATTGTCCCGGAGAAACGATAGAACATATCACGGCGGGATGTGGTGCTATGGCTCCCAACGCTTACCTGGGGAGACATAATCAGGTGGCAAAGATCATCCACAAGAAACTGGCCCATAAACTAGGGCTAAGGGAAAACCTCCCACCATACTACCAATACTCACCCGAGCCAGTCCTTGAATCCCCTGAATATCTCTTATACTGGGACAGGCCAATAATAACGGATAGAACAGTAGACCACAACCGTCCAGATATTCTTCTCATCGAAAAAACCACCAAGAAAGCTCTCATAATCGATATAGGTTGCCCACTAACACACAACCTCTCTAAAACCGAATCGGAGAAGAAGACCAAGTACTCGAATTTGGCTATAGTGATAAAAATATATGGAAGCTAGATAAAATCGACATAATTCCGATTATAATATCGGTGGAGGGAGCTATGACGAAAAATTTCAAGCCCAACTTGGAAAAACTGGGCCTTTCAGGTTATTTATACCAACTTATTCAGAAAAGCGTCATCCTCCAAACTTGCCATATAGTACGGAAGTTTCTAAACAGTACAGGTTAAGATGAATTTCTTCTCTGTACTGTAAATAACACCAGCCTTACCAACAAAAAGCTGAGAAACAGAACACTGAAAACATAATAATAATAATAATAATAATAATAATAATAATAATAATAATAATAATATTAATAATAATAATAATAATAATAATAATAATAATAATAATAATAATAATAATAATAATTATTATTATAATAATAATAATAATAATAATAATAATAATAATAATAATAATAATAATAATATATATAACTTGTGCAAGTCACAAGAGACCTCTATGAGAAAATACTTCTAAGAATCGAATGGGGAAATTCTTAAAAAAGTGGTAGCAGCAGACACTGGATATACAGCCCTTAACTTAAAGCAAAACGGATTACCTAACATCATCCGCGCGCCGCCAAGTCAACAGCTTGTAACTTGGCAAGAGAAAGCTCTACACGGCAAATACCCTACTGCACTCCAAAATCCACTCATAGATAGAGAAATGTCACTGAATTGGTTAGAGAAAAGGCAGCTTCACGCTGAAACAGAAGGTTTTATAATCTCTATCCAAGACCGTGTCATTCGAACTCGAAACTATGAAAAGGTCATCTTGAAGAGAAATGTGGAAGATGTGTGCAGAAAATGCAATTGCCCCGGAGAAACGATAGAACATATCACGGCGGGTTGTGGTGCTATGGCCCCCAACGCCTACCTGGGGAGACATAATCAGGTGGCTAAGATCATCCATAAGGAACTGGCCCATAAACTAGGGCTAAGGGAAAACCTCCCACCATACTACCAATACTCACCCGAGCCAGTCCTTGAATCCCCTGAATATCTCTTATACTGGGACAGGCCAATAATAACGGATAGAACAGTAGACCACAACCGTCCGGATATTCTTCTCATCGAAAAAAACACCAAGAAAGCTTTCATAATCGATATAGGTTGCCCACTAACACACAACCTCTCTAAAACCGAATCGGAGAAGAAGACCAAGTACTCGAATTTGGCTATAGAGATAAAAAATATATGGAAGCTAGATAAAATCGACATAATTCCGATCATAATATCGGTGGAGGAAGCTATGACGAAAAATTTCAAGCCCAACTTGGAAAAACTGGGCCTATCAGGTTATTTATACCAACTAATCCAGAAAAGCGTCATCCAATCAATAATAATAATAAAAGCCGTCTAGGTTCCGGTTTACGAATTTAGGCTCAGGGTAGAACCTGCCTGCCGTAAAAGGCGGCTAAAAGGTTGGTGGTCCTTGCCTTAAAGGGGCCTACATTGGTCACCGGCTACCGCAGGTAGGCGTAGGAACTGATGTAGTGAAGAAACGGCTGACTCCATGTTAGGGGCGGTTCCTCAACAGCGTCTGTTCCCTATGTTAAGGGCGGCTGTATGTAACCTGGCAGAAGGTATAAATGCAAACCATTTCTAACGAAATGAGTACTGAATTTCACAAGAATATGATGTCGAATTTAGAAAAATATGTACCCCAGGTGGGTTCGCAATCCCACACTGCGGAAGCAGGCAGCCTCACGGATTCTGGGGGAGGCATAAATTCGAATAGTACGAATAATACTAACGGCAGGATGCTAATACAAGCCCCTGCCGACAACCGAACTATTACTCAACATACCATCGGCGAGGAAAACATTATAATGGAGACTAGCTTGCAGCCTGACCCTGTAGTCGATAGAACTGCCGCTGGTCTACCCAGAAGAACAGAAACCGGTCGAATCAAGTGGAGTCGTGACATGAATCGAACCTTTATCAAAACATTCCTCTTGATTAACCACTGTGAAGATAACCCTCGCCCTGGCTGGAGAATAAAACTCCACCGAGAAATAAACCAAATATATCCGAAATTAAAACTGTCTGAACAAAACGTAGCGAGCCGTCAAAGAGCTATTTATGCTAACCACCTGCTACCCCAAGCTGAAATAGATCAAATCCGGCGTGAAGTAGGCAGAACGTTGCACAACCTTCAGCATGTGGAAGAGCTAACAGCACAGCAGGAACACAATAACAAACACGAACAAGATCAAACTATACAGGCTGATACGGACAATACAAACCAAAAATATTTGGAAAATTTGTCCTTATTCGAAAATAGTGACCCGACCTTGAGGCCGAGTATCCCTAAGCTGAAATTCAAGAAAGGAACCCACGAAATACTAGCGAGAGTAAACTTAGCAGCAGGGACGTCCTTTAATAGAACTGAGGACCTCGAGACATTACACAGTGGGTTATATGCTGCAGCAGCAACTGTAATTGAACTCAATGGTCAGGCATTATATCAGAGAACTGATAAGAAAAGTACCAAGAAACAAGTGGAACCTGCTTGGAAAATGAGACTAGAAAAACAAATAAGCCAGTTACGAGCACAAAGTGATATCATTGGAGAACATCTAAGTGGAAACTCTAGCAGCAAGGTTGCTAAAAAGGTTAAAGATATGCTGAAAGCAGAGAGTATTCCTTTAGACAGTCCCGATATAAAACGGCTGCTAACAATCGGAAGAGACAACATTAGACAAAAATGTAAAGCTAAAGGCGCCCGTCTAAGGCGATACAATAAAGCCACAAAGAGGAAGGTACAAAACCAACAGTTCACCACGAACCAAAAAACCTTCTATAGGACACTGAATCAAGAAGAAAATGACGTTACTCCAACTGACATAAATAAAGACCAATTTAATGCATTTTGGAGTAATATTTGGTCTGACGCGTCCCATTTCAATGAAGAAGCAAGCTGGCTCGAAAAAGTTGAAGCCGAGGCTGAAACTTTGCAAGAAATGCCTGAGCCGCAAGTAACATCCATCGACACAAGGGATACCACTAGGAACTTGGCTAACTGGAAATCACCGGGACCTGACCAAATTCATAATTTTCGGCTCAAAACTTTCACCAGCCTACACCCTGTAATCGCAAACTGCTTTAGCAAGGCTCTCCTAAACCCCGAACACTTCCCAGCTCATCTTGCCAGTGGCAATACTTTCCTTTTATTTAAAAAAGGGCAGGTAAACGACCCAAAAAATTACAGACCGATCACCTGTCTGTCAGTGGTGTATAAACTTTTAACATCAGTCATGTACTCAAAAATATACACACACTGCATAAACAACAACCTGGTAGCTGATGAGCAAAAGGGTGGTATTAGGAAAGCTTTGGGTTGCAAGGAACAGCTTACAATCGATGCCGTTATTATAAAACAGGCTGAAGTTAAAAGGCGAAATCTAAATATGTGCTACATTGATTATAGTAAAGCATTCGATTCTGTCCCTCACGACTGGCTAAAGAAGATATTGCAAATATACAAAGTACACCCCCTAATACGTAACATGTTAGGCACCCTAATGGAGCAATGGAATACCAATCTCCATATTGGACAAGAGAAGCTTGGCAATATAAATATATCAAAAGATATATTTCAAGGCGACTCTTTAAGCCCCCTCTGGTTCATTTTGGCCATGAACCCACTGTCCTCACTACTAAAATCAACATCCTACGGATATCGTCCCAACTTAACTGAGAATTTTAGAATAAACCACCTTCTATTTATGGATGATATCAAACTCTACGCTGAAAGCAAAACCCACCTACAGTCCCTAATTCAAATAACCAAGACATTTAGCGATGACATCAAAATGTCGTTTGGATTAGACAAGTGCGCAATCTTGAATGTCGTACGCGGAAAAACTGAACAAAATCGTAGACTGCTTGAAGGCATAGATATACTAGATGAGGACAAAACATATAAATACTTAGGCATCTCCCAAAACCAACAAATAAACCACAACCACACAAGCCTAAAAAGGGAGTTTAAAAACAAATACAAAAGCAGACTAACAAAGCTCTTTAATACTCACCTGAATGCTGGTAATCTTACTATTGCCATCAACACCTGGGCAATACCAATACTTACCTACTCATTCGGAATCCTTAAGTATTCAGACACGGATTTGCACGAACTGGATAGGCTATATCGTCCCAACTTAACTGAGAATTTTAGAATAAACCACCTTCTATTTATGGATGATATCAAACTCTACGCTGAAAGCAAAACCCACCTACAGTCCCTAATTCAAATAACCAAGACATTTAGCGATGACATCAAAATGTCGTTTGGATTAGACAAGTGCGCAATCTTGAATGTCGTACGCGGAAAAACTGAACAAAATCGTGGACTGCTTGAAGGCATAGATATACTAGATGAGGACAAAACATATAAATACTTAGGCATCTCCCAAAAGCAACAAATAAACCACACAAGCCTAAAAAGGGAGTTTAAAAACAAATACAAAAGCAGACTAACAAAGCTTTTTAATACTCACCTGAATGCTGGTAATCTTACTACTACCATCAA
Organism: Polydrusus cervinus; assembly: GCA_935413205.1. Classification (NCBI taxonomy): domain Eukaryota; kingdom Metazoa; phylum Arthropoda; class Insecta; order Coleoptera; family Curculionidae; genus Polydrusus; species Polydrusus cervinus. The sequence goes on from OW284517.1 coordinate 13,564,026, forward strand.
CACCTGGGCAATACCAATACTTACCTACTCATTCGGAATCCTTAAGTATTCAGACACGGATTTGCACGAACTGGATAGGCTTACGCGCAGGCTGCTAACAAAATTCAGATTCCACCACCCACGCTGTGCACTTGAAATAATCTACCTAAAACGAAAGGAGGGAGGAAGAGGTCTCATTAATATATATAACTTGTGCAAGTCACAAGAGACCTCTATGAGAAAATACTTCCAAGAATCGAATGGGGAAATTCTTAAAAAAGAGGTTGCAGCAGACGCTGGATATACAGCCCTCAACTTAAAGCGAAACGGACTACCTGACACGATCCGCGCGCCGCCAAGTCAACAGCTTGGAACTTGGCAAGAGAAAGCTCTACACGGCAAATACCCTACTGCACTCCAAAATCCACTCATAGATAAAGAAATGTCACTGAATTGGTTAGAGAAAAGGCAGCTTCACGCTGAAACAGAAGGTTTTATTATCTCTATCCAAGACCGTGTCATTCGAACTCGAAACTATGAAAAGGTCATCATGAAAAGGAATGTGGAAGATGTGTGCAGAAAATGCAACTGCCCCGGAGAGACGATAGAACATATCACGGCGGGTTGTGGTGCTATGGCCCCCAACGCTTACCCGGGGAGACATAATCAGGTGGCAAAGATCATCCACAAGGAACTGGCCCATAAACTAGGGCTAAGGGAAAACCTCCCACCATACTACCAATACTCACCCGAGCCAGTCCTTGAATCCCCTGAATATCTCTTATACTGGGACAGGCCAATAATAACGGATAGAACAGTAGACCACAACCGTCCGGATATTCTTCTCATCGAAAAAATCACCAAGAAAGCTTTCATAATCGATATAGGTTGCCCCACAACCTCTCTAAAACCGAATCGGAGAAGAAGACCAAGTACTCGAATTTGGCTATAGAGATAAAAAATATATGGAAGCTAGATAAAATCGACATAATTCCGATCATAATATCGGTGGAGGGAGCTATGACGAAAAATTTCAAGCCCAACTTGGAAAAACTGGGCCTATCAGGTTATTTATACCAACTAATCCAGAAAAGCGTCATCCTCCAAACATGCCATATAGTACGGAAGTTTCTAAACAGTACAGGTTAAGATGAATTTCTTCTCTGTACTGTAAATAATACCAGCAATACCAACAAAAAGCTGTGAAAAATAATAATAATAATAATAATAATAATAATAATAATAATATTGGGAGTTGCCTGTCTCCTACCGGACGCGTCCCCAGGTGGCGGATAGGGGAAAGCTCTAATCAGCCTAGCTGACGAGTAGGTGTGAAATAAAATAACACCTGCGGACCAAAAACAGGCAAACCGCTGCTGGGGCCAGCAACCCCAGCAGTGTGACATGTTGACGCTGTAAGGACTCGTCGAAATCGTTACTCGGGCGTGGCATAGACTCAGGCTGACTCCGTTCGGAAGCGCCCTAATGACCGGTCTGTTGCAGGACCCAGTGGAACCGGTGCCGCTGACCTGCAAAAGGCAAACACCGACGCAATGAACAGAAATCGAGAAACAACACCACCCAGCAGAGATGCTTTGGAAGTTCAAGGACATCCAACCACTCTACAGGGCAGACTGCGACAAAGAATAAAATGGACAGATGACATGAATGAATTTCAATATCGCAGCTTTCTTGTTTTAACCAATATGGAAACTAAAACCACAGGATACAGCAAAGAACTACACATATACAAGTAACGAGACAATTCCCAGAGCTTAGGCAAAGAACAATACAAAACATCCTGGACCAAAAACGAGCCATCTTATCGGCAAACAAAATTTCTCCAGAAACAATGGACCGAATAAAAAAAGAAGCCGAACAGGAATTGGGAATAAATCCAACAACACCACCAAGAAATGAAAACCCAACCATAAACGAGCAAAGGGGAGAAATAACCGAAGAGGAAATACAAATACAAAACCGCTTCGAAGAGACATACATGCAATATTACGGAACTATCTCAAACCTAAGACCAAAACTACCCAAACTGAAAGCAAAAATTAGACGAAATACGAATAAAATCATCACACAAATAAACAACATAATAAAGAACAAAATAAAAAACGAAGACAATCTCACCATCATACACAACCTGGCCTACATAGGAGCGGCAACAGTCTCAAAAATCATTGCACCAAAAAAACCCCAAAACAAACAAACCCAAGAAACAAATATGCCACAACCATGACAACGACGAATCAACAAAAAGATAGATGAACTACGAACAGAAATAGGAAGACTAACAAAGGCAAAAGAACCAAACGCAAGTCAAAAGCTAAAGAACAAAGCTCAACAAATAATAGCAATACATAAAAACGCAGAAAATAACATAAATGAAATAACAGACCTACTCAAACAGAAACTTGCTGCCAAATCCAAAAGACTAAGGAGACTTAAAGAAAGTGACCAACGCAGAAAACACAACAAACAATTTAAAGAAGACGAAAGACAATTTTACAGAGAATTAAACCAAAAAACAAACAACGATCAAAAAATGAAAACCCAGATAAAGAAAAAACTAAAACCTATTGGAGCAGTATATGGTCACATGAGAAGAAACACAAACAAACATCAAGGTGGATCAGAGATAAAAAAACAAGAATGCACAACAAAAAACAAATGAACAATCATAACATAACAATAGACGATGTACAAAAAGCCATAAAGAAAACACACAGTTGGAAATCACCAGGAAAAGACGGGCAGCATAACTTTTGGTGGAAACGATTTACAAGCACACACGACAAAATAGCACAACTATTCTCTGAGATTGTAAAAGGACAAGCAGAAATGCCCGATTTCATGACTGAAGGACTAACATACTTACTCCCAAAAACAACACCGACCAGCAGTTACCCAGATAAATACAGACCGATTACATGTCTCCCAACCATTTATAAGATATTAACATCAATTATTACAGACAAAATATATGCACATCTAACCGAAAACAACCTATTAGCAATAGAGCAAAAAGGGTGCAGAAGAAAAACCAAAGGCTGCAAGGAACAACTGATTGTTGACACCATTATAACACAACACAAAAAGAAAGAAAGGAAACCACTGTACACTGCATACGTCGACTACAAAAAGGCTTTCGACAGTGTCCCACACTCGTGGCTACTAGAAGTGCTAAAAATTTATAAAATTGATCCGTTTATTCAGAGCGTCCTGAAACAAACAATGACTAAATGGAAAACAACACTAAGCGTAAACAACAACAAAAACAAATTCACAATAGACAACATAGAAATAAAACGCGGACTTTTCCAGGGCGATGCGCTTAGTGCACTTTGGTTTTGCATGGCAGTGAACCCTCTCTCACACATGCTAAACAAAACAAACAAAGGTACAACCATAGAAAACAACACAATAAGCCACCTCCTCTATATGGATGATCTAAAATTATATGCAGACAACAAAGAAAACATCGAAAAACTAATACAAATCACAAAAACATTTAGCGACGACATACACATGGAATTTGGACTGGACAAATGCCGAATCAATGCAATGGAAAGGGGAAAGTGGAGACAATATGAAGGGTATGACATGGGAGCAGACAAATAGAAGGCATGGAATATGAAGAATTGTACAAATATCTAGGATACCAACAAGCGAGAGGAATAGATCAAAAACACAGCAAAGAAACACTAAAAAACAAATTCAAGGAGAGAATAAGGAAAATATTAAAAACAAAACTAAATTCCAAAAACATGACAAAAGCAATAAACACTTACGCTATATCTATTCTAACCTACAGCTTTGGCGTAATCTCCTGGACAGACACAGAACTCGAAGAGCTCAATCGTGACATCCGTACAATGAGCACCAAATTCCGCAAACACCACCCACGCAGCTCAATAGAAAGAGTAAACATCTCACGAGAAAAAGGAGGGCAAGGAATTATCCACATACCAAGACACAATCAAAAACAAATAACGACGCTCAGAAAATACTTTAATGATGAAGCCACTAATAACCAGCTAAAAAAACGAGACAAAAAATCAACACCGCTAAACCTAGCACAAGAAAATGACGACGAACCAGAGGAAGATAACCTCGAGGATAAGTGGAAAAGAAAAGAATTGCATGGCAGATATCCAGCATCGCTGACACAACCACACATCAACAAGGAAGCATCCCTCATGTGGTTAAAACTTGGATATCTATTTCCCGAAACCGAAGCATTCATTATTGCAATACAAGACCAAGTCATTGCGACACGCAATTATAAAAAATTTATAATGAAAGAACGTATCCCAACAGATAGATACAGAATGTGCAAAGAACAAACCGAATCCATCGATCACATCATAAGCGGATGCCAAACACTAGCCCCAAAAGAATATACCAAAAGACACGACAATGTTGGCAAAGTAATCCACCAAGAGCTCTTAAAAATTCACGAACCGACAATCACCGAAACAATCCCATACTACAAATACAACCCAGAAAGCATCCATGAAACAGGAAACTATAAGATATACTGGAACAGAGAAATAATAACGGATCTTCCCTTACAACACAATAGACCAGACATGGTGTTCACTGACAAAATAAACAAACATACTTACCTGATCGACTTCTCTATCCCGCTTGCCGCAAACCTACAAAAAAAACACAGAGAAAAAATTAGTAAATACTTACCTCTTGCCAACGAAATAAAAGAAATGTGGAACCAAGAAAAAGTGATGGTAGTACCAATCATCATAGGTGCAACTGGAGAAATACCACACACACTCTTCGAAAACCTAAAAAAACTAAACATTAAAGAACAAATATACTACCAGCTACAAAAAGTTGTTCTTATAGAAACCAGCGGAATTGTCAGACGTGTACTAAACGACACCGACAACTGAAACTTGAACTTTTCCAAACCTACCAATCTACCTGCTTTCTTGCAACCAATGCCGAAACAGGATAGAAGCCATATCCATATACAATCTGTGGAACCTGAAAATAATAATAATAATAATAATAATAATAATAATAATAATAATAATAAAATCGCCATTATTAATATCTATTTGAAAAACTTTTTAAAATAATTTTGCAAACCTTCAAATTATTACTAATGATTGGTATTATTTCAAGTGAAAGTGCAACATCACACAATTTTGTAATTGCAGTGTTTCACTTTACTGACAACAAAAATAATAATAGGATGCAAAAATCAAATACCATAATTTTGTTGTTACGAAAATATTTGTTTTATAGTCGAAATATTGAGGTATATGAAAAAATTAAGTACTTTTGATACAACTGGTTGATTTCTGTACAACATTTTTTTAACGAAATTACAGATGGTGTAAGTTAGCAACTATACCCTCACTTCGCATGGTGTCTGATATTAATCAGCTTGAGCGTTTACATTTGTAACGCCCCATTTCTGTCCAGTGGCGGCTTGCGGTCTTAAAAAATGGCGAAGAGTATTTATAGTGCGGGTACCTAAACAAACATTGACTAAAACCCCGTGTAACAAAACGTCTTTCTTACCCTCATTTGTCCAACGACTGAGTTTTCAAAAAATTACAACTATGTCATTAATTGGGTTAATTTTTAAAACACACAACTAAGTATGTAATTGCGCCCAAAAAAAACTGGGACAGCAAAATTGTTGTTGTAGAGTAGCTCCTTGACTATAAGGAATATGTAAAATCTATTGAAGGAAGGTTATCATTGTTGTTATAATTTTTGTCATGGAAGTGAAAAGGTTTAACACCAAAACAACAATACTACATTAAATTTTTAAAAATACGAGGAAAAATGAAAATACGCATTTTGAGTGTTTTAAATATACCTAACAAAAATAAAACAAGACTTTTTAATATCATGTTTATTATGTGTAATTTAAATTTCACTCATATTTAAACCTTAACATAATAATATGTTTTTTAATATTTGGTAGTTGTACCGTTATTATCGATTAAGGCTTATAAACGTCGTGGCATACTTAACCCTAGGTTTCTCGTATACCTACTCTTTATCCTTTGGTTTAATTTATTCCGAGTTCTAGGCTGAAAGTTAATTTATTAATTATACATAAATTTTGTCATCTCACCCCAAACGTTTTCAATTGGGTTGATATCCGGACTTTTCGAAGGCCAAGGCAGAACACGAATTTGATTTTCTTCTAAATAATTTTAAACTATGCGGGCTTTATGTATAGGAGCATTATATTGTTGAAATATAAAATCTTGGCCATATACTGCGTCGACAGATGGTCTCATAACTTGGTTTAGTATGTTGGTTGCAATATAATGGTGCATTGAGCCTCCCCTGCACTATTTGGCAAACTCCTGGGCCCCTTGCACTAATCCAGTCCCAAACGTTCATAGAAAAGAGTCTACTTTAATTAGTCTTATTTGTATATCTTTCATCGTATCTCGTACCAGAAGGCCTATAAACGCCGATGTTCCCATTATTGCATGATTGAAAGTGTTTTTCATCGGAAAATATTACAGTTTCCCATATGTTACCTTGATTTATATATTCATAAGCAAATTCTACTCTTCTCTATTTCTCATGAGCAGCTTTGAGTTCTCCTTTATATTCGTCAGATTCTAGCTCCTACTGATGAGCCATGATATGGCGAAACGCGAATGGGGATGGATCTGACGAAATGAAAGGAAATATTTCTTCTTCTCTATATTTGTTTGCTGGTCAAAAATATTTTATTGGCAGCACAACATTTTTTTATATCCGATCTACGAATTTTTCTACGTGCTGTATTAGCCGAACCAGGAAAATGTGTTTCTTCTTTACCTTTTATTGCTTTTTCGAAAGGATGATCTTTTAGAAAATTAATTCATTCTATATCTTGGCCGTAATTCGAAATTTTGGGCTACCAGAACCGCAAGGATACAGCAAAGAACTACACATACAAGTAACGAGACAATTCCAAACACGTTACAATACTTCCATATTTTGCAATATTGTGCTTAGCCAACAACACGGTATTTTTGCTAATCCCTAATTCATCTGTGATGTTTCTTATTTGATGCCCAACTCTCATCGAGTGTAAATGATCGCTTTTTGCTCAGTGGTTAACGCAGGCATTTCAAAAAATATTTCTTTTACACGTCACTGTCGGTCACAAAATTAAACTAAATTGACAACTTCAAAACAAGATAATAGTATGGGAGATTAAACTACATTTTGCTGTCCCAGTTTTTTTTGGGCGCAATGGTACCTACTGAATTAACTGAAAAATAAAAACAAAACTGACAACTTCAAAACAAGATAATAGTCTGGGAGATTAAACTACATTTTGCTGTCCCAGTTTTTTTTGGGCGCAATGGTACCTACTGAATTAACTGAAAAATAAAAACAAAACTTTTTAATCACACAGTAAATCACGTAGAAACGATATCTAAAATGAATACCTACCATAAGGTTATGCGAACCAATGCTAAAACAATGGTGCATACGACTGATCTATTTTTAAATTGCCCTTCATCATAATGAAAAGTGTTACCTGCTGTTTGCGTGACTGACGTCACGTAACCATAGCAACGGTGAAAATCAAACCATATGTATGTTTTCTTCACTTGCTTTGAGCTAACGGACACGCTCACTGGGGCTTCAAAATGCATGAGTATTTATAATTATTGTCTATCGGAGTTAACCGTGGCCCTATTATGCATAGCTACATTCGGATTAAATTAATATTATTAATTCGAACATAATTATTTTTTAAGGGCTAAAATGGTAGCTGTATTGGTGCATTAATATTTAATATTGTCGAAAATCTTACCTCCTGGTTTTTTTTTTTTGTGAACCTACTTCACCTGACGAGCCGCCACTGTTTCTGTTATTTGTAATATATTTGGAGGTAGAGTATGAGCCACAGATATATAACATTCTTGTTTACATTTTCGTCTTCCGTAAAAAAAATACCAAAAATATCACCTGTCGATATTACACAGAGATGTATTCAGTAAATTTATATAATTAATACTATAATTAATAATACCGGGTGTCCCATTATGAATGAAAAGATAAACTTATTGCAGAAAATGGTGAGTAGGTAAAAAATAGTCGACACAACAATACACTTTTGGCGTCTTTAGTTCACCGCTTTGAGACTTCAATTACCCTGGACAACGTATTTCATTAAAAAATTTAAATATTAAAAGTAACATGTTTTATAGCATTACTTTTAATATTTAAATGGAATCTTGTACTTCAGCTATGTTCTTTTGGTAGAAAAGTATATACCCAGGTCCCAGGTATGTTTAACCTTAACACGTTTTTGTATTTTTTATGCTTCCTGTATAAAAAGTTAAATTTTTCTTAAAGTAAATCTTATTTATTTTACAAGCAAGAACTTTTGTAAAGAATGATTTTTTCTTATTATTAATTTTTTGATTCATCTATTCCCTCGTAAACCCCATCCCTGGCCGTCTGCAAAGGGTGTTTCATTAAGGTTGACCATCGGCCATATCTCGGAAACTACTAGGCATAGAAACTAAGGGAAAAAAATCGTAATTAATGTGGCTAAGAGAAAATCCTGGAAATAATTTTTAAGTTCCGCATTTTGCCGCAGTATGGCACAATTCAAAATTAAATATTGAAACTCTAAATTTCTCCGAAAATTGCAACATTAAGGTATACCTAAAGCTTAGACAATTCTGCATCATTTTGGTTTAAGCCTCATTGGCGTACCGACCGTGATAAGAGTGGGGAAAGCAATTAAAAGTGTAATCATTTAATTAACTAACATTTTGTTAAATTACTAGAAAAAAAAGCTTTAATATGAACAAGGTCAATCTTTTTACAGTATTCTTTAAAAAGTTTAAGTATATTTTTAAGAAAAATGAATACGGGAGCGAATATTTGACCACCTCGAGATTTACATGGGAATGTGACTTGTTCGGACGCACCACCCGGTATAGGGAATGCAATTAGTGTTCCTATAATAATTAATGATTACCCATTGTTATTGATCTAAGCTAACTTTAACTTATTAATAACATTAAGAAACAAATTCTGGATAACACCTATTGTAAAAAAAAATATAGTACCTACCTACCATTGTTGACTTAATTTTAATTTTTTCATGGAAATCCGGTGAAAATGTTAATATCCAATTATCTAGAATTTATATCAGAATGTTTATTACAGTTTGTTCTCCAAATTTTTTAAGCGGAATTAGTTAAACCCAATGCGGTAAAAATTTCCTTTACTTCATTTTTTGTTTCTCTCGAGTGGCGGATCGTGGGCAATTACAAGAAGGTTATAGGTAATCAAAATTAAAGTATTATAGTCTATACGATGTCAGTGTAAACAGCAAGAAAATTGGGGTACGATCAATTTCCTATGACTTTATATTGAAATAAAAATCATAATCCTTATTAACGGCTCCTCATCGAAAGTCTACGCGTGTACATGATGAGTCTGTTATGACAAAACCTACGCCTAGCCACTCGCGTCTATTTCCCAACCTATTGCACGCACACCGCGCATGTCAGGCGGATAACTTGATGGCAAAATATTTAAAATATCTGTAGAAATGGGTTTAATTATGTTTTGGTGAATATGTAATTGAGTCGATCGTTACTTGATGAAGATCCATATTAAATAAATACGTAAAAGGAACAACATTAAAGTTTCAAATCTTCACATAAAATTTTTTTTAAATTAATTTATGTGAGGATTTAAAACCTTAATGTTGTTTCTTTTATGTATTTATTTTTATGTTTTGGTGATTTTTTAAGCCATGGTGTGTATCATAGTAGAGGTTCTAGTCCCAATTAAGTTTCTTTTACAAGAATATTTTTGTTATTTGAAGTTTGCCAGTTTGTTAATTTACAGGCCATAATTATAAAATAGAGAGGGAGGGTATTACTCATTAATCAGTAAGTTTTGTCGTCAAGGTTGTAAAGCACCTGCAAAGTAACCTTATCACCACTTTCTTAAATTGTAGAACAATTTATTTGTGCACAGACTGTGGGATGAATATTTATTCCATAAAAGAAAACAATATAGAGGTTATTATGCTGGTCTATATTTCTACATTATTTTATTCAATGGAGCAAATATATTTTTGTTCTACACATAATTCATCTCACAGTCTGTGCATACATACATTTTTTAACATTTAAAAAACTGGTTGGTTTTTACTTTACAGGTGCTTTACGGCCTCAACAATTACAAAATTTACTGATTAATAACCTGCCCCTCCATTTTAATTATGGTCCATAAGATAACAAACGGTAAGCTACGAATAACAATATTCTTGCAAAAAAATTTGATAGAGACTAGAACCTAAACTATGACTCACACCGTGACGTAATAAAACATTAAAAAACAATTAAACCCATTTCTACATATATTTTAAACCTCCCGCCATCAGGTTATTCGATTGACATGCGCAGTGTGCCTGCAATAGGTTGGGAAATAGACGCGATAGTCGCCTAGCCTTCGAGCCGGCCGGATTTAAGCCGCGTTTTCAGAGCTACGAAGTGAAGTTATGACATTAACGGTCCTGATTGGTCGAGATGATGTCGCTGGCGACAGAACGTAGCTCTGAGAACGCGGCTTTAACACCACAAAGAGACCCCTCTACTAGAATAATTTATGTCAAGGTAGAAAGCGAGGGTACATTTTAACGTCTCGCTTGTAGGAAGGTAAACTAATTTTATTCTCCACAGGATGGTGAATGCACTGAATATACCAAAATTTATTAGATTCTAGTCTAGATTATAAGATGACCTCGTAACTGCGGCGGTGGCTCAGCACTCAGCACTCAGCGGTGTCACTGGCATTTGACCGTGGCGTTCCGAGTTCAATCCGCGGAGTGGGCATACGCACTATAAAAAAAAATGTCCGAATTTTAGTAGGTTTAAGAATCTAGGGAATAGTGTAAAGTGAATCATCTCCCGGTGCAAGATTCCGAGAGTTTGCCCTTGAGGAGGGGGGGGGGGGGGGGGTCGTCGTCGCATGATAGAGAATTGGTTGTAATTATCTTCCTGTGTTGGAGATTTTTAAGTGAGGGAGAATATTCGTCAGATATTCAAATGGAGACATGGACTTGGTACCCCTGGAGCCGTTATTGTTCTTCTGTTAAAATATTTTCTTCATAATCATTCTGCTTAAATGTGAGTTTGTGAGGCTCTCTCAGAGCTGTATAAAAGTTACTTCAAAAAAGTAACTAGTTACTTTTTCGATACTTTTGCACAAATGTATCTAGATACTTATAGGAAATAGTTACTTTTACCTAAAAGTGACTTAGTTCTTAGTTACTTAAAGTAACTAGTTATAGTAACTAAGATACTTTTACAATAACTAGTTATATTGATTGTAACTACGATAATTTAAAAGTAACTAAGATACTTTTAAAGTAACTAGTTACATTGATACAAGATATTTTTGAGTAACTAGTTATTTAAATTGTAACTACGAAACTCTAAAAGTAACTAAAGTGCTTTTGAACTAGATATCTACCATAAATTTACCAGGTAGTAATAACTCCTTTTCCTGTACACACTACCACTATTACCATAAGAAAACTAGACTAAGAAGTGTTAATTCGAACAACGAACAAGTAGAATAAAATGCTTTCCAAGAAATTTCGCGTTCTAACCAGTTTGCTGTTTGACGCTCGCGAATCGCCGCTCGTTCCTTTATGAAAATCTGATTAACGGCCGCCGATCGTCCCTTGGTCATCATCTGATGGACGGCACGTGTGTATAATTGGTATCCTAGAGGAACTTTAAAAGTACCTAACTTAGTTACTTTAAAAGGAACTTAGTTACTTTAAAAGGAACATAGTTACTTTAAAAGGAACTTAGTTACTTTAAAAGGAACTTAGTTACTTTAAAAGCATCTTAGTTACGTTTAAAGTATCTAGTTACTTTTTAAGTGTATAGTTACTCCTAAAAAGTAACTAGATACAAGTTACTTTTCAAAAGTAACGAAGTTACAGTTACTTTTGACATGATTCAAAAAATAACTAGGTTACTAAGTATCTAGTTACTTAAGTAACTAGATACTAAAAAGTATTTAGTTACTTAAGTTACTCACAGCTCTGTTCTCTTATAATTTGTTTTCTAACACAGATTAATAAATAATACCTTTTCGAAAGTAAAATTATAATATTTCGCATAAACTTTTTACTGCATAAAAGCAATAAAGAATATACTGTCGATATACTTTTGTATGCTTGAAGTGACCCCTTTGGTTCAAATGGTCTATAACGAATTGAACTAAATATGATATGGCTAATTTTAGTATAGATTTTTTAAAAGAATCTATGCGATTGCTCAATACCATAAATGGCAAGTTTGAAGTGATATTCCAGTCAAACTATTGATTTAAGAAGTACTAAATATTATATCAAATTATAAGTAGCGTTTCTTAATTTCGTTCTAATCTTTACTTCAATTTATGGAGACCGCCTATTATACACCTACCAAAGCCTTTTTACATAAATTATACTAAAGTCTATTTCACTATTTCAGAAAGATGTAGAGTAGTAAAATGGGAAATTCCGTCCAGTTCGGCTCAATTTCGGTGTTGGCCATAGGCGTAGAGGCGTAGGTAAATTTTGTGAATTAAATTATTTATGATAACCAAAGAAAAAAAAAAGGTAATTTGATAAAGAGAAACTATTAGGTATAGCAAATTTACACAAACTACGTTTTATGAAATATGCCGTGAAAGATATAGCTGAAAAACATAGTATAAAAGTGCTGCGCACACCGCCATATCATTGCGAACTAAATCCTATAGAACTTATATGGACACAAGTGACAGGATGGTAGCAAGACACAACACGACATTCTAAATGAAAGACGTTAAACTATTGTTTGATCAAGCCATTAATGAAGTGACACTAGAGAACTGGTGAAAAGCAGTTCATCATGTCATTAAACATTTCTGTATAATGTATTTTTTGTATTTTGTATTTTTTTTATAATGTTTAATAAAAAATAAGTGTACTTACCTTATACTATGTACATAATGCACGCCTTTGTCACACCATTTTCAGTATTTGTGAATGGATAAAAATAGTCAAAACCCATAAATTGACCCAAACCCGGGTGGTACTACCTGCACTTGATGAAAATAAAGAATTTTGCAATGACATCAATGTCAAATTATGAAAGTAGCTTAAATATTCGTTGGGTCACTCTGTAGTCCCTTTGCATACCTAATTAGCTTTTATCTCTACGCCTTTCTGAAATAGCATTGCAAATTTTAAGTGAAATACCTTGTATATTGTATTCCTATAATATACAGGCCCTACATGATCATTCAGATTGGTATTCCTGAATAATATCAATTCTTTGTTGTTCTCGCATCAGTCTTGTTTCTAATGAGAATTGCATCAGGCACGCCATCAAGCCTTGAAATTTGCGCTTACATGAATATTATTACTATCATTCCCTTATCAAGACTATCTGTCTGAATGATCGTGTAGGATTTTCCATTATTCAGTACTTCATATTATAACGTTCAAAAATCGATTAGCCCATTCACAAAAAATGTCTGCTACGTTAAAAATCCACTTACAAAAATTATATAATTTCATTTATGAATATTTTTTTTTATTTTCAGATTATACCGTGAAGTGAATGCCCGTCGTCAGACAGTACAATAATTTACATTGCTGCTTGATAAACACATTATTGCTCCACCGTACTGCGGTAACATAATACTAGTTTGGTACTATTATTCTGGTACCAAAGCAAATAATATAATATACACACACGCGCGTGTGTCGTGGACTCTAGTTTGTACTGAGCTCTTGTTGATGTATGTGTGATTGCCTATCGATAGTTCCTACAGTTCATTTTATGTTGGTGGTTGAAGTTCGGCGATTTGCTAGTACTCAAGTACTGTAGTCAATTTTAAACATTTTGGTGATTGTTTAAACCAGAAAGGACACAATTATGATTTTTCCGAGTTTTTCCAGAAAGAAAACATGGTGTAAGTACTTTGGAATAATTTTTTTTTGGTGCCAATTTTTCAATCCACTGTTACAATAACTATTATATAATCGAACTTAAGTTAAAAATAAACTTTTTCAAAATATTCGTTTTTGAAAAAGCTCATTTGTAGCGATACATGTCGAGTGGATACTATTTTTAATAGTTTAAATGGAAAAATAGTGTTTTCGTCATAAATTAAATTATAAAGTTCCTACTAATAAAAAATAAATTTACTATTATGAACAAACAGAAACGAACAAACCCGAGCAAGTATATACCTGTTGTGCCCTTATACAGGGTGAGGATTCTGTGAATAAGATTTCTCTAAAATCCAAAAATTTGTCCTCATATATTTTATATGGGTCTTGCTTTGGTCATATAAAAAAATGGAACTTGAAAGAGGGGACGCAGCCCTTACCATCTTTTTTTTTAATTAGAGGATACCACTTGTGGCACCTATTTGGAAAGCTTACCGAAAAATGAATTTGTCCATATATTGTTTTTACATCTGTCCAAGCATGTGTCAGAAATTTTATAAAAACTAATTTAAAGAACAATTAAACACAACTTTCGGTTTACCATGTTAAACAAAAAAAAAAACGGTTTTAACTGTTGTTAAACCGGAAGTTGTAACTTTTAGATGTTATTTTTTTATTGGTTTTGCTGATTATTATATTTTTTATTAAAATTAATAATTTCTTACGTCGTAATTTAATATTATAAGAAATTATTGTACAGAGCATTATCTTTCTATTAAATTGTATTTAATATAATTTTATGTTACCAGGTAATATAATGTGATTCTATATTATATTATTATGTACAGAATACTAAAAAAAGGTTACAAAAACTGTATAATGTCACCTTTCTTGCATAGCAGTTGTTGAAAATGTGCCCCATGAATCTGTTGCACAGACCAAACCGATGGTAGAACTATTTCCTTACTCTTTTCAAAACTTCTGGAGTCCTTGAACGTATCTCTTCCTGAATCCTTGCCTTTAACTCTTCCAGATTTCTAGCTCTGGTGACATATACCCTTCTTTTCAAATCGCCTCATAAATAAAGATCTAAGAGAGTAATATCCGGAAATTTGGGCGGCCACTCTATAAATCCTTGTAGGCCCATTCACCTATTTGGAAATATAACATTTCATAATTCTCGTACATTTCTTGCAAAGTTTTTAATACCAGATTTTCAAAGAACATTCCCCAATTATGGAAATCTAAACCGAAGGATTTTTTTCCAGCAGGATGGAGCTTCTCCTAACTTTGCAAGAAATGTTAGCCTGGATTCTAGTTTAGTGTTAGTAAGACCTCATTAGATATAAGAAATGTCAGGGAACCTTTGTTAAGTAAAATAGGGAGAATAAATAATACCCTAAGTCAATAATCTTCACTAAGATATATTCAGTAAGAAATCTTTATTTTACTCTACATGTTTCGAACGTATAAACGTTCATCTTCAGGAGAAGTATGATTTGAGATAAATATTAGGAAATAGTGAGTGACACCCTCATAGAGCTTTTGAGGAAGTTAGATTATTAGAGGTAGATGTAAACTTAAAATACCTCGCACGAACTGATCTGCACCCATCTCAGTTATGCTCCAGTGCATCTAGCTACAGGCGCGGATGCAGGGGGGAGGGTGGATGAAGACAGTTTTCTAGTGACGCAATCGCCATTTCGTTTTTTGATCAGTATTTCGTTAATTTTTTCCTTTTATCCAAAAATCGGTCAAATACCGATATTTGATGCATAATTATACCTACAATTTAAGGTTAAACCAATTTGAATTTATAAAGTAATAAAAGCAGAAAATTAAAAATGGACTTATTTCACAAGTTTTCGTTTTTTGCTTTTATTAATTCATTAATCAAAATTTCTTTAGTCCCAAACTATAGGTAATTGCTACTCAAGGACGGATATTTAACCGCTTTTTGAATAAAGCGAAAAGGATAAGAAATATTGATCAAAAAATTAGCGAATGCATAACTAGACTTCATCACTCAGAAGCAAAGTTAAATCTGAAAGTTCATTTTATGGGAAACACAGCTTAATGATGCGTCGTCAGGTGAAGTAGGTCACAAAAAAAAATAAAACCAGGAGGACATTTTTTTGACAATATTAAATATTAATGTACCAAAAAATTTTACACTCGTGCATTTTGACGCGCCCCAGCCGACCGTGTCCATTGTCCATGCGTTACCCTCGGTCTGTGAGTTCAGAGCAGCAAGCCAGCAAGTGAAGACGAAGCCCCAACGTCCAAGTGGCATTTCACCGTCGCTATGGTTATTAATCGTATACACCATTGTTTTAGCATTGATTCGCCTAACCTTAAGGTATTTACTTTAAGGCTTCGCGAAACTTACGGTTATAAATATCGTTTTTTTCGTGATGAGTTTTGTTTTTATTTTTCAGTTAATTCAGTAGTGCACGTACCTACTTAGTTTAATTTTCATTGTGTGTGTACGTAATAAAAATATAAATTAGGCAATGTTTGTTGTACCCGCACTCAGTGGCGTATTTAAGGACAATAAAATATTTTTACAAAAAACAATAAGGTATTATTAGAGAAAAATTAAAGTAAAAATATTAATTGAAACATTTTCTATGGAAGAAGAGTGATAATTTATAATGAAAAAAATAGTGCGGGAAGAAACGAGAATGCTTTATTATGAATATACAAAACGGCACTTAAGAAGAAGAATTTCAAAACCTAAGCATTTACACCAAAAACTGCTATTAGATCAAGCTAAAAGACATGATTTCTAAAAAAAATCAATTTTGGCGTGGTAAGCGATATTTACTTTATTTTTAATTATGAAAAACCGAGCCCGAAAAACGCTGGTTAGTCATACATACGTCTTTTGTTAAAATTTTTGATTGACACTAATTGTTTAGAACTCACAGCGGCAACACCGCATAACTTCTTGGAACCTCCAGCGAGGCGAGGAGAAGCTACAAGCCAGCCAAGCCAGCCAGCCGGCGAAAAAACATCAACGTGAATTATGTTTGGTTATGTGTGTTTTAGTATTGTAAAAAAGTACAAATACAGTCCATTATAAAATAATAACAAAAGTGTTTTAATATTAAACATGGACCATCGAGTCGGATTGTTAACCCGTTAAAAAATCCGAAAAGTAAAGTGTTGAACGTGGAAATCGTACGTACGTCGCGTCGGCCGGCGACATATTTATAGGATAAACTGAAAATTCTGTAAAATAATGAACAACGGACGTTAAAACTTCAGTACAGAATCTTGAAGAGTATTAATAAAACAAGTGTTGTGTTGTACAAAACTAAGAAGTTCTAAAGGGTGAGTCGTTCCAATTTTTTCCTTTATTGTTGCATCCAATCCTAAAATTTCCTTATTTTAATGCTGGCTTGCGTGTACTGGGTAGGGTGGCAATTTGTATAGTATTGAAACGGTAAAATAAGGGAAGAGTGCCCAAATAATTATAAAGTCGTACAGAATTTTTTAGAAATTAATAATTTTAAAATAAATATTACACTAAATCAATTTTGAAATTTGTTAAAAATGGCAAAACCAGAAAATATTCGTAGAAGAGCTACGCTTAAAGCTAAATTAACGATTTTTAATAATTTTTTGCAAAGTTTTGAAGCAAAGTTGAATGACAATATTGTCATAGACTTTGATTATCAGCAAGTTCAGATTAGAAAAATTGCTTTATACGGAGTTCTTTTGGCGGACTTCGATGATATTCAAACACAAATTGAGTGCGATTTAGGAGGTACAGATATTGATTTAGTGGAACGTACAGCGTTTGAAGAACAATATTATGAATTAATGGCTAAAGCTGAACAATATTTAGTAAAGTTTCAACAAAAAGATAAAAGTAGTAATAGTAGTAGTTCGTCTTCAGTTTCTATGCATTCAGCAGTACATAGGAGTATAAATACGTCTCAAAATAGTCAAGGTCATTTTGGTTTTAAACTTCCCCCCATAGATATACCTAAATTTGATGGTAATTTTCAGACTTGGTTAGAATATCGCGATACTTATGAATCTATGATACATTCTAGTGCGGCTTTGAGTAAGATACAGAAGTTTCATTATTTAAGGGGTAGCCTGACTGGGGTGGGGCGGCAGCAATGGTTATAAAATCTTTGGAGTTTTCTGCGAATAATTATGACGTTGCATGGAATCTTTTGTTAGAAAGGTATAATAATCCCCGTATTTTAATTCAAAATCATATTAAAGCATTGTTTAATGTAGAATCTATTCCTAAGGAATCGTCAGATCGTATACGAACCTTAATCGATACTGTGTCTAAACATATGAGATGTCTTGAACAAGTAGATGAGCCTACGGTAGATACATTAATTATTTATTTAATAAGTACAAAACTCGATAGTAATACGTCACGTGAGTGGGAAGAGTACAAGAGTACCAATGATTTAAGTAAAAAGTTACCAACTCTTAATGATTTATAAACATTTTTAAATAATAAGGCTGATTTGTTAGAAACCTTAAAGATAAATCAAATGAGCGTACAAGACAAAAAGCCAAACTACACAAGAGGTCTTTTTACAGCACCACAAAATTGTGCGTTTTGCAAGCAAGTACACTTTATTTCTAAATGTGAAAAAGTTTTACGTTTAAATGTTCAAGAACGTATAAAAAAGGTACAGAGCTAAAATTATGTGTCAATTGCTTAAAATTTTGACACCATAGTAAAGTTTGTAGAGAATTCCCTTGTAGAAATTGCTCTTTAAAGCATCATATGCTATTGCACATTGATAGGCGTCCAATCCAGAATAATAATTCTCAAAATTTAGTATAGTCAAATAATTCAAATAGTACGGAGGCCTCGGCAAATCTTCCAAATAATAGTACAGGCGAAAATGTGCCAAATGTACAGTCTTTTCAGACTTCGCAAATAATATCAGAAAATGATAATACAATATGTAGTATATCGTACAGTCCAACTCAAATACTTCTTGATACAGCCTTAGTACGAGTTTTGGACAAATATAATAAACCACATACTATTCGAGTATTGTTAGATTCAGGATCGCAATCAAATTTTATAAGAACGGATGTAATTAATAAATTAAGATTAAATAAACAAGAAATTAATATGAGTGTAGCGGGTTTAAATAATATGACGTCAAAAATTCGGTATAAAAGTGAAGTTGGGATACAATCATTGCAAAATGGCTTTAATATAAAAATATCTTGTTTAATATTACCTAATATAACCGAACATCTACCTAGTGTAGCTATCAGTACAGAAAATATAAATATTCCAGCGAATATAAAATTAGCAGATCCCTCGTACAATGAGCCCTCTCAAATTGATATGTTGATAGGAGCCGATATATTTTGGACATTAATTTCTATAGGACAAATATCTCTTGGAGTTAATAAACCCGTATTACAAAAAACAAAATTTGGCTGGGTAGTCTCGGGTCCCAGTGGCGTACCCACCAGGGATATTTCAGAAAATAAAGTATCTTGTAATTTTTTACAGAATATTGATATACAACATCAATTAAATCGGTTTTGGGATATCGAGGAAGGGTGTCCTTCTAAATCACCTTAATCGGAAGAAGAACTAGCATGTGAAAAAATATTTGTTGATACGACTAAGCGTTTGTCGGATGGTCGATTTATAGTACAAATACCACTTAAATCTCTCTTCTGATAGTCTCGGTGAATCGTTTGAACAAGCAAAAAGGCAGTTCTTTTCTCTAGAACGAAAATTAGAATCAAAACCTGAGTTAAAATCTCAATATGTAGAATTCATAAAGGAATATGAAGAGTTAGGGCATATGAAAAAACTACAAGATCACAATAATACAGAACAGTCATATTATATGCCACATCATGGCGTAGTACGCGAAAATGCATTAACCACGAAACTTCGTGTAGTTTTTAACGGTTCTATGAAAACTTCTAGTGGGATAAGTTGTAATGAAATACAGATGGTCGGTCCAACCGTACAAAATGATTTAATTTAAATTCTTTTACGTTTTCGGCAGCATGTATATGTATTCGCCGCCGATATAGCAAAAATGTATAGGCAAATTTTAGTTTCGTATAATCAACGACCATTACAAAGAATTCTGTGGCGCGAAAGTCCAAATCATCCCCTAGACATGTATGAATTACAAACCGTTACTTATGGGACAAGTGCGGCTCCCTTTCTTGCAATCCGGTGTTTGATGCAGCTTGCTTTTGAACATGAAAAAATAAATCCAGAAATATCAAAAATTATAAAAGAAGAATTTTACGTTGACGATCTGTTAACGGGCGCAGATACGATTGAAAAAGCGGCAGAAATCGCACGCGAAGTTACTAAGGTACTTAGTAAGGGTTGTTTTAATTTGCGTAAGTTTTATTCAAATGATATTCGCGTTTTAAAATATGTGGAAACGTCCGAATCCATAAATAATTTTGTTAGTTTTGGAGAAAACGAAAATGCTAAGACCTTGGGATTAATTTGAAATTGTCACGCTGACAACTTAACGTATAATATAAATAACTCATCTAACGAATATCCCATTACAAAACGTACTATTTTAGCGAGTATTGCGCAAATATTTGATCCGCTCGGGTTATTGGCGGTATGTATAATAAAAGCAAAAATTTTATTGCAACAATTATGGTTAGAAAAATTAACGTGGGATGAGGCGGTACCTATTCAAATATATACTGCGTGTTTACAATTTCGTGATGAACTTCCAGTTCTAAATCAGTTGCGCGTACCAAGACATGTTATATGTAAAAATGTTGTAAATATACAAATACATGGATTTTCAGATAGTTCAGAAAAAGCTAACGGTGGATGTATTTATATCCGGTCAACAGATGAAAGTGGTAAGGTACATGTGAGACTTTTATGTGCAAAAGGTAAAGTCGCCCCACTTAAATCGGTTACACTTCCGAGATTAGAACTTTGTGGAGCGTTAGTTTTATCACGGCTCTTAAAAAAGGTTATTTCTTCCCTTACAATTAAGTTTGATGAATGTATATTGTGGTGTGATTCAACTGTGGTACTTGGTTGGTTGAAAACTCCTCCAAATCTATTAAAACCATTTATAAATACGCGTGTTGCAGAAATTCAATCAAATACCAATAATTGTACATGGCGGCATATACCGTCAAAAGATAATCCTGCTGATCTAGTATCCAGGGGATTAAATCCTACACAAGTACTTGAGTCAAAATTGTGGTTTTATGGACCGGAATGGCTTATAGAAAATAATTCACAGTGGCCTTTTAGAATCATAAAAACAGAAAATTTACCAGAAATTAAAAATATTCCGCAAAATTTGCATATAATAATAAAATCGGAATTCCCCTTTAATAGATTCTCATGTTTTCAAAGAATTAAACGGGTGACGGCCTATATAATTAGGTTCATAAAAAATTGTCGTTTGCAGGGTCAAGAAAAAGGTAAAAGAAATACCGGTGTTTTGTCCATACAAGAAATTTCGAACGCTCAAATTATTTTAATTAAAATTGCTCAAGAACAATCTTTTTTCCAAGATATTACGTCTCTTAAATCAAAGGATGATTTAAACCAAAAAAGTAAAATTTTAAGCCTAAAACCATTTTTGGATAAAAATTTAATTTTAAGAGTAGGCGGAAGGTTAACCAATTCAAATTTTGAATATAATAAAAACCATCCAATTTTATTAGATTCCAAACACAAACTGACTAAATTAATTTTTGAATATGAACATACACGTTTATTGCATGCTGGTCCACAGCAATTGTTATCCTCAGTCAGAGATAACTATTGGCCAATAGGAGGACGTAATATAGCAAAAGGTACATATAGATCTTGTATTGTATGCTTTTGACATAATCCCAAGGTTTTACAACCTCTAATGGGAAATTTACCTAAAGAACGCTTACAGTCAGGTTTTCCCTTTAATGTTGCTGGTGTAGATTACGCAGGGCCGTATTTAATAAAAGATCGAAAAGGTCGTGGCGCAAAAATGTTAAAATGTTGGATCGCTTTGTTTATTTGTTTTGTAACACGAGCCATTCATTTAGAGTTAGTTACCGATTTAACTAAATATTCATTTATGTTATCCTTAAAAAGATTCATGTCCCGACGGGGAAAACCATCTTTAATATATTCAGATAATGGTACGAATTTTGTGGCAGCCAATTCTGAACTGTCAAAATTAGGTCATTTTCTTCAAGAAAATAAAGACAATATAATGGAAGCCTTGTCTGTTGAAAGCATAGAATGGAGATTCATACCTCCTCAATCACCTCACTTTGGAGGGATTTGGGAAGCTGGTGTGAAATCTAGTAAATTTCATTTGAAACGTGTTTTGGGCAATACTTTGCTTACTTACGAAGAATTGTATACTCTCCTGGTACAGGTAGAGGCAGTGTTAAATTCCCGTCCCATTAGCCCTATTTGTTCAGATCCTGGAGATTTAAATCCTTTAACCCCGGCTCATTTCCTTATTGGAAGACCAGTGACAGCATTACCAGAACCAGTATTATTAGACATTCGCGAAAATAGACTTAACCGATATCAGTTAATAGAAAAAATGCGTCAGGATTTTTGGGCCAGGTGGCATAAAGAATTTGTGTCTGAATTACAACAACGAGTTCGGTGGAAAGTTAGTCAACCTCAATTAAAAGTTGGAACTTTGGTGATTATAAAAGAGGACAATACGCCAGTAATGAATTGGAGACTCGGACGAGTAATTAGTGTTTATCCCGGCAAAGACGGTATCGTCAGAGTGGCGACCTTAAAGACTTCCAGAGGGGAGATAAAAAGGAGTTTATCAAAAATTTGTCCTTTACCCCTTAATGACTAAGTAGTTACAGTAAAATGTTTAAGTGTTTTAAAAGTTAGTCCTTTCAAGGTGGGGGGCATGTTAAGAAGTCACAGCGGCAACACCGCATAACTTCTTGGAACTTCCAGCGAGGCGAGGAGAAGCTACAAGCCAGCCAAGCCAGCCAGCCGGCGAAAAAACATCAACGTGAATTATGTGTGTTTTAGTATTGTAAAAAAGTACAAATACAGTCCATTATAAAATAATAACAAAAGTGTTTTAATATTAAACACTAATAGTCATACATTTCACAAAAATAAAAAATATTTTTTTTAAAATAAAGAGCTAGCTAGGAATATCAAAAGAAAAAGTAAAAAAAAAATCATTTACAAAAACAAATTTAACCCAACCATGCAGTGGAGGAGAGGTAATAATTTAATTTTCGAAATTTGA
The DNA here is from genome assembly GCA_935413205.1 of Polydrusus cervinus. Taxonomy (NCBI): domain Eukaryota; kingdom Metazoa; phylum Arthropoda; class Insecta; order Coleoptera; family Curculionidae; genus Polydrusus; species Polydrusus cervinus. The sequence continues at coordinate 13,587,228 of OW284517.1, forward strand.
TAGTAAATAGGTGAATTCTTAACGACCTTTTGGGTGTGGCCCCGAAAATGTTTCGCCTGCGGCGCTTTTTCGCCTCCTCCACTGGGTACAATATCATGAAATACATGTGTCTCTTCAGAAAAAAAAATGTCCTACTTACGTCCACTAGGCTCCTCCGAGCATATTTTCTGGCTACGCCACTGCCCGCATTATACCTAGCTCTTCACCATTTTTTAAGACCGCGAGCCGCCACTGTCTTATATTCATTTTAATTAAATTTAATTGTATTTCCCAAGTAGGTACAATTTAGTGACAACGAAGAGTAACAAATTGGTTAATTTATATGCAGATGTAATTTCTTAATTTAAAAATGCATAATTAATTACTAAATATGCATAGCAATAACATGTGTTGTTTAAAGTTTTACTTATGTAATTTTTTATGTCATCCTCATACCACGTTTAAAAAAATTACAAAGTAAATATTCTCATAAATCACTTTTACATAATTAGCGGTTTGCTGCAAAAACCATATATTCATAAGTCATATTTAAAAGAGAAACAAATAATTACATAAATGTATTCCTGTAGGTAATATTTAGAATTTATGGAAAAGTCGAGTGCTTTAAACAAATTATACTATTCGCTAACGCAAAAATCGTGTTCATTTAGATATTTCCTAAAAAATATATTGCCATATAGGATTTCTGGTAATTAAAAAAAGTCTTTCCATTGACTTGTCTTCATCGTTTTTTTATTGTCATTTTGACTTTTAATTTTTTTTACATTTTTGTGCCTTGAAATGTATGTGTTACAATAGTTCTTTTCAAAGCATTTATTATCGTTTTCTTGTGTTTCCGGTAAGTAAAGTATTTATTTATTTTAAAAAGTTCTAACTTTTAATGGTATCTCGCGAAAAAAATTACGGCGATGGCTAGAGTCCTCTAAATGAAGATATGCTAAAAAAATAAATATTGTCGTCTACGTTGCTAAAAATATTGTGCATAGCGTTTTTGAACAACAATACAATCTCGGTAACGTGAACACAAAAATTTTAAGGAGTTCGTATTAATGAAACGTTTATATTATCGAAGTTTACAAAAATACATATACAGGAATACAGGGTGTCCCACAGGGAACCGCTTCGATCTATATATGGAAAATTTTTATAAATTTGACAATATGCTAATGCTAATGGGGGCGACCGGGCTAAAATATTTTCATAATTATAGCATTTCCGGTTATACCGGAAGTAAGTGTTAACTTGCCTATTTTAAATAGAACACCCTATATATTATTACATTATTGCATTCTACGTAAGATTATAGACAGATATTGTATACCATCTCCTATACCTATGTCCAAGCGTTTTTAACATATTTGAATTTTTATGTCAAAAATGACATTTGCAAGTCTTAAAATATTTATCAATATTTTCTATAAAGAGCCTTATTTATTTAATTTAATTGGGACTCCTTGTTATAAAGGACATATTTTTATAGATTTTCTATAATATTTTGAGAACTATTAATACAGGGTTTTTAAACAATAAGATTAAAAATGAAATTGAAAAAACTGCAAAAAGTCTAGATTTTCAAATAGAAACACCCAAATTTTATTATTATTTCTTATTTAGCATTAAAAATAAGGGTAAGTTTGTATAAGGTTGTGTATCCCGAAAATTTTAAGTTTTCGAAATATTGGGAATTTTATATTTTTATATAGCTATTTTGCGGCATATTTCGAGGGGGTCATCCCATGTGACGGCCTGTTTTTTATGGATTTTTTTTCTATGACCAGTAAATAGATAGAGCTTTAAGTTTAATTATCATTTATTAACATATATTTCGACAGTATAAATATAAATTTTAAGCTACAAATATTGTGTAGAACATGAGTTACAGCGTTCTGAACAATCCCGCCTCAAAAAAATTTGCTCGCACTTCCTCCACGATTCCGGCTGATTGGCTTATCTGAAACAAAAAAAAAATTAGCGGCGTTTTAATCTGTAAGCATAAATGCACGGAATGGACTATTATCAAATAAATATGCCAAAAATTGGACTTTTGGTAGACATTTGAAAAAAAAGTTGCGAATTTTGCGTTTTTTGTTTTGTTATTTGCTATAAAAAAATCGAAATTTTGGGAATCTTCAATTGATAATAGTTCATTCCATGCGTTTATATGTGCTGAGTGTACCCTACAAATTTCAAGCCATTCGGTCCAGCCGTTTTTAAGATACGATGAAGAAAAGTTTGAAAACACAGTTTTGAGAACAACGCGTTTAAAGTTTCAAGTCCGCTTAAAACTATGAAAATCTCAACTTACCCTCAATCGGCGATGCCTGGTCCATAGAGTATTCCTTCCTTTAATATTAATAGAAATTCCTTTTTAAGCCTGTTGAAACTTGTCTAAACTTGTATATATGTATAAGAGGGTGCCAGGTATCAAGCCGACTGCCAACTCAGCGCTCCGAACAGCTTCTTCTTCTAACTGCTGTATCTTTAAAACGACTTCGAATTTTAAAAAATTACTTTACTACCGTATTCCAGACATGTTAAGAAAGCAATTTATGAAAAGAAAAAAAAATCGATTTTTTTAGCCCATCACATGGGATGACCCCCTTAAGTTCAGTTACTCCTAGTTGGCTATGACGGCATTGAAAAATAGTCAAACGCTAAAGAAATCTATGAAGCTGTCACTTGCCATTTGACAATTATAAGTAATCATGCCGGGGCGCTTAAATTGTACAAAGAGTCATAGCCAACTAGGAGTAACTGGACTTAAAATCCGCTAAAAAATCGTCATATAAAAATATAAATTGGCAATATTTCGAAAACTACAAATTTTTGGAGTAGACAACCTTATACAAGGTTACCCTTATTTTTAATGCTAAATAAGAAATAATTATAAAATTTGGGTGTTTCCATTTGAAAATCTAGACTTTTGCAGTTTTTTCAATTTCATTTTTAAACTTATTGTTTAAACACCCTGTATTAATAGTTATTAAAATATTATAGAAAATCTATTAAAGCAGGTCCTTTATAACAAGAAGTCCCACTTAAATTAAATAAATAAGGCTTCTTTATAGAAAAAATTGATAATTATTTTAAGACTTGCAAACATCATTTTTGACATAAAAATGACATTTTTGACATAAGAATGCCAAAATGTAATAATATATAGGGTGTTTTATTTAAAATAAGCAAGTTGACCCTTACTTCCGGTATAACCTAAAGTGTCATCATTGGCATTAACATACTGTCAAATTTTCAAAATTTCCCTATGTATAGTTTTCCATATATAGATGGAAGCATTTATTATTATTATTGTTCTCAATGTTAGTTTTCACAGCTTTTTGTTGGTATTGCTGGTATTATTTACAGTACAGAGAAGAAATTCATATTAACCTGTACTGTTTAGAAACTTCCGTACTATATGGCATGTTTGGAGGATGACGCTTTTCTGAATTAGTTGGTATAAATAACCTGAAAGGCCGAGTATTTTCAAGTTTTTCGTCATAGCTCCCTCCGCCGATATTATGATCGGAATTATGTCTATTTTATCTAACTTTCATATATTTTTTATCTCTATAGCCAAATTCGAGTACTTGGTCTTCTTCTCCGATTCGGTTTTAGAGAGGTTGTATGTTAGTGGGCAATCTATATCGATTTTAAAATTTTACATATCCGAAAATTCCACATTAATATATATCTTTGGTAACACCATTAAAAAGCTTGGATAATAAAATTATGCATCATTTTGGTCTTATGCTCATTGACGTACCGACTTTAATAAAAGGGGGGGGGGGAAGCTGTTGAAAGTGTAATCATTTAAATCGCTGTAACTTATAAACGACTTATCCGATTTTAGCAAACTAAAGACTCTGTTTGGAAGAGAAATATATGCACTTTTACCAATCGTTTTTCGTTGTCCATAATAGTTCTCAAAAAAATGCTAGAGGGCGCAATTTGTAATAATAACACATTTTTTGATTTTACTCCGAAAAAATAAATCATACGGTATAATTATGATATTACCATAATCGAAAAGTAGATGAAATTTGCTACAAAAAATATTTAAACCGCAGCTCGATATCTCCGTTCGTTTCAGCGTTATCGCCAATAGAATAATTTTTAAAACCTAAAATGAAGAAGCGGTTATATATTTTTTAGAAAAAAAGTAAGACGCCACTGATATTTTTCCATGTAAATATTATTTCGGATTAGCCTGGTTCCTGGTCAATTCTGCATAAAAATGGTCTTTTGCGTTTTTCTCCTCAGGCACACCGTTCTTAATTAAAATAATTAAATTAAATTAGCTCTACTATTTATTATTATTATTATTGACATTAATAATGAAAAATTTTGTTTTATAAAAATAGTTGGAAATGACCACATTCACTTAATAGGCAAGCTTCCGCCCGTCTAATTTAATTTGAAAATTTTAATTAAGAACGGTGTGCCTGAGGAGAAAAACGCAAGATACCATTTTTATGCAGAATTGACCAGGCTAATCCGAAATATTCCATCCATATGGGAAAATATCAGTGGCGTCCCACTTTTTTTCTAAAAAATATATAACCGCTTCTTAAATTAAAGTTTTAAAAATTATTATATTGGCAATAACGCTGAAACGAACGGAGATATCGAGCTGCGGTTTAAATATTTTTTCTAGCAAATTGCATCTACTTTTCGATTATGATATCATAATTAAACCGTATGATTTAAAAAATGTGTTAATATTACAAATTGCGCCCTCTAGCATTTTTTTGAGAACTATTATGGACAACGAAAAACGATTGGTAAAAGTGCATATATTTCTCTTCCAAACAGTCTTTAGTTCGCTAAAATCGGATAAGTCGTTTATAAGTTACCGCGATTTAAATGATTACACTTTCAACAGCTTCCCCCCTCTTATTAAAGTCGGTACGTCAATGAGCATAAGACCAAAATGATGCATAATTTTATTATCCAAGCTTTTTAATGGTGTTACCAAAGATATATATTAATGTGGAATTTTCGGAGGTATGTAAAATTTTAAAATTTACTTTTTAATTACGCCCTCTTGCGGCAAAATGCGGAACTTAAAAATTATTTCCAGGATTTTTTCATGGCTACTTTAGTTATCATTTTTTTCCCTGAATTTCTATGCCCGGTAGTTTCCGAGATACGGCTGATGGCCATCCATAATGGGACACCCGGTACTGTATTTAGTTAATGTATGAATAACATTGATTTTGTACTAGAACTAGACTTACATTTAGGCACATCTATTTTAATATTTATGAAATCATCATCGTCATCATCATCATCAATCCCTGAGAATACCGCATATACCGGATCCATTAAATATCGTCACGACAATAAAATTTGGTGGTCTAATATTTACCGTAAATGCTATGTCACCTACTCTAAATAATCAATAGTTATATATTTAGTAACAGAAACATTTCCGTTAATCATATAGACCCCTAAAAGAGCTTAAATGGGACGTTTATAATTGTTAAGTAACGCTATTAGGGAATCCAAACCACGTGATTCAATATGGCGGTTGGATGGCAAAAAGCATTGAGTCACCAGTTAAATGCCACCAGTAACCTTATTTTTATGGTCACGTGTACCAATTACAAAGCAGTATTCGCCAGCCAGCCGCCATTTGGACACATCGTTGGATTTAGTTGGTTGGACAAGTTTAGGGTATGTAACCATAAGTAAAAGAAAGGTTGCGGTAACCACTATACTCTCCCAAAAGTCCCGCATAAATTTTTTTTTTATGATAAAACACCTGCACTGTAGGAAAAATCCTTTAAGGCGCTCTGGGAGCGGTGCGAGTGCGAAAAAAGCGATTAACGTTGGTCTTGAAACGTTGAAGATTGTATTCATTGGGAAACACGACCTCAGGAAGATCATTCCACAAAGATGACGTTCTCCAGATGAAAGAATTCTTTAACAATAAAGTTCGAGGAGTACTAAGCTGAACAACATATGGATGAGCGGCAGTGGTTCGCCGTGTATTTCTGTTTTGCATTGCTCGAGGTGGAATCAAGTGGGCAATGTCAGTCGAACACCTGCCATGGAAATATCTGTAAAAGAGAGCCAAATCACCAACCTGTCTTCGATGCTCCAGGCTATCGAGGGTCTTGGTCAGCTCGGGGTCGCCGATCAGACGAACGGCTCTCCTTTGAATGGAATCCAGTAGCCGAAGGGTGTGCTTGGGTGCAGAGCTCCAGACATGAGAGCAATATTCTAATGATGGTCGAATCTGGGCTTTGTAGAGTTTCAAAAGTTTATAAGGTGTGTACAGCCGTTTGGTGCGGAAAAGTACACCAAGTTTCTGTGCAGCTGCCTTGGCAATTGCGGCAACGTGATCATGCCAAGACATATTACCTCCCAGATTGACCCCCAGCAAATTAATAGACGGTGCCAGGGGAATTGCGTGTCCTGCCATGACTATATCCGGTTCTGCAATGTTAACCTTTTTGGAGAAGACTGCTGCCTGGGTTTTCTTAGCATTAAATTCGACTTGGTTACTGTCACCCCAAGCCAAAATTTCTTCCAGGTCATTGTTGAGGCGCAATACTTCATGCTGCCTGCGAAGATGTGCGTCGGCAGCGGATGTTTGGGGAGTCAAGGTAAAAGATGAGACAAGTGTGCTGTCATTAGCAAAGCTATAAATTGGATTTTGGGTTTTCACTAGAAGGTCGTTAATATACAGTAAAAAGAGGGTAGGCGACAATATGGACCCTTGAGGAACACCGGCATTGATGGTGAAGGTGTCTGAGAGAAACCCGTCAATCGCCACTTGCAGAGAATGGTTCTTAAGGAAGCTGGTTAATCATAAACAAAATCCATTAGGCATACCGTAGGATCGCAATTTACTTAGAAGCCCATCGTGCCAAACACTATCAAAAGCCCTAGAGATGTCCAGTGCAACAGCCCGGGATTCTCCATGATGTTCGATGGTGTTGCTCCAAAGATGGGTGACATATGCCAGAAGGTCACCTGTTGATCTGGACTTACGAAAACCGTATTGATGGTCGCTAATAATGTTAAGCCCTTCCAGATACTTTAAGAGTTGTTGGTTAATAGCTTTCTCCATTACTTTTGAAATTACTGAAAGCAATGCGACGGGTCGGTAGTTGCTTGGCAGGGTCTTTTTACCTTTCTTTGGAATGGGCTGGACACGCGCCGACTTCCAGCTTTAGGAGGATGGAAATATTCCATTTTTGTAGGATAAGTTGAAAAGTCTACAAAATACTGGTGTAAGTTCATCGGCGCATGTCTTAAGAACAATGATAGGAATTTCGTCTGGACCAGAAGCTTTATTGACGTCGAGTCCTTTAAGAATCCGTTTAACAAGACGCTGATGGAACACGATTTCAGACATTTGCGATTGAACTGGGGGAATGTTGGGTGGTGATTTTCCATGAAAGTCTACAGGGGAATGCGAGGAAAACAGTTCAGCAAGTAGGTTTGCTTTATCCCCGGCTGTGGTTGCTATTGTGCCGTCGAAACGTGTTAGAGGTGGAATAGTTGACTTTGTAAAGTTTTGGCTGACGGCCTTAGCGACTGACCAAAAGGACCTTGATCCGTTAGGACTGGCAAGAAGTTTGTTTTTGATTCTCTCGTTATGAGCTTTTTTGCTTTGGTCTATCATTTGCTTACATTGGCTTCGGGTGGTAACAAAGATGGCGCGATTTTCAGGAGTAGGGTTTTTACGCCACTGTCGGTAAGCCAGGTTTTTAGATCTGACAGCACGCTCGCAATTCTTGCTAAACCAGGGCTTGCCGTTGGAAGGGCGCTTTTTGGAGAAAGGAATAAAGGCCTCCATGCTAGTTAGAATGACGTCGGAGACCTCCTTTGCACAGACAGATGGATCATCCGAAGAAAAGCATACGCTTAGCCAGGGAAAGTTGCGAAAATGGTCCTTTAGGTCTTCCCACTTAGCTGATGTATAGTGCCAAATCTTACGGGGTTTAGGAGGTTGTTCAGAACTAATTGGCAGCTCGCTTAGGGTTGAAATAAGTTTGTGATCGGAAGAGCCCAATGGTGGTTGTACGGTGACCGTATATAGGTCTGGATTTGAAGTTAAAAAGAGATCTAAAAGACTAGCAAAATCCCCAGCTCGGTCTGGAACCCGCGTTGGTTCTTCTACGAATTGAGTTAGACCAGAACTGATCGCAAAAGATTCGGCCTCGCGGCCTTGCTCATCGTTGGTGTTTGAGTATTTAAGCCAGTTGACATTGTGGACGTTAAAGTCGCCAAAGATAGCAATTTCGGCATTCGGATGATTGGTTTGCAAGAAGTCGATTGTGTTGGCTAGTGATGAGAAGAGGGCCCTGTAATGCATGTCGCTTGGAGGACGGCAAAGGCAGCATATAAACTTAGTGATTTTTTGTGAAGATATTTTAAACCACATTACATCAAAGTCTTTCGGTTCCAGTATGTCCTCCCGTTGGCAGCAAAGATCATCTCGAATGAACAGACAGACCCCAAAGTTGCGTCTAAAACGGAAGTGAAAATTATATCCAGGATATAAATAGCTGACGGTGTTCGTTGACGCTCTGACTTTTGTCTCGGTCAGTGCAAGCACATGACGCTTGGAAGATTGTAGGTGCTGGTGGACTGAATTGATGTTAGTGTTAAGCCCTCTAATATTGCAGAAATCAATTTTGAAGTTGTTACTTCTGGGTCTGTTAGCAACTGCAGGCGCCACACCATTTCCTCGTTGAGTGTTGTTGGAGGAACCCAGTAAATTGTCGGAAATGGTGGATAATTCATTAATTTTGCTTGATGAAGCCACAGGACCAGCCCCCACCCGGAGATCCGATCGGGGGGCGAGTTTACCTCCGGAATATTTTGATCTTGGAGCTTCCATCATGCTTTTTTCATACGGCCCCACCCTGGAAACCGAAAACATCAGCACAGCGACGAAACGTTAACTCAAAGAGCATAAAATTAATATCAATGAAAGGAAAAAGATCTGAGAAAAACGCTCGGACCCGTAAATTTTTATTTTTAATTGTGCATTTTTTAACATAAAACAGGGTCTTATAGAACTGTTGTCACGTCGACAATTTTTTTAAATGTAATGCCAAATTTTTTATTAGGTTTTCAAATTTTACGAAAAATTCTAAATATTTTTCATGTAGGATTTGCTGTCCCGATTTTCAGCTGTTTCCAACATATTGACATTTAATTTGAAAAGTGAAACGAAAAGATTATTCATAATAAATTTTTATTTTTACTAAAGTGAAAATTCTAAAAGCCCAACAAATGCTGGAAATGTCCACTGCCCCTAGGCGATGGTAAAATCCGTATACTGCATTCCTTATAAAATCAGAAGGTATTCTATTTATTTCTGTCCTTATTCTTTCTTTGAGATCTTCAATGTTGTTAGGTCTGTATCGGTAAACTCTTTCCTTTAAATAACCCCAAAGAAAATAGTCCAGCGGTGTTAAATCCGGCGACCTAAGCGGCCACTCAATAGAATCTTGTTGAAACCATACCATCTCATCTGAAATATCTGGATCCATCTGGTTAGGAAAAAGAACTGCTAATGCCGGAATTAAATCAAATGTTAAAAAACCCAAATAACGTTCAGCGGTAAGGTTCCATTAAAAAAAATATGGTCCCAAAATTTTATTATTTATTATGCCTGCCCAGACATTAACCTTACCAGCATATTGAGTGTGCGTCTCAAGTAACCATCGTGGATTATCATGAGACCAGAATCGATAATTTTGTCTATTAACTTGCCCGTTCAGGCAATCAGAAAATAAAATATTACTTGAAAAGCCATTATTAGTATCAATCATTGCATTTCTTCGGAAAATTTAAGCCGTCTATCATAGTCATCTTCTAGTAGTTCCTGTACAAGAATAGGTTTATAAGGATGTAATTTTTCGCTCTTCAAAAATCGATGTACTGTACTACAAGTAGCTTCATTATCTAACGTCAAAGTAACAACTGAAGGGAGGGGGTTTTCAGTTAGCGATAACATTAAATCCATTTTTTTATTCTCGGTTAGAACCAGTGGGTGACCGCTTCTAGGTAAATCTCTAACTATACCATTCTCCTCAAATTTATGAACGGGTCCGAGCGTTTTTCCTAGATCTTTTTCCTTTAATTGATATCAATTTTATGCGGGACTTTTGGGATACCCAGTAGGTATAGCATCTTAAATAACCACGTCTATCGGTCACTTGTCAGTAAAGGAGTTAATTTATCTCTTTTAAATACCTACATTTTATTTATTTTTACCGTCTTTATTCTGTTTGCACAAGTAAATTAGTCGTAAATTAAAAAAAAAATGGAGAGTAGAAATTAGAAAATTACTGTTTTATTTTATTTACTATAAGTATGAATCAAAATTAAGGTGGGAACGGGTTTTTACTGCAAAAATAGACGAAGTACTTTAAAAAAATGCATGGACCCTTCAAATATCAAATAATAATTAATTTCGGGTATAGTTTTCAGAAAAAAAAATATAATGGTGTATAGGGGTAATTTTTGTTACTAGTATTTGAGAAGTTATATAGAAGAAGCGGTGATTACTGAGCCAACACCACCATCTACCAGTTTTTATAAAGGTGATTATCATAATTTCTACATAACTATTGGCATTCTAGTTGTATAAATGTTGGTTGGTTGATCTAAGGCGGGTTCGGGCGTGCGGACTAAGCTTCTTGCACTGCAGTCTAGTTGGTTATTGTGCGCTCCTGCCTCGCTAGCAAAGATTTGTTTCTTTTATAAGATCCAGTAGAATTTTACCAAGTTTATCATGCGGGAGGTTGTCACCATACTATACTGCTATAATACCATAATTCAATGATGACACCACTGTAGGCAGATGATCAGGGTCCGTTGAGTGTGCGCAGCTCGGAAAGTTCTTCATGATGTAAACATTTGACAGGACCGACTTTTAAACTATTTTTACAAGCTTTTATTTCAATTCACCCGTTAGTTCGGGTGTGTACAGTTTATGGTCAAATAAAACTAAGTAACCAATATTTTACATACCTGAAATATCTTATTCCTGGTATTGAATCGCGATTCGTGCAAAAAAGGATCATGCACTTTTTTTCTACTCATCTTGAGACACAAGTCGCTAACAATAACAAAATTTCTGGTAAAGTTTTATACCTAAATTCGCACCCAAAACTTAAAAATAATATCCACAATCACACACGGAATACAACGTAAAAAAAGATGGAAACGACTAACAACTTACAAACTAACAAAAAAAATGTCTAAAGTAAAGTTTTATAAATATTAACACCCAAAACTTGGAAATTATAACCACACACGATCGAACGAAACAAAAGATGGCGACGAAATACAAACAACGACGAGCCGGTTCTGTTTGATATCGTGTCGGTTGCCTAATTTTTAACCTACTGCGCAAGTGCCACGGGCCCAAACTCAAGTTATTTTGAATCGCACGATGGGTGTCTTCTCGCTTCGTACGGCTGCTTGTATTGGCAAAATAGTATATGTATATATGTGGTTGTCACCACATGGGATTCCTCCGAGGATCTTAAATCTTCTTAGGGTCAATGCTTTGCAGTGAATATGTAAGGAGGTTTCCTCCTCTTCGCTTCAGAATCTACATTCAATGGGTAGGTACTATATCCATAAAATATATAAAACGACTTGAATGAGCATAAATGTTTTGTAAAATCTCGAGTGTACGTGCATAGATTAAAATTTCCACAATCAGATAAAGAAAGGTTATAAATGTCATACTTTTCCGCGAATATCTTATTTTTAAAATTAAGTTCACGATGTTACGCAAAGTGAATTATAAGTTTATTTCTTTAACAACAACTGCGATTGTATATACGTGCTGTTTAAAAACAATAAAATTAAGAAAATTATTATATTATGAAATGGAATGACCTGTATTTTTTATTTAAAAATCATCTATATTATTTATTTTCTCAGAACCTACCTACAGTATCCCTCGGTGAAAGATTACCCGTGTGTCATAACGTATACGTCATTAAAATCGTACGAATCAAATCGAAGAAATATGGTCAAAACAAAATCTAATTTCATAAATATTATAATAGATCTGCCTAATGTCCCGATGTACGGATTCGTTAAAGTTGTTTAAAGTTTTGAATCAAAAATTTAAGTATAGTTCAAAACTAATGGTGTCCATACATTTAATACATCGTTCAAAAGTACTTTGCACAATATTTTTATCAACAGTGTATACCTACATAAATATTAAATTTTGTAGGATATCTCCCTTAGAGGACCTTAATCACTGTCGTAATTTTTTCTCGCGACATACAATTAAAGGTTATTACTTTTTACAATAAATAAATACGTATCAAAAACTGCATACCAGAAATACAAGAGAACGAAAATAAAAGCTCCGAAAAGAACAATTTTTACGATTAAATACATTTTCTAGTCACAAAAATCAAAATGACAAACAAAAATACGATGACGCTGCAAAATTAAATAGTTAAATCAATCTGCAAATCTTCCTTGCAATTTTTTCTCTAGGTCTAGCACTTTTCATTGGCAACGACGTATTACGCCATAGAGTAGTGCTCTGAAGACGCTGGATTATGTTTTGTATATATAGTTATATTTAAAATTTTTGAGAAAAATCTGATGATTGAGCAACTAGCGCTCTCTAGCGGCGACGGATATAACAAAAATTACCCATACTACATGTTAAAAGCTACTATAGAATAAACTCTTTCAAATGAGACCAAGTTTGTTAAATTTGGTTAAGGCAAACCAGAGGTATGAGTATTTCTTTCCAAAGAAAGAGGTTCCCCCTCCTACCCTCAATTTATCTTGCGAGTTATATCAAAATGTAGTTTTGACATAACTTTATTCGGCATATTATCGTTAAAAATCTAATAATTTTATTCATTATATGTTGAAAGCCCTCTAGCGGCAAATAAAGAAACTTTAAAATAATTTCCAGCGATTTCTGTTTTGGTCGATTTTGTTATGCATTTTTTTTTAAACGTAGTGATAAATGGTTCCTAAAATATGGCCGGCGTCCATTCCTATTTGGCCACCCGGTACACTTACAGGAACGGTTTAGTTTATTGGACTGTATCTTTTTACTTTACGTCTTTTTTATATAGGGTGATGGCTAAAATATCAAGCCGTGTTTCATGTAACATGCTAATTTTAAAATTGATGTTTTTAAAATACAAAGCAATGAATAAAATTAAATTTTTATTGTAGTTATGTTGGCGTCTGTTTAATCGTGTCTGGCGTACAGACACGATTAAAATTGAAAAAGTTTTATGCCTCCGCTGGGATCCGAACCCCGAACCTCTCGATTAGACCTCAAGCGCGCTGCCAATTGCGCTACGGGGTACCTGAAATTCTCTCACCAACTTCGGTCATTTAACTTATTCAATTTTATGTTAGTAGATTCACAGACCGGGAGGGTGTTATGGGGGGAAAGGGAACTCATTCACTACTGCTGAACATTAAGATTCCGGCAGATGTCGCTACATGTCAATGAAGCATGGGTAATAGAAAAATTAGATCTTAATGTAGTGGTAGTGAATGAGTTACCTTTCCCCTTATAACACCCATCCCGGTCTGTGAATCGCAGGAGATTCCAGACTGTTACTACTAACATAAAATTGAATAATTTATATGAAGAAGTTGGTGAGAGAATATCTGGTCCTCCGTAGGGCAATTGGCAGCACGCTTGAGGTCTAATCGAGAGGTTCTGGTTTCGAATCCTAGCGGAGGAATAAAACTTTTTCAATTTTAATCGTGTGTGTACGCCGGCAAAAACATTTTTCAATTCAATTTTTATCCCTTCTTATTTTATGTTGGGTTGTTAAGATTTTCCTGGATATTACAAATTTTATGTTTAAGACATTTCGATCTCTATCATCTTTTTGATGTAAGTAATATAAGTATTATCTTTTTAACGAGAACACGGCCAATAAATTTAAAATTCATCAACAGTCTACGGCAACAATTAACCTAATTGTAGACATTTTGTAGGAACATTCCTTCTTTGAAATATTCGTGTTACTTTGATAAATTATTATTTTTGCAGAACAAAACAACATTAAAATTCAGTACCATTACCAAATAAACGTCCAAAAAACAACATAAGATCATAATTTTTAAACATAAAAAACACTTCCTGTTGTCATACATTTTGCTTCGAAAACAATGACAGAAGCGGAAGAAGATTAGCTAAAAGTATTTGCGAGAATTAAATTGTGATATTTCCTCAACATATTAAATAAAAAGACTGAGAGGAAAGACTATTTCAATAACCTCTTAAAGACCGAGATGGTATATTAAACGATCTTTCATCAGCTCGGAATCCGTCTAGTCTGATTCACTCGGGTCAAAGTTACATCATTGTGAGCATCTTATAGCCTTCCACCACTTACGCCCGAAGACAACGATTTCAAGTTTTATCTAGACTAGTAAATCTGGATTAATTTTCGTTGACTGTTTTTATAAGGGTCGGATTAGGTAATTGATGGAGACAATTTAAAAAGAAAATTCGAAAATAACTCCAGATGGTATTTTTGAATATTTATGTGTTACTTTCCATTATAGACATTTATTCCTGGATTAACAACATGGTTTTTGGCCGGAGAAGTTTACTCTACTATGACATAGTTGTTTACTAACCAGCAATACGTGTTGGATGCCTTCGATAGAAGGGACCAGGTGGACCCAATTTATATTAAATTCTCGAAGATATTCAAGAAAGTTAATTATTGTGCACTCATTCACCCCCAGAGCTGTGGGTTTGAGGGGACGCAATATTGAAATGGTTACATAGTTGTCTGACAAAAGGGTCGCCGTAGAGGGTTAACCCACTCACTTAAACCTTACCTAACGTAACAAAGCCAGGAAATAGAAAAATAGTTTATTAAAATCACATAAATACAAAAAAAAAACCGTATGGAACAACAAAACACCAGAAGCTACTCCTGGGGTAATAATTTGGTACATAGACGGTTCTAAAACCAAAGGGGGTACCGGAGTGGAAATACACGCAATAAGACTAGAGAAAAATGCTTTTTCCCTCTGGAAAAGTCTCCTACAGTGTTTTAAGCAGAAACTTACGCCATACTACAGTGTGCGTATGACAACAATAATAGGAAGGCTTTCCCCAATAAGCGGATCCATATACTCTCTGACAGTCAAGCAGCTTATATGATTGCCTATATGCAACAAGGTAACCTCAAGACTATGGGAGTATCAGGGAGAATTAGAGGTCCTGGAAAAAGTAAACAAAGTAACACTGTAGTGGTGATATCAGGACGCGAAAGTGTTGCAGAGAACGAGAAATCCGATATACTTGCAAAGAAAGGCTCAGAAAATACATTCATAGGTCCAGAACCGGCACTCGAAGTTCCAAGGTGCACAGTACGAGAAGTCTTTTATAAAGCGATGGATCAGGAGTGAATACAAAATCAACAGGAATTACACCACAGGAAATGCTCCATTGGAGATCCAGACCCGAGCATAATGAAACAGCTGCTTCAAATAAATAGAAATCAGCTGAAAACTATTAAAGGAAATCTGACAGTACACATGGCTGTTGTTATAATTTGAATTTAATTAGAAAAAGAAAGTTGACTTTTGTAAACTTAATTTCGCTGCATTATGTTTGCTTGCGAATACAGGAAATAAAACAACTTTTAACTGCTGAACAACGAATGTATCTTTATTTAGGCGACCCAAGAATTTATATCAGTGGTATAAAAAACATCACAAAATATTAAATGGAATTCTTACATGGTGTATATGCAAACTGCTATATAGGGTGAATATATCACAAGAATCATCTGTACAGAATGCAACTGTATAATGGATACCGTGACTGCAGATTATGCGGACAAGTCAGGGAAACAGTAAAGCACATAGTTTTCTATTGCGAGTCACTAAATCGGAAGAGGCAACAAATACTCGGGCAACCAAAATTGGAACCAGAGGACATCCTTACCCTCTCCCCAGTTGACCTACATAAACTGGTGCACGGAACTGGGATCACTTAGTGGGTGTGACAGTCAAACAGGGTGAGCACAAGATGCCAAACTAGGCCTAAGTATATCCGGCATATGGACGAGCCCTCTGAAAAATAAATATACATAATAAACATTACATGCATATTCATGTTACATAAATAATGATCAATTGAGTCCTATTTTGTAAAGTTTGTTAACGATCAAATTTTATTAGACAGTAAAAAAATAAACATCGCCAATAACCATTGTTATAATTATATAAAACATTCTTTGTAAATATTTATGGTTATCTAATGCAATTATTGACAACTAACAACAAACAACAATAACTTAACACATTTTTTTAAAACTGATATAACAGTCTTGTGACAACGAGCTAAGTTATTTGAAGTACTTTTCATCAATTTCTCTTCCAAAATTATACAGAGTATACTTTAGTTAGCTATTTGGAAAAATAATTACCTACCAAACCAAGAAAGTACTAAATAAATCTGTAGTATTGGTAAGACTATTCTTCATTCAACAATTAATTTCCATAATCAATAATTAATTTTAAATATTTAGATATTCTTGTCGACAAGTTTTTAGCATTTTGAAAAAAGTTCTTGGGTATTTGAACACTGATGCATACCAGTATTTTATGATCAGTGGCGTAGCCAGAAAATATGCTTGAGGGGGGCTCAGTGGGCGTAAGTAAATAATTCACCCAACTCTACTATCAAGTTTCGAAAATTAAATTATTACCTGTACCCCTTTGCATGGTTGGATTAAATTTGTTTTTGTAAATGTTATTTTTTACATAAACAAAAGAAGCTTAGCGGCAAGCGGACAGAGTAGTGCGTCTATCTTTTGCATTAAAGTACACAGGGACTCCAAAGGTAATGGAATCCCTGGGGCACAGGTAGACAATGACAGTCTGTTTCGTTCTTGTTAGAACTCATTAGAAAGTCATAACCCGTAAGCGACCCCCAGTACAGCGAGCCGATGTCATTGTCTACCTGTGCCCCAGGGATTCCATTACCTTTGGAATCCCTGTGAACTTTAATGCAAAAGATAGACTCACTAATCTGTCCGCTTGCCGCTAAGCTTCTTTTGTTTATATATTTTAACGGACACTAAATTCTACTATTTTATTTATACTTACACACGGCATTTACGGAATAGTGCTGCAAAACCAGTGGGTGACTGCAGCGCGATCTAGATCTGAATCCACAAAGTTTGGAGATGTATGGAGAAGCGAAAAAATGTTTCCTATACTGGTGAAGTGGCCGTTCCGTGCTTGATTTATTTAGATTTATTTATATTTCTACGTTTTCACGTTAGATGGCTATATCTTTTGCATTGAGTTGATTCCTTATGATTGCGTTACTGGGTTTTCATCGCGTTTTTATTTCTTAAAAACTCCTTGAAAGAACAGGCTCGCTGTACTGGGGGTCGCTTACGGGTTATGACTTTCTGATGAGTTCTAACAAGAACGAAACAGCCTGTCATTGTCTACCTGTGCCCCAGGGATTCCATTACCTTTGGAGTCCCTGTGTACTTTAATGCAAAAGATAGACGCACTACTCTGTCCGCTTGCCGCTAAGCTTCTTTTGTTTATATATTTTAACGGACACTAAATTCTACTATTTTATTTATGTTGTTTTTTACTTTATTTTTGATATTCCTAGCTGCTCTTTATTAATTTTTTTTATATTTGTGAAAAATATGAATATTGATGTCAATCCAAAATTTTAACATAAGACTATGTAGGCCAAGCGATTTTTACTCACAAAAGGTCGGAGAGAAATGAAATTGGGTGGAATGGTAGAGATAGGTTCCCTGATAGTCCACCTGAGTTTGCGACCTCCGGGGGCTGCCGCTCGAGGGGTGAGGGGATGAAAACTCTGACTCGCGGCGCTTGGTGCAAAATAGCACCCTTGTAGTAGGTGTTATTGAAAAAAAGTTCAAATAGAATATGTATAGAACAACATTGTGCACAACTTTGATTCTTTGCATTTTTTGGCTCCGACAAATAGTTTTCACTCGACGGTGCGCCAAAGTTTGGGGATAGTTTTCAATTTTTAACAAAATTATAATTTAATCGCGGATTAAAACAAAAATGGCTACCAAACAATTTTGTAATATTTTTTCTTTATAAGAGTAAGGTTTTTTAAGTAAGCAGATGCCCGATTCGATACATTTGATCTTATATGATAAAAGATATATGACTTTTAGAAGTGAGCCTTACAGACTATCGATATGGGCATTTTTTAATGATCATGATGACCAAACAGGATGAGACGGTAAGCTATGTATCAATAATTTGTACCTGAAAGAGAAAATATTGTTAGAAAGTTAAGTCGCTCAAAAGATTGTTGTTAAAGAAGTTAGGAACTTTTATTAATATATACTGTTTGGTTGGGACTTTTCACTCGGTAATACAGGGTCCTGCAATAGTGCGTCAGGCTTCTATAGCTCCTAAACGAATTAAGTTTTAAGAATCTTATTCATATACAGACTTTTACTGTATCATAGGTGCATTTCAGGAAAATATTTTTCATATGCAAGGTGTCCCAAAAAAGTGTGTTAACAAAAAGTTTAATTTTCTAGTACCTACACCTAGTATTTTATTATATTTATATGTAGGCTTGTATGTATTTTGCTTTGGTAGTTCAAGAATAATGATTTAAAAACTGAAAAATAAAGTTTTACGGACCTGGAAAAAAAATTCTAAATTTAATTTTGAAATCATGGCATTGGATGAGATTTATGACAAGGGGTCTAGAGATATTATGAATCTAATAGTGTCTCCAATCTCTTTTATACAGGGTGTTCATAAATAGGTTTCAAAAACCACACATTTTAAAATCATTTTTCTAAAGTTTTTCTAATGGAACACCCTGTATATTTTTTGGCTATTAAATGTAATTGATAAATATTTTTTTTGTAATACAAGGATATAAGTTATTTTCAGCCGTTTACGAAATAATTGTAAATTTCATTATTATGATCTTTAAATGGAGTTTTATCATTAAAATTAAGCATATGCGACTAGGCAAACTACAGTAAATGTTCAAAATGCATTTCTTGATTTTGGTCGGCGTTCATTCTTATTTGGCCACCCGGTACAAAAAACGTGATACATAACATGTAGGTAGTATAAATTACAATATCTGTGACTTACATAAACTTTTCAGATATTCCTCGTAGACAATAATTAAAGTGAAAGTTATTTTGGAATATGTTAACTGATTGTGGAATGTTCTTTTTATTACAAATCCATTAGCAATAATTATTACTTTTATGTTGATGGTCCTAATAGGGTGATTTTTGAAATAAATTGAGGAAAATTAGGCGGAGGAAAATTTATAATACCACCTATAAATATAATAATATTTATTATAATTTCTAGTAGTATCTATAGGACCATAATCCAGTATAATATCGTTTACATTTAAATTATTATTATTGCATTTGGGACACTGGGGACAGGTATTATTTTTAGTAATATAAATTATTATCATAGTTTGTAATCATAATAGTTTAATGAAAATTTTTATTAAATATTAAAATATTTTGTAATATGGGAGGGGGCTCGATGGGCGTAAGTGGGACATTTTTTTTTCTGGAGAAAGGAACAGTCGGGACTACATGTATTTCATGATACTGTACCTAGCGAAGAAGGCGGAAAAGCGCCGCAGGCGAAAAATTTTTGGGGCCACGCCCAAAGTTCGTTTAAAATTCACCTAACTACTATCAAATTTCGAAAATTAAATTATTAAAATTTGTTTTTGTAAATGTTTTTTTAAAATTTCTTTTAGATATTCCTAGCTGGCTCTTTATTAAAAAAAAACGTTTTTTATATTTGTAAAAAATATGAATATTGGTGTCAATCCAAAATTTTAACATAAAACGTATATATGACTCTAACCAGCGTTTCTCGGGCTCGGTTTTTCATGATTAAAAATAAAGTACATATCGCTCATCCCGCCAAAATTGATGATTTTTTTAGAAATCATGTATTTTAGGAGCGTAGATCTAAGAGTAGTTTTTGGTGCAAATGCTTAGGTTTTGAAATACTCCTCTCCTTAAGTGCCGTTTTGCAGCCCCACCCCCCTCCCCCCTTAATACGAAGAATGGCTCTAGGCCGTATCTCTGAAATTGTTAGTCGTATGACTTGCGGAACATTTTTTTTATAGGAAAAGCGATCATAAGAAAATACTCGAAATTATTTTAAAGTTTCTCAATATAGCGCTAGATGATACCACCTTAACGCTAAATCAGCAAAACTCAATATTTTCAAAAGTTACCTTGTTAAGGTGTATTGAGAGTACCATTTTCGTATACTTTAAGGCGTTCTGAACAAAATTTACTCATGAAACGTCTTTGTCAGTTTAAAAATAAAGTGGTAGGGAAATAATAATTTGATGTGAAAGCACCTAATTTTAATAAATATTTTGTTTTTCCAAGGCTTATTTGACTTTTGAAAAATACTTTATCTTTGAACCTTAAATATAATCATAATCTTCCGTGTTTATTTTTGTTCTTGTTAATATCTCCGGATTAAAAGAAGAAGGTTTTCGCTAGTTTTTTAGGCTTTTATTCATCTTTGTAATGAAGTTATATTAAATATACCTACTATTGTATTTAAAACTTTTGAAAAAATGCGCAATGTTTGTTAAGTTATAAGATAACTCCCTCTGGCGCCTATTTTAAAAATCATACTGTCATAGTTCATAAAGTGGAATGTAGAGTAAGTGATACTCTTGTTAACAAAACTAAGTTTTCAGAATTCTGTGGAGCCGACCCGGAGTTATGAGAATTTACTTTAAATAATGTTTAATCTTCCCCCATCATTTTAATTTAAAACTGACAAAGACGTTATATTTGTGAATTTTGTTCAGAAAGCCTCAGAGTATACGAAAATGGTACTTTCACTACACCTTAACAAGGCGACTTTTAAAAACACTGATGAGTTTTACTGAATTACCGTTACGGTTGCGCCCTCTAGCGCTAGACTGAGAAACTTAAAAATAATTTCCAGCAATTTCTTATGATCACTTTTTCCATAAAAAAAAATTTACGGCCGAGAGCCATTCTTAGTGGGACACTCACAGAGTATTACTTTTCTAGTAAATTGGTTTTAATATAATACTATATTATCTACCAGGTTAATAAAATGTGATTCTGGTTTTACGATAATTATTACCTACATAGAATATTAAAAAAATTTACAATCAGTTATAATAAAGCTAATTTGCTCCGTATAAGAATACCTATTGAAGTTTTATATATTTTTTTTGAAACAAAGTTAAACTAATTTTTTTTCCATTAATTGTAAAGAGATGACCTCTTAACTTTGGGCTTAAGTCCTAATAGTATGGTACATTTATCATTGCTGCCGAAGAATGAAACGATTTCAGTGTCGCCCTTGATTCCGGAAAAGATTCCTCTCGGTTTCAACAATTCAACGAAGGGTATGCCGTCGTCAGCTTTTTGGTAGAGGGTCTCATGAAAGCAGATTACTCCAGAAATGTAGTCGCCGATGGTAGGGCATGTAATGCATACATGTCATGCATGAAATTAAGAGACTATATTATTTTTTTAAGAAGGTTAAAAAAACAACAAAGAGTAGACCTAATAGTGCTTATAGCTCTTACCATTTTAGTCATGCTGATATTATTTAAAAAAAAAAACACACCGTAGATTAAATTAGTATACCTAAGGTAATTAAAACTATTGATTTCTTGCGTCATAAAATTGTTCGAATTCATTATCAATCGAATATTTACTTTATTATAGTTTATATTGCGTTAGGATGTTCATAAAATTTTTTGAACATCCCGTGCGAATTTGGCGTGGAATATGAATTCTGTAATAAAATTCGACCGCAAATGAAAATCAAATTTTATTAGTTATTATTAATAATGTTTTTAGTGTTATATTCCTTGAGTTACTTATATATTTTTATTTAAGTGTTAAACATGTACTATTCTTACATACCATGGACATATGAGGAAGGGGGGGGGCGAATATTTTTTATCGGAAAATCCATTGCTTAAGGAGGGGCAATGTGATAAAGAGAAAAATTGTGTCAAAAATTAAAAAATATGTAAATTATTTTAATAACATAATTCAAAAAATGGTTGTAAATAAAATAGTATACAAACCTCGATGGCAAGTGTCGTTACTTTCTAGAGATTTAGGTTTTTATTATTTTAATTTTAAAAAATATGAAGTGGATGAAGTGGTTTTAAATAAAATAGTATACAAACCTCGATGGAAAGTTTCATCACGTCGCGAGATTTAGTTTAACTTAGCGCCTCGATTAACTACCAACTCTCTCGGCAGTAATGAAACACTTTCCACCTTGAAACCTAATATACTATTATTTGACTATGTAGTTGAAATGAAAAATGTTTCTATCTGCAAAAAATTGTAATTTTTTCTGTTCATTTTAAAAATCGGTAATAAATAGGGTTGCCAACTCGCCAGGTTTGCCAGGTTGAAACGGTGTATTATGGGTATCGGGGAGAAGGATTTCACGTGTCGATGACCATTTTTCTAGAAGTCAAGTCACCTTTGATTGGGAGTTGGGCGACCATTTTTTTTTTAAATCACTTTTCATTTGAGGAGAAAGAAATATAAAAGCCACGCCCCAGCGTAAAAACTGACTTCAGGTCAACGGGAACCGAGGGCGCGACCTTTTTTTTAGATATCACTTTTGATTGGAGGAAATTTAAAACTCCAGGTCAACAACTTTAAAAAGTTGGCAACCCTACTAATAAATAGTAAATAAAACTACTATAAAAAATCAAGGAAAAACTTTGTAATTCAGTGTAATTAGTTACGCTATTTTCGTCTTTATCTCAAGAATCAGATAATACAAACATTGTAGAGACCATTGAGGTGAACATTTTAAAATTATGCGGGAGTATAAGGGGTGGCCCGTTAAAACGTGGCGAATATAACTTGGGTTTTTTAAATGGAACACCCCATATAATGTTTTTCTTTCTGATTCCCCACAAAATTCTATGCTTATTTTGTAAATATCACATGTCTAAATTTAGCAGTTTTTGAGATATTGACGTTTAAAATATGGCACTTTCAGACTTTGACACACTGTAACATTGGAACGGTTCATCTTAGAGGAAATTGTTGTCACCACCCTATCTTAGTTTTTTATTCTCTATTCAAAGAAACCAACTTTCGATTTACCATGTTAAACCAAAAAAACCGGTTTTAACGGTTTAACATGTTAAACCGGAAGTTGTAACTTTTAGATAGAGAATAAAAAAATGAAGATCGATAGGTGAAAACCATTTTTCTCTAAGATGAACCGTTCGAATATTACAGCCTGTCAAAGTCTGAAAATGGTATATTTTAAACTTCAATATCTTAGAAACTATTAAATTTAGACATATAACATTTAATACAAAATAGGCTTAGAGTTTAGTGGGGAATTAGAAAATAATACAACATATTAGGGTATTGCATTAAAAAAAACCTAAGTGATATTTGCCACGTTTTTTGGGCCACCCCGTATACTCGTATCATTTTAAAAAGTGCACCTTGATCTCTACAACTTTTGCATTTCGAATTTTTATCTAATTCTTAAGATAAAGGGGAAAATAAACTTTACTCTATCGTTGACTCACCCTGTATAGGTAATTTATTTAAATTCCAGCCACAAAAACCCTTTAATTGATTAATTTTCCTTAGTCGTCATTTATCTTCGCAGTTCTGACGCGCAAGTAATCAAATGATTGTTGACTAAATTTAGGGAAATTACTGGTAGAATGAGTAATTGCCATGCATGTTCGCAAGAATAGGCCTATTCACTTTAATGGATTTTAGTAAGTCATATTCATCAATAACATCTTAAATAAGAACCTATTATGTCTTAATATGTTCCTAAAGTGGCACACACCTTTACTAGAAAAAAATTCAAAGACGCGAAACCCGAAAGTTTTAAAACATAAGATAAAGAGATGTAGGTACTTCATGGGCGTAGCCAGGATTTTCTCCAGAATGGGGCAAAAACAAGATAACGGTATATAAAGTACTTACTTACTTACTTTATCATAAAAAAAAAAAAAAAAACTTATAAAAAAAGTTTTTATTTAAACAATAAAAACATTAAAACTAATTAGTTGCAGCAAGCGAGGCGAGGGTCGTTCGTAAAGACAATGAACCACCTGAAATTTTCTAAACTCTAAAACAACAATGTTATAATTTTATTTATAATATCATGTATTAGGATACAAAAAACTGGGGAATTTATAACGTTTATTACTGGTTAGAAAACTGACCACTGACCCACTTTAAGGACCGTACCTGAGTGCCGCGCGAATTAACCTAAACCATATTTAAGGACTAGCCTACGGGGTCTCTGACGAAACTTTGACAAATTTTCTTTTTCAAATGTTTCTTGTGATTCCAGAACCCTCTTTTTATGCACACTGATCATGCAAAAGCCAACAAACCGATTTTCTGTCATTGTTGACCTTAACGTCCTTAACCATGTTTTTATCCTGCGCAAAGTGCTAAAAGATCTTTCGATAGTGCACGTTGGGCTGTGCAAGGGACATTAGAAGCGCCTGTTTTATAGCTGGATAAAACAATTGTGTTTCTTGAACTAGTAGAGCTTGTTCTATTTCTTTTAGTTCGGCCCTTGGCGCATTTATCTCTTTCCATTGATTGTACCAAAGTTCAGCTTCACTGATGAAACTATTTAAATTGTAGTAACTAGAAAAACTTTCAGGTTTTAAAAAAAAAATCCTCATATGTCATATCAAGCATTACGTGAGGGTGCAACGTAAGCAATGAGTATGAGGGTAAGTTCTCAGAAAAACGCTATTCTAGAGACATTATTAATGAACGGAATGATTAGCGTTCTTCTCCAAAACTCGCTAGGAGGCTGTGCTGGAGGATTTGCACAATGTTTCTGCTGATTTATGACCCGCGGAATACTGATATCTGTTCCAAGGTGCTCGGCGATTGTTTTAGCCTCTGCTACAACACTTTGATTTTCAAAATCGATATTTTCACGGTATTTTTTCATGATGTTTTCGATTTTTTTGATATTATTTCATACTACAGGACGAAATACTTAAGATTTTTGGTAGTAGGTAGGTAGTTGAGCGCTCGCTCGATTCACTGGAACTAAAGGTGATTGGTCGTGGCACGCACGAATGTTGAAATATTTTTTAATTTTGGACATTTTAGTTAATTTTTTTGTATTTTTTCCCTTGGGTCAGAGGGGGCACCTTGGCTACGTCCATGAGGTACTTCATCCTATGAACCACACAATTCTTTTATTTGCCAGTCCTGTGACTGATTATGTTAATACTGGTTGTCTGGATAATATATGAAGAAAAAAACACATATTTACCAATCGTGAGACCGATTATCTTAATACTGCTTGTCTGGATAATTTAAAAACGAACATATTAAGAAAGGGAGACCAGACTTGAGACATCAGTCAGTAACAGGGAGCATATTTTGTTTATTTTTTTTTCTCAGTAAATGATTAAAGAATTTATAAACTGACACGGTAGATAAATGTCGTTTCCTTGCTCTATGCAGAAGGGTCAAAATACAATTTAGCAACAAGACCATTGTTAAGACATCTAGGGAATCCTAGGCGTAAGTCTTAGTTTACGAAAAACCCGTTTCTATTTACGTAAAATAAAACAATGCCAATTTTACATAACATGAATAGAAAAGATGTACAAAAATTAATCTAGGTAATTATAATGATTAAATGTATAAATTTAGTATTATTTTTGATTTTGATATTTATTTTTAAATTTAAAAATGATATGTTGTCAATTCCTTTGTCCTGAATTGTGATCATTGTAATTATTACACCGCAAACAACAATATATATATTTTTATTAATTAACACAGCAATATTAATCAGTATTTTTTTGTGCAACTTAACATTAATAAATTAAACAGGTCAATTAAATAAATTAACAGGTCAATGCAAAAAAACTAAAAAAAATTATTTAAATCAAATCAAAAAAATAATTTTTATGACTTGAGACAAGAGACAGCGAGAATCACATATTTTTCGACTTTGACGTTAATAATATTTTTCTGGTACATTTGAAATTTTTTACAAAATGTTCCCCCGTTATTCTTCTATAAAACCAAGTAAGTTAAACTGTATATTCTCTAACCTTTCGAAAAAAAAATGGTTGAGTAGGTCAATATGTTAGAAATCCGACGACGACAACAACGGCGACAACTCTCTATGAACGATGATATTATGCATATCGCTCTAAAGGAGCTCTATAGAACTGAGATGTTTTCAATTAAAATATTAATAATTAAACCAAAAAATACTGTATATATTATGTAACAATGTGCTACATGTGTAAAATTGTTAAATTTGGGTTGATTTTCTTGGGTTAGCAATGATATTTGTTGACTTTCATCTAACAAACTTTTATTAACTAAATATTTTTTTGGAACATTACTTGAAAGGTTTAAAAAAAGAAAATATAAACATTATTTGCACAATTTCATATTTAATGTAGCCTGAAGCAAAGAAATTGGGCAAGTTTTTATTGCCATCTGATTGTTTCTCTTTATTGTAAAAAGTATTACAATACACTTACTATGCTTTTACTATAGTCTATTTCAGAAAGGTGTAGAGTAATGAAAGCTCATTAGATATGTAAAGTGACTACAGAGTGACCCAACGAATATTTAAACCACTTTCATAATTTGGCATTGATTTCATTGCCAAATTTTTTATTTTCATCAAGTGCAGATAATACCACCCGGGTTTGGGTCAATTTATGGGTTTTGCCTATTGTTATCCATTCACGAACACTGAAAATGGTGTGACTAAGGTGTGCATTATGTACATAGTATAAAGTACACTTATTTTTTATTAAACATTATAAAAAAAATACAAAATACAAAAAATACATTATACAGAAATTAAATTATTAAAAATCATAATATTCTTCGTCATCTGAGGAACTATCATCTCCTCTTGACGTTATAATTAACGGGTCGACAGTCCGATCGATCAGGTGGTCAAGATCCCATATTTTTTCCTCTTTTTGAATGACATGATGGACTGCTTTTCGCCAGGTCTCTGGTGTCACTTCCTTAATGGCTTGATCAAACAGTAGCTTAACGTCTTTCATTTTGAATGTCGTGTTGTGTGTGTGCTACAAGTCCTTTTACTTGCCCCATATAAATTCTATGGGATTTAGTTCGCAATGATATTGTGATAGTGATTCCTAAGTTGATACTACTTTCTTAGCTGTGTATGGAAGGCATTAAAATAAACAACTTTTTCAAATACCTTTTTTCAAAAAACTTAAAAATAGCCGAGTTGCAGAAGTAAAAAATCAAAACGTAGCCCTTTACTTTATATTGTTTTTCTCCGTTTTTTGTGTGTTAGTCATGCATTTTACGGATCGGTCGTCAGTTATTTATTTTGGCAATTCGCGGCGCGGTGTGGTTTTCTGAAGCAAATTAATTTTAATAAATTGGTGAAAATGGTAAAATTTAAAAACAATGAACTAATTATGTTGCTAATTTATTGTGAGTGTCGTAAAGTGCGGATGTTTTTTCCCTACACCCAGAAGTTTTCCTAATGTTATTCAACGGGCAAGTTAGGAAGAACCGTATTTGATTTGTAGTGTAATAAAGAATGTAAGTACTTTATTTTTTAGTTTTTTGACAAAAGGCATTTAAAAATGTTGTTTATTTTAGTGCCTTCTATACGCAGCTAAAAAAAAGTATCAACTTAGAAATCACCCTGTATATAAACATCGCTGTTTTGGTCACTTTACTATATTCCGAACAGAGACTGTTGACGATGACAACATTGAGGACAGTAGTCATAGTACGGAAGGATGCCGTGTCCACTTTTTCTTGTTTTCAAGGCAAGAATTGACCATTTGGTGTAATAAATTTGTATTTATTGTCTTTCTGTGTACTATACGTTCTAATTGTTAGAAGGAAGTTAAATACAAGTAAGTAAACATTTTATTTTTTATCATTGCAGTTGCACATTAGAAAGCTTAAATGAGCTTTTTATAAACCATGGCAAGGTGACCTGATAGAAATAACTTAAATATATTTTTTTTTTTGTTTATTTTTTGTTCTATGCTCCATTTCTATAAAAGAACGTCATATTGACGACTTTTTAATCCGATCAAGTACAATAAATTTCAAATAGCGGTTATATTTTAAATATAAAGTTCACATGATAATTTTTTTGTTTTTTATTAATTATTGCAGTTGCACATAAGAAAATTTAAATAAGAATAATTCAGTTCTATAAGCAATTGAACAACTCAAAGCTTAAGTAAAATGAGTTCAAATCTAGTGTTTTTGTATTGCATAAGTATGTATTAGAAAAAACATGAGAGAATGGAATTAATTTTTTTTAAAGGAAGAATAATATTCCTGATAATTTACTACAATTAGTTTACGCATACCTAATAGAGTAGTAATACAAAGGCATTTTTAAGTAATATTTTTGTTACTAAGTATAAATTGCAATAATATCATTATTTTGTAGCATTAACAGTAATACTGATACGGTACTGATCGGGTATAGGGTCCCCAATATATATACGTGTAGGGTAGGTATATCTTGTAACCAAATTATCCCTCAATGATTTTATTTATTTGAGGTTTTGAAAATATCCTGTAAATTTTCCGTTTAAAATGTAATGGCAAATTTTTTGTATTTGGTCAGATTAAAAATTAGTCCCTATGGCATTTTTTTTTTAAATTATTTCTATCAAATAAACGTGATAATTGTGTCATGCTCTATAAGCAGTTCATTTAAACTTTTTAATGTGTAACTGCAATGATAAAAAAATTAAATTTTTACTTATTTATGATTCAACTTCATTCTTACAATTAGAATGTATAGACAAAAGATAATAAACACAATGTTGTGACTACATACATGATTGTTACTCTATAAAAATTTTAAGTTTGGCCCAAATAAATTATTGCTTTGGTAATATTTGTAGATTGTATCATTAACAAAAACGATATTTGTTGTGAAAACTAAAAGGTATGGTTTTAAAGCAGGAGTAGGTACCATAATATAATATATTATATGTAAAAATTGCTGTAGATACCCGTATATAAAATTTCGTTGTAACAACTAAACTTTGTAGGTTAGGTTGGTTTATGTTATTAATTAGTTCAACAGTTCAATAACGACAATTTTTTTTTGGTTGTATAGATTCATTTTTGGGTTGAGTCTGATTTCACGAAAATAAATGGTTGTCAGAACAAAGTTTTAGTAATTCATACAATGTTATTTTTAAAAGTGTATGTCTTCTTTGGTTTTAAAGCCGTCAGTGAATGAACTTCAACATATAGTATTTTAAAAGTTCAAAGTCAAATATGCCTACTGCCAAATTCTTAAAAAGATAAGTTTTCTCGTTTTCGAGATTTTCTAATAGGCCACTCAAACTAAATCATCCTGAATAAAAATAAAAATACCCAGGTGTACTGGTAAAAATTAAGATAATTTAAAACAATATTTTTGCGGTTCCAAAACTTGAACTTTCCAACGCATAACCCAACGATATGTAAATATCCTAAATTTTGTTACTTAATATTTATTATCCAAGGCTTCTGACAGAAATCGCTGAACTTGTTCCTTTGTGAAAGTTTTAGATTTTTTCGCCGGATATTATTTACTAACGGAATTTGCATAAATGCGCCTATTTTTTTAATATTTGGTTTTGTCTATTTTATGAAACTCATCATAACATAATAATTATTTATGAATTGAAAATATATAGAGGCGTGCAGACAAACTTTTTTTTTTATAAAAAAGTTGAACATATGCCTTTGCTAGGATGTGAACACGGAAACTCTCGATTCCGATCGCTCTACCAAGTGCGATACGGAGACTCTGAGATTTTCTTAATCAACTTCGGCCATATAACGATAAGTTAGATAGTTTTATACAGTTTAGAATCTCCTGCGATTCTAAATCGAGCAAGGTGTTATAAGGAGAAAGGAAACACTTTTACTGATCATTTAATGGGCACTTTCACTATAATCGAATTTATCATATTCAGCACTAACATTCTGAACTAGAACCTATTGAAAACATATCCCATTATCCCAATAATAAAAATTATTCTTAAGTATCACAAAAAATTTCTGGAAACAATTAAAACACGGCGGAAAAGCGGCAAGTTTAAAAACGTAAGGCGAAAAGGCCTGTACGTCGTTCTGCTAACCGCGCAATTTTTTATTTTATATTTTTTTAAAAAAATTACGCTATTAGAATAATAATAAGCTGTTGTCAAAAATTCTACCTTAATTAGTTTTATTATTTTTTTGTTTATGTTAAGTGAAGTCAGTAAAATAAAATTTTTGTTTATTACTAAAAGTACTGAAACACTAGATGCCAGTATTTAAAAAAAAAAACAAGAAAGTTATACCTAATCTGCTTCCAATTTGATCTATTCCAATTCGGTCTACCCAAAGCCAAACTACTTACTTTTTTCCGAGGGCCCGTCCTAGGCCGGATGCACTTAGGCCTGATTTGGCCCATTGTGCTCATCCTAATTGATTTTTACACTCACTCAGTGATCCCAGTTCCTTGCACTAGTATGTGTAGGTCAACTGGGGAGAGGGTCATCATGTCCTCTGGTTCCAGTTTTGGTTACCCGAATATTTGTTGCCTTTGCCTAGTGACTTGCAATGGCAAACTATGTGTTGTACAGTTTCCCTGACTTGTTTGCATAATCTGCAGTCAAGGTCTCCATCACACAGTAGTTGCATTCTGTGCAGATGATTCTCGACAGCCATTTGTCCTGAAAGAATTCCTGTAACAGTGCCCAGCTGATACCTATTCATTTAAAGAAGCTGTTTGGTTAGTCCAGGGTCTGGATCCAAAAATGAAGTATTTGCTGTGGTGTAATCCCTGTCTATTGTTCCAGTACATTTTATGTTTACTTCTAATCCATCGCTTTATGGCATCTCGTACTGCGCCCTTGGATCTCCGAGTGCCGGTTCTGGACCTATAAATGTATTTTTAGAGCCTTTCCTTGCAAGTACATCGGCTTTTTTATTCCCTGCAACACCTTCGTGTCCTGGTACCCACTGAACTGTTACTTTGTTTACTTTTGCCAAGGTCTCTAACTTTCCTTGACATTCCCATACCAGTTTTGAGGTTACCTTGTTGAATATAAACGATCTAAGGGCTGCTTGGAACACTGTAGGAGACATTCCCAGAGGGAAAAATGTTTTTCTCCGGTCTTACTTTATGTATTCCCGCTCCGATACCTTCTTTAATTTTGGAGCAGTCTGTGTACCAGATTATTGCTCCCCAGGAGTGGTCTCTGGTGTCTAGTTTTGCCATACTGTTCGTTCGTCAATTACGCCCTCATATGGTATGTCATAGCGAAACCTTGGGTTTATGTGGTCCGATCTCATTTCTAATTCAGGTTCTCCTATAGTATCACTTAAAAGTTCATGTCCAGTTTTCTGCCTGCATACGAGCGGCTCGCTATAGAATCCCATTCTTACCTCTCCAATTTACTTACATCTCGAGCCAACTAGATTGTGAATAATAAAAAAGTAGTTTGTTTATATTTTTATCACAACAAAAAAAACTTTATATTATTACAACGCATAGGCAAATACCTAATAATGCTTATTCCCTTACAATGTTCGAAGATAATATATATATCTTAATTTTATGGGTTACGCTTTTGTTGGACTGTTGATGTCTTTTCAAATAGCATACCGTCGCTGAAAAGTCAAAATCTGTTAAGTGGATTTTATGAAATTTTTCAGGAGACATAAAAATTGTCTATCTTCTAGCTCCTGAAACATACTTCATTTTGTTTTTTAAAAGTAGTTAAGAGTTTAATCTGTAAGTTTATTTCAAATTAAAGTTTAAATCTCAAAAGCCCCTGTTGTTTTAAATTTAAAAAATAATCCATTATTCTCCACATAGCAGATTTTAAATGTTATATTTACCACATAGCAGAAATATTTTCAATAACTTTGACAACGACAATGACAAAGTGAAAACCAAATCTGTTATGTAAGCGAAAAGTCCCCACATAGCCGATTTTGACTTTTCAGCGACGATACCCTTTAGGCTAATTTTATAGTCGATTTAATTTGTTAAAAATGATTGTTTAATAGTGTGGAATTGACGGCAAAGTTCCAGTTAAGATTGATTCAACTGGTCCCCCTTGAGCCACTCTAATCGTGAAAATAATCTATCTCGCGTTTTGAATATTTGACAAAGACATTGTCATTATTTGAGATTAAAGTTCTAATCGATACTTTATATACCGATCTCATTAGTCAGAGCCGTAGAAAAAAAATAGTACGTATTCCGTGTTATAAAGCAATTACGCACTCATGTAATTACCGCATTTGTGGCTACGCGGCTCGTCCGCAATTTTTTCATTCGTAGTAGTAGTGGTAGTAGTTACAAGATTTATTTAGCACATGGCTACTAATACATTGAAATAATTATTTAATTTTATTTTAATACAATTTTAAATGACCTTTTGACACATTTTTATTTATCTTGTTGTTTTAATAAATATTTTTTTAAACCCTGTTTGAATGATTTTAAGCTTTTTTGTATTTTAATTGATTTATTTAAATTATTAAATTCAATAAGCCCTTTATAAAATACCGATTTATAAGCTATGTTTTTTGAAAAAGTATTAAGAAAAAAAATTATTGTTATTCCGCGTTAAATAATTATGATGATCACAATTTAGAACAGTAAACTCTTTTAAATGTGAGGGTAACATACCATTTTGAACTTTGTAAATAAATATCAAAACCAAAAATAATATTAAATTTTTTACATTTAACCATTCTAATTTTTTTAACATTATATTAATTTTTGAATATCTATCCATATTAAGTAAAATTCTCATCGCTTTATTTTGTAAAATTTGTAATCTGTTTATTACACCTTCATCAGCGTTAAATAAAATTGTAGAACAATATAAAAAATATGGCAAAATTAAAGTATTATAAATAATTTTTTTCGAATAAAATTTTAAATTGAAACTTATTCTTTTAAAGTAATTAATTTTTCCCGCAATTTTAGAAATTAAATTTTCATATTGGATATTAAATTTTAATTTTGAGTCAATTACTATACCTAAATATTTAAATGAGTTAACTATTTCCAATCTGTCTCCATCAATTAAAATATTTAAATTGGTTAAATTCAAATTTAAACCCATAACCATACATTTTGTTTTGGAAACATTTAATTTTAATTTGTTTACTTTTAACCAATTTGACAATAAAACAAGTTCTGAATTTAAAACTTCCAATATTTTTACCACTAATATAAATAAGAGTATCATCTACGAACATTTGAATTTTAGCCAATTTTAATACTAATGGCATGTCGTTAATATATAAAATAAAAAATAAAGGACCCAAAATACTTCCCTGGGGTACTCCTATGTTATTTAATTTTTTTGTTGAAAATATATTACCAATTTTTGTTGTCTGTGTCTTATTATTTAAATAATTTTTAATCCATTGATAAACTTTACCCCTGATACCATATTCAAATAATTTTTGAAGTAAAATGTCCCTATTAATCGTTTCAAAAGCTCTTTTAAAATCAAGAAATACAGCAATAATATATTTTTCTTTTTCCAAATCTCTTTTCCAATTTTCAATTACATACTGGATGGCTGTTTCAGTTAACTACCCTTTTCTAAATCCAGCTTGTGAATGAATTAAAATTTTGTATTCATCCAAAAAATTTATAACTTGCTCATAAACTACTTCTTCTGTTAATTTTTCTATGTCCCATAAAACATTTATTGGTCTCATCTCGTTCCATTGTTTAGAATTTTTAATCTTTGGAACCGGGGTAATATAGAAACATTTAAGGTCTGATGGAATTTCCCCATTGTTTAAACAAACATTAATAAAGTAAAGTAAATAGTACCCAATAACTCCAAATGATTCTTTCATCAATTTCTTTGTTAAAACCTCACTGTAATTTTCATTTGAATTTAAATTGTTTATCATTTTTATTAAATAATTGAGAGTTACTTTAGAAAATGTTTGTATATTATTTTTATTTCTAGAAATTTTTGGACAAATAGAATGGTTTCCAACATTTATTGAGATAATAATTTCTTCAACGCTCTGGACATAGTATGAGTTTAATTTTTCAGCTATAATATTTATGTTTGATATTTTACCGTCTTCAAATATAATTTCCTTTATTTCCGTCTTTGTTTGACCAAATTTTTTAAAGTCTTCCACATTTTTTTACTGTTTTTCTTATTATTATCAATTTGTTTTTTCTTCCCTTAATACTGAAACACAAATGTTGCGATTTTTCTTATAATCGTTCCAATCTTCCTCTTTTTTTGAAATGGTAAATTTCTTGTATGCATCGTCCCTTCTTTTTCTAACGTCCAAAATTTTTTTATTAAACCAAGGTGTTGGATGTTTTCTTAGATATACAGTTTTTTCTTCTTTAATTTTATTAATTGCATTCTGCACATTGCTTATTAGATTTTTAAATATAATATTGACATCAGTACTAGTATATTCCCAGTGATACGAAATAAGTTCTTTGGATAATTTCGTATAGTCAATAAATGTCATTTTTGTTGTTTGTTTTTCATTTTGTATAATATTTTTAGTCTGAACGAAAATCCAATCATGATCGCTTAGTTTTGGAATAGTCATTATACCAGAATTTAGACAATGTTCATTTGTGATAATAAGATCTATGATTGTTTTACTTTTATTTGTTGTCCTGGTAAAATCCGTTATTAATTGTTTCATTCCAGTCATCATTTAAAAAATTTATATTGAAATCTCCAATATGTATTTTAGTACTATTTACATCCCACATACTTTCACATTTTTCTTCAAAAAAATCTTTAACGCTTCCATTTGGTTATCGATAATAAGCAAATAAATCATATGTTTTCCAAATTTTGCATTTGACATGTATACACCAGAACTAATAGTCAACAGAGAATTTTTCTACATACGTAATATACTATTTTCTTAATACATATACAAACTTAGTTGTATTCTGACACCCAGAATTGTCAATTTGGGACAGTTTTGAATTTAGATCCCGTTAGTGAATTAGACTGTAAATATACAGTGAGTTCAGAAATTGGAAGAAACATACAACCAAAATTAACAAGCATACTGTAAAAAAGCAGCTTTCGTTAAAGTTATTGCATTTATCAGGCTTGTCATTCCAGAATAATTTTAATCTAGCATTATAAGTTGGTGAGAATGCCTAGGTGTCCAAAATACCATAGGCTCGGCATCTCAAAAATCTTATTGTCACGAATTGAAAATAGAGGAATACACATAAGTGTAAGGAGGAAAAATACTATTAAGGTATAAAGGTAAGAAATTTAAAATTGACCATTTTAGAATATATTAAAAGGATAAAATGAAAAAACGTCCTTATTGGTTGTTAAAGAAATTAAGGATTCACGCAAATGAAAATATAAATTTCAGTAGTTATAATAATATCTAACATTTTCGTTTAGAAATGGAATTTTTACTTTTTAATAGACAGGAATCGAAAACCACATTCCAAACTCGCGTCTATGATATATGCAGAAATAGATTTAATTATTTTTTAATGTTTTATTACATCATACAGTCATAGTTTAGGTTCTCGTCTCTATTGCATGAATACTTTTGTTATTCGTAGCGGGCCAGTTTGTTAATTTAAGGGTCATAATTAAAATGGAGGGGCAGGCTATTCAATAAATTTTGTTATTGTTGAGGCCGTAAAACACCTATTAAGTAAAAACCTAACCTCCAATTTTTTAACTGTAAAACAATTTATGTATGCACAGACTGTGAGATGTATTGTATGTAGTACAAAAATAGATTTGCTCCATTGAAGAAAATAACGTAGAAATATGGACCAGCAAATAACATCTATATTGTTTTCTTCCATGGAGTAAATATATTTCTTTACTACTTACAATTCATCTCACAGTCTGTGCACAAATAAATTGTTCTACAATTTATAAAAGTGGAGGTAAGGTTTTTAATTTACAGGTGCTTTACAGCCTCGACGACAAAACCTACTGATTAATGAGTAATAGCCTGTCCCTCTATTTTATATTTATGGCTCATAAATTAACAAACTAACAAACTGCGAATAATTAAAATATTCTTGTAAAAAAAAATTAATTGGGACTAGAACCTCGACTTTGACCCACACCCTGACTTAAAAAAGCACCAAAAAACAATTAAACCTATTTCTATCTATATTTTAAACATACCGCCATCAAGTTATCCACCTGACATGCGCAGTGTGCCTGCAGTATTGGGAAATAGACGTGAGTCATTCCAAAGGAACAGCAGTCTCTATAAAATTGCAAAAATAAAAAAATCTGTACAATTCTTTAGAAAAGAATTATCGAGATAAATCGAGCGGAATATAATGTTTAAATATGATAAGACTTTAATAATCAATAATAAAATAAAGCTAATTTAACTATTTCATTATACTACCGAATTTTTCCACAGGATGTTGAAAATTTAGTGCTAAAACATTACTTTTATTCTTCCTTATAAGGCGATGATTATTTTACGATAATTA
Source organism: Polydrusus cervinus (assembly GCA_935413205.1). NCBI lineage: Eukaryota > Metazoa > Arthropoda > Insecta > Coleoptera > Curculionidae > Polydrusus > Polydrusus cervinus. Next base: position 13,623,810 of record OW284517.1, read on the forward strand.
GAATACAGAAGAAAAGCTAACGATTGTGCTTTTGATTTTCCAAAAATTTCATTTAAATCTGTCCCATCAAAAAGCTGATTGACTTTGGTATCTCTATCGCACTATTACTGTTTTCGGTATTGAATGAAGAAATTTGAAATTTACAATATAGCTAAAATCTAAATAATAATATGGCCTTTGAAATGAAATGACAAGTGATATACTAGAGAATTAAATTTGTGAAAAATATAAGTTTTGTATATCTTCCCGAAATACGTTTTTTGTTGTATCACACTTTTTCATTAAAAAAAGTTTTTCTATTAAAATTTTTACTTTAATTTTTGTTTTTAAAAATTAATGATGGAGACTAACTCATGGTTGTAATTTTCTTTTGTTGTAAAATATTTTATTGCATTTGGTTATATTTTGTTGATTTAAAATAGCTCTAAAAATGGGAAACCGGGCAGACAAGTATTTATTAGAAAAATAATATAAAATATTATTTTTTTACTCCTATTCCTTTAAAATAGTATCATAAACTGATAACTAATACGATATGCTTCCAAAACCCTAATCTTTATACAAAACAGGATTTTTATTAGGAAAATTTCAAAAACTCAGCGTATCCGATAAAAACTGTTCCGTAATCTAAGCCAAAAATACATCATTCCTTATAAAATCTTCAATTTTGGCGTGGTGATAGATACCTATAAATATTACCTATGTATCAAAACGCAAACTAATATATTGATTTTCTGCTGTGTTGGTTTTATATTTTTTAATAAATATTAAAACAATTGGATTAAGAGTCTAGTGACGCATTCGCCATTTCGTTTTTGATCAATATTTTATTACTTCTTCCTTTTATCCAAAAATCGGCCACATACCGACATTTGAATTACCTATAATTTAAAGTTAAATAAGATTGAATTTATAAAGTAATAAAAGCAGAAAAAGGAAAAAAGACAAATATTCGTTTTTTGCTTATCTATTAACTCATTAATCAAAATTTCTTTAGTTCAAAACTGTAGGTAATTTTTATTCAGGGACGGCTTGTTGGCACCTTTATGAATAAAGTGGAAAGGATAAGAAATATTGATCAAAAAATGAAAAGGTAAAGGTATCACTAAACTTTACTCTTAAGAGTCCAAGTATGGGACAAAAAATTACTTTGCAATTAGTCTTTTAGACCAGAGCTTCTAGGCGGGAGGGGGGGGGGGTTGGCTGTAGCCCCATTCCTCCTCCCCTTGGTTGTGCCATTGAATACCCGACATAGTATACTGCCCTGGGAGTAGATGCTTTAGGTCGTCACAAGTGTAGATGCATGTATTTAGAGCTTTACCCATAACTTGTTCTAAAAAAAATAATTTTATAAAGTTTATTAAAGTTCAGCGCGTCTTGATATCGTTTTGGCAGAAGAAAGTAGTCTATTTTTTTTTGCAAAGAATGCCTAATGAATGGACTAAACAGATGTACAGGAAAGGTCCTCCTGAACCAGTCAAAATTGCACACACACCATTTTTAGAACCTCTTTCTTAAATAAACCCACATAATTTTCAGTTTAGTAGTCGGTTTACTAGTATGACTATTACTTTGTTTTAATTTACTAGATTGCTGTCCTTTATATACAAAAACAATATCATTATCATTATAGTTATATCAAAAACTCAAAATAAAACCTGATAATTCAATGATACTCCTCATGTAGAACATGTATTGCACATGCTATTTTTTTTCTAGATGAAAGATAACGTGTATAAAGTACAAAAAAGATGGCGTTGACGTGCAAATGTGCGTCAGAGTTGGCCTTGTCCTTAAATTGGGGACATTTCGCCTGTATTACTAAATTTAACGAAAAAAAACTTGAGTTGCTATAAAACGAGTGAAGTCTTGAGATGTTACTTTCAACATATGCAACATCATTCGTATTTTAATGGCCGTTACGAGAAATATTATGGTCTGACGCAATATTTAATTCGTGCATGGAGTATGAAATTTTCAACTATAAACAAAAACAAGCGGTAATTTTTACTTACTTACAGACCACCTCTTTTATAATTCAACTACATATTACACCAAGTATTAATATCACGTTTTGGATTTAAAAACCCATCATCAATAAGAATAAGTGCCAATTCATCCTGTATCTATAAACGACAACAAATCATATCTAATTTTTATTTTTTTGAATAATGTTCCATAATTTTTATTTGAAAAAACTACAATCATACACCTCCTCAAAAATATTTTTACTTCAAGGAAATTAGCTAAAAGTTCATTTGCGCTAAATGATTACATTAACCGAATCCGTCATTTTTTGGCAAGTATTTATATTTATTTATACAAGTGCTTGTTACAGTCTACTATACAGTTGGACAGAAGAAAAGCCGATAAGGTTACGGGGATTAAAAATAAAATAGTTTGAAATAAGACGAATTTGCACTTATTCTTATTGATGATAGGTTTTTAGGTCCGAACGTATTATTAATACTAGGTGTGATACGTCATTGAATTATATAGAAGGCGGGGAATGTATAAATAATTAAATAATATGATTTTGTTAATTGAAAAAAGTTTAAAGTTGATAATGGTTTTGAGAAAACGAAACGTCTGATTAAAAATCTAATTACACCCACTTGTAGAGGAAAAAAATGGTAGGTAATGAAAATGTTAATTTTATTTTAACATATCTCTTCGAATAGAGTCAGAAAAAAATAAAGATGAAATCGCCCGGTTTTGCCCAAATATCTTCGGAAGGATTTTTTAAATTTGAAAAAACAGAATTTAGTATATCGCAACTTTTTTCTAATTTAACAATCTCTATATCTTATATGGTTTACGAGATCCCTGTAGAGTAAATCCTTATATGGGACAACCTGTATAACAAAAATGAACAAACAGAAAAATATTTTATGCCAAGACTTTGTTCTTACAAAATTTCAGGTATCCTTGCGCAAACATGTATTAATAACGTCATCTTATGGAACACCAAAAACGGATATGAAAAAGTCAAAAGTAACGGTGCAAATAAATAAAATCTTGTTTTTTCCAGATATCTCCGAAGGTATTCGGCATAATTGCAATTTTCCTTCACCAAATCATTAAGAACAAAAATAACTTTCCCTTTATTTAACTACCGTTTTCGAGATCCCCTTGTACTGAAATGAATTTGTAGCATCCTGTATATCCATACGGAATTTTCTTCATCTCTATTTTTATTTAATATAAAATTTAAGAATTAAAAGTCCAAAGGGGCAAGATCTGGATATCTGACAGACCACTTAACTTCGCTCAGATACTTTCTGTTGTGTTCGGCGGCGATCACCATATTCAACATTCATTAAAATCTCAATTTTTCTCTTTCAGTTAAGGCTACCATCCTGATGTTTTAAATGCTATTCCAGACTTTTTGACCTCTATATGGTCCCAAACCGTCATTGGCTTATAAACGAGCGCAAAATGAAATGTACTTGTTTTCCTTGAAACGGACTTAAATTAAGTTTTCTCCTGGGAAATATTGAATATATTCATGTTAGTCTGCCCAATTATTAAAAAAAACCTCATCAAAACAACAATTTCTTTTAGTTAGAATATCAAGAATTCTTTCTACCAGTACTTTTTGTATACCTCAGGTACCCATTACTCGGGCGCCAAAGAACCACTGACTGACACCCATTTACCAACCATCACGGTGGGGGTACCGCCTCACTCTTCACTCGTACCTGTCCTACTCGATCAGGTGTAACACTGTGCGGTAGCAACGATCGTAGTCGGCAGTGCTTTTGTACCTTTTCGCGTTTGTTTTTTAATTACATCAACACAGCCGTGTTGACAATCGCGAATCGATACGCGAAAAGTCGAAACGGTACGAGTTAAGTGACGTGCAGACTGCACAAAGTACCGCGCATCATTGCCTACTTGGATTTTTGCTTCGTTTGTGGAGAAAAGAAAGTAAGTGTGGCTGATTTGTGTTTTTCTAAAGCTTTCTTGAATGAAATGTGGTTTTTTGAATGAGTTGTCAGATTTAATGTAGTAACAGTTGTAGTGGTTAAAATATGGGTCAACCAGGAAGTTAATAAATGGGCATTATTATATTTTAATTATAAAAATGTTTGTAAAGGATTAATTAAAAATGATATTAATGCATATTCATTGCCGTTTTAAAAATGAAATAGTCACGGAACCCAAGGCTGCATTGCAAATAGCCATAGTATCTACGGTTAACTAATGTTTATGCAATGAAATTGTAATATACCGTGTTTTTTACTAAAAGGAATTTTGACACCAAAAGCAGTGGGCCAGTGCAGCACTTACCTTAGCAAAAATATACTTCCGGACATGATAATTGTTTGAGTTATACAATGTATTTTTTATCACCACAAGAGTTTATATAATAAAATATTTACATCGTGTTAATATCACCTGCATGTCATTTTATCACATTTGTGCTTCTATTTCCTGTGTTATTATAAGAAAAAAAGAATTCAACTGCCAGATTTTGTTTCTATTTTAACATCTAGTAGTACCAATGTAGGTATAAGTTAATGTAGAGTATTTGCCTGGTATTTTATTTATCAAAAAAATAAAAATTGACCTAAAAACGTAATGAATGGCTAATTTTTGGTAATTCTGTATACCTACAGGATGGCCCGCTCTCAACGCAGGATTCCATAGTATCTAAAATACTCAACTTATTAATATTTTTCACAAACATAGTCATAGAAAGGCATTAGATCCATATTTAAAATTATTTTAAATTATACAGGTGGTCCCAAATATTCAGGGCATATCCAAAATACTTTTTTTTAAATGGAACACCCTATGTATTATTTATAACTCTCTATAAAATGCCCCGTATATTTTGTCATGTGTCTAAATTCATTTGTTTTTGAGATATTGACGTTTAAATTATGGCATTTGCAGACTTTAATAGGCTGTATGGAACGATGCATCTTAAAGAAAAAATGTTTTTTTACGGTTTAACAAGTTAAACCAAAAGTTTCAACTTTTATATAGAGAATAAAACACTAAAATAGGGAGGTGAAAATCATTTTTCTCTAAGATGCGTCGCTCCAATGCAACAGCCTATCAAAGTCTGTAAATGTCATATCTCAAAAAACGCCAAAATCTCAAACACAATTGAATTGAGGACATAGGACATTTTATACAAAATATACGTGGAATTTTATAGGGAATTAGAAAATATTATGTTATGTTTCCAATAATAATCCTCCGTGTTAAAAAATTCAAAAGGTAGATACCTACTGGACATGGGATAATATGTGCCTATTACTACTTATTTTAGTAGTTGTTGGTAAAGCAAAACATGAACAAGTGACTTGTAATAGGCACATATGTACTTTTGAAGAAGTAGTCCATTCTTAAAGTGGAGTTAATTTATGGGAATAAATAAAAAACATGAAGTCTTCCTCCACTGGTTTAATAAGGTAATAAAATTAAAATATGGTAGACATTCTACATGTTTCGGGTGTAGAAACACCCATCATCAGGAATGAGATACAAAGAGAAAAAAATAGTTATATTAAATGAGTGGAACAAAATTAAATGGTAGTGAACATCGATAATTTTATCTTTCATGGCTCCAGGAGAGCTCCATCGTAAAACATATGAAAATATTATATTATGCATTAGTTGAAACTTATATAAATTACGGAATTTTAGGTTGAGAAGGAATAAATAGAACTATAGTTATTAAATTATAAATATTATTACTCAATAAAATTATATTATAAAACAAAAAAAAAATGAATATTAGACAACTTTACATTTATAACATCTTAATATACATATTTAAAAATAAAAATCTTATACAGTTTAAAAGCCAAAATCATAATACACGTCATAAAAATAAAATAACCATAAAACCTAAAATAAAGTCCATAGGACAAAAACTTCAAATATTTATGTTTTTATTTAAACGATTATTTACCAAAAAAAAAATAAAAAACATATAGTTAAAGGTTTTTTATTTACAATTTAACTTTTATATAATATTAACAAATATTTAAAAAAAAACATATTTTAATATTCCTATATATTTATAATTTAAAATACTAAGATTTGCCCCTAACAAGCACGTCTTCGGGGGATCAAAGAAGAAGTTTATTGAGCAAGATAAATAAACACATTTATTATATTATAAATATTGAAAATAAACTTATTATTTTTATTATGTGCTTCTCAGGTGAATTACTTTTTTTTAAACATTAAAACACCAGACAATATACTCTACATCAACCTAAACACTTTGTTTCTTTTATACATTTGACACTACAAAATAATGAAATAGGAACAATGTTCTCGAAATTCAAAAAATTGGTACTTATTTTTTTGATTTTTAAATATTGTTAATTATTTGAACCGCCTAAAAATTATTCAACATTCTGTACATATTTTATATTTTTATAAGTAAAAGAAAACCTAATCCCCTATTTTCCACCAATAAAAAAAACAAAAAAAGTTAAAGTGATAACTCCTGGCAATGCAGAAAATCTTAAAGTAAGAAATTGCCAACTATAAAGGCCATAACTCAAAAACTAGTGATTATATTTATAACCAACTTTTGTTATACAAAATAATAAAAGATAATTTGTTAGTAAAATGCGGGAAGGAATTTATTTTATACAAATCATGTGAAGCAATAATAGTAAAAATAAATAGATATAATAAAATATAGTTTAGTAACAGCCTAAACTCCTCTTTATAAGCATTTTATTTTACTACAGACAGTAGGAAGGTATTTTTTCCACGCATTGTTTAAGCCAGTGTTAATGACATTTAAATACAAACTATACAATTTGCGAAATAAAATAAAGACACCCACATTAGTTATATAAAAAAAAAAAAAACTGTTTGTTGAAAGATTATAAATTTTCTTTTAGTAAATGCGGTATAAACGTATTCTTTTTATTTGTAGTTCAATAATTTAAAGCAGTATGAATAAAATCAAAGCCAGTTTTTGGAAACCAATAAAACCTTACTATGCGAATGTTTAAACGCTGATATCTTGGCATTCACTAACTGAACTGAAACCTGAATTTCGGTTCGCTAGAAAAAATTATATTAGGGACTGAATATGAAACAGGATTATACCAAATTGTTTGTAAAGTTTTTGCTACCATTACCACCATAATTCTTCTTGCCACTGATCTCTACGTTTGCTTAACTGTTATTGTTATAGCAGAATTAGGAAATTATACTTTATTGATTTTATCGAAAGGTAAAAACCCTGCCGCATGCATAGTGATGAGATAGGGTTACATATACACCAATATTGCCCTAGACCGTTTTTGGTGTCAACATGAATGATACAAAAATAAATTGTGGGTCGTATTCTCTTTTTTCTGCCCTTTCAAACAATACATATCCTCACATTTGAAAAAAAAGTTGGGGGACGGGTTTTACTCCAAAAAGAGGGGTACATTTCACACGAGAAAAGTATGCCAGCAAACAAAGATGCTTCTTAATTCTGAATTTATTCCAGTTAAAAATTCCACCTTCTATATCAGTAACAAATATCTATTATTTGTTCTTAAATGAGACATCTCTGGTTAGTTTTTGATTGATGCAATATTAGTATACCTACCAAGTAACTTAAATATGGATTTAAAATAAAGTTACTTTGAATACAAAAGGTTTACATCTTTTTTGATCCACTTACTTCTCTTATATAAGCGGTAAACATAAAATTCAAGACAGCTTGATTGTATCTTATTTATATAACATACAAGATATTTTTATAATAAGAATTGAGAGAAAGTCGAGTTAAGCTACGTTCTGCAATGCCCTCCGAGATGAAATTGAAGTGGAGTAGACTTTAACTCACGTGGTTTAAAATCTGTCAGCGATCATGTCGTGCATGAAAAAATAAAAGAACGGCCAAGAGTAAAATTTTGAAATTTTCGCGGCGCTTCTACCACCGAACTGTGTTCCTTGATCCTTGTTTCATCACATTAATAACCGGACATCGACAATAAAATTAAACATGGAGAGAGCAGAAAACAATGAATTACCTTTCCTAGATGTCAACGTAAAGAAAAATCCCAACACCATGCAAATTTCAGTGTACAGGAAAACTACTCATAAAGGTCAATATCTCAATTAAACATCAAATCACTCAAACAACACAAAACATGGCATAGTAAGAACGCTTGTAGATAGAGCAATTACCATCTGTAACTCAAATGAAGCCCTCAAAGAAGAAACCAACTACATCAAGACCGACCTCAACAAAAATGGCTACCACATGCATTTAGACGATAAATTAATAGCAACTCGTAAAAATCTGAAAATACACAAAAGAAGCAAAGAGAATCACAATTAACACTCAACCTTCTGTATGTCAAAAAAATAACTGAGAGAATTAAAAGACTAGGACAACGATACAACATCAATACGGTATTCAGCTCGAGAGAAGCCACCTGACGAAGACGAGACCAACAACTCAAAAAGACAGAAATAACTGTGTCTGCCAGATCCCCTGCGGATATGGCCGATCTTACATTACTAAGGCCACTCGAAACAAGGATCAAGGAACACAGAAACAACACGCTAAAAGAAGAGACTGAAAAATCAGGTGCAGCTGATCATGCCTGAACACACGACCATCATATCAAGTGGACAGAAGCTCAATTCCTGCATAGTAACCACACTGAACATTAGAACCCAGCTTCTTTTAGTAAGCCCTCATTAGATGTTAGTAATAACTGGACACCTTTATTAAGTAGATGTAAATTTAAAATACCGAGCACGAGCTGAACGCATGACTGTACCCATATGCTTCAGAGCACCAATATATCTAGTATTAATAGAAGTATTCACCTGAAGACGACTGGATATACTTACTAGTTGAAACATTATGTAAAACAAATAATGACAATGCAAGTTAGAAACCCTTCTATCATTAGTTGTTGAAGTTACAGCTATTTTAAAACATCGATCATCGAATTTAACTATTTTAATTTAATAATGGCCGTGACTATAAAAAGAAAAATTTAATTCATATTTTTTTTTAAATAACGTTAGAAGAACATAAAATCACTTTGCTATAATTTAGGCTTCTTCGTATCTCAATATCCCAATGATCACCATCGAATTTAGCAGACCCCGTACCTTAATTGGCGGGCCACAAAAATATCCCACAGGGATCATGGACCCTTAACAAAATAAGGTATGTACTTACCCACTTACCTAGTAAGGTTAATTATATGGAAAAATTTTAAATTTAAATATATTTTTAAATGACAGACAATTTAAGCACATTTTGTCGTGACTATAATAATAGATATCATTATTTATTATTAGAGAGAATTACATTATAACAATTACGTAAGAGATTTCTTTAAAATCGAAGATAGTAAATAGTTAAATGTCTAGTGGACAAGGCCCCATCGATACAGGGTGTAATAAATCCGAAAGCGTACATGGGGCTTTCGAAAACTGTTAAATTAATGCAAAGTTGTATATTTTGGGGCTGAATAATATGGTCAAAGCAAATTACAAATATTCCGAAATATTTCGGAGATTTCCGAAAAAAACCGAAATTTTCTTGTTGGTTTTACGTCTTAACTTCTGAATTGAGAAACAAAATGAAACACTTTTATAGCTGCTTTCTATAATCTGCAATATGGCTTTATTAGTTTCCAAATTCGACGTTTCTTTCTTTGTATACCACCGTATACTCAATTTTTTAAAATACGGACCTAGGATTTTCTCAGATTTAGAAATTTAAAAATTTCATGATGATTATTTTTTTATAAGAGACAATACGAGTATATTAAATCTTATACAGTGACATGTAGAATGTGGCTAAAAAATAGAAAAAAATATTAATATTACGGTATTGAAAAAAACTTATAAGTCAGTGTTTATAATAGCCAAAAAAACACATTTTGACATATATCTTATGGCGGTTATTTAAAAAAATAATCCTTAATTAGGTAAAAAAGCTTGTTACACGATAAGATAATAAAAAGGGCCGAGGCAAAAGTTGTTCAAAATTAAAATTTAATAAAAGTTGCCGGCCCAACATGTTAAACCGTTAAAACCGGTTTTTTGGTTTAACATGGTAAATCGAAAGTTGGTTTCTTTGGATAGAGACTAAGATAGGGAGGTGAACGCCATTTTTCTCTAAGATGAACCCTTCCAATGTTACAGCCTGTCAAAGTCTGAAAATACCATATTTTAATCGTCAATATCTCAAAAACTATTGAATTTAAGACATATGACATTTACAAAATAAGCGTAAAATTTCGTGGAAAATAAGAAAATAATAGGATGTTCCGTTTAAAAATACCCAAGTTATATTCGCCACGTTTTTTCTAATTCTTAAGATAAACGCCAAAATGAACTTTACTCTATCGTTGATTCACCCTTTACCTTTATTAAAACTAATGAAGAAAAATAAACACCAACAAAAAAATCTACCTTGTAAAATTTCTATAACTCAACAACTATATACATAAATCTGCCAATAACTAGTTTTAAATATATATAATATGTAATTCAAATAGGTATGTTATTTATAATTTTTTTTAAGTTTCAAAACCAGTTCCAATTTTTTAAAAAACTTAATTATAGCTCTAGAACATCTACTCTAAAAAACTTAATTAAAAACACGTTTAAGGAATTATTTTAAAAGCTTAAAGTTCAATGTTGCAAGTCGTCAATAATAGCACAGTTAATAATATTATAATGCGTTATTAAAATATAATATTAACGTGCTGATTTTTGAAAATTTATTACAGCGCCATAAAGACCAGTTTTTTTAATAACCTTACTTGTTTTTTTTTCTTTAAGAATCGAGATAAGCGGGAAATACTGGTATTGACATATTAAATTAGACTATGATGTTATGAGATCATATTATTTATATGTTTTGAAAGTTTAAAAAATTAAATATTTTAGATTTTAAGTAATTTTTTTTCCAAATTTCTGTAAAAATTCCTTTAATTAAAAATATCGTATCAAGAAGTCTAAATATAGTATCGCGGCATAGTTTAAGCTGCTCCGACAGCGCTAATATTTACCCTGTTAAATTTCGGTTCTTCTTGGCACGAATTACAAAAAACTAAGCAAATAATTGTTTTTTTTTTCACCAAAGGAAAGATGGTATCTAAGAAATATAAGTTAGTGAAAACCCTAAAAGTAAATACTAAATTTCATTGTACAGGTTGAGTCAACGATAGAACTAAGTTCATTTTACTTAAGAATTAGATATAAATTCGAAATACAAAAGTTGTTGAGAACATTGAGGTGCACATTTTAAAATTATGCTGGAGTATACGGTGTGGCCCAAAAAAACGTGGATATAACTTAGTTTTTTTTTTAATGGAACACCTTATAATATATTGTATTATTATCTGATTCCTCACAAAATTCTACGCCTATTTTGTAAATATCAGATGTCTAAATTTAATAGTTTTTGAGATATTGACGTTTAAAATAGGTATGCCATTTTCAGACTTTGACAGGCTGTGACACTGGAACGGTTCATCTTAGAGAAAAATGGTTTTCACCTCTCTATCTTTATTTTTTATTCTCTATCTAAGAGTTACAACCTCTGGTTTACCATGTTAAGGCGGAACTTTGTGCAGCAAGAAATTTATTTGCAAGAGAGTTTCACCCGAAGTGGGCATACTAGCGAGCTTATGACGTGGTGAAAAATATTCCGTAAACATCGACACACACTGAAACCACGAGTCGAGGCGGCAGGTTCTTTCTTATGCTAATGAGTTTCGGTTGATTTTATTTCGAAGATGAGAAATTTGTTTTGAGGAAAATAAGTATTTTACTTGTTATTGTATTAGTTAAAATAATGTATCTAATCGTTATACGGATATATCTTTTAAATTTTGTCTTATTTTATTATTAAAGCTATAGAATATTTACAAAAAATAAAGTTAGGTAGAGCAGAAAGTTTGAAGTGTTAATTAATAATAGAATAATAGGTATAAAAGCACCTGCAAACAGGGTGTTCGTGTTCCACCGGGAACCGCTTCGAACTATATATGGAAAACTATACATAGGAAAATTTTCAAAATTTGCCATCGTGGTAATGCTGATGGGGACGACCGGACTAAAAAAATTTCATAATGGTGGTACTTCCGGTTATACCGAAAGTTAGTGTCAGCTAGGGTAGTTGGGTTTTAAAAATTAAAAAGCGGGAGGTGGATAGTGCCTGGAGGACAAGTTTTTTTTGAGGTGCTTAAAATAATTATATTGATGATTTCTAAAAAAAAAGTCGATTCCCCGTTGATCTTACGCTGTGGCGTGCCTTTTATATTTCTTCCTCCTCTCATCAAACGTGCTTTCTAAAAAAAAAAAGGTTGCCCCTCTCTAAGGCAGCTGTACAGTTATTAGACGTCCGTCGTGTTATCGGAAAAGCGGGAGTTTTGTTTAAGTGCGTGGGCGGCGGGAGGTTTAGTAAAAAGCGGGAGCCTCCCGACTAAACCGGGAGGGTTGGCAACCCTAGTATCAGCGTGTTTATTTTAAATAGAACATTCTATATATTATTACATTTTTGCATTCTACGTAAAATTCTAGGCAGATTTTGTACAGGGTGGGGACTTTAATTGGAATAAATTCGATATTATTAAAACTGCTGAAGTTACGCCTACAAAATTGGGTATGTGGGGTTTTGAAGCATGCGGAATTGAATTATAATGTCGGCGCAGTTGCCAGATTTCTCAGCTTTGCGCTACACGTAGTAATTTTAATATTTTAAATGGAATGCCCAATTTATTTTTATTGCAGTGCATTGGGCGTGTCCAATTTAATAAGATGCCAAATTTACAAAATTCTATCTTCACTAATTGCTGAGCTATGGCAACACTGTAGTTCCATTAAAAAGTATCATAAGAATTTCTATTTTTAAAGTTTAAATTAATTTGGTCATTTTGAAAAGACAAGAACTTTTCTTGAAGCTTGTCAATAACTTAGTAACTATGGAGGTAGACAAGCGTACCGGTACTTTTTAAGGGAACTACAGTGTTGTCATAGCTCAGAAACTAGTGAAGATAGAATTTTGTAAATTTGAGATCTTACTAAATTTGACACTAATTCACTGCAATAAAAATAAATAGTGCATTCCATTTAAAATAACAAAATTACTACGTGTAGCGCAAAGCTGAGAAATCTGGCAACTGCGCCGACATCATAATCCAATTCCGCATGCTCCAAAACCCCCACATACTAAATTTTGTAGGCGCAACTTCAGCAGGTTTAATAAAATCGAATTTATTTCATTTAAAGTCCCCACCCTGTATACCTATACCTATAAATATCGAAGCGTTTTTGACATATTTGAATTTTTCTGTTAAGAATGACGTTTGCAAGCCTTAAAATAATTATCAATTTTTTCTATAAAGAAGCCTTATATTTATTTAATTTAAGCGGGATTCCTTGTTATAAAGGACCTGCTTTATTAGATTTTTTATAATATTTTGATAACTATTAATTCAGGGTGTTTAAACAATATTAATTGAAAAAACTGCAAAAAGTCTAAATTTTATAATTACTTTTAGTTAAGCATTAAAAAGGGTAAGTTTGTATATTTCAAAAATGTTTAGTTTTCGAAATATTGCTAATTTAATATTTTTATATGGCAATTTTGCTGCAGATTTTTAGTTCAGTGACTCTTAGTTGTCTATGACGGCGTTGAAAAACAGCAAAATCTAATTTTACCATTTGAACATTATTAATAAGCACATTGTGATGGCTTCTGTTTTGAAGATATCGATTGTCAAATGTGTCCCATGTTCTTAATATAACTTTAACACATTCTCCATAAATAATAAATAAATTTAAATTATCTTCGTTTGTACAATTTAAGCGCACAGACATGATAATTAATGATGTTTAAATGGTAAGTGACAGCTTCATAAATTTTTCTTGCATTTGATTGTTTTTCAACGCCGTTATAGCCAACTAAAGGTAACTAAACTTAAAATCTGCAGCAAAATCGCCATATAAAAATATTAAATTGGCAATGTTTCTAAAACTAAAATTTTTTGGGATATACAAACTAACCCTTATTTTTAATGCTAAATAAGGAATAATTATAAAATTTGTGTATTTCCATTTGAAAAACTAGTCTTTTTGCAGTTTTTCAATTTAATTTTTAATCGTATTGTTTAAACACCCTGTATATAGTTATTAAAATATTATAAAAAATCTATTAAAAATATCTAAAACGCTTAGACATAGGTATAGGACATGGTATACAAGATATGCCTAATAGGACATGGTATACAAGATATGCCTAAATTCTTGCGTAGAATGCAAAAAGTAGTAATATATAGAGTATTCTATTTAAAATAAGCAAGTTGACACTTACTTCCAGTATAACGGGAAGTGCCAACATTATAAAAATATTTTAGTCCGATCGCCTCCATCAGCATTAGCATATACTGTCAAATTTTCAAAATTAGGAGGCACAGGCCTACCCTGAAACTAAAGGTTTTCAGCATTGGTTATCAAATACTTCGTAAGGTCAATAGTTTTTCAATCAAAATTTTCTTATATTACAAATTTTTCACCGTGTTTATTTAAAAAACAAAAGATAAGTCCCGCTGGTTCCAAGATTTGTTGACTGTGGTTACTAACTCGCCCAGTATTTTGTCCGTCGCGTTCCGTGCCCTTATAATTATTTTTTTTTAAAGTGGTATGTTTTTGACGATTAGTTGCGCTGCACCCTCAAAAGAGGAAAAAGTAAGTACCTAGACTTTTTTTTAGTAACACAGAAACAACAGGAGGTAGTACCGTATCGTCGCGCCAATCCGATACAAAATCACGGTATTAATGTTTTTTATAAACATAAAGTGATAGGGGGGTAGCCAAAAAGACGTGTAAGTTCTCAAAAGTGACTTCTATAAAATAAAATACTTCGTAGCCTTTTCTACACTTTCTCCACCGTTCAAAAGTGGCTACAAAAAAAAACAAAACTTTGCGTTTTCAAGAACTTCTATCAAAAGTGATTCCTACAAAAAAAAATGTCGCAGTCGTTTCATAAACTCCCCCTAACAAAAGTTAGTAAAAAAATATATTTACCCCCCCCCCTCCCCATGTTAGTAAAAAGTATATCATCTCTACACACAAAATTGTATTTTATTACTCTGCGTGGCATACTGTCCAATTTTTATTTAATACCTACCTAGCTTCTTAGAAGCATTGTCACTATACAGTAGTCTAGCTGCACCAAATTGTAGCTGCGAGCCAATAACATGGACAGATAAATATCATGTGACCAACGCCAAATTCGTGCCTGACAACTACTTTTAAATCGTTAAACCATGGATAAAATAATAAACACATTTCACCTTTAAGATGAATTCATATTTTAACAGGTTTAGACAGAAGCTCACTATATAAACAATATATAGAGGCTGTATAATAAGCATACAATATAAAAACAATCGATTAGAAATAGATTCATTATGCAACAGTTGGTTTCCTTACTCACTAAGAACCTTCATAAATGGCTTTATTTTATTGCACCTATCACCCTTTACCAAGACAAATTAAACTTTAATTTTAGATCTAAGAGTTAATATACCAGGGTTACCATACATCCTGGGATTTGTCATAAGTTCCCGGTGACCCAGTTTGAGCCTCTAATACCAATAAGCTATTTACCTTAGTATATTTTGTTCACTATCAAGACAATGGCCCAAAAAAAATTCAATATAGCCCATTTTTGATTGCAATACATCAACAAATCCACTGCATTTTGTTCAATTCTTATCCTTACTTAACATGAATAAGAAATTTTGAAAGTCCAAACACCCGTTTTGACAAAATAGTGAAAGCGCCTTGAACATTTTGCCTTCCGGCGCATTATAAACCATCTCGGTCTAAGCCGAAACATTTATGGCAACCCAGAGTATATAGCACAACTACTAGTTGCGTCTTTTTAAAATTGACGCTTAGATATTCTGTTATTGGCATTGACAATCCAAAAAGAAGAACATAAAATTTAGCCCAAAATTATCCCCGAAATTACTTCTTGTTCGACCACCTATAATTTTTTTCAGTGTACCATTATTCTCTCTGGATGTAAATTGTTTCACGTCAGCCGAGAATAAATTCAGCTGTATATAGGCAACTTCTATATCATGACAACAAAATTTACCTAAAACATGAGTTGCGCGCTGCAAGATAACGGACTTATTACGACATTGTTTTGTCTCAATTTTCGAAGTCTTAAAGATAAGACATGGAAGTTCTAAGGTACATGGCTATTTTTTTGAAAAAAAAATTCTTAGCTACGATATTAACCTTGGAAAAGTGCCTAAAACTACGCACTTTAGTGGGCATTTTCTTATACATATTCTTATTTTTTTCAAAAAAGGGCTTTGTACCTTAGAAATACAAACATTCCTTTATTAAATTTTAAATTGTCCCGACAAATATATCAAATAGCCTTTGCAGAATCCTGCAGTAGCGAAACGGTGTTTTTCATCCTCTAAATTTGCGCGTGGTAGAGCCTTAAACCAAAAAACGGGTTTTAAAGGTTTAACATGTTAAACCGGAAGTTGTAACTTTTAGTTAGAGAATAAAAAATTAAAATAGGGAGGCGGAAACCATTTTTCTCTAAGATGAACCGTTCCAATATTACAGCCTGTCAAAGTGACATATTTTAAACGTCAATATCTCAAAAACTATTGAATTTAAACCTATGACATTTACAAAATAATTGTAAAATTTTGTGGCGAAACAGAGAATAATACATTATATACGGTATTCCAAAAAAAAAAAAAAATAAAGAAATAAAAAAGTTATTAAAAAAAGGTTAAGTGTAAAAGCGGGGAGAACACAATGTGTCCAACCTGAACTTCACCTTTGGTTGTGTTAATTGTTTGGTTAAGCTATATTTTTTTATTTATTTGTATTTTTTTTTCAAACTAATCAACCAATAAAGACAGTTTATTATTATTATTATTATTATTATTATTATTATTATTATTATTATTATTCTTCTTATTATTATTATTATTATTATTATTATTCTTCTTATTATTATTATTATTATAATTCAGAAGTGACATGCAATTTCTCAACAAAAGTTGGTTTATAGCCTATCCCGGATTATGCATCAAAAGGAGTAGACTAGTTGTAGTGGGTGTCATAGACTGTCCTGTAGGAATTTTTTAACTGTGTGGCAGGTGCTCAGTAGGACTGCCTTTTGGATGTCGATAAAGGTGTTGTAGTGCAGACCTAGTGCTTTAAGGTTCTGTTCCAAAGTGCTTGGTATCAGTCCGGTTGATGATACGATAATCGGTATCACGTGAACCTTATCAAGTTGCCACATTTGTTGTATCTCGATGGCCAGATCAGCGTATTTGGCTTTCTTCTCTTGGTATTTGTCCAATAAGTTGTTATTGTTGGGTATGGCGACGTTTATCAAGTAGGCTGTTTTCATTCCCTTGTTTACCAGCACTACATCAGGCCGATTATTCAGCACCCGTCTATCGGTGATAATTGCCCGGTCGTAGTACAGTGTAAAGGAATTACTCTCAAGCACTGGTTTAGGCTGGTACTTGTAGTAGGGTACATAGGTGTAAAGTAACCCGTATTTATTAGCCAACTTTTGGTGTATGATATGGCACACCTGATTGTGTCGCTGCATGTAGTCAACATTAGCCAGGTAAGTACAGCCAGATGTAATATGCTGTATGGTCTCGTTGCACTTTCTGCATTTGTCAGATTCAATGGACCTATCTTTAATAATGAATTTGGTGTAGTTTCGTGTGTTGATGACTTGATCTTGTATCGCCATCACGAAACCTTCTGTCTCAGAAAATAGCACACCATCCTTCAGCCACCTGTTGGATGCTTCTTTGTCTATATAGGGTTGGTTCAGATCGTTGTAGTGTCGTCCATGTAGCGGCTTTTGGGCCCATTGATCTTTCTTCTCGGCGTCAGAGAGCGATTTCAGACTAACGTTATTACTAGAGATATTGAGGGGGGTATACGATTGGTCACTTATTACAGTGATATTGTGAAGGCTTGATGTTTGCGCTTTTTTGTTAAAGAATTCTCTCAATTTCAGTAGCTGCCGAGAATGCAGAACTAGGTCAGTCAGCGATCGTCCTCCTTCTCTCCTAGGCAAAGTTGTTCGTATAGTTGAGGCTCTAGGATGATGCGCTTTATGCTTGGTCATTATTGTACGAGTAGTTCGTCGCAATTGGCTCGGTGTTGGTCCACTTTAAAACTCCAAAGTTATAAGTCAAGACAGGTACAGCGTAGGTGTTTACTGCTGTAATGAGTTTTCAGCGTTTAACTCTGTTTTTAGTAGAGCTTTTACTCGTTGGAGGTACTGATTTTTGATTCTCGTCTTTCCTTGTTTGCCTTGAAGCAACTTCGCTTGTTGGAACCCGAGATATTTATAAGTTTCTCCTTCGTTTATAGCTTGGACTATATTCTTATTTGGTAGCGCAACATCGCCATTTATGACTTTGCCTTTTTCGATGTGCAAGGCTTTACATTTTTCCATTCCGAATTCCATCCAGATGTCGTTTGAGAAGGTGTAAGTCGCATCAATTAGGTGTTTTAGCCGCCTCTCGTTTGCACCTTATAGCTTGATGTCATCCATGTACATGAGATGAGAGATAGTGTGGTGGCTCTCTCTGTTGGCTTTGATGTTAAATCCCTCCCCTGTACCATTAGTGGATTCATGGCTAGGCAGAACCAAAGTGGGCTTAACGAGTCACCCTGGAAAATTCCTCTGTTAATATGTATCTCATCGGTGGTAAGAGATTGACCCCCGTTAGATAGTGTTAGGCTTGTTCTCCATTGCTGCTTAATATTAGCTAAAAAATTGATGATGGCAGGGTCAATTCTATACATTTCTAACACTTTCAAGAGCCAAGAATGGGGCACGCTATCAAAAGCCTTTTTGTAGTCTATAAAGGCGGTGTGCAGGTTTCGTCGCTTTTCCCGAGCTTGCTTTAGTATCACCGAGTCCATCACAAGCTGTTCTTTACATCCCTGATGATCTCTAATGCATCCCTTCTGTTCTTCAGCTATCAGGTTATTGCTTTGTATATGATGGTAAATTCTGTTGGCGATGCATCCTGTTAGGATTTTGTACATGGTCGGCAGGCACGTAAGGGGCCGGTACTGGGACGGGTCTTCTGTCCTATTGCTTTTCGGAAGCATAGTTGTTGAGCCCCGCATAAGAAATGAAGGTGTTCTTTCTGGATGATGCATAATTGCAGTAAACTGACGAGCGAGATGTTCATGAAAGACGTCAAATTTCTTATACCAGAAATTGTGGATGTTGTCTACTCCTGGCGATTTCCAGTTATTTACATGGCGCCGGTCACCTCCTTCTTAGTAAGAATCTGAGATTCCATGTGAGGTGTTCTAATTGCATCCTGCTGTGTCTGAATCCATCTTGCGTTTTTATTATGCTCTTTCGGTATAGCCCAGATGTTTGACCAGTACTCGGTGAGACACTTTTTGCTTGGTAACTTTTTCTCGGCGTTGGTAGCGTTGTTATCATTGAGTTTTCGATAGAACTGCCTTTGGTTGTTGCTAAAGAGGCTGTTCTGTCGTTTTCTCTTGAAGCACTTTATGTATCTTCTTAGACGCTTCGATTTCGCTTTCAGTGTCTGTTTTAATGTGTCCATATACTCAACCAGATTTTGATGGTGATTCGGGTCAGAATGTTTTGTGCCAATCTTCTTGAAAATCTTCTTCATACGAGTCTTTAATCTTCTAAATGGGTTTTCGTTTCTTTGGAATTCACTAGTCCTACTACTACTACAGTTCTTGCCTCAATTCTGCAATCGTTTTCTCGATTCTTCTCTGCCATATAGGTTTTTGCCTTTGATTTGGTTTTTGCACCCGTTCTTGTGTATGCACCTGTTGTTTATGGCATCGGATAACTGTTATAGCTGCGTAGTATATCAGTGTATGAAGCTTTTCAAGAGTGTCATGCTCCGCAATGAATTCTGGTAGTATGTTGTTAAGAGCCTTAAGGATATTATGTGTGTGTTAATGTCAAGTTCGGTAGGTTCGTCATCGCCAGTGATATCTTCAATTCGTGCTGCCACAAAATCCTCTGGAGTTGGTGCCATATTAGCCTCCTCGTCTTCATTCTGGAGCTCAAGCTGCACCTCTTCTTTTAGTTTTTCGAGAAGTGCTGTAGATAACAGGTTGTTTTGAATGATTACTCGCCGTTGGTCAGCGATTCGTTGCTCGGTTACTTTCTGCAGTTCAGGATATTTTTGGGAAAAAGCACAATGAAGGGCGACTTTGTAGGTGGTTAAGTCCGGTTCAAACTTTGTAATTTTATAGTTGGAGCGCATTATGAAAGAATTCATGTCTTCGGTCCATTTCATACGCTTCCGTGGCTTTCCAGCTTTCGTGGTCTGAGGAGTAGTGACTTGCGTCTTCCCAGAAACAACGCCAGCTGGCTGTGCGGCGTCGATGTTGGGTTCCACATGAGTTAATGGGGTCGTTGCAGTAGCCATACTCGACATCACGCTGCGTCCGTCGTTAGTCGAGGGAGACTGTAACTCATTTAACACACAGGATCCTCTGCCTAAATCCTGAGCGCGACCGGAGGTTATGGTGGTACAAGGCCGAATCACCCGTTTACTTCTTAAATTGTACATCGATAAGGTGGGGGTTGCATTTTACCTACTGCCAGAGATTTTTATACATTGCGGACGAGGTTTGCTCCTCGGGGAACTGACAGGATAGTAGGGTTACGGGAGAAAGTAGGAGTTTTGGTTAGTTGATGGGAAAAGGGTAAAGAGGACAGCGGGAAGCTGGCTCGGGAACCTCGGGTGCGCTTGCCCGTTCATAGAAAATTGATAAGGAATCAACTTCCTAAGCCCCTGAGTTATTATTATTATATTATATATATTATTTATTATTATTATTATTATTATTATTATTATTATTATTATTATTATTATTATTATTATTATTATTATTATTATTATTATTATTATTATTATTATTATTATTATTATTATTATTATTTTTCTCAATGTTAGTTTTCACAGCTTTTTGTTGGTATTGCTGGTATTATTTACAGTACAGAGAAGAAATTCATCTTAACCTGTACTGTTTAGAAACTTCCGTACTATATGGCAAGTTTGGAGGATGACGCTTTTCTGGATTAGTTGGTATAAATAACCTGATAGGCCCAGTTTTTCCAAGTTGGGCTTGAAATTTTTCGTCATAGCTCCCTCCACCGATATTATGATCGGAATTATGTCGATTTTATCTAGCTTCCATATATTTTTTATCTCTATAGCCAAATTCGAGTACTTGGTCTTCTTCTCCGATTCGGTTTTAGAGAGGTTGTGTGTTAGTGAGCAACCTATATCGATTATGAAAGCTTTCTTGGTGGTTTTTTCGATGAGAAGAATATCCGGACGGTTGTGGTCCACTGTTCTATCCGTTATTATTGGCCTGTCCCAGTATAAGAGATATTCAGGGGATTCAAGGACTGGCTCGGGTGAGTATTGGTAGTATGGTGGGAGGTTTTCCCTTAGCCCTAGTTTATGGGCCAGTTCCTTGTGGATGATCTTAGCCACCTGATTATGTCTCCCCAGGTAGGCGTTGGGGGCCATAGCACCACAACCCGCCGTGATATGTTATTATTATTATTATTATTATTATTATTATTATTATTATTATTATTATTATTATTATTATTATTATTATTATTATTATTATTATTATTATTATTATTATTATTATTATTATTATTATTATTATTATTATTATTATTATTATTATTATGTTTTCAGTGTTCTATTTCTCAGCTTTTTGTTGGTAAGGCTGGTGTTATTTACAGTACAGAGAAGAAATTCATCTTAACCTGTACTGTTTAGAAACTTCCGTACTATATGGCAAGTTTGGAGGATGACGCTTTTCTGAATAAGTTGGTATAAATAACCTGAAAGGCCCAGTTTTTCCAAGTTGGGCTTGAAATTTTTCGTCATAGCTCCCTCCACCGATATTATAATCGGAATTATGTCGATTTTATCTAGCTTCCATATATTTTTAATCTCTATAGCCAAATTCGAGTACTTGGTCTTCTTCTCCGGTTCGGTTTTAGAGAGGTTGTGTGTTAGTGGGCAACCTATATCGATTATGAAAGCTTTCTTGGTGGTTTTTTCGATAAGAAGAATATCCGGTCGGTTGTGGTCTACTGTTCTATCTGTTATTATTGGCCTGTCCCAGTATAAGAGATATTCAGGGGATTCAAGGACTGGCTCGGGTGAGTATTGGTAGTATGGTGGGAGGTTTTCCCTTAGCCCTAGTTTATGGGCCAGTTCCTTGTGGATGATCTTAGCCACCTGATTATGTCTCCCCAGGTAAGCGTTGGGGGCCATAGCACCACACCCTGCCGTGATATGTTCTATCGTTTCTCCGGGGCAATTGCATTTTCTGCACACATCTTCCACATTTCTTTTCAAGATGACTTTTTCATGGTTTCGAGTTCGAATGACACGGTCTTGGATAGAGATTATAAAACCTTCTGTTTCAGCGTGAAGCTGCCTTTTCTCTAACCAATTCAGTGACATTTCTCTATCTATGACTGGATTTTGGAGTGCAGTAGGGTATTTGCCGTGTAGGGCCTTTTCTTGCCAAGTTACAAGCTGTTGACTTGGCGGCGCGCGGATGATGTTAGGTAATCCGTTTTGCTTTAGGTTAAGGGCTGTATATCCAGCATCTGCTGCTACCACTTTTTTAAGAATTTCCCCGTTCGATTCTTGGAAGTATTTTCTCATAGAGGTCTCTTGAGACTTGCACAAGTTATATATATATTAATGAGACCTCTTCCTCCCTCCTTTCGTTTTAGGTAGATTCTTTCAAGTGCAGAGCGTGGGTGGTGGAATCTGAATTTTGTTAGCAGCCTGCGCGTAAGCTTATCTAGTTCGTGCAAATCCGTGTCTGAATACTTAAGGATTCCGAATGAGTAGGTAAGTATTGGTATTGCCCAGGTGTTGATGGCAGTAGTAAGGTTACCAGCATTCAGGTGAGTATTAAAAAGCTTTGTTAGTCTGCTTTTGTATTTGTTTTTAAACTCCCTTTTTAGGCTTGTGTGGTTTATTTGTTGGTTTTGGGAGATGCCTAAGTATTTATATGTTTTGTCCTCATCTAGTATATCTATGCCTTCAAGCAGTCCACGATTTTGTTGAGTCTTTCCGCGTACGACATTCAAGATTGCGCACTTGTCTAATCCAAACGACATTTTGATGTCATCGCTAAATGTCTTGGTTATTTGAATTAGGGACTTTAGGTGGGTTTTGCTTTCAGCGTAGAGTTTGATATCGTCCATAAATAGAAGGTGGTTTATTCTAAAATTCTCAGTTAAGTTGGGACGATATCCGTAGGATGTTGATTTTAGTAGTGAGGACAGTGGGTTCATAGCCAAAATGAACCAGAGGGGGCTTAAAGAGTCGCCTTGAAATATACCTTTTGATATATTTATATTGCCAAGCTTCTCTTGTCCAATATGGAGATTGGTATTCCATTGCTCTATTAGGGTGCCTAACATGTTGCGTATTAGGGGGTGTACTTTGTATATTTGCAATATCTTCTTTAGCCAGTCGTGAGGAACAGAATCGAATGCTTTACTATAGTCGATGTAGCACATATTTAGATTTCGCCTTTTAACTTCAGCCTGTTTGATAATAATGGCATCGATGGTAAGCTGTTCCTTGCAACCCAAAGCTTTCCTAATACAGCCCTTTTGCTCATCAGCTACCAAGTTGTTATTTATGCAGTGTGTGTATATTTTTGAATACATGACTGATGTCAAAAGTTTATACACCACTGACAGAAAGGTGATCGGTCTATAATTTTTTGGGTCGTTTACCTGTCCTTTTTTAAATAAAAGGAAGGTATTGCCACTGGCAAGATGAGCTGGGAAGTGTTCGGGGTTCAGAAGAGCCTTGCTAAAGCAGTTTGCGATTACAGGGTGTAGGCTGGTGAAAGTTTTGAGCCAAAAATTATGAATTTGGTCAGGTCCCGGGGATTTCCAGTTAGCCAAGTTCTTAGTGGCATCCCTTATGTCGATGGATGTTACTTGCGGCTCAGGCATTTCTTGCAAAGTTTCAGCCTCGGCTTCAACTTTTTCGAGCCAGCTTGCTTCTTCATTGAAATGGGACGCGTCGGACCAAATATTACTCCAAAATGCATTAAATTGGTCTTTATTTATGTCAGTTCGAGTAACGTCATTTTCTTCCTGATTCAGTGTCCTATAGAAGGTTTTTTGGTTGGTGGTGAACTGTTGGTTTTGTACCTTCCTCTTTGTGGCTTTATTGTATCGCCTTAGACGGGCGCCTTTAGCCTTACATTTTTGTCTAATGTTGTCTCTTACGATTGTTAGCAGCCGTTTTACATCGGGACTATCTAAAGGAATACTCTCTGCTTTCAGTATATTTTTAACCTTTTTAGCAACCTTGCTGCTAGAGTTTCGATTTAGATGAAATGATATCACTTTGTGCTCGTAACTGGCTTATTTGTGTTTCAAGTCGCATTTTCCAAGCGGGTGCCGCTTGTTTCTTGGTGATTTTGTTCTCAGTTCTTTGATATAATGCCTGACCATTGAGTTCAATCACAGTTGCTGCTGCAGCATATAACCCACTGTGTAATGTCTCGAGGTCCTCAGTTCTATTTAAGGACGTCCCTGCTGCTAGGTTTACTCTCGCTAGTATTTCATGGGTTCCTTTCTTGAATCTTAGCTTAGGGATACTCGGCCTCAAGGTCGGGTCACTATTTTCGAATAAGGACAAATTTTCCAAATATTTTTGGTTTGTATTGTCCGTATCAGCCTGTGTAGTTTGATCTTGTTCGTTTCTTACTTCCTGCTGTGCTGTTAGCTCTTCCCCTTGCTGAAGGTTGTGCAATGTTCTGCCAACTTCACGCCGGATTTGTCTATTTCAGCTTGGGGTAGCAGGCGGTTAGCATAAATAGCTCTTTGACGGCACGCTACATTTTGTTCGGACAGTTTTAATTCCGGATATATTTGGCTTATTTCTCGGTGGAGTTTTATTCTCCAGCCAGGGCGGGGGTTATCTTCACAGTCGTTAATCAAGAGGAATGTTTTGATAAATGTTCTATTCATGTCACGAGTCCACTTGATTCGACCGGTTTCTGTTCTTCTGGGTAGACCAGCGGCAGTTCTATCGACTCCAGAGTCGGGCCGCAAGCTAGTCTCCATTGGGATGTGTTCCTCGCCGGTGTTCTGTTGATTAATAGTGCGGTTGTCGGCAGGGGCTTGTCTTAGCATCCTACCGTTAGAATTATTCGTACTAGTCGGATTTATGCCTCCCCCAGAATCCGTGAGGCTGACTGCTTGCGCAGCGTGGGATTGTAAACCTTCGTTTCCACCCACCTGGGGTACATCTTCTTTTAAATTCGACATCATAATGGTTTTAAACCGTTTTTACACATTTCGTAAGAAATGGTTTGCATTTATACCTTCTGCCAGGTTAGTTCAGCCGCCCTTAACATAGGGAACAGACGCTGTTGAGAAACCGCTCCTAACATGGAGACAGCCGTTCCTTCACTACATCAGGTCCTACGCCTACCTGCGGTAGCCGGTGACCAATGTAGGCCCCTTTAAGGCAAGGACCACCAACCTTTTAGCCGCCTTTTACGGCAGGCAGGTTCTACCCTGGGCCTAGATTCGCAAACCGGAACCCAGACGGCTTTTATTATTATTATTATTATTATTATTATTATTATTATTATTATTATTATTATTATTATTATTATTATTATTATTATTATTATTATTATTATTATTATTATTATTATTATTATTATTATTAATATTATTATTACTATTATTATTATTATTATTATTATTATTATTATTATTATTACTATTATTATTATTAATATTTTTATTATTATTATATTTGCTACATTTGGGCCACCCCGTATACTTCAGCATAATTTTTAAATGTGCACCTTAATGATCTCTACAACTTTTGTTTTTCGAATTTTAATCTAATTCTTAAGATAAAGAAGAAAATGAACTTTACTCTAACGTTGACTTACCCTGTATTGTAAATTATATTGAAACTTTTTGTTAAATAAAAATAACTTCTTTTCTCTATAAAGTCACCATTAAAAAGTTTTTAAAATCCATTAATTAACAGGCTCGAATTCGGGCCAAGAGAACCCAATTTTCTTGGTAAAATTTTTTATAGATATAATTTTGCATGGGGCTCCTAGCCTTGGAGAAGAGCGTCCGATCTTAAGATTGCAACATTGTTTGTCAGTATCATATACAGGGTGTTCCTTAATGACGTACACCCATGTTTTTAGGGTGGGCCAGCCCCCACCCTGACCTCTCCTGAGGCCGCCGCTGATTGTAGATGCGGCGATGAACTCTTAATAACTTCAACATTGTGTAACAGAAAGATGTTATAGCTTTGCGAATAAACTTACACAAGAACAATAATTAAGAAAATTACAACATACTAATTTTGTTTAAAAATCTTCCCACGAATTCAGAGTCGTAAAATGTGTAGATGTGTTACGTCCTCTGGTTATCTCAATAGGTTTATTATTTTTTGCAATATGGTTTATAATTTTATATATTTAAATTTATTTAATACGAGAAGCAATGGCCAATTTTTCTTGATATGACAAAAAATAATTTAAAAAAATAGTATACCTACCTCACGCTGGCGCCACCTATAGTGCGATGACTTTATTTCATTAGAAATAAATAATCCTGTTGTAGCGACCAGGGACCCCTCTTATTTTCTATATTTTTCGAGTAATGAAAAAGTGTTCCCGAATAATAAGTAGGTACCCATTCATAAAAGGTTTTGATTTAGGGAAAAATTTCTATGTTGATTGTGTTTTCATTTATCAATAAATACAAAGAAAAACATTATTTAAAATTTTTAAAGATAAAGGATAATGTGTCTACTTATTTCTATATTTCTGTTAGAATTCTAAAAATAAATAAATTTCATTTAAATTAAGGAATGATACGTTTTTATAATCATTCTAAACATTCTGTAAATTAAGAAAAGGACAAATTTTTCAGTGTTTTAAATATATTTTTTTTATAAATAAATAAAATTATTATAACTTAAGAAAAGGAAAAATCTTCAAAGTGTTTTAAAATATTTTTGCCAAATCAATACACAATTCTTTTGAATTAAGGAAAGGAAAATTTCTCTAAGTGTTTTAAAATATTTAATAAAAAATAAATAAATAAATAAAATTATTTTAAATTAAGAAGAGGAAAAATTTTGTTTTAAACTTTTTTTAAATAAACAAAATTATTTTAAATTACGGGAAGGAAAATATTTTTATTGTTTTAAATTTTTTTTAAATAAATAAAATTACTCTAAATTAAGGGAAGAAAAACACTTCCAAGTGTTTTAAAAATTTTTAAAATAAATAAATTCAATTAAATTAGGAAAAAAATATTCTAAGTATTTCCAAATGATTTAAAAATAAAATTCAATAAATAATTTTAATAACTCACTTCTTCAGGGTCCATGCAATGGATGAAATCCCACGTAATATATATAAAAAAACAAAACAAAAAACAAAAAAAAAAAAAAAAGAAAATATTGGAGAAAATCATTTTCTCTTCTTGCAATAGAAACCGCAGCAGGATAAAACATCTTAACTTATTTTCTCGCACCGACTACCTAATGAACAATCTTAGGCTAGCGAGCCCCGGGTAAAAACTAAATCTAACATTTTCCCGGGATGCAGATTAGGTCCAGCTAAAATAATTGCGTAAGATTTCCAGGGGAAAACGGCTACGTGACCACCACCTCCATATGAGTCACACTCGCTCTGCGCGAGATTTTGCCCGGATTCGAAGAAAAGACATTTTCGCACCACCTTATAAGAGTAAAATATTATACTTCCGATAGGGGTAGCGTCATCGCAAGATGGCTGCCGTACTCAATTGTTAGGTAAAAGTACTTTAGGCTTCCTTCCAGGTGTTACAAGGCAGGTTTGTCTTAGTTTAGTAAGTGGAAGTAAGTCCTATAAGAAATGGTACTCAACTTTGCCATTGATTTTAAGAAATTAGAAAATCGTGACGTAATTATAACGTTAATTAATTCCTGAACGAGGGTGACAAAATGGTTCATGCAAAAACGCATTTTTTGATAAATGTTTACAAAACTGCGCGGCTTTCCCTATAAAAAGCCAAGAAACTGCAGTGGAAAGTTAGTTGTTCCAGTCCTAATTAGTAGATATTTTGAACTACAAGTTTTCGGGCGTGAAGTAATTTTAAACCGTAAAGCGTGGAAAGTCCAGCTAGTCTAGTATTCGGTGACCCCTTACCCATTGATACCCAAGGGTCAACGTTCGTCTATTCCGAATCGATACGGTCAATCACCTTGCAGAAGTAAGTGCTTGTGGGCCATAGAAAGTATTACTTATTTTATTGATGATAACTACAAATTTTGTTGCTAAGACTTATTGTTGGGTGGCTCCCCCATTATTTCTATTAACAATAAAATAGTGTTCAAGACTTAAATAGTGTTTACTTCATAGTTTAAATTGCCAAACTTAGAAAAAAATTAAAACTAGATATTTTCTCAATTAGAAACTTCAGCCTACCTATCAGTTAAATCTAAATTTTAAAAAAGTTTAATTATTGAGCTCTCACAAGCCTCATTATCTCGCCAAAAGAAATATCCTTCTCAGTAGTGAACCAGATTCTCTCCGGATCCCGCAAAAGAAGAGTCTTTATCACCAGCCACTTAATTAGCAGAGACAACCGACGTGGGAGGGTCGTAATACGTAAGTTATATCTATACCCTAGAAGTGGTGGGTGTTATAACTGGTGTCAGGTGTTCAGGTTAATCTAGAGTTAGCTCTGTAGAAAAACTACGAAAGAAGAGAATCTGACCTGTAGGTTATCAACATCAATAACCCCTACACTAGTTCCAGCTGAGAAGAAATCATAATGAGCACGACGACCGCTACAACAACTACTACAACAAGTACCAAAACCACCACAACTACTGCTACAACTACCACAACGCCCAGTACAAGCATAGTAACGACAACAACAAGTGGAAATTTCGTTATAGGGATAGAATCTCTGCCTACTTATGATGGGACAACTGCAATTGAAGAATTTTTATCAGTGGTTGAAGAAACAGGAGTACTAGCAAGCTGGACAAATCAACAGTTAGTGTCAATTGTTCGATTAAAACTACGTAATAAAGCCAAGCAATTTATAGATTCTGAACCAACATTAAAAACAACGAACAATTGGATTGTCCTAAAGGAAAGTTTAAAAAAGCAGTTTACTCGGCAATACATTAAAGGAGCTGCTATGAAAAATTTCATGGAATGCCGACAAAGGACCGGCGAGTCGTGTAGACAGTATTTAACAAGACTAAAATTGCTGGGAAATCGGACCATTACTTTATCAGGCGATCCAGCAGTAGACAATCCTATTTTAAGCAAATTGGAGCAGGATATTACCACACAATTTACATTAGGATTGGTTATGCCCATTAAGCAACGTGTGCTATCCGGAAACCCAAAATCATTGGATGAGGCAATAGCAATAGCAGAAAGAGAAGAGTCTATAGAGAACCTTATCCATCCTTCAAGTAGCAGGGAGTGCAGACTTGTCGACAATAAAAATACTGAAAATACGAAGTATGTTAGCAATAAAAGGGATGTATATCATCATTTTAGGGAATCACCTCAAAAATTGAAATGTTTTAAATGCCAGAAAATGGGACATACAGCAAATTTTTGTAAGGAAAAGGAGACTCGTACTTGCTATACATGCAACCAACGAGGTCATATAAGTCCTGGGTGTCCTCAAAAGAAAATTATGAAAATACAAGCTGCCCGAGATAAGTTGTGCTTTTCCTGCAATGAACCTGGACATTTAGCTAGACATTGCCCCAATAAAAGAAATCAGACATATAGGGCGTCTCAGCAACCAGCGTTAAACGCCAACGCAGTCGATTATCAACCCCGGAATTCGGCTGCCAATCAGGCAAATTGGGAATAGATATTAAACCGAGGACAGGGATATTCACGTGCTTTGATGAAGGAACCCCAAAACCATGTAGCGTGATTAAGGTTAGTGTTGATGGTAAGCCATGCCTAGCCTTAATAGATTGTGGAGCAGTAATATCCCTGATAAAACCTGATATTGCCAAGGGGTTCGTTAGTAAGTCTGATATAAATTTAATTGATATACAGGGAAATAAGATACCCACTTTTGGAGTATCCAATGTGTCAGTAAAATTTCCAGGAAATATAATGATAAAGCATAATTTCGTAGTAATGGAAACACAGAGTTTTAAAGCAGATATTCTTATTGGAATCGATTTTCTGCGACAATACGGCGTGAAAATTGATTGGAGCAATAATTGTATGTATGCGTTTGATAGTGTAATACCTTTAATGGAGGAAAAATCAACGAAGGAGATGGAGGAACGACTTGCTTATTTAGAAGCAGAATTAATGGAAATAAAGGGAAAATACTTGGGGAATAATGTAAAAATTCCAGAACAGATATTATCACAAGCAACTTCAATAACTTGTCCAGCGTTACCACCAATAACGCAAGGACACAGTTTTCAAGTGATTGGTGGTCATTTG
The DNA here is from genome assembly GCA_935413205.1 of Polydrusus cervinus. NCBI lineage: Eukaryota > Metazoa > Arthropoda > Insecta > Coleoptera > Curculionidae > Polydrusus > Polydrusus cervinus. Next base: position 13,654,413 of record OW284517.1, read on the forward strand.
GAGACTGATGCTAAACAACTTACGCAAGAAACCGAAGCCGCTGATAAATCATCTGGGGAAGCTGCAGCTCCTAGTGAATTTAAAGAAATGGGTACCCAGACTGTAAAAACAGTTGACAAGTGTTTAAATGTAACTGACAGTGAAGATTTAGTTACCAATGTTCCTGAAGATTTCGCAATGATTTCCTTACTTGAAGAAGTGGATATACCTCCAATGACACAGGCAATTTTCAGAGCAAATTTACGAGGAATGGCTGGCATTTCTACACCCTTTATGGTTTTAGAACCGAGTGACGAAGCACCGAAAGGATTACTAGTCGCTAGAGTGGTGTGTCAAACTAGCAAAACCGTTCCGTTAAGAGTGACCAACATTACGGAAAGTAATATAAAATTGAAAAGAAAAATGGTGATTGCTAAAGGTTATGAAACAGAATTAGTAGACCCTAAAGAGACAAACAATGGAAATATGGTACGTAAAATTAGCCAACATGATTCCAGTGAAATTTTAAGATTACTTTGTCTAGAGAAACCTACCACAGAGACTGACAGAAAATTACAAAAACTAATCATTGAATATATCGATATATTTAAAAGTCCTGATCAGAAATTAACTTGTACAACAAATGTTACGCATAGAATTATAACAGAAAATGTACCTCCTATTTTGAAACGTCCGTACAGAATACCATACCACAGACAAGAGGTTATGAAGAAGGAAATAAAGAAATTATTAGATGACGGAGTTATTGTGGAAAGCCAATCTCCATGGAGTTTTCCAGCGATCTTAGTGGAAAAGAAAAGACACCCAAATGAGGATGGTGTACAGTACAGACTGTGTATCGATTATCGTGAATTAAATAATATAACCAAGACTGATTTCTTTCCCCTCCCTAATATAGCCGAAACAATCGACAAGCTAGCAGGCGCAAGTATCTTTTCGACAATGGATCTAGCATCAGGATATTTCCAAGTTCCTGTGCACGTCGATGACCAAGAAAAAACTGCGTTTTCAACTCCAGATAATCATTACCACTTTCTGCGCATGCCTATGGGGATGAAAAATGCACCTGCTACTTATTCTCGGATGATGGGACATATTTTTGGAAAATTAACATTTACCGAGTGCTTAGTATATTTAGACGACATCATCGTATTCTCAAAAGATGTTGATACTCATCTTGAACGTTTGAGACATGTATTCGAGAAAATGAGGGAAAGCCATTTACAATTTAAGCCAACAAAGTGCCATTTTATGAAGACAGAAATTGAATATCTAGGACATCTTATCAAAGAAGGCGGTTTTACAACAGATCCCAGTAAAACCAAAATAATCGAGACCTATCCAGTTCCTAGAAATGTACGTGAAATTAGAGCATTTCTCGGACTATGTGGATTTTATAGAAAATTCGTGGCAAATTTTTCAAAAATAAGCCAACCTTTAACACTACTTACCAAGAACAATGTCAAATATCACTGGGGAGCGGAACAGCAAGAAGCTTTTGTTAGTTTAAAAAGAGCCCTCATCTCACCTCCTGTTTTAAAATATCCTGATTTTGGAAAACCTTTTATAGTTAACACTGATGCAAGTGCCACATCTGTTGCTGCTATTTTAACGCAAGTTTATGATGGAGTTGAACATCCTATTTGTTATTCCAGTCGTACACTAAATGACGCTGAACGACGATATAGTGCTATTGAAAGAGAATGCTTAGCAGTCGTTTTTGCAGTAAAAACATATCGCAATTATTTAACAGGGACTCATTTTACCATAATGACAGACCACCGTCCACTCAAATATTTGCTTACTATTAAAGATCCAAGTTCAAGGTTAGCCAAATGGGCTATGTATCTTATGGAATACAGCTTTACAATTGTGTACCGACCCGGAAAACAAAATGAGAATGTAGATTCTCTCACACGTTTGAGAACAGAAGACACTGACCAAGAAAATGTCGTTTTAAGAATAAATAATGAAGAAACCGAACATTTAATACCAGTCATAAATATTATATGGAGCAAGGAGGAGCTTAGAGACCTACAAGGAAGTGATCCGGAATTAACAAAAGTGATGACAACATTAGAACTAGAAGACGAACAATACTACATCAGCTCCGATGGCGTCCTATATCGTCGCCGAGAAAACAATCAAAGGCATGATTTAGTTATGGCTCCACTATGTATAGTTCCTGATCTACTACAATTGTACCACAGCTCAATATTTGGTGCACATCCTGGACAAAAGAAAACCCTCATGTTAATAAAACGAGATTTCTATTGGCGCAGTATGAGGCAGGACGTTATTAAATATGTAGAGCAGTGCAGGTCTTGCAACCTAAGAAAAACAAATTATCAACCTCCTCCGGCTCTACAGAAAACCCCTATGCCAGCAGTACCTTGGGGACGAATCAGCCTGGACCTCGTGGGACCTTTAAATAGGACTATAAATAACAATAAATACCTTCTAACCTGTGTGGACTTCTTAACCCGTTATCCTGAGTGTATACCGTTACCAGATATAAAAGCTGAAACCGTTGCTCGAGCCTTTGTGGAAAACATAATATGTCGCTTTGGAACACCTAGAGAGCTAATCACGGATTGTGGGACACAGTTTCTCAGTAAGCTATTTTGTGAGATCTGCTCTCTACTTGGCATCAGAAAATTAAAAACCACTCCTTACCATCCAAGTGGAAATGCAGTTGTAGAAAGATTTCATAAATCAATTAAAACCATGATTGGACATTTTGTCAGTGAAAATAATGATAGTTGGGATCTAGTTTTACCCTATTGTTTGATGGCTTACAGAAACTTACCACATGACGGAACAAAAGAGTCACCATTCTTTCTAATGTTTGGACGTGATATGGAACTACCTATCCATCTAAGTATACGAGAACGAAGAGTAAAATATGACGTTGATGAAAACTATGTGAGTGAATTTATGGCTAGAATGTATAATGCCCATGAACTTGCTAAAAGGAACCTAGAAAGAAGTATTCAATTACGCTGTGAAAGGCACAACCAAAAGAAGACCCGAAAAGAGTTTCAATTAGGAGATTTAGTATACCTTTATACTCCGGCTATTCCAGGAAAGAAATTAGCCTCGAAATTTTACAATAAATGGAGTGGACCTTACAGAATCATAGAGAAAAAAGGTCCAGTCACCTTTAAAATCAAAGACATACAGGGGAAGAAGGAACAGCTTATACATGCTGAAAGGTTAAAACCCTGCAAGGAAACGGATTACTTTGCAGAAAAGGCCAAATTACATGAAAATAAAAATAAAGACGGTGAAAAAGAATCTGCTGAGAATCAAACAAATGACGTAGCTACTGAAGAACAGATACAGGATAATGTGGAACACTTCCTAGATCATGGACGAGAAGAAGGTCTTCCACCAGTAGCGGAAGAAACTGACAATGAAGGTAGTGACCAGAACGAAGAAGAAGAAGAAGAAGAAGAAGAAGAAGAAGAGGAAGAGCAAGAAGCAGAAGAATCTGTAGATTCTGAAACTTCAGAGTCTGAGGAAGAAAACAGAGAATATCCTGTGGAAATGAACAGGCGTACTCGTACTCGAGATATAAGATTACCCAAGAAATACGAGGACTACGAGTTGTAGAAAATATATTTAAGGAGCCACCCAGTATTACAAAGTATTTAGAAATAATATTAGATTAACACTTTTTATTGTTGCAATGAAGTTTTTCATCTTTACTATCCTAGTCCAAACTACTTACGCAGCACTAATTGCATATGACTGCAGAAATCCCTCGACTAATATAACAGCCATTTCATTAAAAGATGTCAGTAATTGTCCTGATCCGGAAACATGATATGATACCCTATTTTACAATTCCAGGAGATTTGATCAGTGGACTTATTGGAATATATTTTATCTTTAGAATATTAAAGTTTGTAATAGAAACATTCATGAATGCTGTCGTTTTGCACCGTCTGACAGGTTGTACTCCGCACTTGTTAGTTTCATGTTGGTCAACCCTTACACTGTTTATATTACACAACAGACAACAAAAACAACGAGAATTTGAAAAATCCGAACAACCAACTTTTTGGAGAAATGAGGATCCGGCGCGCAAACTGCCAGAACCCGTAGCGTCTACTGAACCAGGGGCTCAAAAGCATGTAACCTTTTTCATAGAAAATGAAGCTAACACCCTGCAACCAAACATACCAACCGCTCCATCCCCGCCAATTGGTCAAGAAAACTACGCATCTTTACGAAAAGAATTACTTAGTTTGCCGAAAATTAAATGGAGTATGTTTGACCGAAACAGTGAAAAATCATAAATATCATATCTTAATTGGAGCCCCCAAAGACATCTAGCGTTAAAAACCCAAACATATATTTTAAACCAGAAAAAGAAATGTACCTATTAATAAGAAGTACCTACTAGAGACCGAGACGCGCTACCGTCTCCCAAGGAACCAACAGGAAAGAAAATCAATAATTAAGGCCTAATTTACACTTAAGGGTGACCACCTAACGGTTTTCAACTTTGGTCCCCGCTAAACTATGGCATTAGCTGCTTCTACGACGTTGGTAAAATTACGTCATGCAAAGCATGGAATAAAAGCGTGATGATGCAATGGTTACTTTTCCAAAATTGCCAGATTGTCAGTAATTATTGAGATTTTCCCGAAATTGGTCCAAAACGCCATAACAACAGATTGTTTTATGTATATAACTAAGTTCAAATCCATCATTGCAACATATTTTCAATTTGGAAAATAAGATGCGATACTCCTACTACAGCTTTGATAAATCTTAGTGAAAAGAAAGATGAATGGGATACACTGATCCTACGATAAATTTTAGGGAAACAGACAACTTTAATTAGCAACAATTAGACCTGACCGAAACTTTAAAAAAGGGTTGTAGTATCTATAGTATAATTTTATAAACAATCAGCGAGAATTTTGGGACAAAACAAACTAAATTGCACGATTCCTATATTATGGTATAAAAACATAATTAACATGATAGACTGTAAAATTTTCTCAATTTTATGGCGTATAAATAAAAAAAGGGTTTTCAATGAGATTGGATGGAAGAAATTTGAAAAAGCAACAAAAAGGTAATATTTTATCTGATTAAAAAAGGCGGATAAGAGAGTTTTATACTGAACTTTAAAGGGAACTCTTGACAACACAGTTTAATATTATGATTTCTATATGCAAGTTCGACAGGAATGGTTTATGGACATATTAGAGAAGTAAATGGAATACTGTAATTAAAAAACCTTAGCATAAGAGAAAGAAAATAAATAAAACCTCTAATTTATGGGCTTCCCGAAACAAGAGTTAAGTCGGGTATACATCGAATTGTTTATAAAAAGGGAGAAATTAAAATTGAGTAATAAGAAAGGACAGAGCTCACGGGCCACTTGAAGAATAAATAAGGATAAAAATGTTTTTTTTTTAGGAGAGAAGGATAGATTGAAGAATTTAAAATTTCCCCCACTAACTAGTAAAAAGGCGAAAATCTCAGCTTTAGAGACTCATTTCTCTTAAAAATTTTGTGTTAAATAAAACGTTTGATTTGAGCAAAAAGAACTCCGCCACCAATAAGTTTTGTGACTGGTGATAATAAACTTTTAGTGAGCCTCTTGATAACTGAATATTTTTTGAAAAATATTTAAAAAAAACAAAAAAAAAACAAGACAGTTTAAGACATTTTCGCGTCGCGTCGCGGGTGCTATTCAATTGGTTTTATTTAATATTATTAACAATCCTCAACCGAGAATAACCATGATGTGGATGGTGGTGTTTCTAACATATTTACGAATGGTGCAGGACAGAGTAGTAAAAAATGTCCTGATGAGGATGGCCCTGTACCATTGCAGGGATTTATACAAACAGTTGGGAGAAAATAGACCATGCCATGCAGCGTTGGCTCCGTTACGTGCCACAATAAGCATGTGGAGTGCCCTACTGCATTTAGAATACCAGGCGTGCCGTACCTTGTGGGCACTGGAAGCAGGAAGTACTTATGATCCCAGGCAGTGTGACTGCGCTATATGTCAGCAAGTGCCAGATGACATCTTTAATCTGAGCCAATATTGGGACCTATTGGCCAGAGCTGGGATGCAATTTTGCCCGTGTCCTGTATGCCGATCCCATACTAACCAGTCCACCCAAAACCCCAGCTCTGATAGTCCTAGTACATCATGTGATCAACCAAGTACTTCCCGTACTGCTGCAGAGACTCCGACTAGTCAGCGCTGCCAACCTCCAGCGACAACGGAGACTGGTATCAAAACTCCATCTGTACTGAAGACGGTGTTGGAGGCGCCGCCAATCCCCCGACGATCCCTGCCTCCCCTGATCCCCATGGGTCATGGGCGGCCTCGCCCAACTTTGATCCGTCCGCTGCACATCATCCGGCCTGTGGGTCTTAGCCCGCCACCACCCCGCCAGGAGGAGCCGAGGGTAGGTTCCGATGCCAACCCACACTACCAAGTATCTAGGTCCCCCGATGGGCTCCGCCTGACGTTCAGGCGACAATCTCCACCAAGGAGTGAGTAGCTACCAACAATGGTTATTTTAGTAATTTTAAGTGTTTAAAGTTTTTATTCTAAAATTTAGAAATAATGTGTTTATTTCATGCAAAGTAGTATAGTTACGACGTATTTTATCATATTTAAAATATAATTGTTTATTAAAAAGTAATACATTTCGAGGAAAAATTACGTTACTAACCTGCAGGGTTAAGGGAACCATATGATTTTTCGTTAGAATAATCGTAACAATCGTTTAAAGTTTCATATACCATAAAATAATTGATATATTATTCTGTTTAGTCATAATAAAAGAAAAAGAAAATTCCATATTTACATTCCTATATATTTTTAAAGTTTTTATTAAGATTTGATATACTTAAGTTTACTTTTATTGTTATTAATTTTTAAGTGCCTAATAACATATAAAGTTGTAGGGCCGAGTGTATCTAGTCATTAACTTAGGGCAGGTGTGTGTTTCACCCATTGTGATCCAGCTGCCTTTAATTTTTTTTAGTCAATCCTATTAAAGATTGAATACAAAGTAATTTTAAGATAGTAAGTAAGGTAGGCCACGATCACTTACTTTTGGTGACCCTTATTAAAAAAAAAAACAACCAGCAAACTTTAATTTAACAAGAAACCTTTTTCATTTTAAGCCACTTTTAACTTAAATTTCTTGTACCGCAACTTTCTGACTCATAAACGATCGGGATAGACGACAGCATAAATAAACATCGGTACGTGACCTAGGATAAGGCCGTTCTTTTATGACTTAGTATTTGGTGACATAATGACCTACTTTTAGTGTGTTACTAAACCGTTGTTTATTTATCTAAATATTGGGTTGCACTGAACCATTTATTATTGGGAATTAGTTATCGAAATACTTTTATTAAAAAAGATATTTCGACTTAATTATGGACGGTGTGGTGTAGCGACCAGGGACCCCTCTTATTTTCTATATTTTTCGAGTAATGAAAAAGTGTTCCCGAATAATAAGTAGGTACCCATTCATAAAAGGTTTTGATTTAGGGAAAAATTTCTATGTTGATTGTGTTTTCATTTATCAATAAATACAAAGAAAAACATTATTTAAAATTTTTAAAGATAAAGGATAATGTGTCTACTTATTTCTATATTTCTGTTAGAATTCTAAAAATAAATAAATTTCATTTAAATTAAGGAATGATACGTTTTTATAATCATTCTAAACATTCTGTAAATTAAGAAAAGGACAAATTTTTCAGTGTTTTAAATATATTTTTTTTATAAATAAATAAAATTATTATAACTTAAGAAAAGGAAAAATCTTCAAAGTGTTTTAAAATATTTTTGCCAAATCAATACACAATTCTTTTGAATTAAGGAAAGGAAAATTTCTCTAAGTGTTTTAAAATATTTAATAAAAAATAAATAAATAAATAAAATTATTTTAAATTAAGAAGAGGAAAAATTTTGTTTTAAACTTTTTTTAAATAAACAAAATTATTTTAAATTACGGGAAGGAAAATATTTTTATTGTTTTAAATTTTTTTTAAATAAATAAAATTACTCTAAATTAAGGGAAGAAAAACACTTCCAAGTGTTTTAAAAATTTTTAAAATAAATAAATTCAATTAAATTAGGAAAAAAATATTCTAAGTATTTCCAAATGATTTAAAAATAAAATTCAATAAATAATTTTAATAACTCACTTCTTCAGGGTCCATGCAATGGATGAAATCCCACGTAATATATATAAAAAAACAAAACAAAAAACAAAAAAAAAAAAAAAAGAAAATATTGGAGAAAATCATTTTCTCTTCTTGCAATAGAAACCGCAGCAGGATAAAACATCTTAACTTATTTTCTCGCACCGACTACCTAATGAACAATCTTAGGCTAGCGAGCCCCGGGTAAAAACTAAATCTAACATTTTCCCGGGATGCAGATTAGGTCCAGCTAAAATAATTGCGTAAGATTTCCAGGGGAAAACGGCTACGTGACCACCACCTCCATATGAGTCACACTCGCTCTGCGCGAGATTTTGCCCGGATTCGAAGAAAAGACATTTTCGCACCACCTTATAAGAGTAAAATATTATACTTCCGATAGGGGTAGCGTCATCGCAAGATGGCTGCCGTACTCAATTGTTAGGTAAAAGTACTTTAGGCTTCCTTCCAGGTGTTACAAGGCAGGTTTGTCTTAGTTTAGTAAGTGGAAGTAAGTCCTATAAGAAATGGTACTCAACTTTGCCATTGATTTTAAGAAATTAGAAAATCGTGACGTAATTATAACGTTAATTAATTCCTGAACGAGGGTGACAAAATGGTTCATGCAAAAACGCATTTTTTGATAAATGTTTACAAAACTGCGCGGCTTTCCCTATAAAAAGCCAAGAAACTGCAGTGGAAAGTTAGTTGTTCCAGTCCTAATTAGTAGATATTTTGAACTACAAGTTTTCGGGCGTGAAGTAATTTTAAACCGTAAAGCGTGGAAAGTCCAGCTAGTCTAGTATTCGGTGACCCCTTACCCATTGATACCCAAGGGTCAACGTTCGTCTATTCCGAATCGATACGGTCAATCACCTTGCAGAAGTAAGTGCTTGTGGGCCATAGAAAGTATTACTTATTTTATTGATGATAACTACAAATTTTGTTGCTAAGACTTATTGTTGGGTGGCTCCCCCATTATTTCTATTAACAATAAAATAGTGTTCAAGACTTAAATAGTGTTTACTTCATAGTTTAAATTGCCAAACTTAGAAAAAAATTAAAACTAGATATTTTCTCAATTAGAAACTTCAGCCTACCTATCAGTTAAATCTAAATTTTAAAAAAGTTTAATTATTGAGCTCTCACAAGCCTCATTATCTCGCCAAAAGAAATATCCTTCTCAGTAGTGAACCAGATTCTCTCCGGATCCCGCAAAAGAAGAGTCTTTATCACCAGCCACTTAATTAGCAGAGACAACCGACGTGGGAGGGTCGTAATACGTAAGTTATATCTATACCCTAGAAGTGGTGGGTGTTATACTGTTAGGCCTTAAGTTAGGGTCTATAGAAATTTAATAAAATTTCGTCTGGGATATACAGTAAGTTGTAGCCATATGAAAAACTTATTTAGTATTAACTTTACGAAGAAAAATTATTCTTTATAAAAAGTTCTGCATAATCCAAAACCTAAAATACAACCATCAGATTTTTCTTTGTAACAATATCGAAAACTTTTTTATAAAAAGTTGTTCGGTTTGAAAAACTATGGTCTAATGTGCAATTACACTGAAAAATATTTTATTTTACAAATTTTTTTCAATTTACGGATATATTTTTACGTACCCCATAACCCAGTCTTGCCCCTGGTTCCCCTACATATATACATATAACTCTATATCTTATGCATAAAATTGTGTTCTCATTTTCCATACTGATTTAGCTAGATACAACGTTCTGTATGTTTTTAGAGAATAGCCCAAGTAAGAAATAATATAGACAGACATTTCTTGAACTTATCTACACAAAGTGAAATCTTAAGGAAGTCTTCAAAAGTAGGCTGAAGACTGTTAAATTAATACTGGTTGATATTTGGTTTGGTTACTCATTTTATTAATTTGTTAAAATGAAGCACAGTGGCGTCGCCGGACTTTAGGGAAGGGAGAAGCGAAATGTTTTAGAGGGTGCCATTTTCGATTTTAAAAAAATCCTAGAGCACTTATAAATGTAGAGCTAGCTTAAACATATTTTTTACAGTTTCCTTGAGGAATATTGTTAAATTTTTCTTAGGAAATACATCCCGTTCCCACAAATTAAAAAAATATATATTTTAACGAAAATTTTCGAATTTTAAAATTTTTATGGTATCTCTAAAAGCTACCCTAGAAATATTTTGGATGGTTGTTTAAGGAAACGCGCCTCAACTTTTCCCACGTATTGAAAAAGGTTAACGTTTGTATCACAGCATTTTTTGAGAATCGATAATTTTTGTAAAAAAATAAGTTTTGTTTCATTACTAATCTAATTTCTTCGGTTTTGTTCTAAATGATATAGCATATTTTTTAAATATCCTATAAAGATTGACAATACTATAAAATGGTACATAAGGTTGGTTATTGTATATGCAAAGGGTATAGAACAGACCCTTTGTTAGATATTGCCTTTTATAATTTTTTTTATCTTTTTATTTTTTTTATACTTTGAGTCACTTGGGGCACCTTAAAATCTTAATCTGAGAAATTAATCTTTTGCATCTTCTCAGTTAAGTAGCTGCGCATATTTTAGAAAATTAAAGTTCAGCATCGTTTTGAAAAAGCTAAAAAAATTGGCAATATAATTTTACTTTACGCTAAAATTGTGTAAACAGCGTCAATTACGTTAAAATCAACGACGAGAAAGCAAAGATAGGCCCCGCATCTTATTCATAAAATGACTTTTGCGCCGAGCCTACAACTTACTGTTTATAAGAGGGCGATAGCATGTGTAGACTACTACGAAATCCAGGACCTAAATCGGTTATTTTTGCAAACCTGACAATGTCTCACAATATTTTTTTTTTTATAATTAACCCACAAAACTTTCAAACACTAAACTCACCACTTTTTATTTAATGCAGCTGAAAATAAATAATTTATTGTTCATAATGTCATTTTTCGTACTTTTACTTGCTACCGCTTCTGTATGTTAAAGACAATTTTAAATGTCATCATAATTCTGGTTTAGTGCATGTTAAAACATATGTATATTTACTTCTCGAATTCATGAAAAATAGATGACTATGTAGTATACTGGAGTCGTTTTGACAAGATAACTATTTTATATTTCATTTCTACAGTATTTCAGCTCAAAAGTAGGGTTAAGTTATGTCAAACTGAGAATCGCGTGTCAAGTTTGATTTTGTTGCAGTTTTCATTTAAATCTCGATACGGATACAATTACAAAATATGCCAACTCGACCTTAAATATTCGAACTCAATACCTGTGTTGGTTTAAAATTTAATTCGCTACGTATAGATTCAGGTCGATTTATGTAAATAGGTAGGTACTTGTAATGTGGTAAATTACTAGGAATACGAGAATACTACCTCTGGTGGCAGTCACTTCCTTATGGCTTGATCAAATAGTAGCTTAACGTCTTTCATTTTGGATCTCGTGTTGTGTCTTGCCACAAATCCTTTCATTTGTGCTTATATAAGTTCTATTGGATTTAGTTCGCAACGATATGGCGGTGTGCGCAGCACAGTTACAATATATTTTTCAGCTATATCTTCCACTGCATATTTCATAAAACGATGTTTGCGTAAATTTGCTATAGCTAATACTTCCTTCGTTATCAAATTATCTTCTTTTTTTTCTTTGGTTAGTTATCATAAATAATTTAATGCACACAATTTACCACGCCTATGACCGACACCGAAATTAAGCCGAACTGGATGGAATTTTCCATTTTATTACTCTACACCTTTCTGAAATAGACTTTAGTGCCGCATTCGCAATTTAATTTTTTGATCAGAAGATCCTAAATATCGATACTAAAAACGACATTATAGCATATATTTTCACCGAATATTTGTCATGCATTAGGTATTAGCCTCACATATTATTTTAAATATTATATTGGGACACAAACTGAATTACCTATAAAACGAAGTGATGTAAACAATCTCTAATTAGTTATTCAGATTTAACATTAGCATTTTCAAGGCATTTAACATTTAAAACAAACCTCTTTAATTTAATTAAATAAATGTAACTCATTATTTAATAATTCCTTTAAGAAAATGGGGTCATATATTTCTGGAGTTTTTAATACACTGCGCAACTTATTTTACGCACAATCAAAAATTTGTCTCAGCTTTAATCTTGTGTATTTTCGTTATTTTTTATTCGTTTTTATTGATTTTTTTGTTAAATTGTAGGTTTTTCTATTAAGAGTGTCACTGCGTTAGTTGTTTTGGTTAAAAAAGTTGTTGTGGTAATATACCAGGTGATAATAAAATGTTATTTTTTTTGGGAAAATTGCACACCTCGTAGGGTATATTAGCTATTGCGAGTTATTCCAATTATAGCTAAATTAAAGCCTCTAGTTTTGTTTACATTTTCTTTTTTTATTTTTTTGTTTATCTTTGATACTTTATGAAATACACTGTTTTGAAACACCACGTGCTTTTATTACATGAAATGCATTTATCGGAGGAAAATCAAGTGACAGCTGAAATGCATTTAGAAGGCTATGGAAATGTTTTTTTTTTTTTTTGGAAAATTGCAGACACCCTGTAAGGTATATTAGCTATTGCGAGTTATTCCAATTATAGCTAAATTAAAGCCTCTGGTTTTATCTACATTATCTTATTTTATTTTTTATTTAATTGATAAAAAAAAACTAAAAAAAACAACTTAAATGTACGAATTGCTTTAATTAAGGAAACAACAATAAATAACTTAACAAAAAAAAAAACAAATTCATTACAGAATCAGTACCTGGTATTCCCACCCCGTCCGCGAATGACCTCCCGACATCTGTTATTCATACTTAAAATGAAGTTTGATTACGTTTTGATCTAAACCATCCCATAATTCGACCAGACGTTCGGCCAATTCTTGTAAATTTTGTGGTTGTCGTCCTTCACTTCGTAACCGCCGACCAATATAGTCCCAAAAATTTTCGATGGGATTTAGGTCGGGGCTAAGGGCTGGCCATTCTATGTAATTTATTCCAACGTCTGCAAGATAATTTCTTACGATACGAGCCGTGTGGGGACGCGCATTGTCGTGCATGAGCAAAAAATTAGGTCCTATATAGGGTGCCTAAGGCACAACATGTTCTTCAAGAATATCTGTAATATACCTTTCAGAATAAAGATTTCCATTTACAATTGCCAACTGTGTTTGCCCCGTCAAAGATATTCCACCCCATACCATGACGGATCCACCTCCATTTAAAGTTGTGTGCAAAAAATTGCATTGATTGTATCGTTCACCTGGTCTGCGGTAGACGCGGATAAGTCTGTCACAGTTATACAAGTTAAACCTTGACTCATCAGTCCAGAGAACACGTTCCCAATCTGCTTCCAACCAATTAACATGCTCATTAGCAAAATTTAATCTGGCTCTTCGATGATCTACTGTTAATGCGGGTTATCGAGTAGCAATCCAGGGTCTTAAAGTGTCTTTTCTTAGTCGTCGACGCACAGTTTGAACATGTATGAGTGGACCACCTGCACCTTGAAGTTCTGGTCTTAATTTTCTTGCAGTTGTAAATCTTTGTCGTACAGCACTTACTCTTAAAAAACGATCCTGGTTAGGAGTTGTAACACGACGTCTACCTTGACCGGTCCGGCTGGAATGCTCTCCTGTTTCTGCGAACCTTTCAATTACCCCCGCTACAGTTGTGTGTCACACTTCTAACCTACCTGCTATGCGAATGTAACTCCACCCTTCACCATGTAATGTAACCTCCTGAACACATTCATCACGTGTTAAATTTCTGTTTTGCCGTTCCATTATTCACTAATTCTTACTGGACTGTCAACAAAAAACCGATTACACAGATTTTACGTTATTTTCCATAGCCTTCTAAAAGCATTTCAGTTGTCACTTGATTTTCCATAGCCTTCTAAATGCATTTCAGTTGTCACTTGATTATCCTCCGATAAATGCATTTCATGTAATAAAAGCACGTGGTGTTTCAAAACAGTGTATTTCATAAAGTATCAAATATAAACAAAAAAATAAAAAAAGAAAATGTAAACAAAACTAGAGGCTTTAATTTAGCTATAATTGGAATAACTCGCAATAGCTAATATACCCTACGAGGTGTGCAATTTTCCCAAAAAAAAATAACATTTTATTATCACCCAGTATAATACCACAACAACTTTTTTAACCAAAACAACTAACGCAGTGACACTCTCAATAGAAAAACCTACAATTTAACAAAAAAATCAATAAAAACGAACAAAAAATGACGAAAATACATAAGATTAAACCTGAGACAAATTTTTGATTGTGGGTTAAATAAGTTGCGCAGTGTACGCTAATACTAAATTTATAAAATTGTAGGACACAAAGTTAATATGTATTTCCTACGGATACTAAGTCCAGAAAAGCATCCACGTTGTGGCATTGGCTAGGGGTATAACATTTTTAATTATGTAAACAAGAAACTTTAAACATTACAAAAATTCAAAAAATTTCGCAACAATAACCTGACCTGTTTTAAATTTATTTACAAACACATCGAATATTTCCATGACTAAAGAAAGTCCATTATCGCTCTACAGATTTTAACTATAATTCGTGTTTCAAAGTGGAATATTAGAGCGTTTTCACACGGCACCATATATCGCGCGCGACAAATGGTCGCAATATTGCTTTTACACCAAATTATGTGTTTTCTAATGAACCATTTTCACACACAAGCGATATTAGAGAACACATAATTTGGTGTAAAGCAATATTGCGACCATATATCGCGCGCGATATATGGTGCCGTGTGAAAACGCTCTTAATGTCTGGTTGTATATTATGGAATGGAAAAATTGCAAACGAGCCGCGTAGTGGCTAGTTCGGTAGTTACATAAGTGCGTAATTGCTTTACAACACTCAATACGTACTATACTTTTTCTATTTTTCTACGACTATCACTAATAAATTAAAGATCGGTATAGAATTTATAAAGTATCGATTTGAACTTCAAATCTCAAATAATGACAATGTCACTGTCAAAATAAATATTCAAATGCAGGATCGATAAATATCACGATTTGAGTGGTTCAAGGCTAACTTGATTGTTATGTTAGGCATCATAACACACCATCAGTGGCGTAGCCAGAAAATATGCTCGGGGACGGAGGAGGGGGGCTCAGTGGGTGTAAGTAAGACATTTTTTTTTCTTGAAAGAGGGACAGTCTGGACTACATGTATTTCATGACATTGTACCTAGTGAAGAAGGCGGAAAAGCGGCGCAGGCGAAAATTTTTTGGAGCCACGCCCAAAGTTCGTTTAAAACTCACCTAACTACTATCAAATTTCGAAAATTAAATTATTACCTCTTCTCCTCTGCATGGTTGCATTAAGTATGTTTTTTAATTTTTTTTTGATATTCCTAGCTGGCTCGTTATTAAAAAAAAACATTTTTTATATTTGTGAAATACCAATATTGGTGTCAATCTAAAATTTTAACATAAGACGTATGTATCACCCTAACCAGCGTTTTTCGGGCTCGGTTTTTCATGATTAAAAAAAGTAAATATCGCTCATCACGGGAAAATTGATGATTTTCTCAGAAATCATGTATTTTAGGAGCGTAGATAGAGATAGAAAGAACAGTTTTTGGTGCAATTGCTTAGGTTTTGAAATACTTCGTTGAATACTGCCGTTTTGTATATTCATAATAAATCATTCTCGTTTCTTCCTGTACTATTTTTTTTATTATAAATTATCACACTTCTTCCATAAAAAATGTTTGAATTAAAATTTTTAGTTTAATTTTTTTCTTTAAAAATATATACTTACCTAATTGTTTTTTGGTTTGTTGTAATAGTATATTATTTTATCCTGTCCAGTAAATTTATTTACCCTGTACTCATTTGCGGCCGGTAAATGGAACATTACAGTATCAGATACTGTAATGGGTTGCCCTGGTATGATTTTAGAAACATTGACTGGTTACTTTCGATTTTTGACAAGTTGTCACTTAAAAGGTAATATGACCTATTTGTTTATTCTTTTTAAAAAGGATTATGAAAACATGATGAAATAAAATATCATACGATACACGTCCGTTAGGTGTTATAACAGCACTCGTTTATATTCCAGACTCGGCTCCTACGTCTCCTCGTCCGTAAACCAACTCGTACTGTAATAAGTCACCTACCGGCCTTGTAACGTAAAATACTATTACAATACAAGTACGGTAGGTACGTCTTTACCTCATGTGCGTGATGTTTAACAAAACGAGCCGAAGGCGAGTTTGGTAAATCACGCAATTGCGGTAAAGACACCTACCGTAAGTGTATTGTACGATATTTTATCTACAAGCATGTTTTAGTGCACCAATATTAAAAATTAAAAGAGCACTATCTGGTTGCTAGGGAAATAAATTATAGAAATTTAATAGTTGGCTTTTATAAGACAGGTGTAAAGTATGTAATTACTTACAGCACTAGTGCGGTAAAGTGATACTTACCGCACTCAAATCAGTGCGGTAAGTAGTTACTTACCGCACGCTTGTAGATAAAAATATTTTATTGCATTGGGTTATATTTTTGTTGATTTAAAGTAGCTCCAAAAAAGGGAAAACGGAACAGACAAGTATATAATAGAAAAATACTATAAAATATTATTCTTTCTACTCGTTTTCCTTTAAAATTGAAAAAAAGAGACTTTTTTAAATTTCAACACCCTCAGAAATAAAGCGGTTTTGGACCTATGTTCATATAATGCATTTTTATTAAAATCGTCCGAGTATTATCGCCTTTTCGGATTAGCATTCAATTATAAAACACTCTGTATTATTACCACTTCATGTCGAATAATTATTCTTCTATAAATAAAAGCGACCATCAGCCGCCATTGCAGTTTCATGACCTCCATCGCATTAAAATGCAGGTAGTTAAGTCTTGCCGTGTAAACGTTTTCTTTTATTTTGATGACTTGATGTACGAATCATAGGCGAATAGAACCAGATACCTTTATTGCGATGGTATATTATATACAGGGCGTTAAAAATTAATGAAATATTGCAATATATTTCAAGAACTATTGATTATATTTTTTTGACAATTGACACGTATGTAAATAGAGTAAAACGGCACACCTAGGATGGGCAGACAGTGGCCGTTCGTCAGGTGAAGTAGGCTCTTCAAAGTTTTTCGACAATATTACATATTAATGTACCAATATAGCTACTATTTTAGCCCTAAAAAAAATAATAATGTTCGAATTAATAATATTAATTTTTAAATAGCTATGCATAATAGGGCCACGGTTAACCCCGATGGACAATAATTATAAACACTCGTGCATTTTGCCGCGCCCCAGCCGACCGTGTCCGTTAACTCAAAACAAGTGACGACCCAACGATATTCATCGTTGCTATGGTTACGTGACGTCAGTCACGCAAACAGCATGTAAAAATAATTTGCATTATGATGAAAGTCAATAATATGAAAATAGATCAGTCGTATGCACCATTGTTTTAGTATTGGTTTGCCTAACCTTAAGGTATTTATTTTGAGGCTTCACGAATCTTACGGTTATAGATATCGTTTTTACGTGATTTACTGTGTGATTAAAAAGTTCAGTAGTTTACGTACCTACTTAGTTGTGTGTTTTAAAAATAAACCCAATTAATGACATGGTTTGTAATTTGTTGGAAACTCCAGTCAGTCGTTGGACAGATGAGGATAAGAGAGACGTTTTGTCGGGTTTTTAGTCAATGTTTGTTTAAGGACCCGCACTATATCTAGCTTTTCACCATTTTTTAAGACCGCGAGCCGCCACTGTGGGCAGAACTGTCTTTGTACAACGTATTGTCGAGAAATTAAAAAATTTAAAACTTTTTAAATAGTCCAGAGACGTCTTAAAATTTTTGGAAAAAAATTATTATTAGTTGTAAACATGTAAATTTAAAAATATCGTTAAGTAGTCTAATTAAAAATAAGTGTTTAAAATAAACTGACCCAAAAAAGTAAAAAAATGAGAGGTTTAAATTTCCCAAAAGTTAAAAAAAAAATGAATAATGAAAAAAACTATAATGAAAATCGATATTTTTCGTATCTCTAAAAAAAATTGCACTTTTGCCAGTTTTAAATTTAATGATATTTGACAGGTGTCAACAAGTCAAAAATAACAGATTTTTAAAATCTATTGCACGAAAAAGTTTCCAAAATATGGTGCAAACTTTTCCGCAGAAACTGTATATAGCCCCAGCTAATAATAACACAAGTCCGCAAAAGTCTGAATATTTTTGTATCAAGTAAGGTACTTTTACAAGCGATAAAGAAGAAGTAAATTGTAAATTTCCGAGTGCGATAAGAACAATCCACTCGAGTTAAACAGTATATTTTTTCTACGACCAAACTTACGAACTTGATGCTAAAAAATATAAAAAAAAATTCCAGGTTACTCGGCTCGAACTCACGACCATTGTATTCAAAGTTCGACACTTTACCGTCTCGGCCACAGAATCATGTGAGAAATTATGGTAAAACCAACTTAATAATATTGTTACATGAAATTAATTTTCTGTTAATATTTAGCAGGTTGCATTATTGATAAAACTTTTATAGATGCGTATAGATTTTGTTATATTGAACCAATTAATAACATATAGTACCATATACATATGTGTCTTGAAGAAAATGGCGGAACCTCAGTAAATACAATAAACTGTGATTGGTCAGTACTTTAGAAGTACGTCAGGGAGAAATTTAATTTTTCTAACAATGTTATCAACTAATGGGACATTTTCGGATTCGTGAGAAAAAAGCACAGAGAAATTATAGGTCGGCGATGTCTCCAAAGGGAAAATAGAAATTTTCACTCACAGTGTTATATTCGTAAGAAATTCTTTAGGATCACTTGTGGTTGTGATCTGTTAAAAAAATACTTTTTTCGTATTGTGTGCATTCCTGGAAGTTTTCTTTAAAAATGGGAAATTTCATTTTTAAAGTTCGCAACACTGTGCAGCACTATACAGTAACAATATGACATTTTGCCGGACAGTTAACTGGAAAGAAATTCCTAAAGTTATCCACATTTCCCGCAACCACCGAACACATTTAACCAAATAAATTACGAAAATGACAGGTCAAGCTAAAAATCAGTTACCAGAAAAAAACAGTTCAAGGATGCGCCTGGCAATATCTCTAAATTGAAGTAAATCGTCTCTGAATCGATCAGAGGAAATTCAATGACATCGAACAGCAAAAAATGTATTTACTGATTTTAAAAGACAATTATTTAAATATTTAGAAAAATACTTTTCGATAAGAATGTTTTAATTAACTGACCAAATATTTTCGATAATTAACTCGCAAAGTAGTTTACATTAATTTTAAATAATTTAATATAATAACAACAAATTATTTCTGGTTTGAAACGTGGATCTTATTTATTAAAAAAAATTGTTTATGGCATACAAGGACGAAGTAAATTCACAAAAAGGAAATTCTCACGTACACAGTTAATTTATAAAAATAAAATTTAGAAACAATTATGGAGCAAATAATTTGTTTAAAATGATAACGGGTATATCCCAGCTAAAATACTTTACCCAAGAAAATGAGAAAAACCTGAAAAAAAAGGGCATGGCATAATATGACAAATGGATTCCAAAAAATTCCGAAAAGTAATTTGTTAATTTTCAAATGTTTGGAGTCTACTTAGGTTCAGTCGGCCGACCGGTAGACGTCAGTCCGTGGACTGTTCGTTCGCCTCCCGGCAATTATCCGTAGTCACACTACACGTTTATTTTTTACCGATAATGGCCGGCAGGTCAGAGCCGGATTCAATTTCGGCCTATATTTCACTACACACGCACAGTTTTTTATCGTCAGTTCAAACATGTAACAAGAAGCCAGCGCAGCGGTAATTGTTATTAAATTACACGAGCATAGAAAAAGAAAGGGAAAACAATTTGGGGTGGTTAAAAAGACTTTGCACTTTCTCCTACATTGAGCCTATATAAGAATTCAGACAATCGAGTGCAAGTAATTTAAAAAACATTCTTAGAGTGGGTGATTTTTTTGAGGATTAAATATTTTGATCATTTTAAGTTCCTTTCTGAATGCACTTTTCATATTATGTATCTTATGTTCCTTCATTATCTACTGTTTTATGCAGTAAAAGTAACTCTTCATTAGTCGCAAAAGCTCTGTTGGCATATAAAGTCTTCTATTTTCACCAACATTTATGTTTGCCACACAAATAAATAAAAACTTTTATATTTTAACCTTTTTGAATTCTTTCAGCTATTTTCAATCACAAAATTTTCGTCGGAAGTAAAACTAGGCCTATAGTCCAATACCGGCCGGAGAACTACACGGTTGTGCCTGTGGCCCGTCATGTGTGTGTAGCGAAATCGGCCGGCCGGCCATTATCTCTCCGGTAAATTTTGGCCGACAAGGCTATTTTAGACGAAGGTTTATCCAAAGAAAACCGTTGAATTTTCCATTGAGAAGAAAGGGGCATAGAAATTCTACAAATATGATTTTTTTTAGATTTGTGGAAAATATCAAAAACAGGACATACAAATACGATATTTGCTGGGAATAACCCATATAAATTAATTTAAATTAAAAAATAATAAAATTAAGAAGAAATTAGTGTACCGTTTGACCAAGATGTTAACACGATTTTACTGCAAATTCGACCTAGATTTCAGCACGAAATCACATAATTTAAAATTCAGAAAAAATATCATATCACTCTGCGTATCTCAATAAAAGTTTGAAATTTAGAACGAAAGTGTTTCCCGATTTGCCGTTGTGAACCTACTTCCTTGATGGCGCATTTGGTTAGCGCTCTGTACTGGATATACGGAGGTTGTCGGTTCGAATCCGGCTCGAGGAAATACTTTTTTCTGAATTTTAAATTATGTGTTCATACACAAGAACTTTCCATCTTAAGATATATATATATTTAAATTTTAAAAATGGTTTGAAAGTTGACATGTTTACCGATTCTATGAATTTATCAAAAAATAACTCGGATATAAGGTTCGGTAAATGAGCTATCTTTAAATTATTATCAGCTGTACGCTGATCTATCTATAAAATGATTAGGATAACTATTTATATTTACAACTTTTCAAGCAAATAATTTTTTTGCTTTGAGACTTTCTCTATTAAGAGCATCAATTATCAATGCTCTTAAAAAAATAAAGAAATGTGAATCACATCGTGGCCAATTTTTCTAGCTAATGTGTTCGATGTGAAAAGTCATGCATTTTAGACATTTCCTTAAAAAATGTATAGATATGCGCCCTCTCATACTCAAGATCCATGAGCCGCCACTGCTTCTTTAAAAAATTAGTTAATTTCTAAAATGTTTAGGTAGTTTTTTTCAGTTTTCTCTTCGATGACGGCACCAGAATTGGACTTCTAATGTTTATAGAGTCACATTTTAGATTAGGTTTGAGGCAAAATTTATTATATATATAATAGTCACTAACTACTTTTGTTCTATTCTGTATATTTTTAGGCCAGGTTTGGCCCATTGTGCTCACCCTGTTTGGCAGTTACACCCACTCCGCGATCCAAGTTCCTTGCACTAGTTTGTGTAGGTCAACTGGGGAGAGGGTAAGAATATCCTCTGGTTCCAGTTTTGGTTGCCCGAGTATTTGTTGCCTCTTCCGATCTAGTAACCCGCAATAGCAAACTATGTGCTGTACAGTTTCTCTGTCTTATCCGAATAATCTGCATAATCTGCAGCAAAGGTCTCCATTGTACAGTTGCATTCTGTGCAGATGGTTCTTGACAGCCATGTGTCAGAATTCCTGTAATGGTTCTCGGTTGGTTCCTATTTATTTGAAGCAGCTGTTTTGTAAGTTCTGGACCAATTGTATTTTCTGAGCCTTTCCTTGCAAGTTTATCGCCTTTTTTATTTCCTGTAATACATTCGTGTCTTTCTTCTTCTTCTTTTGTATATTTAAATGCAGAGATTTTTTTAAATTAAAAAATTGGTTTCTCCTTATCTATGGCAAGCGACTCGAAAATATTTTTCTAACTTCAAATTAGGCTGAAAAATGGGCAATTTTCTAAATTTTGTAACAATTTTCGTAAAAATCCGATTATGTAACTTTTTGATTGAATGTTAACAATGAAGTACAGATCTTTTAGACCTCCATTGAACAACTATTTGTATTCGCGAAGCTAACATAAAATTGGTGCAACTTTGACCTAGATTTGACCACAAAATTGATACCGTTACGTCATAAGAATTTTATTGATTGATAAAAATTTCCGTGTTATTGTGTCATTCGCCGAAAAGTGAACATTTTAAGGTAACCAAAAGGTTTTCTGAAAGAAATACATTTTTGTCAAAAAGGTTTGAGTTTTACAAACTCTGGAATTGTTTTGAGTTCAAATCTAGCTTGGAAATATGTTTAATGACAGTGGGGTGCAATGCTGTTTTAACCAGGGTAGGAAAAAATTGCATTTAAGACAAAACTTACCTTACGTAGCATTCAAGCATCTAAATTTCAAATTTTATCACAAAATGTCTTGTTTTTGAGTTTGTGGAAAGAACACTGTGGCAGAAAAAAAATAAAACGGCATTATTTGTAAATTAGTTAAACACGGCGGTAATTACGTAAAAATTCTTTTAAAACATCGTCATAAAAATTGGGTTTGCTTTTTAAATCCTGGAAAAGGTCACTCTCCAGAGAGATTATTGTTAATTCAGTTAATCGTATCTCTCCCTGTGTGTTTCGAAAATAAGTGTGATTTCTTTTTAATCGAGAAAAGGATCGTTCTGCAGATGCGCTGCTAGCCAGAATACTAACAATTAACGCCTCCTAATTTCTTTTTTTTTCCCGCAACCAGATGGCGCGAAGTCTAGAAAAAGGGCGAAAACACTAATTATAAATTAAAAATCTATCATCCACCTGATTGAAACAATGTTACCAAAAACGAAGTCAATTATTATGTGAAATATGATGATAAGCTTACTATAAGCAAAAATTATTTTAATTCTCACAATAGTGCTTCTTATTTTTGACGGTAATTTTTGTAAACATTGACTATATTTTTTTCCAAAAAGTTCTCCAAAATTCATGTGGAGGAACACAAAACTCCAATCTATTATTACTCTGTGTCAATACCATGCCATAGATTTTGTCAGGTTTGTTTACTGACTAGCTGGCTGAAAAATGCATATAGAAACCTGTAATATTTTGACGAGTCATCAAAGGCGGTTTTCAATAACTGCGTAGAAAGAAAAAGATAAGAAGAAGTTTGAAATAATGATACCACGTCCTGGGTATTATAACAATAAATAGGTACAACTTTTACTTTATTCTAAGTCTAGTTTTTTTGTCTTGCTTTCAACCTATATGAAACATTTTTGTTTCTGGTTGGATTATAGTGATTGTTGACAAATGTAATTTTCCTAAAAATAAAACAAATTCACACCGTCTTAAGAAATGGAAATACAAAAATCATACTTATTGTAAGAAGATGCCAAAATAAATGGCAATGGAAAGTTCTGACTCAACTTGTCAACAATGACATTTTAAAGTGGTATATCAAATAGTTACTGTGACGTTATTTCCGTTGTCTAGCGGTCAAAACATCAAATTACATTTGACCAATTCATTGGGCTTACTCTCTTTATCAACTGTTGATGAATTTTTCTTTAATACAAATTAATCAAATGATGTCGAGTTGCACAAAGATTTTTAATAATAATAGCCTAACCAGAAACTTTGACTGTGACATAAATGATATTGGCAAGTATTAATAACCGACAATTGAAGTTACCTGATTATTAAATTTAAAGTTAAGTAGAAAGAAAGTTTTTTAGTGGCAGGCGGACAAAGTGGTGCATCTATCTGTTGCATTAAGGTATATCGAGACTATTCTTTCAAGACATTTTTAGGAATAAAAATGTGATGAAAACCCAGTAACGCCATCAGTAGGAATCAACTCAATGCAAAAGATAGCCATCTAACCTGAAAACATAGAACTAAATAAACCAAGTACGGTGCGTGGATTAAAAGTTAAGGTAACCGGGCCGCTTTAATTGTGAAAAAAATATTTCTGCCAATGTCATGTACGTCACCGTCAAAGTGATCAGAATTGTGATGTGATCAGCTTGTCTTAAAACTATAATTAAGGTTTTGCAGAAATCCAAAAACTTTATATAATTATCTGCAGCCACTAAATCTTTACATAAAGAAATACTGGAAAATATTTAAAGTCAAAAAATCGCCTTAAGGGGATATTTCGGCAAATACAAGACATCATCGATGTAAAACTTTTGGTGGTGCAACTTTTGGAAAATAAATATTTAAAAACATACGACACACAAAACATTAAATTTTTATTTAACTACGAAGGCAAAAATTTGGTAAATAACGTAATTTTGTTTTATTGTATAATTATTGGCCAAAAAGTAAAAACCAACTTGTTTGCTACGCCTAATTATGTTATTGTAATAGGTTATTAATATATTTCTACGAAAAATTATTATAATTAAATGGAATGTTTTAAAAGCTAATTTTAGTATTAATTTTATTATATAGGTAACTACTTACTATTTTAATTATATAAATAACAAAGAAATAATCATAAAATGTCAATTGTGCGAAATTGTTTAGAGTTTTCATTGAAAATTGGACAAGCGAGAGTGGAGATACCAGTGCCGGGCTAAGTTTACTTTGCCGCCCTTAAAAACACATAAAAAACAGCAGCGGCGCCCCAAAATTGAATTGGGTGGATACTACTCACACCAAAAGTAAGGGGTCCCATGTTAAACTAAATAAAAAGGGTACCTACCTCTTTCCTGTTATAATTCCCAGTTGCATTTATTGCAATAACATTACCGAATATCATCTAAAATTTTGCCGTCCTCCGAAAATTTTTCCGCCCTCCAAAATTTTGCCGCTCTAGGCTGAAGCCGACTCAGCCTTTTGTTAAATCTAGCCCTGGGTGATGCTATTCTGGGTTCGTTGGTTTTGGAATGGTTGAAACTGTAGCCGACCAGCTTATTGTATCCCTGGATGGGTAGTTGGAACCTCCAATTTTTTACCTAGTATCCGAACCACGTGTAAAAAAATATAATTTTTTTTTACCTACCCTTACCTCTTTGTTTTTAAACCCAAAGGCGATTTTAAATTTTAGTAAACTTTTTCTTTAGTAGGCATCGGTTTCTATGGACTTTATAATGTGGGATTGACAGCAAAGTTCATGTTAAAACTGACTTACCAGATCATAACTTAATAAGTAACATGACAATTTATTACCAGGTGGATGACTCTTAAATTAAACTTTGCTGTCAATTTCATTTTATAAATCGACCATTTCTGACATTATTCTTCAGTTTAAAACTTAAATTTAAGAGGCCTTAAAACATTATTTAAATGAAAATGAGCCATTTTAAGTAATCGCTGTACATACAAAAAACATAAAGAGTCGAGTAAAAGGTAATCGATTTCATAACATTTACGACTAGACTAAGGTACAATATTTACAAAAGCAATTTAATATGAATAATATTTGCTTTAAATTAGTTACTCTGTAAGATGTATAATATTTATAAAAAAATATATATTAAAATTTCCGTTTCAATTTCCATGATGACTTCAAGGGACTTTTTAAAGTAAACAATAATTTATAAAAATACCAATAGCAGACCTTCAATAATAGTAAGCGTGTTATTGGTAAAGGTATTGATTGTCGTTATATACCTATTTTAAAGTTTCGAGGCTTGTTTTTGAAGATGAGTATAAGCATCTCTACAACTTTTTAATATTATTCAAGCACAGAAAGAAAATTAAATTAACAATATTATTATACTAAAACAAAGATGGAAAAATTTCGCTTTGTTTTTTTACAAAACACATTGTAAATAAAATAGCGCCAACGGATACATTTTTCTCACGCAAGTCAGTTTTATACTATTAAGTAGGTTAAAATGAGCCATTTTAACGTTTCCATGGCATACATTTTACTAGTTACCTTGTTTAACTTGTTTTACCAAAACTATGGGCATTTTAAAAAACAAGGGAAAATATACCTAAGCGGTCATTTTTAAAACAAATGATATGTCATTTAAAAGAAAATTTTCTATAGAATTTAAACTATATTTAACCAAATGACATATCATTTGTTTTAAAAACAAACAAACCCGAACAAACATTAGGGGTTTCCATTTAAAAGTTGACTTGACATCCAATCAAATCAGAAGTGATTTTGAAGGTTTAAATTGACAACTTACATACTTATTAACGTCTCATATTTTAAAATTTTTACTGCTAAAATTATGAAAAAATTGTGTCACCCGGTATATCATATATTTTAAAACCATCAGTAACTGAACCTTGACCATTTTTTTATAATAAATTAGCCACAACCTTAAAATAGTTTATTTGGTTTTCGTTCATTTATTATTCTTTTGCTTTTGTTCCATAAAATACGTCACACTATCATGCATGTAATTAAATCAGGTAATTATTACTCATTGAAAAGTGTGTCATTGCTATTTTAACAAATACTACTTTACTACAATAGAAAATATTGTTTTATTTGTTAATATTTATACTTGATATACTAATAATAGGAAACGTGCATGAAAATTAAAGGACCCGGGTTCAATTCCCGGAGTGGGCATCCGTACAATAAAAAAAGTATGTCCGAAATTTAGTGGACTTAAGAATGCAGGGAAGAGTGTAAAATGTATCATCTCCCAACCCACCCCATTCACGCCGGTAACCAGGCCGGATGACATCGGACATCTCGTGGGATGCGGAAGAAGATACACACTCCCCAATCGGTAGGCCATGTAATGGCAATAAACCAAAATAAACCAAGGGTTGATGGCCCTTGGAGGTGTCGCATGACTGAGGATCGTGATTCGAAACCCACGTTAAGAGGTCCCCTTGGGACGAACGAAGAGGAAAAAAGCCTTATTCGAAAGAATGGCAAGAAATGACAATGTCAAAGGACCCCTCACAAATCTCATTGAAAATGGCTTGGGAGAATTTCGTAGATCTTGACGGCCCCATTAAAAGTGTCGATTAGTGTCCATGGTCGTAATCCAATCGTATGACTAGTTTGTAAGTTATGGCCTTTTAAAGTTGACTACTTCTTACTTTGAGATTTTCTGCATTGTCTGGAGTGTTCATTTGTTTCTTAAAAACTACTAACTTTGTTAATTTTTTTTCTGATAGACAAGTATGTCTTAAGTTTTCTTTCACTTGTATAGAAATAAAATATGTACAGGATGTTAAATAATTTATAGATGGATCAAATAAATAATTAATAATATCTAATATTTATGCAAAAAAAAATATTACCCATTTTTTAAATTTCCAAAAAAAAACACACGGCTTTTTTGTTCTTTCATTTTTGTTCATATTTTAACAGCTTGTAATATTAAGCTATAGAGTTATACAGGGTGGCCCATTTGTCTGACAAAGTAATATATCGTCTCTACTATTAAAGATATCAAAAAAAATTTTTTTTAAAAGTTGTGAGGTATAAAAAAATATATGTTCTAAAATTATTTTTAAATATACAGGATGGTCCAAAAAAGTAGGACAATAAAAAGATACATTTTTTTAAATAGAACACCCTATATATTTTAGCATATTTTGTTTCCTTACAAAATTGTCCATATGACGCCATATTTAGTTTTTTAATTTTTTGCAACGTTGCCTATCAAAATGCAAAATTCTTAAAATTTTGGAAAAAACATGATAGTAAAAAATTACCTGTATTTCTTAATAAAAGTATCGAAAATCGAAAATTTCTTGTAAGCTCTTAAGTTTAGGGATAGCTGTCTTAAATCTTTAAGTACCGAAAATTTTGTACAGGGTGTTTTCTGTTGACGTCCAAATATACAAAATTTTAAAATACAATAACTCCGTTTTTTCAAATGAAACACCCTATATTTATTAGGCTCATCTGATAGATATTGTAAGTATCTTTTATTATTGTTAAGTCATACCTATACCTAAATTTACTAGTTTTGGCAATATTTCGATTTTTATTTAAATTTTGGTGAAAAAAACTATAATTTTTATTTTTCTAGTAAGCCATGACCAGCAAACTAAAAACAAATGTAATTAAATATTATCCCATATTAAAATAAATTGATAACCATAGTTAGTTACGTATTTATTTAATTTAATAAAATTTTGTTTTTATTACGCAACTGGATATTGAAAATAAGTTTACAAACATTATAAATTTAAATATAATAATTATAAATATGATATTATATTCAATTACATTTGTTTTGACTTAGCTGGTCATGGCTTACTAGAAAAATAAAAACTATAGTTTTTTTCACCAAAATTTAAATAAAAATCGAAATATTACCAAAACTAATAAATTTAGGTATAGGTATTACTTAACAATAATAAAAAATACTTACAATATCTATCAGACGAGCCTAATAAATATAGTGTGTTTCATTTGAAAAAACAGAGTTATTGTATTTTAAAATTTGGAGGTCAACAGAAAACACCCTGTACAAAATTTTCGGTACTTAAAGATTTAAGACAGTTTATCTATCCCTAAACTTAAGAGCTTACAAACAATTTTCGATTTTCGATCCTCTTATTGAGAAATACAGGTAATTTTTTTCTATCATGTTTTTTCCAAAATTTTAAGAATTTTGCATTTTGTTTGACAACGTTGCAAAAAATTAAAAAACGAAATATGGCGTCATATGGACAATTTTGTAAGGAAACAAAAAATGCTAAAATATATAGGGTGTTCCATTTAAAAAAATGTATCTTTTTATTGTCCTACTTTTTTGGACCATCCTGTATGTTTAAAAATAATTTTAGAACATATATTTTTTTATACCTCACAACTTTTATAAAAACTTTTTTTTGATATCTTTAATAGTAGAGACGGTATATTACTTTGTCAGACAAATGGGCCACCCTGTATATTGTTGATAAAAATATTGTGTAAAGTGCTTTTTAACGATCTATTAACTGTATGGATAATATTGGTTTTGTACTAGACTTAAATATTTAATTTAAAACTGTAAAGAACTTTTAGGAATCTGTAACTATATTGGGACATTAGACACATCTATTATAATATTGAATATAAAAGTAAATTTTGCTTTGACCATAATTCAATCGATTTGATTCGTACGATTAGGCCGCATAACAGTTTGCAATTTTTCTTTCATGCAAGTTGTCTTGCAGCAATTAGTATTAATGGAAATAAAAATTCCACTTAGTTTTACAGCGTGCAATGGCTTGCCAATGTCATAGGTGATGTACCACTTGCCAACTTTTAAAATAAAAAGACATTCGGTTAGGACTTACCGGAACTTTTTTATGCATTCATTTTAACATACCATCATTACAGGACACGAAAGCAAACAAACAAACATAAAACGTACCCACTATAGGTTAGAAAGTACGTAAACAAATGTAAGTGATTTTCATATTTAGGTTGATGTCTCATTAATCACCAACAAATCCCTAGAATTGCGCTTGCAATTGCAATAAAAATGGGGTCGGAGTTATATTTATTGAAAGACAAATTGCGCCAGCTGATCACTAGCTTCATTCAGCGCATACTCGCAGGCAACCTTTTCTTACGTGAAAAAAAAAATTGCAAACTGCACTCTTAAAAATAACATGGTATGGATTACTAAAATTTGGTTCTGACCTGTATAATTAGACCCAGTGTTTACTTGAGAACATAGGCAAATTATTTGTCTCAAACATAATTTGAGATATTGCCAAATTATCATAACATAACATTCCTTAAAATATTTTTCTGTAAAGACCTATTAAATTTGTAATAAAATTGACACAATTTTTAAGTTATGTCAATTCTACTTTATGAATAGTAGATATACATTAAATTATTATATACAATAATCAGTTGCATTGAAGATATATTTTTGTTTATCATTAACAAGAAAATCTTTGTTTATAAAATAATTTATACAGTTTGGCAACAAATTTTCCCGCCAAAATACATTTTCATTTGAAATTCCCCATAATCCTATTGGTCGCAGCAGTTTTCATTTCTGGAGGCCTAGTGACGTTCTTTCGAAAAAATATTATTTAAAAATATATACAGGTCATTAAAGAACAATCTACTTTGATAAGAAAATATATTATATTTCATTAACTATAGACAGCAATTCTAGGTATTTGTTAACTAGTACGTTGCAAGCGAATAACACTTTTTTAAATTAATATTTTATTATAGTTCTTTTCATAGAGAGGCCAAAGCGTGGTTCCAAAATTTACAGTTAAAAAAAATACTGTTTATAAATTTAGTAAAAAACGAAATAATCAAAATTACCAAAACTTCCTTTCCGATTTTAATAATTTATTAATAATATTGATAAATAAAATTTTTGAAGCTTGTAAACTGTATATAATGGTTATATGAAATTGGTTTAAAGGGACCGTTATTTTGCCTTTTTTTGAATAAAATAAAAAATTATTAAATATTGATAAAAAAGAAATGACAAATGAAAACGTATTCTAAAATAAAGAACCCTTAACCATTTATACTTGCTTTTATTACACAACAAATAAAAATTTAAAAAAATTTAGAATTAATATTAACAAATTTTATTACCTATACATATGTAAATATTAAAACAAAATATTTAACTAAGCCTAAAATATACTTCATTTTCTTTAAATTTATTAAAGATTTGTTCCAGTTGCAGAAATAGTGTTTTTTGAAATCTATATGAAACTTAAGAATTTTCTGGGTATTTCTTGCTGCATTTCTCCTTTTTCACTTTCTTAATATTCACAAACATTATATAGGTATTATTGTTCCCGGCAACAGTCTTCGCTAAACTGGTTGAAACATATATTTCGTTCTTCTATCATTTTTAAATGTAAGCATTTCTTCTCTCAGTAATTTAGGGCCAACTGAAAATATATATTTTTAAATTTATAAGTTTATTTTTGTGTAGATAATTAAAGGAACAGTAAAATCACAGGTACCCTAAATATTGAGCCAAACCCATATCTAATATTTTTTACAATGGACATTTATTAATCTACTGACAGTCCACTAGAAAAAAAATGTATAAAAACTTACCGATCCACGCCAATGAAAATTAAAAAATGTGTACTTACCCCGAAAATCACGATTCTGGCCCATTTTTGCCAAATTTTCCACAGCCGGCACACTGTTTCGGTGGTGTGTTATATTATTTATACGATAATAGTAATTTAAACTGGCAAGATTAGTAGAAATTCTTAATAAACTCAATAAATCTTCTCAAATCTTGAATTTCAAAAATTTGCGTTGTCAAAATGACAATTAAAAGATGCGCTTCCAGATTTTATTTTTATTATTGTCAAAATCGGGAAAAATGATTCATTTATTGGTTGTTGGGTAAAAGGTTTAGTTTCTTTTATTTATTATTGCATTAGTGAGACAAAGAACCTAATAATCCGTTGATTCATCCTCACCCAAAATTTTTTGCCATTTAATCAATATAATTTTACAATAATTTAATAAACTATTCGAAAACATTGTTTGCTGCTAGTCAATTATAGCTAAATATGATTTATTCCTATTAGCAAAGAATATATAGTAAATGAAAATGGACATTTTTTTCTATAATTTGCCTTTGCTCTGACGACAAAATGCATAATATGGCAAGCCAGCAGGGAATTTTCTCTTTGCCCCCCTCCTCCCATTTATGTTTGAGCCAAACAAGTTTGTTTATTTTTATATCTATTAGTTCCATTGACATTAAAGAAACATGGACGCGATATTTCTATTCCCTTTGTACATGCCAGCTTGACGCCTGTTATTTACGAAAATAAATAAACAAACTTCTACATGTAGAATCTCTATCTCTTTTTATTTTCAGTCTGTCTCTATTGTTATTTTA
This sequence comes from Polydrusus cervinus, assembly GCA_935413205.1. Classification (NCBI taxonomy): domain Eukaryota; kingdom Metazoa; phylum Arthropoda; class Insecta; order Coleoptera; family Curculionidae; genus Polydrusus; species Polydrusus cervinus. The sequence continues at coordinate 13,686,479 of OW284517.1, forward strand.
ACACCTGATAAATTTGAAATCTCGTTTGTGCAAAGTATACAATCAACGGACGTGCCTGAAACAGTTGCGTGATTCTTTAAAAATTGCATTTACTTATTATGCGATTTCCACAAAAAAATATATATCATTTATTAATTGGGAGCTACTTTATATAAAAACGTGGCAAATAAAATGTGACGCAATAGCCAATTTGAGGCCCTAAACAATGTTTCAAATTTCTTCGTTATTTCGATATGAAATAAAAAGGTCGTTAATAGAGGGATGGATACTTCTAATATGATAAAATAATTATTACCAAGAGTCGTGGTATTAGTACCAATAATAATGCTTAGTCAACAAATATCTTAAATTTACCATTTACAGAACATAAAAAATTATTGTTTCACTTCATAATAAATATGATTGCATTCTAAAACTTAAATATAGCAGTTTTAGATAACAAAAAAAACTAGCTGTAGGCACCCTTTCCAAAGATAGAATAGGTAGATTTTAGGTCGATGTTGGTATAGGTATGTTTTAAATTTCTGTATTATTTTTAAAGCATAGAATTATTTGATAATAAGCATAATCGCTATTTTCATAACTATTAGATAGCACCTAACCATATGATTGTAAGTTGACTATATATCAAGAAAAATCATGAAATTGCTAAGTATTTTACATGCCTTGCTTAAATAAAATAAAACTGATTATTTGAATACATAATTTATTTTCATAAACAACTGTTAATTTACGTTAGTGAAGGGAGAATCGAACGATTATTCGAATACAAAAAATCGAAATATTTATATTTCGAATTCCGCTGAAGATTAGAAAATTAAAGGCGAAGGTGGCCAATACTATCGACGGGCTAGCGTGGCTAACTCTGAGAATCGAAATCGACGCGAATTCCGCTTTAACTTTGCTGTGCATTCGACTTGTTTTCGAATGGACATTTCATCCAAAACCAGATTTCACAGAATTTTTTCCCCCTCTTCCTTTTTGTCATATACTCTTATTTTTAATGTATTAAAAGCTTCTTTTGTCCACCCTGGAGCTCCATCTACGGATCTGTATCACTGAGATATGATATCTATATGATCTATATGTGGCAAACTGCGATTAAACATTTTTCGAACAAAATTATATGCCTTGGGCGAATAAAAACTTAGAGTTAAAGTAAAGGATCGGAGAGCAGGTGTATACTTTTGCTTTGAAGGACCTTTTAACAATTTTCTAAAAATTTCTGACGTTTCTGGAAGAGATGCCTAAAAAGAAAGGTATAAATGAATATTTTCATAGCCACAGAATGTCTTAAGGTCTTGAGATTTAGGTGGGCGCCAACCAGGTACGTGTAATTCAATTGAATGGCAGCGATATGCTAAACACATGCGATATTTGATCTCCACCGCTCTGTTTTACGCTTATACTATTACGTTTATATTCCTACACCGACCTCCACATATTTTACGAACATACTTTTAAAATTATTTGATAGTTTTCGATAAGCAGCTTGTTTTAATAATGTAGCTTCCCAAATTATTTATTGTGTGTCTATTATATAATTTCTAACTTGAGAGTATTTTATGATTTACAGAAAATAAATTAACTTTTTATACCTCATTTCTTGCACTGCATTCAAATACGGGTTTACCGCTATGGGAACAGCCATTGGTCTTAAAATTCTCTTTTGCTTTAGAAAAAAATCCTCTTCTGCAAAATGATTCGAACATATAAAGGACATTTTTGGTAAAAATTTTTCTTTTCGAAAACCCAAAGGATGAAACCATGTTTGTAGTGTCTGTTCATCCCTCGGAAATCTACAAAATAGAAATAAAGTCATACTGTTCCAAGGGTTCAAATTAATAGAAGAACTATAGCCTAGACTAAACGACAAAAACTAGTTGTTTATTCCTTAGTAATAGTAAACTTACTAAAAAAAATGTTAATAAAACTTAAAAAATTAAAAATTGGTGTACCTGCTTCTGAAACATGCCCCTGAAGCATTAAAGATAGTACTTACCGATGAAATAATAAATCTGGATTTAAATTATCCTATTTACTGCACACTTTACAAAGTCGCACCATGTTGAATTATAAAATACGCTTTTGCCACTAAACAATATTTAAATTTAAAACCGAAAACCAACATATATATGACAGCCGTTAATCAGGTACTGACAAACTTCAAATAAGTATGAAAGCCGGGCGTCCCAAAAAGGGCTCAATAGAAAACACCTTCTGAACGCTCGAACTCAACTTGACGTCTTTGTCTAATTAACACAAAACGACAAAGGTAAATTATACTAATTTTCCGAATGCCCCGAGTGTTTTTCCGAAATGTTGTTTACAATGGAGCTAATAATGGGCATTATTTATGCTTCAAAGACTGTGACCTAATATCGTATCCCCCTTTGCTTTAATATCCTTGATTGGTTCAATTATCGAAGTTCTGACAATTATTTATTTTCGTGAAATCGGACTCAACCCAAAAATTAGCCTGTACAACCAAAAAAAAATTGTCGTTATTGAACTGTTGAACTAATTAATAACATTAACCAACCCAACCTACAAATTTTAGTTGTCCCAACGAAATTTTATATACGGATAACTAAATATTATATGGTACTCCCGTTTTTAAACCATACCTATTAGTTGTCACAACTAATGTGTAATATGGAAAATTGAAATTTTTTTTTGAAGCAAATATTGTTTTTGTTAATGATGCAATCTACAAATATTGCCAACGCAATCATTTATTTGGGCCAAACTTGAAATTTTCATAGAGTAATAATTACGTATGTAGTCACAACATTGTGTTTATTATCTTTTTTCTGTACTTTCTAATTGTAAGAAAGAAGTTGAATCATAAATAAGTAAAAATTTTATATTTTTGTCATTGCAGTTGCACATTAGAAAGTTCGAATTAACTGCTTATAACGCATGCCAAAATTAGCAAGTTGATTTGATAGAAATAACTTTAAAAAAAAGTCTGTTTCATTTCTAAAAAATGTCATTTATAATTTATACTTAATAACGAAAAATATTCCTTTCTAGAGTCCCCATTTAAATAAAAAAATGCCTTGGTATTACTACTCAATTAGGTATGCATAAACTAATTGGAATAAATTATCAGGGGTATTATGATTTCTTTAAAAAAAATTATTTCCAATGTCCGTGTTCTCTGATGTTTTTTATAATAAATTCTTATGCAATATACAAAACAGAAACACTAGATTTTTAATTTATTTTAATCAACCTTTTGGGTTGTTCAATTGCTTATAGAACTGAACTGTTCTTATTTACATTTTCTTATTTGCAACTGCGATTATTAAAAAACAAAAAATATCCCCTGAACTTTCTATTTAAAATATACAGCTATATGAAATTTGTTGTACTTGGTCATATGACGTTATTTTATAGAAATGGAACAAAACAAAAAAAAATATTTTAAAGTTATTTCTTATCGGGTCACCTTGCCATGATTTATAAAAAGCTCATTTAAACTTTCCAATGTATATCATTGCACTTGAATGATAAAAAATAAAATGTTTACTTACTTATGATTTAACTTCCTTCTGCCAATAAGAACGTACACAAGAGACAATAAACACAAATAAATTACACCAAATATGTCACATCCAAGCATGCGTGCAATAACCAGGAAATCACATGAAAATGGCCAATTATTGCCTTAAAAACACAAAAAATGGACACGGAACCGCAAAAGCACCCTAACATAACATAACCTCTGGCAGTCCTGGCTAGAATGATGTCAACCACCGTCAAGGGCATCAAGTCTCTGTTGTAAAGTGAGTACAGCGATGCCGTTAGTTATACATATGAAGAATAATATTACTTGAAAATAAAAGTTAGTTCTGGTAACTAAGAATGTATCTTAATTAAAATTAACAAAAAAGTAGGGACTACAAATTCATAATGTGTTATTACAACAAGCTTAATTGATAAATACAAGTTTGTAGGAACCTTGATGTAACATTTAAATATATATAGGATATACAGAGTAAAATTCAGCTAAACAAAATATTTTATTTCTGCCAACTAATATGAAAACAAGATATTTTCTTTGTTCTGATGGCATAATTTTTTGGTAAATATAACCAAGAAAAAAATCTTTTTTGTTTTCCTAACTAAAAATAGTCATTTTTGGTAACACGAGAACAAATAAAAATTAGTACCAAATACCAAGTCATTTTCAGGAGTGTGTAAAGCGGCCTATTTTAATGACGTATACGTTATAACCCGGTAATCATTCACTCAGAATACTGTGTGTAACAAGTTTAGCTTTATTTCTACATAATTTTGGATATTAATCAAAAACTGCTAGAAAAGAAAAAACTTTAATTTTAGTCCTTTACTTCTTAACTCTACGCTTACTGGACATTAAGCGTTAACTACTATGGAATATGGGTACAGAGGAAAGATAAAATTAGTTGGATTAATTTTGATTAATAACTTTTCCTATAATAGTGGTACAACAATATAGTATTCTCAAAGTTGCGTATTTTGGGGCTTAATCATTTAGTGAAAGAAAATTGTAAATATTCCAATATCTTCGGAGATATCCGAAAAAAAAACGAAATTTTTAGTTTTGGTTTTTAATTTATTGCGCCTTCATTTTTAACTTGGGAAAAAACAAAAACACTTTCTCATAGCCGTTCTTTATGTTCTACAAGATGACGTTATTAGCTTTCAAATTCGACGTTTCGTTCTTTATATACAAACCTCAAGTCAATTTTTGTAAATACGGACCTGGAATTTTAAGAATAGAGTTAAGGACTTCTAAGCTTTGAAAATTTAATGCAATTTAAAGGTTTTTAAAATTTTAACGTTTTTTCATCAAAAAACAGAATTATCATTAGTATTTCAACGTATTTCTTTACTATTACGGGCCTGGCAATTATTTTTAGAATTACTTAAATATTAAAATTACATTACATTGCAGCAAGTTATGGTGTTTATGCCGTTTATTATTTCAATAAGATTTACCGTAACAATATAAGTAAGGAAGTTCTTAAGGCATGAGAAGTAATTTTATTTATTCTATTAATATCTAAAGTCCTATGATTTTTTGCCTTAAACCTAGATCATAATACTGTAAAACAGAAATAAATTAATGCTCCCGAGTGAAGAAAATGCAACTGAAGTGTTAGTCTAGTTATCTTACTGTGATGCGCTTACGTTTGCTTCAAAAACAATTTAATTTTTTTGTACTGTTTATACGTCTGATGATGCTAGTTTCAGGTGAAACATATAACAAAAAGTAACAAACAGAAAAATATTTGAGACCGAGACTTTAGGTATTTTTTCTTACAAAATATCAAATATCAAGACTCTTTGAGTAAAAATGAACAGATTTTTTTAAATCAGAATTGTTTTTTGGTTCGGCTCTAAATGTTCAGGACCGTAATGATATAAAAAGATAACTTAAAAAAATGTGTTATTAGATAACAAAACGTTTATATTTAAAATTGCAGGTCCGTATTTAAAAAATGTTATTTGAGGTTGGTATTTAAAGAACGAAACGTCGAATTTAAAAACTAATAACGCTATCTTGTAGAACATAAAAGATAACTATGAAAAAGTGTTTTTTTCCCACATCAAAAAAAAAGGCGCAAAAAAAAAATTCGGTTTTTTCGGATATCTCCGAAAGCATTCGGAATATTTACAATTTTCTTTTACCCAATTATTAAGCCCCAAAATACGCAACTTTGCCTTAATTTAAACATCTTCGTATCTCTTACCGTTTTCGAGATCATCTTGTACGCACACGAATTTGTAGCACCCTGTATACAAATATTACTATTATAGATATTAAAATTACAACCCCAGAATAATACTAATACTATATCAAACTAAACTAAAATAATTTAGGTACTAATTAAGGATAAATTATTACCCTTTTACAAAAATACTTAATTAACAATTATTACCCTTTTATGAAAATGCTTAATTAACAATGTTTCACGGAAAAAAGTATTAATTAAATAATAATTGATCAACTTTAAACTTTGAACGTTCCGATTGCTTAATTGGCGTATATTAAGTATTTTTTAGAACAATAATTAAGTCACTATAATATGTGATACACTTAATGTGTTAACTTAGTGGAATTTTAGAAAAACGTAGGTAATTGGGTGCGCGCACAGAATTTTATTATCGTATCGTAGTTATCATAAGAGAGAAAATTTTGCCGGTAAAATTTTCGACTGGCATGAAAGTTTGTTGCTTGACAATTTCATTAGTTTTTAATTTTAATAAGCGCTTTTTTATGTTAAGAGGACGAAGAAGCTTTTATCAATAATAAAATTTTCTATGAAATCAATAATAATCAAGTTTTCCTATGACCACCTATAAAAATGAGAAAAAAAGCACTCGAAAGCGCCGAATATCACACGCGTGTTGAAAAAAAATTTTTTTCAAAGCTAGTGTTGAAATACAAGGCACACTATTTAATTTAAACATATGGTGCCAATTTGACAGACCAACCCTATTTATTAAAAAGAAGTAGTTGTAAAGTGTTTAACTTATTTATCATGTATTTGTCGAGTGATTCAGAATTAGAGTGTGAAAATACGCCATCTGAAATTATAAATATTGTTAATAATATAGGTACTAGAAAATCTATTACCAGAAAAAACAAATCGCGCTGAAGAGAGTGTCATGTATTAAACAACAAATCTTTATCTCTATATTATAGAGCTCTAGCCTACAGGTCGCAAGGTCACATGTTCAAATCCCATCAGGTGTATTTGACTTTTTTTAATAAAAACATAAAATAATTTATAAAATTATTTTGAATTGAAATCTTCCTTGTTGGGTGGATTTTTCAAATTTATGATTAATGCATCTTTCCTTAATGAAATTTAAAATGTCTCATTCTGGTTAATCTAGAAGTCAATTCAGGATTAGTTCTTCCTATGATATATAAAATATGAAAAAATGAAAAAGTTAAACTACAAATAAAGGAAAAACCTATTGACAAACTATAAAAGCAGATATTAGGTGGAACATAATCATACAGGCTTAAATCATACATATCAAAGGCTTTTTTAATAATTCTTTGTGGTCGTAGGAAAAATAGTATACATTACTCATGTGAAAGTGATTATTCTAAAACTCGGAGAAGTTTCGCACTCGGCTGACGCCTCGTGCTAAATATCTCCTCGTTTCGAAAGTATCACTTTCATCACTTGTTATGTAATATACTATTCCCATATGGAGAGAAAATTCTGCCGATTACGCAATGTTTTGTGATAATCGCCTAAAGATTGCAATAATTTTTGGACTTATTATCTTGGCGTTTGTTAACAGCATAAAAATCATATATACATAAATTACGTCAGAATTTCTCAATTAACAAATATATCTAGCATTCATTTCCATAGTTTTATTTGTTTTTAAATAAATGGTATAAATGCAAGGCGCGTCTAATGTGTGATCTAATATTTCCTCTTAACACTATATTCTGTGTTCTTGTAATTTATAATTCGCATTCTTTAAAAATGCGAGATCCGGTATGTTTAAAACATAATAATTAGGATAATAATTATATTATTCTGGTTAAAATGAAAGTATGTAATAATATTACACTTATTATTTTAAAATAACACATTTAGTGAAACCAGGGGCAATACGGGAATGCTAATCATTTATGTCAATAAAAATAAAAAACAATCTATCAAAAAACAACTTATTTAAAAACAAATAAATATCCCATTTTTTCCCGGGTACGGGGCATGATAGGGTAGCCCCCGGAGTTTATTTATAAAAATCACATGTGTGGGTTATATCTAAAGGGTCACCTTCGTACACGCCGGCACAAGAATTGTTGGACCATTTTTACCATATTTCACAGGCACTTTGTCCTTCCGTGGACTCTGAATAACTGTTTGTTGTTTGTTTTCTTGTCTGTTTAGGCCACTCTCCTCTCGCTGTTTTGTTATACTTGCGAACCATTTATCTGAAAATTAAAAAAAACTATTTTAAATGATTATGCGTTAAACGCATTGATAAACTTTATTAATAAGTTATTAGTTTTAAAATGGATTTTTTAACAAAAAAATATTAGTTGGGGCAAGATGACACATATTATAACCCATCATGCCCCCTCACAATGAACTTAAAAAAAAAATGTTTTCTTACCTTTACAGTCGACTCCTCTTCTTTAATGACATGATGGACTGCTTTTCGCCGGTTCTTTGATGTCAATTCCTTAATGGCTTGATCAAACAGTAGCTTAACGTCTTTCATTTTGAATATCGTGTTGTGTCTTGCTATAAATCCTTTTACTTGTGCCCATATTCTTCCATATCTTCCACGGCATATTTCATAAAACGATGTTTCTGTAAATTTGCTATAGCTAATAGTTCCTTATTTATCAAATTATCTTTTTTTTTCTTTGTTTAGTTATCATAAATAATTTAATGCACAAAATTGACCTACGTCTATGGCCGACACCGAAATTGAGCCAAACTGGACGGAATTTTCCATTTTATTACTCTACACCTTTCTGAAATAAACTATAGTTACAAATTTCATTGGTAAAAGTTGTTTAGAATTAAAGTTATATCAAAATACGAAGGCACGCACGGCCTTCTTTATTATATTATTTTGTAATCTTCATAAGAGTTTCTATTAAAATTTATGAACATTTTTATTAAATATTGGGATATTTTGTAATACCAAACATTAATTTTATTTAGTGGTACTAGATTTTAATGCTAAAAATATAAAATATTCCTACAGTTTTTATTAATTAATTTTTTATATGATGTAAGATCGTTTCTTAAAGTTTATTATCTACATGTCTAAATTCAATTATTGATTTGCGATATGGACTTTTAAAAAATTACATCTTTCCACTTTGACAGGCTACAGCGTCCCAATAGTGCATCTTTGAAAAAAATCACTTAGAATATATTGAAACCTTGTATGCTCCATTATAATTCTCTATAACTTCTGTATTTAACGTTTTTATCTAGTTTGTAAAATAAAGAGAATAATGTACTTTACTGTTGACTTACCCTTTACAGGTTAGTCGCAAAGGGACTAAAACTTTCCAATATATCTTACACAATCCAGTGCCCATGGAGATTTACTTTTAATCCGGCCCGGCATTTGTCTTTTTCCAGACTAAGCACATAAGTTAAACGTAAGCAAACGCATTGGATGGTTTAATAAATACTACTACATGCAATTTTAAAACGTAAAGCATGATTTTGTTAAATATCGTATTCTATTGCTATGTGCTGCACATAGCATGTAGCCCATATTTTTTTCTACGACCACCCATGAAAATGAGAAAAAAAGCACGGTTACTTTGTCTATAAAGCGCCGTATATCACAGGCATGTTAAAAAAAATATTTCAACACTAGTGTTAAAATATCAAAGCACACTATTTAATTTAAACATTTGGTGCTAATTTGACAGACTGCCCCTATTTATTAAAGAGAACAAATTTTAGAAAGCAGTAATTGTAAAGTGTTTAACTTATTTATCATGTATTTGACGAGTAATTCAGAATTAGAGTGTGAAAATACGCCATCTGAAATTATAAAAAATGTTAATAATATACTGGAAAATCTATTATCAGAAAAAATAAATCGCGCTGAAGAGAGTGTCACGTATTAAATAACAAATCTTTATCAGCAGCGATAGCATAGAGAATAGAGCTCTAGCCTACAGATCGCAAGGTCACAGGTTCAAATCCCATCAGGAGTATTTGATTTTTTTTATAAAAACATTAAATAATTTATAGAATTATTTTGTATTCAAATCTTCCTTGTTGGGTGGGTTTTTTAAATTTATGTTTAATGCATCATTGCTTGATTAAATTTCAAATTTTTTTATTCTGATTAATTTAGAAGTCAATCCAGGATTAGTTCTTCCTGGGTTATATATTGAAGGAAAAGCCTAGTGACAAACTATAAAACCAGATATTAATTGGAACATAATCCTAAGTATGCTAATTTCAACACTACTGTTGATATATTTTTTTTCAACACTAGTGTTGAAATGTTTTTTTTTTAAATCAAAGGCTTTTTTAATAATTCTTTGTGGTCGTAGGAAAAATAGTGTACATTACGTGTGTGAAAGTGATTATTTTAAAACTCGGAGAATTTCCTCACTCAAAAAGTATCACTTTCATCACTTGTTATGTAATATACTATTTCACCACAACAAACCCTCAAAGAAGTGCATTTAAAAAAAAAATGTGAAATCAGTCAAAGATTTTCACTGAATCCAAATTTTAAAATATTATTTGAATTGTACTGTTTGAAACTAATATTATTAAAGACGAAGATTTTCCTTTTCATTTCGCCAGATCCATCTCTAGACGCGTTTCGTCATATCATGACTCATCAGTAGAGCTAGGATCCGACGAAAAGAAAAGGAATCTCGAAGCTACTTAAGGCAGCATTTGGTGGGACACACCAGTAAGATGTGGCACGGAGCGCCAATATTATTAATGCTCGTTGCAGTCCCAATAGTATCTACACCGGACAAAGAGGCACTAAAGATGACCCCTTAAGGTCGAAAGTGCTCTGGTTATTATCATTGAAAGTTCTTTACATCTTCAATACAAACAAATTTTTATTTCCATTTTATTTATTAGTTGCACAACCAAAGTTTAAATACCGCCAAAAGTTATTGCATATCCAATAACCATTTCAGGTGCACTTAGAATGTGGCTTCAAGTTAAATAGTAAAGAGGGCAGGGCAAAAAATATGAAAAAAATTGAAACCACTTCCTTTTTTCTTCCTTCAAATTTTACATGTTGATTCAGTTTCGATGACAATGCAAGGGACCGTGCAAGAATGAAGCATTAATTATTGAAATAAACATATTATGAATAATATTCAACGCAAAACTAAAAAAGAAATAAATAAACTAATAATAAAAAAATTTAAAAAAAAGCTTTAATTTGAATGCGCTATAAAGAAGAAAATAAACTTTGGAGTAAATCAAGCCCATCTTTTTGTTCCATTAAAAGTTTTATGATTTAAATACGATAAAAGCTTGTTGCGAGAATAAATCTTGACACATATTATTTTCAATTTAATTTATAAAAAAATCAATACATAGATTTAGTTTCGCGATAAGCTTTTATCTCATAAAATTTTTAATGTAAGAAAAACATGAGTTTGATTTACTTTAAAGTTTAGTTTCTTCTTTTTAGCGTATTTAAATATTTTTTTTCAAGTTTTTTTAATATTAGTTTATTTTTATCTATAAATCTAAACTTTTTTCTGTGCATCCAATAAACTGTACAGATCTAATCATTTCAAGGTAAGAGCCCATATTTTAACCACTTTTTGAATGAGTACCCTCGAGTGAAAGGAGAACACTATTTAAGCTGGTATATAATATTTAACCAATGTATTATCTTTTTCAGCAAGCCCTAAATACAAGAAACTAACAACAAAACTAAAATCCAAAGGAAACTAAGAAGAAAATGTTGTAAAGTTACCGTGCAAACTAACGAAAGTAGAAAAAGTGATAGTGATTCGGCCAACGCATAGTGCAGCCAAATAAAAATTATTTAATCGATCTGCTTCACTTTTTTTTGGTTTTTAAATTTATATAAAATCTCCGATATAAAAATGAAAGGAAGAGAGAAATTATGCGCCAAACTGTCTAGTGCTTTTTTAAGAAAGTGGTGTAAGTATGATTTAAGTTTACATGTGATTGGGTTTTAATTATTAATGTGGTAACATGTTTTTTAAATTTAAAAAAAAAAACAAAAGCTTTTTTTTACTAATTATTTAATATATTTCAAATTTATTCCGGTTTATTAAGATTTATTCCTTAAGAAGAACCGGGTGTACAACTAAAAATAGACGCAGGCTGTACTTTGGGAACTGTTTACAAAAGTAACTAAGAGAAATCGCTGGAAATTATCTTCATGTAAGATTGCATCAGTGTGACATTAAAACTTTATGTGAACTGTTTTTTGCATTAAGGTTGATTCCTGGAGATGGCAGTACCGCTTGGTCAATACCTACCGTGCCTTACGTCAAATATTGAAATTGCGTTTTTCTCGGTCCATGGAGTTGGCAACTGGTTTATGGCAAGGATGACACGGCCGTCATTGTCTAACTTATCCTCATAGAGTCCATTTTGTTTGGAGCCCTGCGTACCTTAATGCAAGAAGCAGTACATATACAGTATTACACTATATGTGAAGCCAATAAATTAATTTCTTATTTTTCCTAGGGTCTTGCACCCCACCTCCCGTGTTCTATAGCTCACTTATTAATTAAGTTAGGATTTGGTATTTTGCAGACTTAACCTGTATCCTTACATTTCAGGAAAATATTTTTATTTATACAGGGTGTTCCAAAAAAGTGTGACGTCATAAGGAACTATTTTTTTCGATTACATGCTATATACATTCTTACTTAGTTGGATGCCTCTTATAGTTGAATCCATTTCCCTAAGATTTTATTGATATCGGTTCAGTATTATAGGTGAAAAAAAAATAAAAACTAAGAAAAATCAGTTTTGGCCCACTGGTTTTAAAAATTATTAAAAAATAATAATAGTGCCTCGTTAGTAAAATTATACAAAGGTAGGTACATACCTAATAAATAAGGTTGAACAGCCTCGTTAACCAAGTTTCATTAATACGAATTGTACAGGGTGTCCAAAGTTTATTTCAAATTGAAACCTTGGTATAATATGTCATACGATGCAGAATTAAAAATCAAACATGTGTTCTAATTACAACCCTATCGAAATTTCTAACGCATCAAGAGTTATTTGCAAAAGACTCATTTTATCAACTATTCCACCAGTCATTATAATAAATATCGAAGGTGGCTTTGCAAAAAATGTATTGTTATTAAAGTTTATTATAGTGACAAAAGCCCATTTTTACTTTAGTTATTATATAGTTTGAAATGAAGGGTAAGGGGAAAAAATCGACGATGTCACAAAACTGACTTAAAGAGTAAACTGAGTTTATATTAATAATCTCTGTTACAGTCTTAAAAATAAATAAAACTGCACGACAGTATTTTTGACGTAATGTATTACTGTATAATTAACTTCTCACAAAAGAATTTGAACTTAAGGTTAGTGCAAAAATTTGGATTACGTCGGTTTTTTCCCAGTAGCGCGCGGACAACGTCGCGTCGGTTGTTAACCAGTATGGGTATATTAAAAAGTCTTATTATTCGGACATCGTCTGATTTATTGGCTTACAATTTAGCATGTGTTTGGGACTTAGAATTGCCAACATAACTAGTGATTACTTTAAAATTCCTATAAAATGGACATCGTCGGTTTTTTCCCCTTACCCTTCAAATATTGTTGGATTATTATTAATTATTGAAGTTATATTTTTTTTTTGTGATGAAATACAACCAAGTAGAGCTCGTAGATGTGATTTTCATATTAGGATTAGGCGAAAAGATTTTTTTGTCACTTTAGTAAACGTTAATACCAATAAATTGTTTTAAAAGCCACCTTTGCGATTTATTCATAATAATTAATAACTTGGAATAGTTGATACAATGAGTTTTCTGTAAATAAGTTTGATGCGTTAGAAAATGCGATAGGGTTGTAATTAGGACAAATGTTTGATTTTTAATTCTGCATCGAATGACATAATAATGTACAGGGGTTCCAATTTGAAATAACAGAAAAATAAATTGATTTAAAGTTTGAAAAGTTTGAAATAACCTTTGGACATGCTGTACAATTGATATTAATTAAACTTGGTTAACGAGGCTATTTGACATTATTTGTTAAGTAAATTTGTATAATTCTATTAACGAAGCATTATTTTTATTATTTAATAATTTTTAAAACCAGTGGTGTAAAACTGATTTTTCTTATTTTTTTCGCCTATAATACTGAACCGATTCCATTAAAATTTTAGGGTTATGAAGGCAACTATAAAAGGTATCCAAATATATAAGAATATATACAGCATGTAATATAAAAATAGACCCTTATGACGTCACAACGTCACACTTTTTGGAACATCCTGTATAAACAAAAATATTTTCCTGAAATGCTCTCCATGATACAAGTAAAGTCTGCAAGATATCAAAATTCTAACTTAATTAATAAGTGAGCTATAGAAGACGGGAGGTGAGGTGCAGGACCCTGTATATATATATATCTTAAGACGGAAAGTTCTTGTGTATGAACACCTAATTTGATATATATATATATATATTGTTATTTCACATACTATCGACAACAAAGGTCATAATACACATATATGATGACAACCGATAGTACTGTCCTACCAGTAGATATTTCTCCAATTTCGCACCGTTTGGCAAACTTCTAGTGATATACATACATACATACATACACAAACTCGTTTAGGGATGGATCTAAAGAAATGAGAGGAAAATCTTTATTTCTTTTATGTATGTTTTGACTATGTATTTATTTATAAAATTATTTTTAAAGTAGCAAAATCCTTGATTTTTTTACACGTGAAAGCATAAATATAAGACTCGCTAATAGTTCACGTCAATAAAATTATAAAAAAATATTTTATAATACACAAGGAATGTTGTTATTAACTACAAAAATTACAATTAAAAATACTTGCTAATTAATAAACAAATTTAAATAAAAGCTTACATTTTATTATTAAAGTTAATCACATGATTGTTTTATGGCGGATGTAAAATTTTATAGTCAAAATGGTTTTAATAAGAAATATAATTTTTATTTAGGCTATTACCTACTTTTATGATAAAAGTATGATAATATTATGTTATTAACCAAGGTTTAGATAGCTTGTCCGAGCGTCGAATTTAAATTACGAGGAGCGTAGCGACGAGGGATTTAAGACGCGAGGGCTATACTCACTTTTGATCTAACATAATATATTTTCAGTAATATACAGGGGCCAATATACTAAAAGGCTAGTTTTAGCCCCTTCTTCCAACAAAAATATGACTTGCCATATAAATATCAGTTTATCAAAAAAAAAATAGCAAGAAGATAAAATACTGTCTGTATCATAGTAGCCAGTTTTTGAGAACCAATAAACTTCTAGTAATCCAATTTTCGAACGCTAATACCTCGCAGTGGAGACTCCTTCGTGTGCCCCCCTTGCCACCTTTCAAAATACAGTAATTTTATTTTATCATTTTTATTGTTTAATTCATCGACACACCATAAAAAAATTTGATAGATCTACCGAAGATTGGCAACACTGCCTGCAACTCTCTAATCCACGCGCCCTTATGTAATGCGCTCGGTTGCTGCTAGGTACCAAATACTCTGCGGCCGGTCCTTTCTGACGAACGCGTAAAATCCGTCACCTCGGACGAATCTATTCAATCTGCTGTGTAACTGAAAACCAACTGAAATCTCGTTAATTTATTCCGGGAAGGTATCGCGGCAAACGGAAAATAATGATAATGATTTCTGCTCTAATAGAAAAAGAAATATTGGAGTGTCTAGAATCATTAATTACATTATGAGTGAAGGAAGTTACCTGACATGAGTAAATTCTAATTAGTGGGAGTATATTATAATCTGAGTATAGACGTTGTGAGGGATATCTCATAGGCAACGAGTATATATTTTTGATGGTCCTGAAGCACTTTTAATGGATTAAGATAATTTTGACAGGCTGAGTGCCATATTAAGAGTACGGATTGGATTTGAAAGTGAACAATGCTGATGTACACTGATTGTAAGAGATAAGCACTCACGGTAACTTTTATGTATAAGTTGTAATAAGAAATTTATTTCTTGTAGAAATAATTGCCCTATAACCAGTTTTCAAAAATACTTATAGTAGTACAGCACATAATAATACATATAAAAAGTTTACAAATCCCCTTTAAGATTTCTAAAAGGAAATGGTATGATTCAGTGCGATTATACACGCAAAATATGGTATCCTTTGTTTGAATGGATAAAATAATAATTTAAATCAATTAGTGGAAATAGATGTATACACAAGTTTATTGGAAGTGGCGATTATTTAAGATTAGCTTATAAATATAATTCTTTAAGATATCAAAGAGAAAGCTGACGTTATAAGCAACGACGACGAATAACATGCTCCAACCCCCACCTCAGGGACAGCTAAGCCCCCTCTAGCCTTCCTCTTGTTGCGCCTATGGTAAGGATGAAAAACGTAAAAAGTAAAATGCTTGTTATAAGTCTATTTCGGAAAGGTGTAGAGTAATAAAAGCTTATTAGGTATGCAAAGGGACTACAGAGTGACCCAACGAATATTTAAACCACTTTCATAATTTGGCATTCATTTTATTGCAAAATTCTTTATTTTCATCAAGTGCAGGTAATACCACCCGGGTTTGGGTCAATTAATGGGGTTTGCCTATTGTTATCCATTCACAAACACTGAAAATGGTGTGACAAAGGCGTGCATTATGTACATAGTATTAGGTACACTTATTTTTTTATTAATCATTATAAAAAAATACAAAATGCTAAAAATACATTATACAGAAATTAAATTATAAAAAATCATAATATTCTTCGTCATCTGGAGAACTGTTATCTCTTCTTGACGGTCCGATCGATCAGGTGGTGAAGATCCCTCATTTTCTCCTCTTCTTTAATGACATGATGGACTGCTTTTCGTCAGTTCACTGGTGTCACTTCCTTAATGACTTGATCAAACAATAGCTTAACGCTTTTTATTTTGAATATTGGGTTGTGTCTTGCTACAAATCCTTTCACTTATATATGGCGATGTGCGCAGTACAGTTACACTGTATTTTTTCAGCTATATCTTGCACGGCATATTTTATAAAACGATGTTTGTGTAAATTTGCTATATCTAATAGTTCTTTCTTTATCAAATTATCTTCAAATTCAATACTTTTGAGTGGTTAACTAGTCGTTAAGTTAAGTAGTAGTAATTTCTTGTTTCTCAAAGATGAAGTTGGAGTCTTCTCTGTGCGTAGTAAATGATATCTTGCGTTATTCATAACTACTACTGAATCAGCTAGAAGATATTTTATCATTTCACAAAAATAGTCCTCAAAAACATTCGAATTCATGTCCTCGTGATAATCTCCCGAATTAAATTACGCAATTACTTGAAATTTTAATATTACAAACAATACTATTTTATCTTAATTAATACCCGTTAACCTAATTCTCTAAAATTTTTGGTTAATTTTCATAAATAATTTAATGCACAAAATTTACGTGCGCCATAAATAGACCATAAACCTTTTCCCATTTTATATGTAGATATGTAGTAGTCTTTGATAAATTGTCTGTTCTATTCAGTAATTGTAAGATAATGGCACATAAACATTGTTTAAGCAAAAACCGTCACATTTTTATGATGAGTAATCCGTCAATTAGTTACATTTTGTTAATAGTTCCTCTTTTGATAATATCTGTTACATTCACATGCATAACTACAGTTATGTATATTTTAACTATTAAGATTCTGTATTTTTATCGGTGTATTATTAAAATGTTTCACTAAAAATAAGATAAGGAATTAAATTAACAAAGACTCTCTGCATATTTTTTTGAACCGAATTACAAAAAAAAAATAAGCAAGATTTTAAATTTTTGTTTTCACCAATCAATGGAAAGGTGGTATCTATGTGGGCGTGAGAAAGATGTTTTCATGTAGACAAAAAATCGAGAAAAAATATATCAGCCAAAGAAACCCCTAAGGAAAATTACCAAAGTTCATTGTTTTTTAAGAAATATTGGGAATTATTTTTTTTTTATAAAAATAACTTCCTCATATTTTTCAATATCTGTAGGGTCTAAATTTAAAAATCCACCATGGACAGGATTTGGTTCAAGGGAATGCAATGTTTTTAATATATATTCTCATTTTTATGAAACTTGTTTTCATATATTTGATTCTTCGGTAAACATTTTTTGGGTGCCACGATCAAAAAAACATTTTCTTGGAATATCAGTAGATTTTTTAAAATAAAGAAATATTCATACATAGACTCTAAAAAATGAGTTGATCACTCAAGCTAATTTTTTCTTGCTTTATACTAGACTTTAGTATACCTAACAATAATCTTTAGTTTCCCAAACGAATTTAAACTATTAGTTTACGAAACTAAATATTATTGTTAACTATATTATAGTATACTACCTGTTTGTTATACAATGTTCTGATCGGCCCAGAATGAGAAGAGTGTGACCCTGTTTACTTTCCTTTCGTTTCTGTTTTTACATAATGGTCGTTAGCTTACGAGAAAAACTTGCTTTAAAAATTTTTGTTTAAAAAGCAACAAGCGACTGGCTGAACAGCCTAAGCCACAAAAAAAATCATAGTATAGGCAACCAAATCGGCATATTGTGCACAAAAGATATGATACCTACACTTATTTTTTATTAAACATTATAAAAAAAATACAAAATACACATTATACGGAAATTTAATTATAATATATTTCCCACATCTTCTCTTCTTCTTTAATTTCATGATGGACTGCTTTTTGCCCGTTCTCTGGTGTCACTTCCTTAATGGGTTGATCAAACAGTAGCTTAACGTCTTTCATATTGAATGTCGTGTTGTGTCTTGCTACAAATCCTTTTACTTGTGCCCATATAAGTTCTATAGGATTTAGTCCGCAATGATATGGCGGTGTGCGCAGCACAGTTACACTATGTTTTGCAGCTATATTTTTCACTGCATATTTCATAAAACGATGTTTATGTAAATTTGCTATACTTAGCTAATAGTTCCTTATTATCAAATTATTTTCTAATTCAACTGGTTAACTAGTCGATAATTTCTTGTCTTCTCAGTGTGCCGTGAATGATAGCTTACGTTATAACTACTACTAAATCCGCCGGAAGATATTTTATCATTTCATCAAAATAGTCCTCAAAAACATTCGAATTTATGTAATCGTGGTAATCTCCCGAATTGAATTACGCAATTACCTAAAATTTTAATCACAAACAATACTATTTTATCTTAATACCCGTTAACCCGATTTTCTAAAATTTTTGGTTAGTTACCTTAATAATTTAATGCACCAAATTTACCTACGCCTATGGCCGATACACTCCGATACTCTACAGTCTACACCTTTCTGAAATAGACTCTAGGCCAGTTTTAAGGGTTATATTATTCCAAATACTTTGTTTGTTAATGACTTTGACAAAAATACGCTAGTTTAATTAAAAACAGATTTTAAAAAAATACATGACAGGGGGGTTGAAACTCCTTTCTTTCAGTTTTCCATTTAAAGGTTAATAATGATCATTTAAAAATATTTAGTAACTACCTAACCATGCCGACAATACGACCACCTACTTAAAATATATTTAAATTCAACTTGCATTTTATCGACGTCGGTACAATTAATTGATGGTTAATCGCTTTCCTTGAAATGTACTTTTCGAGACTTGCTTGAAACGTACCAGTACAAGCAATGCTGTTTATAAGATATTTTAAAGCGAGGTTAAGGCTACGGTTAGGTTATGTTATGAATTGATAATATTTTTTAACATTGAGCTTAACAGTTTCAAGGTGGGATATCTAGCATATATTGGGGATTGCAATAAGGCGTGTAATTTTTTAATTATGAGTTGATCAAATAGTATGAATATTTAATGAAAAGTATATTGTAGAAAGTATTGCGAAAAATATACAGGATGGTCCACCATCAACGCAGGATTTCGTAGCATCTAAAATACTTAACTTTAAAAAAAAATATATGAAAATTTCGCACCTACTTTTTCTAACTAATTAGAAGTTTTCATTTTGAGTCATTAACAACGAAAAAAATGTCCTAAAATATTTATGCTCCTTGAACTTTCAGCGGCCAAATTACAATAAAAATTTTCCTTGTGTAAAATTAACTGTCTCTCTCCTGTCAAACTCCATATTTTAACAATTAAATACGATCATTTATTAACTGAGAATTTTATTCTCCTGTCAAACTCCATATTTTAACAATTAAATACGATCATTTTATTGTGTGTTACCATGGTTCTTCTATAGTTGCAAAAAATTATCGTGACAATTTTTTGATAGAAAAATCATGATAATTTTTTGACATATTTTTTTTTGTCAGTCATAATGATACACAAACAAACATATAATATAATAGTATATATATATATATAACAGGCATGTTATCCTATAAGATACATGTACCAAATAAGGCCACCTTAAGCTTTAACTGACTGTATCCTAGTAACTATGTAACAATAATTTATAAAAATTTGCATACATAAAGTTTGGCTTTATAAGGCCCGTATTATTAATCTCCTGGTAACTTTACCAGCCAGATAATTTCTATGGAGACAATTGTCTTAACAATGGTTTCTTTGGAAATTATCTGGCTGGTAAAGTTACCAGGAGATTAATAATACGGGCCTAAGAGAGATTTTAGAGATTCGTAACTAAGTGGTATTTTTCGGACCTTGGTATATTTGGGAAATAAAAAAAAAAGTCAAATGGCTTCATTAGGAAAACCAGCTCCTAATAAGGCCATAGACCAAATGTGAGAAATAAATGTCTGTATTTCATTCTCTATTTTGTTTTTAAATAAACAGAACCTTAATAGGGAAATAATATGGATGTAATATTTTTGTTATACAAAAAAACAATTTTAACAATCGTTTAATAATATGAACAATTTAATTTTGAATGTTAAATGTGCAGTTATTATAATTGATAGACACAGGACCTTTTTGTTGAAAATCTAAAGACACATTCTCCAGATTACTGCCATCATTTTGTGTTGTTTCCAATGAAGTTCCAGTATCTCTCATTTTAGTAATCAATGAGTTTTGAAATTCTTTGTCTAGATGAAGATAAGGCTTGATGGAACTTACATTAGGGTGGCCGCTCATCTTCATAACTTGTGACGCGTCTATTCTCCTTTTTGATAGTTGGCTGATTGCTGTCGATCGGTGTGAATGGTTGGTAAATTTAATATTTTTATTCATTGGCCTTCTCAGCCGATTTTGCTGTCCATTTTGAAATTTAGTTCCTGCCAATTGGTGAATTTTTAAACCATATTCCATTTACTTTCCAGTCAGGATTAGGAGTAAAAAAAATCGATTTGTTTTCATGTTTTGGTCCCTCTTAGAAATACGTTTTTAATAAAGTCTAAGCGGGCAAATACCAGGATTTGCTTTATTCTGTACTAACCATTTGCTATCTGTTAAATTCCGAGCTCCACCTTGGGCAGTTTTTGAAAATATTGCTTTACACTCAACACGGTTTAAGCCATCTTCGTGGAGAAATCCACCAAATAATTCACAGCATCCCCACCTCGCCAAGCCAGTTCGTAGGAAACGATATGAAAAAAAATTTTCTTTTCGAACTCGCGTTTCCCGCTGACAGCGTTTTATTTTGACAACGCTTACCGGCACATAAGCACAGCGCCGGTGTGAATAGCTAAAAAAAAGAACATGGTCAAAGTCCACCGGTACCGTCACCGCAACCGCCGCACCGCGTTGGTCTGGGGGATCCTTAATATCGCCACCCTGCTTTCTGCCCTTTTTACGATTTGTCCCACGAAAACAAATATATCCTAAAATAAATTCAATTGAGTTATTAGTCGTTTTGAGTAGAAAGTATTAATGGAAAGGGTGATTGGAAAATACGCAAAAGAAACTGTTTCCTCTTAACATAATATTAAAATTATGTTCATGTTTATTATTATCATCATCAAAATGGAAAAATATAGAAATTAAAAAAGGTGCTAAAAAATAGGCTATTATTATAAAGCAACTTTTTTATGATATTGATAATACTATTTAATATATATTCTTGTAACCATGAAATTAATTTAGTAGTTTTTTATTTGGAAATACCTACCTGTGGCTCCCATCGTTGTACGTCAAAAGTGCTAATTATATTAATGGGTGCAAGTTATAAACTGAACTTTGTATACTGGACTTTATAAAAATAATAAAATGACAAAAAATCTAGAACATTGGAACTACAACGTTTGCAAGGCGGCTTCATACACATTGTAACAATAAACCTAAACTATTTTGTAAATTTTGTAAAAATTTGTAAACAGATCAAATGAAAAAAAATGCGAAACCAAAAAAAAAGTCTGTGCCTGGATAACTACCTCGTTTATATAAAATCGGCAAAAATACTAAAATAACTCTTAACTTAACGGATATATAATTCACTGGCGTAGCCAGAAAATATGCTCGGGCGGGGCTCAGTGGGCGAAAGTAGGACATTTTTTTTCTGGAGAAAGGGACAGTCGGGGACTACATGTATTTCATGATACTGTACCTAGTGGAGAACGCGGAAAAGCGCCGCTGGCGAAATATTTTCGGGGCCACGCCCAAAGTTCGTTTAAAATTCATCAAACTACTAACAAATTTTAAAAATTAAATTATTACCTCTCCCCCTTTGCATGGTTGGATTAAATTTGTTTTTGTAAATGTTTTTCTTTACTTTTTTTGATATTCCTATTCTTTATTAAAAAAAAAACATTTTTTATATTTGTGAAAAATATTAATATTTGTGTAAAATTTTAACATAAGACGTACGTATATGACTCTAACCAGCATTTTTCGGGTTCGGTTTTTCATGATTAAAAAAAATGTAAATATCGCTCACCACGCCGAAATTGATGATTTTTTCAGAAATCATGTTAGGACCGTAGATCTAAGAGCAGTTTTTGGTGCAAATCAGCAAATGCTTAGGTTTTGAAATACTTCTTCTTATGTGCCTTTTTGTATATTCATAATAAAGCATTCTCGTTTCTTTCCGCACTATTTTTTTTATTATAAATTATCACACAAAAATGTTTAAATTAAAATTTTTACTTTAATTCTAAAAAATAAATACCTAATTGTTTTTTGTTTTGTTGTAAAAATATTTTATTGCATGGGTTATATTTTTGTTGATTTAAAATAGCTCTAAAAAAGGGAAAAAGAACAGACAAATATATAATAGAAAAATACTATAAAATATTATTATTTTTACTCGTTTTTCTATAAAATTGCACCATAAATCAATAACTTAAACGATGTGCGTCCGAAACCTTAATCTCTATATAAAACAGGACTTTTAGAAGGAAAGTTTTAAAAACTAAATGTTTCCTCCAAGACCTTTGTAATCTAAGCCAAGAATATATTATTTAAATTAAGAGTCCAAGCGCGAGGCGAAAAATTAGGTTGCAATTAGACTTTTAGACCCGAGCTCCTAGGCTGCCGGGCTGCAGCCCCCCCCCCCCCCCCCCCCCTTAATACGTCACTAATATAATTACAGCTTTAGAAAATTAAAACAATTCAAAGGTGTTTTTAAATTTTAACGTCTTTGTTATCAAATACATTTTCACTGAAAAATGTAGTATATTTACTGACTTTTACCTTGAATGAACCTTCGTCAATGCTGTTATTAGGCCAATCTTCCTACACACCCACTTTACCTATAAAAAGCACAAAAATGATGTATTTTAAAAGTTCATCATCCTAATAATTATTTCAACTTTCCTTTTCGGTGGGATGCCCAGCGAAATAAATTAGTTGAAACTGTATTCTTTGTTACTATACTGACGATTTGAGTAGGATTGATTTACCGCTATATTTAGTCAAATTATTGTTGTGTAAGTATAAAATGTTGTACCTCAACTTCAGCGAATATCTCATTTATATATATATATTATTTATCCCACATTCATTTTGCATGTTTGGAATTTCAGATTAATAACCTAATGACCAACAATGAATATGTTTCCTACAAACATGGAATCAAATAACCACCTATGAAAATGATAAAAAAAGCATGATTAACTTGGATAGAAAGTGCTTTATATAATAATAATAATAAGAGTTTATTTTCAATATTTATAATATAATAAATTTGTTTATTTATCTTCCTTAATAAACTTCTTCTTTGATCCCCTGAAGACGTGCTTTTTAGGGGCAAATCTTAATATTTTAAATTATAAATATATGAGAATATTAAAATATTTTGTTTAAATATTTGTTAATATTATATAAAAGTTAAATTGTAAATAAAAAAAACTTTTTAATATATGTATATAAATATAAACGCAGTTTTTTTGAAGATATAGGTATAATTAAATTTTGAAAAATATATTATTCATAACAATATCAATTAAAAAATTTCCAAATATGACTCGCGTGTTGAAAATATTTCCTTCTACTCCTACATGGAAATTACCTGTTTCCTTTACACTAAAGTGATTGAAAAAGTGGGTTATTCCGGTTAGCTGAACGGATATGATTTCATATTAATCCTAGTTAGGATATGAAACTAACCAATCACAGTGGTCAATTACAAAGAAACCAAATTTACAATTTTACTAGTCGCTCTCTGACACTTGACAGAAGTAAGGTTAAGCTTTACTTTAAAAATTTGCAAATCTGTCAGATTAAATCTGTTCTTTTTTAATTTAAATCAAAACTTTTATCTAGAGTCTATGCATACACAAATTTTTCTTAAAGGGTACACGAAAATTGAAAGTATAATACCAAAATTTATACCAACATATATTTCTACCGAACTATTGTTATTTTATGACCGAACTAAAGATGTTGCACTAATTCTTTTTCTTATTTCAAAAATTTCCAGTTTTCCACGCATTTCTAGACAATTACTTTAAGATTTAATGCATAAAATGTACTATAATACCTACAAAATGAACGTTTTTTGCTAACCATGGTTGGTTCTTTGCCATGCAAATATTTGTCCACCGTGATTGACATATTTTGAACGGGGACTCAACCTCAATTGACCTTAAAACTTTTATTATACGCAACAAACATAGAAAATTAACTGGTAATTCTTTCTTAAATGGTGGAACATGAAAATGAACTAGATAAAACAGACGAAATTATATAAGATTTCTAGAAAAAAATTAATTCCATTTTTATTAAACGTTCTAAGGTTATGTTATTTCTACAGAATTACCACTTCTCTTTCCGCGTTAACAGTGTTGTTAGTTTGTAAATAGGCGATTATTTTGTAAAAACTTTATCATGGCGAACGTTAAAAGTTAATATTAATGTACAAAAGTAGTTTTTAACTGTTTAAAACGAATTCTACAACTATTTTGTTGTACTTTGGAGTTATAATTCTTACGCAAGCAGAAAAAAACCCGAGCTAATCCTTTTTTATACTGTACATTTTGGCAGCACAATTTAATAGCTATGATTGAGAAAAATTAATAGTTTATTTTTATTTATAAATATATTGCTTCTTGTCTGTTATTGTGCAAAAGGCCGAATGGGAGAAAGATTGATATATTCAAAGTGATTTTGTGTAAATCTAAGAAATGACTTAAATCGATTAATATGTTACAGTGATTACTAAAGTTGGTATTGGAATTTGCAAACGAAAAATTATGATTTAAATAATTTTTTAAAATTTTTAGTATCAAGTTTGGAAGTTGAGTCGTAGAAAAAATACACTGTACCTACAACTTTAGTGAAATGTCCATATTGCGCTCGGAAGTTTGAGCACTCCGCCTATGTCGTCTTGCTCAATTTACTTTCTCGTGCGATATGGATCATATCCACTCTTGTACAAACTACCAATTTAATACGTGTGTTAAAAATGTCCTTTTCACAACTCACATGTTTCAGTAGACAAAGAATTTTGTCTTTGTCTATTTGACGTAAAGGGCCGTGGTACTTGCCATTATTTGATTTAAACAGACGGTGCCAATTTAACAGTAAACTAGTTTTTTTAAAAATAATAATCTTTTGGGACCAGTGAAGGGATTTGAGGTGCTGGATGGGACAAAATATACAACATTTGTCTATTTCTTTTCATTCTAAGAACTATTACGATATTTTATTACAAATATTTAAACCATAAAAGAAAATAGGTTAGACAACCCATTAAACATCTTAAGTGTCTGGTCACAGAGGATTAATAGGTCGGCGCTGTCG
Source organism: Polydrusus cervinus (assembly GCA_935413205.1). Taxonomy (NCBI): domain Eukaryota; kingdom Metazoa; phylum Arthropoda; class Insecta; order Coleoptera; family Curculionidae; genus Polydrusus; species Polydrusus cervinus. The sequence goes on from OW284517.1 coordinate 13,712,341, forward strand.
CAGCACGTTTGGAAGACAAAATATTATATTTAAAGTAGTTTTTCTTACTTTGAAAATCGAGCGAAAAATGTTTTTTGAAGGGTGGAATGATGGAAAGTCGTAATTTTATGCATACTCGCAAAAAAGTAATATTCCATTTAGCATACAATTCATACAATTAATTATTTAGTCTTGATAATATCTAAATATGCAACCCGTCATTATTTCTTCACGTAATTTTCCCAGAAGCCATACAAATTGCATTATTTATCTGTTTATAAGTTACGTAATGAAAACAGTCTCACCGCTTTCACATTTCATCTATTTTGATTGCTCTCCGATCATTACTCAGCGACGCGTCATCATCATTAGGATTGAATCAAAACAATATGAGAAATTATGAAGAACTCGATGTTAAATTTGTTGCAATAATGGGATTTTGTCACTGTAACCAAATTTATTATATTCAACACTCAGTGTAGGTTAAAAGGAAATTTTTTTCTCCTAAGTAGAATGCAATATACATATATAATTTTATTTCTCGTCTTATGAGGTACCGTTTTTTCTTGTCAATTTACAACTTTTTCCAGGTAAAAATTAACAATTAGATTTTTTCGAATATTATGACGTACCGACTTTTTTTCATTAATCAAATATAAATATATAACCTTTTTCATTTTGACATTTATATTATTTTATAATTATTAAGATGTCAGTATTTTTTTTTACTTTTTTGTTGATTTTTTCTAAATAACATAATGGTTTTTCAATGTTTTTCAAATTTACATCAATATATAATATCAAAAGTGGATGGGATCGTGTTACTATGGGGTATGTTATAGTTGTAAGTAAGGAGCTTAGATAAAAAAGCATTATAATGGTAAAGTCACATTCAGGAAGCTCCTTATAAAGTACAGGGTCATCCAACCAGGACCGAACAGGGGCTAATTTTTTGAGTTAAAATGTATTTTTATTTAAACGAATATAACCATCTTGTTTATGTTTGACAGTAGAATCTAAAATTGCCATATAAAAAAAGAATTGGCTTAAAATAAAGGAGTTGTGGCATAAAGTTGTGGTTTTTTCAATGGAACGCCCTGTATATTTTTAATTTTTATGAAATGTCTTGCTTTTTTAATTATAATAATATATAATTTGTTTATATTAGCTCAACCCGTTTTTTAGATATGATCGATCAAAATTTTGAAATAGCGATGCATTAATACTAGTTTGTACAACAAGAGTGGATATGATGTCCATATCGCACGAAGAAGTAAATTGAGCACGACGCCATGGGCGGAGTTTTTAAACTTCCGAGTGTGATATTAGTTTTAAAATAATCTTATTTCTAGGCTATATTTAAGTAACACTCGAGCAAATATTTTTCTACTAATACGTAGTTTTTACGTAGAATCAAATTTTGTATTATAAATAAAAATACATCATTCTATTTCAAATTTCGAAGTAATCCCCTTCCCCACCCTTCAAATTAAAGTGAGGGGGTAAATGTAAAGAAATACGTCCACTCATCTCACTCACCAAATTTTCATGAACATATTTTAAACCGTTATCGACATATCGCCTATACGGGTGATTCCTAAGTTGATACTTCTTTTTTAGCTGCGTATAGAAGGCATTAAAATAAACAACATTTTCAAATGCCTTTTTTCAAAAAACCCAAAAATAAAGTACTTACATTCATTTATTACACTACAAATCAAATACGGTTCTGCCTAACCGGCCCGTTGAATAACATTAGGAAAACTTCTGGGTGTAGAGAAGAAACATCCGCACTTTTACGACACTCACAATAAATTAGCACCATAATTAGTTCATTGTTTTCAAATTTTACCATTTTCACCAATTTATTAAAATTAATTTGCCTTAGAGAACCACATCGCGCAACGAATTGCCAAAATAAATAACTGGCGACCTATCCGTAAAATGCATGACTGACCTACAAAGAACGGAAAAAAACAATATAAAGTAAAGAGCTACGTTTTGATGACCAGACCCGCACTTAGATTTTTTTCTTCTGTAACTCGGCTATTTTAAAGTTTTTTGAAAAAAGTATTTGAAAAAGTTTTTTATTTTAATGAATTCTATACACAGCTAAAAAAGAAGTATCAACTTAGGAATCACCCTGTATAAAGAACTCGAAAGTATAAGCTAGCTCCGTAATGAAATGCCTAATTTCAGCTAGCTTCGCCATGAAATGCCTAATTTCATTTTGTCGTTTAGTATAAATTTTATAAATAGATATTTTTATTTATTTAATTTTCTTTTATTTCAGGGTTTGTGGTTGCTGTAGCACTAGGAACAATTTTTGTTGGAATTATCGTAGCCATATTTTTTATGAGCTGGGTCGACCTTATTGTAGATCATGTAAGTAGATTACTTCATACAAAACCTTAGAGATTGCTTTTTTTACCACCATTCATTTATTAAGAGTGACTGTAGAAAAAACTCTGGTACTTAAATATAAACATAATTTTTGAAATAGAAGTTTAATATCCGTAATAATAAAATAGAAAGATAGGTGTTAGCTGCAAGCGGATAAGGTGGTACATCTTTCTTGTGCATTAAAGTACACAGGGATGCCATAACAATGGGTTCTCTGGGGCATAAGTAGACAATAACGGTCGTTTCGTCCTTATTAGGATTCTACGGAAAGCCATAAACCGTAAGGTACTCCAGAAACAGCGAAAGCGCGTATTCAATACTTATGTAAGAAAAATAAAACGTAGAAACGCCACATCGCCATCTGTAGGAATCAACTTGAAAGCAGAAGACAGAACCGCCGGACGTGAAATCATAGAACTAAAAACAACCAAGACACAATCACACATCTGGTATAGGATACTACAGTTTTTCTACTCCTATATAAGTAATATATGTTTTACGTACAGTTCACACTATAAGTAAATATCCATTATTACGTACAACTGTGCGCAAAGAATAAAAACGCACAACCGTGCGTGTGGTAGTAACAAAAACAAATTCACAAAAGTTATACATCTGATAACAATATGTACCGCTGTGCCTATGCTAAACGTGCCATATTATTAATTATAATAATAATAATAATAATAATAATAATAATAATAATAATAATAATAATAATAATTATAATAATAATTATATTATTATATTATATTATATAATAATATATTATTAATATATTTATATATTAATATAAATAATATAATAATTATATATTAATAATATATTACTATTATTATTATTATTATTATTATAATTAACAATCGTTCTGTAGCTCACTTATTAATTAAGTTAGGATTATGACCTATGCAGGCTTTACCTGTTTCCTAGGGCGCATTTCAGGAAAATATTTTTGTTTATACAGGGTGTTTCAAAAAAGTGAAAAGATGCATCCAAATAAGTAAGAAAATATATGACATGTAATCTAAAAAAACAAAGCTTTTTAATACTCACCTGAATGCTGGTAACCTTACTACTGCCATCAACACCTGGGCAATACCAATACTTACCTATTCATTCGGAATCCTTAAGTATTCAGACACGGATTTGCACGAACTAGATAGGCTTACGCGCAGGCTGCTAACAAAATTCAGATTCCACCACCCACGCTCTGCACTTGAAAGAATCTACCTAAAACGAAAGGAGGGAGGAAGTGGTCTCATTAATATATATAATTTGTGCAAATCGCAAGAGACCTCTATGAGAAAATACTTCCAAGAATCGAATGAGGAAATTCTTAAAAAAGTGGTAGCAGCAGATGCTGGATATACAGCCCTTAACTTAAAGCAAAACGGATTACCTAACATCATCCGCGCGCCGCCAAGTCAACAGCTTGTAACTTGGCAAGAGAAAGCTCTAAACGGCAAATACCCTACTGCACTCCAAAATCCACTCATAGATAGAGAAATGTCACTGAATTGGTTAGAGAAAAGGCAGCTCCACGCTGAAACAGAAGGTTTTATAATCTCTATCCAAGACCGTGTCATTCGAACTCGAAACTATGAAAAGGTCATCTTGAAGAGAAATGTGGAAGATGTGTGCAGAAAATGCAATTGCCCCGGAGAAACGATAGAACATATCACGGTGGGTTGTAGTGCTATGGCCCCCAACGCTTACCTGGGGAGACATAATCAGGTGGCTAAGATCATCCACAAGGAACTGGCCCATAAACTAGGGCTAAGGGAAAACCTCCCACCATACTACCAATACTCACCCGAGCCAGTCCTTGAATCCCCTGAATATCTCTTATACTTATACTGGGACAGGCCAATAATAACGGATAGAACAGTAGACCACAACCGACCGGATATTCTTCTCATCGAAAAAACCACCAAGAAAGCTTTCATAATCGATATAGGTTGCCCACTAACACACAACCTCTCTAAAACCGAATCGGAGAAGAAGACCAAGTACTCGAATTTGGCTACAGAGATAAAAAATATATGGAAGCTAGATAAAATCGACATAATTCCGATCATAATGTCGATGGAGAGAGCTATGACGAAAAATGTCAAGCCCAACTTGGAAAAACTGGGCTTATCAGGTTATTTATACCAACTAATTCAGAAAAGCGTCATCCTCCAAACTTACCATATAGTACGGAAGTTTCTAAACAGTACAGGTTAAGATGAATTTCTTCTCTGTACTGTAAATAATACCAGCAATACCAACAAAAAGCTGTGAAAACTAACATTGAGAAAAATAATAATAATAATAATAATAATAATAATAATAATAATAATGTTTATTTAATAGCAACGCTAACATAATATTTAACCACATACGGGGTGTCCCTGGATGGGACATGATGGACTGCTTTTCGCCAGTTTCCTGGTATCATTCCTTAATGGCTTTATCGAACAGTAGCTTAACGTCGTTCATTGTGAATGTCGTGTTGTGTCTTGCTACAAATCCTTTCACTTGCGCCTATATAAGTTCTATAGGATTTAGTCCACAATGACATAACGGTGTGCGCAGCACGATTACACTATGTTTTTCAGCTATATTTATAGCTATATGTTTGTGTAAATTTGCTATATAGCTAATAGTTCCTTCTTTATCAAATTATCTTCTGTTTTTTTCTTTGGTTAGTTATCATAAATAATTTAATGCACAAAATACCTGTTCCTATGGCCGACACCGAAATTGAGCCGAACTGAACCGAATTTTTCTTTTTGTTACTCTACACCTTTCTGAAACAGACTATAGATAAAATTAATATTTTGACCTCCTTGTAAACAAAATCTAAATTTTTCTAATGACAAATTTTTTCTTACAGCAATTTTGTTTTATTGCAAATAAATTATAAATAAGGTCCATGTGTAGTATAGGCATCCCCACCCAGGGACACCCTGTATATGTTTACGATCATAAACCATTTTTTTCGTTGTATATTTACAGAACTCTACTATATAACGCACAATGCTATCCCGTTCCGGGCGCCACTGGCATCGTTGCAAGTGACTGAAAAAGTTTGTTTCCTTTTGTCAGACCCCAGGCTCATTGACGAGGTTTAATACAGCGAAACGCATCCGGGAATGGATCTGTGGGTGGAAAAATAACGATCATCAATATCATCATGGTTTTTACTATTTTTAATTTTAATTCCCTTTGACGCCAGGTATAAATTCCTACTTTGGAGATGATTTAAACGAAGCTTCATATTTTATGGCGGTATCGAGCGTCAAGGAGTCTTTTTACCAAGGCGTTGAAATGAGGATAGTATTAAGTTAAGTCTCAGAAAGTAATTTTGTTATAGAAAAAGTGACGAAGATTAAAAATAAGTTATTTATGTAATACTGCCACTTCAAATTCCAGTATTTGAAATTTTCTTATTCGTATACCAATAATGTGTCGCTAAACGTGTTTCTTCCGAATAATTAATACCTTTTATTGAATGCCCTAAAGAAATGTAGGCCTTGTGAAAGTAAAATCGATTAAAACCAGTATGACAGTACTTGTTCGCCCAGTATAAGGTTGAAAATAAATGATTTAAAATTATTTTAATTTTATTATAATCGATTTTAAACTTTTAAGTTCAGAATAAGTTTTAACAATTATACGTTAAAGATACTAGCACTTTTTGGCTTTAGAGGTATATCATAATAGTAATTTGTACAATAAAAGTGGATATTCGAAGAATTCGTCCATTTTTTACTCAAAGAGACCTGATATTTGATATTTTGTAAGAAAAAAGACACAAAGGCCTAGACTTTGTGTTTTTTTTCTTATGAAAGAGATATGATAACCACACCGCACGAAAGAGTACGGAGCACGTCACCGTAGGCGGGGTGTTCTAACTTCCGAGCGCAATATGGACAATTCGCTCGCGATTTAAATCAGGCATTATAACCTGTCATTTTAGTTGGCCGTAAACTTGTGAGAATGATAATAAAAAACAATTGAAGAAAGATTAATTTCGTTGGCAAGTCCATGGACCAAGTTACCCTGTAACATATTTATCGATTTGGGTAATTTCTGTTCTTATATGTACACAAAATCACTTTGAATATATCTATCTTTCTCACATTCTTCCCTTTGCAGAATAACAGACTAAGAGCGATATATTTATTAATAAAAATTAACAGATAATTTTTTTCAACCATAGCTAGTTTCATTAAATTCAAACTCCGAAAGTACAGCAAAATAGCTATAGAATTCGTTTTAAACAGTTAAATCCGGCCTTTCTGCGTTAATACGAACTTTTAATGTTCCCCATGGTAAATTTATTTTTTTTAAAATCGCCAATTTACATACTAGGAACACTGTAAACATGGAAACAGAAGTGGCAATACTGTAGTAACATAATCCTAAAAACCTTTAGTAAAAAATAAATTTAATTTTTTTTGATAAAACTTATAATTTCATCTGTTTTATCTGGTTTTATGTAGATATTTTTATTGTCCACTATTTAAGGAAGATTTACCAGTTATTTTTCTATATCTGTTGCGTATAATAAAAAATGTAAGGTCTATTGGGATTGGAGCCTCGTGATCGCTAATAACCAACACGGCAAGTTTATTTTGTATATACGTTTTATGCATTAAATCTTAAAATAATAATTGTCCAGATATGAATGGAAAACTGGAGATTTCTGAAATAAGAACGTGTATATGTACAAATCTTTAGTGCACACAGAAAATAACAATAGTTCAGTAAAAATATATTTTGGTATTATACCTTTAATTTTCGCACCATTTCGTGCACTCTTTAGGAAACAATTGTTTATGAATATGGAATAAATGTTAGAGTTAAATTGAAAAAGGACAAATTTTATCTGTCTGATTTGCATATTTATTAAGCACATACCTAACTTCACTTCTGTTAAATGTCAGAAAACGACTCGTAAACCTTAGAACGTGTAAATTGAGTTTATTTGTTATTGACCACTGTGATTGGTCAGTTTGTATTATGAGTATTCAAACAGCATCAAATAATTTACGACACGGGGTGACAATAACTCTTGGCGGGGCTCCAGATCTGCATTGATATAAAACTAAACGACTGCACAGTGCACATACTATGTTAATCAAGCTACTATATTCTCTAACGATTGTTTTGGTTATGTTAATTTCAATTCGTAACAAATACATAATTGCAAGGTTTTTCGCATTCCGCAAAGCTGTTGACTTGGCTGGTGTGTGTCATGGAACTCGATTTTAATACCTATACCTAAGTCGGTTCATATATGTTTTGAAGTAAAGAGTTTTAATAAATATATTATGTAATTTAATGTCTTGAAAAAAAAGGCTGAGCCTCAGTAAATACAATAAACTGTGATTGGCCAGTACTTTATAAGAATGTCACAGAGAAATCTAATTTTTTTTAACAATGTTAACTAATGGAAAATTTCCGGATTTGTGAGAACAAAGCACAGAAAAATGATAGGTCGGCGCCGCAGGTGAAAAATTATCGTTCGTTTAAAAACTACATATTATCACATTTCCAAAATTAAATTATTACTTACTTCTCCCCCTTTGCATGGTTGGCTTAAACGTGTAATTTTTTTTTTTAACTTTTTTTTTGATGTTCTTAACTGGCTCTTTATTAAAAAAACATTTTTGATATTTGCGAAAAATATGAATATTGTTGTCAATCCAAAATTTTAACATAAGACGTATGACTCTAACCAGTGTTTTTCGGACTCGGTTTTTTTTTATTAAAAATAAAGTAAATTGATGATTTTTTCAGAAATCATGTATTTTAGGAGCATAGATCTAAGAGCAGTGTTTGGTGCAAATGCTTAGGTTTTAAAATACTCCTTCCTTAGGCGGTACTTTGTGCAGCAAGAAATTTATTTGCAAGAGAGCCTTACCCGAAGTGCACATACTAGCGAGCTTATGACGTGGTGAAAAATATTCCGTAAATGTCGACACACACTGAAACCACGAGACGAGGCGGTGGGTTCTTTCTTATGCTAATGAGTTTGATTTTATTTCGGACGAGAAATACAAGAGTCTGTGGACCAGACGGATAGGTGCACCGAAAGAAGCCGAACTCCGGTGCCCGGTGCCGATCGATCGAATCGAAAGAAAACCGTTTGACATAACTTATTGGCGCGAAATTCATGTGTTTTACCAGGCACGTTTGATAAACGATAAACGCGTACTTAGTATTCATTGTGTGACCTGTGACCTGTGCGAGACAATCTAGGACTATAAGGTACATTATAATATATATTTTGAATTATGTACGAGTATACAAGGGAGGATTAAAAGCCACTTATACACATTTTTTAAATGGGAAATATTTAGAATAATGTCTATATCAGTCTTATCATTTTTGAATGAAAGTTTATTCTACAGGGTCGTGTATCTCATCACCTCCCGTCTTCCCTAGCTCACTTAAAAATTAAGTTATTATTTTGGCATTTTGCGGACTAGACCTGTATCCTATGGCGCATTTCAGGAAAATATTTTTGTTTATACAGGGTGTTCCAAAAAAGCGTGACGTCATAAGGATCTATTTTTTAAATTACATGCTATATATTATGTATCTGTGTGTGCATATGTCAGTTTTTGTGAAATTGATAATATTCGCTTTAAAAGTTTAAACTTTTAAATAGTTAATAAATGACATAAGCATTTTTTTTGTTTTTGTAAAATGGGGTTTAGACATTTTACCCTCATAAAATTTACATTTTTTATTAGTACTTTGGCATATTTATCTCAAAAACGCAAAATAGTGACATATAATATGCACTTCTTGTACCAAGCCACAGATACAGGGTGGAATTTTTAACTGGAATAAATTCAGTATTAGAAAGTATCTTTATTTGCGGAGAAAATACGGAAATACGGGTGCCTTTATTTTTAGTTTGTTAAACTTTTTTCGTCCCGTCATAAAATTTACCCCTCTTCTGGGGGTAGAAACCCCCCTAACATTTCCAACAATTTTTACAATAAAAAAAATTGCGTCTAGATTATCGAAATGCAAAAGTAAATAGTGGGTCGTTTTCCTTTTTTTATGCCCTTTCCAACGAGCTACCGCAATACGTTTGAGAAAAAAAAGTTAGGGGCGGTTTCTACCCCCCAGAAGGGGTAAATTTCATAACGGGACGAGAAAAGTGTACCAAACTAAAAATAAAGGCACCCGTATTTCCGTATTTTCTCCGCAAATAAAGCGGCTTTCTATTACTGAATTTATTCCAGTTAAATATTCCGCCCTGAATATTCTGATATATGGATGCCTTTTATAGTTGCCTTCAAATTTTAATGAAATCGGTTCAGTATTATATACAAAAAAAAAATAAAAACAAAGAAAAATCAGTTTTGCACCACTGGTTTTAAAAATTAATAAAAAATGAAAATAATGCCTCGTTAATAAAATTATACAATTCGTATTTAATAAATAAGGTCGAACAGTCTCATTAACCAAGTTTGATTAATACGAATTGTACAGGGTGTCCAAAGTTTAGTGTCAAACTTTTAACTTTTTTTTCTTATTTCAAATGTCATTGTATGGTATCTACCTAAGTATGTATTTCTAAATAAATATTATCAAGTTCACCATTCCATCGAGAAATCTATTACACTTTTGTTAATTTTATACGTTTGTGTTTGTAAAAAATTGGCATTTAGCTTCACCGTTTTGTCAAGAAATCTATTACATATTTGTAAAATAATTAAAGTTTACCACCGTACCTACGGAATTACTAAATTATTATTAACGGCAGAATGTGCCCAGATATTTATTGATTTTTTTTTATAATCATAAATATAACGTAATTTAATATAATTTATTTATTACCTAATATCGTTTTAAAACAACATGTAAACTTGTAAATACGCCTACATCTTATTATTGTTTCGGACGACATGTAAACGCACATAACCTAGATTGACACCGCGGCGTTCGGCTTCTTTCGGTGCACCTATCTGTCTGGTCCACAGACTCTTGTCGAGAAATTTGTTTTGTGGAAAATAAGTACTTGTTATTGTATTAGTTAAAATAATCGTCATACGGATATATCTTTTAAATTTTATCTTATTTTATTATTAAAGCTATAGAATATTTCCAAAAAATAAAATTAGGGAGAGCAAAAAGTTTGAAGAGCGGTTAATTAATAATAGGTATAAAAGCATTCGCAAACACCAAAAACCGCTTCGAACTATACAGGGTGTGTCAGTAAGGTGTCTGTCTTAGATAGCACCTAAACTATCAAAGATAGGGGAAAAAGTGTAATACAAAATTGCACATACAGGGATTTAGTTCCCTAGGTGCAAACCCAAAACTCCCTATAGACAATTATATACACTGTTAGATTTTATTTATATATACACGATTTGTTATAATTTATAACCAAGTATGTAATATATATATATTTCTATTTTAATTTTTAATAAAGTTAAAGGGTTTTTAGGATACATAATCTAAAAATATTTTCTAATCTACAGGGTGGTCCTAATAAGTGGTACTGAATAATAAAAAAGAAAATTAAATGGGACACCCAGTATAATTTTCTAGAATATGATTCAATTGAATAAGGACTTTGCAACCCTCTTAAAATTTTTGAAGTGAAATGCAACGTTGCCAAGTAATTATTTTTTTTCCAAAATTTTAGTAATTTTAAGGGTATCGTTAAAAAATCATAGCAACCTGTGGATTAACCCTAGGCAAATATAATTTACGTTGTAAGTACTTTAAAGTACGATATATTGATGTATAATAATGTTTTTTAAATTACAAGTTGGACAACTCGATAGTCTTAAAAATGCTTTATTTCAATTTTTTTAACCCCCCTCCCTAATTTTTTTAGGCTAAAGAATTTATTTTTCGAAAACCTTACTTTTTTGTTAAACATGTCATATATCTAAATATCATAGTTTTTGAAATATTCTAGGATTTGTCTTAAATCAGGGTAAAAAAGAAAAGTTCTAATTAAACAATTTAGTCAAGATTGCTTTGGAACAAAAAATAAATAATTTTCTTTGTCACAGATCATCCTACATATTATTACATTTTTGCATTCTACGTAAGATTCTAATCAGATTTTGTATACCATGTCCTAAGCCTATGTCTAAGCGTTTTAGACATATTTGAATTTTTATGTTAAGAATGACATTTACAAGCCCTAAAATAAATATCAATTTTTTTATAAAGAAGCCTCATTTATTTAATTAAAAGCGGGATTCCATGTTATAAAGGACCTGCTTTATTAGACTTTATATAATATTTTGATTGAACTATTAATACAGGGTGTTTAAAGAATAAGATTGAAAAAACTGCAAAAAGTCTAAATTTTCAAAGGGAACACCCAAATTTTATAATAACTTTTTATTTAGCATTAAAATATTTTGTATATCCCAAAAATTTTTAGTGTTCGAAATATTGCTAATTTAATATTTTTATATGGCGATTTTGCTACAGATTTTTAGTTCAGTTACTCTTAGTTGACTATGACGGCGTTGAAAAACAATTAAATGCTAAAAGAATCTATGAAACTGTCACTTTTACCATTGGAACATTATTAATAAGCACATTGTGATGGTTTCCGTTCTGCGGATATCGAATGGCAAATTCGTCACATGTTCTTGATATAACTTTAATACATTCTTCATGAATAATAAATAATTTTAAATAATCTTCGTTTGTACAATTTAAGCGACCAGACATGATAATTATTGATGTTTAAATGGTAAAAGTGACAGCTTCATAGATTTTGTTTGCATTTGATTGTATGTCAACTTCGTTATAGCCAACTTAAAGTAACTGAACTTAAAATCTGTAGCAAAATCGCCATATAAAAATATTAAATTGAAAATATTTCGAAACCTAAAAATTTTTAATGCTAAATAACAAATAATTATAAAATTTTGGTGTTTCCATTTAAAAAACTAGACTTTTTGCAGTTTTTCAATTTATTTTTTAATCGTATTGTTTAAACACCCTGTATTAATAGTTATCAAAATATTATAAATATAATATAAATAATCTATTAAGTATATCTAAAACGCTTAGACATGCTATACAAAATCTGCCAAAAATCTTACGTAGAATGCAAAAATGTAGTAATATATAGAGTATTCTATTTAAAATAAGCAAGTTGACACTTACTTCCGGTATAACGGGAAGTGCCACCATTATGAAAATGTTTTAGCCCGGTCGCCCCCATCAGCATTAGCATACTATCAAATTTTCAAAATTAGGAGGCGCATGCCTACCCTGAAACTAAAGGTGCCCATCCAAATTAGGTTTAGGAACTTGGGTAGTTCATACATTCATACACAATCTACAAAACGTGTAAGTTCTCAAAATATACTTCTATTAAATAAAATACTTCGGAGCCTTTTCTACACTTTCTCCACCGTTCTAAAGTGGCTACAAAAAAAAAGAACTTCTATCAAAAGTGATTCCTACAAAAAAAAATGTCGGAGTTCTTTTCATAAATTCCCCCTAACAAAAGTTAGTAAAAAAGTATATCTACCCCTTTTATCAAGACACGGGGGCAATTGCCCTCTCTATGGGCGCCCATGCCTAACAAAAATTGTATTTTATTAGTCTGCGTGGCATACTGTCCAATTTATTTTTATTTAGTACCTTCCTAGCTTTTTAGAAGCATTGTCATTATACAGGAGTCTCGCTGCACCAAATTGTAGCTGCGAGCCAATAACATGGACAGATAAATGTCATATAACCACCGCCAACTTCGTGCCTTAACACTACTTTTAAATCGTTAAACCATGGATAAAATAATAAACACATTTCACCTTTAAGATGAATTCATATTTTAACAGGTTCAGACAGAAGCTCACTATATAAACAATATATAGATAGAGTAAGAGTATAGAGCCTGTATAATAAGCATAAAATATAAAAACAATCGAATAGAAATAGATTCATTATGCAACAGTTGGTTCCCTTACTCACTAAGAACCTTCATAAATGGTTTAATTTTATTGCACCTATCACCCTTTACCAAGACAAATTAAACTTTAATTTTAGATCTAAGAGTTGATATACTAGGGTTACCATACATCCCGGGATTTGTCATAAGTTCCCGGTGACCCAGTTTGGGCTTCTAATAACAATTATTTACCTTAGTATATTTTGTTCACTATCAAGAGAATGGCACATTTCGATAAAAAACGAAACAAAAAAAATTTATATAGCCCATTTTTGATTGCAATGTAACAACAAATCGACTGCATTTCGTTCCATTCTTATCCTTACCTAACATGAATAAGAAATTTTAAAAGCCCAAACACCCGTTTTGACAAAATGGTGAACGCGCCTTGAACATTTTTGCCCTGCGGCGCATTATAAACCATCCCGGTCTAAGCCGAAAAATGTATGGCAACACTGAGTTAATAGCATAACTACTAGTTACGTCTTTTTAAAATTAACGCTTAGATATTCTGTTATTGGCACTGACAATCCAAAAAGAAAAACATCAAATTTAGCCAAATATTAACCCCCAAAATTACTTCTTGTTCGACCACCTATAATTTGTTTTAGTGTTTGTTTATTTTTAAAGTATCTTTATTGTTCTAATAATATTTTCACATGTCAGTCCCTATATTCTTCTTATGTCACGTGACAACAACAAGGCAATGCCCCGTCGTAGATGGTGTTAGCTTTGAATACGGACGATACTGGCTTCTAATTTTTATTAAAGGCGAGTTCCAGTAATCTTTTACTGCCCTGAGGAGATTGGTTTTGTATAACTACTCGAAGGATTTTGAATGACTTTATCGCTAGCTTCATGAAATTTGACTATGCTTGCTGGGAAAACAGGCAAAAAACCCAGCTTAATTTTGACAGGTACAATGTAGCACTTCTCGTTTGCTGCGTGGCTTAAAATTATCAGGTGTGCGGAGCCTTTAGGTAGGATAGGATAAACCCACGTGGTATGAGAAATGAAATTTTTAGGCTGATTTTATTAATTGATGATTATTTTCTTTCCCTTTTTTAATTAATCTGGTCTATTTTGATAATATATTGGTAACTTGTGGTATATAGGTTGTTGCAAATATTCGTCTTGTTGTCTTACATGTGTCATGTTTTCGGTCAGTGTTGTGTTTTGCGCTTTCGTGTCGTAAAACTTTGTCGATATGTCACGTACGTATTGTTTAATGTATATGGTGTATTTGTCGCTTCATGTAGTATTCTTAATGGTGTTCATCTTAGCACCGAAAGTATTTGTCTTAACGTTATGTTTTGTAGTAGTTGTAGTCTGTCAAATTGTCTATTTGACATACTGCATCAAGTTATTGCGCCGTATGTCATTACAGGTCGAATCATAGTGTTGTAAATTGTCTGTTTGTTCTGTGGTGAAAGAAATGATCCATGTCTGAGTAAATTTCTTAGTACGTTTGTTGCATGGTGACATTTTTGTACGGTTTTGTCGTATTTTGTATACATGTTAATTTCTTGTCTAGCGTGATTCCCAAGTATTTTATACCTAATTTAGGTACTACTTCTTTATTGTTTATTCTTATGTATTGGGTATTGTTTATTTTTCTGGTTATTACCAGGCACTCACACTTGTCTTCGTTAATTTCTAATTTCCATTTGTCATACCACGGGAGGAGGATGTTTAAATGGTTTAACAGGTGTTGTCTGGCTACATTCGCATAGAATGAACTGGCATACATTAGTATATCATCCGCGAATATAAGCAGGTTAGAATTCGGGAAATCTGGAATATCAGCCGTATAAAGGTTGAACAGAGGCGCCGCAAGCGCTGTACCTTGTTGTAATCCTGCGTGCAGAGCGACAGGGGCGGAAAATCTGTCCCCCACCCTTACTTTTAGTGTTCTGCCTGTTAAATATGAGTGTATTAGCTTTATGAAATGTAGTGGAAAATTGTGGTGTATTATGAGTTTGTAAATCAGTCCATTGTACCAGACGCTGTCGAAGGCCCGTCATGTGTCCAAGGCTAGTAGCACAATATATTGCTCTTTTGCTATTTTTTCCATCGCTCTTTGTGCCACATGTGCCACGAGCAGCACTGCGCCCCTATCTTCCCTCAACCCGAACTGTTCCTCGGGCAAGTTCTGGTACAATTTTCTGGTTTTGAGTCTGTGATGTAATACTTTCTCTGCAGTCTTCCCGAGACAGCTGAGGAGGTCGATTGGTCTATATGAGTCCGGCCTTTCAGCCGGTTTCCCTTGCTTCAAAATTGGTACTATTATCGCTCTCTTCCACTGACTCGGAAAATGCTACAGCAGAAAGATGGCGTTTATTATATAATGTAGTTGTACTATTGTTTTACGTGGAATGTTTTTAAGTAGGATGTTTGACACTTCGTCCTCCCCTGGCGCCTTGTTGTTTTTTAAGCTTTTCAACACTTTATACAGCTCCTGGGGATTGGTATAAAGGGTGGATAGTTCAGAGGGTGGGATGGGGTATTTTTGATTTGTAAATTTGTTGACGACTTTGGTTACTTTTTGTTGGACTTGGGTAATATTTGGTTTTCCCGCGCATGCTTGGGCAAATTGCACTGCTAAAGTCTAAGCTTTTTGTTTGTTTGTCTGCGGTTCCGTTGTAAAAGTAGGTATTTGTTCGTCGTTTTTTCTTATCCGCTTTACTAGTCTCCAGAGGGAATTATCTCTAGTGTTTAGGTTGGTTATTATGTTAGTCCATGTTTGGTTTTTGTGTTCCTGTATTTTCTGTCTAATTTCCTCTTGTAGTTGGTTGGTTCTTATTCTGTCTTGTATTTGTCTTAGTCTTTGCTACCTTTTTCTTGTTAGATTTTAAGTCTTATTAAGTCTTGTATGTCTTGTGGTAGTTTTGTGTCTTTATGCTCAATTCTAATTTTTGTGGCTGTCTTGTTTCTTACATTTTGTATGTTTCTTGTTAGTTTATCCACTTTTTCTTCGAGTTGCTCTATTAATGTTATGTTGGTTGTTATTTCTATGGTTTCATTCAGTATTGGTCTGTATTTTGTCCAGTCTGTATTTTTGTGTAACCATGTCGGTCTTCCTTTTTATCTCTTCACGCCTGTGCTATACTCTAGAATGGCTGGAAGATGATCAGAAGAAAGTTCTTGTAATGTTTTTAGTTCTTGTATGTTTGTTATGTTTTTTGTAATTGCAATGTATTGTATGATGGTTCTGCTGGGTTTACGTAACAGGTCGATTTTGTCGGTAATAACATTTGTACGTCATTTTGGTCCAAGTATTGTCTCAGTACTAGTCCTTGTGTGTTTGTCGGGTATGCGCCTCCATGCCATGTTGCGTGCTTCGCATTAAGATCTCCTAGTGCTATTACTTTTGTTTTTGTGTGTGTGTGTGTGGGGGGGGGGGGGGAGCGTAGCAGCTTATTATTATTAAGTTGTTAATTATTTTTATTCCAATATTTTCAATTGCAGAATTAATTTGTGGCAGCTCAACATGCGCTATGTTATTTTTAATTAGAAGGGCTACGCCCCCGTTACGTGCGTTTCTATCTTTTCTATACACCTGATAATTTGGAATTTTTAGCATTTTGTTTTGACTTAGTTTTGTTTCTGAAATTGCAAGTATATATACCTTATACCTTATCAAAAAAGGTTTAGTTCGCCTATTTTCCGAAACACGCCGTTCGCGTTCCATGTAGCGATATTGAGAGAGCTATGGAAGGCTGATGTTATATTTATTAAGATTATCCCCCATTAGGGACATCATTATTGATACTCTCTCTTCTTGCGATCTCGCTTTCCTTAATTCTCTCGTGCAGTCATTCAAGAACCTAATGATTTCATTTATGTTAATTAAATTATTAAAATCCCTCATAGCAGTGAATAGATTACTTACCTGTGACACACCGAAGTTGCCTTGTTGTTGAGGGCGGTTCCTCGCTGCTTAGCTGAATTGTCGGTCAAAGTCATTTTCTGTGTCAGTTTCTTCGTTTAAGGGCTGGTTTCGGGGGTAGTTGGGGGCTATTACCAACAACTCCTATATCTAGGAGTTATTGCTATTACCCCCGAAATTACTTCTTGTTCGACCACCTAAAATTTTTTTAGTGTATCATTATTCTCTCTCGATGTAAATTGTTTCATGTCAGCCGAGAATAAATTCAGCTGTATATAGGCAACTTCTATAACATAACAACAAAATTTACCTAAAACATGATTTGCGCGCTGCAAGATAACGGACTTATTACGACATTGTTTTGTCTCAATTTTTGAAGTCTTAAGGATAAGGCATGGAAGCTCTAAGCTACATGGCTATTTTTTTGAAAAAAAAAATCTTAGCTACGATATTAACCTTAGAAAAGTGCCTAAAAATACGTACCTTTAGTGGGCATTTTCTCTTTGTAGCTTAGAAATACAAACATTCCTTTATCAAATTTTAAATTGTCCCAACAAAAACGCGTTGCAGAGCCTTAAGTACCTTTTTGCATATTCATAATAAAGCATTCTTGTTTCTTCCCGCACTATTTTTTTATTATAAATAATCACACGTCTTTCTTAAAAAATGTTTTAATTAAAATTTTGACTTTAACATTTCTCTCTAAAAATAAATACCTAATTGTTTTTGTTTTTGTTGTAAAAATATTTTATTGCATTGAGTTATTTTTGTTGATTTAAAATAGCTCTAAAAAAGGAAAAACGGAACAGACAAGTATATAATAGAAAAATTCTATAAAATATTATTTTTACTTGTTTTCTTATAAAATTGCTACATAAATCAATAACTAAAACGATATGCGTCTGAAACCTTAATCTTTATATAAAACAAGACTTTTAGAAGAAAAAGTTTAAAAACTAAACGTTTCCTACAAGACCTTTGTAATCTAAGCCAAGAATTCATTATTTAAAAATTTAAATTAAGAGTCCAAGCGTGAGACGAAGAATTAAAAATGGGAAACTTTATTTCTAAAGATCGCAATACTGTGCAGCACTGAACAGTAACAATAAGACATTTTGCCGTACAGTTAACTGGACTAACCTACTTTTCTCGTCAGTTAAGTGTAAAGGAAACAATAAACTTCCATTTGGAAGTAGAAAAAATATATTTCACATCAAGTTAGAAATACATTTTCGGTCGGTAACTTTTTGTGGCTGTGTGTATAATGAATGGGGCAAAAAAAAATATATTCAATAGTTTTTGATATATTTATAGTATTCCTGACTTTTGAACACCATTTGAAAATAGGAGGAAACTTGTCATAAAGTACAAAACCTCAAGCAGACCATTGTATCTATTTATTAATTATGCACATTTAAGTGGTACCACCTTAATTAATTAACTAAAGCAACTTTTCCAAGTGTATAAAAATATATACCAAGGTTAGTACTATTAAATTTGCTTACTGTGAACTAACAATCGTCCATTAAGTAATATCGTATTGTAGAGTTATTAAATAAGTAATTTTTATTGTGGCTAATGTAATTAAAATAGTTGCAGTCTGGTCTACACACTATGAATGTAATATCTAATCTTATTTGGTCATCTTGAGTAAAAAGTGAGATTTCAATAAAAAGTAGACAATACAATTATTCCCAGAATTAGTTGTTGTTGAGGTACAGGAACGGATAAGCATACCGGTACAAGCAACAGTTTATTGTATTTATTTGAAAAACTGTTGGATCGAGTCCTATGCTCAAAATTACCAAACATGTGAAAAACTAGAATTTTCGACAAAAATCTATACATTTTGCGATTTGGATCTGGAAACTGTGGAGGATGGTTACAGTTTCCTAACATTTAAGCCGCATTATTTCAGTTACATGATAATATCGATGATCTAAAAGCACCAGTCACCACATCTCTACAACTGCTACTGAATGAGCAGAAATCTATCTATGGCCAACCAACTAACTATAGACTACTCAGATTAGTAAATATATACTTAAAATTAGCTAATAAACGTATTCTGTAACTATTTGTACCAAAAGATGATAAATTTCGTAACCTTTTACAGGCCATCACAGAATCCTAAGTTAGTTTAACTTGTAAGAATAATAATATGATTATGTACCTCTCTCATTTTCAAATAAATACCATTTTGTTTTTATTTGTCATTACCCTTTCTGTGTCTAAATTATGTATATTATATGTTCTGGCATGATAAGTGATTTTTTCGTGCTCCGTGAACAACCGTGGTCTCTAGGTCGGCTTTTTGCTTTTTTATTATCTTCTTCGTGGGGTTTGCAGTTTTCTTTACTGAATTCGACAGTATCTGTGAATTTAGAAGACTATTTAGTTTCTCCTGGTCATGTTCTAGCGTGATTGCATTAACTGTTTTATCTTCTTCAAGCTTATTGATAAAGATTTTAACAAAGTATAAACGGAGTCCGAAAAATCGATGTAAAAGTCGCCCAAGGACTCTTTATGCAGAGTTACTCGAAGAGGCATAAAATGCTTCCTTGGGTTATGTTTGCATATAAGTTAAGAAAATCTTTAAGGTTTAGATAGCCACTATTATCGTAGCGCAATTTTGCGTCTTGTCGAAGATTATGATTAGGTTAGGTTAATATGGCAGACTTTTGGTTTTTCAAACAGTCTCATGTAGTCCTATTAGGTCCGTTGTGATACCACACGTATTCCGTAGAACCCACCTTCATCAGAGCTCTGATGGTTAGTGCTGCATACACCGCAGAAGAATTTTAACACCTCATTCAAACCAGCCATTATTATTCAGAAATCTACTCAGTCGATCAAGTTGTTAGTTGCTTATTTCCTCCAGACTATTGAAAAATGGTTTACCTAGGGCAGTGAACATCCTTGCGAGACCAGGGCATTTACACAGAAATGTTGAATACTTTCTTTCTCCAAAACTGGAGATACTTACCAGTTGAGGTAAATACTGTATTCAATATAAACATACTGAATA
Source organism: Polydrusus cervinus (assembly GCA_935413205.1). Lineage (NCBI taxonomy): Eukaryota > Metazoa > Arthropoda > Insecta > Coleoptera > Curculionidae > Polydrusus > Polydrusus cervinus. The sequence goes on from OW284517.1 coordinate 13,732,585, forward strand.
CAGTATTTACCTGAAGACGATGCAGGTCCAAAACTCTACTGCCGTTTAAGTTAATTACTATGTAGTTCTGGAGCACATGTAAAAAGAATTTAAAAAATTGTTAAACTTTGACATATTTATGGTAATCGTTGGCGTTGGTTATAAGAATTTCTTGTAATTCTCATTTACATGCTTCACCGGATAAAAATTTTATAAAAGGTATTATTGTATTATAAATTTTAACGATTAAAGGTTGGGTTTTAAAAGATGGATAATCAGGTTGGTGCTACCTTGACTAATTCCCAGTACCACTATTACTAATCATGGTATAATAAAATAACTGCAATACTTACAATAGCAAAATATTGAATAGTAAAAATATTTAAACAATAGAGATATTGGCACATTTTTTAATGTATAAGTATATCAAAACGTTGCTGACTAAATAATATTCAAACAAAGTTAAAAAGTTAAAAAGCGTTTACAGTCGACGTTCGTAGACGGCATTTATAAACTTGGAGTGGGCTTTGGGGTCGTCACAGAATATATAGCTACAGCTATATATTTTGTGGCGTCGTTTCTGTTCAAACTACGGTTAACACTTTTGAGATAACCCAACAAGTTGTTGTTTCAACAGCTGTTAATGACGTCATTACTACAACGAAAAGTTAAATTCAGTTTAAGTAGAACCGCTGACAGCGCCAACGCCAGCGAAGTTTATAAACATTCTTATAATTTCATTGTTTTAACTTCTAGCGCCACAGTCAGCGCAAGCGCAGTTCAGGCGCGAACTTCGACTTTATAAATAAAACTTAAGAGTCACGCATCACACTTATTATAATCTATTTCAGAAAGGTGTAGACTAATGTAGAGTAATAAAAGCTCATTAGGTATAAAAAGGGACTACAGAGTGATCCAAGGAATATTTAAGCCACTTTCAGAATTTGGCATTGATTTCATTGCAAAACTCTGTCTTTTCATCAAGTGCAGATACTACCACCCGGGTTTGGGTCAATTTATGGGTTTTGCCTATTATTATCCATTCACAAACACTGAAAATGGTGTGACAAAGGCGTGCATTAGGTAGTATTAGGTACACTTATTTTTTATTAAACATTATAAAAATAATACAAAAAATACATTATACAGAAATTAAATTATAAAAAATCATAATATTTTTCGTCATCCCAGGAACTGTTGTCTCCCCTTGACGTTATAATTAACGGGTCGACGGTCCGATCGATCAGGTGGTCAAGATCCCACATTTTCTCCTCTTCGTTAATGACATGATGGACTTATTTTAGCCAGTTCTCTGGTGTCACCTCCTTAATGGCTTGATCAAACAGTAACTTAACGTTTTTCATTTTGAATATTGTGTTGTGTCTAAAAAAACTAAAATACAGAAAGAGTGTATCTGTGTTTGGTTTATTGTTCCCAGGGTGGACAATGATTTTTTACCTATATTGTATGCACCCCACTGATATTCATACTTTATTGAAAAAAAAACGTCAATCATATCAACCTTCGTGAGTCGTATATAACATCCAGTGTCACCAAATAATAGTTCCATAAAATCCATCTATGTGGGCCTTATTTAATGTAGCCGTTATATATTTAACAAACAAAAACGTTTATTAGGAGTTTTACTTTTCTTTTGACATTTGGTACAACCCCATCCGCGGACGTACTGTACAAGTGTGCGAATAACAGAAGAAAAACGACTTAACTAGTATAAAGTATAATTATCTTAAAAACTATTTAAATTAAATGTATAATCTGTTATACAAAATATGACTTGAATTAAGACCCAAAAATGTAAACTGGCTTATTCCATTAAAAAAAGGAAATAATAATGATAATAATAATAATAATAATAATAATAACAATAATAATAATAATAATAATATTAATAATAACAATAATAATAATAATAATAATAATAATAATAATAATAATAATAATAATAATAATAATAATAATAATAATAAATAATAATACTAATAATAATAATAATAATAATAATAATAATAATAATAATAATAATAATAATAATAATAATAATAATAATAATAATAATAATAATAATAATAATAATAATAATAATAATAATAATAATAATAATAATAATAATAATAATAATAATAATAATAATAATAATAATAACAGACAAAAAATCAACACCGCTAAACCTAGCACAAGAAAATAACGACGAACCTGAGGAAGATAACCTCGAGGATAAGTGGAAAAGAAAGGAATTACATGGCAGATATCCAGCATTGCTGACACAACCAAACATCAACAAGGAAGCATCCCTCATGTGGTTAAAACTTGGATATCTATTTCCCGAAACCGAAGCATTCATTATTGCAATACAAGACCAAGTCATTGCGACACGCAATTATAAAAAATTTATAATGAAAGAACGTATCCCAACAGATAGATGCAGAATGTGCAAAGAACAAGCCGAATCCATCGATCACATCATAAGCGGATGCCAAACACTAGCCCCAAAAGAATATACCAAAAGGCACGACAATGTTGGCAAAGTAATCCACCAAGAGCTCTTAAAAATCCACGAACCGACAATCACCGAAACAATCCCATATTACAAATACAACCCAGAAAGCATCCATGAAACAGGAAACTATAAGATATACTGGAACAGAGAAATAATAACGGATCTTCCCTTACAACACAATAGACCAGACATGGTGTTCACTGACAAAATTAACAAACATACTTACCTGATCGACTTCTCTATCCCGCTTGCCGCAAACTTACAAAAAAAACACAGAGAAAAAATTAGTAAATACTTACCTCTTGCCAACGAAATAAAAGAAATGTGGAACCAAGAAAAAGTGATGGTAGTACCAATCATCATAGGTGCAACTGGAGAAATACCACACACACTCTTCGAAAACCTAAAAAAACTTAACATTAAAGAACAAATATACTACCAGCTACAAAAAGTTGTTCTTATAGAAACCAGCGGAATTGTCAGACGTGTACTAAACGACACCGACAACTGAAACTTGAACTTTCCCAAACCTACCAATCTACCTGCTTTCTTGCAACCAATGCCGAAACAGGATAGAAGCCATATCCAGATACAATCTGTGGAACCTGAAAATAATAATAATAATAATAATAAGAGAGAGAGAGAGAGAGAGAGAGAGAGAGAGAGAGAGAGAGAGAGAGAGAGAGAGAGAGAGAAAGAAACTGCGAGAATCCCACTACTGTGGAGATTATAGACTTCTTAAAGCAGAAACTGGCAGCTCTAGCAAAAAGACTGAAGCGGTACAAAGTGAGTAATACCAGAAGACAACAAAACAACTTATTCTCAAAAAACGAAGGGACATTCTACAAACAACTAGGATCCCCAAACCATAAGGACAATGAAGCACCAAATGAAATAAAACTGCCAACCAAAGAAAACGCCAAAGTCTTCTGGGAATCAATCTGGAGTACCCCTGTACGACATAAAAGAACGAAGTGGCTCTATGATGAGAAAACAGCGTCTACCAATCTTCGGACCATGACAGAATGGGAAATAACGCCAGATGAGGTGGCAAATTCTATAAATAAGACACTAAATTGGAAGGCCCCAGGCCCAGATAAAGTCCAAAACTTCTGGTTCAAACAATTTAGGGCCACCCATAAACACCTAGCAAAATGCTATACTTACCTGCTATCTGAACCTGAACGCATGCCCCAATTCATGACTAACGGTGTGACCTACCTGCTACCAAAGACGCAAAAACCCTCTGACAACCCTGCAAAATATAGACCAATAACATGTCTTCCAACCATCTATAAAATAATGACATCAATACTAACTGATAAGATCTACACTCACCTTGAGATTAATAAACTCTTAGACGAGGAACAAAAAGGCTGTCGTAAGGGGTCAAGAGGATGCAAGGAGCAACTAATCATCGACTCAGTGATAATGTCCAATGCCAAACGAACAAACGGCTCCCTCCATACTGCCTACATCGACTATAAAAAAGCATTTGACAGCGTTCCTCACTCTTGGCTCTTAGAAGTCTTGGAGATCTACAAAATAGAAAACCACATCTGTACACTCCTAAGTCACGCTATGTCTCAATGGAAGACAAAACTTATGATCAGAGCAAATAATAACGTGGTTGATGTAGGCACAGTTAACATCAAACGTGGAATATTTCAAGGTGACGCACTGAGTCCTCTCTGGTTCTGCTTGGCACTATGTCCTTTAACAACAATATTGAACAAACAACAAAAAGGTTATGCCCTCCCACAATCAAACAGATCAATAAGCCACTTATGGTACATGGACGACCTTAAACTGTATACAAGATCAGAAAAGCACCTGCACGACCTACTCTCTTGCGTAGCACGTTTTAGTTCGGATATCGAAATGAAGTTCGGCCTAGACAAATGCAAAATGAGTGGAATTGTAAAAGGCAAATGGATACAGCATGAAAACAATGAGGTTAATGCGGATCAGGGGACAATGGAGGGAATGGAGGAGAACGAAAAATACAAATACTTGGGCTACCTGCAAGCCAGGGGTATTGACCACAAGACAGCAAAGGAAACAGCCACTAATACTTACCTTAAAAGACTCCGCTCCATCCTACGTTCGAAATTATCAGCAAGAAATACTGCAAAAGCAGTTAATACTTACGCCACTTCTGCTATCACCTACAGCTTTGGTGTCATCCAATGGACCACGACGGAACTCAACAGCCTCAATATAAAAACAAGAAAAGAGTTCCGTAAACACCGAGCACACCACCCGCGGTCCTCTGTGGAGAGATTTCACCTGCCCCGCAAAATAGGTGGCAGAGGTATCCCCGACCTAGTAGAGAGACATGCCAAACAAATTAATAACTTAAGAGAATACTTTCACTCTAAAGCAAGAACCAGCGAGATGCACCGTGCTGTGGTTAGAGCGGATAAAAAGGCTACGCCCCTTAGGTTGTCGGACATAGGTTACCGCCCAATGGAAGAGACTCCTACACCGGAACAACAGTTAGAGCAGTGGAGAAGCAAGCCGCTTCACGGAAGATACCTAGCTAGAATCGGAAATGAAAAAATCGACGGGTATGCATCTACGGCATATCTTAGAAGTGGTAATTTGTTTCTGGAAACGGAAGGATTCATCACTGCCATCCAAGATCAAGTCATTCCAACTAAAGTATATAGAAGAAATATCCTAAGGGAACACCAGGACAGCGTGAAATGCCGCATGTGCAACCAAAGTGACGAGATGTTAGACCATATAGTTGCGGGATGCTCGGTGCTTGCGCCTAAAGCTTACCTGGACAGGCATAACAGGGTAGGAAAAATTGTACATAAAAGCCTACGGAAGAAATACCAAGGCCTGACGGAGCACACACCATATTACCAATATGAGCCGCCGCCAGTATGTGAGCATAATGAAGTACGGCTCTACTGGAATCGAAAAATAATCACAGATCGCACAATAACGAACAACATCCCCGATTTAGTACTTACCCTCATGGCTGAAAAGAAAACGTTTATTGTTGATTTTGCCGTACCACTACCTAACAATATCGAGAAAACATACTCTGAAAAAATAAATAAATACTTACCTTTGAGTGACGAAATACGCCAAATGTGGAATATGGAAACGGTGGTGATAGTACCTATAATCATCGGCGCGACCGGCGAGATACCTAAAACAATAAAGAAAAGTCTAGAGCAACTGGGTCTAGATGAAGATCTATACTTACCTATACAAAAGTCTGTGTTGCTAGATACGTGCAGCATAGTCCGTAGAGTTTTAGGCGAAACTTAAGATTTAGAGGTTTACAACCTCAACAACGGGCAGGCCATCTTGTCATAGACCGATGTGCTCAAGTCCCTAACCCAGGAAAATAAAAACCTGTGAAAAAGGCAAATAATAATAATAATAATAATAATAATAATAATAATAATAATAATAATAATAATAATAATAATAATAATAAGCCGTCTGGGTTCGGTTGACGAACAGGCCCAGGGTAGAACCTGCCTGCCGTAAAAGGCGGCAAAAAGGTTGGTGGTCCTTGCCTTAAAGGGGCCTACATTGGTCACCGGCTACCGCAGGTAGGCGTAGGAACTGGTGTAGTGAGGAAACGGCTGACTCCATGTTAGGAGCGGTTTCTCAACAGCGTTTGTTCCCTATGTTAAGGGCGGCTGAACAGTAACCTTGCAGGAGGTATAAAGTGCAAACCATTTCTAACGAAATATGTAAAAACGATTTAAAAAAATATGATGTCGAATTTAGAAGAAGATGTACCCCAGGTGGGTCCAAACGAAAGTTTGCAATCCCACGCTGCGCAAGCAGTCAGCCTCAAGGATTCTGGGGGAGGCATAAATTCGAATGGTACTAACATAACTAACGGCAGGATGCTAAGGCAAGCCCCTGCCGACAACCGAACTATAAGTCAACATAACACCGGCGAGGAACACATCACAATGGAGACTAGAAGAACAGAAACCGGTCGAATCAAGTGGAGTCGTGACATGAATAGAACCTTTATCAAAACATTCCTCTTGATCAACGACGGTGAAGATAATCCCCGCCCTGGCTGGAGAATAAAACTCCACCGCGAAATAAGCCAGATATACCCGGAATTGAAATTGACCGAACAAAATGTAGCGTGCCGTCAAAGAGCTATTTATGCTAACCACCTGCTACCCCAAGCTGAAATAGATCAAATACGGCGTGAAGTTGGCAGAACGTTGCACAACCTTCAGCATGTGGAAGAGCTAACAGCACAGTAGGAAGTAATAAACGAACAAGATCAAATTATACAGGCTGATACGGACAATACAAACCAAAAATATTTGGAAAATTTGTCCTTATTCGAAAATAGTGACCCGACCTTGAGACCGAGTATTCCTAAGCTGAGATTCAAGAAAGGAACCCACGAAATACTAGCGAGAGTAAACCTAGCAGCAGGGACGTCCTTAAATAGAACTGAGGACCTCGAGACACTACACAGTGGGTTATATGCTGCAGCAGCAACTGTAATTGAACTCAATGGTCAGGCATTATTTCAGAGAACGGAGAACAAAATCACCAAGAAACAAGCGGTACCCGCTTGGAAAATGCGACTTGAAACACAAATAAGCCAGTTACGAGCACAAAGTGATATCATTGGAGAACATCTAAATGGAAACTCTAGCAGCAAGGTTGCTAAAAAGGTTAAAAATATACTGAAAGCAGAGAGTATTCCTTTAGATAGTCCCGATGTAAAACGGCTGCTAACAATCGTAAGAGACAACATTAGACAAAAATGTAAGGCTAAAGGCGCCCGTCTAAGGCGATACAATAAAGCCACAAAGAGGAAGGTACAAAACCAACAGTTTACCACGAACCAAAAAACCTTCTATAGGACACTGAATCAAGAAGAAAATGACGTTACTCCAACTGACATAAATAAAGACCAATTTAATGCATTTTGGAGTAATATTTGGTCCGACGCGTCCCATTTCAATGAAGAAGCGAGCTGGCTCGAAAAAGTTGAAGCCGAGGCTGAAACTTTGCAAGAAATGCCTGAGCCGCAAGTAACATCGATCGACATAAGGGATGCCACTAAGAACTTGGCTAACTGGAAATCACCGGGACCTGACCAAATTCATAATTTTTGGCTCAAAACTTTCACCAGCCTACACCCTGTAATCGCAAACTGCTTTAGCAAGGCTCTCCTGAACCCCGAACACTTCCCAGCTCATCTTACCAGTGGCAATACCTTCCTTTTATTTAAAAAAGGGCAGGTAAACGACCCAGAAAATTACAGACCGATCACCTGTCTGTCAGTGGTGTATAAACTTTTAACATCAGTCATGTACTCAAAAATATACACACACTGCATAAATAACAACCTGGTAGCTGATGAGCAAAAGGGCTGTATTAGGAAAACTTTGGGTTGCAAGGAACAGCTTACAATTGATGCCGTTATTATAAAACAGGCTGAAGTTAAAAGGCGAAATCTAAATATGTGCTACATTGATTATAGTAATTCGATTCTGTTCCTCACGACTGGCTAAAGAATATATTGCAAATATACAAAGTACACCCCCTAATACGCAACATTTTAGGCACCCTAATGGAGCAATGGAATACCAATCTCCATATTGGACAAGAGAAGCTTGGCAATATTAATATATCAAAAGGTATATTTCAAGGCGACTCTTTAAGCCCCCTCTGGTTCATTTTGGCCATGAACCCACTGTCCTCACTACTAAAATCAACATCCTACGGATATCGTCCCAACTTAACTGAGAATTTTAGAATAAACCACCTTCTATTTATGGACGATATCAAACTCTCCGCTGAAAGCAAAACTCACCTACGTCCCTAATTCAAATAACCAAGACATTTAGCAATGACATCAAAATGTCGTTTGGATTAGACAAGTGCGCAATCTTGAATGTCGTACGCGGAAAGACTGAACAAAATCGTGGACTGCTTGAAGGCATAGATATACTAGATGAGGACAAAACATATAAATACTTAGGCATCTCCCAAAACCAACAAATAAACCACACAAGCCTAAAAAGGGAGTTTAAAAACAAATACAAAAGCAGACTAACAAAGCTTTTTAATACTCACCTGAATGCTGGTAACCTTACTACTGCCATCAACACCTGAGCAATACCAATACTTACCTACTCATTCGGAATCCTTAAGTATTCAGACACGGATTTGCACGAATTAGATAGGCTTACGCGCAGGCTGCTAACAAAATTCAGATTCCACCACCCACGCTCTGCACTTGAAAGAATCTACCTAAAACGAAAGGAGGGAGGAAGAGGTCTCATTAATATATATATAACTTGTGCAAGTCACAAGAGACCTCTATGAGAAAATACTTCCAAGAATCGAATGGGGAAATTCTTAAAAAAGTGGTAGCAGCAGACACTGGATATACAGCCCTTAACTTAAAGCAAAACGGATTACCTAACATTATCCGCGCGCCGCCAAGTCAACAGCTTGTAACTTGGCAAGAGAAAGCTCTACACGGCAAATACCCTACTGCACTCCAAAATCCACTCATAGATAGAGAAATGTCACTGAATTTGTTAGAGAAAAGGCAACTTCACGCTGAAACAGAAGGTTTTATAATCTCTATCCAAGACTGTGTCATTCGAACTCAAAACTATAAAAATGTCATCTTGAAGAGAAACGTGGAAGATGTGTGCAGAAAATGTAATTGTCCCGGAGAAACGATAGAACATATCACGGCGGGATGTGGTGCTATGGCCCCCAACGCTTACCTGGGGAGACATAATCAGGTGGCTAAGATCATCCACAAGAAACTGGCCCATAAACTAGGGCTAAGGAAAAACCTCCAACCATACTACCAATACTCACACGAGCCAGTCCTTGATCCCCTGAATATCTCTTATACTGGGACAGGCCAATAATAACGGATAGAACAGTAGACCACAACCGTCCGGATATTCTTCTCATCGAAAAAACCACCAAGAAAGCTTTCATAATCGATATAGGTTGCCCACTAACACACAACCTCTCTAAAACCGAATCGGAGAAGAAGACCAAGTACTCGAATTTGGCTATAGAGATAAAAAATATATGGAAGCTAGATAAAATCGACATAATTCCGATCATAATATCGGTGGAGGGAGCTATGACGAAAAATTTCAAGCCCAACTTGGAAAAACTGGGCCTATCAGGTTATTTATACCAACTAATCCAGAAAAGCGTCATCCTCCAAACATGCCATATAGTACGGAAGTTTCTAAACAGTACAGGTTAAGATGAATTTCTTCTCTGTACTGTAAATAATACCAGCAATACCAACAAAAAGCTGTGAAAACTAACATTGAGAAAAATAATAATAATAATAATAATAATATATTGAGGTTGGTATCTAAAGAACGAAAACTAATAACGCCATATTGTAGAACATAAAAAATGGCTATGGGAAAGTGTTTTTTGTTTCCTTCCTAATAATAATAATAATAGTAATAATAAAAGAAGCCGTCTGGGTTCCGGTTTACGAATCTAGGCCCAGGGTAGAACCTGCCTGCCGTAAAAGACGGCTAAAAGGTTGGTGGTCCTTGCCTTAAAGGGGCCTATATTGGTCACCGGCTACCGCAGGTAGGCGTAGGAACTGATGTAGTGAAGGAACGGCTGACTCCATGTTAGGGGCGGTTTCTCAACAGCGTCTGTTCCCTATGTTAAGGGCGGCTGTATCAGTAACCTGGCAGAAGGTATAAATGCAAACCATTTGTGACGAAATGAGTAAATATGGGCTTAAACAAATATGATATCGAATTGAGTTTTAAAAAAAATATAGGTACTTTACAATTCGAGTTAATTGTCCATATTGCGCTTGAAAGTTTGAGCACTCCGCTTGCCCGCTTCGTGCTCAATTTACTTTCCTGTGAAATATGGATATAGTACAAACTGCTATTAACCGATGCCTTTACATGTAAGTGCGTGTACTGACCGGGCGCTGTGAGCGGATGAGAAAGTTGTATTTAACAGCCTTCGATAATTGAACCAATAGGTATAAAAATAAACAAACTTGTTTGGCTCAAACATAAAAAGGGGGGGGGGGGGGGGGGGAGGGAAAATTTCCTGCTGGCTTGCCATATTATGCATTTTGTTGTCAGAGCAAAGGCAAATTATAGAGAAAATGCCCAGTTTCATTTAATATATATATATATATATATTTAGCTATAATTTACCAGAATCAAACAATATTATAGAATTAAATTATTGTAAAATTATATTTATTAAATGGCAAAAAATTTTGGGTAAGGATGAATAAACGGATTATTAGATTCTTTGTCACACTAATGCACTAATAAATAAAAAAAAAACTAAAGCGTTTACCCAACAACCAATAAATGAATCATTTTTCCCGATTTTGGCAATAATAAAAATAAAATCTGGAAACGCATCTTTTAATTGTCATTTTGACAACGCAAATTTTTGAAATTCAAGATTTAGTGAGTTTATTAAGCATTTCTACTAATCTTGCCAGTTTAAATTACTATTATCATATAAATAATATAACACAGCACCGAAGCAGTGTGACGGCTGTGGAAAATTTGGCAAAAATAGGCCAGAATCGTGATTTTCGGGGTAAGTACACATTTTTAATTTTCATTGGCGTGGATCGGTGAGTTTTTATACATTTTTTTCTACTGAGCTATGTCAGTAGTTTAATAAATGTCCATTGTAAAAAAATATTGGATATTGGTTTGGCTCAATATTTAATGTATGTACCTGTGGTTTTACGGTTCCTTTAATTATCTACACAAAAATAAACTAATAAATTTAAAAATATATATTTTTAGTTGGCCCAAAATTACTGAGAGAAGAAATGCTTACATTTAAAAATTATAGAAGAACGAAATATATGTTTCAAGCAGTTTAGCGAAGACTGTTGCCGGGAAGAATGCCTACATAATGTTTGTGAAAATTAAGAAAGTGAAAAAGGAGAAATGCAGCAAGAAATACCCAAAAAATTCTCAAGTTTCACATGGATTTCAAAAAACGCTAACACTATTTCTGCAACTTGAACAAATCTTTAATAAATTTAAAGAAAATGCAGCATATTTTTAAATAAATAAATAAAATCTTTATTCAAAAGTTTCAATATTTAAGTTTAATATATTAATATAAAAATAAAAAAATTTAGGCTTAGTTAAATATTTTGTTTTAATATTTATGTAGGTAATAAAATTTGTTAATATAAATTCTAAATTTTTACTTGTTGTAATTGTTTGTTGTGTAATAAAATCAATAATAAGTGGTTAAGGGTTTTTTATTTTAGAATACGTTTTCATTTGTCATTTCTTTTTTATCAATATTTAATATTTTTTTTATTTTATTCAAGAAAAGGCAAAATAAAACTTTTAAACCAATTTCATATAACCATCATATACAGTTTACAAGCGTCAAAAATTTTATTTATCAATATTATTAATAAATTATTAAAATCGGAAAGGAAGTTTTGGTAATTTTGATTATTTCGTTTTTTGCTAAATTTATAAACAGTATTCTCTTAACTGTAAATTTAGGAACCACGCTTTGGCCTCTTTATGGAAAGAACTATAACAAAATATTAATTTAAAAAAATGTTATTGCTTGCAACGTACTAGTTAACAAATACCTAGAATTGCTCTCTATAGATAATGAAATATAATTTTTTTTCTTATCAAAGTAGATTGTTCTTTAATGACCTGTATATATTTTTCAATAATATTTTTTCGAAAGAACGCCACTGGGCCTCCAGAAATGAAAACTGCTGCGACCAATAGGATTATGGGGAATTTCAAATGAAAATGTATTTTGGCGGGAAAATTTGTTGCCAAATTGTATAAATTATTTTATAAACAAAGATAAAAATATATCTTCAGTGCAACTGATTTTTGTATACAGGGTGTCCGGTAACTTATGGGCCGTAGAGTAACTGGAGATACTAGACATCAAACTAAGCCGATTATGTCATATAAGTTTTTTCGGATTGTTACTCGTTCTAGAGATACAGGGTGTTGAAAGTAAAAGTTTATTCTCGAAAATAAGCCATAATTATAAAACGGTTTAATGAATCGAATTGAAAGTTGGCAATATTATGTTTTTATGAGCAAGAAATAAGAATTTGTAGAAATTTTTAAGTTTCAAACTAGAGGGCGCTAGTTGCATACACTGGGCTTCATAAATCTATGATTTTTTTCTTACCTGTGATATTAGGTGTTTTTCAATTATAGTTTTTTAAAAAGGGCATTTTCTGAGGCAAAAATGTGTACTTGATTGATCTTAATATCTTTAACGGATTTCGAGATATTTCCCTTTAAACATTCCAAAGCATAAAAAACAGTAAATAATTAAATTAACAAAAAAACAAACATAAGTGACAATCCGAAAAAACTTATATGACATAATCGGCTTAGTTTGATGTCTAGTATCTCCAGTTACTCTGCGACCCATAAGTTACCGGACACCCTGTATAATAATTTAATGTGTATCTACTATTCATAAAGTAGAATTGACATAATTTAAAAATTGTGTCAATTTTATAACAAATTTAAGAGGCATTTAGAACGCATTTCTTTAATTTCATTTTTTAGTTTGACAAGTAAAATCCCAGGTGACTTGATTTTTAAATTTTTTTAAAAATTAGGTGGAAATGGGTAACAAAGATTTAAACCAATTAAAATATGTAATATTTTACTGTTAGTAGTAGAAAAAATTCTATATATACCTCGGTTGAGAAAGCTATTATGTACCTCGCACATTATATCCCTCGGCGCTTCGCGCCTCGGGATTTAAAAGCGCTTGCTATATAATAGCTCACTTCTCAACCTAGGTATATAATGTACTATTTACAACAAAAACAAAAAACATTTAGGTAGGCGTTTATTTTAAAAGAGATAAATTAAAGTAAAAATTTTAATTGAAACATATTTTATGGACGAAGTGTGATAATTTATAATAAAAAAAAATAGTGCGGGAAGAAACAAGAATGCTTTATTATGAATCTACAAAACCGCACTTAAGAAGGAGTATTTCAAAACGTAAGCATTTACACCAAAAACTACTACGCTCCTAAAATACATGATTTTGGAAAACATCATCAATTTTGGCGTGGTGAGCGATATTTACTTTATTTTTAATCATTAAAAACCGAGCCCAAAAAACGCTGGTCAGAGTCATACATACATCTTATGTTAAATATTTTGGATTGACAACAATATTCATATTTTTCACAAATATAAAAAATGTTTTTTGGTTTAATAAAGAGCGAGGAATATCAAAAAGAAAGTAAAAAAAAAACATTTACAAAAACAAATTTAATCCAACCATGCAGAGGGGGAGAGGTAATAATTTGATTTTCGAAATTTGATAGAATTTTGGGCATGGCCCCGAAAATTTTTCGTCTGCGGCGCTTCTCCACCTTTTCCACCAAGTACAATATCACGACATGCATGTAGTCCCGACTGTCCCTCTCTTCAGAAAAAGAAATTTCCTACTTACGTCCACGGAGCCCCCCCGAGCGTATTTTCTGGCTACGGCACTGACCCTGTATATGCTTTAGCAAAACAAATACCAAACCATCAAGTCAAAGTCGACTTGTTTGTTTCACCTTTAATTTGTAGACGAGATAAGGTGAACAAGAAATTCTTCCGTAATGACGTTTGTTCGATGATAATTATTTATATCGTTAACTATTCTAGAATAATATTGTCAGTTAATTGTGTTTTGTATTTGTAATCCATTCATAGTAAGATTACAGTACATTGTGTTACCTTATAAATTTATAGTAGTTTCCAGATATAAAAAAATGAATATACCAGGTGACAGTGGCGGCTCATCAGGTGAAGTAGGTGAAAGAGCTCTTCACCAAAAAAAATTAAACAAGGAGGAAATTTTTTCGACAATATTAAATATAAATGTACCAATACAGCTACCATTTTAGCCCTTAAAAAATAATTATGTTCGAATGAATAATGTTAATTTAATCCGAATGTAGCTATGCATAATAGGGCCACGGTTAACTCCGATAGACAATAATTATAAACACTCGTGCATTTTGGTGCGCCCCAGCCGACCGTGTTCGTTAGCTCAAAGCAAGTGGAGTTCAACGCCCAACATGGCTTTGATATTCACCGTTGCTATGGTTACGTGACGTCAGCACCCAATGGTGCAAAATTGTAAAACAATTTTTATCATTGGTTCGCCTAACCTTAGGGTTTCCCGAAACTTACGTTATAGATATCGTTTTTACGTAATTTACTGTGTGACTAAAAAGTTTTGTTTTTAATTTTCAGTTGATTCAATAGTGTACTTAGTTGTGTGTTTTAGAAATAAACTCAATTAATGACATAGTTTGTTATTTGTTGGAAATTTATTTACTTATAACAAAAATGGCCCTTAATTGCGCTGGTCTTCGGAAAGGCGCATCCCTCTTGGAAGCCATTATCCCCATCCAGCGTTGCCGGGTTTACATTTAGGAAACTACCAAAAAATACAATTAATATATAGATGCCTCATACAGTCGTTGGACACATGAGGATAAGAGAGACGTTTTGTTATATGGGGTTTTAGTTAATGTTTGTTTAAGTACCCGCACTATACCTAGCTTTTCACCATTTTTTTAAACCGCAAGCCGCCACTGCCAGGTGATGCATCGTGGTTGGAAACGTAGGAAATCCCACGCAAGTTTTAGACTGTCCAAATATTTGCTCCCCTGTTGACTTTAGAGCGGGGTCGTAGAGAGACTTGTTTATGGTCTCTGTGTGGTGAGTGCACATGCGGAGTTTAAACAATTTTGGACAACCCGATCCTAACTTATTTGAATAGGATTGCGGTTGGTTTTTCATTGGAATTCAACAAGTGATGCTGCGGACACCAGTATTGATTGGACTTGTTTATATATCGATCTCTCATGAATCTAGCCAATGTCCGAAAAGCCGCCAACGCGTTGGACAAGAGATACGTCAAAGCATTAAAAGCTTACGTGAAAAATAATATTCAACATGCGCTAAGCGGTGGAAACGCACAGTTTGTTCGTGAGGACTCAAACTGTTCGCTCTTAAGGAAAATATAATTACGTTCAGAAAAAAAATATACCATCTTATCGAAGAATGGCCTTGGCATTTTATTAATAACTGGTTAATAAGATCATACAAGTACAGCGTCGAGTACTGATGATGCAGATTTTATTTGGAAGTAGTAATACAGGGTGCTATAAATTCGTGTGGCGTCCTTAGTAACACAAATACCATTAAATTAAAGCTTTGAGTATTTTGGGGCTTTATAATGTAAAAAGAAATTTCTGAATATTCCCATTAAAGTAATGTATATTTCTAAAAATTTTATAAATGTAAGATTATTTTATTATTGAAAATAATATTAATGGAATTTCTTTCGAATTAGGCTTTTTACCTCTTCGTTCGCTGCCAGGGCCATTCCCGAGGGGACCTACGGCTTAACGTGGTAACCGAATCATGATCCTCAGTCATGCGACACTCCCCCCCAAGGGCTAACTCTCGGTTCCTTGCGCCTTTATTATCTACCGATTGGGGAGTGTGTACCTTCTTCCGCACCCTACGAGATATCCAATCTCATCCGGCAGGATCACCGGCATGAATGGGGTGCGTTGGGAGATGATATATTTTACACTCTTCCCTGTATTCTTAAACCTACTAAAATTCGGACATACTTTTTTTATTGTCCGAGGATCGAACTCGGAACGCCACGGTCCAATGCCAGTGACCCACCGCTGAGGTACAGCCGCAGTTAAAATAATATTATAACGTGACCTTTTAAAAATCAATATGTTGGTTTTAGCCATTTATCGACTAAAATATTAAATTTGTCTTTTAACTTAAACTCTTTTTTTCAGGAAGTCACATTAAGAGAAGGTTCACAAACGACAGCCTGGTGGGCCAAACCTCCAGTATTACCAACAATCAGGGTGTACATTTATAATGTAACCAACGCCGATGAGTTCCTCAATAATGGTTCCAAGCCGATCTTAGATGAATTAGGTCCCTATGTTTATGTGTAAGTACCAATTAACCATACAGGGTGGCCCATTTGTCTGACACATTAATATACCATCTCTACTATTAAAGATATCAAAAAAGAGTTTTTATAAAAGTTGTGAGGTTTAAAAAAATATATGTTCTAAAATAATTTTTAAACATTCAGGATAGTCCAAAAAAGTAGGACCATAAAAAGATACATTTTTTAAAATGGAACACCCTATACATTTTAGAATTTTTGGTTTCAATATAACTCTAAATCCATATGACGACATATTATTTAGTTTTTTAATTTTTTGCAACATTGCCAAACAAAATGCAAAATTCTTAAAATTTTGGAAAAAACATGATAGTAAAAAATTACCTGTATTTCTTAATAAGAGTATCGAAAATGTCTTGTAAGTTCTTAAGTTTAGGGCTAGAAAAACTGTCTTAAATCTTTAAGTACCTAAGATTTTGTACAAGGTGTTTTCTGTTGACATCCAAATATACAAAATTTTAAAATACAATAACTCTCTGTCTTTTCAAATAAAACACCCTATATTTATTAGGCTCGTCTGATAGATATTTTAAGTATCTTTTATAATTGGTAAGTCATATACCTATAAATTTACTAGTTTTGTGAATATTTCGATTTGTATTTAAAGTTTCGTGAAAAAAACTATAGTTTTTATTTTTCTAGTTAGGCATGACCAGCAAAGTCAAAACAAATGTAAGGTTTTATATCTAAATTTTTGCTTCATTTCGTACACTTTTTAGAAAAAGTTGATGTTTGCATTAGCTCTGGGATAAATGTCTTCATTCAATTTAAAAATAACAAATTTGATCTGACAGACTTGCATATTTTTGAAGAATACTCTTAAGCTCACTTTTGTTAAGTGTCATAAAACGACGCGTAAAATTTACAGCTTGTAACTTTTATTCCTTTGTAATTGACCACTGTGATTGGCAGGCGCAGAAGGGGGAGGGGGGCGAAACTGCCTTCGCCCACTGCCCTCCACCCCTGAGCCTTACAAAATGGGTGTTTTTTACTTTGAAAATTGTAGGGTGTGTGAAGGGTCAGAGAGTGGGATGATTTTTATAGCGGGGATACTCTCTCTTTTTTAGAAATAATTTTTTTTAGTCTCCCCCCTCCTTAACAAAATCCTGGATCGCCACTGGTAATTGCTCAGTTTAACATCTTAGCTAGGATGAATATGAAATTGTATCCATTCAGTTACCCTGAATAGTCCATTTATCGAATCACTTCAGTGTAAAGAAAACAGTAAATATTCATGTGAGCGTAGAAAAAAACTTAATTACTTATATTAAATACGGTGGGTAATACACTCTGATTCAATATGGTTAAATAATATGGAAGCGGAGCCATGTCCTGGTTAATCTGACTTTCTCTCTCCGAAATCTATGTAAGATATTTATAAATAATTATATTATTGCTGTGTTATTTTCATAATAGGTAATATGCGTAAACATAGAACAGCAAAAAGAAGCTAATAGTTTTGCGTGTTGTAATACCGTCAAATTAATAAAACGTATCTAACTCTCTTTGTATAATCATGTCATAATGTATAATATACGTAAAAATGAATGTATAATATTGTTATAGCTCTTTATGTACCAAGGGCGTTAAGTAGACTATAATGCCCGGAAGGCGAAAGCAACCAGCCCGAGGGCCTTTAGCTGGAGGGATAGTTTTCGCCTGATGGGCGCCTCGTGCGATATAGACATCATATCCAAGTGTTTGCAATATTTCACACTTTTTTGACACCTTGTATGTAAAAACCCCAAGACAAAATCGTAAACGTCATTAAATAACCTCTTATCTCCGGGTATTCGGTTCTTAATGTTACTTTTGTAATCAGGTGGGTACTGTTGTAAAGTATTTGAGAATGTACAAGTCCACATACTTTCATATTAATATATTTTTTAAGCTAATCTACGCCATTTATCATAAAAGCGTGAAGAATGTTTTTATTTATAACATGTGGTACCGCTACATTTTATCACCGCTTAGTTATGTAATTTCGTAGATATTATTTACCTAAAGCAACATATTTCGACCCAGTTATTAAGTAAGTATAATACCTACATATCTTGTTTTGCTACTGGTACTTAAGACTTTTATTAACTTAATTTTTTTTTCACATTTTTTTAATACAAATTATTTTTTACATAGAATTGTGCAGATGGTTCTTGACAGCCATGTGTCCTGTCAGAATTTCTATGATGGCTCTCAGCTGGTTCCTGTTCATTTGAAGCAACTGTTTCGTAAGTCTTGAGTCTGGATCTCCAATGACGCTTTTGCTGTAGTGTAATCCCTGTCTGTTGCTCCAGTGGATTTTGTGTTCACTCCTGATCCATCACTTTATGACATCTCGTCCTGTGCACCTTGGTATTCCGAGTGCCGGTTCTGGACCAATAGATCTACTTTCTGAGCCTTTTCTTGCAACATATTTGAGGTGTTACCGTTACCCATTAATGCTATTTATAATATATATTACGGTTCTACGGAAGTTACTTACCAAGTACCCATATAATTTATCAGAACAATTTTATACTTCACAAGAAAATTGTCTCCTGGTAGATATAGTCAAAACACTATTTTAGTATTTTTGTTTAACGTCTTTCATGTTGAATGTCGTGTTGTTCTTGCTACAAATCCTTTCACTTGCGCCCATATAAGTTCTATAGGATTTCCATGGATCCAGTGGATTTTGTGTTCACCCTTGATGCATCGCTTTATTGCATCTAGTACTGTGCACCTTGGTACTCCGAGTGGACCAATGAATGTATTTTCTGAGCCTCTCATTGCTAGTTTATCGGCTTTCCTGGAATACCTTCATGTCCTGGTACCCACTGCAGTGTTACTTTGTTTACTTTTGCCATGCCAGTCTTGATGTTACATTGTTGCATATAAGCCACGTAAGGGCTGCTTGACTGTCAGAATATATATGGATCCGCTTATTGAGGTAAGCCTTCCTATTGTTTTCGTACGCACATTACAATATGGCGTACATTTTTGCTTGGAACACTGTGGGAGACTTTCCCAGATTATTATGGAATTGCTTTTACTTCTATTTCTAGCATGAGCATTTAGCCAGCTACTGTTTGTAGGTTCAAACTCTGATCATTAAAACTTTTATTTTTATTTTTTTAAATAAAGTTTGTAATTCCGGTCATAGAAAAATATACTGTACAACTCGACTAGATTATCCATATCGCCCTCGGAAGTTTAAGCACTAAAATTTAAGTTCTTCGAAATGACAAAGGTTGTCAAAACGAATTTTACGTCGATTGACTGGATCCTTTAATTAATAACAGACCTGCCTTATTTTTTGTTTCGGTTATGACTATGTATTTCAGTATTTGCAACCTGCAACCAGCCAATAATTGGACGAACGAGTGAGTGAATCTACTATGAAATTAACGTGCTTTAGGTTTTATATCATTCATTTTTTACCTCATAAAATAATTATTATTAATGATAAGTTCTATTATATTATTTTTTTATCAATATTGCAGCTCGATATTGTGTCACATTTTTCTCACATTCTTAGCAAATCCATAATAATATAAAATTTTATTGCCTCGTTAGGTTGCTGTTGTCGCATTGGGAAAGAAAAAAAATTACAGCAATTTTATCGCAATAGTTGCCAAGCAGGATATCGTTGCTTTAATGCAATTTATATAAAAGTGCATTTACCTTGCAAGGCATTTGTGCTTGCAGCCGATAAGTTGAATTTTATAGACGTTCTTCTTAGAATATGGTAATATAGTTTATTCAAAATTGTTCTAAACCCATGGTGTGTTAATATTTTTTCCTACGACCACCTATGAAAATGAGAAAAAAAAGCACAGTTAACTTGGCTCGGATTTTTTAAATTTATGTTTAATGCATCTTTCCTTAATTAAATTTAAAATTTTTCATTCTGGTTAATCTAGAAGTCCATCCAGGATTAGTTCTTCCTATGATATATAAAATATGAACAAGTTAAACCTATTAATTAAGCCTATTGACAAACTATGAAACCAGATATTAAGTGGAACATAATCCAAAGTAAGTATGCTAATTTCAACGCTAGTGTTGAAATATTTTTTTTACAAATTAAAAGCTTTTTAATCATTCTTTGTGGTGGTAGGAAAAATAGTGTGTCTACATTACTCGTGTGAAAGTTATTATTCTAAAACTCGGAAAATGTCCGTGCTCGGCTGACGCCAATCAATTACTCTTTAATTCATCCATATTTTGCATGAAGATGTCCCACACTTAAATTAGGTCAAAATGCACAAAAGCAGATTTTATCCGATGCGGTGCCCGAAAAATAATAAGCATAAGATTAAAGAGAGATAGTATTGTTCGGAGAAGTGAATATTTAATACAAATTTATTATTCTCATTTGAAGTTAAATCGTTTTATTGAAATAAATCTATAAATCTACTAAACTTTATTAAAATATATACATGTGGATTAAACCAAAACATTTTATAATTAGTTCAATATAAGTACCTGCTTAGTATTTTAATGCAGATTAAGCTAATTTTTTAATAAAAATACTTGCAAATTGAATAAAATACAACATTTATTTTCTTTTCTTTTTTTTTTCGAGGGCCTTTCCGTGCGCCGGATCCACTTAAGCCAGGTTTGGCCCATTGTGCTCACCCTGTTTGGTTATTACATCTACTCCGTGATCTCTGTGCCTTGCACTAGTTTGTGTAGGTCAACTGGGGAGAGGGTAGGGATGTCCTCTGTTTCCAGTTTTGGTTGCCCGAGTATTTGTTGCCTCTTAAGATCTAGTGAGTCGCAATGTCAAACTATGTGTTGTACTGTTTCCCTGACTTGTCCGCAAAATCTGCAGTCAAGGTCTCCATTGTACAGTTGCATTCTGTACAGATGGTTCTTGATAGCTATGTGTGCTATTAGAATTCCTATAATGATTCTCAGCTGGTTCCTCTTTATTTGAAGAAACTGTTTCGTAAGTCTTGGGTCTGGATCCCCAATGGAGTTTTTGCTGTGGTGTAATCCCTGTCTGTTGCTCCAGTGGATTTTGTATTTACTCCTGATCCATCGCTTTATGGCATCTCGTATGTGTACCTTGGTACTCCGAGTACCGGTTCTGGACTAATGAATGTTGTTGTTTATTGGCTTTTTCATTTCCTGTAATACCTTCGTGTCGTGGTACCCACTGCAGTATTACTTTGTTTACTTTTGCCAGGGCCTCCAGTTCCTCTTGACATTTTCATACCATTGTACAGTTGCATTCTGTTCAAATGGTTTTCGGCATCCATCTATCCTGTCAGAAGTCCTGCAATAGTTCTCAGCTGATTCCTATTCATATGAAGCAGCTGTTTACTCTTGTTTAAAGATTGTTTTTTTTCCTCGTAAGCCGCTCGACTGCCAAATAAAGGAATTGTGGGTAATATTATTTTTCTACTCCTTTATTAGTTAACATTGTTTTACGTACAGTTCACTCTATAAGTAAATCCATTCTTACGTACAACCGTGCGTAAAGACTAAAAAAGTACAACCGTGCGTTATGGTACCTAGAGTAACAATCAAGTTAGCCTTGAACCACTCAAATCGTGACATTTATCTATCTTGAGTTTTGAATATTTGACAGTGACATTGTCATTATTTGAAATTTGAAGTTCAAATTGATACTTTATAAATTATAAACCAATCTTTAATTTATTCGTAGGAGTCATAGAAAAAGTATAGCACGTATTGCGTGTTGTGTTGTAAAGCAATTACGCACTAATGTAATTATCGTACTCGCCGCTATGCGGCTCCATTTCAGTTTTTTCATTCGTGCGTAATATGTTTTTTACCACACTAAATACGTAATATACTATTTTCTACGATCGTGGGGAAAAGTACTACTTTTTCGCACGATTTTACTTTCCCGCACAATTTTTACTTTACCACACTATTTTTGAAATTGTGACAGAATTTATATAAAATGTTCTAATGATACTTAATAATATGCTTAATTTGTTCTCAGTTCTCTATTCTCCTAGTCTAAAATAAAGATTTTTGTAATATTTATAATGTTAATATGTGTTTATATGTAAATCGTTCGAAAAAGTAACTTTTCAGGACTACTAGCACTAGTAACTTTTCCGCACGATTTGTTAAATTAATTATCTAAAACACTTAATAATATAATATAGGTACTTGCAAAATAAATATTTATTTTTGCCAGAAGCTCAATAATTTTTGTAATTACAGTATATTATTACGAACCTAATTGACGTTTATCTGAGAACTATATCGTTCGTAGGAAAACTTTTGTACCTAACACATGCAGAAAGTGTATTTTCCGCCTTTGACGGCTTGCCCGAACTCCGCTTCGCGTCGTTCGTGCAACTGCCGTCGCGTGCGGATGAGTACCACTTTCCGCACTTGTTAGATAACTAAACTATTAGCTCTGGTTGTACAATTACGGCTTAAACTTAGTTGGCCGTTAAACCAAGCTTTAAATTCCTGTTGATGTTGTACAATTGAAGGTCCAAGCTCACCTAAACTTAAGCAGTAAATGTATCTTGATACGTTTGCTGTCTTACAATTTTTCTGCTTTCGCGGTGTCTTTTTAATTCTTTCTAGAAGTATTGTGATACGCTAGAAAGATATTTATAATTGATATACATTTTCAGTAAGTTTTACATTAGAATTAACAAAATTAAATAAATAATACTACATTGTATACCTAGTAGGAAAAGCTGAACATTCCCGGACGACCGTAAAGATTGTACAAACAATTGACAATACGGAGTTCGGGAATGTGGCTTTTTCTACGAGGTATACATGCTATTTTTCCGTAAATCGAAAATTATTAAAAGGACATAACTTATTACAGTCAACTTGTTAAAATGTTGAAATACATATTATTAACATTATTCACAAATAAAAGATGCCATTAAATATTTGTATTGTAATTATGGAAACACAGTAAAATTGAATTGTCAAGCCTAACACATTATAGTTTACAAGTAGCCGGACAGAACTAATATTTCCTTACAGTACAATAATAAATATTTCCTAACAGTTATTTTCCGTTGCCTAGCAACGACTAAGTGTAAGGAAATATTGACTTTTTCTTTCAGAAATGTTATCAAAAATATGTATTATTATTAATATTTCCGATCGATTTTCGTATAATTAATTTTGTTGGCTTAATTGTCACAATTTGAGAATCTTCGCGCGAGGGCCTCGAATGCATGGTAAAAGTTCAATTTCCGTTTTCACTTTTAAAATTACGTAATGCCTCATCTCTCAGATTACTGGAAACAATAGTGCCAAATTAAAAAGTAAATTTTGACTATAAATATTTACTTGATGACCCAAATGACTAAATAAATATGCACAGGAACTTTCAAATTACATAATGCAAATAATTAAACGTTGATTTCGGATATATTCGTGGTCCGCGCAATTTTGTAAATAATAATGTGACTTTCTTCTTTGATGTGTGGCAATAGGTAAAACATTACATCACAAAAAACGGTACTTGTTATATGTATAATGTACATTCTTATGGGACGACCCACAATACTGCTAGAAAGTCCTTTGTAGTTATAGAATTACGAAATAATTTTGAATTATTTATTACTTATTATATTATGCGAACCAAAGAACTTACAGAAATAGGGGGGCTGGAACGTGGCCCCCTTACTAAATAAGGGAAAATTAAAAACTATACGATGCAGAGGGGCCGATAACGCCTAAAGTTGGCAAAAATTAATTGAGATATTTAATGGTGTTAAAACGTTATTCTATGATTATTTCTTTATGTTTTCATATAAAAGGTAAGTTGTTAACTTAAATTTACAACTTTTTTAACAATGAGTATGCCCCAAAAACAACATAATACGAAAATATGCATTTATTAAAGAAAATAAACAATAAATTAGATTTTAATAATAATCTGATTCTAAAAACATAGTCTGTATTATCTTGACTCCTCACTTTCGTCTAATAATTCTTGATCTGTTGAAGATGGACTCGAAAAACTAAAATCTGGCTCTTCTAATAATCGTATAACAGCTAGATCTAAGGTGGATTTTCTTTTTTATGGCTGATGCATACTGGTGATTAGTGGATCAGATGAAATAAGTAATCGACAAAGTATGTCCTCGTTTGTTTTTTCACGAGAAAATCTCTCTTTGTACCTTTTAAACATTTTATTATTAGCCTCCTGGGCTTCCTCACTTAATTGTTCAATCGGTAATATTGCCTTGTGTATAATAGTAGAACAATAAATTAATATCTTATGTACCGTGGGAGGCATAGGATAGCATGAATATTTTTCAACAAAGAAACGTGTATGCTTTAAACTATGCCAAGTTTATTGTGTAGTAGTAGTAGTAGTAACAAGATTTATTTAGCACATGGCTACTAATACATTTAAATAATTATTTAATTTTTTTAATACAATTTTAAATGACCTTTTGAAACATTTTTATTTATCTTGTTGTTTTAATAAATATTTTTTTAGTTTGAATAATTTTAAGCTTTTTTGTGTTTTAATTGATTTATTTAAATTTTTAAATTCAATAAGCCCTTTATAAAATACCGATTTATAAGCTATGTTTTTTAAAAAAGTATTAAGAAAAAAATTATTGTTATTTCGCGTTAAATAATTATGATGATCACAATTTAGAACAGTAAACTCTTTTAAATGTGAAGGTAACATACCATTTTGAACGTTGTAAATAAATATCAAAACCAAAAATAATATTAAATTTTTTACATTTAACCATTCTAATTTTTTTAACATTATATTAATTTTTGAATATCTATCCATATTAAGTAAAATTCTCATCGCTTTATTTTGTAAAATTTGTAATCTGTTTATTACTTCTTCATCAGCGTTAAATAAAATTGTAGAACAATATAAAAAAATATGGCAAAATTAAAGTAGGTATTATAAATAATTTTTTTCGAATAAAATTTTAAATTGAAACTTATTCTTTTAAAGTAATTCATTTTTCCCGCAATTTTAGAAATTAAATTTTCATATTGGATATTAAATTTTACATTTGAGTCAATTACTATACCTAAATATTTAAATGAGTTAACTATTTCCAATCTGTCTCCATCAATTAAAATATTTAAATTGATTAAATTCAAATTTAAACCCATAACCATACATTTTGTTTTGGAAACATTTAATTTTAATTTGTTTACTTTTAACAAATCTGACAATAAAACAAGTTCTGAATTTAAAACTTCCAAAATTTCCAAAATATTTTTACCACTAATATAAATAAGAGTATCATCTGCAAACATTTGAATTTTAGCCAATTTTAATACTAATGGCATGTCATTAATATATAAAATAAAAAATAAAGGACCCAAAATACTTCCCTGGGGTACTCCTATGTTATTTAATTTTTTTGTTGAAAATATATTACCAATTTTTGTTGTCTGTGTCCTATTATTTAAATAATTTTTAATCCATTGATAAACTTTACCCCTGATACCATATTCAAATAATTTTTGAAGTAAAATGTCAAGAAATACAGCAATAATATATTTTTCTTTTTCCAAATCTCTTTTCCAATTTTCAATTACATACTGGATGGCTGTTTCAGTTGAATACCCTTTTTTAAATCCAGCTTGTGAATGAATTAAAATGTTGTGTTCATCCAAAAAATCTATAACTTGCTCATAAACTACTTCTATTAATTTTTCTATGTATCCACTTGCCATATATAGTTTTCAGTATGGTACTAAATATTTTAATAATTTCCAAATTGATGCCATTAATACTGCTGGACGTATCTGCGTTCTCAAAAAAAGTCTAGCAGTGTTTCCGTCCTTACTAGTGCCATACCCGGGTTTTGGCTTATCGATGATTATTCCAAGTCTGGATTTAAATTGCTCTTGAATATTCTTCTTTGTAGATGTAACAATATCTTTATCTTCTTGACCTCTAGTTTGCCACTTTTGTTAGGGTAACTTATATGCTACATGCAACAAGCATTCGAAAAAACTAGTCCAGGCATGAAGGACTGACATACGAAACTGTAAGTTTTCTTCGCATATTTCTGTTTCTCTACAGTTTAAATCCTGTATTTGTCTTTCCATATGGATCCCTTTCCCTTTTCGAAAGATCAATTGTTTCGTGAGCAAATTGAAATGTGACAAAAATGAAAAAATTAGAAGCATATATTAGAATTTAAACTAATTAAAAAAAAGGCTAAGGCCTGGATTGGGGCCCATTTACACAAAATAGTGCAAATATGTGCAAACTTTTTTTGGTTTACGTGAAAGGCGACATTATAATTAGCAATATAAAATTAGTTTTGAAGCACCTATAGACACCTAGCTAAACTAAACGTTTATGTTTAAAAAAAAATTAACAAAAGAGATAATTTAAAATAATAATTTTGTTTATTATTATTATTATTATTATTATTATTATTATTATTATTATTATTATTATTATTATTATTATTATTATTTATTAAGTGTAATATAAAAAAATAAATTGCATTTAGACATATTAAAGCTTATCTGTTGCCAATAACGACATATTAATTTGGAACTTGGATATGTAGTTATAACAATGTAAAAACCACAAAAAAAATACAAACGTTCACCAACAGTATTAAATAACGAAAAGCGGGTAACTAGTACGAAATACAACTTTCAATTGATGTACCTAGACCCACAGATACTGACCTATAAAACCAAATCCGGTTTTAGGTACCTGGTTTAATACTTTATTAATTTATAATCATTATATTTGAATAGGGGGTAATTTTAAGTTTGGGTTTTTTGCCAGGTTTAGATGCTTTTGGCCCCTATGTGCGATGGATCAAATTGTTAATTATTGTAACTCTATTAACATCTATTTAACAATTTTTCTACATCGTATTTTTATTTGAAAAGTAACCACCCCCTTTATCTATGATCTTGACCTATTTGAAAGGTTTCGGTGTAAGAGATCGACAAACAGCTACTTTCCGGTGCTGAATAGTTTTAGGGGTTATACACGACATATTTCATATGACCCCACCATGTGTCAGAAATTAAATAAAAACTAATTTAAGAAAAAATAATTAACATTAACTTTAAAACTGTAATGTCACATTTTTAGCATAGCAATTATTTAAAATGTGCCCCATGAATCTCTTAACATAGACCAAACCGATGGTAGAACTATACCATTACTATTTCCTTACTCTTTCCAAAACTCCGGGAGTGATTAAACGTATCTCTGCTCGAATCCTTGCATTCACCTCTTCCAGATTTCTAAGTCTGGTGACATATTATACCCTTCTGTTTAAATCGCCACAAAATAAAAATATAAGGGTGTAATATCTGGAGATTTTGGCGGCGACTCTATAAATCCTCGCAGTCCAATTCACCTATTTGGAAATATAACATTTAACAATTATATGAAATATTCTTTGACTAATTAAGTGAAAAAATGGGATTAAACCTTTATTACAATAAAAATCGGAAATTAATGGTTTCAATGGAAACTAATTTATTGTCATAAATAATAGGTACAATGTTTTTGAAGAGTTAAATTTTATTAATTTTCTTTTAGAGAAAACTGGGAGAAAAAGAACTTGACCTTCCACGACAATGGTACCGTATCATTCCACCAAGAGAAAATTTACCATTTTGATGAATCTCAGTCAGTATCATCAGAGGACGATGTAGTTGTAGTACCAAATATTCCTATGCTGGTAAGTAATCTAACAATGAGTTGTACAAATACAGGGTATTCCAATAGTATGACAATATAAAGTAAAGCCTTTATGATCGGAAATACAAAAAAATTACAAAAAGGTGATATTCTAAAATATATAAAGTGTCGAAGAATAATTAAGAAATGGCTAATTCTATATTTTTAAATTAGACACACTTTGTTTTGCGAATTTTCTTAAGCGTAGAGACTAAATTGAGTAAAGTAACATACACTGCGTAAATTAGTTATGAAATAGTTTAAAAAGAACTTGATTTTAATAAGCCCATATTTTAACAAAATTCAATCAATCCGTGCCAATTTTAGTTTATTGGATAGGCTGTATCTTGGACCACTAAATACAATGTGAGTGACTTCACTTTATGTCTTTTTATACAGGATGATGGCTAAAATATCAAGCTTTGTAAAATCTGCTGATTAAAAAAATTGATGTGTCTAAAATACAAAGTTATAAAAATTGAATCTTATTATTGTGTTGGTTACAGCTTTATGTCAGGTACTTACTACGCCCACTACAGAGCAGTGCCGTTCATATCAATTAACTTTCTTCCGGTTTTCGAGGAGAGGCCATCACCCTGTATTACTAAGACATAGGTACAGTGAAATCATACACAATGTCCTTAGTAGTACAAGAGATAGCCTACCCAATATACTAAAAATGGAATGGATTGATTGAATTTTGATGAAAACATGGGCTTTTAAAAATCATAAACTTTTTTAACTATTTCATAATTTACATTTCCTATATCTTTCCTATTTCTCCAAATTAAAAACGTGTTTTTTAATCAATTAATAATTAAAAACATTAAGCGGAAATTACCTGTAAAGACATGCATTACAATTACAGGAGTCTCTCTAGTTTTCGTGAATTAATTTCAAGAACTATTGTTGTATTTTTGATAAAACTAATTATCTTCCTTTTACCTTAAATCCAAATAACATACCACAAAATATGAATAGTATTAAACTAACTTGACATTCAAATTTTAAAAGTTAATCAAGTACCTAAAATATTTAGGAATAATCTTTGACAGTAAATTAAATTGGAATTTTCAACTGAAACAGCCATCCAGTATGTAGTTGAAAATTGGAAAAGAGATTTGGAAAATGAAAAATATATTATTGCTGTATTTCTTGATTTTAAAAGAGCTTTTGAAACGATTAATAGGGACATTTTACTTCAAAAATTATTTGAATATGGTATCAGGGGTAAAGTTTATCAATGGATTAAAAATTATTTAAATAATAGGACACAGACAACAAAAATTAGTAATATATTTTCAACAAAAAAATTAAATAACATAGGAGTACCCCAAGGAAGTATTTTGGGTCCTTTATTTTTTATTTTATATATTAATGACATGCCATTAGTATTAAAATTGGCTAAAATTCAAATGTTCGCAGATGATACTCTTATTTATATTAGTGGTAAAAATATTTTGGAAATTTTGGAAGTTTTAAATTCAGAACTTGTTTTATTGTCAAATTGGTTAAAAGTAAACAAATTAAAATTAAATGTTTCCAAAACAAAATGTATGGTTATGGGTTTAAATTTGAATTTAATCAATTTAAATATTTTAATTGATGGAGACAGATTGGAAATAGTTAACTCATTTAAATATTTAGGTATAGTAATTGACTCAAATGTAAAATTTAATATCCAATATGAAAATTTAATTTCTAAAATTGCGGGAAAATGAATTACTTTAAAAGAATAAGTTTCAATTTAAAATTTTATTCGAAAAAAATTATTTATAATACCTACTTTAATTTTGCCATATTTTTTTATATTGTTCTACAATTTTATTTAACGCTGATGAAGAAGTAATAAACAGATTACAAATTTTACAAAATAAAGCGATGAGAATTTTACTTAATATGGATAGATATTCAAAAATTAATATAATGTTAAAAAAATTAGAATGGTTAATGTAAAAAATTTAATATTATTTTTGGTTTTGATATTTATTTACAAAGTTCAAAATGGTATGTTACCTTCACATTTAAAAGAGTTTACTGTTCTAAATTGTGAAAATCATAATTATTTAACGCGAAATAACAATAATTTTTTTCTTAATACTTTTTCAAAAAACATAGCTTATAAATCAGTATTTTATAATGGGCTTATTGAGTTTAATAATTTAAATAAATCAATTAAAACACAAAAAAGCTTAAAATCATTCAAACAGGGTTTAAAAAAATATTTATTAAACCAACAAGATAAATAAAAATGTTTCAAAAGGTCATTTAAAATTGTATTAAAAAAAAATTAAATAGTTATTTAAATGTATTAGTAGCCATGTGCTAAATAAATCTTGTTACTACTACTACTACTACTACATAGAATATTTGATTAAAAAATTAAGAAGTTTACTACCAATTTTTAGAAACATTAAAAAAATTTTGACCGTAAAACATATGGAATTATAAAATTATGCATTAGTTAAAACTCATTTAAATTACGGAATTTTAGGTTGGGGAGGAATAAATAGAACTTTAGTTAAAAAATTAGAAATATTACAGAAAAGGTTTCTAAAAATTATATTTAATAAAGATTATCTTTATCCTTCAATAAAATTATATTCTGAAACAAAAAAAAAATGATCATTAGACACTTTTACATTTATAACATCTTAATATAAATATTAAAAAAAAAAATCTTATACAATTTAAAAACCATAATCATAATACACGTCATAAAAATAAAATAACCATAAAACCTAAAATAAATAAGTTCATAGGACAAAAAAATTTCAAATATTTATGTTTTTATTTAAACGATTATTTACCAATAAAAATTTAAAAATATATTTCATTAAAAAAAGTCGAAATAAAAGCATGGATATTGGAAACAGATAACTTAAACAAATTTTTGGAAATGTTTTAATAAATATTGTTATGGATAATATATTTTTCAAAATTTTTATATCCTATATCTTCAAAAAATAGCTTCGTTTATATTTATATACATATAGTTAAACGTTTTTTATTTATTTTTTTAAATTTAACATTTATATAATATTAACAAATATTTTTAAAAAAAATATTGTAATATTCTTATATATTTATAATTTAAAATACTAAGATTTTCCCCAAACAAGCACGTCTTCGGGGATCAAAGAAAAAGTTTATCGAGGATGATAAATAAATATTTATTATATTATAAATATTGAAAATTAACTTATTATTATTATTATTATTATTATTTAAATAAACCATATAAATGCAAGTCGATAGCGGAAAATACTCAAAAGAGGTTGTGGACCCTTAAAAATGTCTTGGTAGTTATTCGAGAAACGGCAACACTGGAGATGTAATCGAATCTAATATGCACAATCTAATTGTGAAAAGAATTATGCTCCAATAACTAATTACAATAAAAGCATTGTTTAGACTTGTTAAACAATAAAAAAATTCACACCTTAATTCATTGGTATAATATTGACAAGACGTTTTTAATAAAATAATTTAACCGAGAATAAAATTTAAATCTTTGTTAGTTTCCAATCGAAAGTCAATTTATTTTATTTTTTATGGTTCTATTTAAGGAAAAATAAATAAACCCTTATTTAGGAGATTTATATTGATATATCATATCACTTTAGGTGGTTAACCAGTCGATAATTTCTTGTTTTCTCCAAGATGAAGTTGGGGTCTTCTCTGTGCGTCGTAAATGATAGCTTGCGTTCACTGGCGTATTTAGGGGGGGGGCTGCCGAGCCGCAGCCTCTCCCCCCCCCCTTTTCTCCCCGAGCCCAGGAGCACGGGGTCAAAAAGTCTAATTGCAACCTAATTTCTCGTCTCACGGTTGAATTCTTAATTTAAATTTTTAAATAATATATTCTTGGCTTAGATTATAAAGGTCTTGTAGGAAACGTTTAGTTTTCAAACTTCTCCTTCTTAAAGTCCTGTTTTATATAGAAATTAAGATTTCAGACGCATATCATGTTAGTTATTGATTTTTGATGCAATTTTGTAGGAAAAAGAGTAATAATTTATGGTATTTTTCTATTATATACTTGTTTGCTCCGTTTTCGCTTTTTTGGGGCTATTTTAAATCAACAAAAATATAATCCAATGCAATAAAATACTTTTATAACAAAAACAAAAAACAATTATGTATTTATTTTTAAAGAGAAAAATTAAAATAAAAATTTTAATTGAAACATATTTTATGGAAGAAGTGTGATAATTTATAATAAAAAAAATAGTGCGGGAAGAAACGAGAATGCTTTATTATAAATATACAAAACGGCACGAAAAAAGGAGTATTTTAAAACCTAAGCATTTGCACCAAAAACTGCTCTTAGATCTACGCTCCTGAAATACATGATTTCTGAAAAAAACATCAATTTTGGCGTAGTGAGCGATATTTACTTTATTTTTAATCATGAAAATCCGAGGCCGAAAAACGCGGGTTAAAGTCATAAATACGTCTTATGTTAAAATTTTGTATTAACACCAATATTCATATTTTTCATAAGTATAAAAAATGTTTTTTTTTAAAAAGAGCCAGCTAGAAATATTAAAAAAAAGTAGAAAAAAAAGATGATCTAAAACAGTGAATTTTAAATGAACTTTGAGCGTGGCCCCTGAAAATTTTTCGTCTGCGGCGCGTTTCTATACCTTCTTTACTAGGTATAATATCATGAAATACATGTAGTCCCGACTGTCCCTTTCTCCAGAAAAAAAATGTCCTACTTACGCCCATTGAGCCCCCCCGAGCATATTTTTTGGCTACACCACTGCTTGCGTTATCCATAACTGCTACTGGATCAGCTGAGAGATATTTTATCATTTCACCAAGATAGTCCTCAAAAACATTCGAATTCATGTCCTCGTGGTAATCTGCCGTATTGAACGAGTGAAAGGTTAGCAAACCTTCTTTTAAAAATCCCTCTTCGCTTCTATGTGCGCCTATGGCCGACACCGAAATTGAACGTAATACACATACACAATTACTCTACATCCTTTCTGAAACAGACTATAGAAGTTAATTAGTTTAATTCGTTTAAAAGATATAATAATTGCACGTTTAATCGAAATACTCCTACCTACAACGCCTTTCTTGTTTTTATGAATAATTATTTTGTTTTTATCCTTTTAGAGTGCCACCTCACAGTCCAAACACGCAGCCAGGTTCCTAAGGCTCGCGATGGCCAGTATAATGGACATATTGAAAATTAAGCCATTTGTAGAGGTTTCCGTGGGACAACTGTTATGGGGTTACGAAGATCCACTGTTGAAGTTGGCCAAAGACGTTGTTCCTAAGGAACAGAAGTTACCATATGAAGAATTTGGACTTATGTACAATGTAAGCATAATTGTTTAAGTTACAAGTCGCGAAAGTCTGATTATGTCTTATGTACTTGGGAAGGCACCAGTTCTAACAATATAAAAGTCCGCAATGTCTGGGTTGCCCGCTCTCCACGCAGGCTTCCATAGCATCAAAATTACTCAACTTTTAATTATTTTTCAAAAATAAACTTCTTGAAAGGCATGAAGGCATTAGTTCTTTAATTTAAAATTATTTTAAATTGTTGTCAGGGCATATATCACATACTTTTTTTTAAAGTAGAGTATCCTACATGTTTATCATTTTATAATTCGTTATAAAATTCCACATATATTTTCTATAAAACATCATAAATATGTCTAATTTCAATAGTTTTTGGGATATTGACGTTTAATATAAATGGCATTTGGAGAATGGGTTTCACCTTTATGTCTTCATATTTTATTCTCCATCCAAGAGACAAACGTCCGGTTTAACATGTTAAACAGAAAAAAATGGTTTTCTGATTTAACATGTTAAACCGGAAGTTGTAACTTTGAGATAGAAAGTATAATTTTTTTTTTGGTTTAAAGTGTTATAACCGGAAGTTGGTCTCTTTGGTTAGAGAATAAAATACGAATACCGGAAGGTGCGCATTATACAATATATGCTGTTAATATAATAACCATCAATGTATAGTATAATATTGTACAGTGTCTCCGCTAAAGTTCTGTATAATATTACAAACTTTTTTATTATTAATTTTACGAAAAAAAGTTACTACTTAGAAAAAGTTTTGGTTCCTGAGAAAATAATAATAACTATCCAAATTTGAGATAGTATGTACAGGGTGAGTCAACGATAGAGTAAAGTTCATTTTCGCCTTTATCTTCAGAATTAAATAGAAATGAGAAATACAAAAGTTGTAGAGACCATTATAATGCACATTATAAAATTATGCTGGAGTATGCGGGGTGACCCAAAAAAAAACTTGGCGAATATAGGGTTATATATAACTAATTCCCCACAAAATTCTATGCTTATTTTGTAAATTTCATATGTCTAAATTTAATAGTTTCTCAGATATTGAGGTTTAAAATATGGCATTTTCAGACTTTGACAGGCTGTAACATTGGAACGGCGCATCTAAGAGAAAAATGGTTTTCACCTCCCTGTCTTAGTTTTTTATTCTCTACCC
The DNA here is from genome assembly GCA_935413205.1 of Polydrusus cervinus. NCBI lineage: Eukaryota > Metazoa > Arthropoda > Insecta > Coleoptera > Curculionidae > Polydrusus > Polydrusus cervinus. The sequence continues at coordinate 13,767,283 of OW284517.1, forward strand.
AAAGAAACCAACTTGCGATTTACCATGTTAAACAAAAATCTTGTTTTAACAACATGTTAAACCGGAAGGTATAACTTTTAGATAGAGAGTAAAAAATTAAGATAGGTAGGGTGAAAACCATTTTTCCCAAAGATGAACCGTTCCAATGTTACAGCCTGCCAAAGTCTGGAAATGCCATACTTTAAACGTCAATATTTCAAAAACTATTAATTTAGACATGTGATATTTACAAAATAAGCGTAGAATTTTGTGGGGAATCAGAAAATAATACAATATATAGGGTGTTCCATTTAAAAAACCCAAGTTATATTCGCTACGTTGTTTTGGGCCACCCAGTATACTCCAGCATAATTTTGAATGTGCACCTCAATGGTCTCTACAGCTTTTGTATTTCGAATTTTTATCAAATTCTTAAGATAAAGGAGAAAATGAACTCTATCGTTGACTCACCGTGTATATTTGAAGAAATATTAATATTGTTCTTTTATGAGAACTATAAAGAACCCGTCACCGATGCACATTTTTGGTATACGTTTAATCACACGCCTCGACGACAGTGGCGGGTTCTGGTCAAAAAATAATTACTTTAGGGAAAGTTTAATCACATTTAAAGTGCGAGAGAATAGTTGAAAAATAACGAAATTTTTCCTTATAGAAAAACGGCACTTCCAAGGACGAAGTAACGATATTCACCGGCGTAGATGACATAAAAAAACACGGCCTCATCGACAAATTTAATGGACTAACGAAATTATCTCACTACACGGAAGACCGGTGCAACGACATCACGGCCTCCGACGGTTCCATCTTTCCCCCACATTTGACGAAAAACAGCACGATTTATGTGTTTGACAAGGATTTGTGCCGAAAACTGCCTTTGGTGTAAGTACCTAAATTTATCTATAGGTAATTCTTCTAAAATTAGAAATATTTTATTTTTGTACACTTACTTTACTACAAATTCGTGTGCGTACAAGGGGATCTCGAAAACGGCAAGAGATACGAAGATGGTTAAATTGAGGCAAAGCTGCGTATTTGAGGCTTAATAATTTGGTGAAAGAAAATTCTAAATATTCCGAGTACTTTCGGTGATATCCGAAAAAACAGAAATTTTTAGTATTGGTTTTTAATTTTTTGCGCCTTTATTTTTGACTTGGGAAAAACACTTTCTCATAGCCGTTCTTTATGTTCTACAAGATGGCGTTATTAGTTTTCAAATTCGACGTTTAGTTCTTTAGATACCAACCTTAAGTCTATTTTTTTTAAATACGGACCGGGAATTTTTATTAAAGTTTTAGGGACTTCTAAGCTTTAGAAATTTAATACAATTGTCGCGTACTTTTTAGGGGTAAATTAAATTCACCCTCAAAAGGTACTTACGGGTTACGGCAACTCTTCATCGGTGAGCAGGTGGTCGTAGACAAGCGTAGCTTATTTTTTCTTAAGAGGGCGCCACTCAGTTCCAGTTTAGTATAGTGTTTTTTGAGTCTTTCAACTGAGAAGTAGACTCTGTTTTTTAAGAAAGCTTTCTTATTTGAACTTGTCTCAGCCCTTTTATTATTTATATTACCAGCTGGTAATATAAATAATAAAAGGGCTGAGATAAGTTTCAATAAAGTCATGTGTCAAGTCATTCTAATTTAAAATGAAAATAAAAAATAGAACGCCTGTGTTCTGACGTTGAAATTAAGGTCAAAAATACCTCAGAGCTTATTTATTTAATTAACCCGAAACGCTTTCTTTGGCCAAAGATACCCCCGGTTATGTACACTATGTACAGTAAATAACCTGTAAATTAAACCGGCTGAATTACGCAAGAAATATTAGCCAGAAAACATGCTTACAATAATTATCAGCCCTAGAAAAAACTAAATATTAGAAAAGAATAAAAATGTTATCGGTAAATTATGTATGAATCTGTCCAGAGGTTTAGATAATAAAAAGAAATCAACTGGCCTTAAATCCAGGTGTAAGAGGTTGTTCCACGTACAGATCCAACTAGCTGTGGTCCTTGAATTGACGATAGCCCTCCAATGGTCAATGGGGGATGTACTATGGTCACTGGATCTCCGAACAGTTGTTTTTCCATCCTGATTAGTTATTGCATATGGGCCAAAATCCAGAGAAAATGTAAAATGCGTTTTCAGGCATGAAAAGTGATGAACGTACAAATTACGTGGGAATGGGCCCCTTAATACGACCCTGTAAACAACACAAAAATGACCAAATGCCCAAAATCAGAAAGAAAATTTTAATTAGCTTACCTCTTGTCTGAGGGAAACACAATCTAAAGGCACATGGCTTTGTTGCAAATAGATAGGGAGTTATTAACGTAATAAATAAAAGAAAAATAATAAAAGTAAACTTTTAGTGTGTTTTAAGCATTTTCCACGTTTTACTATAAAAATTTGGTACGTCAATTTGCACCGATATCAAAATGAGAGAATCAATTCCACGCATCGAACCATAATCGTACCTGACCGACGCCATACGGCTGATCAGAAAATTGTATGGTGGCGAATGCGCCAGAATAATAACAAAATTTACAGAAAAATATAAGAAACCGTGGCGTTAAATTTATAAACGCTACACAATTTAAAGGTTTTGGAAATTTTAACGGGTTGTCATCTAATCACACATTTTTTCAAATTATCTTTTTATATCATTACGGTCCTCAACACTAAGAGTTAAACCAAAAAAAAAAGATTTCTGATTTGAAAAATCCGTTCATTTTTACTCAAAAAGGCCTGATATTTGATATTTTGTAAGAGAAATGACCAAAAGTCTCGGCCTCAAATATTTTTCTGTCTGTTTATTTTTGTACATGTTTCGCCAGAAATTGGCATGATCAGACCGTATTTAAACAATAAAAACAAATTTAAAATTGCTTTTGAAACAAACTTAAGCGCATCATAGTAATATGACTAGACTAACACTCCAGTTACCTTTTCTTTACTCGGAAGCATTAATTTTTTTCTGTATTCCAGTATTTCGGTCTAGGTTTAAGGCAAAAGCTATAGGACTTGATGATGTTAAATTAATAAGATAAATAATACTAATAAAAAATAGAATTACTTCTCATGCCTTAGAAACTTACGTACTTTCCAGAGTATTGATAACTTTTGGTAACTCATTTTGAAATAAAACGGCCTAAACGCCATAAATTCCTGTAATGTAATTTTAATATTTCAGTTATCCTAAAAATAACTGCCAGGGCCGTAATAGTAAAGAAAGTATAATGATATGATATTTGACGACAAAACGTTAAAATTTTAAAAACATTTATATTGTATTAAATTTCCAAAGCATATAAGTATCTAAAAATATTTTTAAAATTCCAGGTCCGTGTTTAAAAAAATTGACTTGAAGATGGTATCTAAAGAGCAAAACGTCCAATTTAAAAACTAATTACGCCATCTTGTATAACATAGAGAACGGCTATGAGAAAGTGTTTTTTGTTTTTCTCCCTAGTCAAAAATAAAGGCGCAAAAAATTTAAAACCAAAACTAAAAATTTCGGTTTTTTTTCGGATATCTCTGAAGGTATTTGAAATATTTAGAATTTGCTTTCACCAATATATTAAGCCCCAAAATACGCAACTTTGCCTCAATTTAACCATCTTCGTATCTCTTGCCGTTTTCGAGATCCCCTTGTACGCACACGAATTTGTAGCACCCTGTATAATCCCAATTAAGAATCATTATTTGTTTTAAGTAATTAAAAAATAAAACATTTAATTACAAGCAATAATTACAGCTGTATTAACTAAGTCCGAATTTTATAGTCCTCTTAAACTTAAATTTAAACCTAGGGTTAAACCGAAGAATAATTCTAAAATCGTAAAAATGTCGGAAATATTCGGTCGAGTAATCAACCTGGTCATAACTCGCTGTTATATGGGAAGAAATAATACTTTACCTTCACTAAGATATATTTGATGAGAAAAACTTTTTTAATGTACCTACTCTACATATTTCGATATTCACCTTAAGGAGAAGTATAGCTTATGTTGAAATAAATAATAGGAAATTGTAAGTGACACCCACATAGAGCTTTCTAAGGAGATTATTTATTAAAGAAAAATGATGAAGAACTTCCATAAAAGTCGGGCAGAAAACATACTACCAAGTCCTGAAGATAAAGGTGGGAGATTGGTCAATAAAGGGTAGGTACCTTCAACTGACGAAGATGAGAAATTTTAAATGAGAATGTTATGAGATTGAGCAGGAAAATTCATTGGTGGAAAAGTATATCACTAAAAGTTTGCCAAACGCTGCAAAATTGGAGGAATATGTGCTGGTATCCAATTTGGCACCGTTGGGAAACTTTAAGTGATATATTTTTTTACCAATGAATTTTACTGCTCAATCTCAAAACATTCTCATTTAACATTTCTCAATAGGCGGTTATCCGAATCACCATGTTATTTTTCTCCAGATATTTAGAAAATAACAGCGTGAGCCGGCTGCGAGGAATCGCGTGCCGGCCCACCGCAATTTGAAACATTTTTCAATAAGAATAACTGATAACTGCTTTGGATAATATGCAATCACATATAGCGATTGTTATATCTTTATAACAAGTTATTTCTAACAGTGGCGGCTCGTCAGACGAAGTAGGTGGCTTCACAAAAAAAAAATTAAACCAGGAGGAAAGTTTTTCGACAATAATAAATATTAATGTACCAATACAGCTACCATTTTAGCCCTTAAAAAATAATTATGTTCGATTTAATAATATTAATTTAATCAGAATGTAGCTCAACATGAGTTTGATATTCACCGGTGCTATGGTTACGTGACATCAGTCATCTTCCAGCCATGCTAGAATACAAAACTAGCATAAAGAGGGGAGAAGGAAGATCAACATGCCTTTACAAAAACACAGACTGGATGAGATACAGACAAATACTAAATGACACCACAGAAATAACGAACAACATAACAACGGTGACAAAAAACATACAAAACGCCAGAAACAGGACGGCCACAAAAATAAAAATTGAGTCAAACGAAACGAAATTACCACCAGACATACAAGACTTAATAAAACGTAAAAACCAAATAAGAAAAAGGTGGCAAAGACTCAGACAAATACAAGACCGAATACAAACTGACCAACTATAGGAAGAAATAAGACAAAGAATACAAGACCACAAAAACCAGACATGGACTGTGTAACGGTTTTATTTTCTAACCCTAAATTATAATCTAATAATTATTAAATATTATACACTTACCCAGTCCTTCACAATTTAGTTGCTAAAATAAAACAATTCGTCCCTACTATAATACTTCAATATATTTTGACTATCTTGTAAGCTTACAGTTAGTGGTTAATGACTAGCACTGCCTTCTGACTGTCCCAGCTTCTTGGCTCCCTTGTGTACCTAAAAATAATTGGTTCATTGAATATTATTAAATAAAGTAATGGTAGTACAGGTCAGTTATACAATTGAGAGTTTAGAGATACGGTTATAGTAAATGTGTTAATGATTAAGCCTAATCTACCTGATGTGTAGTAGTACGGAACACTATCCTAAGTTCAGTGTTCATCACTAGTCCAAGGAAAGCCTTAGTGTTCTTATGATTTCTTAGAAGCTTCTTAAGCCCTTGTCTTAGTAAATGCAATAGTAGTATCGGCCACTAAAATCATGATACAGTACATCAGCAAAACAATAATGGACACTTTGTGGTGAAAAGTAAGAGGTCATTAATCTAGTAAAATACCTTACTGTTTTCTTAAGTAAAGACACTATGTAGTCTAAGTTGAACATGAATTAGCGAGTAAAGTAAAAATAAAATGTAATGTTATTGTTTTGGGAAAAATTACTAAAATGTCAAAACCTAGTGTCAAAGTTTGTTGGTTAGTCAGCCAAAAATCCCTAGAAATACCGACGCCGAATTTGCCGCCTTTTTCGAGACAGAAAAACTACAGTGGGGATATAGCTTTTATGCAGTGTGCATCTAAAGGTCCCAGTTGTGCAATTTTTGCAGATTTTTATAAGGAAGTATTGAGTCCGTGTTGGTAGATGGGTAGCAAATTGCTTTTTGTACCCACATAGTCGAATGTGACAATTTTCCTACCAACAAAATGGTATAAGCTTGGCTTCCTGATTTTCTAGTCGAACAAAAGGCCACACAAGATCTCCGGTAAGTCCCTTCTTTATATTTTATTTCCAAACAAGACAAGTATCAGTAAGTGTATCTTTAAAATAATATTCAAATGCTTACCTTTTATAATCTGATGATTTCTAACATACAGTTTTGTCGTAGGCCTTCCTTCTTTCTTTCTTCCTTTTTTGGTTTCTATTTCTTCTATCTTCTATTGTCTACTCCAATTTACGTTCTACACTGGTGCTCCATGAAGTTCCATACTTCATCATCTGCTATGAGTCCTCAAACAGTCACAGAATTCCACACCTGACTGTTATGTGTCCGGCTTATTAGAGAAGCAGCTACCTGTGACCAGCCCTTGCAGTGTTCGGTATCCTGCCATACCTGGGGTATTTTCGATGAACCTGGTCCACTTCTCAAGCCTCCAGCTAACAGGTTTTATGTGTTTGTGATGTCCTAATTTTAATACATCTTCATAATGTCACGCTAAGGCCTCGGTCAATTAATTAAAGTTACTGTTTCACTATATTAATCATTATTACGCACTAACCCACTTTGTAGGATATATATATCCACTCACAATAATGTGTAATTACGGCTAGAGTATATCACTAATAGTGTTATACCTACAAGGTATTCAGTCTATGTAAGGCACAACACGTGTAAATCGGAGTGAAATAGGCCTATTTGAACCGAGTCAGTTGTATTTGGTTATCATACCGTTTTAATAATGTATTAAGCACACAATTAATTGAATCTATCCTAATAACTTTAGCATTTATGATTTAGGCCACACTTTAACTTAAACTACCTAACCTATATTTCTCTGGATTTCAATGATTTCATTTCTATCTGTTTTCGAAACCGGTATCCACAGAACACGAACAAAGAGAAAAGTTATTAACGTGTTAAATGATAGATGCCGCTGTGACTTTTAGGGCGATGCTAACACCGAGAAGCGGAGTGGGATGAACTAATTAGGGCGGAAGGGGGGTAGGGGAAACCACCTTATGTTTTTATTTTTTGAAGGTTAAATTAATATTTTGAAATTTAAAATTTGTAATAAATTTTTTTTTATTAATTACGTTTTTATTACTAATAAATACAATTTGCACTGCACGATTCGTAATAACAACGTATTTTTATAAAAAATTATTTAAAACAAATTTTAAATGTCAAAATATTAATTAACCTCGATAACAAATATTATATATATTATTTTTAGGAAAACAATCAATAATACAACGTTTTTATTGCACAAAATCATTAAATTTATATAAAATAGTCTTTAAGGAACGCCTTTGAAGTATTCCTTAATCTCTACAAAAGCAGAGGCCAAGGAACCCTGCGTCAAAGTGTTCTCAAGATACTACATACCACCCTCGACAAACACCCACAGCATAAATAAATTTATTAACAAAATAAATAACTGAGATCACACATCTATGGTACACAAATAAGTTTAGGGTCATAATAATTATTAAAGTTCAGAATTTAGAGAATGATAGGTCGAGATCCAGTACCAGTGAAGATCAATAAATCAGGTGGAGGTCAGTATCCGTGAGGGGCATCTTCAAGTTCAGGTCTAAATCCAGTGGCGGTTGGTTAACATCACGTTCATCAACATTCTGAAGGATTTATCATGAAACAAGAGAACAGCGACAGAGTCTAATATTGGCAAATTATTTCTCTTACCACTAGTTAACACACATATCAGGTACAAAGTCAAAAAAGGGGCAAAGAAAGAAGAATTTATGTAACTTTTAAGATTTTATTGTTTATTTTGCTTTTACAAAAACTTTTGTATATTTAAGTGACGAACTTATATAGACTACCTTGGTTATTTTGTTCACTTAAATTCTTGTGAATCCTTAAATAGACAGTCAGCTTGATAATATCAATAGTTATATAATGTTGCTGGCAAAAATTGGGTAATGTACTACCTATCCCTAATATGTTTAATAACATCGAGCCTTTTTTTTAACCTCGATAAGAAGCTGACTGAAGTTTTCAATAAGAAATTTGATATATTATGAAAATAGATGTTTTTTAAATCGGCCATTATTTCTTGCAGAGAAAGTAGTAAAAGTAAAGTAAAAATTTGAACAAATTGTTTTGAAATTTAGGGTCGTTGACCTTAACGATAGAAAATAATTGAAACTGTTTTCAGATTATTTTTCTTAAATATAATAATATAACTTCTTACCCAGACATGCAATAAGACTTTCTTTTGCATTTTCAAAGCACGATCTTGAGATATTTTTAATAAAAACCCAAAATAATTTCTTAACAAGCCATGTCATATAAAATAACAAAACCAAACACAAGACACAAGGAAAAAGGTGGTTAAGAAGTGGAGCAACGTGATTGGTTGCTATTCAAATATGTATTTTGATTTGAGCCAATCTCTTTCATATCCTAAAACGGCAGACATCTTTTGAAGTGGCAGACAAGTGACATTGACATAACTGACTGATGCGATATTCCGCATCCAAGTTTCATACCCCTGCCGGTATCTGACACGGCCGTCAACTTTTAAAAGGTCGTTGGAGTCAGATCGCACAGAGAAAGGTTAGACAGTTTCGGGTGCTTCCACTCTGGGGCCCCAATGAATAGCTTTCTTAGACTAAGGATAATTTATTGATATTCATATGCCTTTTTAGGTACCTTTAACAACAGGTATAACACCTGTTATATTTTTGGGTATTTGTTGTGGCGATTAAAACGAATTGTTTTGAATTTGTGTTTTCCTTTAAATATTTTCCTGTTTTCGCTATACAACCAATCACTGCCTTGACCATAAGGGCCACAAAGCAGGTGGCGCTTTTAATTTGTTGTTTAGGTAATTTAACCCACACCACTCTCCGCTGAGGAGCTAGTCGGCGCCCTAAAAGGCAGTGATTATAAGGTAACCTAGTTCAGAATTACATTGCAGAGATATCGGCCGTCTTCTTAATAAAAATAAACCCAACTAAAACATCTCATTTTATCTTACAAAAGAAAATATATTACAAAATGGCGCCTTGCAACGGGTAATAATAATTGTTATAATATAAGTGATATTTACTGTCTCTCCTTGACTTTTTTTTTTTTTAATTTTTCATTAAAGCTACCATATACATACCAGGTATATGTTTAATGTGTACATTATGCCTTACTCATAAGTTGAGGTAGTATCTTTTGTGTATGCTTTTTCGGTATATACAGTTACTAGGGCTGGTGTCATACAGTGGCACTTGTATTTTTTTATATTAATTTTTTTTTATATTAAATTTCTTTTCAGCATTAATGAGTTTGCTTCAAACTTTAATGTATTTATTACTTTTGCGTCCATTATTGGTATTGTCAGGTGTACTGTTGCTGTAAAAAGTATAATTTCGCTAAACTACTTAACGTTTAATTTTCTGGTAGCTAAATTTTTTTAAATTTTATTTTCGTTTAGGTTTGAAAATGTGCAACAAATATTATTGAATATTGTTGTGACTAAAGTTTTTTTATATAGGTAACCGCGTATTCTAAGGTAATTCGAATATTTTTTTTCTTTTTTTGTTTTTGTAGGGGTCGGGTGTGTATGTCAAATCTAGACACACACAAACATTAATTATTTAAGATTTCTTTTCATTTTTTTTTATTTTGATAAATTTAGACCAGTAAGCATTCTTGCTCTATTTAGCTTGATCTTAGAGTGAGTTTTGGTCGATTTAACGTTAAATATTAAATTTTTAAACTTATAAGTAAAAGTATCTAGTGATATTATTTAACATGGAGGTCAATCTATTGAGTTCAGAAGAAATTCGTTACGAACTAGAGATTAGAAATATTCCTGTTCAGGGTACTTTTCCACAGAGAAGAGCAACTCTCAGAGATGCATTGCGTAGTGAGCGTGAAGGACTTGTCGATCCTCCCCAAAGTACTGGTTTTGATTCGATTAGCGAGCTTTGTATGTGTCGAGCTAAATTATATGCTTTGTCTAGGGATATAACCCATATAAACGAGCAGAATCGCGATAGTGAAGTTTATAGGATTAAGACCATATTAGTTCATTTAAGGTTAAGATTAGCGCGTATTCAAACACTCGATAATTCCGAACATGACCGAAAACAAAAACTTTTGTTACGATGTGAGGAGTTGTCGAACCAACTTAATTTTGAAGACAATCCTATAAGATCTACACTTCCAGCCACAATTCATACTGCAGTATCGCACTCCCGTAGTACTAGTTTGTTGGATTTAGACAATCCTAACCTTACTAATGAGGTGTTACCTCCTGAAGTTGTTCACTCTAATTCGAGGGTTATCACAGTACATGATATTGATGATAGGTTATTGGCGGACGAAGATCTCGAGCGAGATGCAAATCATCCTTTGCAAGCTTCCGATTTAGTTAATCAGGCTCAGCCCAATCCAAATCCTTTAGCTTCTTCTACCAATAATCCAATTGATCTCTTTAATCCCCATAATTCTGTACATAGTCCCCCTCAACGTCGAATAATTCATGTACCGTCCCGTCTAAGATTCGATAACTCTACTTTGGAGCACTCAAGACCAGAACCTGTTGACGTCCATCATCAAATTCGTACTGATAGAATTTCAGCTGGTCTTGCGGCACAGAGAAATTTAACTTCCCTACCGACAACCTCGGAACATTTGGAAAACTTACCGAGACGTTTAGTAAATCTTAGTCCCCCTGTTGGTACTGTCTCCGATAACATTCCCAATCATCGCCCTATGTTACCTCGAAATTTAAATTCAAGTTTCACTGACCGACAGCCTATGGCCGACGTCTTGGAGCGACCCCATATTATAGATCAGACTTCGTCTCGATCAGCCCCTGTAAATACTTTGTTCACGCCTCATGGTCCCCAGACTGTGAGACATCGCTCCAATCCTGTTAATACTCCTATAGGACGATTAGGATCATCTCACCCACATACTTCTGAACAACTGATCCAACAAGAAGATTTTCCAGGTCCGATTCATCATGACAATCCTATTCATCGTGCCTATCCTGATGCTACTCAAGCATCTAGGAGACTTTCTCATTCAGGATCTCATGTTCGATTCGCTGATGAAGTTCCCGATTTTTCTTTAGCAGCTGAAGCAAATTCTACCCATAGAGATACTACATTGGGATACTCAGATCCATATGTGGATATGGGAGAAAAGCTTCATAATTTCCAATTTTCTCCATTGCGTGGTCCTCAGCGCGAACCTTCTGTTCGTTATGAACCAGTCCCTCAGTTCTACGATGTTAGTCGCTGGAATCTGAAATATGATGGCCAGTCAAGTGTGAATGATTTCTTAGAACGAGTAGAAGAAATTCGATTATCTCGAGGTGTAGCGAAGGAACAATTATTACGTTCCGCACCAGAATTATTTACAAAGGACGCCCTTCTATGGTACAGAACGAGTGACTTCTCTAGTTGGGACGATCTCGTATACCAACTAAAGGAATCCTTCCAGCCTTTTGATTTTGTTCCTGATGATGGGTGTTGCTACACCCGAAACATGTAGAACATCTACCCACTTCTAACTTTTTGTTTAATAAACCAGTGGAGAAAGACTTTATGTTTTTTATTTTATTTCTATAAATTAACTCCACTTTAAGAATGGACTACTTCTTCAAAATTAAAGGAGCCGGTCAGGCCTTTCTAGTCCGTGAATACAAGGAAATCCTGCTCAAGAGAAAGTTGGTGGAACTGGACATATGGTTCAACAACGAGTGCATTCGAAGGAACCTACAGCCGAGATACATCTCCCTTAGAACCCACATCAATTCTTCATCTTCAAGGAAAGCTATCCAGGCAGCAGTCAAGGTTTGGCTAAAGGAAGAGATCAAAAAACAGTATTTCAAACTTAATCTTATTAATCTAAAACTTAAATCTCTTTTCTACGAATTAAATTATATTCTACACCCAGCTCAATGGGACTCCTTGTGTCTTTCTCTTAACAATTATGTCTATGATCAAAAAACTATTAAATTCCAACGTCTTCAAACTAAACTAAACAATCTAAGTTACCATCAAGATAAAAAACTCAATCTTTCCTTTAACTACAATTCTAATAATACAAACAATATTTTTAATTCTACTTTTGTCAATGAATCAAATAATTCTACCACTAATAACATTAGTTTTGATGATACAATTTTTAATTCAGAATTTAACATTGATCCTTCAAAAAATATCAGCAATGATGGTTTCAAGTTTAATGATAGAACCCTCAACCTGAGTGACACTCGTTTCGATGAGCACGAGTTGAGGTTACTCAATATGGGTCTCAAGTTTAATTTCCATTTTCAACCTAAAATCAAAGACCTTGAGACCATTGCTGTTGATTGCGAAAACATAATATCTAATACTTACGAAACTACAAAGAAGGACACATTGAGATCCCTCTGTACTACATCTCTTAATCAATTTTATAATAATATTAATATTCCTCAGCCGAACAATGCAAGTGAGTTTAGAGCACTTAAATCATTGAAATCCAAAATCATTGATAATAATTTGGTTGTGTCTAAGGCCGATAAGGGCAATTGTTTGGTAATCCTGGAGAGACCACTTTATGTTGATAAGGTCGATAATTTCCTTTCCTCTGATGATTTTTCGCTGCTACAATATAACCCAACTGATAAGTTCATTCAACTATTTAAAACTACTTTAAAGAAAGTCAACAATACTCTTATCTTCTTCAATACTAACAAATTTAAACTCACACCTATCAACCCATCAACCCCTTTGCTCTATGGTCTCCCCAAGATTCATAAACAGAACATCCCTGTCCGACCTGTGGTGTCGTATTGTGGTTCACCGTGCCACAAATTGAGTGTTTGGCTTAACCATATATTACTAGATCTGACTAAATTTAAAAGTTCTTTTTCTGTCAAAAATTCTTCAGACCTTTCTAAAGACCTTCTAAATCTACACATCCCTGACTCCTCTTTACTTGTTTCTTTTGACGTTGCTAATTTATTCCCAAGTATACCCGCTAATGACTGTATTAACTTAATTAAAACCCTACTAACCGATAACACCGATCTAGAACCTGAACATGTAGAAGGCCTTTGCACTCTAGTAGACTTAGTTCTTAAACAAAATTTTTTCCAATTCAACAACAAATTCTATAAACAGGTTACTGGACTAGCTATGGGCTCAGCTCTTTCCCCTCTGTTAGCAGAGGTTTTCATGTCTTTCATTGAATCCAAAATACAGTCTCACTCCCTTTTTAAACACATATTTTTTATTAAACGATACGTGGATGACATTTTTGCTATATTTACTGGTACTGAAGAAGATCTTAACTCTTTCATCCATTTCCTCAATTCTATACACCCCAACATCAATTTTACTTTTGAAATGGAAGTTGATGGTTCTATCCCTTTTCTGGACCTAAAACTAACAAAGTTAAATAATAAAATTAATTTTTCTATCTATCATAAACCCACCAGTACAGACTCCATTATCCCATATAATTCTAACCACCCACACAATCAAAAATTTGCTTCTTTTCACTCTTTTTTTTCCAGACTTTTTTCTATCCCCTTGGGCACTGAAGAATTTGAAACTGAATTAAACTTAATTAAACAAATAGGTATTAACAATAACTTCCCTTTAAATTTGATCAATAAAATATATTATAAACATTTAAACAAATACATTAACCAAAACCTTATATCTAAAGACACAACCCCCAAGAAATACTTTTCCCTCCCATTTTGGGGCCCCATTTCTTACAAACTTAAGAATGTTTTTAAACCTTTCAATATTAATATAGCTTTTAAAACACAACACTCTTTAAAGCGTTTCCTTGGTAACACTAAGGACCCTATACCTTCCTCCGATAGGTCTGGTGTCTATAGCTTGCATTGTTCGACCGAGGGCTGTTCTGCTGTGTACATCGGCCAAACAGGACGTAAGTTCTCAACCCGAATTAAGGAACACTGTAAAGAAATAGAGAAGGCTCAAAATCTTAATCTTTCACCTTCTAAAATTAAATCTAATTTCTCTAGACACATACATATCAATAAACATAATTTTATTCAGGACTCTCATACTGAATACATTCATTTTTGTAATAAGGGTAACAAACTTGATCTGTTAGAAATTCTTGAAATTAACAAAACCTTAAACAATAATAATATTATTTGCTTAAATGACCAACTTCAACATGGTGCCACTCAATTCTTTAACTCTCTCAATTTTGAATAATCAAACTTACCCTTCTCTATGTCTAACGTTCCTTTTTCGGTCCTTTTACTTTATTTTATTTTTTATTTTCAAAAATAATTTTTCTAACCATACTTTTATTTAACCCAGCCTTCAGCTATAATTTTTGTTTTACAGTTACCTCATATACCTATTTCAACCCTCCATTCGTAGATGTCGCGGTTGATGTTTTAGATTTCTACCCTTCAATGCTTCATATTATAGTTTTCTTCTAACTTTAACTTTTAAATAATTTTAAACTTTCCCAATAGAGGTCACCAAAATGTACAATGCTTTTGTTTGTGTAAGTGGTGACAGGGAATTTTTAATGTTTTATTTTTCTTTCTTTTTAACATTTGCTATGAATTTTGGGGTTGAATTGTATTTCACTTTGCTGTGGTATTTACCCTTTTTATCTTATTGAACCTAGATTGAGCTCTTCCCGTCATGTTATTATTTAATATATTCCTTCAAATTACCCGCTAAAATATATGTCATTTCCCCACCTTGAAGATCTGTGTCAAGTGACGAATCACTGGTTCAAGTTCAAGTTCAAATTCTTTTCCGTTTTGACCTCGTGCCTAATACAAGGTTCAAAAGTACTCCGACTCTCCAGTCTTTTTTATTTCCTTTTTTAAAAGTTTAATTTTGGTTATGTTAAAATTAACGACCACTGGGGTTCCAGCCCTTTCGGGCTTGTTCCCCTAAATAAGAATTTTCTTTAAAAATTTTTTAAAAATTTTATTCTTCTATTTTTCGGCTATGAACTAAGGTAAGTCCCCGTTTTTGTGCATATAAAAGAGATTTTACTAGTGAATTATTAAAATAATCATTTCAATGTATTTTATTCAACATTTTCTTTTATTCTTTACAGATTTTACATCAGTTCTATGCCTTTTACTTCTCTTAACTAAAATATTTTATTTTTCCCTTAAAAAGAGGGCTAAATTAATAAATTTTCTTTCTCTCCACGGTTCCCGTGATGAGGGTTCTTGACCTGTGAGTCTCCATTTTCACATTTCTTAAAAAAATTTCTTTCTCTTTGCCCAAACGGGCCTCTTCTTACCACTGTTACCTGTTGCCCATGGTCAGTGTTAAGACTTAAATATGTCAATTTTCTTTTAATCACTATCCCATTTTTAAACATTTAATCTTCCATGGCTCGATGAGAGCTCCATCGAGGTTCACTATCACTCACCATTTACGTCTGTTCCTTTCTATGAATTTTTCTCTTTATATTTTGTTCCTGATGATGGGTGTTGCTACACCCGAAACATGTAGAACATCTACCCACTTCTAACTTTTTGTTTAATAAACCAGTGGAGAAAGACTTTATGTTTTTTATTTTATTTCTATAAATTAACTCCACTTTAAGAATGGACTACTTCTTCAAAAAAGTGTTAAGTTTTGTGGTAGCTATGGAGAATCTGTTTCGTAAATTACCAGTTTTGCCCGCAGAGTCGAATCGTCTTCAAATTGTGAGACGAAACTTATTACCATATATTCAGTCCCGTCTGTCTACACAACACATTTCTTCCCTTCAAGAGCTGCTTAGACTTGGTCGTGTGATCGAAGAAACCGAAGCTCGTATTCGTCGTTTTGCCCCACCACCAACTAATTATCGACATCTTGTAGAGCCAGCATTGGCCTACCATAAACCGACTTACCCTGTCGCTGAAATCGACATTTCCCCGATTTCTAGTGTCTGCCCTCAAAATCAGATTGCTGAAAATTCAGATTTCCCGAACCTAGACGCAATTTCATCTACCATTTTATGTTGGAACTGCCGACAATCCGGCCATGGTTTTAAACAGTGTGATAAGCCCCGTCGTCGATTTTGTTATCGCTGTGGTAAAGCCGACGCTACCACAAGAACATGTCCTGATTGTTCAAAAAACGTAAATCAGGGAAGGCTACCTTAAGATCGTGGTCTTTCCCTTCCTCAATTCAAGAAGAGGTAGCCAAGAACAAAATTATTCTTGACTACATCTTGTCTTCTGCTAAAGGAGATTCTCGTCCATTCCTCGAAGTCTCGATTTATGGAAAAACTTTTAAAGGTCTTTTAGACAGTGGTTCTTCTAGGACCATTATAGGTCATTCCGGGTGGCAAATTATTCAGCCCTTATGTAAATTAGATTCAACCGTAACGGTGAATTGTACGGTGGCAAACGGGCAAACTTGTCAATCTTTAGGTGCAGTACAGTTACCAATTCGTCTCCGCGATAAACTTGTTATTATCGAGACGTTAGTTATTCCATCCCTTCCACATAATCTTATCCTTGGTGTAGATTTTTGGTCAGAAATGAACATAATTCCGGATCTTCATTCTGGTGAGTGGTCTTTTGGCACCGAACCACTTAGTCGACCCAGTCCACAAATTTTCGCTATACATTCTATTGACTCGTTAACTCCCGAGCAGCGAAAAGTTTTGGAAACTTTCGTTGATACTTCTTTCTCGAATATGGGAGATAAGTTGGGTTGTACTAATTTGGTGGAGCTCGTGATTAAAACCGAATCTACTCCAATAAAGCAGCGGTATTATCCTTTATCCCCCGCTTTGCAAAGAGAAGTTAACGTCGAATTAGAACAAATGTTGACAGATGGAATAGTTGAGCCGTCTGAGTCTCCATGGTCATCGCCGATTGTTATGGTGAAGAAAAAGTCTGGTGGCTGGCGATTCTGTGTGGATTACCGTGCTCTTAATAAAGCTACTGTTCCGGATGCCTATCCAATTCCTTTTGTGTCTTCCACATTAGATAAGTTGCGCGACGCAAAATATCTTAGTACATTAGATATAAAGTCCGCCTACTGGCAAATCCCGATTGCTAGAGAGTCTAGGCCTCTAACAGCATTTACGGTACCGAATCGTGGTCTCTTCCAGTTTAAGAGAATGCCTTTTGGTCTGACGAATGCCCCTGCGGTATTTCAACGTTTAATTGATAGAGTCATTGGTGTTGACTTGGAGAAGTTTGTGTTTGTTTACCTTGACGATGTCATTATATGCACCCCAACTTTTGAGGAGCATATACGAGTTCTACGTGAAGTTATTCTGCGTATCACGCGCTCCGGTTTAACTCTAAACCGTGAGAAGTGTAATTTTTGTAAACCAGAACTTAAGTACCTCGGATATGTAATCAATGCTTCAGGTCTCCTTGTCGATCCCGAAAAGGTTGACGCAATTCTACGAATCCCCACACCTAAAAGCGTAACCGAGATAAGACGAGTCGTAGGTGTAGCTTCTTGGTATCGTAGGTTCGTTCCTAATTTTTCATCTTTATTAGCCCCCTTGACAGCTTTAACAAGGAAAAACGTAAAATTTGTTTGGAGCTCAGAATGTGAAGCGGCCTTTAAGTCTGTAAAGGAGCATCTAGTTAAGGCACCAATTTTATCGTGCCCAAATTTTGAGAAACCCTTTATTGTACAGTGTGATGCGTCTGATTTTGGCTTAGGAGCCGTCCTGTCACAAAGCGAAGATGGCGAAGAACATGTTATCGCGTATCTGAGTCGCTCTCTCAATAAAAATGAAAGGAAATACACCACTACAGAAAAGGAATGCTTGGCTGTCCTGTTCGCCATCGAAAAACTTCGTCCCTATCTTGAAGGAACAAAATTTACAGTAATTACAGATCATTATAGCCTAAAGTGGCTAAATTCTATTAAGGATCCTGTTGGTCGAGTTGCTCGTTGGGCAATAAGGTTACAACAGTATGATTTCGAGATTATACATCGTAAAGGAAAGGAACATGTTGTACCAAATGCACTATCCCGATCTGTCCCCGTCGTGGACACCATCACTGATCAGAGTGTCACACCGACTACTGTTGATCGTGCTTCTCTAAAGGATCGTTGGTATCTGGGTATGATACAAAAAATCAGAAATGACCCCTCCAAATATCCTCTTTGGTGGGTTGATAATGGCAAACTTTTTAAAAGATCAAGGCAACCTTATCCTTCACTTGCCGATTCAGATAATTCTTGGTTAATCGTGGTTCCTCGCGAAGAGCGATCTTCAATTATTCGGGAGCACCATGATCCCCCCACATGTGGACATCTGGGAATTTATAAGACTTTAGCCAGAATTTCAGGGCAGTATTATTGGCCAAGTATGAGAACTGACGTGGCTAGATACATTAAACGCTGTAGAATCTGTCTACAAACTAAGCCACTTCAACAAGCTCCTGCTGGTCAAATGCTTAGTGTCCAACCAACCTGTTCACGTCCTTTTCAGGTTATCAGTGCTGATATTGTTGGTCCTCTTCCTCGTTCGGCTTCTGGACATTCTTATATTCTTTCTGTGTGTGATGTGTTTAGTAAATTTTCTTTATTCTTTCCCCTTCGTGCAGCTACTGCTCAAAACATTGTTCGGTGGTTAGAGAACTATGTTATTCTAATTTTCGGAGCAGAGACAATTATAGTGGATAATGGAACACCGTTCCGCAGTAAGTTGTTTGAGGACACTATGAGTCAGTACGGTATTAAGATACGTCATACCGCAAACTATCATCCTCAAGCCAACCCTGTTGAGCGTGTTCATCGTGTTCTTAAGACCATTATTTCAAGTTACGTATCAGATGACCATCGACAGTGGGACAAATTCATTGCAAAAGCAGGTTTTGCAATTCGTTCAGCTAAACATGAAGTTACCGGTCTAACTCCTAATTTTGTGGTTTTTGGTCGTGAGGCCCGATTGCCTCGTGAGTCCTGTCCTCCTTCTGACGACCCTACCGATTTTGACCCTATTTCCCGATCCGAGACAATAAGTAAAATGTTTGTGGACATCCAAAAGAAACTTCAACAGGCTTATGAAAGGACTCGTCATACGTATAATTTAAGAAGACGAGATGAGCGATTTCAACTTAACCAACAGGTTTGGAAGAAAAACTATTTTCTTTCGGATAAGGCACAACATTTTACAGCTAAGTTAGCTCCAAAATTTTCAGGGCCATATGCCATATCGAAGGTATTATCGCCCTGGACATATGAACTTACCGACCCAAATGGTCGAAATCTTGGTGTCTGGCACGCCAAGGATCTCAAAGCTCATCCCCCCGATGATTCTTCAGAATCGTAATTTTCTGCCCTTGTGTAAATATTCCCAAAGGAAAAAAAAATTGTAAATTTTTTTTTTGTGAGGAAAGGGAGGTGTGTAACGGTTTTATTTTCTAGCCCTAAATTATAATCTAATAATTATTAAATATTATACACTTACCCAGTCCTTCACAATTTAGTTGCTAAAATAAAACAATTCGTCCCTACTATAATACTTCAATATATTTTGACTATCTTGTAAGCTTACAGTTAGTGGTTAATGACTAGCACTGCCTTCTGACTGTCCCAGCTTCTTGGCTCCCTTGTGTACCTAAAAATAATTGGTTCATTGAATATTATTAAATAAAGTAATGGTAGTACAGGTCAGTTATACAATTGAGAGTTTAGAGATACGGTTATAGTAAATGTGTTAATGATTAAGCCTAATCTACCTGATGTGTAGTAGTACGGAACACTATCCTAAGTTCAGTGTTCATCACTAGTCCAAGGAAAGCCTTAGTGTTCTTATGATTTCTTAGAAGCTTCTTAAGCCCTTGTCTTAGTAAATGCAATAGTAGTATCGGCCACTAAAATCATGATACAGTACATCAGCAAAACAATAATGGACACTTTGTGGTGAAAAGTAAGAGGTCATTAATCTAGTAAAATACCTTACTGTTTTCTTAAGTAAAGACACTATGTAGTCTAAGTTGAACATGAATTAGCGAGTAAAGTAAAAATAAAATGTAATGTTATTGTTTTGGGAAAAATTACTAAAATGTCAAAACCTAGTGTCAAAGTTTGTTGGTTAGTCAGCCAAAAATCCCTAGAAATACCGACGCCGAATTTGCCGCCTTTTTCGAGACAGAAAAACTACAGTGGGGATATAGCTTTTATGCAGTGTGCATCTAAAGGTCCCAGTTGTGCAATTTTTGCAGATTTTTATAAGGAAGTATTGAGTCCGTGTTGGTAGATGGGTAGCAAATTGCTTTTTGTACCCACATAGTCGAATGTGACAATTTTCCTACCAACAAAATGGTATAAGCTTGGCTTCCTGATTTTCTAGTCGAACAAAAGGCCACACAAGATCTCCGGTAAGTCCCTTCTTTATATTTTATTTCCAAACAAGACAAGTATCAGTAAGTGTATCTTTAAAATAATATTCAAATGCTTACCTTTTATAATCTGATGATTTCTAACATACAGTTTTGTCGTAGGCCTTCCTTCTTTCTTTCTTCCTTTTTTGGTTTCTATTTCTTCTATCTTCTATTGTCTACTCCAATTTACGTTCTACACTGGTGCTCCATGAAGTTCCATACTTCATCATCTGCTATGAGTCCTCAAACAGTCACAGAATTCCACACCTGACTGTTATGTGTCCGGCTTATTAGAGAAGCAGCTACCTGTGACCAGCCCTTGCAGTGTTCGGTATCCTGCCATACCTGGGGTATTTTCGATGAACCTGGTCCACTTCTCAAGCCTCCAGCTAACAGGTTTTATGTGTTTGTGATGTCCTAATTTTAATACATCTTCATAATGTCACGCTAAGGCCTCGGTCAATTAATTAAAGTTACTGTTTCACTATATTAATCATTATTACGCACTAACCCACTTTGTAGGATATATATATCCACTCACAATAATGTGTAATTACGGCTAGAGTATATCACTAATAGTGTTATACCTACAAGGTATTCAGTCTATGTAAGGCACAACACGTGTAAATCGGAGTGAAATAGGCCTATTTGAACCGAGTCAGTTGTATTTGGTTATCATACCGTTTTAATAATGTATTAAGCACACAATTAATTGAATCTATCCTAATAACTTTAGCATTTATGATTTAGGCCACACTTTAACTTAAACTACCTAACCTATATTTCTCTGGATTTCAATGATTTCATTTCTATCTGTTTTCGAAACCGGTATCTGACACGGCCGTCAACTTTTAAAAGGTCGTTGGAGTCAGATCGCACAGAGAAAGGTTAGACAGTTTCGGGTGCTTCCACTCTGGGGCCCCAATGAATAGCTTTCTTAGACTAAGGATAATTTATTGATATTCATATGCCTTTTTAGGTACCTTTAACAACAGGTATAACACCTGTTATATTTTTGGGTATTTGTTGTGGCGATTAAAACGAATTGTTTTGAATTTGTGTTTTCCTTTAAATATTTTCCTGTTTTCGCTATACAACCAATCACTGCCTTGACCATAAGGGCCACAAAGCAGGTGGCGCTTTTAATTTGTTGTTTAGGTAATTTAACCCACACCACTCTCCGCTGAGGAGCTAGTCGGCGCCCTAAAAGGCAGTGATTATAAGGTAACCTAGTTCAGAATTACATTGCAGAGATATCGGCCGTCTTCTTAATAAAAATAAACCCAACTAAAACATCTCATTTTATCTTACAAAAGAAACTATATTACAACTAACATCATAACAAACTTAAACACCAGGGACAACTCACTTTGGAAGCTGGTAAAACGGACAAGAAAAAATGACGAACAAATACCCACATTTACTACAGAACCACAGACAAACAGACAAAAAGCGCAGACCCTAGCAGACCAATTTTCGTACGCATGCGCGGGGAAGCCCAATACAACACAGGAACAAAACGAGGTGACCAGAATCGTCAACAAGTTTACAAAGTAAAAATACCACATCCCACCCTCTGTATTACCCACCCTTTATACAAATCCCCAAGAGCCGTATAAAGTGCTGAAAGAACTCAGAAACAATAGAGCGCCAGGGGAGGATGAAGTGTCAAACATCCTTCTCAAAAACATTCCACGTAAAACTGTTGTACAACTTCACTACATAATAAACGCTATTTTTCTGCTGCGGCACTTTCCGAGCCAGTGGAAGAGGGCGATTATAGTGTCAATACTAAAGCACGGTAAACCGGCTGATAGACCAGACTCTTATAGGCCAATCGCCCTCCTCAGCTGCCTCGGGAAGACTGCGGAGAAAATGATACATCATAAACTCAAAATCAAAAAATTGGACCAGAATGTACCGGAGGAGCAATTCGGGTTCAGGGAAAACAGGAGCGCAGTACTGCTTGTTGCGCATGTCGCACAAAAAGTGCTAGAAAAAATGGAAAAAGAGCAATGTACTGTGCTACTGGCCCTGGACATACGGGAGCCTTCGATAGTGTATGGTTCAATGGTTTGATTTACAAACTCATCACACTACACAATTTTCCACCTTACATAATACACCTTTACATAATAACACTGATGCATTCATACATAATTAACAGAACACTAAGAGTAAGGGTGGGAGATGATTTTTTCCTCTCCTGTAACTCTGCATGCTGGATTGCAGCAGGGCACTGCACTGGCGGCGTCACTGTTCAACCTTTATACAGCCGATATCCCAGGTTTTCCAAACTCCAACCCAGGCCCGTAGCCAGAGTTGTATTTTAAGGGGACACAGATATTTTTAGGGGGGGCCAAAAGTTAAGATACTCAGACACATGTATTTTTATAATGTTAAAAATATATAACGCCAACATACCTACTTACGGATTTCTGACATGTAATTTGGTTGTGTGGGTAATTTAATTCTTTTCAAACTAAACAAATATACAGGGTGTTATAAATTCGACATATCAGCATTGGAGAATTAGGAGGGTGTAAAAATCGTTTAAAAAAATCCAAGTCGGTATTTAAAAAAGTAAAGTTGGTGATGGCCGCTCAAAGACGAAACGGTGGATCTTTAGTTTAGTAACGTCATTTTGGAGAGGAGAAAAAGTTGCAATGACAAAGTGTCATTTATTTTTAAATAGCTAGCCAAATGAGCTCAGGATTTTGCAAAATTTCGGTTTTTTTCGAATAAAATTGGTAGTATTCGGAATTTGAAAACTTTTAAAGCGGCATTATAATTAGCACCGAATTGCACAACTTTGCCCCCATTTAACCGTTTTTCTAACTCCTATGGTTTCCGAGATTCCAATGCTGGTATGTCGAATTTGTAACACCCTGTATACATTTACATGCAAAAAATTATTAAAATAAAATTACAACTTATGGGTATTTACCTTTCTTTGCACTTAGTGTATTAAATATAGCTCTCAGCAATTCTGTAACACAACACAACTAACTGAAACTTTGACTAGTAAAACATTAAATTACTTCATTACTTTGCAAAAGGGTTTAAATCTTTTCTGCTTTCTGCAAGAATTCCAACCAAATAAATTACATCTCTGGGGTTCTGCTCTGCAAAACAGCTAAACAACAACTAACAGTTGTCACAAAAATATCATAAATTAATATACATAAACACCCTTTGACAACACACCGTATGCCGCACGACGCCCAGTGTGCAAACAAAAATATTATTTATGCTTTTATTAGACCAAAATGTCAAATGGTATTAAATAAAATTACGAAGATTGAAATGAATGAATTGTTTTCCACGGCATACTTGACATAACTTCTTATAACTTAATATTTCTTATTAATTTCTACTACTTATAACCTAATAAATGATTATTAACTTGTGATACACCGTTAGAAAATAAATTAAATGAAGAATTTTATCATATTAAACAAAAGATGGGTTGGTAGAAAAAATCGAGAAATTCTGCTTTGTGGACAAAGAGGCGGCATTTATATGACGAGAATTGAATAAATAATATTGAGGCTTATTTTACGTAAACGCTAGCGCTAGCTGTTCCTTCTATTAAAAAAACTAATGGGATATTTGATTATAATAATAGTAAGTTAAAAATAATATAATAGTAAATTAAGGTATTAATTTTTGAGACAAAAAATAATTCATTAAATAAATGAAATTTTTAAAGAATCACAATATTTCAGTGGGTGGACAAGAAAGGCCAGGGGGCAACAAGTAAGGCAAGGGGGGGCTAAGCCCCCCTGCCCCCCTTCTGGCTACGGGCCTGCTCCAACCTGGCTATATTCGCAGACGACGTACTAATGTACGCAAGCTCGTACTATGCGAATGTAGCCAGACAGCACCTTTCA
Source organism: Polydrusus cervinus (assembly GCA_935413205.1). NCBI lineage: Eukaryota > Metazoa > Arthropoda > Insecta > Coleoptera > Curculionidae > Polydrusus > Polydrusus cervinus. Next base: position 13,791,624 of record OW284517.1, read on the forward strand.
AACCAGTTAAGTGTCCTCCTCCCGTGGTACGAGATATGGAAACTTGAAATAAACAAAGAGAAATGCGAGTGCTTAACAATTACAACAAAAAGAAACAATGTTCATATAAATCAACACCTAATAATAAAGAAATAGAACCCAAACAAACGTTAAAATATTTAGGAGTTACGCTAGACAAAAAACTGACGTTTATACCAAACACGACAAAAACAATACAGAAATTCTACGCAGCGACCAACAATTTACAAAAATTACTTAGACACGAATCATTTCTTTCACCACAGAACAGACAATTTACAATCAAATGATTCGACCAGTACTGACCTACGCAGGACCGGTCTGGTGCAGTATATCAGACCACCAATACAACATGCTACAAAAACTATAAAACATAGTACTTAGACAAATACTTTCTGCACCAAGACATACGCCACTACGTGTATTACATAACGCAACAAACACACCATACTTAAAACAGTACGTACAAGACGAAGCGACAAAGTTTTACGAAACAAAACAACACGATACTGACAGCAAACATGACATACATAAGAGAACAAGTGGACTACATACACAAACCCCTTTACCACAAACTGCCAATCTATAATAAAAATAGAGTAAATTAAAAACAAACAACCATAACCAAATAAGAACGTTACACCATTTCTCATACCACGCGGGCTAAGCCTATCCCACTTTAAAGTATCCACCCACCTGATCATTTCGAGTCTTTGACAAAATGCTACATTGTACCTGCGAAAATTAAGCTGGTTTTTTAACCTATTTTTCCAGCAAACGTACCCCAAACTCCATTAAGTTAGCGATAAAGTCATTTAAAAACCTTCAAGTCTCATTCAAAACTGAATCCTTCATGGCAGTAATAGACTACTGGAACTAACAAAAGAAGTACAAGCCAGTGTGCTACTACCACGAGCCAACACCAGCTCCAACGGGGCGTTGCCTTGTTGTGTTATCTATGTGACGTAATATCATATATGTACATTATCCATGAGTTTAGTACCATTAGATTAGTTAGTAGTACCTGACAATGTAAAATATATAATAAATAAAGAGATTTTAAAAGTAAAGTAAGTCACATCAGTCACGCAACCAGCATGTAACAATCTGTAATATGATGAAGGGCAATAATTTAAAAATATATCAGGAGTATGCATCATTGTTTTAGCATTGGTTCGCCTAACCTTAAGGTATCTATTTTGAGGCTTCGCGAAACTTACGTTATAGATATCGTTTTTACGTGATTTACTGTTTGATTAAAAAGTTTCTTTTTTTATTTCTCAGTTAATTCAGTAGTGTACCTACGTACATCTTACTTAGTTGTGTGTTTTAAAAATGAACCCAATTAATGACAATAATTTGTTGAAAACTCCATTTAGTCGTTGGACAGATGAGGATAAGAGAGACGTTTTGTTACACGAGTTTTTAATCAATGTTTGTTTAAGTACCTTCACTATACCTAGCTCTTCACCATTTTTTAAGACCGCGAGCCGCCACTGATTTCTAACCGTAACAGTTATATCATCACACCTCTAGTTGATTTGAGTTTATTAACTGGAAAGTATTTTTTTGTCTTTCTCAGTTTAACTAAATTTATTTAAATTTATGTTTATCCTCTATTGTTGACATTTTTTATCGTTAATTTTACACAAGGTTCAAATTACTGTGAGGTCAGTGTCTAATATGAAAAACGTAAGCCTTCTAGTATGATTTAATGCAGTATGTAATGTATTCCATATTAGGACCACTATCAAATTATGTCGTATTGTGCGGTTGTATTTCGTAGTATAGGATCACTCAAATTAAAACATATTTTTAATTTCTATTGTTTCATTGATATTAAATTTAATAAACGTTTATTTCACATATTTTATTTATTTATTTAGACTTATATTTGGTTTCCCAACGTTTTTTAACCTGAATTAACTAACCAAGCAAGTATGACTGTGACATAAATGACATTGACAGGCATTATGTACTTACAATCAAAGGTGCCTGATTAGTAAATTAAAAATTAAGGTAACGGGACCAGTATGATTGTAAGAAAATTATTTCTGCCACTGTCATGTATGTCACACTCAAACTTGCTGGTTACTTAATTATTATTAAAATTCTGTTTGTAACCTGACATTACAAGCAGAAATTAGTTTTTTATTTGCTCATAATTTGTGTTTCAAAAAATTTTATCTGTCCAAATCACAAAAATCTTTTGTTAAAAAGTTTTGGCAACATAATTCAATGTTTCCTATTTTCTGTTAACATGCTTAAATAACAAGATGATATTTCATATTGGGCGACTAGGAGTTATTTTTGTCCCGTAAACGTCTTAACTTAAAAATCTATTAAATGATGAATTTTGAATTTGCATTGTCTTTATTTGTTTTTAACTTACAACGTTTTAACTGGTAAGTGAAGCCTCATTCAAGAAACATCATTGACTTCGACCTTCAAACAGATAAAGCAATGTTAAACCATTACCAACCAACATTTTTTGTACTTTTTACTGAAAATATAGTTTGATTTTAGGTATGACAGGGAAATAATGGGCAGCAACGATGTTCCCGGATATCGATTCACTCCGCCAAAGAACGTTTTTGCAAGCGTGGAAGAGAATCCAGACAACATGTGCTACTGTCCACAAGGTCCTCCATGTGCGCCGTCCGGATTCTTTAATGTATCGTTGTGCCAATACGGTAAGGCCTTACTATAAATTATTCCAATAGTCTAATTCCATTTTAGATGGAAAATTCGGCAAATGTTAATTAAATAATTTACCTTAGGTGTGGGAGAAATTCAATACAGATATTATATTTTTAATATCACCCAGCCCTACTCTACATATGCTAGTCATCTTAAACGCAGTAGAGTTTTGAACTTACATTGTCTTTATTTGTTTTAAATCTTACGTTTCAACTGGTAAGTATCTCCAGTCGTCTTCAGGTAGTCAGTTCAGGTCAGTATTGATCAGTAGTCACCTAAATATGACTGGAGATACTTACCAGTTCAAACGTTGTGATTCAAAACAAATGAAGAAACATCATAGTCTCCAAGTCCATGAAGATTAGACCCCTCCCCCTCTTTCCCCCTTCTCTATCTTTCCAGCACAGTTGCTTACATCTCCCCTCGACTAATTTGTTTTGGTAATGAGTTTGAAGAGTGCTTCCAAAAGCGTAAATTAAGACCAAATCCGGCTTCCGATAGATAACTGTATTATAACCTAACATAAAATAGGAATATTATAAAAATACTACAATAACTTCTTTCTTTTTAGATTCGCCAATTTTACTATCCTTTCCCCATTTCTATCTTGCCAACGACAGTTACAGAACAGCTGTAGAAGGTGTCTCGCCGCCAGATCCGGAAAAACATAAATTCTTCATCGATGTCCAACCCGTAAGTAAATAGCAATGTACCGGGTGGCCAAATAAGAATGGACGCGGCCATAACTCATGTACCGTCAGTCACAACGTTCTGAAATTAAAAAAAAAATCATTACAAAATCGATCAAAAGAAATTGCTGGAAATTATATTTAAGTTCCTAAATTTACCACTAGAGGGGGTGTAACCTATTGCCAAGAACGTTATAGAATTTTTAATGTTATTACAGGATACGCTCTTTCAAACGAGACTACTATCGGGTTGCACAAAGATTTTTAATAATAATTAACTAATCAGCAAGTTTGAGTGTGACATATTAGACATTGTCAGAAATAATTTTCTCGCAATCATAGTGGCCCGGTTAATTTAAAAAATGCTGACTTTGTAAGCTCGCTACTCGCCTCGGAAATATAGCATCAATTTTTACATAACAATGAAAGTACATGCGCGGCTTTCCCGATCGACCTCAAACTTATTTGGTAATTTTACTTGTTGAACTTTGGGCATGTTTATTTAACGATGTAAGAAATAATCCTGCCAAATATCACTCGACTATCATTTTTTATTGGTTAAATTTTCCATTTCTCACTCAAACTTTTTTGGCAATACTCATTGAACTTTTCAAACTATTCAACAATTAAATTCCTCGAGCTTCACTCTCGGGATCTAATCAGAATAAACATGTCCAAATTCAACTAGAAAAATTTCCAAAAAAGGTTTTCGTGACAGCTGAAAAATCTAACCCATAAAAAAACGAGGTCTTGTGATATTACTGTTGATTATTGACCAAATTTGTTGCGTGGCGAACTCTCCGCTGACCCACGTCTACACGAGCCGCCACTGCAAGTCACAATAACAGGCCCACCCTAGGCCACCCCCAAGTCAGAGGGCTAGTTACGCCACTGAGTGCCTGTCAATGTCATGTATGTACCAGTCAAACTTGCTGGTTAGTTAATTACATATATTTAAAACTCTCTGTGTAACTTGACCTAAGATTGTTAAATTTGGTTAAAGCAACCCGAAGTTATGAGTATTTCTTTTAACAGAGGTTCCCTCTTTTCGCCTCACTTTATTTTTCGAGTTAGATCAAAATTTATTAAAGCAACGTATACTGTATATTCCAATGATTAAAGGACCGAGTTTATGTCCCAGCTTTATTTTCCATATTATCGATTAAAATTCTATAACCTTCTTGGTAATAGGGAAAACTCCGTCTAGCAGTAAATTTAGGAACTTAAAAATAGTTTCCAGCGATTTCTCTCGGTTAATTTTTTTTATTTCACCACGTTGCGTTGTGAGAGACGGATCCTGAGATATGGCTTCCATTCTTATTTGGCCACCCGGTACAACTTTTCACACAAAAACCAAAGAAGACTTCTAGAAAAAAAAAACATTGTAATTTAAATAACTCCACCAGACTATAGCGCATTAGTGAAAAAAAATTAGGAAGTGCAAATAATCTGCTGTTTTATTGTGGAGGTATTAAATAAGTGAGTTTCATATAACTATAAATTAGTATAATAGACTAATATTATAAATTTAGTTACACGGAAACACCTCAAACAAAACCCAGGCTCTATTCTGAAAGGATAGTTGATATGGTATACTTTTTTTGACAAATTGCAATAGGGAATTCATCCATTTTTTTAATGTTTAAAAATGTTCTAGCACATGAAAAAATAACAGGTGAAAAATATTACGTTTTAAATATTGGTCCTGAATTGAAGTTCGCCGTGTGATGTCACGTAGTATAAATAACCCACTCTCGCGCTTTAGATTGCAGTACTCTTTGACGTCACAACCGCAAAGCAAATCATGTCTATTTAATCTAAAGTATTTAAAAAAACATTTCTTTGTGAACTGTGGATTTTTTGATGATATTAGCTTACGCTGAAGAGTACAATTTTTCAAGTTTAATTTTCGTGCAAGTTTCCTATTATAAGAGTTGTCTTACAATTCTCTAGAGACCGGGTTTGTTCTATTTCATTATGGCCGATTTATTTCCGATAAATCAGTGGCGCAACTCGGTAAATATAGTTTTTAAATTATTTAAAAAGTTTAGACAATAAACATTTTCAACAAGATTTGTTTAAATTGATAATTTAAAGTGAATTTTTCTTAGAATAAAATTATTTATATGCATAAAACAGGAAAAAATACTAGTTATTAAATATAATTTGCTTTTTTTTATATAAACGTTTGAAACTTGACATTTTTTTTTCTTTTTTAATTTTTTCTTTAATTTAGACTACTTTAAAAAAGTATAGTAAAAATACCTATAAATATGATTTCTATTCATTTTAGCAATAAACAAAAAAATTAAACATATATGCTTTAAAAATAAAGTACCTATAGAAAACAAAGAAAAAACATTTAGAAAGAAAACTTTTAGTTAAAAAATAAATAGAAATGAGCTTAGTTTTTTAAAGGTGTCCGCGTTATTTACAATCATGTTTAAAATAAGGAATTAACTGGTATTTAAAAAATATATATTTGACTTATTTATTCTAAATTACAATATCTTTGGGGCCCTTAATTTAAACCAAAATTATTAATGCATTCATTATTTACCATTTCCTTCAACCCACTAAAAATTTGTATAAATTCATTGATTATTTTGGAAATTATTAATCTTTATCAAGTTAAAATGTGCAATAATTACTGACACATTAATTCATTACATCGCATAATACGCGCAAAATTTAGGAACTTCTAACTTTTTATGTAAAGAGTAATTTTGGAAAAAGTTCAATTTTATATACACAATAGTTATATGTACAGGGTGGGACTTTAAATGGAACGCTACTTAGAAAGGTTCTTGAAACAAGATTTTTCTAAAATCAAAAAATGCAACCTGATGGATTTTTTATGGGCCTCGCTTTGGTCATGTAGAGACGCAGATCTAACTAACTTTTTTTTTTAAATTAAATGTATTACTTATGGCACTTTTTTGAAAAGCTTATCGAATAAGGAATTGGTCCATATATTTTTTTTACATGTCAAACCATGTGTCAAAAATTTAATATAAACTACCTAATTTTTAACGAACAATTAATATTAATAAATTACCAATAACTCCAGATTTCTAGGTATGGTGACATAGACCCTTCTTATTAAATCGCCCAGTAAATAAAAATCTAAGGGTGTCATATCCGGAGATCTAGGCGGCTATTGGTATCCTTTAATTTGAAAAAAAGTTGGTTAGGGTTGGGTCCCCTCTTTGGAGTCCCAATTTTATGACAAAAGCGAGGCCTATAAAAATCTTTGAGGACGTATTAGTCGAGACGCTTTTAGAGAAATCTTATTCTCAGAGCTTCTATAGGCAGCGTTCCATTTAAAATCCCCACCCTGTATAAAAGATTAAAAACATTAACAGCCGTATTCACTAAATTGTTCTAAATTTAAAACCGCCCTAAACGTACAGTACTGGGCTTAAAATGACAAGTGTCAGAATAAGTCAAGTACGTTTTGTGCTTTTTTTAATTTTTCTTTAAATTTGTAAAGAAAAACGTATTTTAATACGTAATATGTGTTCTTTAATAGAACAACATCCCGATCAAATTATCTATCGGTAAGACGATTTAATTTTAAAAAAAATCAAACTAATACAACTAATTTGGCATATTATAAAATAATGCCACGATGAAAATACAACCGTGAGACTATTAGATTAAATATTTCGATGGTCTAAATTTTAAACCCTTTTAGTAAATACGGCTGCCAAAGGTTTGGAAAAGTTTAAGAAATGTTTAAACATGGTTTGTCTGGAAAAGTAAAGTTAGTTTAATATTCGGTATAATGAATTTTATAGTTGGTTGAGAATAAAGATTAAAGAAAAAATATATTAAACTTTTTAAAGTGTTTTTTCACAACAATCTTTGAAAACATCGTAAGTCCAAGTTATTAATATGTTAGTTCATTCACCAAACTGATTGTTGATCAAAAACAAAACTATCCAAAATACATTTATTAACAAATTCTCTTTAAAACAAAAACAAGTACTTAAAAATCTATTTGTGTCTTATTGATATATTTAGCTTTACTGGAAACTTTAATTTTAACATGCGTATTTTGTTATGCTTCTAGAATATTTATTGAAATATATATTTAGATATTCTACTGGATCAGAGATCCTCTTAGTCTGATCAAATTATTATGTTTTCATCATAAAAAGATATGAGTGAGTGCCTAATGAAGCTACGGGTAAAAAAAAGAACGTGGTAAAATATTTACACACGTGTTTACAAAAGGGGTTTAAAATTTATAGTCTATTTCAGAAAAGTGTAGAGTAATAAAAGCTCATTAGGTATGCAAAGGGACTACAGAGTGACCCAATGAATATTTAAGCCACTTTCATAATTTGGCATTGATTTCATTGCAAAATTCTTTATTTTCATCAAGTGCAGGTAGTACCGCCCGGGTTTGGGTCAATTTATGGGTTTTGCTTATTGTTATCCATTCATAAACACTGAAAATGGTGTGACAAAGGCGTGCATTATGTACCTAGTATTAGGTACTCTTATTTTTTATTAAACATTATTTAAAAAATACAAAACATAAAAAATACATTACCCAGAAATTTATTTCTAAAAAAATCATAATATTCCTCATCGTCTGAGGAACTGTCATATCCTCTTGACGTTATAATTAACGGGTCGACGATCCCATCGATCAAGTGGTCAATATCCCATATTTTCTCCTCTTCTTTAATGACATGATGGACTGCTTTTCGCCAGTTCTCTGGTGTTACTTACTTAATGGCTTGATTAAACAGTAGCTTAACGGCTTCCATTTTGAATGTGAATCGTGTTGTGTGTTACTACAAATCCATTCACGTGCGCCCATATAAGTTCTATAGGATTTAGGTCACTATGATATTACATAGTTACACTATGTCTGTTTAAAGGTTGGTGACAATAACGTTTCTTGAACGGCAGTAGAGTTTTGGACTTGCATTGTCTTTATGCAAGTCCAAAACTCTACTGTCGTTCATAGTTACACTATGTTTATTAGCCAGTGGCGGCTCGTACAGTAGGGCCACAGTGCCATGGCCCTACCTACCTGTACACCAAATGTTTTTTTGCTCACACTCATAATCATTGCTATGCATCTTTACGCTTCATTCTTTTTGTAACTGTAAATAATTTAAAACTCAAGACATTGCGTTTATTTAATATCTGATAACGCCTGACGGTGCAAAAACTCCCCGACGCCGCGAACATTCCTTTGCGCTACCCAACGCGGCAACGCTGGCGATTTCTAGGTATGGCCATGCTGTTCATCGAAGGTTCATCGCTTACGAAAGAGATAATGATATATCGCCCTCTCTTACTGACGCATAAGGAATTCAGAAATTTTGTGGCGGGCCAGATCCTCAGTTCCGTCCGGGATTGGAGGATTTACACGTGCTTTATTTTGTCGTTCAAATCAAATCAGGCCTTCGTGTTGTTATCACTACTTGATACTAGATGGCAGCTGTTTTGAATGCGGTTTGCCCTGTCGAGATATTAATTTTAAAATAGTTTTATTTTAATTAGTTTTTACTGTTTAACATAAATTATTCTTGTAGGTTAGGTTTGGGTCAGTCCGTCGGTGGATTATAATAATATTCCTGATTCCGGTTTATCAATTTTAAAATGAATAAAATAAAAGAGGAAAGACTAGCGCTTCAGGTATGTCGCCTGCCGAAAAACATTTTGTAAACAATATTGATGACTTTTCAAATAACAAAAAGACGTACCTATAGAGTTTTCTTATGAGATAATTTGAGTGTTTTGTGAACATTTTTTGTTACAACTATTGCAAATGCTCCTAATTAGTCGGTACGTTTTTCGATTTTTTTTTATATACAGGGTTGTACAAATTCGATGCACTAGCATTGCTATCTCGGTAACTACAAGAGATAGAGAGTTTGATAAATGGAGGTAAAGTTGCATATTTTAATGCTGAACAATTCGTTAAAAAGAAATTTAATCAAATATTGATGATTTAAAACCAAGGGCTTTTTCTTAAATATTTTACAAGATAATAAGTTTAAGAGGTCAAAAGCTACTCAAAAATTTTAAAAAAATTCAGGTTCGAATTTGAAAAAATCGAGTTGATATAGGTATCTAAAAAACGAACGTCGTATCTGAAAAATAAGATTATTTTCTTGATGAGCCATAAAAAATTTTCTTAAGTCTTGGTTTATCCAAAAAATCAATATTTTGTCGTAAAGACAATAAAAACAAAAAATAATTTATATTAAAATGTGCAACTTTGCCTCCATTTAACCAAATTTATATCTCTTATAGTTACTGAGATAGCAATGTCAATGTATCGAATTTGTAACACCCTGTACTCTCATCAAAGATTTTTGACTTGATATTTTGGCCCCACCTGCATCGACTATCACGAGCCGCCACTGTTTTTAGCTATATCTTTCACGGCATAGTTCATAAACGATGTTGGCTTAAAGTTGCTATAGCTAATAGTTCCTTCTTTATCAAATTATCTTCTTTTTTTTTTGGTTAGTTATCATAAATAATTTAATACACAACATGTATGTAAGCCTATGGCCGACACCGAAATTGAGCCGAATTGGAATTTGAAATTAAATCGTCTTACCGATATATAATTTGACCGGGATGTTATTGCAAATACATTTTTAGTTCTATTAAATAACACAGTACGTGTTAAAATACTTTTTTCTTTATAAATAAAAAAAAATTATCTAAAACCTATACAAAATTTATATGTATATGTTACCGGCAAAGCCCGTTACGCAGTCATACCTAGGTTTGCCTAGGCAAAGTCCGCATTGCCTGGCCACTTTAGGCAAAGTCCGAAATTATTCGATATTTTGGACATTGCCTACACTGTGGTACGACCAATCTTAGGTTTGCTAGATGTGTAGCAGGCAAACTACGAAATAAGTTGATATTTCGATTCCAGGCGGTTGAAACTTGTCGCTACGTGTTCACATAATTGCGGCAGGGCGCGACGTCACTGAATTCGAGTTTAGATAGAGGCAAAGGAGATGCCCGTAATATACTAGGAGTTTTAATTAAAAAACTGCAGATGGTTTTTATAAAATCGGTACTAAACATGGTGTAATCAGTTCTCTATATGCAAGAAACCAAATCCAAAGTTGCAAGGAACAATTGTTTAAAATCGAAGACGTCCCGAACATAGAACTATCACTTCGCGAAATAAGTGGGCACAGTTCTTCATTTGGAGGGCAAGGGTTTCAAAGATGTAACTGTACCAAAAAATGCACCACTAACTCTTGTAAATGTAAAAGATTAAAATTGTTATGCAATTCCAAGTGTCACAATTCGACATCTTGTACTAATAAGTGAAATAATTAACACTAAATTTATTTTATAATCATCCCTGTATAATATGTACTCTGTAAAAAGTGTATCATGCAGGAGCCCTAATTCTACCCAAAGAAACTTTGCCCAAAGAGACCTCTTTGATTCTACTTCAATATCTTTTTAGTTGGTTTTTTGAATGTGTTTTTTTTTTTGGCGAATGCCTATTTCTTTAATAAGTGTCATAATAAACAATACTAAGTGTATTTTATAAGGATCCACTCTGATTATACCTCAATATGCTTTCAGTTTTTTTTTTAGTATGAAAGTTTATTTTATTTGTGATTGTTCTTTAAAAGACAATAAATTATTAATACAAATTAATTTGTGTTTTTTTTTTTATCGCAAACTGTGCTTCTTACTCGTACATAGGTATAATATTGACAGTAGGTAGGATAGTAATGCGGTAGGTTATTTCGGAGTTTGCCTGCTACATATTTGGTAAACCTAAGATTGTCTTACAACAGTGCAGGCAATGTCGGAAATATCAACTAATTTCCGACTTTGCCTAAAGTGGCCCGGCAATGCGGACTTTGCCTAGACAAACCTAGGTATGACTGCGTAACGGGCTTTGCCGGTAACATATATACTGAGTTGACTTATTCTGATACTTGTCATTTTAAACCACAAACTGTCAATTTAGATCCCTTTAGTGAATACGGATGTGAAAATCTTTAAAAAAATGGTTTTACGATTTAACATGTTAAACCGGAAGTTGTAACTTTTAGATAGAGAATAAAAGACTGAGATAGGCAGGTCAAAACTATTTTTTTCTAAGATGCGCCATTCCATAGCTACAGAGTGTCAAAGTCTAAAAATGGCATATTAATGGTATAATAATGTCAATATCTCAAAAATAATTGAATTTATTCATATGACATTGTATACAAAATATAGGTACGTTGAATTGTATAGGAAATTAGAAAATAATATAATATATAGGGTATGCCATTTAAAATCACGATGTTGCCAACTGTTTCAAGTAGAAGCGGCAACGCCGGATTGCTGAAAATATTTTATAACGTTGGACCATGGTTGTTTATCTGAGCAGCCAAATTTTTGAAGAAAACGTATCACCCGTTTTCCGTAAATGTCCACCGCGAAACACCCTGTATATATTCACGCTTTACTCGACTGTATATTATTTTTTAGATGATGGGTGCCGCAATGCGCGCCAAAGCTAGAGTACAGATCAATTTGGCTGTTTCGCAAGTTGTAGACATCAAGCAAGTTGCGACCTTCCCGGACATCGTGTTCCCCATATTGTGGTTTGAAGAGGTAAGAAATAGTAGTTTGTAAAACAAGTCAATAGGATGTCCGTATCGCATGCGAGGAAGCATTTAATAATAACTTAAAAACTGTATAAATGGATTAAAATATGAGTTCATCTCAAATATTTAATTATGGAGTTCCACAAGTTACAGTACTAGGATCATACCTCTTTATTTGATTTAAGCTCTAAAGGAAAACTAAGGCCCGGTTGTACAATTAGAACTTAACCACGAGTTTCTCAAAGCTCGACCTAAAGTTGAGCTTGGTTCAAAAAGGCAATTCTGTTATATAATCAATTCCTAACCACATGTCTGCACAGGCTGGATCAATAATTAAATTACCATGCAGGCAATGGTAACGCTGTCAAAAAAACCATCAAAAACTTTATTTGTTGTCAAAGGTTGGGGTATTTACAATTTAAAGCTACTTTTCCATGTATTCTAACACAAAACTATCTGCAAATTTTACTTTTAAAGAAGAATATCCACTATTAGCTTTTTTAAAGGAGTTTAAAGATATTCTGGAAAATTAAAAAATAGATAATATTACTTATAAAGAAAAAATAGAATGTTAGAAAAAGATTGAGACTAAATTTAATTACGAAAATTTGAATATGATCAAGTCTCGGTCTGTATTTTTGGGGCCGTCTTCAAACGTTTTCTATAGCTCCTAGCACATCCATAAAGTCTTCATCATCCGATTCGTCTGTTAAAACCAGAAAGTATTCAACCTCATCTTTCGCATTAATAACTTTCAAATGTTATTTCCAGAAAGTTTAAAGTCAACAAGAATTTATAAGGTTTATTTTATTGGGTTTTATGTCATCAGTCATCAATAACTTGGTTTGAGCCAAGACAATTGATAACTTACCTAAAGTATAAAAGCTCAGAAGAACCGAGTTCAAATTTAGGTCGAGCTTTAAAATAAAGGCTTGAATTGGAATATTTTAAAAAACATCATTTGGTAGAACATTAATAATACAAACTAATTTATGTTTTAGGGTCTTGATGCCCTTCCTGAAGAAATGACAAGTCTGATGAAACTGGCCACCACACTCCCACCGTTGGCGCATGTAGGCCTCACCAGCTTCCTGCTCGTGGTAGGCTCCATGTTGTTGGTGGTCGCAGTATGGCGGCTTGTCAGAGGAGCCAATCGGCTGAACTCTCTACAATTGGCACCAGGACATATCGGTACGCCCGCCAAGGGTAAAGACGTACAAATGAGCAACGTCCCGAAATACTGAGTGCAGCGCGATGAACGCATAATTTATTTGATTTTTTTTACCAAAAAAAAGAGTATTTACAGGGTGTTTCTTAAGTAGTATAAAATATACAGGTTATTTCGGAGTTAAAGGTGATATTTGATAACATAGTGCCCACAGCGTACGGCATTAACAGGAAGAAAGCACGGTTCTAATCTAAAGTAGCCATTGGTAAAACTAGAAGTTATGTGGCTGTTACTGAGAAAATTTTTTGATTGTTCCAAGTTGAAACTTTCAACAGCAAAATAAGAAATAACTCAATCATTTCAATATTTAACTGATAACGGCACTGCGGGTGGTTTTCAATCATTATGATTATAATTATTATTATTATCCAGACCTTGACAGTTTCATATTCCAAATAAATTTTAAAATGTCACGTTCTAGCAAATTAAATTTTTAATAAATAATAGTACCTACATTCTATACCTAGTAGGAAAAGCTGAACATTCCAGGATGACCGTAAAGATTGTATGTAAAGGCGCAAGCCGAGACTGACAATACGGAGTCCGGATATGTGGCTTTTTCTACGAGGTATACATACTATTTTTTCCTAAATCCAAAATTGTTAAAAGAACATAACTTATTACAATCAACTTGTAACTATGGAAACACAGTAATATTGAATTGTCAAGCTTAACACATTTTAGTTTATAAGTAGCCGTACAGAATAGTTTATTCTGTAACGAGGTTGGAATGAAAATTTGATGCGAGTGGAAGATTTAGAACGCGAGCGTAGCGAGCGTGAGGAACCACGAGTATCGAATTTTCATTCTAACCGAGTAGCAGACTATATTTTCTCCACAACCAAAAATACTATTCGCAATATTTGTAATTTCAGGTGGAGTATTATCCAGTTCCATATCTGATTCATCCGATTTTTTACTCATATTTTGACTTGTACTAAAATTTGTCTGCTGACATTGACAGTTTCGAAATTCATAGCAACCTATGTCGTTTAGATCAATTACAGAATATTCATTTCGTATCTTGTTATGGAATGAAAATATACGCAAAACGCATAAAAAGCAAGTGTTTCAGAATAAATATTCCAACTCAAGAGCGAGAATTTTTACATTCTAATATCAAAAATGATTTTGGAATTATTGCATTCAGTAATGGTCGTGGAGAAATAATATTTTCGATCGATTTTGGGAAAATAATTGTTTTGTTGCGTTATTTTATCAAGAAAGTTATTTTATCAAGAAATTTTCTGACCGAATATTCCTCGGATATTGACAAATAAATGCCTCATAATTTTATATCAATCGAAAGCACGTTGATTTTGGTAACAATCCTTCGCCCTCGATCTTTTACCAAGCAGCGTGGTTTTGATTGACATAAAATTATCTCGTACATTATCAATGTCCTTGGAAAATTATAGCTGATAATATTCCTCTTAAGCATTAATAATTGTATTTCTGAAAATTAGCGAAAGTTACCCGTAGCTCTTTTATTATTTTAAAATAGCTACTTATAAAGCACCCTGAAAATTAAGATTATTTTGGATTTTAATGTGTACATACAAACTTAAAATTTTGTAAAATTCTGACATTGCTCAATTTTTTAATTCAATTAATTGAAAGATACAATGTGTTTCAAACGAAAGAGGCATTTTAAAAATATTAATTAGTTTATTTGGATTCCAATTTTTTACCTTTTTACAAACGAGAGTTTTGGTATTGACAAAAAAACCTGCAGGATATTTTAACGTAAAGTATTGGCAAAGAAAGAAGAAATAAATTGACAAAAGCAGAAAGTATAATTATTAAGAAACATTAGGAAAAGAAATTTTAGTTTTAAGCACTGATTTGTTTTGAATTCTTGGTCCCTTTTAATGGTACACCTTGTGTTATAATTTGTATAATTTTTGTGAAAATTATGCAAGGCCAAAGCAGATGAAAATAAAATTTCTGTGATAGTTTAAAAACATAAGGAGCTATAAATTCGTATAATGGACATGGGGATCCCGGAGACCGCAAGTCATACAAAGACGGTTTTTTTAACTACAAAAAGATAACTTATTTTTATAGCAGTTCTACAATATGGCGTTATTATTATTTTTAAATATTACGTTTTTTTTAATCCCGAAAAAATTCTTAGAATGGAAAACTTTTTTTATTGATTTCACAGAAAATAGCATCCCTGATAAAAGTTTCTGCATGCCCTTATACTAAAAAAACGCACAGTAAAATTTAAAAAAAAATCGTGGTATATACGAGGGAGGTTCAATTTTTTAAAAGGTGCTTAAGAGTAAAGTACTTTTTTTTACATTTTTTTAAATACAATTTTTATTTATAAAAGTTGTTTAGAATTAAAACTGAATACGAAATCACGGCATTCTTATTATTAATACTTATTTCCTGTCTTACCCTAGATTTTTTTACTTAAATTAATTTTTATAAGTGTTCAAACTCCTATTTAAAATTGCAGGTTAGTAATTTAAAAAAATTACTAGGATATCTTTAACTGTACCTAGTCCTTAGCACAAATTATAGAACATAAGAAAAAGCTGGAAAAATAAGTTTTTCATTTTTAAATTCAGAAATAAGGCTAAAAAACTAAAAAATATGTCTGCAAATATTCGTATTATTTGCAAATTTTTACGTAATTATTAAGAAACTCAGCTTCACCATCGTCGTATTTCTTACTGTTTACGAGATTCCTATGTGCCTACACCAATTTGTAAAATACCCTGTATAATGCAGCTCATCTTAAACATTTTTCTGTAACTTAAAGAAATATTTAAAGTGTAGTGGGAGTTGAAAGGGGAGAAAAAAGAAACTTTAAATTATTCCTCCACTGATATATTTAGGAAATTTCTACATGTTTTAAACGCATAATATGCATTCATCTTCAGGAAAGTTACTTTTAGAACCTTAAGAAAGGAAAAAAAGTGGACAATGTCCTAACTGAGCTTTAAGTTTATGGTGTAGTTGAAACGCGTTCAGAGTTTTAACAGTGGAGAATCATACCGCCACAGTTCAGGTCTAGTGAAGAAAACCCGGAAAATACACTTTGGTACATGGTTGAGAGTTTAGGTCGTTGGGAAATGAAGAAATTGGATGTATAAAAGCAATTAGCAGAAGCATTTGAACAGTTATGAAGTAGGCGTATTAATTGAAAGATCCACAAGAGAAAGCAGTATTCTAAATTGACTGTAAGGAAGAATTATTTATTTTAATTGAGAACTAAACAGGGAAATAAATGTTTGATAACTGACTTAGTTGAAAAAAGTAAAGTTTTGTCCTTCTTAGGTGTTAACAACAAATAAAGGGTATGTCCCTTTACTCTAAATAAGAAAAACAAGACTTTACTTTTCCCAACTAAGTCAGTTATTAAACATTTATTTTATTTACCTGTTTAGTTCTGAATTAAATTAAATAAAAAATCTATTCCTTACACTCAATTTAGTAGACTGCCTCCTCTCGTGGATCTTTCAATTAATATGCCTACTCCATACTGTTCAAATGCTTCCACTAATTGCTTTTATACATCCAGTTTCTTTATTTCCCAACGACTTAAACTCTCAACCTTGTACCAGTGTATACTTTCCGTGTTTTGTTTACTAGACCTGATTACTATGGTGGTATGTTTCTCCACTGTTAAATCTCTGAACGCGTTTCAACTACACCATGAACCTAAAGCTCAGTTAGGACATTGTCCACCTTTTTTCCTTTCTTAAAGTTCTAAAAGTAACTCTCCTGAAGATAAATGCTTATGTGTTCGAAACATGTAGAGACTGAATAATTTTCTGAATATATCAGTAGAGGAAGACTTTTTTTTTATTTTTCTCCCCTTCATTTACTTTGCTATCGTTAAAAACTTTTTAAATATAGGAAAGCATAGAATAAATCTATATAGGGTGTGTAATTTCAGTGATCCCAGTATTGGTACCCCCAAAATGTTTCATTAGAGGAGTTGTAAATTGAGACAGACAGCGATTTAAGATAGTGTTGTCGAATTGTCTTAAGTTTTTGAGAAAATATTTATTTTATATCTTCTTCCTAAAGATGTATATTTTTTGGAAAAAGTTACTTTTAAGAATGAATAATAATAATTATTAATCATTTAAAGATTGGTATTATTACGTTATTTGTTCAATTCTTCAATTCAATTCTATTACCTTATTATTTAATTGTGCAAATTTCATTAGATATCCTGATCATTGAATTTTTTTTATATATAGACAGGGTGTCCCAGATAGAGATGCACTCTACAGGGATCTCGTAAACCATATAACATCCAGAGATGGTTAAATTAGAAAAAAGTTGCGCCCTACTAAATTCTGAAATATTGTTTCTAAATTTAAAAAATTTTGAATCCTTCCGAAGATATTTGGGCAAAACCGAATTTTCGCGATTTCGTTTTTTAATCTCCGTAACTTCATCTAATTTTCATCTATCTGAACTGTATAATAGGCTGTGATAGGCACTTGTTTAAATACATTGTAAATTGCTAAATGACAGATTAGGTAAATGAAATGATTCAGCGCAAATTAGATTTTATTTAATTTCTTTAAAGTAAACATTTATATGAGTTATGTTAAATTGGATATGATTTATATGATGATATTTATGATATTATAGTCAATTATTTCTAATTGGCTTTGAAAACAAAAGAAAGTTTATGGATAAAAGATGAATTTGCACTTATTCTTATTGATGATAGTTTTATAAGTCTGAAACGTATTATTAATACTTGTTGTCAAACATCGTTGAATTATAAAGAAGGTGATTTTAAAAATAATAAAATTTCCTGATTACTTAAAAAACAGAGTTAAGATGGTTCGAAAAACCAAACGTCGGATCAAAAATCTAAGTACACTAACTTGTAGAGTAGAAAAATTGGTAATGAGAATGTAAACTTTCTTTAAAATATTTCTTCAAATAGTCAGAAAAAAATAAAAACAAAATTGCGAAAATTCGGTTTTGCCCATATATCTTCGGAAGGATTCGGAGTTTTCTAAATTTAAAAACACAATCTTGCAAAATTCGGTGGGGCGGACCTTTTTTCTAATTTAACCATCTCTATCTTATATGGTTTACGAAATCCCAGTAGAGTGCATCCTTATCTGGGACACTCTGTATATGTTTTGAAAGTTCTAGAGCTTGAGATGAGGGTTACATGCACATGTTGGGTGTTATAATATTAGTTATTAAGTTATTTTTTAAATCTATGAACCCTGGTAAGAAATAAAATTGTGAAAAATGCGTGCACTTTTGTGACGAAAATTACACATAGGTACCTAATTATTTCTTTTTAATAATATTAAAAATATTTTTTAATAAAGTTATTCCATCAATCATATATTGATTAAAAATTAATTATAATACATTTTCAATTATCTTACAAACTTACAAATTATTCGGTAATACCATAAACGCGTCTAGAATCACTTTATTTTTCTCCAATTAACCAACTTAGGAGTTAAAATATCTGGTATTACTCAAAATGGACACCTTATATCTTACTTATATATCTTAGACGAACTGATTAAGTGTATGTATCTCCTTAAATAAATGGTAAATCTGTATATTGGACGTTGGCCCTTTTTCATACCAAGGTATATAAATAAATATAATTTTTTATATTTGGGGCTTGATATAATAATGTTAAGTATTAGAATAAGGTACATAAGCGATTTTTTTTATATTAAAGGTTTATAGAGAACATAATGATTTTAGAAATTTAGGATTGGGTTTCCGATACATTGTGTTAAAATACTAAAAATAAAATAAAAATTTGGGTGTTAAATGATACTTATGAGCCCCTATTTCTTCATTTCAAGTTTAACATTTTTTTTATATTTAAAAAATAATGTTGGTCAAACAAAAAATGTAGAAATAGCAGTTCTGTTAGAGGGAAATATTAATTATAGAATTTTGCAACAAAATATAACGATTTAATTTTTGTTTAAAAAAAATACATGCAAAAGTATAATCCTTATGCTTTGAGGACTCACCAACCTGGCTATGAAGTACTACAGCATGTACCTATGTGCATTTTAGAAGAAAACATCACTTGTAAAATGGTTTGCTAAGCCCTCCCTGATTCGAAGACCCCCTGGACCAATTAAGCTTTTAAATCTTACAAAAATATTGTTCACGTGTTGACAGCTTAGCCTCCACCCTCGGGATTTCGTTTTTTTTCCGAATATCTTCGAAACTACTCGGACTATTGGAAATATTTTTTAAAATAATGATAGAGGAGTTTTGTGATTTCAATCTCCTTTCAACCAATGCCATCAAAAGAAGAAACAATCTATTTAAAACGAAAATCTAACAAATATTTAGTATGATAAAATAGTTTTGGACTGCCTTACAACGTTTTAACTGGTAAGTATCTCCAGTCGTCTTCCGGTGAACAGTTCTATTTATACTAGCTAGATGCACTCGAGTATAACTGAGATGGGTGCAGTCATGCGTTCAGTTCGTCCGTGGTGTTATTCTAAGATTACATTTGTTTAATAATAGGTTACCAGACATTTCTTAAATCTAATGAGAGTTTACTAAAACAACCTGGGTTCTGATGTATGGTAGCAGCTTCCTTGAATTTCCTCGTCCTTCACTGTGGTTCTTTATGTAAGATTTCAGCTTCTGTCCAGCTTATATGATGGCTGTGTGTCCAGCTGCACCTGATTTTTCGGTGTCTCCCTTTAGCGTATTATTTCTGTGTTACTTGATTATTGTTTCAAGTGGCCTTAGAGTCTCACCAATGTAAGATCGGCCATATTCGCGGAGGATCCGGTAGACACAGTTCTTCCTGTCTTTTTGGCTTGTTGGTTTCGTCCAATGTGACTAGTCTTACATTGATGCGACACTAAGACCACTCTATTCAAGGATCAAGGAACACAGAAATAATACGCTAAAGGGAGAGATCAAAAAATCAAATGCGGCTGACCACGCCTGGACACACGGCCCTTAATCATATAAGCTGGACAGAAGCTGCATAACGAACCACATTGGAGGAAGAGGAAATTCAAGAATATAGCTATACCATACATCAGAATGTTGTTTTAGTAAACCCTCATTAGATATAAGAAATATCTGAAACCCTTTATTAAATAGATGTAATCTTAGAGTAATACCGCGCAGGAACTGAATGACTGCACCCATCTCAGTTATGCTCCAATACACCTAGCTAGTATAGAGCTGTAGTTAGTACTGTACTTATTTAGTATTCACCTGAAGACGACTGGAGATACTTACCAGTTGAAACGTTGTGATTGAAAACAAATAAAGACAACGCAGTACAAAACTCTTCTATCATTCAAGAAACATCATTGTCTCCAACCTTTAAACAGAATTTTTTTAATTACATGCCCTTTATTCTTGATTGATTGATTGTCGATTAGAAGTTTTCTTGTTTTATGTCATTTCAAAATTTAATTATTGACTCAGGATAAGCAAAACATTTTATTTAAAATCTTTTTTTTTCATAAAGCGCAAAATAAGAAAGTTTCAAAGGTTTCGATCTGACTGACAGTTTTAGGATTATTCTATTTTTCCATTTTAATTTTTTTTTCGGTAAAACAATGCTGGTAATTTAATTATTGACTTACCTAGTAATTGTAGAAAGTAGGTTCAAACGGAAAAAGCCTTTTAGATAATAACTGATACCTAATAACATAATATTATTTTAGACTCACAAAATCCCCAAGAAAACCTCCGATGATTAAATATTAGTATATCTGATTTTCATCTTAAGTTCTGGATTTTAGCGAAGAGGATTAAGACATATTTATCGTAACGGTAAGCAAAGAATATACGTTAATTTAACAAGTACAAAAAAAGGTGAGTATAATTTGCACGGAATATAAAAATCATTTAAAGTCCGGTAACTAAACCACAGTATCATCATAATACTCCTGAAGAGTGAAGTAGGGTCTAGTGACCAGATATCTTCTCAATGTTCTTTTGAAAGTTCTATCATCTAATATTTGTCGAAAAGTTAAAGGAATAAAATTATAAATCTTAATACTCTCAAATATTAGTGAATTTTTTGTGCGAGTTGATTTTGGTATGAGAAGAGGTATGTCATTTTTGTTACGCATATTACATAAGCTGTTGTTAGGATAATTCCTATATTTTTTATGACTAAGACAAACTGTTTTAGGATAAAAATGCCAACCACAGTTAAAAACTTTTCTACGACAAATAAAGGTTTGCAATGGGAACGTAAGTTAACACCACACAAATATCTTAAAGCCCTCTTTTGTAAGAGCCCAACTAGTCCTGACTACAAAATCCTCAAAAAGCGATACCATAACTTAAGTGGCTTTCAATAAGTGAGAAGTAAACAACTCGACCTATATTTTTTCTCAATTCCTTGGAAACAACTCGCACAGCATAAGAACCTGAAGCTAATTTTCTGTTTAATGTAAAAATGTGGTATCTAAACTTAAGTTTATCATCGATTTAAACACCCAAGAATTTGGCAACGTTTCCTTTCTGTATCAAAAAAAAAACAAGAAGATGGATATCCATATGATTGTTAAACACCAATTACTCGAACACACAGTTCGAAGATTTAGAAAAATCCTTGTTAAATTCTCTACAAGTGATGGTAGATCAGCTAAAACTTAATACGATTCGTAACATTTCTCTATCCAGATATTTAATATTTTTTCTTTGTCAATAAAAATTAATATTTGATGGTTTTTTCACCACTACGTAATAAAGAACAAAAATGTATACATTTTGGTCAATATTTTTTCTGTATTAAAGTTTTTGGCCAGGCTTCTAGCCAACTGATATTGAAAAAGATAAAACTGTACTATGCACTTGTTAGAACAAATTCTATTATTGCTTAATAAAAATATCTTATCCCCAAATATATTTTACTTCCAAAAAAAAATGGAAGGAATAATGTACCATCTTTTGTTTAAGTAATGACAGTGGCCACAAATACTTTAACATTGTTTACATCACGTGACAAAATACCTAATGGACAATTAGTTTCGAATTTTGTCTCTGTTAAATGGCACTACTTTTGTGGGCGATGGTATAAAAAGTAAATTACTGACATCGAATTATATTGAATAGATACGAATGAACCAATTTAATATAGATAAATTTATATAATACTTATTTTTTATTTTAAAAAATATTTTTTATTTTAAAAAATATACCTATAAATAGGTGTAGGTATTTAATTTTAAGGTTTAGCTAGGGAATCAGTATATTTGTATATATATAATTACATTATTTGTTTCTAAAATGTATAGTTTTTACTTTATAAAGTATGTTTGGCTTACACTATTTTCGATTTATTTGTTGGTGCGGTTTATAGAAAAATGAAAATTTTTTCAAACTCTATGTATAACGGAATAAAATTTGTAGGTAAGAACAACAACTATAAGGTTTTTGACATGTTATGGTCATTTAAATATGTTTTAAAGACCAGGCGTCAATACTTGAAACCCTCTTAATTAAAAATAGCACTAATATACACTGCATTCATCAATTATGGACCAGTTAAAAAGCTTTCAAATGTCCATATTTTAATCAAAATTTAATTTATTTATCCAATTTTCTTGGACCACTAAGTACAATATGCGTGACTTCACTTTATGTCTCTTTTATACAGGGTGATGGCTAAAATATCAAGCTGTATAAAATCTGCTGATTTCAAAATTGTTGTTCCGAAAATACGAAGCCATGAAAATTGAACTTTATTATTGTGTTGGTTACAGTTTTATGTTGTCTTTTTAAACGAGACCTACTGAGTTAGTGACTCTTCCCTACTTCACTTTTATACTCTTATGTGAATGTGACGTAAAATTCAAGTATTGTATCCCAGCAATTTATTATATCAGTTGAGTACAGGGTGAGTCAACGTCAACGATATAGTAAAGATTATTTTCTCTTTTATCTTGAGAATTAGATGAACATTTAAAATACAAAAGTAGAGATTATTGAGGTGCACTTTTTAAATTTATACTAAACGTGTCGAAGATAATTTTTTTTAATGGAACACTCTATATTGTATTATTTTTTAAGTCTCTACTAAATTCTACGCTTATTTTGTATAAAATGGTATATGTCTAATTTTAATAGTTTTTGAGATATTGACATTTAAAATATGGCATTTTCAGACTTTGACAGGCTGTAACGTTGGAACGATTCATCTTAGCGAAAAGTGGTTTGCACCTCCCTATCTTAGTTTTTTATTCTCCATCTAAAAGTTATAATTTCCAGTTTTACATGTTAAAGTGTAAAACGGGTTTTTTTGCTTTAACATGTAAAATCGGAAGTTGGTCTCTTCGGATAGAAAATAAAAAACTAAGATCGGACGGTGTTCCAATGTTACAGCCTGTCAAAATCTGAAAATGCCATATTTTAAACGTCAATATCTTAAAAACTATTGAATTTAGACATATGACATTTGCAAAATTAGCGTAAAATTTTGTGGAGAATCAGAAAATATTACAATATATAAGACGTTCCATTAAAAAAAACAATTTATATTCGCCACGTTTTTTTGGGCCCTTCCGTATACTCCAGCATAATTTTAAAATATGCATCTCAGTGGTCTCTACAACTTTTGTATTTGGAATTTCTATCTAATTCTTAAAATAAAGGAGATATTTAAGGCAAGAAATTAATTTTTTATGACCTATAGTGTGTGTAAACGTTTCCTACAAATAAAATACGTTTTTATTTCTATGAAGAAAACTATTATTTATAGAAATTTCAGCTTCATAGCAAAATAATAACTTTTTTAATTAAAAATACAGGAGGCCATTAAGTGTGGTACAATAGCAGGAATTAACTTTTTATAAGGATAATTTTGCTTTTTTAGATAGGAACGCTCTCTTATGAGTTATAGAAATATAGAAAGCTGAACATTCTATAAAGAATTTTTTTTTTCAGTTTCGTAAATAAAATTTTTTAAAAATGAGTTTTCTTATTCAATTTTAATTGTTATAGTGTGAATATTTTTAGTGTTGTATAGGATTTGTTTTTATACGTTAGGTTTCTTTCTTAATAGTCATTTGATAGTTACTTGTACAATATTTTTTAGCAAATAAAAATAAATTAAACTTTTTTTAAACGTTATTTTTGTTTCCTGTGTGTTTACCAAAATTTTCTTTATTTAAATGTTTTCAGTACCATTCTTCCTACGAAAGTTTCTTTTGTGGTATTATGACTATAAAGAAATTGTAAAATCTTTATAGCTAGGTTTCTTATAAATAATATTTTTTAAACAAGTATACAGGATCGGCGATCGCTCGTTAGACTCGTTAGACAAAAACTACTGAAAATATTTTCTTGAGAATTTGGGAGTTTATATTTTTAATATATGAATAATAAAAATATAGGATATAAGACAATGAAACGTTTTCAACTCTAAACTATTGCAAGTATATTTCTAAGATAATCACAAATAATGTATTAACAAGCAAACCAAATTAATAAAGTTCAATCTTATGATATACGGTATAAGGGGTGTGCTAAAATCAGTGGCCTATATATTTTTACAACTAATTTAAGATCAGTGTTTTTCGTATATTTGTCCAAATTGGGATTTAAAAAAATTGCAATTTATTTAAGTAGGTACTATCGGTTGAGACCCAGGTTTGGGTCCCCACCAGGACACGATTATAAAATTTTTTAAACTCGGGGAACAAAAGAATCACATTTTATCCTGTCGGTATTTAGTAAAAAGGGCCAAAGAAAAGCATGTTAGTGGAATCAGCCCCCTGAATTTGGGAATGAGATTTCATTTAGTTGACTACTAATATTAATTGGTCAACCTGTGAATTTCCGTTTCAAAAACATTTACTAAGTTTTTATGGGGGAAAAACAGACAAGCGGAACATTAAAAAATAAGCTGTGTGACTGCTCTAACAAAATCTATGTATAACAACAAAAAAAAATGGGTTGTATTTTATCTTTTCATGTTTTAGGTTATATTAGTTGCGTTAAAAACGAATTCATGCACATTTTAAATTTAGAATCGCAGAAAAATTATATAATTCCTGGTCCGATATATCTGACAAAATTACAAAATTTAAAATAAAATAGAAATATACGTTATGAGCATTTTTGCCAATATGATTTTACAATAATGCATTTTTAAACTGTACAAAAGAAAATCCTACCAATACCGCCTATGTATGGTTTTATTTATTTACCTATAAAAGGATAAACAATTTCATGGCTTGCTCCTTATACCGCACACAACATGCTTTTTAATCATTTATTAATTTTAAATGATTTTATATTATTAGAGAGCCTATATTAGGGTTTTAGGTGCCAAAAAAATAGAAAGAAACACACGAAAATACCAAAAATGATACCATGCTACAATCTGACAGCGAGGCTGATACTAATCCCGAATGACATTGTGCCGCTATTTATGGTGCCATTGCATTACAATTTTATTGGGATTGTTGTAGCTTGAAAGAATTCTTTAGAAAATAAATAATCAAATACTAGGTTAAGTACATCCCTAGTTAACTGAAAAAGTTTTACAGAATAACAACAAATTCTTTCAATTGGAATAATTAGTGACCACACTGACTAATATTTACGGGTAGAAATAGTTGGGAAATGGTCAGTAAAACAGCTCAGAATGAGCTGTAAATACAAATTCTTTAATTCATTTCTTATGAGTGAGTATATATGTACATTTGGCTACCTGGTGGTCAAGCTAGGAGAGCCCACAAAATAAATGATCAAGATTCAAAACAGAAAGCTCTCTAGTATAAAC
Source organism: Polydrusus cervinus (assembly GCA_935413205.1). Taxonomy (NCBI): domain Eukaryota; kingdom Metazoa; phylum Arthropoda; class Insecta; order Coleoptera; family Curculionidae; genus Polydrusus; species Polydrusus cervinus. The sequence goes on from OW284517.1 coordinate 13,817,628, forward strand.
AAATGTTGAAAACGGCAAATCAGAGATTGATTCGACCTGTGTAACACCCTAATTTCTGACCGCAATAGGCTCAAACCCACGTTCTCTGATATCATTAGGCCATTTATATTTGTTTTGTTATGTATCTTTTGAAAGAAGTTAATTTAAGGTTGTTGGCATTGATATTTTATTTACAACCTGCCTTTTAAAAAAATAATGCGGAATTTCTCAATTTTTTCAAATGGCAAACCATCTTTGTATTCGTACAATAAAATCCATCATTTAAATTTATTTTTAACGGTGTATCACAAGTTAATTTAGTCCTTAAACAATAGTAGAAATTAGGAGGAAATATCATAAAAGAAATTTTTAGGCCCATATAATTAGGCAATAAGAAATTTTATACAGGGTGATTCCTAAATTGATACTTCTGTTTTAACTGTGTATAGAAGGCATTAAAATAAACAACATTTTTAAATGCCCCTTTTCAAAAAATTTAAAAATAAGCGAGATACAGAAGTAAAATATCTAAGTGCGGGCCTTATCATCAAAACGTAGCCTGCTATACTTTTGTTGTTTTTATCTTATTAGTCATGCAATTTACGGGTCGATGGTCAGTTATTTATTTGGCAATCCGCTGCGGTGTGCTGTTCTGAAGCAAGTTGATTTTAAATTGGTGACACGTGAAAATGTTAAAATTTGAGAACATTAAACTAGTGAATATGATGCTAATTTACCGTGAGTGTCGTCAAAGTGCGGCTGCTACTTCGAGATTATACGCAGAACGCTTTCTCTTGCGGGCTCATCCTACACCCAGAAGGTTTCTTAATTTTATTCAACGGGCAAGTTAGGCAGGATCGTATTTGATCCATAGTGTAATAAATGAAAGTAAGTACCTTATTTTGGAGTTTTTGAAAAAGGTGCCTTCTATACACAGCTTAAACAGAAGTATCAACTTAGGAATCACCCTGTATAAGTATACGAGGTGGTTTAAAAATTAATAGGAATAATGTTAGTCACTTGGTTCCTCCTTGGGAACACTTTCCCCGAATGTTTGGCCCATAATTACTGGACATCCTGTATAAACAAAGAAATCAAATCCATCAATACGTTTTATAAATTAACAAACCTCGCATATTTTTTCTTTAGGTACTTGTATGAACTTGTCAATGCCATCTTCTCAGATGACACGGAACTTATATTAGCAAATGGTTATGAGATGAAGGAAAAGAAACCAAGTTAAACTCAATTGCAGAAAAACTAGTTAGACATAATCTTACCAACACAGCTGCTAGTTCTGTGCTAAAACAAATATCTAAGTTTCTAAATATAAAATAAAAAATTAGTTCCCTGTTTTTATTTCCGTATCGTAGTCCAATACATATTGTCATATTAAGTATTACAACATAATATGGTAAGTACACTGAAACAATATTTTATGGCAACAGCATGGAAGTAACTGTATTTTAAATTTAATAATAATAATAAAATCACTTTGACAAACCTAGGTAGTGTGGTGTAGTCAAGTATCCAACAAAGCACAAGTTATTAGTAACACAAAACACTTACAGCATACAATTTTGGACTTGCACGGTCTCTATTTGCTTTGAATCACAAAGTTTTATTTGGTAAGTATCTCCAGTCGTCTTCAGGTGAATACAGTATTCATAAACATGCCAGTGGCGGCTCATCAGGGGAATTAGGTGAAGGGGCTCTTCACCAAAAATAAAAATAAAACCAGGAGGAAATTTTTTCGACAATAATAACCACCACCAGCTACCATTTTAGCCCTTAAAAAATAATTATGTTCGAAATAATAATATTAATTTAATCCATATGCATAACAGGGTCACAGTTAACTCCGACAATAATTATAAACACTCGTTCATTTTGGCGCGCCCCAGCTGATCGTGTCCGTTAGCTCAAAGCAAGTAAAGACCCAACGCCCAACATTGCTTTGATATTCACCGTTGCTATGGTTATGTGACGTCAGTCACGCGATAGCATGTAACAATTTGCAGGGCAATTTAAAAATAGGTTTTTTTTTTTTTTTACGGTTTGCCGACTACGTAGGCCATCTTGAACCGGTCATCGACCACAAATGTGATCTACCGACTGGGGAGTGTGAAACGGCACCTTCATCCTACGAGATATCCGATCTCATCCGGCCTGTCCGGCGTGAATAGGATGGTTAGGTGTCGATTCATTTTACACTCTTCCCTGAGGCAAGAGCACGCCGTGTTCCCAAGCGGTCACCCGCCCAAGTACTAACCGCGCTCGACACCGCTTAACTTCGGTGATCTGCGGGAACCGGTGCTTAATATGTCGACAGGCCCTTGCCCTAGATCAGTCCTATGCACCATTGTTGTAGCATTGGTTCGCCTAACTTTAAGGTATTAATTTTGTGGCTTCGCGAAACTTACGGTTATAGATATCGTTTTAACGTGATTTACTGTATGATTAAAAAGTTTTGTTTTTATTTTTCAGTTAATTCAGTAGTATACGTACCTACTTAGTTGTGTGTTTTAATAATGAACCCAATTAATGACATAGTTTGTAATTTGTTTGAAACTCCATTCAGTCTTTGGTCAAATGAGGATAAGACAGACGTTTTATTACACGGGTTTTTAGTCAATGTTTGTTTAAGTACCCGCACTATACCAAGCACTTCAAAAATTTTTAAGACCGCGAGCCGCCACTGAACCATGCCTAAAACAAAGTATAATATTTGTCTTAGAATATTATTCGTTGATTAATTTAAACATTTATATGTAGTATTATGAAATAAAACACTCGTGGTTTGTAATTTTCACTCGTATAATGTCACCATGACACGTGTTTCGCTGTCACAGCAGCTTCATCAGATGTGATATTAAAAACAAAATTTCCTTAAAATATAGAGGTCTTAATTGACAATAGCTATACAGATGTTGGTAACACCAAGTTAAAAAATTATTAAGGTACTAAGGTACCTTAATAATTTTTTTTTATAACTTGGTTTGTACTAAGGTACCTTAATAATTTTAAAACTTGGTTTTACCAACATCTGTATAGCTATTGTCAATTAGGACCTCTATATTTTAAGGAAATTTTGTTTTTATTATATCACATCTGATGAAGCTGCTGTGACAGCGAAACACGTGTCATGTTGAAATTATACGAGTGAAAATTACAAACCACGAGTGTTTTATTTCATAATACTATTATGGATTTTCATCAAGTAAAGGCTGAAACAATTCGATTTATATATAGGTACATCATTAAAAGTTTAAATAATTAAAATGGCACAATTTCTGAAAACATTATAAATCAAGGGCGAATAATTTTCTTTTTCTACTCCTTTATTAGTAAACATTGTTTTACGTACAGTTCACTCTATAAGTAAATCGTAAATTCATTCTTTCCCACAACTGTGCGTAAAGAATAACAACACACAACTGTGCGTTATGATGCCTAATATAACATTCAAGTTAGCCTTAAACCACTCAAAACGTGACATTTATCTATCTTGCGTTTTGAACATTTGACAGTGACATTGTCATTACCTATTTGAGATTTGAGGTTTAAATCAATATTATATACCGATCTTTAATTTATTAGTAAGAGTTGTAGAAAGAGTATGGTACGTGTTGCGTATTGTAAAGCAATTACGCACTGATGTAATTACCGATCGCTACGCGACTTGTCCGCAATTTTTCCATTCGTGCGTAATATGCTTTTTATCATACCTAATAATATACTATTACGAACTGTTTTCTATACTTGTTTTAAAGCATAAAAATTTTTGGAAATATAAATAATAGGTACTGAAGCTATCTACTAAAATATAGATACAGTACAATCGCGATAATATAAATATGCACTCATATGAACGACTCAGTAATATGGACATAATATTTTTTGAATTGACCACTCTGTAGTATCAACAGTATTTAATTACACTGTTTATACTACAGAGTGGTCAATGTAAAAGGAAAATTAAAATGCATTTCTCTTTCCGAAAAAGCCAAAACCTTAGAGGATGTTAATGTGCATGTTTACTGTCAAAAAAATATGGAATTGCAAAATCTACAGTTTGCTCAATTAGGGAAAAAAGCAGAAACATTTTGCTATAAAAGATTAGTTAAGTATCTTAAGTTAGGTTATTGTATCAATACACACTATGTTGTATGCTAGGTACAGTAATAATAATTTGTCACATATTTATTTATATGTATTTTTTTGTAAACTTCTCTAATATAAACGTTCCGTTAATATAAACTCCTTAGACTTTTTTGTGTTCACGTTACCGAGATTGTACTGTATTCTGAAAAAAACAATGGTTTCAGCTACTTATTTACTTGTTTATCTATATCGCAAATATGGTAAGCGATACCAAGAAGAAAGAAAATTTTAAATATTCTAAAAACGCTCGGAGATATCAGAAAAAAGGAATTTTTAGTTTTGGTCGTTATGGTGTTTCTAAATATTAACGTTTCGTCATAGAATCCAAAAAATTTAGGGCCCAACTAAAAACTACTTACTAACTGGTAATTTTTGTGTAATACATTAAGATGTTATACGAAGTCAAACTTTTAATAATCCCAGAATACCCACAACATTTAAACATTTAAATAATTAAATAACTGTTTAAAATGATGTTTTGTTTGCTTTTAAATATACCGTTAAGTATCTCTTTAAAACTTAACTATTAAGTATACCTTAAGTCAGTGGCGGCTCGCGGTCTTTAAAAATGGTAAAGAACTAGGTATAGGGCGGGTACCTAAACAAACATTGACTTAAAACCAGTATAACAAAACGTCTCTCTTATCCTCATCTGTCCAACGACTGAATGGAGTTTCCAACAAATTACAAACTATGTCATTAATTGGGTTCATTTTTAAAACACACAACTAAGTAGGTACGTACACTACTGAATTTACTGAAAAATAAAAACAAAACTTTTTAATTACACAGTAAATCACGTAAAAACGATATCTATAACCGTAAGTTTCACGAAGCCTCAAAATAAATACCTTAAGGTTAGGCGAACCAATGCTAAAACGGTGGTGCATACGACTGATATATTTTTAAACTGCCCTTCATCATAATGCAAACTGCTGCATGCTGTTTGCGTGACTGACGTCACGTAACCATAGCAAAGGTAAATACCAAAGCCATGTTAGACATTGGGTCTTCACTTCTTACTTTCAGCTAATGGACGCGGTCGTTGGGGCGCGCCAAAATGCACGAGTGTTTATAATTATTGTCCATCGGAGTTAAACGTGGCCCTATTATGCATAGCTACTTTCGGATTAAATTAATATTATTAATTCCACTATAATTTTTTTAAGGGCTAAAATGGTAGGTGTATGGGTACATTAATATTTAATATTGTCGAAAAACTTTCCTCATGGTTTTATTTTTTTTTGTGAAGAGCCCCTTCACCTACTTTACCTGACGAGCCGCCACTGCCTTTAGTTAAGTAGTAATAAAATAAAACATGTAAACCATACTTTAATGTCATGATATGATATTTTAACAAAAATCAAACAAATAGTTTATAATACTAGAAACTACTACTTAAACGTGAAAAAACCCCAAAAAGTGGCAGTTAAAATATCAGTTATTTGCAAACAAGTGAAAAATTACAATTTTTTATCATGGCAAAATCTTGATTCTTTAATTAAGCTTGTCTCAGGAACATTTTATTAGCAAACAATAATGTTATACTTAACTAGGTTAAGAAATCAAATTAACAAAAACAGACCAAAATTTAAGAAGTTGTTTATGGATGGTATTTATTTTTCAATTATATATTTAGTTGTTGTGTGACTAAAAATAAAACATTTTAGTATAACAATAGGCACATAAATAATAAATAGAACAACAGGTATAAATTATTTAACATTTATGCTGGTATGGTATGTAATAAGGTTTTTAAATTGCTTAAGCTACATCATTTTAACGCCAAATTTAAAAATTCCATACCCTCCAGACCCCCGGCCACCTCAGTTAAAAAGCTCAAATTACGCCCGTAAGGATAGTAAAGATATTAATATTTACCATTAAAAAATGAAACTACAGATTCCAAACTAAAAAAAAAAAACAGAAGTGTAAACATCATTATATTAAATCATGTATTTATATTAGAAATATTAAAGAAACATTAACTTATTAAAAAAAAATACAACACAATGGAAACAGCGACGGCACCAGTGGGTGTTCAGAGTTTGCACTGGTCCATCCTGAAAGTAAAGGTATATACAGGGTATCCCAGATAAGGATGCACTCTACATGGTTTTCGTAAACCATAGAAGATACAGAGATGGTTAAATTAGAAAAAAGTCTAACTAAATACAGCAGTTATGTGTTTTTAAATTTAAAAATCTGCATGAATTTGCATTTATTCTTATTGATAATGGGTGTTTAAGTCCGAAACGTGTTAATTATACTAGATGTGATAACTCATTGAATTATAAGAGAGTAGTGAAATTTAAAAATAATTAAATAAAATTTCCCTATGATTTAAAAAGCAAAGCTGATGATGGTTTTGTAAAAACGAAACGTCGGATTAAAAATCTAATTACACAAACTTGTAAAGGAGAAAAAATGGCAATAAGAATTTAAACTTTATTTTAACATATCTCTTCAAATAGAGTCAAAATAAAATAAAAACGAATTCGCGAAAATTCGGTTTTGCCTAAATATCTTCGGAAGGAGTTGAAGTTTTTAAAATTTAAAAACACAATGTTGCAGAATTTAGTAGGACGCTACTTTTTTCTAATTCAACCATCTCTGTATATTATACAGGGTGTCCTTAAAATTATTGTACAACGCTTTACCACAAATTTCTTAACAAAAAATAAGGCGATCTCGGAAAACTTAAATATATGCAATATTGCTTCGTTTTGATGCTACAGGGCTCTAAAGATTTCAAATTAACATCGTTTCTCTAAAACAAAAATATTTACTGTACCGTGTAATTCATCATTGCTATTTTTTCAGAACGAAAAAACATGATATTTTAAAAAATTCAATATAACTACCAACTAGTTTGATTTTTATAACAATTATTGTACGAAATGTTCACCGTGTTCCTGAATACATAAATTAATTATTTTCAAAAAATTAAACTGTACTTTGGGCATCGTGTCGGACTTGTTTTTAAAATAATCTGCAGCATTCATAATTCTTTGCAATAATTCATCTTTCTCAGTGATGGGGGAAGCATACACTTTTGATTTAAGAACACGCCACAGAAAATAGTCCAGAGGCGTTAGATCTGAAATCTTGGTGGCTAATTTACAGGTGCATCGTTACTTCTTCCGATCCATCTATTAGCATATCTTTTATTTAAAAATCTTCGTATGTTGATACTAAAATGGGGTGGCGCCCCGTCGTGCATAAACCCAAGATCTAACGCCTCTAGACTATTTTCTGTGGGCGCTCTCAAATCAAGTATGTTTCCCTCATCGCTACGGAAGAGAGAAATTACAAAGAATTATCAATTCTGCAGATTATTTTAAAAACAAGCCCGACACGATGCCCAAAGTACAGTTTAATTTTATGAAAAGAATTAATTTATGCATTCAGGAACACAGTGAACATTTCGAACTTCGAAAATCAAATTAGTTAGTAATTATTTAGAATTTAAAAAAATGTCATGTTTTCTCTTGCAGAATAAACTGCAATGATGAATTACAAGGTACCGTAAATATTTTTTTGTAGAGAAACTGCATGTCTGGCTAAAATTTTACAAGAGACAAAAAGTTTCAACATGAAGTAAGCTACTATTAGAGAAATAATTAAAGATATTTATATGGGGGGTAATAAAAAGACAAACTTTAATCTACCAATCACACGCCATTTTTAAATTTGCAGGAATTAAAAAAAGATGTCGCATACGTCAAAGCACGCTATTAATGGTGGTCATTCTTAGTTCCAAATTTAGTAGAAATCAATAAAGGCGTTTAGAAATAATTCCAAAAAACTATATTCATTAAAAAACTTTAGCGCCCTGTAGCGTCAAAACGAAGCAATATTGCATATAGGTAAGTTTGCCTAGATCGCCTTATTTTTTGTTAAGGAATTTGTGTTCAAGCTTTGTACAGTCATTTCAAGGACACCCTGTATAATTCACGAGATCTCTGTAGAGTGCATTTTGATTTGGGATACCCTGTATATCCTATTATCATATGTCAAAATTGAAAATAATATCTAAAGTACTCTCCAAGATATTACAAAATAACTCTTAAAAAAATTATTTGATCTCCTGTAGCCAAAAACTTTTCTTCATAAAATGACGAAATCACACCCTGAAATATAAGCGCGTCATTGCGAAATAAGTATAAAACTGCGTTATTAAAATTAATTTATTATTGATGTTTATCTGCTAATTTGAATTTTATCATTTAGCCTTACAATATAAACTTTGGAATCCTCATAATGTCATAAATATCCGGTGACGAACAATTAGCCTGTTCCTTTTATTTTAAGATAATAGGAACCTGCTCACGCAGGCTATAAATTTAATGAAAAAAGTAAATAGTCGAATTTAAATAATTAATTTACAAACATTTCGCGACATCAGTCATTAAAAACAAATGACAATGTTCGAATTTTTTTTACAAAATAAATTGCCTTCTCAGGTCGTGACAAATTACAAAAAAAAACTAATATATTCCAAAGCGACCAAAAATATTGTTGTAATTACTCGTAGGGAATACCCAGGATTAAAGGTTATAAGGTATTTGGTTAAAAAAATTGAATGGGATTATGAGAAGAAAGGTTACATACTCAGGGTCGTAACATCGAGGAAGGAGTCTATTTGAAGGTTGGGGACCATGATGTGTCTTGAATGACAGAAAATATTTGGTCTTGCTTTATCTTTAATTGTATCTCCAGTCGTCTTCAGGTGAATACTAAATAAGTATGGAAACTACAGTACAAGGAATACCAATACTTAACATTCCTCATGTCAAAGGAATATCTGAGAGAATAAGAAGGCTATGACGATACCACCTAATGAAGACGAAACCAACAAGCCAAAAATACAAGAAAAATTGTGTCCAACATAGGTATATCCTGCTAGTGTGGCCAATCTCATATTGGTAAGGCACTAAGATCGCTCAAAGTAAGGGTCAAGGAGCATCAGAACAATACCCTAAAAGAAGAGATCGAAAAATCAGGTGCAGCTGACCACGCCTGGACGCACGGCCATAATATCATGTGGACAGAGGCCGACATCCTGCTAGAAGAACCTCACTGGAGGAATAGGAAGTTTTAGGAAGCTGTCACTATACACCAAAACCTAGGTTGTTTTAGTAAGCCTTCACTAGATATGAGAAAAATCTGGAAACCTTTGTTAAGTAAATGTAATCATAGAATAAGACCACTTAAGAGCTAAACGCATGACTCATCAGGTATGAGCATGACTCATCTCAGTTATGCGTCATTGCACCTAGCTAGTATAAATAGAGCTGTAGTTACCATACTTTTTTGATATTCACCTGAAGACGACTAAATATGCGTACTAGTTAAAACGTTGTGGTTTAAAACAAATAACGATAATACAAGTCCAAAACTTTTCTACTATCCTTAAAAAAATGAAGATATTCTAAAAAAACCGAAATCCTTTGGGTGGGGGATGCCAGTGTCAACACCTGAACAATATTTTTGTAAGAGTTATTTAAAAACACTTTTTTATTTATTTTATATGTTAGGCAGAACAAAGAAAAACATTTTTTGGCTGCCACGCCCAAACCCCGTTTTTTTTTGGTCTCTCAATAAAATTCTCAAAATAAAAAAATATACTTATACATTTTTTAACATTTTACTTGTAGTGATTTTGATAAAAACACACTAATTTCATTAAAATGAGATTTAAAAAATAAAGAAAAAGTGCCGGAAGCGAAACTTTTTTCCGGAGTTAGTCATGACCCCCTGCTGGATCCGCGCTTGCGCCTAGGCGTGTGATTGAACGAATATCATTACCAGGTATGTTGGGTACGGCTTATTTATATTCTCGCAAAAGAACAATAATAATATTTCTTAAAATATATAATTTAACATAATTTTTATTTGTATCATAGGGCGATATGTCAGGATTTTTTACGATCGTCTTTTATTTTGCATTCAGTAATAATAAGAAATAAATCTGTCGATCGGCTTAGATCCTATAAAATATTTTTTTACAATAAAAAAGTTTAGTAGCATCTCAGTTTTTCAAAAAAAGTATTTTGTCTTAAACTATTTGAATACGCATAGTGTCGGTTAACCCAGCGTGGGGCTCCTTTGAAAGCGGGGCCCTAGGCTCGAGCCTATTGGGAAAATAGGCTCTGATAAAATACCACTACTGTTTCTAGCTATGTCCCGTATCTTATTGTCACTACTGACTGGGGTAGTAGCAGTGGCGGATCCAGGGTTTTTCTGAGGGGGGGAGGGGGGCGACTAAAAATGTTACAAAAAAATGGAGCGTATCCCAGCTCTAAAAATCTTCTTACCCTCAAAAGTTTCTCCAAAAAAAACTCTGACCCTTCACACGCCCAACAATTTTTCAGGCTCACTGTAAAAAAGCCCCCATTTGGTTTGGCTCGGGGAGGGGGGGGGTGTACTTCCTTCTCCCCTCCCCCTGGATCTGCGCCTGGGTGGTAGAGGAATTTTAGAACAAACACTACGATACATAAATTCGTTTCAGTGATTTTAAAAACATATTTTTGTTTCGGCTTAACTTGTCCACTTCTGGGTAACCTTTTCGGATTGTTTCTGCTACTAAATGGCAGGCGTTGATTATGAAGTCGATTTAAAAAAATGGCCAGCTTTAAGCATATACACAGCTCCCCGTCAATTAATATTAATCACAATATCTGTGGTGGAGTTATACAGAACTTTTCTAATACTTCCTGTACTGAATTTACTATATTCTCTGCATTTGTTTGCTTTAGTATTCTATTACTTAAAATATACAGAAGGAGATTTGGGTTATATTTTTAGTAGAGGTTGTGTACTCGTAATAATAGACACAAGTGTACAAAACAAGTACGAATACCTGTAGGTAATATAACTAAATTTCAATTTTTATCTGGTGATTAGGTGATATTAGGTTTAATAAACAACTTATAGAAACTAGGTTAAAAAGAATACAAAAATGTATAAATCTTCACTTATTTTTTATTGTACTATGACAATTGTTTCGACACACAGTGTCTGTTAGAATTAGATTTTTACTATCTGACGAAGACACTGTGTGTCGAAACAATTGTCATAGTACAATAAAAAATAAGTGAAGATTTATACATTTTTGTATTCTTTTTAACCTAGTTTCTATAATGGATCTTCATCAAGTAACGGCTACATCTATTGAATATAAAACAACTTATAGTTATGCTACGAAGTTTCGTACGTCTGTATCGTAAAATAACTATGAGTTGTTTATTAAGTAACCTAGTATACCAAAAAATTACCAGATAAAATTTAATACAAAGGTTAAGAAACACCCTATCAAAAAAAACTAAATTTTTAAACTCCCTTGGAAAGGTTCAAAAAATGCATGACTCCATTCCTGTAAGAAATATGGGTACAATTATATCTTCTGAGGACGGTAAAAAAAATTCTTTTATAAAAGGACTATTATATATTTTATTTTTCCAGGGGGCACTAATGTGCCCCCAATTAGCACTTTTAGTTTTTATCAATTTATTTACAGATAAGTAATTTTGCCTAATTGTATTTTAGGATATCATTAAACATATTAACAGTATAAACGTGTTTACCCGGAAAACCCGTCTGAAAATATTTTTAAAGCAAAAAAAAATAAATGATTTTTATTGAGCCTATTAACAATAATTGATGAAACAATATAAGTACTAAAAATATGCCTTGTGTCATTTTTGTTTATTTGCAAATATAGATACCTATTTATTACATTTTCTCTAGCGACTATAATGAAATGTTGTATTTACTGTATGGAAAATTTAGTATATTTTAAACGCAATATCTTTTATTAATTTGTCATCAAAATTTAGCGAAAATTAATCAACTAAAAATAATTTTATTTCTTCACAAAGCAGATTAGAGATCTGCTTTCAAGAGCAAGCAGTAGTCGATGAGTCATCACGAACAAATAGTGAATTTACACCACACCGTGCATATTGTACCTGCCTATGGCGATGGCAATAAAATGTCTTATATACAAAATATTATAAAAACGAATTTCACGAGACTTAAGTGGCGCGGCGTCAGTGGAGATCTTGAAGATATAGAAATTAACATGAATAGCCGCAATATTTCTATTTTTATTTTCTGTATGACTGGAAGAATAATTGAAACTTTAAAATTAATTTTCCATTTTCTTTTTGAAAAAAAAAATCAAGTATCATCCGCCAAACTAGTAGTTCTTGTGAGCACCATAGTAAAATTTTTGTAATAAATTTTCAATTAGACAAGCCAGGAAACGAATGCCACGTTTCACGCTGGTATGGAAGGCTCTAAGTACCTCAAATATGACATTTAGAACTGAGGTTGTTGCAGCCGGTCTTTCAGGTCAGCCTTGGCTTGCTTATATGCTTGTTTAAAAAGATATATTTGTAATAGTATATTACATAATAAGGGATAAAAGTGAGATATTTGGCAGGAGGCGTCGGCCGAGTGCGGAAATTCTCCGAGTTTTAGAAAATTACTTTCACACGAGTAATGTACAATATTTTTCCTACGGCCACAAAGAATTATTAAAAAAGCCTTTGATTTGTGAAAAAAATATTTCAACACTAGTGTTGAAATTAGCATACTTAGGATTATGTTCCACTTAATATCTGGTTTCATAGTTTGTCAATAGGGTTTTCCTTTATTTTTAGTTTAACTTTTTCATATTTTTTATATCATAGGAAGAACTTATCCTGGATTGACTTCTAGATTAACCTGAATGAAAAATTTTAAATTTAATTAAGGAAAAATGCATTAAACATAAATTTAAAAATCCACCCAACAAGGAAGATTTTTAGAAGTTTTTATAAAAAAAAGTCAAATACTCCTGATGGGATTTGAAACTGTGACCTTGCGATCTGTAGGCTAGAGCTCTATTCTCTACGCTATCGCTACCGATAAATATTTATTATTTAATACATGACACTCTCTTCAGCGCGATTTGTTTTTTCTGGTAATAGATTTCAGTATATTATTAACATTTTTTATAATTTCAGATGGCGTATTTTCACGCTCTAATTCTGAATCACTCCACAAATACATGATAAATAAGTTAAACACTTAACAATTACTGCTTTCTAAAATTTATAAAAATATATAAATATGATTAAATTAAATAGTGTGCCTTATATTTCAACACTAGGGTTGAAATATTTTTTTTTCAACACGCATACGCATACGGCGCTTTTTAGCCAAATTACCCAGGCTTTTAATTTTTTTTGGGCATGCCGGACCCGCCATAACTGCCAAGCTTGCCAGGCCCGGCGAGTTTGCCGGGTATGTCGGGCTTGTCGGGCATATTTGGCTACGGCATTATCAAGACGCTAACGTCTCGTATATGAGGCAATTAGTTTGGTTTGATGCTTTAAATGCAATAGCCGAAATCATAGTTCAAAGTTCTGTAAAGGTAGTTTGACATGTCCCCTGTGTGCTGGTAATCATATAATTAAAGATTGTCAAGTTCAACATTCCAATAACTACAAATGTAGTAAACATTAACATTAATCATGCTGCGTGGAATTACGGCTCTTGTCACGCTTATAAATACCTAAGCGTTGGAAAAATTTATATTCGAAATTTTGGGATCGCAATAGCAATCACAGGGTGAGTTTATTCCTGGAGTGCCCAGCGTTTCGTCTAACCAGCAGAACCCCACTTCCTCAATCCCTATCGTGTTAAGAAATATACATAGGGTTTTAAATGCTTTATCGATTTATTACCAAAATGTACGCGGGATAAATACTAAGGTAAATGAAATTTATAATATTAATACGGTTTGTAATTATGATGTTGTTTTTACAGAAACGTGGTTGAATGACAGTGTTTTAAATTCTGAAATATTTCCGGCGAATTTTTTAATATACAGGTGTGACAGAAACTTTGATGTGGTCGGAGCTACAAGAGGAGGTGATACAATGATATCATTTAAGCGTGATTTCTCTGCCGTTAGATTGGACACAACAATGATTGTCTACTTAGTGTTTATGTTGTCGGTGCCAAAGTAATTTTTAATGAGATACTTTTTCATATCCTTGCTCTGTATCTTCCCCCAACGCAACAGTTGAAAGATATAAAACGTTATTTGAGATATTCTCATCATTATCTTATTTTCTAAATAATAAAGTGCTTGTAATATAAGACTTTAATATACCCGTTTTTCTCAATTACACCAACGCATCATATACTGACGTATTAACCGTTGAGGATAACCACCACCCTGCTATCGGGCTTTCATTAGATATTCGTTTGGAATCAAAAAATTACAATGATTTTTATAATTTTAAAAGAGCGAATCTAGTAAATCTTTATCAAAATTTTTCATATATAAATTGGAATGTTTTAACCCAATATACTGATGTTAATAGTGCATGTTAACATTTTTATGAGATTATTTATAATACTTTGGACATACATTCGTCGTTGTTCTAGCTATCGGTCGTATCTCAAAAGTTAAAAATTATTCAGGAGGCCATAAAAAGACTTTCAGTCAAGTTTAAAGTTATCTTGTACATTTTGTTGATCGACTTTGGTTTGAGTTTTTTTTAATTTTAAGGTTGTAACTTAATTATTGATCAACCCAGAAATCGCTAAGTACTAGATGGTCCCTATTAAATATATATTTTTACTAGTTTTCTTGAGATACGACCCATAGCCAGAAAATTAATTGTATTCTTATGATTTGGAAAATCTTTATTAGTGCATAATTCGAACATATTATTTATTAAATGTTAACATAACAATGACGCAAATTTTCAAAGAATATTTTATGCTCTAAACTTCTTATAATTGGCGTATCCGATGTTGACAATGAGTTTAAATCACTATATTTTTCTAAAGATATCTTGTTTGGACTGGTATTAAGAGCTGGTATTACAAGATTTTTTAAAAGTAAAATTTTCTTAAACGTCGTTTTGTTACTTTATTTCCTTCATGTCTGTCCAATTTATTTTTTCTTTGTTATCATCTGACCTAATGCTTAACATTCTAATTTCTTGTGATAGTTTTTTAAAGTTTTTAAAGTCGTAGTAATTTAGCTGGTTGACTACATATGGTTTTCTTCTTCTAGCAAGGCGAATTAGTTGAGCTGGCGTAAAAACTTCTCCAGATTTCTTTAAAGCATTTGATATTGTACTGTGGGCAGAATCCCCTTCATTCTGCCCATGATATGATTCGAAAAACCTTAGAATTATCTCTTTGATACTCTTGCTATTAGAAACAAAATATAGCAACATCGTTACCATAATGGTATTTTTGTTCTGACCTCCACAGCCGTCGCAAAATAGGTTTACGCTTTGTACACCAAAATCATCATTTTCTTGTAGAAATGCATAAACCGCCGTAGAAATTTCTGAGGAACCTCGTTTACTCTTACCCTCATGCCAAAGATAAGAATTGCAGTCTTTTGTACCCAGGTTATAAATTGTAAAGTTATAATTACTTAACCTGTTTTTATAAAACACTTTTGAGTTATTGGAAGAAGGTAAATATATTACCTGCTGTAAGTCGAACACTACGCTTATTATTTCCGGATTATTTTGGGACTGACTTTTGCAAATGTCTCGAATTTCTCTAATTTTTTCTTTTTCTTTAATGTGTCGATTAAATCGATGCCTCAACTTATCTCTTGTCAAATCATCACCCTCTCTGTAGTTCAAGCAAAGGCTACATTGATCTTTTTTAGGATGATTAAATGACAAATTGAGCGATTTAAAAATTCTAAAGTATAGGTACTGTAACTAGCAGTTCCTTGTCCTTTCACTTCGTTTTTGTACAAGTCATACATTATAGACAAAGATCTCCGTGAAGATATTCTCTTTTTGAGGATTTTCTACAGTAATGGGATTCTTCCCTTGGAAATCTGTACATTATGCATTTTAACATCAATTTTTATTTTTCTGTCACGCCTAAGTTGAGATTCAGGCCTGCCTCCCCTATGATCTTTTTCGACAACCCCCGTGTTTTTCAACTTTTTAATAGTAGTAAAGACTACTTTTTCAGATATTACTAGAGTACCCAAAAAAAACTGTTTGCAAACTTTTTTTGCCACACCTTCTAGGGGCAGGAAATATGCCAAAGTATTTTTTCTCCTAGAATTTCTTGATTTTTTTGTCTTCTGCTTCGTTTCACTACGTAAACAGTGTCGGGCGATAAATTCTCTTTTTAGTTGAGTTGATGGTAAAGTGCAATATGCCTTGAAAATATTTTCTCTGTCCATTTTACTAAATAAACTACATAATTTTCCTACACTGGAACGTGTCACACATTATTTGCTCCTCAAGAATTCTTTTGGCTGGAATAACTTTATTGGTATAGTAACTAACGTATTCCTTTCCGTTCATTCTCAAGTTACTGGCCATTTGCTTTCTCTTATTAGTTGTTTTTTCCATCGTATGTTCCCTTCTAATTCCTTCTACCAAGTATTCCTCAGGAGCTTTGTCATTACTGTTAATAATTTGATTCTGTGCCGATGATTCTGCAGATGTACACGAACCAACACGAAACACAGAATGTTTTAAGATAGTCACGGTTAGATTTTTCATGCAAAGCACAAGATGAAACTTCTTCTAAAAAATGGTCGTAACATAGAAGAATTAAACATAGATGGCAGCTACTAAAAACTTCAATGAACAACAGCCAAAAGCTTCACATGTTTGATTGGGCTCAGGTTGCGACAATTCCTGAATAAAAGGTTTCCTTGCACTTTCCACGTATAATGCTAATGGTGCATCAGAGTCACTATGGCTATCCATTTTCTAGTATAATAAAAAAAAGTATATATTTAAAAATAATGCATTTCCTCTAAAGCCACAAAATTTGCTTACCTTTTTCACAGTAACAACGTGATAAAATTAATTCTTCAATCGCCAAATTTATTTATATTATACTTAAGCAAATAATAACCTGTCAAAACACAAAATACAATGCCGATTAGCAATTATCTTGATGATACATGGCAGGCCTGATTCATTTTAAAGTCATGGATAATCTGATTTGTTTTTAGGTTTTAAGGTACGACTGTTAGCCAAACAAAAAATAGCATAAATTTAGATACGACCCAACAACATAAATGTTTTATAGATAATAAGATCATATTTATGTCATATTTATGTAATAATATATTATATGCTATTAAGACTTGCATATATAATGCCTATGCTGATGACATAAAGTTAAGGTACAGTTTCTATCCATACGAATACCATTTAATGGAGCATGTTGTCAACAGGGAACTAAGCCAGATCTACCAATTATCAAATAGGCATAATTTAAAACTTAATCCAGATAAGTCTGTAGTGATACTTTTTGGAAGAGCGGGTGCAAAAGGACTAGACAATCACATTGATCTCCGTATCAATAACATAAAAATACCTAAAAAGAGCTCGGTAAAGTCTTTGGGAGTGGTTGTAGATAGTCAACTTAAATTTCGAGAACATGTCAATATATTGTTAAAAAAATCATATCTAAGTTTAAAACTGCTGTACGTTAATAAGTCAATTTTATCAAAAAAACTCCGCATAGTCCTTATACATTCTTTAGTACTCTCCTGTTTTAATTATTGCAACTTTGTTTATGGACCGTTCTTGAACCTTCTGGAACCTTCTGGAACAGGGTAAGATATAAAGGGTACAAAACTCATGTGTTCGGTTTATTTTAGGCATAAGGAAGTTCGACCACATCACACCACAATTCTTGGAACTTGGTTGGCTTAAGATGGCTAATGTGAGAAGGCTGCATTTTGCCGTGTTCGTCAAAAAAATAATGTTGACTTCATCGCCTTTGTATCTACGTACCAAGCTCATCTCGCGGGAGTGTGTTCACAGTGTAAACACTCGAGGTAGGATGTTGCTGACTATCTCAAGGCATACTACTGCGCTGTTTCGACGGGGTTTTAGCTATCAGGCTGTGAATATGTATAATAAGTTACCTACTAATTTAAAGGGGAATCTAAATATTAATACATTTAAAGCAAAAGGTAAAAAAATGTTGTTAGATCAACAATAGAACTTATTAGTTTCCCTAAAAAATAAATTTAATTTGACGTTAAGTCCCACCTTTGCCTTTTGCTTGTTTGCTTGTTACTCATGAACTGTCATGTTAAACTTATTATGTAATGATTGAAGATTTTTCTTTTTTGTCTTTTTTATTTATGATTTTTGATGAATTACGCAATCGACCTTTCTTAAGGTTGATGTGCTATTTGCTAGGACGGTACCTTTTCGAATGTTAATAACTTTATTTGTTTTATATAGCTAAATCTATTTATAACGTTAGGAATAAAATGTGTTAGGTATGTAGTGTCAGTGTTTATATAGGTACCTACTATAAATTTATAATAGAATATTTTCTAAAAACATTAGAGTTAAGTGTAAGAATAGCCATAGCTATATATAGCTATATAGTGCTAAACTTCGCTCTTTATATGTATGCTTATATTAAATAAAAAACGTTTATTATTATTATTATTACTATGTTCTCAATGTTAGTTTTCACAGCTTTTTGTTGGTATTGCTGGTATTATTTACAGTACAGAGAAGAAATTCATCTTAACCTGTACTGTTTAGAATCTTCCGTACTATATGGCATGTTTGGAGGATGACGCTTTTCTGGATTAGTTGGTATAAATAACCTGAAAGGCCCAGTTTTTCCAAGTTGGGCTTGAAATTTTTCGTCATTGCTCCCTCCACCGATATTATGATCGGAATTATGTTGATTTTATCCAGCTTCCATATATTTTTTATCTCTATAGCCAAATTCGAGTACTTGGTCTTCTTCTCCGATTCGGTTTTAGAGAGGTTGTGTGTTAGTGGGCAACCTATATCGATTATGGAAGCTTTCTTGTTGGTTTTTTCGATGAGAAGAATATCCGGACGGTTGTGGTCTACTAACTGTTCTATCCGTTATTATTGGCCTGTCCCAGTATAAGAGATATTCAGGGGATTCAAGAACTGGCTCTGGTGAGTATTGGTAGTATGGTGGGAGGTTTTCCCTTAGCCCTAGTTTATTGGCCAGTTCCTTGTGGATGATCTTTGCCACCTGATTATGTCTCCCCAGGTAAGCGTTGGGGGCCATAAGTAGTGTAGAAATGGGAAAACGAGTTCTCCCCCCCCTACTCCGGTCCTGGATCACCCACCTGTGGGGGCCCTTTTTTATACCTATTGTTTTTCGGCGGAACCCGAGACGCGTGCCCTTCACCGTAGACGTGTTCAAGACCATATTTTATTATCTTAAGTGGTTGCAGGTGTTCAAAACGTCATAAGACCTTCATGGTTATTGTTTTCAAAAGAGTGCACGTGTCCTTTTTGGGGCATTGAACGCAGGTGAGCATAATTTGCTTTTGTTATATGATTCTCCAACCTTGAAACAGTGGTGCTATGGGAAATTTAATCAGTCGCAAACATTTAGTACTTTTTTTTTGCATTCTACTCCGGTCCTGGATCGCCCAAACCTGCGCGACCCTTATTTTGACGCGTATCTTTGACCGTGAACGCAAGCAAAGGGTATTTTGTATTATCTTTAGTAAATAGGTGTTTGTGACGTTACAGAATCTTGATGGTTATTTTTTCAAAAGAGCGCACCTGCCCTTTTTCTTATATATGGCATATTGAAAGCAAGTGACCATCATGTGTTTTCTTATAGGGTTTTTCGATCTTGAAACAGCGTGACTTTAAACATTTTATATTTTTTTATGAGTGGCCTTGTTCAGTATGGTATATTCTTGGACCAGATCGACTACTATGTGATCAATTAGCCCACCTGTGCAAGACCCTTTTTTATTATACCTGCAAACCTTATTTTTGTACCATTTTCGGAGGAATCCGAGACGCGTGTCTTTGACCGACGGCGACGTAGGCAAAGGGTATTTTGTATTATCTTCAGTAAATACAGGTGTTTGTGACGTTATAGGACCATGATGGTTATTTTTTTCAAAAGAGTTCACCGATCCTTTTTTCTCATAATTATTGAGAAGGGCAAATAGGTAATAAATCCAAAAATTTACACCTAAATAGCATGTATTTTCTATTAACAAAATAGAAAAAATCGTTTACCTGTGTACTGATGAGTATTTATTTGGTGATGATCCTTCAGACAAACTAAAATTAGTAGAAACCCATTTTTTTATTAAAGAAAACATAGAAAAACTATATAATTCAGTTGTCCGTTTACGGAAAATATTAATGGAAGGCAAAATAGAGAGAACAATTTGCTAAAATATTTATTGGATATAAAATTTAATCAAAAACAATTAAAAATGTTTGAAAAAAGAACATAATTAATACAAAAATGACTTATTTTTAACGGATAATTAAGCTTCTCTCTTACCCAATGATGATTGGAGGCTTCTGAATAGGTTTTATTCTTTTTTTTATTTGGTGGAGAAGCGCATCGACCGCGATGGGTTTTTAGCGCTGGTACATTTGAATTTAAATAAATATTTAATTGATTTAATAATTAAATGTTTGTGCCTGATGTGTGTCACTGTTTGGTGGTTCGGTTCTTGAGATGAGGTACCCGTGGGTTAGGTTTGTATGGCCTATTCTTAGTCTGGAGAGACAGACTTGGGAGCTCGATTAATGTGTAAGGGTCGCCATGGGTTTATTGTAGGCTTTATATTGGCTAGTTTTGATTGTGGTCGGTTCCCTTCTGTTTGCCATGCATTGAAAGCTTTTGATTTTATGTATGCTTTGAGGTCGTTGGCGGTGCTTTCTGTTACGATGGTTAAGTTATTATACGTGATTACACTTCTTGCAGCGTTGTCGGCCTTTTCGTTCCCTGGAAGGTCGATGTGAGAAGGCACCCAAAGT
Organism: Polydrusus cervinus; assembly: GCA_935413205.1. Classification (NCBI taxonomy): domain Eukaryota; kingdom Metazoa; phylum Arthropoda; class Insecta; order Coleoptera; family Curculionidae; genus Polydrusus; species Polydrusus cervinus. The sequence goes on from OW284517.1 coordinate 13,838,591, forward strand.
AGGACTACTTCTTGGGAGGCATTTTGTAGTAGGTGGAGTATGTCTGATAGAAATTACTATTGGGTGGGTAGAGTAAGTGTCGGTAATACAGGTTATTGGACTGAAGCAGTCGGATATGATAAGAGAGCGCTTAATTTTATTTTCCAAAGTAAACTTGAGCGTTTGAAGGATGGCGTAAAGTTCAGCGGTGAAGGTAGTGGTGTATTGTGACATTTTAAATTTGAGGATGGTTTTTGAGTAACTATTGCTGCAGCGATGCCGTTGTCAGTTTTTGATGCGTCGGTGTATATTTGAAGATGGTCGGGGATAGTGTTGAGGATTTATTGAAAGTCTGCCAAAATAATTCTGGGATTTGTTTCTGTTTTATTGTATTTAGTGAGTGATATTATGCATTGAATATTTTTGGCTAACCATGTAGGGTGTGTACGTTTGGGAGAAGATTTGGAAAATGTTCTAAGATTTCATTTTGGTACCTGTTTATTCTTTCATAAAAAGAAGTAGTGGTGCGTGGTTTTTGTTGGTATATGTTGGTTGAGAAAACACATTTTCCGTACTGGGTTTCTAGGATTAGACGCCACTCTAGCTGCGTACGATAGGCTTATTTGCATTCTTCGAAAACCAAGTGGTGGTTCTCCTGCCTTGCACAAAAGGCTTTCTATAGGGCTCGTGCAAAATGCACCAAGGACTAGACGTATTCCGGAGTTGTGGACAGAGTCTATAAGTTTTAGTATAGAGTGTCTTGCTGAAATGTAAGCCATGTAGCCATAATCAATCTTTGATCTTATTAGGGTTCTATATATGTAGCAATGTTGTTGTGTCAGCCCCCCAAGACTTGTTGTTGTTGGCTACCATTTTTAGGATGCTGATAGTTTTCCAGCATGTCGCAAGTAGGTTTTTGATATATTCAATCCAGTTGAGTTTTTGGTCTAAGATCATTCCCAGAAATCTTATAGATTTTAATATAGTATAGTATATAGTTTAAGATTTGGTTTAATTTCGTCATTACGTTTTGAGAAGACAATGAGTTTTGTTTTTCTGTAGATAATTTAAATCTTTTCTTGTGTGACCAATCTTCTAGTAACTTGATGTAAGCTTGCATAATCTTGATCATTGAGTCAATGTGTTTCCCTTTTAATAAGAGTACCAAGTTGTCTGCAAAGATTCGTGCTTTGATCGGTGTTTTGATGGTATTGGTGATATTGTTTATTGCCGCGAGAAAGAGAGTTATACTTATTACCGATCCCTGCGGTATGCCGTTTTCTTGGACTGATTCTTCTGAAATCGAACCATTTACTCTGACTTGAAATTTTCTACTTTTTAGGAAGTTTTGGATAAAGTTGTTGTTTCCGTTGATCCCCCATGGTAATAGTTGTTGTAAGATTATATGTTTCCATGCTATGTCATATACTTTTTTAATGTCAAAGAAAACTCCCATACATTTCTGTTTGTTTAAGAACGCTTCATGGATTTCGGATTCGAGGTCGATGATGTTGTCATTTGTGGATCTATTTTTTCGAAATCCGCTTTGTTCGGGTACGAGTAAGGTTGTTTATTAGTGCAATAAACATATTTCCTTTGGTTTTATTATATTTTTATATGATTAGAATGAATAAACGACATTGTGCCAAAGGACATATTTATTCCGTCTTTTGTGAACTGTTCTACATAGTAAAGAAGACAAATTTTAATTTATAACATAAACATCTTGTTTTATGTGTGTAGTGTCCTAGATATTTAGATTTATTTTATTTTATTACTCAACATAAGATAAAACATAAACGAAGATTTGAATTTTTAAAAATCATTCCTTTCTCTTGAGTAGCTACATACGTTAGTGATCAGTATTCAGTCGTGAAGTTTTGTTTAGTTTAATTGAGGAATATTTTTTTTAAATGTAAGTATTATAATGTATTTATATAAAATTGAAGATGAAAGTTTACTAAAGGAGATTACGCCTATTTTTTATCCAAAACTTTATTGATAGGGAAAATACAAAATTTTATTATGAAATAATAGGTGTTGAAACAAAAAATGTTTAACTTTTTATTATTATGTTTCACAGTTATTTCTTGGTATTGCTGGTGTTGTTTACAGTACAGAGAAGAAATTCATCCTAACCTGTACTATTTAGAAACTTCCGTACTATAATGGCATGTTTGAAGAATGACGCTTTTCTGGATTTGTTGGTGTAAATAGCCTGAAAGGCCAAGTTTTTCCAAGGTAGGCTTGACATTTTTCGTTATAGCTCCCTCCACCGATATTATTATTATTATTATTATTAATATTATTATTATTATTATTATTATTATTATTGTTTGTGGTGGCGGTACTTCTGTACCTGCTTGTGAAAACTGCAGAGCTAGATTTGGAGAAAATTGGATGGTTATAATCCCAAATTATCAGGTTTTACCAGACATGGTATTTGGGCAACAACTCCTGGATCTGCCTGTTTTTGTAAGTAATTTGTAACTGTTTTATTAATTGATTTTGAGAAATAAAAATAATGAAATTAACAAAGTTTATGTAATAGAAATACTTTTAATTTCTCTCCGTTTTTGTTACTTAAGGCTTTGTTTGGGTTTGAGAAATATTTTTTATTATTTTAGATTGACAATAACGAAGTCCAAGAACTAGTATACGACCTTGCCCAGATGGTTATTTTGTTTGTTTGTTGTGCGTTTTTTATGACTCTGACTGGGGCTGCGGGGGTTGTTTTTGGCGCTATCATACGATCTTGTATAATATGTTATTTTTTTCATACCCCTAATTTTTTCATGATATCGAGTCGTAGATATTGAAATTACGCTATATTGTATAAAAATTAATGTATGAATTATTATACAGCCTACGTGAACGACACAGTTTTCTATAGGTACCTATCTTGTTCTCTAGCTAGACCCTTGATATGACCATGAAGATTTAATTTTATTATTTAGACATCCAAAGAGTACAGTAGCCTCACCTTAAAATACTCTATCCCCTCTTTCTTCGCTACCCCTCATTACAGAATATGATTTTTATCCAAAAACAGGTACCAGGGGCGGTATTTTTATTTTTGTTTCTCTAGTCGCAACGACTGACGTCCTAAACTATTGGTTTTTATTTTGTGACTTATTTACTTACTTTTAAAATATTCTTTATTTATTGAAAATTAGTTCACATTTTAGGTTTTCCTACTTCTATATATATATTATGTTACATAATATAGACTTAAAACTAGTTCTGCTGCGTGCTAACCAGGACACAACAACGAGGCAACGCCCCGTTTGGGCTGGTCTTGACCATGGTAGAAATGATCCTGTTTTTATTTATTTATACGGCCGGTTCCAGCAATCTTTTACCGCATGAAAGAGCTTGTTTTGCTTATGCTTTGAAGTATTTATTATTAAGGGGTGGCTAGTATGGAAAAATTTTGCTCTTGTTTCACTGGAAAAACAACGTACGTGTTTTCCATCATACCTATCTTCTTTTTTGGAATGGCTCTCTTTATCATAGTAAGGGTGCGATATGAGTGCTTCTTCCTATTGAAGGAATCTTAAAATCTGAATAGCATAAGATTAGACTTATGTTTATATTGAGGCTGGGACCAAGGATATACAAATAGCCAGAATACCCCTTTTTATTTCAAATGTTCATATTATAAGCTAGATAATTTCTCTAGAGGTAATTACATTTTTATCACATAATTTTAAAATGTATCATAAAAATCGAATTCACAGCGAAAATTAACAATGTTACAAGGAGAAAAGAACCAGACTATGGCCACGAAGATCTTATTTCTTATTTGTTGTCCCGAAGACTTAAAATACTCCCACCCTTCTTTCTAACGTATCCCGATTATGCTCTATATCGGAACCCGTCAACGTCTGTCATTTGTCTCGGGAACTATTAAAAATGATAAAGGAAAAAGTACCTAATAATTCCTGATATCCACAACTGAATAGTTTGTAAAAAAGGTGTAATTTTCTTTGTTTTATTTTCTTTCTATTGTGTTAAAGTGCATTTGGCATATTATAATGTCGTGTACTTAAATCGATATATAATGTAATATATTTATACAGCTTTTAAAGTTACATGGAAGAGATCATAATATGGCATTTCTTAATAATTCTTTCAAATATCTATGCTGCGATAGTGTCATATGAGATTTCTAAAAAATCACAGGTAAAGCTTCATAGTAGATAAACCCTTTTAGCAGTTCAAACGTACAGACTCAAAACTACTACTACCCACCCTCTTTGTTTTTGTTGATAGCTTTCTATTTTATTTCAAAAGCAGACTCTACACATGCAGTCAGACTGATCAAGGAACATTCGATTTAATGAAAAATCGTACCATGTGTTATAATCACCCAAATTGTTAATATGGTATATTGTCATTAATCTTAACGAAGAGAAACTGTTAAACATATTTAATTAACAAGTAAAATACTCAACGTGTAGATATGTCTAACTTTTTTCAAAATCAAAATCTGTTTTTATTATGTAAAAAAAATAAGTATGAGTATTAGAAGTCTCGTGCCCGTAAAAATAATGATAAAAGAAATTAAAGGGTTAGCAGTATGTAGAACAGGCTTCCCGATAAGTCCTAATGAGAAGAAAATGGTCGTTACTGTCTATAATATATCCCGGGGAACCCATTCTTTTGGCGTCCCTGTGTAGTTTAATGCAAGAAACCGATAAACAACACTGTCCGCTAGCCGCTAACATTATTTTCTGAAAATAGGTATATTGATCAAATACAATAAAATAACATAAAATTTAACGTTAACTTTAGTACAATACGAATGTTTATATTATTTAATTTAGCTTTAACTAATTACCATATTTAAAAAATACATAAATATATTTATTTTCAGATCTTAGATCACACTAATCGTTCTAGACAGTCCCCTGTATATTATTTAAATAGTATTAGGTAGGTAGTGGTCAATTCGCTCCATGTGTGTATAAGTGTATTGGATATAACATTTTCAAATTTCTTGTGAATCAGTCTATCAGCGTCAAAACTTCCATTTCTTACTAATTCAGACGGTATAGGGCAGACGGTCGGGGACTGTAGTGTTAACAAATGTAATAACCATATGTTACCGTATACTTTTTCTTACTTTACATTAAATTCAATCAATTTGCTGACAATTTACCTTCGGTTTTTCTGAAACCAAAAACATTCTCGTTCCCTTTTTACTTATTTACTTTCTCTCCATTAAGTTATTCGTCTAAGTCTACCAATAACACTCTCAAAAGTTAACATATTTTTTTATTTGGAAACAATAACGCGGTCGTGGGGACATAATACCCGACCCCCAGAAGAAACTAAAACATAATGGTGGTTTTAAAAACAAAACATAAGTGTTTGTTTAAATTACCTCGTATTCCGATATAAACAAAACAGTATCGAGGTCCTCACACTTCCTCTTAACAATACCACAAAAATTATTATTATAAATTGTGAAAATATTCGTTGGTTCAACAGTACAAGGCTCCAGATAGCCATTTTTGAATATGCGAAAACAGAAGACATAAACCCCGTAGAAATAAAGCTTTTATACCTGATTTCATTGGACACCGACAATAATACACCTTTTTACTTGTATCGACAATTCAAAATATGTAGAGTTTTATTCTTTTATTTAGTTCTGAAAAGGAGTTCAAATAATAGATGCGTGCGTGGATTATCTTATCGAACTAAGGGTAGTTTGGGGTATTTCATATCGCATATTTTAATTTATATTTTTAATTTTATTTCCTTCATCCTTGACCAATCCGAAGTAAACATAATAGTCAATCAGTACAGGTATAAAAATTCTCTAAGCTTCAAAAATCTTGTTATTTTCCTTACTTCCATTTAAATGAATTTTATTAATATTATACTTAAATGCTGTTCCACAAGTGTAAAAACGAAGATATTAATATATTATTAGAGATTCGCTCAGTTATGTATATATAATATATAGAATATGTGTAATATGTTGTATATCTGTATCTGTTATGCAATCTAGTGAAATTTTTTATTAAAATACCCTAAAAAGTTTGTGCTATAACTTTTTATAGTATATTTTTTGGTATAAACGTATTATGTTAAAGAAATAAGGATCATAATCATTCTTTTTTCGCATAGCGTTAAGACTATTACAAATAATCAATAAGGAGTCGGGATTTTAGCGGTCAAAACTACTACTTTTTCCGGTTTTTTACCAATTCCACAGTGACCTATGTAACAGTATTCTTTACTCTTATCAGTACATGTGCAGATAAGGCTGGACGGTCCACATACTAGGATAGGATATTTGTTTCTTCTAGATGTGAAGATGGATACCTATAATATTGATTTTTTTACTGGTCATAATTCAGGGTGGCCTAAGACCACTAAGCCACCATACAGATTAAGTAATACCTAGTTTGGCCGATAAATCGTTAAACATTTTAGGAATAATAGTAAATATATTCATCACTCGAATATTATCGAGCATGTCTACATTTAACATTTATATCATTTCTAAGATTGCAGGTAAACTGACCACATAATATTTGTATAAACGCATTTTACCTTTCTTAAAAATAATGTTCAGTACATCAGGGATAATGCGTAGAGGGATTAAATAAAACATACACTGATAACTAAATTGTAGGCTATTTAATATAGGCTAAAAGACAAATTTCGTCTACACCACTCAATTCAAGCTTCTCCGGATGTTTCCGTGTGACCGACATCCTCGCAAGTTACACTGTGCTTAAAGATTAATAAATCGTAGAGGTCCTTGATGACTTTGAATTTTAGCTGTTAGAGAATTTATTACATTTTTCTTAAACAATTCCACCAAATCACCTTTCATAATCAGCTCCAATTCTACAGTCTCAACACTTTTTACCTCTTTTCTGGAGTTAAATCTAACAAAAAAAGATATCATGCGTCAGGTGTACCACTTCATGCATATTTATTGTATTTGTTTTAATTCGGAATTAAAACAGTTCATAAGAATTTCACGAATATCCTCCTCGGTCTGTGATCTTAAATCCTTTTCTTTTGCCTGCTTTTTAATTTGCTCCTTGTCTATAGCCTTAAAAAATTTAAAGCTTGCATGTTCGTAATGTCTAATATCGTCTTGTTAACACACCTAAAAATAAGTTTTAAAATCATAATATGATATTCCCTTACGATCTGTCTGTAGCTTTCTCAATATTCGACAACCATCATTATCTAAGCATTTGACATGTAATGCTGGTCGACATTCGCCACAATCACAAGGTTTTCCCAAAAAATAGTTTTTAGGCATTGTACTCGCTTTGACTGACTAAGTGGGGCTGAATGTTAAAGAGCGATGAAATATAATTATATATTATATCAAAATCATGTTATTACCATAAGGTGTTTTCTTTTCATGTTTTTAAAATACAGAATATTTCGAATTAACCTTTCTCTATAGAACGTAGAAAAGTGACCATAGTACTATTACTATGTAAACTAGGATTCTAATTAAATTTACATCATTTATTTAACAATAGAGGATAATATTATCTACCAAATAATCTGATACTTTTATTGATAAAATCTTACATGTGTGGGACAAGTATGTAGCGCCGGAATTTCTTAAAAATATAAAATCAGAAATCAGTATAGTTTTAGAAAAGAAATATAGACCAAACTTTTAAAATTATTGATTTGGCCTTCTTTCTTGTAAACAAGAATAATATTTTTTTCGTGTCTACTAACTACCATAACAAAAGGATACGTGCGCCCTTTTAATGTTACGCATAATAAAAGAATACCTGCACTCTTTTTTGGCCAAGGGCTATTTTGTGACAATGAAACGTAAAGATGAGCAGGTATGTGTTTTGTGATCTTATTACTGAAAATGTCTGTTTTTTTTAGGCCCTTATTTAGGTTTCTAACTTTAGAAGTGTAAGTGAACGATATAAAACAAAATAAGCAAACAACATGGTATGGCTAAATAGCTTTACCAAATTTTAATAAAACTGAAAAATATACCTAGTTGTTAAAATAAAAAGGACACATTATTTAGTAGACACGACAGAAATATTACTCTTGTTCGCAAGAAAGAAGGACAAATCGATAATTTTAAAAGTTTGGTCTGTATTTCTTTTCTAAAACTATACTGATTTCTGATTTTATATTTTTAAGAAATTCCGGCGCTACATATTTGTCTCACACATGTAAGATTTTGCAATAAAAGTATCAGAATATTTGGTAGATAATATTATCCTCTATTGTTAAATAAATGATGTAAATTTAATTAGAATCCTAGTTTACATAGTAATAGTACTATGGTCACTTTTCTACGTTCTATAGAGAAAGGTTAATTCGAAATATTCTGTATTTTAAAAACATGAAAAGAAAACACCTTATGGTAATAACATGATTTTGATATAATATATAATTATATTTCATCGCTCTTTAACATTCAGCCCCACTTAGTCAGTCAAAGCGAGTACAATGCCTAAAAACTATTTTTTGGGAAAACCTTGTGATTGTGGCGAATGTCGACCAGCATTACATGTCAAATGCTTAGATAATGATGGTTGTCGAATATTGAGAAAGCTACAGACAGATCGTAAGGGAATATCATATTATGATTTTAAAACTTATTTTTAGGTGTGTTAACAAGACGATATTAGACATTACGAACATGCAAGCTTTAAATTTTTTAAGGCTATAGACAAGGAGCAAATTAAAAAGCAGGCAAAAGAAAAGGATTTAAGATCACAGACCGAGGAGGATATTCGTGAAATTCTTATGAACTGTTTTAATTCCGAATTAAAACAAATACAATAAATATGCATGAAGTGGTACACCTGACGCATGATATCTTTTTTTGTTAGATTTAACTCCAGAAAAGAGGTAAAAAGTGTTGAGACTGTAGAATTGGAGCTGATTATGAAAGGTGATTTGGTGGAATTGTTTAAGAAAAATGTAATAAATTCTCTAACAGCTAAAATTCAAAGTCATCAAGGACCTCTACGATTTATTAATCTTTAAGCACAGTGTAACTTGCGAGGATGTCGGTCACACGGAAACATCCGGAGAAGCTTGAATTGAGTGGTGTAGACGAAATTTGTCTTTTAGCCTATATTAAATAGCCTACAATTTAGTTATCAGTGTATGTTTTATTTAATCCCTCTACGCATTATCCCTGATGTACTGAACATTATTTTTAAGAAAGGTAAAATGCGTTTATACAAATATTATGTGGTCAGTTTACCTGCAATCTTAGAAATGATATAAATGTTAAATGTAGACATGCTCGATAATATTCGAGTGATGAATATATTTACTATTATTCCTAAAATGTTTAACGATTTATCGGCCAAACTAGGTATTACTTAATCTGTATGGTGGCTTAGTGGTCTTAGGCCACCCTGAATTATGACCAGTAAAAAAATCAATATTATAGGTATCCATCTTCACATCTAGAAGAAACAAATATCCTATCCTAGTATGTGGACCGTCCAGCCTTATCTGCACATGTACTGATAAGAGTAAAGAATACTGTTACATAGGTCACTGTGGAATTGGTAAAAAACCGGAAAAAGTAGTAGTTTTGACCGCTAAAATCCCGACTCCTTATTGATTATTTGTAATAGTCTTAACGCTATGCGAAAAAAGAATGATTATGATCCTTATTTCTTTAACATAATACGTTTATACCAAAAAATATACTATAAAAAGTTATAGCACAAACTTTTTAGGGTATTTTAATAAAAAATTTCACTAGATTGCATAACAGATACAGATATACAACATATTACACATATTCTATATATTATATATACATAACTGAGCGAATCTCTAATAATATATTAATATCTTCGTTTTTACACTTGTGGAACAGCATTTAAGTATAATATTAATAAAATTCATTTAAATGGAAGTAAGGAAAATAACAAGATTTTTGAAGCTTAGAGAATTTTTATACCTGTACTGATTGACTATTATGTTTACTTCGGATTGGTCAAGGATGAAGGAAATAAAATTAAAAATATAAATTAAAATATGCGATATGAAATACCCCAAACTACCCTTAGTTCGATAAGATAATCCACGCACGCATCTATTATTTGAACTCCTTTTCAGAACTAAATAAAAGAATAAAACTCTACATATTTTGAATTGTCGATACAAGTAAAAAGGTGTATTATTGTCGGTGTCCAATGAAATCAGGTATAAAAGCTTTATTTCTACGGGGTTTATGTCTTCTGTTTTCGCATATTCAAAAATGGCTATCTGGAGCCTTGTACTGTTGAACCAACGAATATTTTCACAATTTATAATAATAATTTTTGTGGTATTGTTAAGAGGAAGTGTGAGGACCTCGATACTGTTTTGTTTATATCGGAATACGAGGTAATTTAAACAAACACTTATGTTTTGTTTTTAAAACCACCATTATGTTTTAGTTTCTTCTGGGGGTCGGGTATTATGTCCCCACGACCGCGTTATTGTTTCCAAATAAAAAAATATGTTAACTTTTGAGAGTGTTATTGGTAGACTTAGACGAATAACTTAATGGAGAGAAAGTAAATAAGTAAAAAGGGAACGAGAATGTTTTTGGTTTCAGAAAAACCGAAGGTAAATTGTCAGCAAATTGATTGAATTTAATGTAAAGTAAGAAAAAGTATACGGTAACATATGGTTATTACATTTGTTAACACTACAGTCCCCGACCGTCTGCCCTATACCGTCTGAATTAGTAAGAAATGGAAGTTTTGACGCTGATAGACTGATTCACAAGAAATTTGAAAATGTTATATCCAATACACTTATACACACATGGAGCGAATTGACCACTACCTACCTAATACTATTTAAATAATATACAGGGGACTGTCTAGAACGATTAGTGTGATCTAAGATCTGAAAATAAATATATTTATGTATTTTTTAAATATGGTAATTAGTTAAAGCTAAATTAAATAATATAAACATTCGTATTGTACTAAAGTTAACGTTAAATTTTATGTTATTTTATTGTATTTGATCAATATACCTATTTTCAGAAAATAATGTTAGCGGCTAGCGGACAGTGTTGTTTATCGGTTTCTTGCATTAAACTACACAGGGACGCCAAAAGAATGGGTTCCCCGGGATATATTATAGACAGTAACGACCATTTTCTTCTCATTAGGACTTATCGGGAAGCCTGTTCTACATACTGCTAACCCTTTAATTTCTTTTATCATTATTTTTACGGGCACGAGACTTCTAATACTCATACTTATTTTTTTTACATAATAAAAACAGATTTTGATTTTGAAAAAAGTTAGACATATCTACACGTTGAGTATTTTACTTGTTAATTAAATATGTTTAACAGTTTCTCTTCGTTAAGATTAATGACAATATACCATATTAACAATTTGGGTGATTATAACACATGGTACGATTTTTCATTAAATCGAATGTTCCTTGATCAGTCTGACTGCATGTGTAGAGTCTGCTTTTGAAATAAAATAGAAAGCTATCAACAAAAACAAAGAGGGTGGGTAGTAGTAGTTTTGAGTCTGTACGTTTGAACTGCTAAAAGGGTTTATCTACTATGAAGCTTTACCTGTGATTTTTTAGAAATCTCATATGACACTATCGCAGCATAGATATTTGAAAGAATTATTAAGAAATGCCATATTATGATCTCTTCCATGTAACTTTAAAAGCTGTATAAATATATTACATTATATATCGATTTAAGTACACGACATTATAATATGCCAAATGCACTTTAACACAATAGAAAGAAAATAAAACAAAGAAAATTACACCTTTTTTACAAACTATTCAGTTGTGGATATCAGGAATTATTAGGTACTTTTTCCTTTCTCATTTTTAATAGTTCCCGAGACAAATGACAGACGTTGACGGGTTCCGATATAGAGCATAATCGGGATACGTTAGAAAGAAGGGTGGGAGTATTTTAAGTCTTCGGGACAACAAATAAGAAATAAGATCTTCGTGGCCATAGTCTGGTTCTTTTCTCCTTGTAACATTGTTAATTTTCGCTGTGAATTCGATTTTTATGATACATTTTAAAATTATGTGATAAAAATGTAATTACCTCTAGAGAAATTATCTAGCTTATAATATGAACATTTGAAATAAAAAGGGGTATTCTGGCTATTTGTATATCCTTGGTCCCAGCCTCAATATAAACATAAGTCTAATCTTATGCTATTCAGATTTTAAGATTCCTTCAATAGGAAGAAGCACTCATATCGCACCCTTACTATGATAAAGAGAGCCATTCCAAAAAAGAAGATAGGTATGATGGAAAACACGTACGTTGTTTTTCCAGTGAAACAAGAGCAAAATTTTTCCATACTAGCCACCCCTTAATAATAAATACTTCAAAGCATAAGCAAAACAAGCTCTTTCATGCGGTAAAAGATTGCTGGAACCGGCCGTATAAATAAATAAAAACAGGATCATTTCTACCATGGTCAAGACCAGCCCAAACGGGGCGTTGCCTCGTTGTTGTGTCCTGGTTAGCACGCAGCAGAACTAGTTTTAAGTCTATATTATGTAACATAATATATATATAGAAGTAGGAAAACCTAAAATGTGAACTAATTTTCAATAAATAAAGAATATTTTAAAAGTAAGTAAATAAGTCACAAAATAAAAACCAATAGTTTAGGACGTCAGTCGTTGCGACTAGAGAAACAAAAATAAAAATACCGCCCCTGGTACCTGTTTTTGGATAAAAATCATATTCTGTAATGAGGGGTAGCGAAGAAAGAGGGGATAGAGTATTTTAAGGTGAGGCTACTGTACTCTTTGGATGTCTAAATAATAAAATTAAATCTTCATGGTCATATCAAGGGTCTAGCTAGAGAACAAGATAGGTACCTATAGAAAACTGTGTCGTTCACGTAGGCTGTATAATAATTCATACATTAATTTTTATACAATATAGCGTAATTTCAATATCTACGACTCGATATCATGAAAAAATTAGGGGTATGAAAAAAATAACATATTATACAAGATCGTATGATAGCGCCAAAAACAACCCCCGCAGCCCCAGTCAGAGTCATAAAAAACGCACAACAAACAAACAAAATAACCATCTGGGCAAGGTCGTATACTAGTTCTTGGACTTCGTTATTGTCAATCTAAAATAATAAAAAATATTTCTCAAACCCAAACAAAGCCTTAAGTAACAAAAACGGAGAGAAATTAAAAGTATTTCTATTACATAAACTTTGTTAATTTCATTATTTTTATTTCTCAAAATCAATTAATAAAACAGTTACAAATTACTTACAAAAACAGGCAGATCCAGGAGTTGTTGCCCAAATACCATGTCTGGTAAAACCTGATAATTTGGGATTATAACCATCCAATTTTCTCCAAATCTAGCTCTGCAGTTTTCACAAGCAGGTACAGAAGTACCGCCACCACAAACAATAATAATAATAATAATAATAATATTAATAATAATAATAATAATAATATCGGTGGAGGGAGCTATAACAAAAAATGTCAAGCCTACCTTGGAAAAACTTGGCCTTTCAGGCTATTTACACCAACAAATCCAGAAAAGCGTCATTCTTCAAACATGCCATTATAGTACGGAAGTTTCTAAATAGTACAGGTTAGGATGAATTTCTTCTCTGTACTGTAAACAACACCAGCAATACCAAGAAATAACTGTGAAACATAATAATAAAAAGTTAAACATTTTTTGTTTCAACACCTATTATTTCATAATAAAATTTTGTATTTTCCCTATCAATAAAGTTTTGGATAAAAAATAGGCGTAATCTCCTTTAGTAAACTTTCATCTTCAATTTTATATAAATACATTATAATACTTACATTTAAAAAAAATATTCCTCAATTAAACTAAACAAAACTTCACGACTGAATACTGATCACTAACGTATGTAGCTACTCAAGAGAAAGGAATGATTTTTAAAAATTCAAATCTTCGTTTATGTTTTATCTTATGTTGAGTAATAAAATAAAATAAATCTAAATATCTAGGACACTACACACATAAAACAAGATGTTTATGTTATAAATTAAAATTTGTCTTCTTTACTATGTAGAACAGTTCACAAAAGACGGAATAAATATGTCCTTTGGCACAATGTCGTTTATTCATTCTAATCATATAAAAATATAATAAAACCAAAGGAAATATGTTTATTGCACTAATAAACAACCTTACTCGTACCCGAACAAAGCGGATTTCGAAAAAATAGATCCACAAATGACAACATCATCGACCTCGAATCCGAAATCCATGAAGCGTTCTTAAACAAACAGAAATGTATGGGAGTTTTCTTTGACATTAAAAAAGTATATGACATAGCATGGAAACATATAATCTTACAACAACTATTACCATGGGGGATCAACGGAAACAACAACTTTATCCAAAACTTCCTAAAAAGTAGAAAATTTCAAGTCAGAGTAAATGGTTCGATTTCAGAAGAATCAGTCCAAGAAAACGGCATACCGCAGGGATCGGTAATAAGTATAACTCTCTTTCTCGCGGCAATAAACAATATCACCAATACCATCAAAACACCGATCAAAGCACGAATCTTTGCAGACAACTTGGTACTCTTATTAAAAGGGAAACACATTGACTCAATGATCAAGATTATGCAAGCTTACATCAAGTTACTAGAAGATTGGTCACACAAGACAAGATTTAAATTATCTACAGAAAAACAAAACTCATTGTCTTCTCAAAACGTAATGACGAAATTAAACCAAATCTTAAACTATATACTATACTATATTAAAATCTATAAGATTTCTGGGAATGATCTTAGACCAAAAACTCAACTGGATTGAATATATCAAAAACCTACTTGCGACATGCTGGAAAACTATCAGCATCCTAAAAATGGTAGCCAACAACAACAAGTCTTGGGGGGCTGACACAACAACATTGCTACATATATAGAACCCTAATAAGATCAAAGATTGATTATGGCTACATGGCTTACATTTCAGCAAGACACTCTATACTAAAACTTATAGACTCTGTCCACAACTCCGGAATACGTCTAGTCCTTGGTGCATTTTGCACGAGCCCTATAGAAAGCCTTTTGTGCAAGGCAGGAGAACCACCACTTGGTTTTCGAAGAATGCAAATAAGCCTATCGTACGCAGCTAGAGTGGCGTCTAATCCTAGAAACCCAGTACGGAAAATGTGTTTTCTCAACCAACATATACCAACAAAAACCACGCACCACTACTTCTTTTTATGAAAGAATAAACAGGTACCAAAATGAAATCTTAGAACATTTTCCAAATCTTCTCCCAAACGTACACACCCTACATGGTTAGCCAAAAATATTCAATGCATAATATCACTCACTAAATACAATAAAACAGAAACAAATCCCAGAATTATTTTGGCAGACTTTCAATAAATCCTCAACACTATCCCCGACCATCTTCAAATATACACCGACGCATCAAAAACTGACAACGGCATCGCTGCAGCAATAGTTACTCAAAAACCATCCTCAAATTTAAAATGTCACAATACACCACTACCTTCACCGCTGAACTTTACGCCATCCTTCAAACGCTCAAGTTTACTTTGGAAAATAAAATTAAGCGCTCTCTTATCATATCCGACTGCTTCAGTCCAATAACCTGTATTACCGACACTTACTCTACCCACCCAATAGTAATTTCTATCAGACATACTCCACCTACTACAAAATGCCTCCCAAGAAGTAGTCCTACTTTGGGTGCCTTCTCACATCGACCTTCCAGGGAACGAAAAGGCCGACAACGCTGCAAGAAGTGTAATCACGTATAATAACTTAACCATCGTAACAGAAAGCACCGCCAACGACCTCAAAGCATACATAAAATCAAAAGCTTTCAATGCATGGCAAACAGAAGGGAACCGACCACAATCAAAACTAGCCAATATAAAGCCTACAATAAACCCATGGCGACCCTTACACATTAATCGAGCTCCCAAGTCTGTCTCTCCAGACTAAGAATAGGCCATACAAACCTAACCCACGGGTACCTCATCTCAAGAACCGAACCACCAAACAGTGACACACATCAGGCACAAACATTTAATTATTAAATCAATTAAATATTTATTTAAATTCAAATGTACCAGCGCTAAAAACCCATCGCGGTCGATGCGCTTCTCCACCAAATAAAAAAAAGAATAAAACCTATTCAGAAGCCTCCAATCATCATTGGGTAAGAGAGAAGCTTAATTATCCGTTAAAAATAAGTCATTTTTGTATTACTTATGTTCTTTTTTCAAACATTTTTAATTGTTTTTGATTAAATTTTATATCCAATAAATATTTTAGCAAATTGTTCTCTCTATTTTGCCTTCCATTAATATTTTCCGTAAACGGACAACTGAATTATATAGTTTTTCTATGTTTTCTTTAATAAAAAAATGGGTTTCTACTAATTTTAGTTTGTCTGAAGGATCATCACCAAATAAATACTCATCAGTACACAGGTAAACGATTTTTTCTATTTTGTTAATAGAAAATACATGCTATTTAGGTGTAAATTTTTGGATTTATTACCTATTTGCCCTTCTCAATAATTATGAGAAAAAAGGATCGGTGAACTCTTTTGAAAAAAATAACCATCATGGTCCTATAACGTCACAAACACCTGTATTTACTGAAGATAATACAAAATACCCTTTGCCTACGTCGCCGTCGGTCAAAGACACGCGTCTCGGATTCCTCCGAAAATGGTACAAAAATAAGGTTTGCAGGTATAATAAAAAAGGGTCTTGCACAGGTGGGCTAATTGATCACATAGTAGTCGATCTGGTCCAAGAATATACCATACTGAACAAGGCCACTCATAAAAAAATATAAAATGTTTAAAGTCACGCTGTTTCAAGATCGAAAAACCCTATAAGAAAACACATGATGGTCACTTGCTTTCAATATGCCATATATAAGAAAAAGGGCAGGTGCGCTCTTTTGAAAAAATAACCATCAAGATTCTGTAACGTCACAAACACCTATTTACTAAAGATAATACAAAATACCCTTTGCTTGCGTTCACGGTCAAAGATACGCGTCAAAATAAGGGTCGCGCAGGTTTGGGCGATCCAGGACCGGAGTAGAATGCAAAAAAAAAGTACTAAATGTTTGCGACTGATTAAATTTCCCATAGCACCACTGTTTCAAGGTTGGAGAATCATATAACAAAAGCAAATTATGCTCACCTGCGTTCAATGCCCCAAAAAGGACACGTGCACTCTTTTGAAAACAATAACCATGAAGGTCTTATGACGTTTTGAACACCTGCAACCACTTAAGATAATAAAATATGGTCTTGAACACGTCTACGGTGAAGGGCACGCGTCTCGGGTTCCGCCGAAAAACAATAGGTATAAAAAAGGGCCCCCACAGGTGGGTGATCCAGGACCGGAGTAGGGGGGGGAGAACTCGTTTTCCCATTTCTACACTACTGCCATAGCACCACAACCCGCCGTGATATGTTCTATCGTTTCTCCGGGGCAATTGCATTTCCTGCACACATCTTCCACATTTCTCTTCAAGATGACCTTTTCATAGTTTCGAGTTCGAATGACACGGTCTTGGATAGAGATTATAAAACCTTCTGTTTCAGCGTGGAGCTGCCTTTTCTCTAACCAATTCAGTGACATTTCTCTATCTATGAGTGGATTTTGGAGTGCAGTAGGGTATTTGCCGTGTAGAGCTTTCTCTTGACAAGTTACAAGCTGTTGACTTGGCGGCGCGCGGATGATGTTAGGTAATCCTTTTTTCTTTAAGTTAAGGGCTGTATATCCAGCATCTGCTGCTACCACTATTTTAAGAATTTTCCCATTCGATTCTTGGAAGTATTTTCTTATAGAGGTCTCTTGCGACTTGCACAAATTATATATATTAATGAGACCTCTTCCTCCCTCCTTTCGTTTTAGGTAGATTCTTTCAAGTGCAGAGCGTGGGTTGTGGAATCTGAATTTTGTTAGCAGCCTGCGTGTAAGCCTATCTAGTTCGTGCAAATCCGTGTCTGAATACTTAAGGATTCCGAATGAGTAGGTAAGTATTGGTATTGCCCAGGTGTTGATGGCAGTAGTAAGGTTACCAGCATTCAGGTGAGTATTAAAAAGCTTTGTTAGTCTGCTTTTGTATTTGTTTTTAAACTCCCTTTTTAGGCTTGTGTGGTTTATTTGTTGGTTTTGGGAGATGCCTAAGTATTTATATGTTTTGTCCTCATCTAGTATACTATCTATGCCTTCAAGCAGTCCACGATTTTGTTCAGTCTTTCCGCGTACGACATTCAAGATTGCGCACTTGTCTAATCCAAACGACATTTTGATGTCATCGCTAAATGTCTTGGTTATTTGGATTAGGGACTGTAGGTGAGTTTTGCTTTCAGCGTAGAGTTTGATATCGTCCATAAATAGAAGGTGGTTTATTCTAAAATTCTCAGTTAAGTTGGGACGATATCCATAGGATGTTGATTTTAGTAGTGAGGACAGTAGGTTCATGGCCAAAATGAACCAGAGGGGGCTTAAAGAGTCGCCTTGAAATATACCTTTTGATATATTTATATTCCCAAGCTTCTCTTGTCCAATATGGAGATTGGTATTCCATTGCTACATTAGGGTACCTAACATGTTGCGTATTAGGGGGTGTACTTTGTATATTTGCAATATCTTCTTTAGCCAGTCGTGAGGAACAGAATCGAATGCTTTACTATAATCAATTATTATTATTATTATTATTAATATTATTACTTTTCTCAATGTTAGTTTTCACAGCTTTTTGTTGGTATTGCTGGTATTATTTACAGTACAGAGAAGAAATTCATCTTAACCTGTACTGTTTAGGAACTTCCGTACTATATGGCATGTTTGGAGGATGACGCTTTTCTGGATTAGTTGGTATAAATAACCTGATAGGCCCAGTTTTTCCAAGTTGGGCTTGAAATTTTTCGTCATAGCTCCCTCCACCGATATTATGATCGGAATTATGTCGATTTTATCTAGCTTCCATATATTTTTTATCTCTATAGCCAAATTCGAGTACTTGGTCTTCTTCTCCGATTCGGTTTTAGAGAGGTTGTGTGTTAGTGGGCAACCTATATCGATTATGAAAGCTTTCTTGGTGGTTTTTTCGATGAGAAGAATATCCGGACGGTTGTGGTCTACTGTTCTATCCGTTATTATTGGCCTGTCCCAGTATAAGAGATATTCAGGGGATTCAAGGACTGGCTCGGGTGAGTATTGGTAGTATGGGGGAAGGTTTTCTCTTAGCCCTAGTTTATGGGCCAGTTTCTTGTAGGTTTTTCTGTCCACTACGCAATATATTTTTAGTTTGAAAAAAAATTGAGATACGACCGATAGCTAGAACATGGTTTACTGGTGAAATAATACAAAACATAAAGTTAAAATATAAAAATTGGAAGCAGTTTAAAAGAACAAATAATCCACTCTATTTGGAAAGATTTCGAAATTTACGCCTGGCTACTAAGAATGACATAAACAATTCCTATAAATTATGCTGTTCGCGTGTTGAAAACGACATAAAAGACGAGCCAAAAAGATTTTGGCGTTTTATAAATATTAAAAAAAATAGTCATAGCCTACCAAATACCATGTCCTATGAAAACACAATTATTATTCGAGATTCCAAGCTTATTGCAGACAGTTTTGCCTTATTTTTCCAGAACTCCTATGTTGCTTCCTCCAAAAAAATAAGTGATTCGACTAATTTCTATCCCCCACAGAGTCCCCTAGATGTCGATAAAATAACTGAACAGGTAGTCACTACTGTACTAAAACAACTTAAACCTAAAGCCACTATAGGGCCAGATAAAATCCTGCATTCTTACTGAAAGACTCTGCGATTGTTCTTGCTCGTCCGCTTGCAATTATATTTACTTTATCACTTTCAACTTCCACATTTCCAGACCTGTGGAAAATATCCCGAATAACTCCGGTTTTTAAAAAAGGGGAAAGCAGTAACATTATCGACTATAGACCAATCAGTATAATAAATAATTTTTCGAAAGTTTTTGAAATTATTTTACACGAATATTATATATAATTCAATTAGCATAGATGCTGGCCATTTGGTTTCTGTTATGATATCACATATATATATATATACATACTGTACATGTATTAACAGAATATGTCCATAGTGTATATTCATTTATCCCCACTACTATGTAACGAACATCATAAATATCCCTTCAGACCAATAAAGAGCTCAGTTGTTATTCCTACCAAATAGTAGTTTTATTTCACCTTATGAAAACATAACATGGCGCTGCGAACAGGATGCTGTTAATTTGAGTAACCATTTTCAAAATTCACAAAGATAGTTACAGTCTTCACTAAGTGAGAATCAAGTCAGTTTTCGGTTAAGTAAATCGCGAGGCCCTAATTTTTCAATTCAAGTCGATTTTACTTTAAAAGCGTGGCTCGTGTCAAAATGGCGTCCGGAATTGCGCCGCCATCGGCCATGGAATTTACCGGCTTCTTGGACGAGAACTGGAAACTTTTTAAGCAAAAATTTGAACTATTCATAAAGGCTACTGATGCAGGAAAGAAGTCTCCGGAAGTCAGGGCATCAATTCTGCTAAGCACCATTGGTGATGAGGCTCTAAAAATTTACAACAACTTCAAATTTGACGATGACAGTCTTAGGATGGACTATTCGGAGCTTATTAAAAGGTATGATGCTCATTTTAAGCCAGAAAAAAATGTTACTTATGAACGCCACATGTTCTTCCTAAGAAACCAGCGAGATGGGGAATCAATCGATTCTTACGTCAATGACCTGCGTCAACTCAGCTCCACGTGTGAGTTTGCCGACCTCCGACAGTCTTATCAAAGATCGCCTAATTCTAGGCATCATCGATAGTACTGTCAAACAAAGTCTACTCCAAATCAAGGATTTAACGTTAGAAAAAGCCACAAACATTTGTAAAACTTCAGAAAGAACAAAATTCCAAATGCAATCGTTGACAAGTGACATGTCTTCTGTGTCATTAAATAGAGTTGAGAATTCCCGCCAAAACCCTGTTATTATTGCTTCATCTAGCCACACAGCGCATGGCGTTCAGCACCGCAACAGCAGTCGACGTCCAAAGCATGTTCCGCATGTCCACTGGTCCAAGGCTCGAAGCCCCTCCCAATCACAACAAAGGATGAACAAAAAAGTGTTTTTGTGTCGAAATTGTGGAAACAAACATTCGATAAACCAGTGCCCGGCTTTTGGTAAACAGTGTCTTAACTGCAATAAATATAATCATTTTGCAAAATATTGTAGATCCATACACGAATTACATATTAAAAATGATTTATCCGATTCTAATTCTTCTGTTTCAGATTATTTTCTAGGCTATGTAGCTACAGTTAACGCAGTTCAAAAAAAAGATTGGAATGTTAATGTAAGTGTCCACAACAATACCATTATAAATTTTAAATTAGACACAGGTGCTGAAATAAATGCCATTCCTGCGAGATTTTTAAATAAATTGGAAATACATGAAAATAATCTTATCCCAACCAATATGAATGTATCAACTTATACTGGTACAAAAATTGATATATTGGGTAAGTGCTCTCTCTTGTGTAAATACAAACATTTTATAGGCCACATTAGTTTTTATGTAGTAAACAATGATTTTTCTCCAGCTATTTTGGGCAAACTGGAGTGTGAAAGGCTTCAATTACTTAAATTTATAGGCTCTTTAGAAAATAACATATTTGATAATTACACCAATATTTCTAAACAATATTCAGAAATTTTTGAAGGATTTGGAGCACTAAAATGCAAAAAATATCACATAAATATTGACAATTCAGTAAGACCAGTAATTAATGCACCGCGAAAAGTTCCTTTTTCTTTACAAAATAAATTAAAGTCTTTATTTTCTGATCTCGAGAAAAAACAAATTATAGCAAAAGTAAATGAACCCACTGATTGGGTTAACAGTTTAGTCTTAGTCCACAAACCAAACGGTGATCTGAGAATATGCATCGATCCCCAGCAACTTAATAAAGCAATAATTCCAGAAAATTTTCCCCTCCCAACAATAGATGAAATTATTTCAAAACTTGCCAATGCAAAATATTTTTCAAAACTCGACGCGAGTCAAGCATTTTGGCAAATTAAGCTTGACAATGACAGCTCTTTCAAATGCACATTTAATTCTCCTTTTGGTAGGTATCGATTTTTGCGCATGCCCTATGGAATCAAACCGGCATCTGAAGTTTTTCATAGGTATATCAAACAACATTTTAACGACCGACCGGGTATTGTTTCTTACATAGATGATTTTCTCATATGGGGCTCTACTAAACAAGAACACGACCTCAGACTAAAAAGTGCACTAGAAAAAGCTCGTGAAATCAATCTTAAATTAAACTACACAAAATGTGAATTTGGGGTAGAAAAAATTAAATTAATGGGGCACACATTCTCAGAATGCGGGATTGAACCAGACACTGATAAGATCGCTGCAATTAAAAATTTTAAAAAACCCGAGTGTAAAAAGGACGTAGAAAGATTTTTAGGGATAATAACTTATGTTTCAAAATTCATTTCAAATATGTCATTCGAGACAGAAAATTTACGAGTCTTACTTAAAAAAGAGACCCCCTGGCACTGGGACCATTCGCAAGAACAAACGTACAACTTGAAGAAGTAGTCCATACTTAAAGTGGAGTGGGAATATAGAAGGTAAAAATAAGAACACAAAGTCTTCCTCCACTGATATATTATAGAAATATTTAGTCAAATTCTCTACATGTTTCGAATGCAGAAGCATTCATCTTCAGGAGAAAAAATTAAAGAAGAAAGGGCCAGCAGATATCACCCTAACTGAGCAACACAAATATAGGTTCGGTGTAAAATGAATGAAGAAAACAATACACATTGCATTGTGAATAAGAAAAGTATAAGGGTTGAGACTTAAGGTACTGTGAAAACTTTAAAGGTGGAGTGAAAAATTTAGCATCTTTGTGTGGAAGAACTGTCGAGAAATCAGAATGAAGTAACAAGCTATAAGCTAGTCATTAGAGAACATATTATTTTAGAGAAGTAAATAAAAG
Organism: Polydrusus cervinus; assembly: GCA_935413205.1. Lineage (NCBI taxonomy): Eukaryota > Metazoa > Arthropoda > Insecta > Coleoptera > Curculionidae > Polydrusus > Polydrusus cervinus. The sequence continues at coordinate 13,861,671 of OW284517.1, forward strand.
TGTGAGGAAGAAGACTATTAAAAATTCATAGGAAATTTACTTTAATTTAAACCATAATTATTTGAGGTAAACCTGAAAAAGAGAAAGATATCTTTTTAGGATACATCAAGTGGCCAAATATAGAAAAATCTTACCTCAAAGGTTTACGAATAAACGTAATTAAACTGGATAAATAAGCTTATAATTTTATGAAATTCTAACATTTTGCTTTATGGAAGAAAAAGTTTTTTCTTTATTCAGCTCGACCGCTACCGCGTGCTTTTCCAAAAAGACAGATGATTAGGTGAAGTTAGTGACAGTTCATTGAAAAATAAGAGGGGCGTATGGAGACCACAGAAGAAAACCTAGAATAGTTGTGGTATTAAACTGAATAAGCGGAAAGCTACAACAGAGAACAATTTGTTTTATAGGGTTGTCACAAAGTAAAAAGTGGAATTAAAAGAATTTTACTAAGCTTAAGGCTACAACAGAGAAAGGTTTTTATATTTAATTGTCACAGAGCAAAGTGTGGGATTACCGGAATTTTTAAAAAATATTAATGGCTCAGTCAAGGTTTACAAAAGACATCTGGTGGCATAACCTAAAACAAGAGGCAGAATGTAGGGGCCTAAACTTGTCTTAAGAAATGAAAAGGTACTTTAAAAAGGTGGTGATGAAATGAACCACAACAATATAATATACACAACAATGTTCAAACTTATAAGTAAAATAGGGGAAAAACCATAAAACACTGCGGGGTTAAAGTCCAGATTGGTAAAGAGAAAATATAGAACACTTGGAAAATTCTTATTAGTAAGCACTGTGCGAAAATATCAGGAAAAAACAAATTATACCAGAATATATAGTTATAAATTAGGTGAAAACACCTTTAAATAGAATTGAATCTTGTCATGTGGGGACATGAGAAGAAGTGAAAACCAGATAATTGAAGTCTTGAATTTTGGGAAACAAACTTACTTTAATAAAAGGTGTAACAAAAGGGTAACTACTCAAAATCAAGAGAGTTAAAAAAATGAGAGCAGCTATGTTGAATTTGATCATTTAAACAGTCTATATTAATGTTATTTGGGTAATTCTCATTTAACTTGTGCCGACTAGATACTAAATTTTTTTAACTTTTATTTGTAACAACCAAGTTAATATTGAGTTATATCATAGAATAAAACATAATAAGACCTACAGCGTTACCAGCAGTGCAAAATTTTATTTGTTTACCATTTTGTTTATAAAAAGTAAACTGGTAACTTATGTGACTGTCACGTAAGTTACCTAACATTATAAATATGGGTTTATATGGAAAAATCCATTTAGTTTTATTTTCTACATATTATTTTTTGTTTTTTTAGTACCTATATATAACTAATGACGTGACAACGATAAAAAAAAATGGATTAGATGAGAATCTGTTTTTCTGGTAACATATGTGACAGAAAGGTAACGCATGTGACAATAAGGCTTACTTACAAGAAAAACAAACATAACCTTTATTAATTGGGTAATTCTCATTTAACTTGTGCCGACTAGATACTAAATTTTTTTAACTTTTATTTGTAACAACCAAGTTAATATTGAGTTATATCATAGAATAAAACATAATAAGACCTACAGCGTTACCAGCAGTGCAAAATTTTATTTGTTTACCATTTTGTTTATAAAAAGTAAACTGGTAACTTATGTGACTGTCACGTAAGTTACCTAACATTATAAATATGGGTTTATATGGAAAAATCCATTTAGTTTTATTTTCTACATATTATTTTTTGTTTTTTTAGTACCTATATATAACTAATGACGTGACAACGATAAAAAAAAATGGATTAGATGAGAATCTGTTTTTCTGGTAACATATGTGACAGAAAGGTAACGCATGTGACAATAAGGCTTACTTACAAGAAAAACAAACATAACCTTTATTAATTATTAACTTTACAATGAACACATTTTTTACATATATATCTTTATATCTTATTCGAATATGTTTTGTTGGTTACCAATCAATGCTTCCCAGTCTATGGCATTCAATGCAAGCAATCTTTTTGTTATATTTGTTGGAGCGGAAATGTTAAACAATATTTCCGTTTCCTTATACCAAATTTTATCTTCTGGTATGGGCCAAATATATTTGTTTTCGCCAATCTTCTTAAGCGCCTTAACTTCATAAACTTGATCGCCAATATTAGAAATGATACCCGGAAATAGTTCTTTATTATAAATGACGACAACCCATTGATTTACTGCTAGGTTATTACTCATTTCAGCTTCTGGTTTTTTCTCTTCTAGAATTTGAATTTTCCGCAAATTAAAACAGTTGTCAATAATTGGCAACTTCTTACAAAAACATGAGTAATGTCTTTCATAAATGTGATGTTCGCCTTCTAAGGATCACTTGGTGGGTACTTAATATCCCTGGAATTTTTGTAATTTGCTTATTACCAAGTTTCTCCTTTATAGCATCAATTTTGGACTATTCAATAAAATGCATATTAACTGTCGTTTTGTCTCTAACCTTCTGAAATAATTGTTTGGCATTACTTATATCACTTCCCTTTGAGACAATATTGTCGCTTATCCTTTTTATAGCAGCACCTACGCCATCTGGAGCACCTTTTCCATGGTATGACTCTGAATAATTCCACGTTCCATATTTAAATCCCATGTCATGAAAGTAAGTTTTAAGAAGATAGATATTATCCTTATTTTTGTATTGTGTGACCGGTCCGTCGGAAAAAAAATGTATTGTATCTATTTTCTTAGCTTGTAGTTCTAGTAAAATAGGAGTTAGGTGAGCCCATATAGCTGAAGGGCCATGATTTCTAGAGGCGGAGACTGTACAAAACATTTTCTTTTCATTTTCATAATACACTACAACGGTATGTAGGGTAACTTGTTCATGGGAAGCCCCAAAGTGCATGGCTTGGATTTCTGAACTCAATTTACATGTATAGTTTTCGGAAAAATCCATATGTACAGCTGCCTCGTCATAGCAAAGTTTATCTTTGCATCGCCGGGATTCTTTAAACTGATGTCTTATTGTAAACACATGCTTACAAAACTCTTCTTTTATGTCTCTGTTTACCGCTTTAATTAGCTCTCCAACCTTTCCGTCTTCCCTCGCTTTTATTGTTTTTGTAACCACTATTTTCTTTCCATTTTTTTCGATTTCGAACTTTTCAGTTTTCCAAACAAACCATTGAACAACTTTGTCATATAAAACGGTTTCAGCTGGGCTAACAGCATCTCTATTTTTGCATATATCACATTTGTTTGTCATACACTGTACAGAATCGACATTACAGCACGCAAGACAATATAAATTTTCTATATTTCGTTCTTCGGTAGCTTTTTCTTTTATTAAAGTATCTATTTTTTTTTTGCAAATTGTCATGTTTTTTACACAGACACGAATCCCTATCTGTCAGTTTGGCTTTAACAACCCAAAAAGGACGGTATCTGCAAAACGTAGCAAAGCTCAATTTATAAAATTCTGTACAGAATTTTTCATGCAGATCTTTTAAGTTTCCTGAAAGAAGACGTTTCTGTTTCTTGATACCACGAAAAGTGATGGTTTGTTTCTTCCCTGGAGTCTGAATACTATTATCATCTCTGCAGTAAAATTTTCGAATTTGAGATAAACGTGTTTTAACTCGCTCTCTGCTACGGCCATGTTTTTTGTCGTTTGCCCATACTCCTAGTATTTTATTTACCCTTTTAACAAATCCATATTTTTTTATATGTTTCCCTTTGCAAATATTTACTAATAATTGTTTTGTTTTTTCATTTGTTGTCTTATAACCATCACGAATTTCAGTTATTAAAGCATCTTGAAACAGCAACTTTCTCTTAACTGTCTCTGGAATTGATTGGTCACCCAACTCTGCATTCATTTTCGTCATTGGTGATGGATTAGTTTCTGAATTGATTACTTCTTCAGCGTTTTTGGAATTTTTTATACGGCTAATCTTTTTCTTATATTTATTTATTTGCTTTTTTGCACTCTCGAGGTTTTTTTCTAACTGTCTTATCCGACGATATGCTGCACTCCGGTCTTTTCTTACTTTTTTTCTACCTCTAATAGTATTATAGTGCTCTACATTGTGTTCTTCAGAAGGTTCCGGTTCCGACAAATTGGGAATAGCAGGGGGAGTATCACTTAGAATAGGCTCTAACTGATTCTTTCTGGTTTTAGCAGCTTTACGACTTCGTTGTTTTCTTTCCCTCCACTCTTTGCGCTGTTGTCTTTTAGATCTTTCTGATAACTCTGCAATAGGTTTATCTATCTTCATATCTCTTCTCGTCTGACTCCTAACCCTTATTTTTCGTAAATATTCTTCCCTTTTCTCAATATCAGCATTAATTCGCTCCCTGTATCTTTTCTGCTTTTGTGCAGGAGTTAAACCCATATTAATATTCTGAAAGAAAAATATGTTTAGCTAAGTTATTTACTAACACAGCATGACACAATCTAATTATTTTTTCCGTAGAAATACACAGGCATTACGTCACATAAGTTACCATTGGTCACATAAGTTACCGCTAAGTACGGTAACATATGTGACGGTAACTTATGTGACCTTTTACAACATTTTTTAAAAATATACCGCTAAATGGCAACATGGAAAAGCACTCTTGCACTGAATAAATAGAAATACGTTTGTAGGTTATGTATTTCAAACAACGATTTCAAATTATGATAATTATCTAATTAACTTGGTAACTTAAGTGACCTAGGAATAAACATACTCACCTGATGTATACACTAAAATGCCTTGCAACTTTATTAAAAATAATCTCAATAAAAAAAAAGTTAACTTTGAAACAATAGTCAACCGACACACGACAGGTTCGACTTTACTGAATTTAATGACAGTATTGCCAGATTGTCGAAACGATCGTTAAAATGTTGAGTAACTTATGTGACCAAAGTTATGGTGACATCTTCAAAATGCCATATATTATGTTTATAAATGTCACAACAATAAAATAAAATTAGGGAAAAGATACACCAATAATTGTTGCAAGTACAAACGGTTAAAGGAAGAGGTAATTTTGCTAGCAAGCATTTAATATTTCATTCCAACCTCGAGTCAACACATAAGTGACCGGTAACTTATGTGACATTTCACACCTAAAATATCATATTTTTTATGAAAATGACTAAATTATGAAGTTCTAACAACGATTACATTATAACTAAGGTTAATTAATTTAATTTCATCTTCATGAAATCCGAGAAATGTATAATATGTTGTCGCAAAATGTTGGTGACTTACCTGGCACAAGTTATATGAGAATTACCCATTTATAATTTTGTTAATTTCCAAAATTTCAAGAAGATCTAGTCTATTGCTCTTGTTACATAAATGAAGGTATTTAGTGTTGGAGTCCGGATTGAAAGAGTGGTTCTCCATACATATGTGTCTGGAAAAGTTCGATTTAATTTTTGACGGAGAAAGATTTTGATTTCTGGCCTTCACAATTTCTTTACAATGTTCACCCACTCTGACCGAGAACTTACGGCCCGTTTGACCGACATAGGTAGCTGAACAGCCCTGCGTAGAACAAGAAACACTATAGACACCAGATTTATGAGTGATGGGAACAGAGTCCTTAGAATTGCATAATAGAGATTTTAACGAATGTTGAGTTTTGAAACTTATATCGTAGTTGAAGGAATTAAAAATATTTTTTAGTTTATAAGAAATAGATCCCCAGAAGGGCAGAGAATAATATTTAGTGATAGGTTTAGTGTTTAAGATATGAGTTTTATTAAGATGTTTATTTAAATGTCTATAGTATAACTTATTAATCAACGCAAGGGGATAACCGTTATTCGTACCAATTTGTCTAATAATAAAGAAAAGAAAGCCATACAAGCTGCCACTAAGGTTTGGTTAAAGGAGGAAGTAAAAAAACATTATTTTAAACTTAACCTCATTAATTTAAAACTCAAGTTTCTATACTTTGAGCTCAGTTATATTCTGCACGCCTCTCAGTGGGACTCTATGTGTTCTTCTTTCCTCACATATGTTCAAGACATGAAAGATAAAAAATTTCAACGTTTAAATAGTAAATTATTAATTCTCAATAATCTCTATAATAAGAATAATCATAATCCCAACCACACTACCTCTTCTCCACTTAATAATACTTATAACTTCTCTCCACCTAATAATACTAATAACGTCTTTAATTCCACTAATCTAACTAACAATAATTCCTCTTCACTTAATATTAGCTTTGACAATTCTATTTTTATTTCTGAATTAAACGAAAACTTAAATCTCTCAAATAATTTTCCAAATTTCAACTTTCATGCTAGAACTTTGAATCTAAGCAATACTATTTTTACCCAACCTGAAACTGATCTTCTTAATAATGGTATAAAATATAATTTTCATTTCACCCCCGAGGTAAAAAATCTTGAAGTACTTGCTGTTGATTGCGAGAACATTATCTCTAAATCCAATGAAACAATTAAGAAGGACACACTGAGATCCCAATGTATCACATGTTTAAATGATTTTCATAAAAATAACCCTAAGATCTTTCCTAATACTGAGCTCGAGGTGTTGAAATCTTTGAAAACTAAAATTTCCGATAATGATTTGATTTTGTCTAAAGCGGATAAAGGTAACTGTCTTGTGATAATGGAGAGACCACAATATGTAGTTAAAGTTGAGGATTTCCTCTCATCTGACAATTTTTCTTTGATCCTTTCTAATCCAATCGATAAATTTATGACATTTTTTAAGAAAACTTTAAAAGAAACCAATGATACTTTAAATTTTCTCAATACTAATAAATTTAAACTCACTCCGATTAATCCTTCAACCCCTCTGCTTTATGGTCTCCCCAAAATACACAAACATGATATTCCTGTTAGGCCTGTCGTCTCGTATTGCGGTTCACCGTGTCACAGACTGAGCTCCTGGCTGAATAGTATCTTAATTTCTCTCACAAATTTTAAAAGCTCCTTTTCCGTAAAGAATTCATCTCAGTTAGCTAATGATCTTAAAGAATTACATATTCCAATTACAGCTCAACTAGTATCTTTTGATGTCTCTAATCTATTTCCGAGTATACCCCCACAAGAATGTGTAATACTTATTAAACAACTTTTAGAAAACAGTTCTGATCTCGAACTAGTACACATTAATAATCTTTGCACTTTAGTTGACTTAGTACTTAAACAGAATTTTTTCCAATTTAATTCCAAATTTTATAAACAAAACTCTGGTCTAGCCATGGGCTCAGCCTTGTCACCTTTTTTAGCTGAAGTTTTTATGTCACGTTTAGAATCCTCTATGGAAGTTCACCCTCTTTTTTCTAGTGTCCTCTTTATGAGACGTTATGTGGACGACATTCTTGTAGTCTTCGACGGTAACCTAGAGTGCTTATCTAATTTTCTCAATTTTCTTAATTCATTACACCCTTCTATCAGTTTCACTTTCGAAACTGAAGTTAACTACTCTCTACCTTTTTTAGATCTACTACTCACTAAATCTAATAATAAAATTAAATTTTCTATATACCGTAAACCCACTAACACAGATTCAACGATTCCTTTTTACTCTAACCATCCACATAACCAGAAACTTTCAGCCTTTCATTCATATTTTTCTAGACTCTTTTCGGTTCCCCTCGAGGACTATGAATTTAAACTGGAGTTAAGTATTATTAGACAAATTGGTACGAATAACGGTTATCCCCTTGCGTTGATTAATAAGTTATACTATAGACATTTAAATAAACATCTTAATAAAACTCATATCTTAAACACTAAACCTATCACTAAATATTATTCTCTGCCCTTCTGGGGATCTATTTCTTATAAACTAAAAAATATTTTTAATTCCTTCAACTACGATATAAGTTTCAAAACTCAACATTCGTTAAAATCTCTATTATGCAATTCTAAGGACTCTGTTCCCATCACTCATAAATCTGGTGTCTATAGTGTTTCTTGTTCTACGCAGGGCTGTTCAGCTACCTATGTCGGTCAAACGGGCCGTAAGTTCTCGGTCAGAGTGGGTGAACATTGTAAAGAAATTGTGAAGGCCAGAAATCAAAATCTTTCTCCGTCAAAAATTAAATCGAACTTTTCCAGACACATATGTATGGAGAACCACTCTTTCAATCCGGACTCCAACACTAAATACCTTCATTTATGTAACAAGAGCAATAGACTAGATCTTCTTGAAATTTTGGAAATTAACAAAATTATAAATAACATTAATATAGACTGTTTAAATGATCAAATTCAACATAGCTGCTCTCATTTTTTTAACTCTCTTGATTTTGAGTAGTTACCCTTTTGTTACACCTTTTATTAAAGTAAGTTTGTTTCCCAAAATTCAAGACTTCAATTATCTGGTTTTCACTTCTTCTCATGTCCCCACATGACAAGATTCAATTCTATTTAAAGGTGTTTTCACCTAATTTATAACTATATATTCTGGTATAATTTGTTTTTTCCTGATATTTTCGCACAGTGCTTACTAATAAGAATTTTCCAAGTGTTCTATATTTTCTCTTTACCAATCTGGACTTTAACCCCGCAGTGTTTTATGGTTTTTCCCCTATTTTACTTATAAGTTTGAACATTGTTGTGTATATTATATTGTTGTGGTTCATTTCATCACCACCTTTTTAAAGTACCTTTTCATTTCTTAAGACAAGTTTAGGCCCCTACATTCTGCCTCTTGTTTTAGGTTATGCCACCAGATGTCTTTTGTAAACCTTGACTGAGCCATTAATATTTTTTAAAAATTCCGGTAATCCCACACTTTGCTCTGTGACAATTAAATATAAAAACCTTTCTCTGTTGTAGCCTTAAGCTTAGTAAAATTCTTTTAATTCCACTTTTTACTTTGTGACAACCCTATAAAACAAATTGTTCTCTGTTGTAGCTTTCCGCTTATTCAGTTTAATACCACAACTATTCTAGGTTTTCTTCTGTGGTCTCCATACGCCCCTCTTATTTTTCAATGAACTGTCACTAACTTCACCTAATCATCTGTCTTTTTGGAAAAGCACGCGGTAGCGGTCGAGCTGAATAAAGAAAAAACTTTTTCTTCCATAAAGCAAAATGTTAGAATTTCATAAAATTATAAGCTTATTTATCCAGTTTAATTACGTTTATTCGTAAACCTTTGAGGTAAGATTTTTCTATATTTGGCCACTTGATGTATCCTAAAAAGATATCTTTCTCTTTTTCAGGTTTACCTCAAATAATTATGGTTTAAATTAAAGTAAATTTCCTATGAATTTTTAATAGTCTTCTTCCTCACACTTTTATTTACTTCTCTAAAATAATATGTTCTCTAATGACTAGCTTATAGCTTGTTACTTCATTCTGATTTCTCGACAGTTCTTCCACACAAAGATGCTAAATTTTTCACTCCACCTTTAAAGTTTTCACAGTACCTTAAGTCTCAACCCTTATACTTTTCTTATTCACAATGCAATGTGTATTGTTTTCTTCATTCATTTTACACCGAACCTATATTTGTGTTGCTCAGTTAGGGTGATATCTGCTGGCCCTTTCTTCTTTAATTTTTTCTCCTGAAGATGAATGCTTCTGCATTCGAAACATGTAGAGAATTTGACTAAATATTTCTATAATATATCAGTGGAGGAAGACTTTGTGTTCTTATTTTTACCTTCTAAACGTACAACTGTTTAAAAAGCATCCTCGTGAAAAAACCAATTTTACAATTCTTTAATCCCAATAAACCAATAACCCTGTCAGTGGATTCATCACAAAACGCCATAGGGGCTGTTCTACTTCAGTCTAACTTACCGGTTTACTACATTTCAAAATCTCTATCAGACACCCAGAAAAACTGGGCTCAAATAGAAAAAGAAATGTACGCAATCACATATTCGTGCATACGCTTTCATCAATATATTTATGGAAAAAATATAACTGTAGAGACAGATCACAAACCGCTAGTCTCCATTATCAAAAAACCCCTAAATTCTTGCCCAATGCGACTTCAGCGGATGCTTATTCAAATTCAACCTTACAGCATAAATTTAATTTACAAGCCAGGTACTCAGTTGCCAATTGCAGATGCACTTTCTCGGGCCCATAATTCTGCTTCACAGAACAGTAACGAGGATTCCTTACTTGATGAAAAAATAGAAGCACAAATTTTATCAGTACAATATAATTTACCCATGTCCGATTGCAGTCTGCAAAAAATAAAAATTGAAACAAAAAACGATTCCACTCTAGTAAAAGTTATTGACTTTACAAAAAAAGGTTGGCCAGATAATAAAAAAATAAACGATATTCTTAAACCTTATTTCATTATTAGACATCATTTATCATTTTCCCAGAATTTATTGTTTTATAACAACAAAATAATTATTCCGCTTAGCATGCAAAATGAAATTTTGTCGAAATTGCATTTAAGTCACTTAGGTAGGGAAAAAACTAAAAATCGAGCACGTTCCTTATTTTATTGGCCGAACATGGCAAAACACATCGACGCTCTAATATCAAATTGTAGATCTTGCGTCATTTTTTCCAAATCGCCGCCCAAAGAGCCTTTAAAGAATCACGACATTCCCTCAAGAGCTTGGCAAAAAGTGGGGGTAGATCTTTTTGAACTCTATGGTAAAAACTACCTTATTTTAATAGATTATTATTCAAAATTCATGGAAATTAAATGTTTAAATAATAATACAACCTCTGACGCCATAATTTCACAATTAAAACAAATTTTTGCACTACTGGGCATACCAGATATAGTATTTTCCGATAACGGTCCACAATTTTCATCAAATTTATTTGTAAATTTTGCGAAGGAATGGGGTTTTCAGCACAAAAGAAGCAGCCCTCTGTATCCTCAATCCAACGGACAGATTGAGAGGACAGTAGGGACTGTCAAGTCTGTTTTAAAAAAATGTGTACATGATAAAACAGATCCATATCTAGCTTTACTTGAGTTGCGTAATACTCCAATTGACAACAATTTATACACTCCAGCTCAACTTTTGATGCATAGAAATTTAAAAAGCATTTTACCTGTCTCTGAAAATCATTTACGACCTAAAATAATAAATAATCAATTTCACAGAAATAATCTGAAACAAAAGCAAAAAATTCAAAAATCTTATTTTGACAGGAAAACTAGAAAGTTATCTGATTTATCTATCAATCAAGAAGTGCTAGTAAAAAATAATGGTAATTTTAGTCTGCCTGGCAAAATAATAAAAATAAATTCGGATCCCAGAAGCTATGATATAAGTTTAGAGGGTACTGCAAGGATTGTAACAAGAAATCGCCATCATATCAAACCTAATCCAGAAAGTATCATTACTCCCAACATGCTTAATCACGATAATCAAAATTTTAATAATAACGACAATACAAATAATTGCGATTTTTATGTTACAAGATCAGGACGAATTTCCAAACCACCAACTAGATTTGATATTACTTAATATGGAGAAAAATTAAAATTTCATATTAAGAATTTTATAAAAAAAAAAACAATTCATTAATTATATGGGTAGATACTTGTATTAATGAACTGTAGTTATTCTATTTTGTTTATTTATAAAATATTGCTGGACAAACGCTAATTTTTTGTTAACAAAATGTTAATCTTATCTCGATATTTTTAATAGGTATTTAAATAAATCTCGCAAATAGTGTCGAAAATAAAAAGATACATTTTTTATGAGACATGCATTTGCAGCAAGTGTTTATTTTTAGAATCGATATATAGGAGCATTAAAGCTGGTAGAGTAAGTTATTGTTATTATTGCTTAACTTTAAGTATGTTTTTTCTGAAGGGATTACACTTTATATTTATAAATTTCTATATTTATTTTATAAAAAGGGGGATGTTATGATATCACATATATATATACATACTGTACATGTATTAACAGAATATGTCCATAGTGTATATTCATTTATCCCCACTACTATGTAACGAACATCATAAATATCCCTTCAGACCAATAAAGAGCTCAGTTGTTATTCCTACCAAATAGTAGTTTTATTTCACCTTATGAAAACATAACAGTTTCAACCAGAGCCATAAAACCTAATTACACACACACACACCCTCACACCATCTCTCTCACACACACACACATCAATTAGCATTCAGATATCTGCTCAACATCACGGTTTTATGAAGGGTCGCTCAACCGTCTAAAATCTATTTTTTCTTACTCAGGATTATGCGGAATCTCTTGATGCGGGTGAACAAACTGACGTCATTTACACTGATTGCTCCAAAGCCTTTGATCGGCTCGATCATGGTATTTTTTTCGATAAATTGGCTACGTTTGGTCTATCACAAAGACTTATTGCATTTTTTGAGTCATATTTGACTAACCGCGTACAATATGTTCAATGCCATGGTCAAAATTTCAGAGAGTTTGCAGCCACCTCAGGTGTCCCCCAGGGGTTACATCTGGGACCCCTACTTTTCATTATATTAATGATCTTGATTTTATCCTAGATGACGATTATTTAATTTATGCCGACGATGTCAAGTTATGTCTTAGAATTAGAGACTAGAGGGACTGCATGAAATTATAAGATAACTTTAAGAAAATGAATAGCTGGTTTAGGAAAAATAAATTACTGTTGAATGTGTCTAAGTGCAGTATTGTTACTTTTACTAAAAAGATACATCCGATTGTATATAAGAATAGAATAAATGGGGATATGTTAAAACGGTGTGAGTCTGTGTATGATCTTGGTGTTGTGCTGGACTCAAAGCTCTCTTTCCGTGATCATTATTCTGAAATTGTTGGAGAAAGCTTAAAATTGCTGGGCTTTATTATAAGAAACGCTGGAGATTTTACTAGTTTGGACACACTTAAATTTTTATTTAATAGTTTTGTTAGGTCACACCTTGAGTACTCCTCGATTATTTGGTGCCCTTTCTATCAGTAGTCTGGAAAAAATTCGAAGACGCTTTTTAAAGTAAACCAGTTTTAAGCTGGATGGAATCAACCCTGAAGTAGGATTCCCGCAAGATCGTCTCTTAGCAAGATTTTCAATGAAAAGCCTTGAAACACGGCGAACAAAATCTCAAATTATCTTTCTACATAACGTTCTTTTCGGGAAACTTGATACCGAGAATATTTTACAGTCCCTGCACTTTCAGGTGCCAAGGCCAACCTCGCGTAATTACCTGACTTTTGCTCTACCAACTCCAAGGACAAATACACTTAAGTTTTCTCCATTACATCAAATATGTAAAAAATACAACAAAATTCAAAACCAGTTATACATGCCCGCACTGTGGCCTCTGTTAAACGCCTGACTCTGTAATTATTTACATATTATGTATATATATCATTGAAATACAATTGAATTATTATTTTTCTACTCCCACATGGAAATTTGCTGTTTCCATTACATTTAAGTGGCGGGTAAAGTAGGCTATTCCAGTTAACTGTGCGGCAAAATTTTATAACAATAACAAGCGTATGGATCCAATGGTCGTGAGTTCGGGCCCGGCAACCTACAAACTTTTTTTTACATTTTTTAGCATAAGGTTGTAGAAAAAATATACTGTTCTACTCAAGTGGTTGTCTATATCGCACTCGAAAGTTTGAGCACTCCGCCTACGGCGTCCTGCTCAATTTACTTTCTCGTGTGATATAGACATCATATCCACTCTTGTTGTACAAACTACTATTTTACTATATCTATGTTGTTCTTATTTTTTATAATGCTTTGTATTATGTTCAAACTTTTTTTTATATCCCATTCGAAAATTGGATCTCTGTAGAATGTGGTAATATTAAATAAATATCGGGCATATCGGGCCTGTCGGGTTTGTCGACCTGCCGGGATGTTCGATTTTGGTTGACGGGCGGGACCGGGCCGCGTCGCAAAATTTGGGCTCAGGCCGAGCCATGTCAAGTAGTGAAATTCCAGTACGTGCATGGCTTTAATTCCCAGTGACCTCCTATTAAAATTGCATCGCCCACAGATGTACCATGGGTACAAAATAACCATCCAAAGTGCCTATAATATACGGAGTTGTACAATAGACACCCACACATGGGTTCATTCCCGCACACGTAGTAAATGTCTTCACTACAACTAGATAATACAACATCTCCATAACTTGATCATGATCCCACTAAAATATTCTCTGCTGTGCACTCAGTTGTACAATGGACAACAAACATCCGCTCTAATACAGAACTTTGCTAATTGTTTCTGAGCGTGCAATGGATACTAACCGACAAACCCACCCAGAGCCCGCTCCAGATATTAACAAACAACTTACAATGTTTCCAGGCCAAACAGATACAAAAACAATTAATCAAACATCTTATTAATATCGATTTGTCATTTTTAAAATGGCTTTGCATAATGATTAGCATATAATTTATTAAACAAATGAATTATCATTTTAATAGAATGTACATAATAATCATCTTTATAAACATGACCGGCAAAATGTTAAAGAAGTATATAAAAACTTCTTGTTCATAAGCAAAATTTCACATCACACTTTCAACGTTAAAACTAATATCCATTCACTGTATTTTATCTTATTACCCAAACATTGTTTGTTATTTTAGTTATGAAGGGTTTTATGTCAAAATTTAAGGTCAGACATCCTTCGCCGGTCCTCCAAGAAGGAGAGCGAATGCCTTTTCAATATCTGACCCTGAAGCAGCGGCGGTGCCAGGGGAGGCCAGGGTGGGCACTGGCCCACCCTAAAAACATGGGTGCCCACCCTAGTGCTCACCCAAAATTGAGGGGTTCGGTTTTGTAATGGAATTCCCGTGGGGGAAGAGGGATTTGACTATGAAATTTTTGATGAGAAAGGAGTGGCATTATAGAAGAATGTAATAATGTAATAAGAGGCGTCAGTTTGGACAAGGTGGGAGTTTTGTTTACCCCGCTTATGTCGTTATAAAGCGTGGGGGAGGCGACGACATTTTTTTTAGAAGTAATTATTGATTTGGGTAGTGGCCATCCTAAAATAATCGGGCCCACTTGTGCCCACCCTTCCTAAAAATCCTGGCGCCGCCACCGCCCTAAAGAGAACCGACATCTGAATACACACCATTATCTTTAAAACTAAGGTACTGAAGAGCCTTCCATACCAGCGTGAAATGCGGAATCGTTTCCTGGCTTGTCTAATTAAAAATTTAATACAAAAACTTTACTAAGGGGTTCATAAGAATTTCTAAACTCTTAAAAATGACTTGCTATTTTGTATTAATTTTTATTTGTTCCCGTTTTGCTAACGTAAAATAACTAGTTTTGGTTAGGAAAACAAAACAGATTTTTTTCTTGGTTATATTTACCCAAAAAATAATGCCATTAGAACAAAGAAAATATCAATTTTTATTAAGATAGATTCTTAGTTACCAGAACTGACTTTTCTTTTTAAATGATATTATTCTTCATATTTATAACTAACTTCATCGCTGTATTGGCCACTTTACTATATTCCGAACACAGACAGTTGACGATGATGATAACATTGAGGACAGGAGTCGTAGTACGAAAGGATGCCGTATCCATTTCTTCGTGTTTTCAAGGCAGGAATCGGCCATTCTAATCTTGATTGCCTAGTTATTGCACGCATGTTGGCTGTGACAATATTTGGTGTAATATATTTGTGTTTATTGCTTTTCTTATGTACTTTCTAATTGTCAGAAGAAACTTAATAATAAATATTTTATTTTTTATCATTGCAGTTGTACATTAGAAAATTTAAATGAGCTTTTTATAAAGCATGTGACCTGATAGAAATAAATTAAAGATATTGTATTTTTTGTTGTTTTATTTTTGTTCTCTGTTCCATTACTATAAAAGCCTTTTTAATCTGATCAATTACAATAAATTTCAAAGTGCTGTTATATTTTAAATAGAAGGTTTACTGGATATTTCTTTTGTTTTTTAATAATTGCAGTAGTTGCACACAAGAAAATTTAAGTAAGAATAATTCGGTCCACAGAAGGTGGCTCGCCCCTATAACTTTTTTGTTTTTAAAAATAGTAAAATAAAAATTTGAGGATTTATATGACGTAAAATTGCATTTTTTGACAAGTGATTTAACTTTATGAAAGTGACATAAACTTTTTATTTTAAAATGGGACACCTGGTATATTTTTTCTTTTTTAACTCTATATGACGTTCTAAATACAGCCATGTGTCGCTTGTCACTTTTTTTCATCAAAATTATATATTTTCTTTAAATATATTTTTTTATCTAGAGGGCGATGAATAATAATGAATACGTTTAAATCACTTACCTATTTCAGTCCTAAAATCTCCATTTTTTCATTAAAAAATTTAAAAAATGTAACGTTAGAACGTCCCTAAAATAAAACATCTTTTTTGAATAAAATACGTTTTAAATGCATCGAGTAGCCTGTGACTAAGACAACTACTCGATGAAAGCATATTTTATTCGAAATTGTTGGTCACACATCAAGTAGCCGATGATTTGAAGCGTATTTTATTCAAAAAAGATGTTTTATTTTAGGGACGTTCTAACGTTACATTTTTACGTAACAAGTTTTTTAATGGAAATTTGGTTAAAATCTAATAGTGTGTGGTATCAAATTAATCATAACAAAGTGCTCTTTGTTTCTAATCTGACGAGCCACCATGTTAAAAAAAATGAGTAAAACAAGTTTAAAATTTCAATTTCACACAGCAGATAGATTTTGACCACAAACAGTCAAGTTGTTGTTGTTTGTAGTTAAGGCTCTGCTCTTTTACGGGCAATTTGCCAGCTCATTCGTGGCGAGGTGATCTTGTCTGGTTTTTCACCATGTCATCCCCGCGAGTTGTAGTTTTGTGCTGTGGAGTAAGAATAACCGCCACCGGGGTTGGTTACCCGAGCTTAGTTTAACAAATAGGACGATATGACTATTACTTTATAAGATAAGGTGTTATTTTATACAATACATCAAAGCATAAATACAGTTGACCTTTAGCTTACTGAAAAAAGAAAAAATATTATATATATAATAAAAATTAATAATTCGTATTTTTCATAAATTTATTTGGTTGTAGGTTAAGAATCTTATTAATATTTTAATTCTGAGTTCTGTGAGACATAACAGAATAATGGCTATACTAAGAGGGGGTTAAAGACGAGAACTGACCAGTTCCTCATAAACATCGAAATTTGGAATGGAATTAATTGGGCACTCAGGTAAATATGTTCTAGTGACTCTTCTAAGCCACATTCGCAATATGGGTCTGTTTTGATGTTAATTTTATAGAGGTGCGAAGATAACAGGCACTGACCTGTGCGCATTCTAATTATTGTCGTGATGTGTTTCTGATCAACGAACTGAAAGTCATCAAACCATCTCTTTTTGGGGAAGGAGGATACTATCTTTGAGTAAAAGATCCCTCTAGATTTTTATGTATCTTGCCAGAATGTGTTGTGTTCGTCATTAACTTTTTCTTTGATAATATTAACTATTTCTGATGCGGGTGGCCTGGGATCCATCCAATAGTTATATTTGAGTCACTGCTATTTCCTGTCAAGAGACGTCTTCTAGTTTTTAGTGATAGATAGTCTCTGCATGGGTGTACATCAGTTTTTTTAATTTTTCCTATGGCCGCTTGGGAGTCTGAAAAGATAATAACATTTTTGATGCCCTAGCACTACCTTAATGGCTTCATATATAGCAGTTACTTCGGCTGTGCAGATGCAAAGGTTACTTGGGAGTCGGGATGACAAGTTAAAATTGATTCGTGGAATGTGTATTCCCAAGCCGACCCTCGATTGATTTTTTGACGCATCTGTATATACAAAGGTATGTGAGTTTTTATATGGGGAACAGTCAAGTTGTATTTTTCCTAAGATTTTAGGACTAAAATAAGTGATTTAAACGTATTCATAGCCCTCTAGATAAAAAAATATATTTAAAGAAAATATATAATTTTGATGACAAAAAGTGACAAGTGATACATGCTTGTATTTAGAACGTTATATAGAGTTAAAAAAAAAATATACCAGGTGTCCCATTTAAAAATAAAAAGTTTATGTCACTTCCGGTTAGACCTGAAGTTTCATAAAATTAAATCACTTGTTAAAAAATGCAATTTTACGTTATATATAAATCCTCCAATTTTCATTTCACTATCTTTAAAAACAAAAAAGTTATAGGGGCGAGCCACCTTTCGTGGACACCCGGTATAAGCAACAAAAACTTGATAAAAATAAGTTAAAATCTAGTGTTTTTTTTTGTATTGCACAAGTATGTTTTAGAAAAAAACATGAAAGCACAAGGACATTTTCGAGGTGCCACGCCCTTTTTCACCTTTGCATCGATTTTTTTTGTGCTTTTTATTCAAAAAATTTTTAAAAAACGCAGTTTTTAAATGGGATTAAAATTTTTTTGGTTTTAGCACCAAATTTATTTTTTATTTTTTAAAAATTTTAATAGTTTTATAATGGGTACCTAGATAGTAGTAGATACCTATATGTTTTTTTGTAAATGTCAATATTAAAATGTCTAATAAAAGATCGACCTTCTTTTTTCTTTTTACAAATTTGATTTAATTTTAAATCCGGCGTAGGCCTTCCTAACCTTTTTATGTCAATTTTCCTTTGGAAATCGAATGTCGAAAATTAATTTATAATGTCCTCTACAGAATTTTGGTCCATAACTATATCACTTCGTGTGACACAATCCAAACTACTAGCCATTATTAATTTAAAAACAACACAAAAACATCCACAACAGCGTCAATAAACTCCAAACTTATCTAATCGCGTCAAAAACTCCTAAAACAATCATATTAAATGATTGAAGTGTGTATTCAGAAAGCGCCCGGCGACGCCCTCTCATCAGGCGATTAACCGAATATTCCCGATCAATCCGCATAAGGAAAATCGCACGAAAATCCACAAGAGTCTCGGGATCAACGATGAGCTCCCCCGAAAGTAGCCGAATGAACGAACGTTTGACATAACTTATTGGCGCGAAATTCATACAGGCACGTTTGAAGAACGCGAATTCATTGTGCGTCAGATACGGAGACTTGTGCGTATATAGTGCGACAATATCGGACTGTAAGGTACATTATATTTAATTATATATTTTGAATCATGTAGGACTAATATACAAGGGGGGATTAAAAGCCACTACTAACTTCCACATTTTTTAAATGGGCCATATCTTTGTATTTCATGAACTTTTTCAGGGTGAAACCTTTGATGTTTTCTAAAGTACGTTAACGCCTAAATTTTGACAAAATGTATTTTCAAAATTATTATTTGTGTACGAAACAAGAGCGTATCTATCGACAGCGTACTTCAATTAAAGATTTGGTATTGCCATTTCTCTAATGTATCCGCGTGTTAAGTTTTTTCTTTAATTTGACTGGTGCATTGGTTAGAATTATTTTGTGGTTAGAATAATGTTTATATCAGTCTATCATTTTTGAAAACCAATTTATTCTATAGGGTCCTGCACCTGCTCACACTTCTCGAACTTATTAATTAAGTTAGGATTTTGATATTTTTAAACTTTACCTGTATCCCAGCTTAGGGGGCATTTCAGGAAAATATTTTTATACAGGGTGTTCAAAAAAAGTGTGACGTCTTAAGGATTTATTTTTTTAGATTACATGTTATATATATATTCTTACTTATTTGGATGCCTCTTATAGTTGCCTTCATACCCCTAGAATTTGAATAAAATCGGTTCAGTATTATAGGTGGAAAAAAAATTCTAAGAAAAATCAGTTTGCATCACTGGTTTTAAAAATTAATAAAAACTAATAATGATAATGCCTAGATAATAGAATTAGAACGGTACTTAATAAATATTAATAAAGAGTAATAGAACGGTACCTACTTAATAAATAATATCGAACATTCTCGTTAACCAAGTAATTCATACGAATTGTACAGGGTGTCCAAAGTTTAGTGTCAAACTTTAAAGCAATTTATTTTTCTTATTTGAAATTGGAACCTCTGTATATTATTATGTCATTGTATGGTATCTACCCATTATTAATTTGATACGATTCAGTGTTTGTAAAAAATTGTCATTTAGGTTCACCATTTTGTCAAGAAATATATTACATTTTTTTTTTTAAATTAATTATATTATACCATTCAGTATTTTTTGTAAAATAATTAAAGTTCACCGCCGTACCTACGGAGTTGCTAAATTATTATAATGTGCCCAGATTTTATTAAAGCCGGAAATATTCATAAATATAAAGTAATTTTATATAATTTATTTAATACCTAATATCATTTTAAAACGACATGTAAACTTGTAAATACACCTACATCTTATTATTGTTTTCGGACGACATGTAAACCCACAAAATCGGCATCGGAGTTCGGCTTCTTTCGGGGAGCTCATCGTTGATCCCGAGACTCTTGTGAAAATCCATCCATAAGAGCGCCGAACGAATACACACCAAAGTACACAGCCGGTGAGTCTGCCCACGCGCTCGGTCGCGCTTGAAGTCTTACGCCTTCGCCATTGTTATATTATACAAGTTCTTTATTTCAGTTATCTAAATATTTTTTTAAATAAGTATACATTTTATTTTTGCTGGTGCTTGACTTTCTTAGGCAGTGCGCGCGCACTTGTTGACGAGCCGCCCCTGCATAATATAATATATTAGATGTAAAAATTGCTTTAGATATTCGTATATAAAACTTCGTTGTGACAACTAAAGTTTGTAGGTTGGGTTTATATATATATATAATTATTTCAACATTCAATAACGGCAATTTTTTTGGTTGTATAGATTAATATTTGGGTTTAGTTCGATTTCACGAAAATTTTGTTTTTAGGAGCGTAGTATGACAGATAATTTACCTCACATATATAGAACCAATCAGAACGCAAATTTTCATAGCAACCACCTTGGTAACGTGGTCTTACCCAATAAGACCTAAGACTAGCTCGGTAAGACCACAGTAGCTTTTTGCCAAACAAACAGTAATTTATTTTCAGAAATCAAGTTTAATAAATAAATATTATAACCCCTACAAAATAAAAGTGACACACAACACTATTTGAGGTGATTTTAGGGCATAAACTTAACTTAATTGTGACATTTTGAAAGAAATGTTTTATGACAAAATGTATGCAAGATTAAACCCAGTGTGCTTTGCTTTGACGTGAGCTTAAGAAATATTGGCGTTTTCATGGCAACTGTGATGAAAATAAGCGAATTTGATTTTTGACGTTCCACGCGTCTGATTTAGTCTTGGATTTTTAATTAATTGTTAGTTGTGGCACGTTTATAAACTTAAAAGTAATATGTGATGTGTTTGCATATTTTCCTTTATCACAAACGGCTTTTATTTCGGGTTCAGTAAATTATCCAATAAAATACACCTCTAGAAGCGGCGTCTTATCTTCATACCGTTGTTTTTCACTCGAAACTAGATTTTCTAAGAAAATTTCCACTCAATATAATTTTTACTTATAATCAAAGATAAGACCCTCGAGCTAAAACTCTCGGGATCTTATCAGATTATAAGTAAAAATTATATTTCGTGAAATCTATTCTTGTAAAAAAACAGCGGTATTGCCGATAAGACGCCTCCTCTATTGGTATATTACTGTTGATTATTTACCTCGTCCATTATAAAAGCGGGTTGATTTTTACCTGATTATTCAGCGATAATCTCCCGCTCTCCGGTAAAAATCACCCTTGTCAAAAGTGAAAATCTCTCCCGTCAAAACTGAAAATCGCACTTGTCAACAGTTAAAATCACACGTCTGTAACAACAGGTTTTTTATTGTCGTGGTGATGTTTGATGATTATCTAGATAACGAACAATGGCGTTTTTGGTTGTTACTATGGACAACAAATAAAATACAAACAAACGCCAAAGTGTCATTTCGAGATATCATTTAAACGTTTTACAAAAATGGAACGTTTTGGAGATTTTCCTCTCGAAGAAATCACCAAAAATGTCGATAAAAATGGATCTGAAATACAAAGCGATCAAGAGACTTCATATGGAAGCAATTCCAGAATTTTTGTGAGACACGAGATTACCATTTTACATCAGTGACGCCTGATGCTATGTTGGCGAAAATTTTGAAGGACTGGGCATACAATATAAGGAAAATAGATGGAACAGACTACAATGAAGGTAAGCTGCGCGTTTTCAATTTCTAATTCTGCCTGTATGGTGTCCGCGCAATTGTCTCTCTGCCTGTACGTCCGTCAATCGCTTGTGCCAATGCTTAATGCATATTTCTTGATTTCAGGTACAGTGAAAACGATATGGAATGTCACTGCGAAATTACTCATGGAAAAATATTTCAACCAATATCAACGAAAAATCAACCCTTTCGAAGACATACTCTTCAAATTTGCCAGAGATGCCAGAAATGCAAAAAGAAAGGAGCTTTAAAAAATTCCAGAAAAAAGAAAATGTAGTGCCAATGCTTTGACTGGTAATGAAATCAAAAAAAGCATCGCTGTTCTTGATGAAAACACTCCAGATGGTCTGATCAAGAAATTATTTTACATTTTTTCATTTGAACTTGCTTTGAGAAGAGGAGAGGCATGCACAAGAAGTCTGGTTAGTCATTTCAGGGTAGAAAAGGACTTTTGTGGGAACGTAACCAATAGAATCCAATACAACCCAATTTTTACGAAAACCGCTCAAGGGGGAGACAGAAAATGTGCCGAATCAAAATGGCTTGTTTCAAATAACGGTTCTCCAGATATGTGTCCTGTACGCCTGTATCATAAATATATGTCGAAAAGGCAGGATATTGATAATCCAAGGTTCTTCGTCAGTGTCAATCCGACCAAAAAGACATGGTACAAAAATGTTCCCGTTGGAAAGAACACACTGTCAAAATGGACACAAACTTGCGCACAGGAAGCTGGCCTACTTACAGAGAAAAAAGTGACAAACCATTCGCTGCGAGCTTCTGCTATGTCTGCTCTTGCGAAAAGCGGCATCCAGGAAGAGCAGCTGATAAAAATCACAGACCATTCATCGACTGCATCAATCAGGCCGTACTTGCAAATCGATCAAGAGCACCATGAGAATATCATTTATAAGATGAGAGGAAACGACGACAAGAACATGGTCCCTGCTGCACCCATCAGTACTCAACCTATTTATCCCAGAATGGATATTTGTGAAGAGACCACAGCAGCGAAAATTGGCTCTGTTTCTTCAAACTCCAGCCGTCAGCATTCTGTTATACAGTATACTAATTGTGTGTTTAATTGCAATACATTAAATTGTGCAACATAAATCGTTAGTTTTTTATTTGGTAAATAATCTTCAAAATACATTTCGGAATTGGGAAATAATCAGAAAATCATTCTCAGATTTTTTTCCATTAGGATTTCCACGGCAAAAAATCTTCGGAATGATTTTCGATAATTTCCTTATCCCTTAATATATTACTACAGATAATATCTTATTTTCTTTTCAAAAAAAAATATATTAAAGTTTTAATTATATAGGTTTAAATTATATCATCCGACATGCAAAACATAAAAATAGAAATATTTCGGCTATTTATGTTGATTTCTTATTTTCCAATAAAATTACAAACGATGCGCCGATATTATCTTAAAAATCTCCAATGACACCGCGCCACTTAATTCTCATTAAATTCGTTTTTATAATATTATGTATATAAAAAAGACATTTTATTGCCATTGCCAGACACAGGTACCGTATGCACGATGTGCTATAAATACACTATATTTTTCGAGACTGTCGATATGGTACACTAAACTTTGGACACTCTGTAAAATTCGTATTAATCAAACTTGCTTAACGAGACTGTTCGACCTTATTTATTAGGTACCTTTGTATAATTTTAATAACGAGGCAATATTTTTATTTTTTATTAATTTTTAAAACCAATGGTGCAAAACTGATTTTTCTTAGTTTTTATTTTTTTTTGCCTATAATACTGAACCGATTTCATTAAAAGTTTAGGAGTATGAAGGCAACTATAAGAAATATCCAAATAAGTAAAAATATATATCTATAGCATGTAATCTAAAAAAATAGATCCTTATGACGTTACACTATTTTGGAACACCCAGTATAAACAAAAATATTTTTCTGAAATGCGCCCTAGGATACAGGTAAAGTCTGCAAAATATCAAAATCCTAACTTAATTAATAAATGAGCTATAGAAGACGGGAGGTAAGGTGCAGGACTCTGTAAGGTAAGTGTACCCTTTACCGACCTCTTAAGACTTGGTTATAGCTAAATAAAAAAAATTAGGTCGCACCGCTAAAAAAACCGTGCTAATAATTTTTTCCCCATTTTAAACATTTTGGCCGATGTTTTAAAATTGGCAATAATTTAATATGTGTACGTTTACTATCATAAAACTGTAAATTAACTTGGAATTTTTAATTTTCTCAAAAGGTACCCTTTACCGACCAAATTTAACACCTCTTCTTATTACCGACTACGGGTGAACCTTTTACCGACCATTAAAAAACTAGTTGAGTCATGTTACAATAAATATTTAATTAAATCTTCTATTATAACACCTTTTGTAAAATATTAATTAAATATAAAAAATATTTCGTAAAAAATATCGAATACTTAATTAAAATAACATAATCTGTCTAAAAGTAAGAAAAACCTTTAAGTAGGTACCTACTTTTTTAAATAAAATATGCCTAATTTTAGAACGAAGTTTAAAGTACAAAACATTTTCTTAACTTTTTCATAAATCGTCTATTTGAGGAAATGAATATACCATACTACGTTTATTAATAATTAAGGTGGGTTTACTCATATTGCAAACGAAAACGATATCTTCATCTGAATAACGTAGGATATCTTTCCTTTCGGGCCATTTCCAGTGATTGCCACTGATGGTCATTGTTTTTACGAAAGCTCAATTATGCTTTTTAGTGGTAATTATAAAATATTTGGCGGTCGGTGATAGATATACAGATTAAAAACTAATAAGTTTATGGGAATGAGGTTGTAATGTATTGTATTTTATCTCTGTCCTGTAAGCATCTTTCGTTCGGTTTCATAGGAAGTAGGTACGTAGCTAGTAAGTTGCAGGTTGAGTATTTTAGGTAGGGATAACCGATGGGCAGTTCGCTACTGGTCAGTACCATATTGTACGCTCTCGGTTTTATCTGATTGTTTAGATTAAAATAAACCGGGTTAAGTAAATACCTATGCATTTCTTTTGTTTCGGTCGGCCAATGGATTGCACTAAATTGTGGTAAACCTTTTACCGACCATTTTACTTTTAGAGGTAAATATTCTCTTACGCGAATGGAAATATTTATATGTAATAAAAAGAAAAAATATATAAATGAACCTATGTTAAAGTATTTTTGCTCTTACTTACCTAAAAATGTGTTTTTTTTTTGAAAATTTAAAATTCCGAAACTAAGCCTTTTTGTTTAGAAAACGGACCTAATTTGCACAGTACGGCGAATAAATTTGAACTGACAAATAGGTCGAGCCAGGGCCGTCGAGAGCCAAGTCGGGCACGGGGGCTGTGTGGCATCCTGGGCCCAAAAGGATCTGAAATTCAGTAACTAGCGGCGAAACATTTTTCGGGTGCCACGCCCAAACAACCCTTTTTTGGACCATAAAAAAAATTTAAAATTAGAAAAAACATATAATATTTTTAAAGAAGGGAGTTATACTAATAGACTAATATAAATAATCTAAAACTGATAAAAATATTTATGAAAAAAAGCATAACTGAGCAAAAAATATTAAACATAAAGTTTGTTTTTTTTGGCCCAGGCCCCCTGCCGCCACTGCCGCTCAATATGAAACAGGTTTTTAACAAATCGTTTTTGTTTCAGAGAAATTTTCTGTCGAAATACCGTTTAGCGGGATTTTATTGGTTGGCAAAAACAAAATCCCTCTAACCGCTATTTCAAATGTGATTTTCTCGGAATCCACACAACAATTTTGTAAAAACCTGTTTCATATTCAGCGGCAAATATAATTATTTCGAGTGATAGAGAATCTGGTTTCCGGTACCAACCAGTGCGAAGATTTTAGCGCTTGAAAAATTGATTAGCCTGATTTTGTTGGTTGGCAAAATGTTACCCACACAAGTCCCCGTTAAATCTAACTTTTCAGCAACTGACTTGCATTCATTGTTTATGGAGGGTCAGTTATTTCTAATTAAACTTAAATCGTCCATCAGGCTAGAAATATTTTTAACTTCCACATCGATCGTTTAAGCTGTAAGATACCAATATTTTAAAATATAATAAACACATGTAATGTTTACTAAATAATTTTTTGTCAACAAAAATTTTATATTTTTACACAATTTATCATATTTTTTAACTGCGCAGCTCGAGTTCGGGCCCTTAAAAGAGACTCAGGCCCGGGAAATTTGCCCCCCCCTAACCCCCCCCCCCCCCCTCTCTCTTGTCGGGCCTGTGTCGAGCACCATGTAGACTAGCACCAAGCTAAATAAATTATAAATTATCTTCAGCTTTATCTGCCCTAATCAATAATATCACTATATTAGTATTTCCCACTATATTCAAATTTTAAACGGTAAAAACGCTAGCGGTCGCCAATAGGTATAATGTCGGTGAAGGGTAAATTTACCTTATATAAGATAACGCAAGGAATTATACCCTAAAATATTAGCGCCTCATTAAGAAACAAAGAAAAGTAGGTCCATCGCGTGATCACGGGAATTAGGACCAAGATCAGACCGAGTGTTTCAACTTCATATCTACAAATGAATCTCTACTTTTCTTTAATCAAATTACGTTTTTAGGTTTTCTGACGTGATAAACAGAAAAAAATACAGCCATAAATTAACTTCTCACGTTAAAGGTGGTATACGAAATTGGACAGACTGGTTTTTATACTGTCGGTTGCTTAATGTTTGTATCACGTGCATTTTTTATTGTATCCGACGGCTGAGTCGATGACGTAGCTGAACTTTAACCTTCTCTGTGACGATTCAAAATGAAGAATACCATCAAATAAGGTCATAAATATAAGAAAATCGAAGAATTCGTCCATTTTTACTCAAAGAGACCTGATATTTGATATTTTGTAAGAAAGGCCAAGACTTTGTGTCTTTTATCTTACAAAAAAAAGGTCATAATAGGCCGTAAAAGGGAAAACGTTTTTTGGAAAATGAAAAACGAATTTTAGCTATCACTTGGTTGGTTTAAACGAAATTGCTAAAAATTATTCTTAACTATACTATAGTATTGGCAACTAAGTCGGCATGTTGTAACCAACAGTTTAGCTAACCTATAGTCTATTTCAGAAAGGTCTAGATTAATAAAAGCTCATTAGGTATGCAAAGGGACTACAAACTGACAAAACGAATATTTAAGCCACTTTCATAATTTGGCATTGATTTCATTGCAAAATTCTTTCCTTTCATCAAGTGCAGGTAGTACCACCCGGGTGCATTTTCGTAACGAGCGTAAGCTATCGCAGAGCCGAAACAACCCGAAATAATCCGACTAATGAATTATATAGAGCGTGTTTTATCGCATATTCCATTTTCGTAACGAGCGTAAGCTATCGCAAAGCCGGAACAACCTGAAATAATCCGAACAATGGTTTATATAGAACGTGTTTTATCGCATTTAGCATGCATTCCTAGATGCTCGATACACGTTTTTCATTATACCATTTGTTTAGAAACATTTTATTATCTAAAATAAAAACTAAAATGAAAGAAAGTATTAAAGAATTTCAAGGCTCCGCTATGTGTGTTAAATATCCTCAATACAAAAACTACATACAGAACATGATAAATAACAGTTTAGAGTCTTGGCGTCTTGTTTTTAGACAACATTTAATGATAAGAGGCTTAGAAACCAACAATTATATTGAAGTTATGTTTAGGCTATTTAAAGATATTTCGCTTGAAAAAACCAAAGCCTATAACTTAACACAGCTCCTCACTCATTAAATATCTGTGTTAGAAATAATGTAGGGCTCGGAGAAAATAAATTTGTAAAATAACTATTTAAAACATTCTTTCGTATTTTTTTATGTTTTTTTTTCTTTTATACATATTACTACCAATTTATGTTCTTTAGAATAAAAATGGAAGATTTTTTTGGTTGTTTAAAATTAGTAAGTATACCACTATTATTTTATTTCCTGCATTTTATATGTGTATATTATTAATTTTATGTATTTTGTACTCATTCCTTTAAAAGTTGTATTATTTCAATGGAGTAGGTATATATGAGTCGGTATCCTCGTAACGAGCGTACAGTATAGCATATAGCTTGCGATATCAGACGCTCGGTATGCACGAGGAGTTCGGCTCAACTTGTCTTGCGATAGCTTACGCTCGTTACGAAAATGCCACCCGGGTTTGGGTCGATTTATGGGTTTTAAATATTGTTTTCCATTCTTAACACTGAAAACGATGTGACAAAGGCGTGCATTATGTACATAGTATGAGGTTAGGTTAGGTTAGGCTAGAGTTGCAGCCCTTTGGTTTTCCAAACAGTCTCACGTAGTCCTATTAGGTCCATTGTGTGTTCCGTATAGAACCCAGCTTCATCAGATCTCTGATGTTAGTATGGCGTGCGCCGCATAGCGATTTTAACAACTCATTCAAACCAACCACTACTATTCATAAATCTGCTCAGTCGACCAAGTTGTAGGTTGCTTATTTTCTCCAGAATATTGAAAAACGGTTCACCTAGGGCAGTGAACCTTCTTCTTGCAAGGCCAGGGCAGAAAATGTTAAATACTTTCTTCCTCATCCTCATCACTGCAACTTCTGCAGAAGTCGTTGGTGGGTATTTCATACGTTCGGCACGTCTACCGATGAGGCAATGTCCGGTGACAAAGAAGAAGTTCTTTGACTTTGTGATTTTTGTCTTCCTATTTATATTCTTCTTGCGAGGCCAGGGCATTCACATAGAAAATGATGAATACTTTCTTTCTCATCCACATCTCTGCAATTTCGGCAAAAGTCGTTACGAGTGGGTATACGTTCGGCATGTCTACCGAAGAGGCAACCAAGGTGACAACCGCAGTAATATATCTTACATCTTTCCGACTGTGCTTCTAGTATTAGGTACACCTATTTATTATTAAACATCATAAAAAAAATACTAAATACAAAAAATACATTATACAGAAATTAAATTATAAAAAAATCATAATATTCATCGTCATTTGAGGAACTGTCATTATCTCCTCTTGATGTTATAAATAACGGGTCGACGTTCTTATCGATCAGATGGTCAAGATCCCACAATTTCTCCTCTTCTTTAATGACATAATGTAGGTACTGCTTTTCGCCTGTTGTGTGGTGACTCTAGTGTTACTTCCTTAAGGCCCGTATTATTAATCTCCTGGTAACTTTACCAGCCAGATAATTTCTATGGAGACAATTGTCTTAACAATGGTTTTTTTGGAAATTATCTGGCTGGTAAAGTTACCAGGAGATTAATAATACGGGCCTAATGGCTTGATCAAACATTAGCTTAACGTATTTCATTTTGAATGTCGTGTTGTGTCTTGGTACAAATCCTTTCACTTGCGCCCATATAAGTTCTATAGGATTTAGTTCGCAATGATATGTCGGTATGCGCAGCACAGTTACACTATGGTTTTCAGCCATATATTAAAATGACCCAGTCAAAAAGGCCAGAGCCAAACACGGTACCTGTTAAATTGTACCTGTTAAACGCAAAACGTAACTTTATAATCTACTACCCAACTAATCGCTACACAATATTTCGATTTTGATACTTCAGGCCAGAAAATATACCTTTCTTAATTCTCTTACGCAATTACTTGAAATTTTAATATTACAAACAATACTTACTATTTTATCTTAATATCCTTTAATCTAATTTCTAAGATTTTTGGTTAGTTATCATAAATAATTTAAAGCACAAAATATACCTGCGCCTATGGCCGACGCCTAAATGGAGCCGAACTGAACAGCATTTTCCACTTTATTACTCTACGCCTTTCTAAAATAGACTATAGTTCCCACAACAAATTTAAATATTTATCTTAACCAAGTACACCAGGACTAGCTAGAGATGGCGCTACAAGTTATATACAACCCTAGAAGGTTGATAATATTATAATTTTTAGTATCACGACTATCGTTCGGAAGGTATAGATACTATAGACACCTACCCTGTATGGACGAGACCGAAAAAGTTAGAAACCGGTCTACAGGTGGTTGTATCCTACCAATAGTAAATTTTTTACATCTTGGTGGTACAGTCTGATTTGTATTTCGATATAGTGTTGACAATATATGACCTTATATTATAAGAAACTCTGTCCAAACATTAGTACTGCCAACAAACATAGGTACTAAGTGTACTCTTTAACCTAACAAGCAGTTAGTTTGCTTACAAAAGTAACTATAGTACCCTATACCGGAATTGGCCTAGCAATAAAATGTAGTCTCCATTACCTAGTTTAACTAACTTTTCTTTTCAAGGAAACTAAAATTCTGGTATATTATACAATAGGCCAGTTTTAAGAGTGAGTGCAAGTGGTTTTAAATAATTTTTAAATAGATTGTTATGATTTGCTAGTAACGGCCGAGATCATAATAATTAAAATTTGTACCTACTTATATGTACAAGCAACCTTTGCCCTCTGTTTATTTCAGACGCTGCGCTTTAGTAATTACTATTGTTGTTCCACAGAAAATTAATATTGTCAAATGCTTGTGTGATGTTGCAAAAAATTACTGGTTGCTACTTTACTTGTACTACAAGCTGAAATGTTCCAAATTGCATATTTAATTGAATATGACTTGCAAATTAGCTTACAAGACATTTTACAATAATTTGCGTCAAATAAAAAAGATAAAATTTTGCTTACACATCTTGACTTACGTCCGCTATATTGGGAAAATGGAAAGTTTTTCTAGTTTTGTGAAAAATTTTGTATAATGTAAAAATACTTTTAAACCAAAACTTAAAGACAGGGTTGGATGAACCCACCGGGAATTTCCCGGTGGGCCGATTCCGACCTACCGATTTCGATACATTCTAAAATATGCCTGCTTATTTGATACTAAAAATAGCTGTCTAGCAAATAAAACTTTCAAGTTTAATATGTTCATTTCATTTCAAAATCTTTAAAACAACAGGACCTTTATCAAGATACCTTCAAACGGATGGCCTTAGCATTATGAAAGCACAAAGAACGGTCAATTCAACTTTTGACGCACAAAAAGGAACAGCGCAACATGAAATAGCATATTAAAACATAAGTTTTATTAGACAAATTTTAGAGCACGCGTTGGTTTAGGACACGAGCCGCGTAGCGGGGAGTGTCCTAATTAGACGAGTGCTTTAAAATTTGTCTTATGGAACGAATATTTTATAATACTTTTTCTATTTGGGTCATTTTTAAGAAAATTCAAATAAAAATGTAGTTAATAGTTTCTAGTAAAAATTTTTTTTTAGGTTGGCAACACTATGTTACAGAAAAAACAATTGGGCACATCCGCCATTATTTAAAAAGTAATAAGTCATATTTTTAATAAATTGTAATTTTTTGTTGTATTGCATCATTAAATATTATTAAATCAGTAGTAAAAACAAATAAAAATGAGCCAAGACGGAAGACATACCCCACCAGAACTACGAGAAATCGCGGAAAATAAATTAAATAATCTCTTACCGAAGAAATCTTGCAAAGTCTATCAAAAAGAATATGCAGATTTTGAGCTATGGTGCGAACAAAATAGTGTAAAAGATATATCAGAAAATGTCCTGATAGCATTTTTTAACAAAGAAAGTAAAATTGAAAAGGCTTCATCGATGTGGTCCAAATATTCAATGTTAAGAAGTTGTTTAAATATATATAGAAATATTGATATATCGAAATATAAAAAATTACAAGCATATTTAAAAAGGCTTTCGGAGGGTTACACGCCAAAAAAATCAAAAATTTTAGAGATTGAGGAAATTAATCGCTTCATTGGACAAGCTGATGATAAAATATATCTAGCAATCAAAGTAAGTATGGCATTAAATAAGAATGTAATTAACAAGATTAAATTAGTTCCTAAGATTTTTGCTTTAAAATAACTTCCTCAGCATTAGCAACGACATACGTTTATCTTAAACAAAAATATAATAATTTTAAATCTTCTTCTTTAAAAATATAATAGATCTCGTCAAAAAAAAACTCACCCATAATAAATGTAGTTGATCTTATATATACATTTTAGGTTATTCTTATAATGGGCTATAATGGTGCCTGCCGCAGAGAAGAAATTACAAATATGTCAGTAGACGATATCGAATTTAGAGACAATATAATCATTGTACATGTGCCCAAAACTAAAAATTACATACCCAGATAGTTAATAATCACAAATAGTGACTGGGTACAAATGGTAACACAGTATTTTAGTCTCAGACCAAATCAAGTTACATGCCGTAGATTTTTCTTGGCTTATAGAAATGGACACTGCATTAACACTCCTATTGATCTTAACACAATCGGCAAAGCTCCTTTTGCTATTGCTTCTTACTTAAATTTACCAAATCCCAAGTTACTTACAGGCCATTGTTTTAGACGGTCCAGTGCTACCCACTTACCAAATAGTGGGGGTGACTTAAACACTATTGAAAAGCATGGGGGCTGGAAGTCTTCAACAGTAGCTGAAGGTTACATTGAAACTTCAATGAAAAGCAAGGTTGAAGTTGCAAATATTTTGTCCACACAATCTTCACACGATGTATATCCACCTTGCTTATCACGTACATCCCAAAATACCACAACTACAGCACCTGTAACGTCAAGTGGAACAAATAGATTAATTATAAAAGAGCAAGGTATCACACAAAATGTTGTGTCTACCCAGAATATTCCAGGGATAACTATTAACGCCACCGAACATTCAACAGTAACAATTAATATTTACAATCACTCACCTCTTGCCAAGTCTGTGATGTCTGCTTCTTTAGAAAAATAAAATGAAGCACATTATTAATAATTGTAACTAAATATCTTTTGTCTCACTCTTATATTAATAGTATAATTGACCATTTTCACATGACGTCACAAGGCAGTCGCCATTTTGCCTGGAGGACAAACAATGCAAAACCAGGTTAAGTGAAGTGTTGTATTTTTATGTATTTTCGCGGTTATTTAAGTGGTTTTATGTACTATTTTCTTTAAATCATAAAATAATAAACTTAAATACTTTAGTAATACCATCATTTTGTGCAGTAGTCAGTTGTGGGATGAGAGGAAATCGAGACAATGTAAGGTGTTTCAGAATACCTGCTGCCTAAAAAATGCTGAAATAAACACATCCATCCAGACACAGGCAAGAGATATTAATAAAAGCAATTAAAAGGAGACCATTAAGTGTAGTAGTCCATACTTGAAGTGAAGTGGCAAGTTAAATAGGGAGAAATAAGGTTGCCTTTGAGTATTATTGCTCCCTATTTAGTTTTAATTTATTTTGTTATATAGATGGCTCATGTGATCCTAATCTATGTATGTTTTGAATTTGTAATTGGCTGAATCCATTAATATATTATTAATCTTTAATAAAACTTTGATACCAAATTTACTGATGTGTTTTATTTCGTAAAAACTATCTTCTGTAGGTACATTTGTTTAGTTTACAAAATATATAATTCAAATTCCTACTTTAAAGTATGCAAGATGCATGCAAAAATATCAACATTAAGATCCGGTTGTACAATTATTACGGCTTAAGCGTTGAACCAAGCGAAGCTTAAGCCCTAATTAAACAAATTTTCCTAAGTAAAATAAACAATATTTAAAACACAAATTGGTGTATGTATCTTTTAAGAATATTATCAATCAATAATAAACTTTTTTTGGCACTTGGTCCAAACGGCTAATGACTGAAGTCTTCCTACCATATACAAATAAAAAAATATGTCATAATATACTACAAATGTCACTACTTTACATTTAAAAGTATGTTTATATACTATATGCACACAAATATTGAACAAATAATTATAAAAAGTGCAAACAAAAATACACAAATGTGCACTTGGGGCAATACCACAATCCTTCAGGAATTTCTGTAATATAAACACATGAAAAGTGCTACCAAGCAATGTCACATTTTTCATTATCACACTTTATCATGGGGCTACTGTCATCTACCTTTTCACACACACACAACACAGAGACCTTTGCTGTTCCGGCTTTTTGTGTAAAATATTTTCCCAGTAGTTCAGGTTTGTTAATATATTTAAAAAAGTCCAATACTTTTGTTAAGTTTACAGTAATAAAATGTTCATCATACAAAATCCTTTCAACGAACAAATTTTGTTTTTACCATAGCACAAACATTGACACTGAACTTGGTGGAAATACATGTGGTTTTTATTCAGTTTGTATTTAGCATTTTCCACCATAAAACATAACGTTCCTTTTGCAGCAAACTCTTCAAAATCCAGGAAGCATAGAGAATATAGACATTTCATTTTTCTTCATTTGTTGTCCAGTATAAAAACTATGTGTTAGGATTAAATAATTTACCCTGTCAATCATAGTTATTTCAGGCAGGGAATGTAAATCTACACTAAAGTATGGATCTTTGTCATCGATGATTTTTAATTGTATGTCTTTCACACTTTGAGATAAATGTTCATATTACTAAGCACTTCCCTCCATTGCTCAAAGTTGTTTCGATTTGCTTTTACTCAAGTTAAAACACTTATTTCCACTAAAATAGGTATACACAGATTAAGAATAAAATTAGTTAATCACAACAAATCAGCTAGAGCGTCGTTTTAAACCACTTTTTAAACTAGTAAACTCAAAACTCAACTGGTTTGCATTGCTTTTGCATGTAACCTTTAAACGGTATTTGTCCTCCAGCCAAAATGGCCGACATGTCAAAGTCAGCTGTTTGAAAATGATCAATAGTGTTTTGTACTTAAAATAAATAAATATACGTAAACCACAGTCGCATTTTCTAGGTTATGTTGTTTCTGGTTCTTGATGTATGTATGTAAAGTAGCGTAAGCAGTATCTTACATATTCTGTATTATACAACCAATAAAACAACATTTCAATATAAATAATTTATTTAATTTCTTGTAATTGATATTCTTTATAAAATAATTCTAAAGATGGTCCCGTCCATAGACATAAAACAGATAATTTAAGTTTACCACTACCGAAATATTTGAATATTTCCTAAAACAGAAAGTTGGTGTGGTCACAGAAGAGAAAAGGGATTAGTTGGTGCACAGAACACGGACTTTTAGTATGATGTGTCATGAATTTCAAAACGGTATTGTGTTGTTACCAACAGGAAGAAAATAAAAAATGCGTGTTTAAAATGAATAAAATAATTATGCAATCCAATGGAAACCCATAATGAAGACTTTATGGTTCCCAAATAGAAAAAAGGTATTAAAAAGTGCCAAGGAGTTTGTCATTTGGGCAAATGCAGGATTGGAAGCAAATGAAAGTGATGTAATAGTTGAAGACTCATTACCAGCAATTCGTTCTCGTAAAAAAAAGAAGATGTCAGGGGAGGAAGCAGATGAGACTCCTCCAGCTACTGCTATTTTTAAATTTGAGGTGGAAGTACACGATGTGGCCTTGGATCGCATCATAACAAAAATAGAAGCATCTTATTCGAGGCATAGAGATATTTGTGCTGATTTTTCATGTTTGGATCCAAATAATTTTTCCGAAATAATACCAGACGATGCTTACTGGGATATAACGGGGCTGTTTTGCGAAGGAATTAAACGATTTTAGAGGAAAATGGCCTGACTTAAAAAAAACGGAGGTGTACAACCTCCCTGAATCAAACGATGAAGATCATGTAAATGGCACAGTGTTGGATACGGGGAATGAATTAAAACTTTCTAAAGGAAAATGTTCTACACATTGACGTTG
Organism: Polydrusus cervinus; assembly: GCA_935413205.1. Taxonomy (NCBI): domain Eukaryota; kingdom Metazoa; phylum Arthropoda; class Insecta; order Coleoptera; family Curculionidae; genus Polydrusus; species Polydrusus cervinus. The sequence continues at coordinate 13,897,527 of OW284517.1, forward strand.
CAAACAATGTTTGGTTTGCTATTTAAATGTTTTGTATAAATACAGATTATACATTCGTGCTTACAGCCATCTCTTTAAGGCCTACTAGTATGTCCTTACTTTAGTGTGCACACAAGTAGGGTGCGAAAAATGCTTTTCAACACTTAAATACATCAAAAATCGGTTAAGGAATCGACTTACAATGGAAAATTTGGATGCGTGGATGATAATGACCTTAAATAAAGACATCTTAAGGTTGTTGACTTTTGAGGAGATTCTCATGGAAATGTTTAACTTTAGTCCCCCACTAAAGAAAATATTATCATTTTAATAGTTTAAAATAAATAAACCAAATATGTAATATAAGAGTTATTTATTTATTTGCCATTTTTTATTCTGTGTTTTTATATTACAATTTATTGATTCATCACTGTTGTTAATTTATTATTAGGTCACATGTGGAAGGGGACTATAGCCCCCCCATAAATTCATTAATGCGTTGGCCGCTAGACTGAAATTTCCAGGGCCACTTCAAAAAGTTCGTCCAACCCTGCTTAAAGACCATAATATTCTGCTTAAATCAGGTTATTTGAACTTTTTTTCCTATTGAGTGTACAGATCACTAGATTTTATTGGTTTATATATCTATCTCGCGTAAGTAAGCGTCTGCTGAGGAAACTAAGGAAGTATACATTGTCTAAAAATAGTATTTCAGTCATATATATCCAGCTACTAACTTGTCGATCGACCTCTGGTCGTGAAGGTTGGTGGTGTGAACTCCGCGGAGTGGGAAGTAGTAAATGGTGTGCCACAAGAAACAAATTTGGGTCCTCTTTTATTCCTTAATAATCTACCTCAAGCTGATCCCACTAATCACTATAATCGTCTCAAATGACACTAACATTGCTTATACTTACAGGCCAGAATTATAAAGATACTGTTGAGGTATCGCGCGAGGTACTGGATAGAGCTGAAAGCTGGTTTATGGCTAACGGGCTATTTTTGAACATTGCTAAAATCCGAAGGATGGTTTTCTCCATGAGATGGCTTCCTGACGAGGAGGATACTGTTAGGTTCTTGAGTGTGAATTTTTATTCTAGATTTCTATGGAATCACCTTATGTCCTTCCCGGGTTCTAAACTAAGCTTCAATTTCATTTTGCTGTATAGGGTTGCGTGGTTACACCGGAAGTTCCATACATTTTAATCATCATAATCTTTAAAAACAAAAAAGTTATAAGGGCGAGCCACCTTTCGCGGACACACACCCGAATATATGTATGGCCGCAACTGTCAAAAACGCAAATAGCAACGATAAACGAATTAAGCGATGCAATAAATGTCAAAAATAGGAGATTAGCGGTCTCTCTTGATTAATTTTTTTATCAAACAAGATAAAAATCAATAAAATCTGTCCGTAAATAAAAAGTTGTTATACAGGGTAATTCCTAAGTTGATATTTCTTTTTTAGCTGTGAAGAGAAGGCATTAAAGAAACAACATTTTCAAATACCATTAAAAAAAACATTAAAATAGGCGAGATACAGAAGTAAAAAATCTAAGTGCGGGTCTGGTCATCAAAACGTAGCCTGATTACTTTATGTTTTATCTTATCTCTTACTAGTCATACACTTTACGGGTTGGTCGTCAGTTCGCAATCCGCTGCGGTGTGTTTTTCTAAAGAAAGTTAATTTTAAATTGGTGACACGTAAAAATGATAAAATTTGAAAACAATGAAATAATAGATATGTTGTGTGTAATGTGGATAATAACCCCTCCCCAGGAACAACTTAAATTTTAATACCGATATTTTGCAAAAACTAAAATACCAACTGAGGTAATTTTTTATTCAACCTGGCTGCAATAGTGCATTTTTCCAAAAAATATCATTCTTATAATAACTTATGTTTATTTTTTCCACAGTCACATTACAGCGAAATGAAATTTTAATACTTAAATATTGCCACTACCCCCACTAGACTCAAACTCTGGATGCGCCACTGGTGAGGGATATGATACTTTGTACCATGCACAGTAGTATATAACATAATAAGTGATAATTTTCAAAACGAGGAGATATTTAGCACGAGGCGTCAGCCGAGTGCGGAAATTCTCCGAGTTTTAGAATAATCACTTTCACACGAGTTATGTACACTATTTTTCCTACGACCACAAAGAATTATTAAAAAAGCCTTTGATATGTAAAATTTTTGATTGAAATTGAAATTAGCATACTTAGGATTAAGTTCCACTTAATATCTGGTTTCATAGTTTGTCAATAGGCTTTTCCTTTATTTGTAGTTTAACTTTTTCATTTTTTCATATTTTATATATCATCGTAAGAACTAATCCTGGATTGACTTCTAGAATAACCAGAATGAAAAATTTTAAATTTAATCATGGAAAGATGTATAAAACATAAATTTAAAAAATCCACCCAACTAAGAAGATTTCAATTCAAAATAAGTCTATTAATTATTTAATGTGTTCATAAAAAAAGTCAAATACATCTGATGGGATTTGAACCTGTGACCTTGCGCTCTGTAGGCTAGAGCTCTATTCTCTACGCTATCGCTACCGATAAACATTTGTTTTAATACATTACACTCTCTTCAGCGCGATTTGTTTTTTTCTGGTAATAGATTTTCCAGTATACTAGATAATATTATTAATTTTTTCTTATAATTTCAGATGGCGTATTTTCACACTCTAATTCTGAAACACTCGACAAATATATAATAAATAAGTTAAACACTTTCTAAAATTTTATCTTTTTAATAAATAGGGGTTATCTGTCAAATGGGCACCATATGTTTAAATCAAATATTTTATTTTCAACACGCGTGTGATATACAGCGCTTTCTAGCCAAATTAGCCGTGCTTTTTTTCTCATTTTCATAGGTGGTCGTAGGAAAAATATATGTTCACGAATAGTGTGTAGTGCTTAGTGCCGCTTATAAAAGTGTAATCTCTTTGCATCCAAATTGTGACCAGAGTGATGGGCTTTATTAAAAACATGGTGCTCTTAATAAGGCCAATAACCCTTTCTTTTGTTTAGCTCAAAAATAATCACAAAATTTATACTTTTTGTTCATGCAATTTTTCCTTAAGGTGGCCTTATTTGGCGTGAAAATTGTTCAAAGAACAGAAACAGTCTAAAAACTTGAGTGCTCAAATCTCATTGTTGCGATTGGTAATGAGCGTAAAGATCACTCATATCCACCAACAAGCTGAATTATCCTGAAAAATACTATAGTATGCACGTTAGAAAATACCCGGAAGAGCTCTTGTAGAGACCTCAGAATATCCTTTAATTAAAAATATACAAGGTAATTCATGAAGTAAATTTTTATTATTATTACAAAATAATATATAAATAAAGTTTATTTTGACAAGCCAGTCTACAATGACATAAAATATTGCGCTTTTAAATTCTTGCGATAGTTATGGTAGGTGTTTTGCATATTTTATAAGTATTACACATTGTTATTGCGGAAAAACAATAATACGGGATGAGGCCATCGACTTCCTGTAACTGATTGACGCAAAAATGTATTTACTTAAAAAATTAAAATTAAATATAATTTGCAAAGTTGTCATTTTTATATACAATGTTGACTGTTATTAAACCACTTAACTCAGGTAAATACATTTAAGGTCTTAAAATTAAAAATTATACCAGAAGTCCTGTGGAAGGATATACGTATGATCATGCCATTAAAAAGCGTATACTCTTTTTCCTACGACCACCTATGAAAATGAGAAAAAAAGCACGGTTAACTTGGCTCGAAAGCGCCGAATATCACACGCGTGTTGAAAGAAAATATTTCAACTCTAGAGTGGAAATACAAGGCACACTATTTAATTTAAACATATGATGCCAATTTGACAGACCGAACCTATTTTTTAAAAAGAACAAATTTTAGAAAGCAATTTAGTTTATTTATCACGTATTTGTCGAGTGATTTCGAATTAGAGTGTGAAAATACGCCATCTGAAATTATAAAAAAGTTAAGAATATACTGGAAAATCTATTACCAGTCAAAATAAGCCCCGCTGACGAGAATGTCATATTAAACTTAAACAAAAAATGTTTGTGGGCCGCTATAGCGTAGAAACTAGAGCTACGGCCTACAGATCGATTGATCCCGGGTTCAAATCGCATCAAGAGCATTTGACTTTTTTTATAAAAACATTAAATAATTTATAGAATTATTTTGAATTGAAAACTTTCTTGTTGGGTGAATTTTTTAAAATTTATGTTTATTGCATCTTTCCTTGATTAAATAAAAAAATGCATTCAACAAGGAAGATTTGATAACTGGACATCGAACGTGTCACATTGCCAAGCCAGATCACTGATAAGCACCCAGAATCGGAAACAAGGATGACCTCACATTTCATTTTAAGTGAGGCAAGGAATGTTAACATCAAATTTAATGACAGGCTAGCCATGGTACCATCACAAACCCGATGGACGTACCTATCGGTAAACGATTCGTTTCTTGGTAGCTATCCACGGCATCGAGCGTCCGGGGTTTGCACGCTGTGCACCCCTTCGTCTATTACCCGCTGTCCCCTCACCTTGTCAGTGGGGAATGGCAGTTTACGGAGGTTTTAGACTCACTGCTAACAACGGTATGCCCTGTCTTCTTCCGTTAACATCTCAATCCTTTCGTTGTTTCGTCCTACTGGGACTCATCAGAGACGCGCGACCAACCTGAGGCCGCGGCCCGCAAAGGGTCTGCGCCTATGGATGGTAAATCGTCTGACAACTGGCGTTATTCATCATCGTCATGGAAGGTATCAGTCTCCACACTCACGGACCTCCCTTCAAGGATCCGGACTGGGTCGGCTTTTGGTGAGCTTAGTTAAAGCCAATAGTTGGTTTCGAAAGAGAACTCAGTTTGTTCGTTCAGCGGCAGCCTAGCTCGACTGTCGCAAGGACAGAAAACGGATTGACGTAACGAATGCTTGAGGGCTTAACCCGCCCTTGGGTGGTCCAATTTGATCGAATGAGAAGGCTTAATCAGCCTTAACTAGAACTCAGGAGCAGCCAAGCTGATCCTCTAGACTCCTTAGCTCATTGTTGTCGGTGATTTATTCGACACATGAGAGGTAGGCAGCTTGGCTGCTCCTGAGTTAAGGCTGATTAAGCCTTCTCATTCGATCAAAAAGGAAGATTTGAATTCAAAATAATTTTATAAATTATTTAATGTTTTTATAAAAAAAAGTCAAATACTCCTGATGGGATTTGAACCTTTGACCTTTTGATCTGTCAAAGTGGCATCATATATTTAAATTAAATAGTGTGCCTTGTATTTCCACTCTAAAGTTAAAATATTTTTTTTCAACTCTAGAGTTGAAATATTTTTTTCACAAATCAAAGGTTTTTATTAATAATTCTTTGTGGTCGTAGGAAAAATAGTGTACATTACTCGTGTGAAAGAGTGATTATTCTAAAACTCGGAGAATTTCCGCACTCGGCTGACGCCTCGTGCTAAATATCTCCTCGTTTGAAAAGTATCACTTTTATCACTTGTTATGTAATATACTATATGCCCCATGCTGTATCTTAGGAAAAATTTGCCGCGCCTTGGATGTTTAAAACTTAAAATCAGTGGCGCAACTAAACACCTATATTTGGAGAAAGAGCTTTAGCCTCATGTAGAAATCCTACTATGTCTATTTCAGAAAGGTGTAGAGTATCAAAAGCTCATTAGGTATGCAAAGGTACCACAGAGTGACCCAACGAATATTTAAGCAAATTTCATAATTTGGCATTGATTTTAGTGCTAAATTCTTTATTTTCATCAAATGCAAGTAGTACCACCCGGGTTTGGGTCAATTTATGGATTTTGCCTATTGTTATCCATTTACAAACACTGAAAATGGTGTGACAAAGGCGTGCATTATGTACATAGTATTAGGCACACTTATTTTTTATGAAACATTATAAAAAAATACAAAATTTAATTAATTAAATTATAAAAAATCATATTATTCTTCGTCATCTAAGGAGCTGTTATCTCCTCTTGACGTTATTATTAACGGGTCGACGGTCCGATCGGTCAGATGGTAAAGATCCCACAATTTCTCCTTTTCTTTATTGATATAATGGACTGCTTTTCGCCAGTTCTCTGGTGTCTTAATGGCTTGATCAAACAGTAGCTTAACGTCTTTCATTTTGAATGTCGTGTTGTGTCTTGCTAAAAATCCTTTCACTTGCGCCCATATAAGTTCTATAGGATTTAGTTCGCAATGATATGACGGTGTGCACAGCATAGTTACACTATATCTTCCACCGCCTATTTCATAAAAAGATGTTTGTGTAAATTTGCTGTAGCTAATAGTTCCTTCTTTATCAAATTATCTTCTTTTTTTTTCTTTGGTTAGTTATCATAAACAATTTAATGCACAAAATTTACCTACGCCTATGGCCGACACCGTATAGTTGAACCGAACTGGACGTAATTTCCCATTTTATTACTCTACACCTTCTGAAATAGGCTATACACCTCCTAAAGATGTCTTCTAAAAAAAAGTAAAATAATAATAATCCAAAATGAATTCTGAAAAAGTCCTGTTATACAGGATGTTACAAATTCGATGCAGTGCTATGTCGGTAACTGTAAGAGATAGAGAATTGGTTAAAAGAAGGCAAAGTTTCATATTTTAATGCTGAATGATTTGTTGAAAATATATTTAAAAAATTTCGATGACTTCCGGAGTTACCCGAAAAAAAAAAACAGAAAATCAATTTTTGTTTTTATTTTTTTTACGAAAAAATACTGATTATATTGAAAACCCAAGTGCACTTTCCTAAGGCTATGCTCCTCAAGGAAATAATTCATTTTTCGAAAAGGACGTTTTGTTTTTAGATCCCAACATATCAACTTATTTTTTTTAAATACGGACCTGAACTTTTTTTTTTAGTAGCTTTTGACTTCTCAAAAATTATATTGTGTCATACTTGTCGCTAATCATTAGTGTTGGAATCTCAAAAGCTTGTCAAAAATAAAAAAATAATGCAGGTCCGTATTTAAAAAAAAAATAAGTTTGTATGGGTATCTAAAAAACGAAACGTCGTTTCTGGAAAATAAAATTATTTTCCTTAAGAGCATAAAAAAGTGTCTTAAGAAAGAGCCCTTGACTTTTTAAAATAATCAGTATTTTGTCGAAAAATTGATTTTTTCGGATATATCCGGAAGTCATCGGAATTTCTCGAATTTATTTTTAACATATTATTCAACTTTAAAATATGCAACTTTGTGTCCTTTTAACTAACTGTGTATATTTATAGTTACCAAGCTAGCAATGCTAATGCATCTAATTTGTAATACCCTGTAAAGAAAAGGATCTAAAAATACCAATTGGTCTAGGGCCAATTTCGATTCAGGGGGACTTAGATCCTTCTAGCCCCAGTGACAGCTCGTGATAGTCGATACAGGTGGGGCTAAAATATTAGGCCAAAAATCTTTAATAAGAATACAGGGTGTTACAAATTCGATGCATTAACATTGCTATCTCGGTAACTATAAGAGATAGAGATTTGGTTAAATGAAGACAAAGGTTCATAGTTTACTGCTAAATTGAACGGCAGTAGAGTTTTGGACTTGCATTGTCTTTATTTGTTTTGAATCACTACGTTTTAACTGGTAAGCATCTCCAGTCGTCTTCAGGTGAATACTTAATTAGTATGGCTAAAAAACATAGTGTAACTATGAACGGCAGTAGAGTTTTAGACTTGCATAAAGGCAATGCAAGTCCAAAACTCTACTGCCGTTCAAGAAACGTCATTGTCTCCAACCTTTGAACAGACACTTAATGCTGAATTATTTGTAAAAAAAAATTTAAAAAATTCCAATTACTTCTGGAGCATTCGAAAAAAAAATGAAAAAATGAATTTTGGTTTTTATTTTCTTTACGATAAAATATTGATTATTTTGAAAAACCAAGAGCCCTTGCCTGAGACAATTTTTTAGATACGACGCTCGTTTTTTAGATACCTACCCGAACTTAATTTATTTAAATAAGGACCTGAATATTTTACAAAATCTTGGGCAGCTTTTGACCTCTTGAAATTATTATTTTAAAAAGTGCCTTAAGAAAGTGCTCTTGGTTTTTTAAAATAAGTAAAAGCATCAGAACAACCTCCAAAGCACGCGTGTCAAACAATCCTAATGTTACTGCTTGCTTAGTGAAAAATATTTTAATTTATTTATATTTCATAATTCAAAGTTTTTCTGTAAATAATTATACAGTAAAACGGATTGAAAGACAAAACTTCTTAAAAACATAGCAGTTTTGTGTTAAGGTAGAACAAAATTATCATTAAATTTAGTAACTCTTGAATGAATATATTCCGAGATATATTCATTCAAGAGAGCCCGCCTCGTATGAGAAATGGCTTTCGGCTAATTTTTCTGAATTTTTAATATTTTGTAGATCTTCACATCCTGATTAAAAGTGTCCCTGGCCGTAATCCAATCCTGTGAGTAGCTTTTAAGTAGCCTTTTAAAATTGCCAACTTCTTACTTTTAGATTTTCTGGATTGAAAGGAGTTTTCACTTGTTTCTTAAAAACTATAAACTTTTTAATTTTTCTTCATTGGTGGAAAAGTAGGCCTTAAGTGTTCTTTCACTAATACATAAATAAAATCTGTACAAGATGTTAAATAATTTATAAGTGGATTAAAAAATAAATAGTATTTAAATGTTATTATGAAACTAAAAAAAAAAGTATTACCCATTTTTTGAATTTCGAAAACCGGGAGATTTTGTTCATATTTTAATATCTAGTATCAACCTATAGAGAAAAATAAATGGATGGAGGTTGATCTAGAGAATATTGCCTGGTATTTTATTTCCCACGGAAAAAAACTAAAATTCACCAGAAAATGTAATGAACTTATTTAATTTCTATATTATAATAATTGATTCATGAATTTATTATCCAATCTGTAACATTCTTGTTTCAAAAATTATTTTTCAACACATTTTAATTTTAGATCCAGTTATAATTATAAAAAAAATTTATTAAATGACAAATTGTTATTGTTAATTTATAAACTATTTTTTTTCGGTAGAATTCTTACCTTGGCTACAAGACGCATTTAAACTACCTTCGAGTCCTAATAAAATTATCATTTCTGTCCGTTTGCACAATGAAAAAATAATTTTATTAGACATTTCAAATGCTTTTAGAAAAAGAGCCAGTGAAAACTTTACAGTAAATAAAAACAAAATTCAAAAAATAATTAGAACAAAATATAAAAATATAATCATACCTAACTTTGAAGGAATAGTCCATACTTAAAGTGGAGTGGAAATTTAGAAAGAAAGAAATAAGAACACAAAAAGTTTTCCTCCACTATTATATTAAAGGATCTCGTATGGTTCAGAAAAACTTTTCTCTACATGTTTCGAATGCAGAAGCATTCATCTTCAGGAGAATGAATAAAAAAAGAAGAAACTAATAGATATCACCTTAACGGAGCATGGCACTATAAGAGTCTACATGTGGAAAAAAAGAAAGTATAACATCTGTGTGTGAGAAGAATGGTGGAATCATATAATAATTTTTAATACAACCCAGTTTTTCTATAGCCTTGAGCTTACCAATTTTTTCTCTGTGTTCTCGACTAACTTCAGACCTGTCAACTGTCACCAATTTCATCTTTTTTGGAAACGTGGTTGCTTTTCGAGCATAATTTTTTTTAATCCAAAAGATTTTTTTAAAGATGTAACTTAAAAAGCTACAATATGCTAAAAAAAAATGACAAAATTTACTTTTTCCAATTTTTCCGCTCATAATAAATAATCGACATGTGTTCACAATATTTGTCCACTTGATGTCCCCTAAAAGATATCTCTTTTTCAGGTCTTCATCTAACAAACCTTGTTAGAACTACCACTTTAAACAAAACCTTCAGTTTTTATTATAATTTAATAACTTTATCTTCCTCACACTTCATTTTCTGTAATGATCAGCCATCAATTTTCTTGATTAATTATTAACCTTTTCCAATTTTCCACCATTCTTCTCACACACAGATGTTATACTTTCTTTTTTTCCACATGTAGAATCTTATAGTGCCATGAAGGGCCTTAATCCCATATATTGCTCTCATGTCTGGAGCTCTGCACTTAAGCACACCCTTCGGCTACTGAATTCCATTCAAAGGAGAGCCGTTCGTCTGATCGGCGACCCCGAGCTGACCAAGACCCTCGATAGCCTGGAGCATCGAAGACAGGTTGGTGATTTGGCTCTCTTTTACAGATATTTCCATGGCAGGTGTTCGACTGACATTGCCCACTTGATTCCACCTAGAGCAATGCAAAACAGAAATACACGGCGAACCACTGCCGCTCATCCATATGTTGTTCAGCTTAGTACTCCTCGAACTTCATTGTTCAAGAATTCTTTCATCTGGAGAACGTCATCTTTGTGGAATGATCTTCCTGAGGTCGTGTTTCCCAATGAATACAATCTTCAACGTTTCAAGACCAACGTTAATCGCTTTTTTCGCACTCGCACCGCTCCGAGAGCGCCTTCAAGGATTTTTCCTATAGTGTAGGTGTTTTATCATAAAAAAAAAAAAAAAAAAAAAAATATATATATATTTTTCTTTTACAATGCCACGTGTGTATTAGTTTTCTCAAATTTCTATTCATTGAATTTACAATTTTGATGCTCCGTTAAGGTTATATCTATTAGTTTTCTTCTTTTTCATTCATTCTCCTGAAGATGAATGCTTCTGCATTCGAAACTTCGATTCTTTATTATAATAGTGGAGGAAAACTTTGTGTTCTTATTTCTTTCCTTCTATACCTAACTTTGCTGCAGCCCCCCCTTCCTTAGCTGCGCCTCTGTGGGCCTAAACGATTAATATTTATCCCCAACAATAAGAACTAATTCTGTCCAGAAACTTAGTTTTTCTGCCAAAATTTTTAACAATAATTCAAAAAGCAAGCTGGCATAACAAGAAACAACCTTTACAGATTTCATTTCTGCATTGCCTACCCCGAGGGGTCGATAAAAATAGCGTTTAGTTAATTCACAAACGTCATCAACTACTGACGTAAATTAACCTTATTAATGGTATAAATATCCCGAATTATATATTTTAATTATGGTCCTAATTTTTCTGAAACCGGTCTGTCTCTTCAAGATAATCCTATAGCCAATTTTCGAATGTTAATTATAAAAGAAGATTAATAATTATCATAATCATAACGTTAAAATATTCTATTTTATAATTTCTATTAATTATTTGTTTTTGTTTTTTTCTTATTGTCAGCCTTTCTGTTGTACAGGCGTTCCTGTTTATTTATATACTACTTTTAAGCAATACTATACCAGGTGTCCATTTAGTGTCCCGGTAGAAGGTATCTCGTTAACAGTCGAACTGTAAATACAAAAGTGGTAAGGGTTGATGGTGTGCATCTTTTAAAAATAATTTTTAATACACAGGGTGCGCCAGAAATGCAGGGTGTACCTACCAAATACCGGATATGCCGGAAGTAGCTTTAACTTTCATTTTTTAAATACAATAAGTATACCATTTTTTATTATAATTATTGTTTTTGCTTTAAATTTTAATTACATTTTATGGAACACGTTTTTAACTAAGTCTACTAATTTCTGAGATATCTGTATATTTTATAATTATTTCGTAAATACATAGCAATAAAACTAGCAGTCACCACTGTCCGGATAGCCAAAAAATTTACTTCTTTCCGATAAAATTATCCGTACATATTTATTACCTTAGCTCCTGGACTAAATTGTTTTTTGTTTAGTTAAAAAATTAATAAATCTTAAAAAATAATTAAACTTTGCATAAAATATACAGGGAGGTCAGAATTAAGGGTTCATTGTAAAAAACTTTAAACATTAAAAACTTTTTATTTTCGCCAAACGATTTCTTCCTCTAGGGGCATTTAAAAAAAAATTCTTTATGTAAGTGTTAGGTTTAAAAATAAGAGCAATTAAAAATTCAATTTTAATGCAATCTGGAAAAATTACTCAGTATCAATTCGCTAGTGTTCGTAGAGAATTTTAGGATAATTTAAAATGTTGTTTAGCAGCAAATGACGGTTTATTTGAACATTTAATTAAGAATATTCCAAACCATTGTACAGTTTTCTTAAAATAAAGTGATTAAGTTGTTTTTATAAACAATTGTTTATTTTTAAACACTCTCCAATTTTCTTTCCGTTTAGCAGTTCTTAATGATTTTGATACTATTTAGTAGGTTTTATTGTAAGTAAAATAATTCGTTTTCTATTAAATGATTCGTTTTGAAAATAATATTCGCTTTATTTGAAAATATTAGTTAAATTCAGTATAAAATGTATCTGCTAAAGATTTTTAAAAAGCCAACCGTTTGTAAATTATATTTGACAATAACAAATCACAGGCTCATAAATTAACAAACGGGCAAACTACTAATACCAAAAATATTCTTGTAAAAAAACTTTATTGGGTCTAGAACCCGGACTATGCCCACGCCGTGACTTAAAAAATCACCAAAAAATTATTAAATTCATTTCTACCTATATTTTAAATATCCCTTCAAGTTATCCGCCTGGCATGCGCAGTGTGCTTGGAATAGTATTGGGAAATGGACACGAGTGCATTTTCGCGTAAATTGTTCATTTTGTCTTTTTTAAACCAGGATGGCATTTGTCAGACTAACAATAGTTTTTACCTGACATTTAGACACTAGAAAAAAAGCCGTCGCTATGATATTTTGCCAGTATAAAAGACTCTAGTAAAATAGTTGAAGATATCAGTAACGCTCGCGGTCTTACAACATGGTGAAGAGCGAAGTATAGTGCGGGTACTTAACATTGAATAATTTATATTTTGTTTACTATTTTACTATTATTGGTAGGTACGTACACTACTGAATTAACTGAAAAATAAAAACAAAACTTTTTAATCACACAGTAAATCACGTAAAAACGATATCTATAACCGTAAGTTTCGGGAAGCCTTAAAATAAATACCTTAAGGTTAGGTGAACCAATGCTAAAACATGGTGCATACGACTGATCTATTTTTAAATCGCCCTTCATCATATTGCAAATTGTTACATGCAACGGTGAATATCAAAGCCATGTTGGCCGTTGGGTCTTTACTTGCCTTGAGCTAACGGAAACGGTCGCTGGGTCGCGCCAAAATGCACGAGTGTTTATAATTATTGTTCATCGGAGTTAACCGTGGCCTTATTATGCATAGCTACATTCGGATTAAATTAATATTAATTATGTCGAACTTAATTATTTTTTAAGGGCTAAAATGGTAGCTGTATTTGGTACATTAATATTTAATATTGTCGAAAACATTTCCTCCTGGTTTTATTTTTTTTTTTTGGTGAAGAGCCCCTTCACCTACTTAACTTAACGAGCCGCCACTGGAAGATATTACAAAAATATAACCTTAAACTTCTATAACAACAAAATTTAAAACAAAAGAGTCCGTTTTGATGTAAAATACAAATTATATACTTAGTTTTATTGTTTTACTGTAATTGAAAATTCCCAGGATGAGCATCGATTTCTAAATAACATGACAAAAAAAGCACACGTGTGTTACGTCGCGTCGAGTCGGCTGGTTCTTTAATCTAAATTTAATAAAAATATGCAAATTCAAATTAGTTATTTATATTTAAACTATTCACGTAAAGAAACCACAATTAATATTTTGGTAAACGTATCATTATTAAACACTTAATCGAGAATAAATCTGTTTTATTAATGAGTGACGTAAATAAGGTAAACAAAATTAAAAAGAGTAAAAGAAAACCTTGGAACTTAAACTAAATAAGGTATTAATATGGGGCCACTAAAGAAATGTCCACCCATCTTAGTCAGTGGCGTATTTAGGGGGGGGGGGGGGGGGGGAGGGGCTGCCGGGCTGCAGCCCTCTTCCCGAGCGTAGGAGCTCAGGGTCTAAAAGTCTAACTGCAACGTAATTTTTCGTCTCACGGTTGAACTATTAATCTAAATTTTTAAATAATGTATAACGGATAATATCGTAATATGGCGGTTTTTAGGCACAAGTGACGCCACGAAAACCTGCACGCTATATCTTCTTGTAGTTATATCATGATTGCAACCTAATTCGTCTACGCTTGGATTTGTAATTTGAATTTTAAAATAATTTGTTCTGGACTTAGATTACAAAGGTCTTGTAGGAAATGTTTAGTGTTTACACGTTTCCTTCTAAAAGTCCTGTTTTATATAGAGATTAAGGTTTCGGGCACATATCGTTTTAGTTATTGATTTATGATTCAATTTTATAGGAAAACGAGTAAAAAGAGTACTATTTTATAGTATTTTCTATTATATGCTTGTCTGTTCCGTTTTCCCTTTTTTAGAACTATTTTAAATCAACAATAATATAACCCAATGCAATAAAATATTTTTCAACAAAAACAAAAAACAATTAGGTAGGAATTTATTAAAAAAAAAAAAATTAAAGTTAAAATTTTAATTGAAACATTTTTTATTGAAGAAGTGTGATGGTTTATAATTTAAAAAAATGGTTTATAAAGAAGGAGTATTGCAAAACTTAAGCATTTGCACCAAAAACTGCTCTTAGATCTACGCTTCTAAAATACATGATTTCTATAAAAATCATCAAAATTGGCGTGGTGAGCGATATTTACTTTATTTTTATTCATGAAAAACCGAGCCCGAAAAACGCCTGTTAGAGTCATACATATGTACGTACTCTTATGTTAAAATTTTGAATTGATACCAATATTCATATTTTACACAAATATAAAAAATGTTTTTTTTTTAATAGATATATATAATAATAAGAGCCAGCTAGGAAAATTAAAAAAAAAAAGTAAAAACAAAACATTTACAAAAACAAATTTTAATAATTTTGATGAAATTTGTTAGTAGTTAGGTGAATTTTAAACGAACTTTTGGCGTGGCCCCGAAAATTTTTCGCCTACGGCGCTTTTCCGCTTTCTTCCCCCCCCCTCCCCCCCCCCCCCCCCAAACTGATTTATGACAGGGGTTGATTTTGTTTCATGGCTATCTAGATCTATTTTTTAAAACACCATATTAGAATAATTATACCTAAATTATAAATTTTCCCTAATTATATTACCCATTCTAAAGTAGTTTTTGGGCCATGAAATAATGAATAAAAAATTCATATAGTTTAAAAATATTTTTATTGTCGTGGATTGCTTGACAACGAAACTATGAAAACGATCAGTTCTTCAATTAAAGTGGTAAAAGTTATTCTTTTGGCAATAACTCTGAAACGAACGAAGATATTAAACTGGGGTCTTTACAGTTTTTCTTGCAAATTAATATACTTTCCGATTATGATGTCATAGTAATACTGTATGGTTTAAGTCTTCGGGATAAAATCAAAAACACTCTTATTATAAATTACTCCGAAGCAAACAAAGATTCCGGACAGCGGTTTTCACGTTTTTTTCTTGAAAATATACGGCCAACTAAAAAGACAAGTTATGATGCCTAATTTAAATATTTTTTTAAAATTTTTAGTGTGAAGTTCGGAAGTTGAGCCGTAAAAAAAATATACTGTATCTACAACTCGAGTGTCCATATTGTGCTCGGAAGGTTGAGCACTCCATCTCGTGCTCAATTTACTTCCTCGGGTAATGTGGACATGATACATAATGAACTTGCTCGGGGCCATAAAAAATATGACTGTTCACAACAACAGGTGTATAATAAAAACGCTCTTCTGAAGAGCCAGTGGCGCTCGTCAGGTGAAGTAGGTGAAGCTCTTCACCAAAAAAAATAAAACCAGGAGGAAATTTAGGACAATATTAAATATTAATGTAGCTACCATTTTAGCCCTTAAAAAATAATTATGTTCGAATTAATAATATTAATTTAATTCGAATGTAGCTATGCATAATTGGGCTACGGTTAACTGCGATGGACAATAATTTATAAATACTCGGCATTTTGGTGCACCCCAGTCGACCGCATCGGTGAGCTCAAAGCAGCATACCCCAGTAAACTTGGCAACTTACAATAGGGTGAGGTTGAACAAATTAGAGACAAGCTAGTTTTGGTTGATATCGGTACATAGTGACTTTGTACTATAACATACCAAAAGTCCCATTTGGTAAAAGTATGACAAGTAAGAAAAAAATGGCGGCCATCTTGATTTTTTTCTTTTTTTTTTTAATATCTCAGTAAATTGACTTTTTATAAAAAAACATGAAGAGTACTTTTTTGTTTAGAAATAAAAATATGTACTAGAGCATTTAAAGTTTTTTTATATATAAACCACGAAATTATTTTTTTTATTTTAAAAGTTAATAAATTTTAAAAAATACGAGTGAAGATGTATTAATCAACGAATTAAACACATGTATTTAGGGGCATAACAATTTGTTAAAAACGTTATCTATTCTAGTTGATATTTGCTAATTTATTAAAAATACCAAATATAACCAAATTGTTTTATTCTAACAAGCCTCCTGAAGAACTTAAAGAGTGCTTCACGTTTAAACTGGCTCCCTACCCTTTATCAAATTCTAAAGATGGTCAATTACGAAGTGGTACAAAATCACAACTATTAAAAGAATTTGATTCTACCTCTCCACCAGAACAGCACGCGCCTAAGAACACCGTGTATGTTTTAGATGGTGGTCTACTTTTACATAAAGTAGTCTGGCAAAAGCCGGCTACCTATAGGGATATATGTATACAATACGTAAATTACGCAATTCATTGTTATGGCACAAACTGTTTTATCGTTTTTGATGGATACGATGAAACACATATTTCGACTAAAGGTCAACTGCAAAAATTACGTTCAAAGCAAAGCCGTGTAATTGATCTTATCAATCTAGATACTGCAATTTCTTGCACACAGGAAGAATATTTAAGAAACAGTGAAAATAAAAAAAAATTATTGCCATGCTCAAGAACTTTTTTCATGAAAAAGGAGTAACTGTTTATCAGGCTGAAAGGGATGCAGATGTCTTAATTTGCTTAACAGCTGTTGAGCTATGCTCTAAACATGAGTTTGTGACCCTAGTTTCAGAAGATACTGATGTAATGGTTTTGGTACTACACCATTGCAACCAAGACAACTTGTATTTGCTTCGTCCTGGCAAAGCTGGAACATATGATAGATTAACAAATATATCGAAACTACAAAATTGCCTTGGTCCAGTTAAAGACAAAATTTTGTTTTTGCATCCAGTTTCGGGATGTGACACAACTTCGTTTCTGTTTGGCAAAAGCAAGAAAGCATGCTTGTCTACTTTAAAAAAGAATCCTCAATTGTTTAAAGCGCTAACTTCACTTTATACGAAAGACACTTTAAAACCAGATATTTTTAAATCCGGCCTCGAGTTTCTTCTGAAATTGTATAATGCCAAAAAATGCAAAAGTTTAGACGAACTTCGGTACTTCATGTATCGTAGAATAACTTCAAGGCAGGGCCTGTCAAGCCAATTTAATCTAGCGGTGTTGCCTCCTACCGAAAAATCTGCAGAACAACATTTACTGAGAGTTTATTATCAGGTTAACACGCATTTAAAAATGTAAAACTTCAATTTTATTCCTAAATTTTTAAGGTACAAGAATGGCTGGGTAATCACATAGATCTTACCGTATGGGGATGGATAAAAAGTGACAATGGTGACCCAATTCCCGTCAGGACAAAATAAGAAGTAGCGCGCCCAGATCTACTAAAACAAGTTTTTTGTAACTGCAAAGAAAGTGCATGTTAACGGAATTGTTCGTGTAAAAAGTTAGGCATTAGGTGTTCCCCAAAGTGTGGCCAATGCTGTGGAATTACTTGTAGTAATACTATTTTTGAAGTAGACGATGAAGAAATAACAGACGTTTTGTAAAAAGTAAATTAAATTTGTTTATAAAAGGAAAATATATTATTTAAGTAAGTTTTAATTCGAAATTTTAATTTATTTTTAACGTACGATTATTTAAAAAAGCTGTAACTTTCTTACCTTTTGAGCTACAAGTATTTATTTTTACCCGAAGATGTGTCTTTTTAAGCTCTAAAAATTAGGTATTTACATAATTTTTGGTAAGTACATAAATAAAAAGTTATTCCTTAAAAATAAAAAAAAAACAAGATGGCGGACATTTTTTTCATATTTGTCATAGTGGGATCGAATGGGACTTTTATTATGTTAATCTGGAGGCTCTTTCCTACACATTAAAAAAAACAATAGCTTGTCTCTAATTTGTTCTATCCCAACATTCATATTTCCTGGCCCAGTGAAGAGCAAACATACAGTCAAGCGGCTTTGATTTCACCGTCGCTATGGTTACGTGATTTCAATCACGCACCAGCATGTAAGAATTTGCATTAGGATGAAGGGCAATTTAAAAATAGGTCAGTCGTATGCACCATTGTTTTAGCATTTGTTCACGGTATTTATTTTGAGGCTTCGCGAAACTTACGGTTATAGATATCGTTTTTACGTAATTTACTGTGTGATTAAAAAGTTTTGTTTTTATTTTTCAGTTAATTCAGTAGTGTGTACACGTACCTGCTTAGTTTAATTTTTATTATGTGTTTTAAAAATGAACCTAATTAGTGACATAGTTTGTAATTTGTTGGAAACTCCATTCAGTCGTTGGACAGATAAGGATAAGAGAGACGTTTTTTCAGAATATATGTTGTAGTGCCACCTTACAAAAATTGTTTTTTTGGTCGCGTGTTTACTCTTTTCGAATAAACATTGCGTTTGTAATAGGGACGGATTTACAGATTTTTTATATATTACTCGATCATTGCGTAAACACGGGTATTCTGGAGAACACAATGTTAGTTAATGTTAAGAAATTTTGAACAAAATCAAAATACTATTGCCGATGCTGTAAAAGAAAACGCTAGACCTCAACCAAAGAATCGATCTGATTTACAAAAACTAGCTATGTAAGTACGTAATAAAAATATAAATTAGTCAATATTTGTTTAAGTACCCGCACTATACCTAGCTCTTCACCATTTTTTAGGACCGCGAGCCGCCACTGTGAAGAGCTTACATTAACTTTATTATTAATAATTGTTTTCCAGTACTTTTTCTTTACACTCTTTCAGATGAATTTTCAATTGTAAATATTATTTTAAATAATTGACTTGCAAGTATTAGGCAAATACTTATAAAATTAAATACAAATTTGTACTTAGACGGTCAGGGGGTCAGCCTATCGACCGATTAACAGCCAATAGTACACCTTTGAAGGTTAACTTTATTGAATGCAACAGGAAAGTAAGAGTAGAGTCAATCTGGGCAAGAATTTGAATATTTTTTCTAGTAGAAACCGGCTGTTAATTATGTTCAAATAAAACACAATTTTTTTTTGGCGATTATTTCGATATTCGAAGAATTCGTTCATTTTTTTACTCAAAGTGATCTGGAATTTGATATTTTGCAAGAAAAATGACATAAAGGTTCGGCCTCAAAATTTTTCAGTCTGTTTATTATTGTGAGATGTATCGCCTTAACCCTTTATAGGGCAAAAGACTTTTTTTTAACTTTTTCGTTTGTTTATAAAATGTGAATTCTTTAGCTAATGAGAAACCCATAGGTACCTGAATCAACGCAATATATTAAGAAGAACTCAAAATTTTTCAAAATTTTGGGTGGGAAGTAATTCTCCCAAAAGGTTTTCTGAAAGAAAAAATATTGGGAAAATGATTTCTCACTTCTACAAAAATAAAAGACAAAAAAATAATTTAAAATTGTTATATTAACAATATCATCACAAAGATATATTTGGTTAAAAGAATAATCTTTTATAATAATTAAAAAGTAATTTTACAGTATTTAAAAATGAAAACAAACTCTAACTCAGGAACATTATTTTATCAAAACACATGTAACGTTTAAAATTTAAGTTTAGACCAATAAAGTCTAATACCAGGAAGATAGTGAAAGCCCATAAATATTACTATGCCTAACCACGCTCGCAGTTCCTCGACAGTTAATGAAAGATTAGTGCCCATTTGTTGAGCGTATATATTTGACTGAGAAACCATTTCACATAAAAAAAAATTGGTAAAGAATAGGCAAAAAAAAGTCTATAGGTGATTTACACACTCCATCATATTTAGGCCCGAATTCTTCTGTGAAATTTGCAGTGGAATACCTGTTGGGGTCATTAGCTTGCTTGGACCAATCAAAGTTTTCACATTCTGCCTCACTCTCTGAGTCGCTTGACGAGTCACTACTTCTGGGAGGGGTTCCATACCTTGCAAGCAAATCGTCGTTGTCGCTATCGAGTTGAGGTTCAAAATCCGAATCAGATGAGCTTTCACTATCGGGGGCTTTTGAGGTAGAAGGATTGTTTCTGTTGCACCACTGAGGAAGGTTATCTTCGGCATCAGAGTCTCCACCTATGTCAGAATGTTCTGCTTGTTCGTCGGTAATCTCTTCTAAACTGGCAGCCACCTCATTCGCTAGGCGTTCTAGATCTTTTTCAGAAAGTCTAGCCATCTCGATCTAAAATAATAGCGGATATCAAAGAATTTTTTTATCTTTTCACCTGCACATGCACACAAAAAATATAATAACATGTTAGCCAAACAAAGCACTAGCTACATTTTTTTAATATGACAAAAAAATACTCCGGATTATAGATTTTTTGTAAAGTAAACTTTATATTTTGCTTTTACATACTGTTTAAAAAATTTTAAAAATAGAAAAAAAATGGCCGAATGGTTGTAGCATTCAGTTATGCTTATGATTAAAGCGTTTCTCTTTACATTTCTAAATATTCAATAGCAAATTTATGAAATATAAACATTTGTAAAATTACTTACCACATTGAAATAAATAAAAGCACTTTTAAAAAGATGATATTTGAAAATTTAACAAAAAAAACACAAATATTCAAATTTTCCGACTTCCAAAGGTTCTTTGGTTAAATATTTTCCCACCTGAAGACAAGAACCGAGCCTGAACGCATCTAGAACTTAACTGACTCGTGCCAAATTTAAATTCGCGTTTAAACCGTCATTTGTAAGGCGGTAGGGATCAGTGGGAATAGTAGAGGCTTGCGGTTGTTTTAATAGATATCGGTGGGAAATATTGATACCAATGACCTATAAAGGGTTAAACTGGCATCATCAGACCTAAACAATGACAATTACAAATTGCACGAAAAATTAAAATAAACTAATTACCTTATAAACAGTTAAAATTGTTTTTAAAACAAACACAAGTACATTATAATAGCAACAAACCCATACTAACCCAATCGTAGGATGAAGCCAGTTGGTTACTTAACTTGAGATACTCAAAGTCAAAGTCCATCGTAATGGTCGAGTCTAAAAATAAAAACAAACAGCTATTCTCTTTTGAGGTTAATAAAAATCAAATGGGGCTCGAAATTAAAAACATTGTTTACGAAGGCAAGAACTAGACTTTTCTTTGCCTTGGTAATTTCCATTCTTTCGAGCAAGTCAAGTTTTTTACCTTTAGGGCATAATGTTACGTTATCATATATGTGGAAAAACTGTTTCCAGATATTAGCAAATGAGGCTGAGATGTTCGCGAACTCTAGTAGATATTTTCCTTTCTGACTGGCCAACGTACACAGCGGGACAATCATCACAATACAACGAATATAAGGTACCTGCGACAAATAAGGCCCACCTAAGACAAAACTTTTTTTATTTTTAATTAAAACAACATTGAAGAATTTTAAAATATATTAAACACAAACTCATATAATACTCTAGTCAGAACACAAACCCAAATTAATTTTAAAAATAAACTTAACAAAAATTTTGTATTTTTTTAAAAACACTGTAATTGGGCCTTATTTCTGCCAGTTACACTAAAAAGGTCCATATGGTATAAACGTAATAAAAGGTTAAAAAGTATTCGAAAGGGCATTTAGCATGACGTTTCAACAAAGACTTTACTCGAAATAACATTTTGCTTAATGAAAATTAAACTCTTAGACGTCACAATCGATGCAAATATAGTCCTCATCATCATCATCATCAGATAGTGTATACCCTAAACAGTCTTCGTGAGCCCATGTATTGCAACAAATGCAGCGCCTCATATCGCTTTGACGAGATTCCAGGCATAGTGGACAGTACCATAATGAATTATTCTTATTTACTGTGCTTTTAGAAGTAGAAGTGCTCACTGGTAAGGAACAAGGCCCACGTTAAAGTTTGCCTGGGCCTTATTTCTGTCATGCAATGCTTGAGGTTAGGTCACTGTTACAAGAACAACAACCAAAATCCCTCTACTTTTTTGTCAAGTATCAACCCTTTAAATGTGCTACTTACCAACAGAATTAAACTTCCACTCTTTTAGTTAAAATTAGACTGCGGCGAACGACTTAATTTTGTGTAAACATTAAAAAACACATGTTTTGGTGCTGGATTTGAAATGGCTAATTTCACGGCGAACAAATACGCGGGGGAGGTACGCTTTCTGTGTAAAATTACTTCTACTTATAATCGAGCAAATGGGTAGATATTAGGTCCCAAACACATTCAGAGTATTATCGCATGCGCACTTTCAAATTGGCCATGCGCGGTAAAGGCTAATTTTAAAGTGCGCATCCGATAATACTCTGAATATGTTCGAGATCGACTCCGCGAAAATACCTATTAGAGGTTGAGTTTGTGTGCAATGTGGGCCTTATTACATGCTGGGCCTTATTACATGCTGGGCCTTATTTGTCCCAGGTACCTTACTCCTGAACTAGACAACTGGTTTATCCTATCCTTTGTCTTAAGCGGCGTAGCCAGAAAATATGCTCGGGGGGGGGGGGGGGGGGCTCAATGGGCTTAAGCAGGACATTTTTTTTTTCTGGAGAGAGGGACAGTCGGGACTATATGTATTTCGTGATATTGTACCAAGTGAAGAAGGCGGAAAAGCGCCGCAGGCGAAGAAATATTCGGGGCCACGCCCAAAGTTCGATTAAAATTCATTTAACTACTATCAAATTTCGAAAATTAAATTATTACCTCTCCCCCTCTGCATGATTGGATTAAATTTGTTTTTGTAAATGTTTTTTTTTACTTTTTTTTTGATATTCCTAGCTGGCTCTTTATTAAAAAAAAAAACATTTTTTATGTTTATGAAATATATGAATATTGGTGTCAATCCAAATTTTTAACATAAAATGTATATATGACTCTAACCCGCGTTTTCGGGCTCGGTTTTTCATGATTAAAAAGAAAGTAAAGATCGCTCACCACCGCCAAAATTGATGATTTTTTCCGAAATCATGTATTTAAGGAACGTAGATCTAAGATCAGTTTTTGATGCAAATGCTTAGGTTTTGAAATACTCCTTAAATTCCGTTTTGTATTTTTATATATTCATAATAAAGCATTCTCGTTTCTTCCCGCACTATTTTTTTTTTATTTTAGAAAAATAAATAAATTGATTCCAAGTATTCTTTTTTTTAATTTTCAATTTGGTAGGAGAAACTTTAGGAGGCACGTTAAAACTTGTTCAAAATTAGAAAGAACTGCCTTTCGTAAGCATATTGTTCCAGAAATACCTATAATTGGTAAATATGGTTGATAGATACAGGGCTTGGACGCACCCAGTTACATGATAAAAAGCTAAATTTTTTATTTTAGCAAATAACATTTTTTCAAGATAATAAAAATGTTTAAATAAAATGTTTAAATATTGGTTTTCACATTTTCAATAAATTGATGGAAATATGAAAATAACACTTGATAATTTTTTAAATTTATAAAAAATATTTTTTTCTTGAATTTTTGTTATAAACTTTGCACACCAGCATAAAATTAAAATCTAAACACTTTTTTGAAATAACTTTTTTCAATATCTTGTACTCTAATACCAGATTTTCACGACAAAATATATACTTTTCAATTTTCCAGACAAACATGAAATACGAACAAATGAAAAAGTTAAACTACAAAAAAGGGAAAAGCCTATTGACCAACTATTAAGTGGAACATAATCCCAAGTATGCTAATTTCAACACTAGTGTTAAAAATTTTTTTTTCAATACTACTGTTAAAATATTTTTTTCACAAATTACAGACTTTTTTAATAATTCTTTGTGGTCGTAAGAAAAATGGTGTACATTATTCGTGTGAAAGTGATTATTCTAAAACTCGGAGAATTTCCGCATTCGGCTGACGCCTCGTGCTAAATATCTCCTCGTTTGAAAAAGATCACTTTCATCACTTGTTATGTAATATACTATTTACGTCCAGTTCACTCTATAAGTAAATCTATTCTTTCGCATAACTATGCATGAAAGATAAAAATGCAAAACTGTGCGTTATGATGCATGAAAACACACAACAGTGCGTTATGATGCCTAATATAAAAATCCAGTTAGCCTTGAACCACTCTAATTGTGACATTAATCTATCTTGCGTTTTGAATATTTGACATTGGCATTATTTGAGATTTAAAGTTCAAATCGATACTTTATAAATTATTATAAACCGATCTTTAATTTATACGTCAGGGTCGTAGAAAAAGTATAGTATATGTATTGCGTCTTGTAAAGCAATTACGCACTTATGCATGTAATTACCACACTCGCCGCTACGCGGCTCGTACACTGAGCGAAATATCGAGTTGATATAACCCAAATATGAGTTGTCCCAGATCGACGCGTGTTGCTAATAGGGGACAGCCCAGACCTCTGCATTACGGCACCTAAATCAAAGAGATTGCATCAAATCACTATTTATAAGTTATAATAGCTCGGAAGATGGGTTATTTTATGGACTGGAATAGCTCATCCCACCACTTAAATTATTGGTAAAAAGGCTACCGTAGCTAATCCTAATTGGGTTTGACGAACACATGATGTATGCTCGTAAAACTAAAGAAGCTAACTAAGGTAGCTTTCGACGTGGGCTGAAACAATTCATCGCTTAAGGTGCCAGAGCCCAATGTGCATGTGAATGCGTTACCACTAGGGCTAGATTAATTCATGATTTGAGCTATCAAAACTTGATTGTTAATGTTGCTCTAGCTTACGATGATGGCTGCAATAACTCACACGTTGGGCTTCCAGAAGATATAATCTGAATTGTGATATTTTGTTTACTGGGATAGAACGACCCAGAGCTAGGACTGCCATCCCCTAATTTTGGACTACCATAGCCCAAATTTTGGACTACCATAGCCCAAATTTTGGACTACCATACCCCAAATGTTGGACTACCAGTACCTAAATTGCGGACCATTGGAACTCAAAATGTTTCTTTGATTTAACGCCCGCACATTGTGTGGAATTAAATTAACTGTTTTTTTTCAAGATATGACAAATATTTTAGTTGTAAATTTAAAAAAAATTGATGAAATAATAAATTATAAAGAGACAGGGGAGCAGCCCGGGAGCACACTGAGGCTACGATAACTTTGAATGAAGTGATGACGATCTCTTCAAAAGGGCAACTTGATATAGTCAAAGAAAAGCGATTTTCACTTTGCTAAATAAAATTATCTTAATCGTAGTATAATTATAATACTCCTGTTTGTATATCATTGGTAACTTAATTATTAATCTTGTAAAATGGGAAAAAAATTGTCATTTCTTAAAAAAAAGTTACATCAAATATATCCACAAGATGCAGGTGTAACTTTAAAGAAGTGTGGTGCAGGGTAACTACGTTCGTACCTGAAAAAAACATCACTTGTCTATAATGTCAATAAAAATTATTAGCCAGTCCTAGCACTGCATTTATTTCCGTCCTGTGTTTTTTTCAGGTAAGGACGCACTCCGTCAATATATAGGTACAAACTTTTTAAAAACTTTTCTTGTAATCCTGTCGACGATAGCGTCAGTTATTCTTTTTTTTTACATACACTATAGTGGTTCAGAATCAATGACATTACAACATATGGACCGGTCCTGGCCGTATCCTCGCATCGTTCGTGTGCAGCCAACATTTTAGTAAGAAAGGTCCGAGAGAGATATGGAGCTATTCTGGGCAAAAGCTCTGTTGAATACATGGAGTCTTATGGAGTTTAAATGATAATTTAGCATTTTAATTATATTTAGCCATAATTATTAAGCGATTGTGGGAAATTTTTAAAACATTTAAAAGGGGTGGCAAATTATGAGTACATAAAAATAAAAAAAACTATGATTTAAAATATTTTGTATTTAATGGTTTTCATACAAATATAACAATAACGTTACCGAAGAGCTTTTTGCCCAAATTAGCTCCGTCTTTCTCTCGCACTGCGCTGCATGGAGTCGATCAACTGCCGCGAAGCCCGGTCCATATGTTATAATGTCATTATATAGAACAATGGTTTAAAAAATGCCCATTTTTTTAAAGATAAAAAGATGTGGTTTAGGAGTGCATCTGGAAACAAATTCAAACAAAGTTATTAGTTAAGGTACGTTAATTTATTGGTAAAATAAAAAAGTTCACGGCTTAGGCTCTCAATGGCTCTTAGAATACACTAACTAATATAGCCAAACTCTTATTAATAAACTTATAACAAAATCAACGAATGTTATCATAAACTAGAAATTATTTCTGAATAATTTCAATTCTGTACAGAGTTAAAGCAAATTTTATATTCGGTATTCCTTAACCGTTACTTTTAGAGTAATACTTAAAGTTAACTTAGGTAGTTGTAAATAAAAAAGGAAACAAAAAGTGGTTTAAGAACAAAATGTAAGGTAAATTCAGATGCATATCTCAAAACTTGCTTCTGCCTCTATTACCACTAAAATGGAAACGTCAGAAACGTTAATAAGCTGTTTTCCAGTATTCCTAACTACCTATCCGTAGTTTTAAATAAATAAAAAACAAAGTGGAACAAAACTTAAAAACGAAGAAAATAACATTTCATAGAAGCCTCCAGTCTTTAAATATAAACATAATAATATTTTACAAAACTACAAACTATTCAGTATCCATTAGCTATAGCTTCGCTATTTGATGAAAGAGACGGCACCACAGAACACAAACAGACGGCACCCACCGATCCACAGAAAAAACGATTGCGCGGAGGGCAAGTCAACTCACGATTAATTTGGACCGTGGCGACGCGACGTGTCTTAACTTTCGACTAATGGAAAATGAACTGCTCGCCTCGCGCCAAACCGACACGAGCACAATTTCGGAACTTTCCGTGACCTTTCGGTCCGTGATTTACCTTTGACATGTATATTTAGAGCACTTTTTATGACTTATTGTAAACAAGACCTGAATTATTCCAACTCAAAATAATTTACACATGATAATGAGTTAAAATAATGCACATCCGGGTCAAAAGTATATACTTTAAAATCAATAAATGAGTTTTCTCAAGCCAAAAACTGTGTTCCGGTAACTCACAAAATGGTTACAAGATTAGGGATTGTGGTAATTCCAAATATGTTTAAAATGTTGATAAAAAATATCTTCCTGTGTTGAGGCGAACCAAAACAAGCTGGATTATTGCAACGTTTTTAAATAATTTGTGATAATTCGTAGGCTTAGTTAGAACAACATATAGACGTGCGTTAAAGTAGCTCTAATTTTGTAACCCACGACATGGGTAAATCCATTTTTGTCAGTGTACGCGATATTTCCATTCGTGTATAATATGCTTTTTACCACACTTAATCCATAATATACTATTACCTACTGCGCTCAGTCAGCCCAAATTACTCCATTGAATGCAGAATAGTAATAGAACTGCACTACTGCAAACATGTACAGGTGTCACCGACCATGAGTGATGATAAGATGAAGCCAAGTGGTGATGACGAAAGTGAGCAGAACTGAATACGGACAGTGCTGGTGATAAGTAGTACCAGCAGATCGAGACCCGTTCAAAGCTTTCTTGGAGCTTGCAAGTTTAAGGTTACGGGTAGTTCAGTGGAATTGGCGGTAGTACTCGTGTGTTGCCGGGTCGTGAGTTACCGTCTAAACGTCGTTTGTTAAAAAAATCGGAAAAAGTTAGGAACATTTAAAAAAAATTAATGTAAGTACCTTTTACAAAATTATATTATATCCTAGGAAATTAAAAAAAAAATGTTTTATTTGGTACTACTGAAAAAAATTAAGATGCTTAAGGTAAGGTGTTGTATACCTTCAAAAAATGCAGTTTTTTGATGATATTTCAACCCCCAAATTAAAAAATAAAATTTTTTCACAATCAATTTCTGTGTTCATTCTTCGCGTCTGCTGTGCAGCGAAACATTTAAAATAATAATTTACAATATTAATTCAAAATGGACTGAGACTATCGGATTTTTTTCAAGATATGCTTGTTTATTGAGAGATACTGAATTAATTTTTGTATATTTGACGTTTGTGCCATTAACGAACGCCGAGATATATATTTAACTGCCGTTCATTTAAAAATTAGTTGCAGAGATTCGGCTGTCACCAAATATCACCTCTAATATTTGAAAAAAGAAGTGCCAATTTAATATCAATGAACAGCTTACAGTTCAAACGTTGTTTGTCTTCTTTTTTTGGGCAAGAGTAACTCTTAAAAATGGTCCAATTATGGTATATTTTGGAAATGAAAGGTATATTTAAAAATCCGCTACATGGAAAACAGAGTCAAAGGCAGTGGCGGCTCGTGATATTTGATATAGATATCAAGTCAAAAATCTTTAATGAGAATGCAGGGTGTTACAAATTCGATGCATGAACATTGCTATCTCGGTAACTATAAGAGATAGAGATTTGGTTAAATGGAGGCAAAGTTGCATAATTTAATGCAAAGTAATAACTTAACAAATAGTTAAAAATTTCCGAAAAAAAACGAAAAAATGAATATTTGTTTTCATTTTCTTTAGAAGAAAATATTGATTATTTTGAAAAGAGCACTTGCTAAAGACAATTTTTTATGCTCTTCAAGAAAATAATCTTCTTTTTCATATACGACGTTCGTTTTTTAGATACCTATTTTACTTAATTTTTTTAAATACGAACCTGAATTTTAAAAAAAATTTTGGGTAGCTTTTAACATCCTAAAATTATTATCCTAAAAGTGCCTCTTGGTTTTTAAAATAATTATTACTTATTTTGTCATAAAAAAAATAAAAACAAGTTTTTCGTTTCTTTTTTCGGATACCTCCGAAAGTCATCGACGTTTGATTAAATTTCTTTTTAACAAATGGTTCAGCATTAAAAACTATGCCTCCATTTAACCAACTCTCTATTTCTTATAGCTTATAGTTACCGAGATAGCAATGCTAATGCATCGAATTCGTAAAACCCTGTAGTAGGTATATTAAAAAAATCTAAAAAAAACTTACCGACTAACTTAATAGAGCATTTAATAAGGTATTTCAGTGATTCTAACAAAAAATGTTCACAAAACAATCAAACTTTCTTATAAGAAAACTCCATACGTCGTTGTTTTTTTATTTGAAAATGATTCAATCACTTTTGTTTTGTTCTTGAATTACCTACTAATATTGTTCACAAAATGTTTTTCGGCAGACAACATATCCAAAACTTTAAAGTCTTTTATTTTATTTATTTTAAAATTGATGAACTCGTAAACATAAAGTAAAAATTGTAGAAAAACTTGACGTTTACCTTTCCTTTATCTAGTTTTTTAAGTAAATTATACACAAAAATGATATAATACAACATATTAATTAA
This sequence comes from Polydrusus cervinus, assembly GCA_935413205.1. Taxonomy (NCBI): domain Eukaryota; kingdom Metazoa; phylum Arthropoda; class Insecta; order Coleoptera; family Curculionidae; genus Polydrusus; species Polydrusus cervinus. Next base: position 13,927,108 of record OW284517.1, read on the forward strand.
ATTGCTTAAAAGAACAAAGACGTTAAGAAAACTACCTACTTAGCCTATAACAAATTTTTATAGTTATCAGATCCTTGCTATAAAGGTTAACTTAAACTTCTTAAATAAACATGGGAATTTAATTTAAGGGATGATCATTTAATAGTTAACTTCACTTCCGGTTAAACCGGAACTGTTTTCGAAGGTTTACATTGGTCGAATAATGGCAATTTATTTATAATGAGCAATAGGACGAAAAATTTTCGAATAGATAATCGAATATATCAAGTTATACCTATTTTTTTCATTTTAAGCACTACTGCCCTGTTGAAAAAAAGCTAGACGCGATGTATAAAAAATAAGGCGATTATCAAGATCAGTATACATCAAAATAATTGTAGAGCTGTGTTATTAAATGAGAATTATTAATACATGAGTAAATATTATTTTTTTTTAAAGAATACCTCTATATGCATTTAATTGTTGATTTACTAATTATGCAAAAGTGAATATTACAATGTATTATAAAATTGCATAAAATCAATCAACGGCTCAATCTATCTAACCCGTAATGGGCAGTGACGTGAAGGTCAATATTATTGACCATGGTAAAAGTAACAGGAAAATAAGCAAACGCATTGATACTGCAGTTCTGACAGTATCATTAAGAGGTAATATTTTTACATATTTTGAAGAAAAATAGGATTCATAAAAACCGAAATTATATTGTATAATAATAATATTGATATCTAAAACTTTTTTGATAACTGTGACAATTTTTTTACTACAATATTTACTGACAAATTTATTTTACCTTATAATAGTACTTTATTCAATAAGCATATAATGATGGCTGTTGTTCACGTGGATGATGTTAATGACAAGAGCTGTAGGTGAGTACCATAAATCATCGAAGTCAATAACAGCCATTAGAAGAAAGTAGAAAACTATACTTTGTCCAGGACTACCAAATAATTTTAGCTATAATTACAGGGTGGCCCATTTATCGGACAAAATCTCTACTACTAAAGATATCAAAAAAGAGTTTTTATATACAGGGTGCTACAAATTTTGGTTTTTAATTTTTTGCGCCTTCATTTTTGACTTGAGAAAAAAAAACAAAAAACACTTTCGTTATTATTTTTCAATTTCGACGTTTTGTTCTTTAGATACCAACCCCAAGTCAATTTTTTTAAATACGGACCTGGAATTTTAAAAACAGTTTTAGGGACTTCTACGCTTTAGAAAATTAGTACAATTTAAAGGTTTTTAACCCTACGTTAGGCGCGCGGTCTACCATAGTAGACCATTTTGTTTTGCTATATATAGTGATTATTTTTTATAACTTTTAAGGATACATTTTAAATACTTATATGTTTATTAATGCTAGTACTTTAATATACAATACATTTTGTACTCTAAGTAGGTATTTACATTTTTTTTGGTAGGGTAATAAATCAAATATCATGATTTTTTACATCCATCATAAATGGCAACAAAAGCTAAACTTTAACTTTAACACGTGGTCTACGATCGTAGACCAGACGTATTTGGATGCCACTGAATCAAACAATCGCACTCTTCCACTGCACTTGGCATACTAAATAAATAGGTCATCTGAAATATTATCGACAGGTATTGAAGGCGACGCGACGGGCCGATAAACAAAATCCTTTGCGATTGGTCAGCAGTTAAAGTGGCGTGGTCTACGATCGTAGACCGCGCGCGCCTAACGTAGGGTTAAAATTTTAACGTTTGGTCATCAAATATCACTTCATTGATATTTCAAATTATTCTTTCTTTACTATTACAGCCCTGGCAATTATTTTTAGGATAACTTAAATCAAAATTACATCCATTACAGGAAGTTATGGTGTTTAAAGTTTATTTGTTTTAATAAAATATACACAAAGTTTTTAAGGTAGGTAGGTATGGGAAGTATTTTTTTATTAGTATTTTATTTATTTTATTAATATAACATCTTAAGGCCTATGGTTTTAGATCTAAACCGAAATACTGTAAAATAGAAAAAAATTTAGGCTCCCAAGGAAAAGGTAACTGGAGTGTTAGTCCAGTTATGTTACTGTGATGAGTTTATGTTTGTTTCAAAAACAATTTAATATTTTTTTTCTGTTTAGAAGATCTGTAGGTGCTAGTTTCAGGCAAAACATGTAACAAAAATAAACAGACCTAGATATTTGAGGCCGAGGCTTTAGGTTTTTCTCTTACAAAATATCAAGTATCAGGATCTTTGAGTAAAAATCGACGGATTTTTAAAATCAGAAATCTTTTTTTGGTTTGACTATAAATGTTCAGGACCATAATGATATAAAAATATAAATTGAAAAAATTTGTTATTAGATGACAAAACGTTAAAATTTTAAAAAACTTTAAATTTGGACTCCACAGATATTGGAGAATGTAAGAAAGTTATTTTTGTGAAAAAAAAGGTTTATAATATTGTTTTGAAATACAATGAATTTTAGTAATTTTTTTTAAGGATTTTATTGGTTTATATCTCTTTCCCCGATTTTTTTTTCTACATGAAAATAACGTTCTTATACCCAAATAGATACCACCATTCCATTGGTAAAAAAAATGCAACAATTTGTTTTGTACTTTACGTCAAGAAAACCCCAAATTTAATATATGGGAAATTTTAACGCGTTTGGATCCAATAAATTCTTTCCCGTAAAATTATTGATCTTAAATAATTTTTAACTAAATCTAATTTGTTCAAACTTTTTCACCCGAAGCAAGCAGTCAAAAAATTGTAAGGGTGACTAATAATTGACTGTAACTAGCAGTGAGCACTAGTCACTAATCACACTTATCATATTTAATTACGAACTTTACATTCACTTTCTTTCTAATCCAATAACAAATATTGCAAAACAATCTTTTCTCTTTCCTCATAAAAATACCTTTTTTACATTTTTATTATGAAGTTAGAAAGTTGGGTCGTAGAAAAAATGTACTGTACAACTATAGTAGATTGACCATATTGCGCTCGGAAGTGTGTGTCCTTTGCTTCTATTTACCATTTGGAAAACGCCAGATATCTCATAAATCTCTCAATTGTTACTAGAGTGACCAGAACACTTCGCTTCAATTGAAACAAACCTAAGACCATGTTCAGCTCATTGTTTTTATATTCGTTGAAGGTCATTTTGTCGTTCTTTAATTTAGCCATCCACTTACGGTGAAGAATTGTATCCCCCCGCTAGAACTGGTCCTGCAAAACCAAACTCCTGTCCACTTCGCTGATTAAAAATGGAATTAATTAAAAAAACCTTTTCTGCATATCGCCAAAAATAGCATCAAAAACATATATTTATTTAAAAGTATCAAGTTCTAATGGCACGTGTATCGCCTAGTTTTCGAATTTTATTAATATTCTAGTTATTTGATATAAATATATCTAGAAGATCGCTGGACAGACACTACAGACAGCCACTTTGTTAATATTCGCGAAATGGACAAGTTCGTTTGGAAAAAGAAGCATTTTTAGTTTTTTAAATATATCACTTATTTTTAGCTATTAATGTTAGGTTTCATTGCGATATTTTTATTAGTTATTTCAGCATAGTAGATAAGCAAGCAGCAAATTATATTTATTATCTATTTATATTAAAAACATTGCATTCTCTTGAACCGAATCCTGTCCATGTTTATTGACGGATTTTTAAAATTATTTTCAATTTCGACTCTACAGATATTGGAGGATGTAAGAAAGTTATTTTCCTAAATAAAAATAAAAATTAAAGATTGTATGTTGAGGCGCAAGTCAAGGCAATTCGCAGTCCGAGAATGTGGCTTTTTCAACGAGGTGTATATATACTATTTTCTTGCACTTAGTCGTTGCTGGGCAACGGACAATAACTGCTAGGAAATATTTATTAATGTACTGATCACTACCATAAGTGATTCTTAGGAATATCCTACGACAATAACACTGTGCGTACAAATTTCCCTTTTCCATTTGAAGACAGCGCCGCCCTATCATTCCTCTCTGCTTTGTTCTCACGTAAAAAAACACCCATTTTGGAAGGCTCAGAGGGGGCAAAACTACCTTCGCCCCCTACCTGGATCCGCGCCTGGAATATGGTACAATATGTTATTAATTTGTTCAATATAACAAAATATATAAGCATCGAAATAGTTTTATCAATAATGCAACCTGCTGAATGTGCGTAGAAAATTAATTTCATGTAGCATTATTATTGAGTTGATTTTACCATAATTTCTAACATGATCATTCGGCCAAAACGGAAAAACGGCGAACTTTGGATCCAATGGTCGTGATTTCAAGCCCGGCAGCCTGCAAACTTTTTTTAACATTTTTAAGCATAAGTTTCGTCGTAGAAAAAATATACTGTTTGACTCTAGTGGATTGTCCATATCTCACTCGAAAGCTTAAGACCTCCGCCTACGGCGTCGCGCCCAATATACTTCCTCGTGATATATAATATACATCATATCCACTCTTGTCGTACAAACTACTATTACCTACTTTATCAAACTTGTTAAAATTCCCTTGGTTTACTTGTTGCTGTTTATCAGTGAATTCACTTTTAAGCCATTTTCCTAAGCGTAAAAGACCAAAACCGTACCTCAAATTTCATTAAAATTTGATTGATTGGTTGGTGCTTACTGTTCTACAATTTAATATTTACACAAAAATATTAAAATGATATACCTATTTTACGCTTTGCTTTTATTTGTCTCCGCATCCTTATTTTCACAATTCAAAACTTATTTGAAATTAATCGCAATATGAAATAATAATTTATTATGGGGCCTCGTCTTAAATTAAACATCATAAACCAACAAGACATAAAAGAGTAAACGAAAATAATAAATTATAATTAAACAGTGACGCTTCTTGCTTTTGTAACATACAAGACAAATTATTCAACAGGAAGAAAATAAACGCTTTGCCGTGGTAAAAATAAAAAAAGTATATCCGAATTTTAGTAGGTTTAAGAATGCAGCGAAGAGTAAAAAAGGCTCGATAAAATGTATCATCTTCCATTCACGCCGGCAACTAGGCCGAATGAGATAGGATAGTAGATCATACAATTACCCAAGAAATCGAGGGTAAGCTCGGGGGGGGGGGGGGGGGGGGTGTTGCATGAGTGAGGATCGTGGTGTGGACCTCACGTTCAGTTGTAGGTCCCCTCGGGAATGGCCCTGGCAGCGAAAGAAGAATTAAAAACCCTAATTCGAAAGAATGGCAACAAATGACAAAACACAATACGTTTAAAAACATTTATGAAATAAGAATCAAAAATAACCTATCTAACTATTGCAAAAACACAGAATCTCTTACTAGTCAGGTGGAAGCAAACCACCTGACTGGTAAGAGATTCTGTGTTTTTACAATTCTTGTAAATCCCTTGACGGGTATACTCAGATAGATGGCATGGGACTACCAAGAGATGGCGCTAACGTATACATATGACCGAAGAAGGTTGGCCATATTAGGTATATGCATTAGGTTTTAAAGTTTTCATTTGGTATGGTATGAACACCTACCCTGGACTGACGAGAACAAAAGAGTTTGAAACCGGTCTGCAGGTAGTGACATCCTACCAATGTAAAGTTTTCATTTCTTGGTAGAACCATGCAATCCGATTTGTATTTTATTATCTAACAGTGTTAGACGAAATATAACCTTATAGTATAAGGCACTTTCTGGTGGTTTGAAAATTTATTTATTTAACTATTCTTATTTATTCACGCCATTACCGTCATTACAAATAATAAATGTACATTTCTGAAATATTCCCTGAAAGTTACTTCCATTACTAAAAACAATTTTTTTTATGTGTGTCTGCTGCTACATCTGAGTTTCCTGCCTCTTCTGATGGTAAGGTAGATGCATCCTCGCCGTTTGTTTCTTTAAATCAATGCTCTCCTCCAAATATCTCTTCGCCACCGTGGAACCTCCTTGCCTGTTTAAGTTAGTCGTAGTTTCTCCTGTATCGGCTAGGGCAGTAGCAGAAGTGCGACGAAAAAGGTGACTCGTATAGAAAGACGGGTCTGGCAATCTTAAATACCAAAAGACTTTTACAAACATGTTTTTTCCAATTGGCTGACATGTACATCTATTTGGTCAAAAACTAAAAAAAAAAATCTTTCGACACCTGCAAGACGTACGGACGTCTTAATAAACGTAAAGCAAAAAATTCTCTTTTATCCACAATTGTAATTTTTTTCGGTGCACTCGTGTTAGTCCACGATACATTCACTACCAAAACGAAATCCCTGTCATCAATATCCGCTCTCTTCATGTGTGACGAGGGACGTAAAGATAGCTACGGGACCTTAGCAACTATCAGAAAAAAGTTATTTTAAAAATAAGTCTATTATGAAAATCAAAATAATATTTACCTGAAGGGTTTACAAAGAAAATCAAAAATAATAAAACTTGGGTTTAGATCTTTGTTTTGATGTCTTGTGGACCAACAAGTTGTCTCACAATTTTAACGTGGATGCATCACGGTCCCGAGCACTAGTGGCGTCCGGCATTTTTTCTACCAATAATGTGCCGTTTCGTCAAGTCAGCAATTTTTCCCACTTTAGGGAAATAATGAACTTAGATCGTGCACCTTATTTTTACTGAGGCGATGACTTGACAATAATTGATAGATCGGGAAGCCCGTATAATATTTCATAATTGCAACTTTATTATATTTGTTTGTTAAACTTGAGATAGCTTTTAAGTTGCGAGGAATGACCTGTGTTTAACGCGAACAATTTATAAAAATGTAAAATATTGATTTATAAAATATTATGGTTCCCTTTCGTGACAATATTTAGAAGATCTTTGATTTCTGCATCCTCCAACATAACCTGTAATTACAACAACCTGCAACAAATAGAAATAAAAATAAATATACACAGAGAAAAACTGCTAATAAGAAAAAGTTAATTTCATTGGGGGCTTCTTTTAAAAATCTAAAGAATATACACTATACAGCTGACTTTTTTGGTTTAAAACCCTTGTTCTTTCGCTTCGAGAAGGCCTTTAATTCGTTGAACTTGGTGGTATCTTGTTTCTCCTGCATAGTCATCATGGATTTTGGCATTGACCATTTAGTCCATAAAGAATTTGGACTATAAGTTTCTGACTGTAACGGATAAATACAATTACTCCCAGATCAACCGAAAAAAATTTAAATACCTTACCATTTCATGAAAATATGCAAGAAAGACATTTTTGGTGGCATCTTCTGGTCAAAACATTTTTTCGTGCCAGCCACTTCAGATATATTTTATATTCTTTTTTATACACAACCTCACTTTTTAAAGGAAGTCATTTATCTGGCTTTTTCAGTCTTTTTCAATATATTCTCCATCGAAATACTACGAAATAAGGATAACTAGTGCATACACGTGGTTCGGATTCCACGTTAAGCTGTAGTTCCCGTCTGGCTGACATTACCCAGAAGATAGGGGATACAATGGGTCCTTTATAGGCCTAATACTGGCTCTTCAGCCAACCCCGAGAAAAAAAGGATCTTTGATACAGAAATAACTATTATTCGTGGAAAATAAAATTTATTTAGCAACTTTTTTCATTTTTATAGAGGTTGGATTTGATTTTTTCCTCCTTTTTCCTTAAATAAATCTGGTGTCCGGTGTTGCTTGTTCACGCGTTAGTCCGCCACTGACTGTCATGCATTTATAAAATTTTATGGTAGAGTGACTCCATGAATTCTAATTTTTAAATAAACAGATATTTGGCAGAAAAATTATGTTATTTGTTAATAGGAAAACAAACGAAGGAATTTAACGCATTAGCGGTTCGTGCCTTCTGTTTGTAAGACAACACGTTAGTCGAATAAAATATAGTATATTACTTAACAAGTGATGAAAGTGATACTTATCAAACGAGGAGATATTTAGCACGAGGCGGCAGCCGAGTGCAGAAATTCTCCTAGTTTTAGAATAATCGCTTTCACACGAGTAATGTACACTACTTTTCCTACCTTTTCATATTGTATATATAAGAAGAACTAATACTAATAACTATAAATTATTTAATGTTTAAAAAAAAAGTCAAATACTCCTGATGGGATTTGATCCTGTGGTCTTGCGATTTGTAGGCTAGAGCTCTATTCTCTACGCTATCACTACCGATTAACATTTGTTGTTTAATACATGCCACTCTCTTCAGCGCGATTTGTTTTTTTTTGATAATAGATTTTCCAGTATATTATTAAAATATTTTATAATAGCGTATTTTCACACTCTAATTCTGAATCACCCAACAAAAATACATGATAAATAAGTTAAACACATTACAATTACTGCTTTCTAAAATTTGTTTTTTTTTCAAATAGGGGTGGTCTGTCGAATTGGCATCATATGTTTAAACATTTTTTAAAAAAATATTAACTAATTTGATTCACTCATCAAACCTATTCGGAACAATAAACTTTCGAGTCCCCTCGGGAATCACTAGACTTCAAGATCTTTTCGAAGTTAAATATCATAGAACGAACTATGGTTTTAATTGACCGATGCTTTGGGTATACCGATGTCTAGGTTTTGCAGACACACGCACAGTTACCGGATGATGTTGATATTTTTACCTTAACTTATTCCCAATTTAAGAACACACTTAGGAATAAATTGTAATCTGTTGTGATATGTCTAGTTTTAATTTGTTTAATTTTATAGATGGCTCGTGTAATCTATTTGAATTTGTAATTGGATAAATCCGTAAATATATTATTATTAAAAAAAAATTAATTAAAAAATTTTAAATTAAATAGTGAGCCTTGTAGTTCAACACTAGTGTTGAAATATATTTTTTTTAACCCGCGTGTGATATACGGCGCTTTCTAGCCAAATGTTTCATTTTCATAGGTGGTCGTAGGAAAAATTGTTTATGTCGTCAGATGGCCTTCTTTACCATTATTCAATGTAATAATTTTGGTTATTAAATTGTTAGGTCGGTGCAGTAATAAGCATTTCTCGTCCATTGCTGCGATAAATTGTGGATGGAAGTTTTCTTATCTGATGGCCATGTAATATGCTTGCATTCAGTTTTTCCATGCTAATCCCAAAAAATGTACGTATTAAATACCCAAAGCAAAGTCAATTTTGATAACCTTTTCAAAAAGGTGCCACAAGTGGTATGGTCTAATAAAAAAAAAAGTTGGTCAGGGCTGCGCTCCCCTTTGGGGTCCCAATTTTTTTACATGACAATAGCAAGGCCCATAAAAAATAGTTAAGGACGTATTTTTGGATTTTAAACCAACCCAATTTCCAGCTCCGATATAAGCAGCGAAATTTTTTATCCCTTTTAAAATCCTCACCCTGTATGTATTATAAGTATAATTGACTGTTTCTTGATTAACCCCGATTATTCCTTATTTCTCTCATCCTTGGCAATATTAATTTTATTTTAATTGTTATTGTTTTAGGTCTGCATTAGCATATTTGTTATTACATAGTTATTGTTTGAATAAATGTTCAGGTTCAGTACCCTAAAAAATATATTAGAAATAATATTTTTACATTTCATAAATATAAATTATGCTTAAATTCTTGATAAAAAGAAAATGATTTTTCTTACTTCCACATGTATATTTGCTGTTTCCTATACACTGAAGTGATTGGATAAGTGGGCTATTCCGGTTAACTGAAAAGGCTCTCGTATTATCCATCTCCTGGTAACTTTATTAGCAAGATAATTTCCAAAGAAACCATTGTTGAGACAATTATTTCCATATTGTACGTTTGCACGTTTGACTGTGACATAAATGACTTTCACAGGCATTATATACTCACATTCAAAGGTGCGTGGTTAGTAAATTAAAAATTGAGGTAACGGGCCAGTATGATTGTGAGAAAATTATTTCTGTCAATGTTACGTCTGTCACAGTCAAACTTGCCGGTTAAATAATTATTATTAAATTTCTTTGTGCAACCCGACATTATCCTATCACTTTAGTGTTTAGTGTAAAGGAAACAGTAAATATATCCATGTGGGAGTAGAAAAAATATTTTTGATGGAGATTTTCTCGGTGCACTAAGAAAATAAATAAATAAAAAAACTGTTGGAACACAAACATTGCATAACTTTATTATTAGTTCATCTTTTAAGTTCCATGACTATATTAAAAATTCTAAATTCCAATTTTTTTAAATTGGGTAAAATCGGTATTTAATTTTTTTAGCGAATTTTCTGATTACAGTTAGATGATACACGGTTTTTTAAATTAAACAGTCAATTAAGTAAATTTACTTAAAAATATGAAGAAACATCGTAAACCAATGTTTAAAAGTAAGTAAAAGTATTATTAAAAATAATTTGTGTTTATTAAGTGACCTTACTTAACCTCAAATTGATCCAATCAGAAACTCTATAATTACTTATTATACGCATGGGTCGATAAAAAAATACTATTATTGTACTAGAAACCTATAGATAAAAATATATATATTAATTAACATAGAATATACAGGAGTTTCTTTAATGATATGGAAATATGCTAATATTTTAGGGTGTGGGTTTTGGGTGTCATTTAAGAAAAAAACTTCATTTAAACATATACAGGGTGTCCCAATTCCCAAACAAGAGTGCACTATACAGGGATCTCGTAAACCATATAAGATACAAAGATGGTTAAATTAGAAAAAAGTTGCGCTGTACTAAATTCTGCAGCATTGTGTTTTCAAATTTCCGAATCCTTCCGAAAATATTTGGGCAAAACCGAATTTTCGCAATTTCATTTTTATGTTTTTCTGACTTCATTTCAAGAGATATGTTGAAATAAAGTTTACATTCTTACCATTTTTTCTCCTCTACAAGTCTGTGTAATAAAATAAATTTGTAATCCGACGTTTCATTTTTTTTAATTCATCATCAATTTTGTTTCTTTAAATACCAAGGAAATTTTTTTATTATTTTTAAATTCCCTCTCTTCTATATTATAATTAAATGACGTATAACATCTAGTATTAATAATACGTTTCGGACTTAAAAGCCCAACATCAATAAGAATAAGTACTAATTAATCTTATTTGAAACAATTTTATTTTCAATACCCGTAACCTGATCTACTTTTTATCGGTATAGTAGGCTGTGACAGGCACTTGTTTAAATAAATTATAAATACTTGTCAAATGACAGATTAGGTTAATGTAATCGTTTAGCGCAAATTATTTTATTTCTTTAAGGTACAAATTTTATGTTTTTGAGGAGTTCTGTGATTGTAGTTTTTTTAAATAAAAATTATGAAACATTATTCAGGATAAGAAAAATTGGTTATGATTTGTTGTCTACGTTCAGAGTAAAATTATTTTTAATTGGTCTTGAAAACAAAAGAAAGTTAGCACTTATTCTTATTGATGATGGAATTTTAGGACCAAAACGTGTTATTAATATTAGGTGTGATATGTCGTTGAATTATAAAGGAGGAGGGGAATTTAAAAATAATAAAAAACAATTTTCCTACTATTTAAAAAAGCAAAGTTGATGATGGTTTCGAAAAACCGAAACGTCAGATTAAAAATCCAATTATACGGACGTGTAGAGGAGCAAAAATGGTAATAAGAATGGAAACTTTATTTTACCATTTTTTTATCCTGTATCTGATATGGTTTACGAGATCTCTGTAGAGTGTATCCTAATCTGGAACACCGTGTAAATGTACCTCTTAACTTTTGAGCTACAGGGTGTTATATTTTTAAGACACGTTTTTTTGTGTAATAATTTTCAAAAGCGTTCGAGTGAGTGGCGTTAAATTTTTTTTAATAAAAATGTGTACGTCACTGCCTTATTCTTAAAATATTCTTTTTGTCTTAAATTATTTCTAAGAAAAACCGGTCTTTTGGCTTTCTATTATTTGACGCACGTTTTTGCTTCAAAAAATAAAAAACATATTTCTGCATGGCTATTATCACTAATTTTATTTATCTAATAAATGGTTATTGGTAGCCTACTAGATTTATTAAGGAATTAATTGTCATAATATTAATTAAAACTGATTTCGGATAAAGTTTTACTCACAAACGAATGAAGATTTTAAAACTGATTTTTTATTTAAAAAAAAAACTCCATTTCTTTAGTTAAAAATCCACTTATCTCGAAAATACCAGACAGAACTGCTAGTTTTTTAATGAAATAGCCTGTATGTTGTATTGTTTTCTAAATTCTTATAGAATTCCACGTACAGTTTTTATAAAATGTAATATATCTAAATTCGATTGTTTTTGAGATATTTACGTTTGAAATCTCGCATTTTCAGACTGACAGTCTGTAGTATTTTTACGACGCCAGTTTTCCTACGACCACCTATGAAAATGAAAACAAAAGCACCGTTAACTTGGCTCGAAAGCGCCGAATATCACATGCTTGTTGAAAAAAAATATTTCAACACTAGTGTTAAAATACAGGGCACACTATTTAATTTAAACATATAGTGCCAATTTGACAGACCACCCATATTTATTAAAAAGAACAAATTTTAGAAAGCAGTCATTGTAAAGTGTTTAACTTATTTATCATGTATTTGTCGAGTTATTCAAAATTAGAAATACGCCATCTGAAATTATAGAAAATGTTATTAGTTAATATACCTACTGGAAAATCTATTACTAGAAAAAACAAATCGCCCTCAAGAGAGTGGCATGTATTAAACAACAAATTTTTATCGGTAGCGATAGCGTAGAGAATAGACCTCTAGCCTACAGATCGCAAAGTCACGGGTTCAAATCCCATCAAGATTATTTGACTTTTTTTATAAAAACATTAAATTATTTATAGAATTATTTTAACTTGAAATCTTCCTCGTTGGGTGGATTTTTTAAATTTATGTTTAATGCATCTTTTCTTGATTCAATTTAAAATTTTTCATTCTGGTTAATGTAGAAGTCAATCCAGGATTAGTTCTTCCTATGATATATAAATTATGAAAAAATTAAAAAGTTTAATAAAAGTTAAGGAAAAGGCTATTAACAAACTATGAAACCAGATATTAAGTGGAACATAATCCTAAGTATGTTGATTTTTTTTTTCGACACCAGTGTTGAAATATTTTTTTCACAAATCAAAGGCTTTTTTAATAATTATTTGTGGTCATAGGAAAAATAGTGTACATTACTCGTGTGAAAGTGATTATTCTAAAACTCTCGGCTGACGCCTCGTGCTAAATATCTCCTCGTTTGAAAAGTATCACTTTCATCACTTGTTATTATAATATACTATTTCACCTCCCTAACTTAGTTTTTTATTCTCTATCTAAACATAACAATTTCCGGTTTAATATGTTAAACCGTAAAACCATTTTTTTGGTATAACATATTAAACCGGAAGTTAATCTCTGTGGATGTAGAATAAAGAATTTAGATAAAAAGGGGGAAACCATATTTCTCTTCCACTGCTTTACCCTGTCAAAATCTGAAAATGCCATATTTTCGGCGCTCGTGTAAAAATGTCTTTATCAAGAGAATCACTCATATAAGAGCGGATCTATCCCCAAAAAATATTAAAAATTTTGGTGCGTTGGGATCCACTAAAAACAAACGACCAAACAATATTTTTACATGTGTTTGTGTAAAAAAAAATAATTTAAATTTTAAATATTAAAATTATATAAATACTAATTAGGATAATTAACAAATTTTCAGGATTATTTAAAAAGTTTTAATATATTTAATTAAGTGTAACAAAAAATATACAATTTATCTTAAATTGAAGCCCAGAAAAATAAAAACATTTTAAATGATGACATGCAAAGATCACAAAACAAAGCAAGACCCATTTTAAATTAATTTGTCTCATTTCATTATTATTCATAGATCAACAATAAGATTATAGGTAAGAGAGCTCGGTTGTCGGGTGGAGCAACTGGGGCTGCGAACTGATTATAAGCAAAATTAAGAAAAATAATAAACGTGCTTACCGTTTAAATAAATACTCGCTAAACTTGTTACTTTACAATAACGTTTGGTAATATTTTTTTAATTTAACTTTTCCTACATTCACAGTTTAATATTACCGCACTTTTTATTCAACTACTTTAATAATATCCAAGCAACAATGCCTAGTTAAATTTGCCTTTTATTTTTAAAAGAAACATTATTCTGTAATATACAAATTAATTATATATTTTTACTTATTTGAAATATTAGTTTCATATTTCCGATAACTACATTTATATTTATAGCACTATTTAAATGTATTTTCAATATTTCTTCCCTGTTGTATATAACATTCTGGATAACACATTTCCTTCCGCACAATTTAAAAAGATAAATAAAACGTTAAATTGTAACTTTTTACGGTAACCGTGTCCACTTCGACACTATAGATGTCGCCCCGGGTTACGTTACCTTGCTTTACGCCTCTTATATGTTTTAATAAATTTTAAACAATATTTAAAATTTAACTTTTAAATAATATTAAAATTATTAAGGTAGTGTAGTAAGTAAAATATAAAGAAAGTTTTAGCGGCAGATGGACTAAATAGTGCAGTTATCTTTTGCATTAAAGTACACAGAGACGCCAAAGGTAATCGGTTCTCTGGGGCACAGGTAGATAATGGCAGGCTGTTTCGTCCTTGTTAGGACTCATCAGAAAGCCATACCCAATAATTTTTTCTATTAAAATTACTTAATCAAATTTAACATTTTTTTAAAGTAGCAGAAAGTCCACTATCGCTATTTAGTTAAGTTAACTAACACCGTCAATCAGTAACAGATAAATTATGTTATTATTTTAAAATTAGTTTTACATTATTGTATAGTAAAGATAACAACTTAGTTATTTAACTTAACACATTTTTAATGAAATATTTATATTTTTTTATTTAGAAACTATTTTTAAATACATCGTCAAAAAGTAAAAGCGTTTTTTTAGAAAGTTCTGCTAATAATCAGAATGCGCGTGCAGCTCCTTTTGAATGAATTTACATTTATAGTCTGTTTCAGGACCACAAAGTACCACAACGAATATTTAAGCCACTTTTAAAATTTGGCATTAATTTCATTGCAAAATTCTTTATTTTCATCATACCACCCGGTTTTGGGTCAATATATGGGTTTTGCCTATTGTTACGCATTCACAATCACTGAAATAGTGTGACAAAGGCGTGCATTATGTACATCGTATAAGGTACATTTATTTTTTATTAAACATAAAAAAAATACAAAATACAAAAAATACATTATATAGAAATTAAATTATAAAAAATCATAATATTCTTCGTCATCTGAGGAACTGTCATCTCCTCTTGACGTTATAATTAACGGGTCGACGGTGCGATCGATCAGGTTTTCAATATCCCACATTTTCTCCTCTTCTTTAATGATATGATGGACTGCTTTTCGCCAGTTCTCTGGTGTCACTTCCTTAATGGCTTGATCAAACAGTAGCTTAACGTCTTTCATTTTGAATGTCGTGTTGTGTCTTGCTACAAATCCTTTCACAATGATATGGCGGTGTGCGCAGCAGAGTTACACTATGTTTTTCAGCTATATTTTCCACGGCATATTTCATAAAACGATGTTTGTGTAAATTTGCTATAGCTAATAGTTCCTTCTTTATCAGATTATCTTCTTTTTTTTTTCTTTGGTTAGTTATTATAAATAATTTGATACACAACATTTACCTGCGCCTATCGCCGAAATCGAAATTGGGCCGAATTGGACGTAATTTCCCATTTTATATAGTATGAAATAGACTATAGAGGTTAGGGGTAGTCGGTTAGTCGTTATATTTAGTTTATTTATCATGGTAATCATTTATGTTTTGTTTTTAATGGATTATTTTGCGAGTTTGTGACCATACAAAAATTATTATTTACGATTAACAAATAAATACATCTTGAAATGTGGAAAGGAAACATTTAAAGAAATTGCATCCAGATGAAATTCAAAAAAAATAAGAAATTAGGAATTATTCTTATAATTGAAATTGTGGCATCCAAAACCAATTTATATTATGTAAATATTGCAGTAGTTCGATTATTATTGACATTATTATTATCATTATTTTGAGAGGTGAGGGGAACCTTCTTTGGCACTGGTCTTTCCTGCCTTTATGGCCGGCGCACAGTGATTCCAAATTTACTTCTGAAGTTATTTTTTTAGTGTGCGAAATTATTTAATTTAACTAAAATTATAAAGCACAACCCAGGCAATTTAAACTACTAGAAATAGTTTTATAAAACTAACCCTTATTAGTCAAAACTTCAAGGGCAATTCATAGCAGGCCGGTCCGGTGAGTCGCCACTATGCGGTGAGTCGGTTAGACAACGTAATTGCTTATAGTTAGTAGTCAGTTGCAATGCGTCTTGAGTGCATCCTGGTAAAAAGTAAACGAATATTTGGAAAATGGATGTTATTTTGCCAGGTAGGTATTTACTTGTAACATATATTTTTTCCTTCTAATAGCAGCTTTTTTTGCTACAGATGCAAAATGTTACCAAAGTTTTTAAAATTCACAAAAATGGAAAGCTTGCACTTTTAAGTTAATAAAAGTTATTAAATATAATTCATTAAAAGATGTTGTTTTGGATCTATGCTATGCAATGGCGTTGGTTTTGCTTGCCTTTTTTGCCTTTTACAGTGTGTTCGCTTCTTTTTTAGAGAGACATTTATCATATCCATTAAGCGTGCTGTTTTGTTTAACGTGCTGAAACAGAGCAATAAATTTCAACCAACAATGTCACAATCGCAACTTATAGATTTGTTTTTAAAATAAACTGTTGATGGATTTTGAAACACCCTGTATTTTAATAATTGTATGTAGTTAACGAATTAATTCAACAACATATAAATGTATTCATTTACGCTGACAGTTAAGCTTTTTTTACTTCTGTGGCAAAGGTCACAAATAAAACTATGGACCAATTCTGAATCACTTTGTATATTATCTATAACCTAATTTGACTAAAATGACTAGAAAATACATGAAGATAAATTTCTTCAATAAGTTAACTGACTAACACAAGATCATTTTATCCAGCTAGAATTGCAATCTGAATCACTGTCCGACGTAGTGTCGGATTTTTACCGACTAAACCCTTAACCTCACCTTTTCCTCCTTACCCGTGTACTAGTACCGCTCATCGCATATCGTCAAGGGTTGATATTTTGCTTTAGTTTATTTTTTAAAGTCTTTATTGGGCGGTTCTCGCTTCCTCCTCTTTGATTTTCATTACGTCACTCAAGAGACTGGAGTAACGTGGCGACCAGCATACCGAATCGCGGATACCGGTATGCCGAGTCTCCCAGTCACCGTAACTTAGGTAGCGCAGTGTCAGTAGCGCTATTTAAATCTACATTCTGGGTGACCTGATCGCCCAGTTTTCTAGTATCCAAATTATTACAGTATCTTTTGTGTTTTCCCGTGTGAGAACTGCCTAAAACCTTAAAGTTTCTTTAATAATATTCCTTAATTAACACAGTTTAATAGACCTGACAGGAAGACCGCATCATTGCCGTCCATGTAAACTAAGTAAACCTATAGTCATCCCACGTAATTGGGCTAAAGCGAGACTCAAGGCCTTGACATTAATGCCGTGAAGAGAAGCGACTTTAGATGGATATTTGCGGTCGCTTAATGTTTACCTATTATTATTTTGAACGTCGTCCTCAATTTATGAGCGGTGACATTTTTACACTAGACCGTTCCTCTTGGTTTGGTTTCTCCATGGTTGCGGGCATCTTTCAGAGATATTTTAAAAATGTAAATGTAAAATTAGAAAATAATCTGATTTTTAAATTTGTTATTTGTAGCACTACCTACTAATAATAAGTTGCGTATTAATGTTTCTTTATTTTTGCCCGATACTAAATGTTACAATGACCTTAACTACACACTCAAACGGGTTTAAAAACCTGCCGGGGAAAAATTACACAGGTCTGCAAATGTTTACTTTTTTTTTGTAAGTATTAAAATAACAATTTTATTGATTTGATGATAAGTAGTACTACAAGCACGTATTCCCACAGGATCGGGTTTAAAGATTATATTTATTTTCCCACAAAATTTTCAAAACTTAGCTAAGACAAAATTATAATTAATTTTCTGTATAGATAAATTTAAAAGTTTTGTTATTTTAAGGCAAAAAAAATATTATTTGCTGAGCTTTCCGACTACAGTATAGGCAACCATTGCCTTACATGCCACTTCCTCAAAACTGGTTATAACAAGATTCGGAACTTGGTTAGGCGCTGCAACTTACCGTAATAGTTCTTTTATCTACGACTATTTAATAATAGAAGCATAATGTGTTTGTTATTACATATATATAATGTGGTTCATATTACCATAATTACTAATAATCTAAAACCGAAAATCCCAAAAAAACATAGTTACCGGAATTACGGTAAAAACACACCAGATCTAGTTTAAGCAGGCGTATATGTTATTAATACCATAGCAACCGAAGCTATTAACAAATAAACAAATCATTTTTTCCTCAATCTTTTAAGTTTTGCTGTCACATTTTGCTGTTGCTTTCAAAGTCAATTATCATGATTTCGGATGACGAAAACGAAATCCAAAGTACCCCTCCAGAAATTCGGGCCGCAGCGCATACAGCTTCCCTGCAATTACTACCAGAAATATCGCGCAAGAACTATACGCTAGCAACGATAATTTTATAGACTGGCGACGAAAAAACAACACAAATTCTTTTTCTGAAGATACCGTGCTAGTATATTTTATATATATATATAGATATTTAAAGAATTGTCAAAAAAATACAAGTTAAGCACTTTGTGGACATTTTATTCCATGATAAAAAAGTACTCTTATTTTAAAACATAATGTAAATATTGAACCTTATGGAAAAGTACGCGCTTTACTGAAAAGGCAATCTGAAGTTTATTAGCCAAAAAATACAGAGGCATTTACTGGGGAAGAAATTAACAAATTTATGAAAGAGGCACCGGATGTTAAATATCTAGCTACAAAGGTCATAATGCATTTGATTTAACACCTTTAACTAGAATAACTAAATATAATATTTCTTATAGGTTGCATTGATAATGGGGGTAATGGGAGCTTGCCGTTCCAACGAGCTATATAACATGAAGGTAGAACACATACAATATTATGACGGCTGTGTGAGAGTTCTTGTTCCAACGACGAAAACAAAAATTCCCAGGAATTTTACGATTACCGGAAAATATTATTATTATAATTATCTGACAATATTTTGTCAGACAATATGCGGATCTTAAACCATCAAACGTGCCAAATTCCTTCTTTCTAAACTATCAAAACGGCAAATGCACAAAGCAAATAATTGGCATAAATAAATTTGGACAGATGGGTAAGACGATAGTGGAATACTTGCAACTAATAAAACCTGAAAAATATACCGGCCATTGTCTTCGCCGATCTTCAGCTACATTATATTATGCTGACGGAGGAGCAACTATGACAGCCCTAAAACGTCATGGAGGTTGGAAATCGGCCTCCGTAGCTGAAGGTTATATTGCTGAAACAAAAAAAACTAAAATAGACGCCGCTAATAAAATTTTAAAACAAATAAACTCAAATTTATGCCCAGCTACATCTACCACTGTAAATAATCTTAGCTCCGAAACTTTTTCCATTACTAATAAAAACGATATGAATATAAGTAATATTCCTGCTCCCATTCTATTTCATAATTATTGCTCTAATGTTACAATCAATTTCATGAAAAATTAGAAATAAATAATTGTATATTGTTTAATTCACTGGTTAACAAGATTTTTGTCCCAAGCGCAAAAATGTCTGATTTCAATATAATTTTGCATGCTGAAATCAATCATGTTTTCAGAATTTCTCCATCACCCTTAGTTTTTATGTTCCAGTATATGTGATTATTTACCTATAAAATGCACGCATAGGTCTGTACTATAAGAGTCATCTAACAAAAAACTTGTGTCAGGCATTGCTATTTTATTATTTGTGTATTGTAACAATAACTTGTTGTGACTAGAAATAACAAAGTGTGCTCTGTGTGTCACGCGGAACATGTCTTGGCTTGTTGAGACCTGCAAGCAGTTCCGAGTCCTACATAACATTTATTGTTGTTTTAGTTATCGGCTAGAGCTCGGTGAATGAACATATACGCAGACTTTTTTAACGTTTTGAAGAATGTGCTGTGGTGCATTTTAAGCTATTGTAGTGTAACTCACCTGTAAAAATGCCAAGAAATTGTGTAAACCACCCGAACTCTTTTTGCTACATCTGCGGTGAATTGACATTTAAATCTCAAAAACGGTCTTTCACGCCTCTCGTTAATAAATGCTATGAAAAGTATTTCAAGTGTAAAGTCGGCGATCAAGACAAAAGCTGGGCTCCCCATATTTGCTGTGTTACGTGTGTCAGACTTCTTACAGCGTGGGCAAAAGGTAAACGACATATGCCTTTTGCTATTCCCATGATTTGGAGGGAACCATCAGACCATATTACCGATTGCTATTTTTGTCTTACAAATATCAGTGGTATAACTTCTAAATCCAAACATACTGTTAAATATCCTCATATTCCATCTGCACCGAGACCAGTGCCGCACAGTCCGGAATTACCTGTGCCTGACCCCCCACAAAATATGACACCGAGCGACGATGAAACTGCCGATGACGAAGTAAACAACGAAAGTTTTTCAGCCGAAAATATTGATCTGGATCCAACATTTACACCAGATTCGTCTTCTTGTGCGCCGCATCTTCTTAACGACCTTGTCCGCGATTTAAACTTGTCTAAGAAGCAAGCCGAACTTCTAGGTTCTAGATTAAAAGACTGGAATCTTCTACAGAGTGGCACAAAAGTTGCTTTTTATCATAAGCGCCATGCAGAGTTTGAAGAATTCTTCTCTATGGAAGACGGGCTTGTATTTTGTAATTATGTATGCTCTGTTATGAAGGCACTTGGGCATGACTATGATACAAATGAGTGGCGTTTGTTCATTGACTCTTCCAAATCAAGCTTGAAAGCGGTACTACTCCACAATGGAAATAAGTTCCCCTTTGTTCCTTTGGCTCATGCAGGCAACATGAAAGAATCATATGACAACATAAAGCTTCTTTTGGAAAAAATTAAATATATAGACTTTAAGTGGAATATTTGTGGCGATTTGAAAGTTGTTTCACTTTTGCTCGGCATGCAACTCGGTTACACAAAGTATTGTTGTTTCCTATGCGAATGGGACAATCGAGATAGGAAAAATCACTATGAAAAGAAAGAGTGGCCTAAACGAACTTCCCTGACACCAGGAAATAAGAATGTCAGTGGTATCCCACTTGTTGATCCCCAAAAAATTTATTTACCACCTTTGCACATTAAGCTTGGGTTAATGAAGAATTTTGTTAAAGGTATGGATAAAACTAACAGTGCGTTTACATATGTGAAAAGTAAGTTCCCTAAAATCAGTGATGCCAAGATAAAGGAAGGTATTTTTGTGGGACCTCAGATCAGAGAGCTACTTCGAGATGAAAACTTTAGTAAGGCTCTGAATGGAGTTGAAAAAGCAGCATGGTTTTCTTTCAAGGACATTTGCAACGGCTTCTTGGGAAATCATAAATCCGAAAATTACGTAGAGAATGTTAACAATTTATTGGTCTCATATAAAGCCATGGGTTGCAACATGAGTCTAAAAATACACTTTCTTCATTCACACTTGGACTTTTTTCCGAAAAACCTTGAAGCAGTAAGTGACGAACATGGCGAGCGATTTCACCAGGACATTCTGGACATGGAGAAGAGATACCAAGGCAAATGGAGCCCCGCTATGTTGGCAGACTATTGCTGGACGCTGAAGAGAGATGTTTCTGATGCAAAGTACAGTCGAAAGTCATATATGACCACATTTTCTAAGTAAATATATCACTTTGTACTTTATTTTTTCATAACTTATACCCATATTATAATATATACGTTCACAAAAATTCATTGCTTTGTCACTTTAAAACCCTGCGTGATGGAAAAATTCTGAAAACATATATGAAATATGTTTAAAAAGTATACTACCAAGTACACCCACTTCAGCTCGTGGGACAAAAAAAATCTTAAATTTTGTTGACCAGTGAATTATTGTTAACATTGTAGAATTATATTCTTTGGTTAAGAAATACCATTGATAATATTACCTTGTTATGAAAAAATATCCTATTGTAATAAAATTTGTTGCTCTGAATCCATTTTCGAATTTTTTGAATACTGAATAGTCGTAGATAAAGTAGGTATAGTATTTGGCTCGCGTATAATGGCTATATTACACTGGGATTCTTAAAACACGAGCCTTCGGCTCGTGTTTTAAAATCTCGTGTGAGACAGAACAGGTTGTGGGTGGCAAGAAAACGATGAATTCTGGAGGTAGTGTGTTTAATTGATTGTAAAAGTCGAGCTAAAAACCCAAATAAGTAACACATAAATATGGTGGATGTATAAGATATTATTAACTGTACATAATTTACGTTTTTGGTAGTAGTTTACCATAAATAGTGACTAAGATATTTTAATATCTAAAAATAACTTACCTAAAAACCCAAATAACACCGGGGCGTTATTAGAAAACTAGAATATCAAAACTATCTCCAATCAGCAACCCCAAGGGCTGTTAACAGTGTTATCAGCACGAAATTTTAAAATGGAGTAAAACCTGATTTTATTCTAGCCAGCAGATTTCGCGTTGCCGTTTTTAGGATAATAAAAAGAGCACAAAAAAACTAAATAGGTACGATTTTAAACCAGAGCAGTACTACTATCTGTAAAATATTTACCACTCGAAATTGGGACTACTACCATGCAATCAAATCGCGAATTGTGTTACCAATTAAAATAAAGAAGGTACAGCTATAAATGTTCTGGTTCAACTACCCCCCGAAGCTGGTGATACCAGATTAATCGGTGGAGCCAGATTCTCTCGAAAACCAGGGCTTTAAATGACTGGCGTGAAATATTCCACGTTCGGTATTTGTGGTTGGATCCACTAAAACAAAAGTAGCATGACTAATAGGTTTCTTAATTTTGTAGGGCCCTTCAAAAAGAAGGAGACATTTTTTTGTTTCAGCATTTAATGCCGACGACTTAGGGTTGGCTCTTAGGAGAACCAAGGTACCGGGCTTAAAGTCGGGATAGGGCCGTCCTGGATTATGAACCTTTCGACGAGCGGCCTTTCCTTGAAGCGTTTCCTTAGCCAAGATTAACCGTTGAGTATTATCGACAAAAACTGTTGAAGGTGGACGCAATCGTTCCGGGAGTAACCGCAGACGATCTTCACCGAACTGCAGTTCATTAGGAGTAAACCCGGTTGATTCGTGAACAACATTATTTAAAAAGTTCCCAAATTTCACGACTTCAAAAGCCCATCTAGTATGTTTATCATGACAATAAGCTCTGAACAATCTACCCAACTCTTTCATGATTCGCTCTGAAGGGTTAGCCTCCGGATGGCGGACGGAAGTATAAATAGCTTGAATATTATATGTATTAAGCGCATCTTTCCACCGCGGGGAGGCAAACTGCGTTCCCCTATCCGATAGAATACGTTGGGGAATCCCAAAATTTGGAAAATAATCTACAGTAAGACGATTTAAACAAGACCGTGTAGTGGCAGTACGTAGCGGATATAAAACAACATGTTTAGTAAAAACATTTAAAACCACTAAAAGGTAACAGGCAGCCGCACGACTCCGAGGAAGCGGTCCATAAAGGTCCAGGGCAAGCAGGTCCTCTTTTGATTCAGGAATTATGACCTGCTGCGCTGGCCGTGGCAAAATGGTATTTTTAGTTTTTTGACAAACCTCACACGATTTAATAAACCGCTTAATGTCACGTGACATATTAGTCCACCAAACTTCCCTTCGCAAAGCCGACCAACACTTGTACGCGCCGAAATGTCCCAACGCCAAATGAAAAGCTTCAATAAACTCTTGCTTTAGTGCATCCGGAACGCAAAGCAAATTTAAATCATCATCTCTTCGTAAATATAGTATATCATTAAAGAGAACAAACTTATCGTTAAGAGTCCCTGTCTTTAGAACTTCTCGAATATTTTGTAGTTTTGGATCATCTAATTGAAATTGTTTTATTTTTCTCAATAATTTAAGAAACTCCTCTGGAAGCTTCAGCACACTCAACACAGCGAACGACTTGTCGCTGGGTGTAGGAGGCCTAGTACACGCGAATCGAGACAAAGAGTCAGCCACTAAATTTTTAGTACCGCTGATATGTTTTATACTAAAATGAAACTCTTGTAGGGCTAATGCCCACCGAGTCACGCGCGGCGATAACAATCGACAGGTATTTAAATATGATACCGCTTTGTTGTCGGTATATACTATAAACGGTCGTCCTAGTAAGTATATACGCCATTTATTTAAGGCAAAAACTAAAGCTAAGATTTCCTTTTCGAAAATGCCGTATCGACGTTCGCGGTCTAACAATATTCGGCTTACCGAAGCCACAACTCTACGCTCTCCTTCAACCAACTGATAGAGCTGAGCAGCTATACCAATATCACTGGCATCCGTCTCAACATAAAATGTCAAGTTTGGATCTGGATAATATAATAAAGTAGTATTTTTAAGTTCTTCTTTTAACAAGGCAAAAGCTTGTGTTTGTTCTGAGGCCCAAAACCACGTAGCTTTTTTTCTTAACAAACGCGTAAGCGGCTCCGTGAGTGCTGAAAATTTTGGACAAAACGAACGGTCATATTGACAAAGCCCCAAAAATTTTTGTAACTGACTTATATTTTCGGGAGGTTTATAGTCAATAATAGCTTGAATACGTTCAGGGTCTGGTCGAAAACCCTCTTCGTCCAAAACATAGCCTAGAAAACTTACTTTTTGGCACACGAATTTACATTTTTTTATTTTCAAGGTTAAACCGGCTGTTTCGAGACGGTTTAAAACTAAGTTTAAGTGACTTAAGTGACTCTCAAAAGTAGCGCTAATAATCAAAAGATCATCAACGTACGGTATTAGAAAATCGGAAAATTCAGCACCGAAAATTTTAGAAATAGATCTCGTAAATGAGGAAACTGCATTGGCCAGGCCAAATGGTAAAACGTTAAAAAAATAACTGCGCGTACCAAATAAGAACCCGGTATATTGCCGATGCTCCTGTTTTATTGGTATCTGCCAATAAGAGTTATTTAAGTCCAAAATGGTTTTATATTTAAAACTAGTCATAGTGCGCATTATTTCATCGATTTTAAGGGGTAATTCATGGTCTTTTTCCGTAATTGAATTAAGTTTCCGTCCATCCAAGCATACTCTGACGCTTCCGTCTTTTTTTAAGGTAGTCATGAGTGGCGAGATAAATGCACTCGCTCCGCGAGATATTACCCCCCATTCCTCCATTTGATCTATCGTTTGTTGTACGGATTCGCGATGAGCTAGTGGGACAGGATACGGTTTAACAAAAAAACCGCTAGTATCAGTTAACTTTATTTCATGTTCATAACACTTTGTCAAACCCGGTTTTTCCGAAAAAACGGTATTATAATTTTGTATTAGGCCTCTTAAGGCGCGGATCTCGCTATCGGAGAGGTCCCCGTGAGTAATCGACGCGTCGCCGTCGACGCGTTTTTTCGAACATTTAATATTATCTTTAAACAAATTTTGTATAAAGACGTTTTTTATTCGTACAGGTCGAATGTTTATTTTATCTGAAGGATACAATTCATGTCCGGTTTTTATCGCAGGTGCTGCACACCTTTTTTTATTAACTGTAAAAAAGAGTTGTTGGTTTTGCAAATCAATTTTTGCATTTATAAAGCGCAAAAAGTCTATACCTAAGATTATCGGATACAACAGCTCGGAAATAATTAAAAATTCATATAAAAATTCATTTTTTGCGATTACAAATTTTAAGTTTACCTGATAATTAACCCGTTTAGGCTTAGACTTAAATGCACCTGAAATACGCACACCGGTGCTAGGAAAATGCGGTATTTCCTCGTGAAAATTTGCTAACTGTGACCAGATATCCTCTGATAAACAACAAACTTGACTTCCCGTTTCAATAAGGGCTGGAAAATTTAAGTTATATAAATTGAGAGAAACTACTAATGGCTTATCATTTAAAAAATCATGATTTAAGTCGCAGTCCTCAGTGAGCAAATCATCACGGGGGTTGTTATTAATAATGTGGGCCTCAATGACTCCAGTTACAGTAGGCCCTGAGGGTAACTGGTACTCTCGTTTCCCGATTCCTCTTGAAGGTCAAGGGAATCAAAATTAGTTAGGGAAATATTTTTATTAATTGGTTTTTCATTTTTATTTAAAAAACTATTTTTATTTTTATAGTCGAAATGACTATCTTTTTTTTGAACTGGGGTAGAAGTAGAGTATTTTTTAGTGGATTGATTATGTGACTCAAAATTTCTATGATAATAAATGTCAGCCCTCCTGAGATGCTGTGCTGCCTCCCATAGGGTGTTACATTGCAATAATAGTATCGAAATTTGGGGTGGTAAAGTTCTCGCAACGGTTGCTAAAAGCATTTCGTCGCTGTATGGCGGATTTAAGTGCTTATATAGCTAGAATTATCATATAATTTAGAAAATCAACAAAAGACTCCCCTTCTTTATAATATTTTGTTTCTAAATTAACTCTGGCTTGCCACTGTAGGTGATCATTCCAATAAATATTTAGAAATTGTGACTTAAATTCTAGGTAAGTAGAAAATTTATCTAAAAAGGCATCTGCCCATATTTTTGCCGATTTCTTAAAAGAATCTGCAATTAAAAACCTAAGATCTTTATAATCAATGTTTTCTGCATTAAATTCTTGCTCTAGTTGGTTTAAGAAATCTACGGCATGAACAAAATCAGGATCGAAAATAGGTATTTTTTTTGTAGTTGCTGGTGGATTACAAGCGTTATTCGAAAACCTTAAATTACTAGTATCACTAACCTGATTATTTCGATAAGAAGCTAAATTAACAGTATGAAATTGTTGAACGACTTGATTTACCAGCTGTGTTACCGCCTCGGGCGTAATTAAATAAGTTGGTGGTACGTTTAAATGAGGTGGTAAGTGTTGAGGCCCAACCCTGGGCGGCTGCATCCAGTTTGCAGGTGGTATAAAGGGTGGCTGATGACCCTGTGGCACCTCGTAACCCCTTGTGGGATCAGAATAGGAAAATGGAAAGCCCCTACCTGGTGGTTGTTCCGGCGTGGGCCCTGGTTGTTGTTCATTTTCCCTTTCCCTTCGGAGATCTGCTATACCCTTCGCGGAATACCCTGTTCCCTGAGCAGTCTATTTCTTAAGTTGTATAAGATTCGAGGTGTTTCTCTTCCATTATTGTTGTTATTTTCCATAATTCACCCTTGCCTCTAAAGTTGGACGCCAAAGATGAGACAGAACAGGTTGTGGGTGGCAAGAAAACGATGAATTCTGGAGGTAGTGTGTTTAATTGATTGTAAAAGTCGAGCTAAAAACCCAAATAAGTAACACATAAATATGGTGGATGTATAAGATATTATTAACTGTACATAATTTCCTTTTTGGGTAGTAGTTTACCATAAATAGTGACTAAGATATTTTAATATCTAAAAATAACTTACCTAAAAACCCAAATAACACCGGGGCGTTATTAGAAAACTAGAATATCAAAACTATCTCCAATCAGCAACCCCAAGGGCTGTTAACAGTGTTATCAGCACGAAATTTTAAAATGGAGTAAAACCTGATTTTATTCTAGCCAGCAGATTTCGCGTTGCCGTTTTTAGGATAATAAAAAGAGCATAAAAAAACTAAATAGGTACGATTTTAAACCAGAGCAGTACTACTATCTGTAAAATATTTACCACTCGAAATTGGGACTACTACCATGCAATCAAATCGCGAATTGTGTTACCAATTAAAATAAAGAAGGTACAGCTATAAATGTTCTGGTTCACGTGTAATATAGCCTACATTATACGCTCGTTAAATAATATACTATATTATTTCGTAATAGTATATTATTTTGTAATAGTATATTATTTAACGAGCGTATAATGAGATTTTAAAACACGAGCCGAAGACTCGTCTTTTAAGGATCCGAGTGTAATATAGCCATTATACGCGAGTCAAATACTATACTTTATCTACGACTATTTAGTATTCAAAAAATTAGAAAATGGATTCAGCGCAACAAATTTTATTACTATTGGATATTTTTATATAACAAGGTAATATCATTAATGGTATTTCTTAACTAAAAAATACAATTCAACAATGTTAACAATAAAATTAAACAAAATATAATTACTTATTTCTAATTTTTCATGAAATCGATTGTAACATTGGAGCAATTATGAAAATGAATGGGACCAGGAATATTACTTATTACAGCAAAATGTGACATCAAAACTTAAAAAATTGAGAAAAAAATGATTTGTTTACTTGTCAATCGCTTCGGTTGCTATGGTATTAATAACATACACGCCTGCTTAAACTAGATCTGGCGTGTTTTTACCGTAATTCCGGTAACTATGTTTTTTTGAGACCGTGGATTATGAAATCTCATAATCCACGGTTGTAGATTATGAGTAACTATGGTAATATGAACCACATTATATATGTACTAACAAACACATTATGCTTCTATTATTAAATAGTCGTAGATAAAGTTATTTATTGATCAGATGGAGGTTAAAGAAAAGCACATTACAATCAAATGCTTAATAATCAGGCAGTTTCGATTGTGAGCACATATTGCCTGTCAATGTAATTTATGTCACAGTCAAACTTGCTGGTTAAAAATCTTTGTGCAATCCAACATAGTATTGCCATTTTTGTGTTAGTTATTTGTTGCATGATATAAACGTTAATGCTAACTCGAGTTGCGGCGGTGCTCAGCGGTGAGTCACTGGTATTCGACCATGGCGTTCCGAGTTCGATCCTCGGAGTGGGCATACGCACAATAAAATAAATATGTCTGAATTTTAGTAGATATAAGAATGCAGGAAAGAATATAAAATGTATCATCTTCTAATCCACCCCATTGACGCTGGTAACCAGGCCGAATGAGATAGGATATCTCGTGGTGTGCGGAAGAAGAACTACCCAATCGGTAGGTCATGCAATGATAAAAGAAACCAAGGGTTAGCCCTTGGGAGGGAGTGTCGCATGACTGAGGATAGTGGTTCGGAACCGATGTTGAGCTGTAGATCCCCTCGGGAATGGCCCTGGCAGCAAACGAAGAGGTAAAAAGCCCAATTCAAAAGAAAGGCAAGAAATAACAAGAATGAATTAAATGCGTGCAGTGAATATAAAAGTATCACAGTTTAAGAAAACTACGTACTTATTAATGCGAAAAAATTAATTAACCGTAATTTAAGGAAAAACAATATTCATAGGACAAGAAACAAAACAAACAAGACTATTTTTTGTTTTATAAAAAGATAAAAAATTAAAATAAAAAACTAATTAAGATACCTATATCGTAATGTAGGTATTTAAAACTATATTATGTAAGGGGTTATCAGACAACAAAAAAATATGAAGAAAAATAAAATAATTACCCCATGGTATATCATTAGGATGGAAATTACAATAGAGAAAAAAATGAGTGTGATAGATTATGAACCATCGTAAAAAAATAAAGTAAACAATTTTACTGACTAATTAATATTTTAAGATAACAGTATCGGCACGTTTTATTTTAATGTAACATTTAAAAAAATCACCCAGACCAACGCGGTGCTGCGGTAACCTCAACAAAAATGCCTACCCCATAAAATTAGTGGACAAGATATTGAAGACTCGGCCAAATAAAAGAAGCAAAATGATGCTCAACCAATACTTAACATTCCGTACGGTAAAGGAGTATCTGCGAAACTTAGAAGATTAGGATAACGATACAACATCAATACGGTATTTAGCTCGAGAGACAGTTTAAGAAGCCACCTGACGAAGACGAAACCAACAAGTCAAAAAGACAGGAAAAACTGTGTCTACCAGATCGCACACTGGAGGAAGAGGAAAGTCAAAAAAGATGCTACCATACATGAGAACCAAGATTGTTTTAGTAAGCCCTCGTTAGATATAATAAAGATCTGGAAACTTTTATTACACAAATGTAATCTGCGCACGAACTGAACGCATGACTGCACCCATCTCAGTTATGCTCCAGTATACCTAGCTAGTAAAAATAGGGCTGAAGTTACTGTACCTACTTATTTAGTATTCACCTGAAGACGACTGGTGATACTTACATTATGATTTAAAACAAATAAAGTCCAAAACTCTTCTTTCATACAAAACATACTTAGTTAGCATTTCATTTCAAATTGATTGCTTATTCGTTTGCTGGCATTCGCTAATTCTGGGTAGGCAAAAATTGCATTCCGTAGCAATAAAGAATCTAAATTTCAAATTTTGTCACAAAATGCCTTGTTATTGAGTTTGTGGAAAGAACACTGTGGCAGACAAAGAATAAAACGAAATTATTTGTAAATTAGTTCAACAGGGCGGTCTTTACGTAAAAATTCTTTTTGATCATCATAAAAATTAGTTTTGCTTTTTAAATACTGCCAAAGGTCGCTTTCCAAAGAGATTATTGTTAATTCACTTAAGCATGTCTCTCTCTGTGTGTTTCGTAAATAGGTATGAATTTTTTTAATCCAGAAAAAGAATCGTTCTGCAGACACGCTGCTAGCCGGAATAGTAGATAACAATTAACGCCTTCATACTTCTTTTTTTTCCAAAACCCGGCGGCGCGAGTCTAGCAAAAGACCGAAAGAACTAATTAGAAATTAAAACCTGATTAAACCAATGTTGCCAAAAACGAAGTCAATTATTATGTGAAGTATTATGATAAGCTTACTGATTATTTAATATTATGACCCTATCAGCAAAAATTATTTTAATTGTCACAAAGGTGCTTCTTATTTTACGATATCCGTTAACCCTTTAAAAATATCCTAACTAAACTAGTTAATAATAAAACTTATAGAGACGTGTTTCACTTTTTATATTGAGAAAGCGAAGTATTTTCCAAACTACGGTAAAACTTGAAAAAGCAGTACTTTTGCTTTTGCATAAGAAGGTTAATGTACAGCGAGATCTTTGCTTTAAAAATGGTCTTACCGAATTCTTATACAGGGATCTAGTTTACGATATAATAATCTAAGAATGCGTTCGTTGAAATGATATAGGATTCATTTTTCGGCCCTATATTATTATTTATTATATTAATGTCGAGATAAATTGCCAAAGTTGGATTACACGGAATAAAACCTAAAATTCAAAAAAAAAATGGATATGTTTGTTTTATTGTTCCCAGGGTTAGGCAATGTGTTCTTGCCTATATTGTATCGTCACTGTAAAACCAACAGCGGTACGCTCCTGATTACCATATAATTAAGAAAATAAATTACATACTCCACTAGACATTTTTAAAAGTTGTACAATTATTTCCGTCGCGTATCTAAAGAATTGATGACAATAATTATTTTTTCTGGGTATTACCAAAATTCTTTAAAATGATATTAATCCTTCAGCCAGTTACAGTTCACCAACATTGACGCACATACGGGGAAAGACAATGTGATTAGTGGCAAGTGACCCACCCCTCTAATAACACAACATGCTTTTCTATACTGCCCCATAAATATTGTCTGATTGCTTTATAACCAAGTAACTACCTAGATCAATTAATTAAACGGATATATTTCTATATTCATCCTTGTTAGGATATAAAACTGGCCAATCAGATCATTATAAATTGAGAATGATGACGAAGAAATTCAATTTAGTAAAAGTAAACTTTACGCGTCGTTTTAATACTTACGCAAAAGTAAGGTTAAGAATATATTCTAGGAAGATGCAAATCTATATTTAGTAGTAACATAAGCGCATCACAGTTAACATAACTATACTAGCATTCCAGTTTTCTTTACTCGGAAGCATTAATTTTTTTCTGTTTTACAATATTTCGGTCTAGATCTACGGCCCAAAACCATAAGACTTTAAATGTTATAATAATAAAATAAATAATGTACTAATAAAAAATAGAATAAATTCTAATGCCTTTCAAACTTCCTAGAGCCCAGAGTATTGTACGCCGCGGTAAATCTTTTTGAAATAATAGCGACATTTTGCAAACAACAAAATCACGCTAAACGATATTTCAAAAGTGATTTTCTCTGAATTCACACAAACAATTTTGTAAAAAGCTGTTTCATATTCAGCGGCAAATATAATTCTTTCCAGCGAATCGAAAATCCTGTTTTAGGCATCGGCCACTGCCGAGATCTCAGCGGCTAAAAATCGATTAGTGAGATTTTGTTGGTTGGCAAAATGTCACCATTAAACGGCCAAAATACCATAACTTTCTGTATTGTAATTTTAATATTTAAGTAATCCTACAAATAATTGAGAGGGCCGTAATTAATAGTAGATTAGGTTAGGTTAGGCAAGAGTGGCAGACCTTTGGTTCTGACCAAAAAGTCTCACGTAGTCCTAATTAGGTCCGTTGTGATACCACACGTGTTCCGTAGAACCCCACCTTCATCAGATCTCTGATGAAGGTGATGGGTTAGTGCGACGTAACCGCAGAAGGATTTTAACAACTCATTCAAACCAGCCACTACTGTTCAGAAACCTGCTCAGCCGTCCAAGTTGTAAGTTGCTTAGTTCCTCCAGGCTATCGAAAGGTGGTTCACCCAGAGTAGTGAACCTCCTTCTTGCGAGGCCAGGGCATTCACACAGAAAATGTTGAATACTTTCTTTCTCTTCCTCATCTCTGCAACTTCTGCAGAAGTCGTTAGTGGGTATTTGCATACGTTTGGCATGCTACCGAAGAGGCAATGTCCGGTAACAACCGCAGTAATATTTCTCACGTCTTTTCGACTGTGTCTCAATAGCTCTGCGGTTCTCTTTTTATCGAATGTGGGCCACAGTTGCCTGGATGTACTACAGGTTGTCAACCCTGTCCATCTGTTCTGTGCAAGCTGCTTGGCCGTGTAGTCAATCTCCTCTTTGACCAATCCCAGTGGTTTGTTCACTGTATTGTCTGCTAGATCAGCTGGCATGCCTGCGCCCTCTCTTGCGAGCGCATCGGCAGCCTCGTTGCCATCTATTTTGGAGTGTCCAGGAACCCAGCACAGAATAACCCGATGTTGGTTGCCAAGTGTGCATAGATTGTTGCGGCATCGCTTTACGAGCTTTGATTTAACGCTGCTGGAACAGATTGCCTTAATCGCCGCCTGACTATCACTGAAGATGGTGATTGACGAGGCTACTCCTAGGCCAAGGTGTTCTTGCAGGATATTGACCGCCTTCTCTACTGCCAGTACTTCTGCTTGAAAAATACTACAATAGTTGGGGAGTCTATACGATTTCTGTATTTGTACACTTTCGGAAAAGACCCCGGCTCCCACACCAACGTCCATTTTTGAACCGTCTGTGAAGATTGCGTGATCTGTTTTCGTAATTAATAGTAAAGAAAAGATAGTATGAAATATTAATAACGTGTTATTTGATGACAAGACGTTAAAAACCTTTAAATTGTATTAAATTTTCAAAGCGTGGAATTCCCTAAAAATGTTTTTAAAAGTCCAGGTCGGTATATAAAAAAATAACTTACGGTATCTGAAGATCGAAACGTCGAATTTGAAAACTAATAGCGCCAATTTATAAAACATATGAAAAAGTGTTTTTTGTTTTTTTCCAGAATTGGAATTTTATTTATCCAAATTATTAAACCCCAAAATACCAGTGATATAAATTTTCGTTACTTTTAAGGACTTGAACCGATGAGTTACTTTGGGTATTGGGACTCGTTACTTTATGTAAATCGTTACTTTTAAAAATGAAAAATTGTGTTATTGTTATAGCTTTGATCGATTACCAAATACTCGTTGATTGTCAAATCTCAAATATGTGATTAAAAAAACATACAATATAACAACAAATAGGAATAGATCATGGCGTATTGAATTAAAAAATGAAAATATATGTTTTTAATTTAAATAAAATAAAAACAAATAGCACTTCGTTTCGGCTTTTGGCCTTCTGATTCTAGGAATCGAGGCAATAATAAATAATAATTTTATAATTTTCCAAATACCAAAGTGTGTAGCATAAACTTGACTAAACACAATTTAGTTACGCTATACAATCTAAGGAACAGAATACTAAACTTATATTATTTTTATAAAATAACTGTCTGTTAGAATTCAAAACGAAATATAAATTTTAAAAAAATAAACATTGCGTTCGTCTCTCAATGGTAACTTCCAGTTCTGTGATTCCCCAACCCCACAGAATTAAAATATTCGATAGATAATACAATAGAAATGGGCTTCGGTTCGGATCGAAAGTTCTTTCTGAATGGCTTCCCGGCAACAAATTAAACAAAATATTAATA
Organism: Polydrusus cervinus; assembly: GCA_935413205.1. Taxonomy (NCBI): domain Eukaryota; kingdom Metazoa; phylum Arthropoda; class Insecta; order Coleoptera; family Curculionidae; genus Polydrusus; species Polydrusus cervinus. The sequence goes on from OW284517.1 coordinate 13,961,423, forward strand.
CGCCATCTCTCCGACGTATGTACATCCAAAATGACACGCCGTCGTCGGTTGCCCGACGAGGTAAAAGCAAAACCCAACACGAAAAATAATTGTGATACGTTTTGTCTGTCGTCCGTTATTGGCTATCAAGTCCATTAGATTTAAATTCAGAGTAACGAAAAGCCAAAAGTAAAACATTAGGACTCGTTACTTTTAATGATCACATAGTAAAGCTTACTTTGTAACGAGTAACCATCTTCGTATCTCTTACCGTTTTCTAGATCCCCTTGTACGCATATGAATTTGTAGCATCCTGTATAAGTATATATAGTTTTCTAATATTGAGTACGCCACTGAAATAAAGTAACAAGTTTTCCTAATTACGGCCATTAAATATTGTCGTAATTTTTTTTGACGTTTTGATCAACATTAACTATAAAGTCGCAACCGTGTTTCTTTTAAAAGCAACAAATTTATTTTAGTCTGTTTGTCTCTTGACAATTTTTTAAATTAATGATGGAAACAACTTCACGAAAACCGGTTAATTTTCGTTAAAAACCAGCAATTACAATATGATAAAAGTCTTAAATTTGCGTTTATAATTTAAAATTTTATAATTAAATCAAACTTAATACGATTCTACAATAAAATATAAAATATTTGCAATATATTTTCAATTTTTTAATACCTAATCGATTTTTTAGAATACTCGATTTTTAGAATAATCAATTTTTTGGACTAATCGATTGTTTTACAAATGGACTGATATTTTAATTTTTTTTTACATAATTGTACAGAGCAAACAGTAGTCTATAAGTCATCACGACCAAATAGTGCATTTCCACCGCATCGCGCATATTGTACCTGTGTCCGGCGATGGCAATAAAATGTCTTTTTTTATATACAAAATATTATATAGGTAAACGAATTTCACGAAAATTAAGTGGAGCGTCGTCAATGGATATTTTTAAGATAATATCGGGGCATCGTTTGTTATTTTAATGGAAAATTAGAAATTAACATGAATAGACATAATATTTCTATTTTTATGTTCTGGATGGCGGATGGTATAAGTTGAACCTATATAATTGAAACTTCAAAATACATTTTCAATTTCTTTTTTTTGAAAAAAAATAAGGTATCTTCCGCCAAACTAGAATTTCTTGTGACGCATACTATGTTCCCTGTGAACTCATTGTAATAAGGAATAAATAAATAAATAAACCCCAAATTTGTGTATTAAATTTTTGATTAGACAAGCCAGGAAACACGTTTCATGCTGGTATGGGAGGCTCTTAACTATTACAAAAAGAAAGTACATAGGGACGCCAAAGGTAATGGGTTCTCTGGGGCACAGGTAGATCATAACAGGCTGTTTCGCCCTTGTTAGGACTGATTAGAAAGCCATAACGTGTAAGCAATTCCCAATACAGCGAAAATATGCTTTCAAGATATTTTTAAGAATAAACATATGATGAAAACCTAGTATCGCCACCTGTAGGAAACAACTTAATGCAAAAGATAGCCATTAGACGTGAACACATAGAACTAACGATAAACCAAGTACAGAAGGCCAACACATCCAGTATAGGAAACGTTTTTGCGCATCCCTACACTTTTTCCACGGGTTTGTAGATTCAAATATAGAACTATACTGGATGTGTTGGCTCCGTCCTCTGACTTATAACTCATGTGACATCGAAATTTGATCTCTAATAACGACCTTATACCTCATCAATGACGCACAAGGTATTTAAATGATTTCCAAAAATTTACATAAATTATATATTTACAACATAAACCTATAACGTCAACGGATGCTTTCTTATAAAAGGATAACATTATCACTTAAACATATTCTGGTATTTAACTAAAAAATAAAAATAATTTTAGAAAAACTTGGTCAACGAAATTGTTGTTTTATACAGGGTGTTAAGTAGGTCAGGATTATTTCAAATATTTCAGAAACTACTGAATATAATTTTTCCTACGACTATCTACCTATAAAAAAAAGCACGGTTAATTTGGCTAAAAAGCGCCGTATATCACACGTGTTGAAAAAAAACTTTCAACACTAGTGTTGAAATATCAAGGCACACTATTTAATTTAAACATATGGTGCCAATTTGACAGACCACCCATATTTATTTTAAGGAACAAATTTGAGAAAGAAGTAATTGTAAAGTGTTTAACTTATTTATCATATATTTGTCGAGTGATTCAGAATAAGAGTGTAAAAATACGCCATCTGAAATTATAAAATATGGTAATAATATACTGGAAAATCTATTACCAGAAAAAACAAATCGCGTTAAAGAGAGTGTCATGTATTAAACAACAAATCCTTATTGGTACCGATAGAGCCTACAGATCGCAAGGTCAAAGGTTCAAATTCCATCAGGAGTAATTGACTTTTTTTTATAAAAATAATAAATAATTTATAGAAATATTTTGAATTGAAATCTTCCTTGTTTGGTGGATTTTACATCTTTCCTTGATTAAATTTATAAATTTTCGTTCTGGTTAATCTAGACGTCAATTCAGAATTAGTTCTTCCCATGATATATAAAATATGAAAAGTTAAACTACAAACCAGATATTAAGTGGAACCTAATTTTAAGTATGCTAATTTCAACACTAGTGTTGATATTTTTTGTTCAACACTATTGTTGAAATATTTTTTTCACAAATCATAGGCTTTTTTAATAATTCTTTGTGATCGTAGGAAAAATAGTGTACATTGCTCCTGTGAAAGTGATTATTCTAAAACTCTGAGAATTTCCGCACTCGGCTGATGCCTCGTGCTAAATATCTCCTCCTTTGAAAAGTATCACTTGTTATGTAATATACTATTATTCTACCTCCCCATGGATATAGTCTGTTTTATTTATAATCAAGTGACTAAATGCCAGTTGACTGATATCATTCAATCACAGTGGTCAGATCATTATAACTCAAAACTGATGATGAAAAAATGAATGATAAAATGAAAATGAAACGTATGATACGTAATGCTTTACCAATAATATGAAAGTTTATACTTGTCTTTGTTGGTTTTTTGTGATATAAATAATTTGTCACCACGTCTTTCCAATACTTTCTGATATTTTCAACAGGGCCAAAACTAAAAAAAAGTTCATTCGACTTTAATTCTTTTATTTTACACAACAGAAATAAAAAAATAACTGATAAATTTTCCTCACTTGGTGAAAATTGAAGATGAGTAGGTACGTTAAAACAGACAAAATTATAAGATTTATAGAAAAACTAAGAATTAAGCGTTGGTCTGTATCAATTTCGTAGGCGCTTTTGCAATTTCGATTATCACGTTTTTAGCTTTACTGTTATGTAATGTATAGAATGTGATTATAAATTTAAAAAAAATATTATTGCGAATGTAAAAAATTAGTAGAAATGAACAAAAATTATTTTTAATATTCCAAAATGAATTTTACAGCTATTTTTCTGATCATTGGGCGTTAAATTCACGTGCTTTTAGAGCGTTTTCACACGGCACCATATATCGCGCGCGATAAATGGTCGCAATATTGCTTTACACCAAATTATGTGTTCTCTAATATCGCTTGTGTGTGAAAATGGCTCATTAGAAAACACATAATTTGGTGTAAAAGCAATATTGCGACCATTTAGCGCGCGCGATATATGGTGCCGTGTGAAAACGCTCTTATAGTAGAACAAGAACAGTCGCGTCGTCGTGGCCAGTATGTGACGTAACGCGTGACGGTCGGTGTTAAAATTTTGGCTTGCAACACCGCCGTCACAAAGAAGAGAACGATTCTAACCTCACAATGCCGGGTCATTATAAGATTTTAAAAGCTGTAAAATTCACATTTTTATTAATTTTTCGTAACACAACTCAGAAACTTAGCGACGTGCAAACAGTAAATCTATACAAAACCAGCTAAGACAATAATTTACAATAATTCGGCGTTCAAGCGAGTGAGTAGAACCGTCGCATCGTTTTCAACACACACTCGAGTACGGTGCATAGCCGGCTTGGCGGACAATTCGCGCTTAGTTGTTAGTGCCACTACGACAACCGAAAAACACTGTTGCCAGGTGTAGCATGATAATAGTGAATTTTAAAAATTTGTTAAAATGTAGGGGAATGTGGCCGAATATAAAATATTAGTAAAAGGTGTAAGACGAAAAATTATCACTTAGACCCGAGCTTCTGAGCTAAATACGCCACTGCGTTCCACACACTTCGACGCCGAATAATAGACAAATCTATACATTTAAACCTTTGTCCTACTTATATAAAATATATTAGTGTATAGATTATTGCTGTAATTTGTATTATAATAAATTAATCGATTATTTTAAATTCACCACGATTGAATGGAGACTTTTTGCATACTTGATGTGAATCCTTTTTAAAATTCATACTCTCCGAACATCTTCGAAAAATATGGTCGAAGATCTTTTCATATTCAAATTTGTTTCCATGGGGGGCGACCATTTTTTAGAAGCAAGCCAGTTTCATAAATATTGTAATTGAAAATTTCCGCAGCTCGGTTGCAAAAAGCCTCCAATAGTTGGTTTTTGCCCCTTGTTAACACTGACCTAATTTAGGGATATTAATATTCAACTGAATTGCAAATTTTGATCTAATTATTTAGCTAGACGAGATAATAATATCGCTTATGCAATTGAAAATGCAACTGACGCTGTTATACCGGGTGTCCCTTGAAGGTCGCCCAGCGGCTATACTTTAAAAAGTATAGGTAATAAGTGTTTAGGAATTTTTCTTTGATACGTAAACCAGCAAAAAGAAACCACCGGAAATTATTTTTAAAGATGTACAATTGCCGCTAGAGGGCGTGACCGACGAGACAAAATACAAAATTTAAGTTTTTTTTATCGATAATATCAAATAGTAGCTTATCCACTTTGTAGCAGTTTGGTCGAAGAATGTTTTTCATATCTCCAATAATAAGTTTGGGGGAAGCTGGTAAATAAGTTATTGCTTAAAATACTGTATCTTTCACATATTTTATGCAATTTTAATCAATTTAGGCTCATTTAAAAAAGAATTTCATGCTTAATAAAAAAGTAATTTTGTTGATTGTCGCTTAATCGTATTTTGTTCTACAGAAGGCGCTATGTATAACAGCTTTTTTTAATTATTGGAACGGAACACTTTTTATATGTAATATATCCCCATAAAATATTATTTATTTTACGGATTTCTGCAATAGGTCTCTAATCCTAACATAAACAATTTATATTTTTTGTGAGTACCTGAAACATTTTCACCTTATTTGTACTACTTTAGAATTTCAGTAATAAATAGGTAGTCACTCAGATTAGTGCCTTTTTATTTCTTACGGCGCTCGTTAATCAAATTATTAATTACGCCAAATATATAACATTATATAATATATTTAAAAAGCATAAAAATACCTACATTTTGTCAAAAACCGCGTTTCGATATCTTTATTCGTTTTCGAGTTATTTTCAAATTACCCTATTTTTTCACCAAAAAATGAACGTCAGCCATTTAAAACGATTTTAATGTCTATAGAATCTTGATTTAGGAGGCCTTGGAATTGAACAAGATAATAGGCGGTGAATTCTCCTAAAAATAAAATTTGGAGAATTATCGCTGTCATTCTTGCAAAAGACCACATTTCTTAAGAGATTTTATACAGGGTGTTTTTCAATAACGTGCTAATATTTCAGGATGCGTTTCCTCAGGTAATTTTATAAAGACAAGTTCATATAAGCATTTGGCCACAAGGGCTTAAATTTTTGCTATTATTTTTAAAACTTAATACCTCCGAAACTACTTTAGATATTATTTTCAATTGTGGTATATGTAATATATGGTAATGCGATATTAGAGTTATTCTATTGTTTTACCAGTGGCGTCCCTGCACACGTGTCCTCTGATATGTCGGTCTTCTGCGTTTTTCTCGTCAGATGTACGGTTCTTGATTAAAATCATTAAGTCATAATTGAAATGCATTATGGTTAGGTTAGGTTAGGTTAGGTTAGGTAAAATACCTTATAGACCTCGCCACCGATTTTTAAAATTTTATACAGCTAAATAAAGCAATTATTGTAATTTATAGTCTATTTCAGAAAGGTGTAGAGTAATAAAAGTTTATTAGGTATGCAAAGGGACTACAGTGTGACCCAACGAATATTTAAGCCACTTTCATAATTTGGCATTGATTTCATGGCAAATTTATTTATTTTCATCAAGTGTAGGTAGTACCAACCAGGTTTGGGTCAGTTTATGGGTTTTGCCTATTGTTATCCATTTACAAACACTGGAAATGGTGTAACAAAAGCGTGCATTATGTACATAGTATTAGGTACACTTATTTTTTATTAAACATAAAAAAATATAAAATACAAAAAATACATTATACAGCAATTAAATTATAAAAAATCATAATATTCATTGTCGCCTGAGGAACTGTCATCTCCTCTTGACGTTATAATATCCCACATTTTCTCCTCTTCTTTAATGACATGATGGACTGCTTTTCGCCAGTTCTCTGGTACCACTTTCTTAATTAAACAGTAGCTTAACGTATTTCATTTTGCATATCGTGTTGTATCTTGCTACAAATCCTTTCACTTGCGCCCATACAAGTTCTATAGGATTTAGTTCGCAATGATATGGCGGTGTCCTCAGCACAGTTACTATTTTTCAGCTATATCTTCCACGGCATATTTCAAAAAGCGATCTTTGTGTAAATTTGATATAAATATGAATAGTTCCTTCTTTATCAAATTATCTTAAAATTCAATACTTTTGGTGGTTAACCAGTCGATAATTTCTTGTTTCCTCCAAGATGAAGTTGAAGTCTTCTCTGTGCGTCCTGAATGATAGCTTGCGTTGTTTATAACTAGGTACTACTGATTCAGCTAAAAGATATTTTATCATTTCACCAAAATAGTCCTTAAGAACTTTCGAATTCATATCCTGGTGGTAATCTCCCGTATTGAACGACTGAAAGGTTTGCAAACCTTCTTTTAGAAATCCCTCCTCGCTACGAATATGGACGATTATTAGTCTCTTCCATTCAGCGGCGGCGCCAGGATTTTTGGGATAGGTGGGCAATCAGTAAACAAGTGTTTGTCAAGTGTTATTCACTGTTTGCCTTTACCAACAACACAACAACTGCTTAAGAAAAATAGGCACGTATGCCCAACATGTACTTTTTGAATTTATTTTTTTTAACACGGATAATCTAGATTTATAATCCTGAGGATGGTCTAATATAGGTCGAAACGTCGAATAATAAATAATTTAATTTTTAAGCCTATTTATTTATTAATTCAAATTTTTATTTTTGATCATATTTTTCAGGAACTTAAGTAATTTTTTCAAAAGTTCTTTTTTGTTTGTTGCAGGTGACGAGAGTCATACAACGCCATGGAAAATATAAATTTTCTTGTGTGTGTGTCTAAAAACCTAAAACCTTTCCAGGAAAACAAGTAATTTTATAATTAGGATTTTAGGATTATTCATATTTTAAAAATATCCTAATAATAATTAATTTAAAAAAAAATTAAATAAAATTGATTTTACCTAAATTAATTTATATCGTTTAAAACTATATTTTATCAATACTCCAAGAAAATAATTTGTGAAAAGTGCTCAAGTGTTAATATAGTTTTAAAATTTTATCAAAATGGTAATAAAGAAACAGATTTCCGCCATTCCGAGGGTTTCACTCAGAAGATGCTCCAGACAACTTGAAACAAGTGAAAGACCGGATGATATCCTTTTGAGTTTGCGAAGAGTATCAGAATCGTTGGGAGTTAGAAGAGTTAAACAACTCTATGTGAATAGTAGACGGCATAAGGTTTCAAAATGCAGTAAGTGGAAATTTTTATTTGTTTTTAATTAAGAAAACTATTTATAGTTTTTATTACTTGGGTTTTTAATGGCTGTCGCTGACGCACGTCACTTCTCGTGACATTTCTTTTACAAATCCTAATGGTTGGTCATTGCCGGAATTTAATTTTTTATAAAATTACCAGTCAAATTTCCTACAATTATAAAATTATTGATCAAATAGAAAGAAGGTTTAAAAATATTTTCCAAGATGGATTTTACGTCAACAAATAAACCAATAACATTTTGCCAAAATTTTACCGTTGTGAACCGAACATTCATCAGTAACTTGAAGTTTTTTTGCAATGCGGTCCTGTTTATTATTATAATAATATAAATTAATATAAATAACCTTTAAAACCTATTTCATTTGTTACCAAAATCGCACTTATTAAAAATTTATGTTATTGTAAATATTTTAGATTATTTATTTTATTTATAATACTTTCTGTAAAATTCCTTTGTTACAAAAATATTACTTATTAAGTAGCAGATTTTTCAAACATAATAATTATTATGACAGCATTATAAAAAAAAATTTAAGAGCAAACGGTAGTCGATGAGTCATCACGATCAAATGTTTGTGCATTTCCACCATATCGCGCATATTGTACCTGTATATGGCGATGGCAATAAAATTTCTGTTTTATGTACAAAATATTATAAAAATGAATTTCACGAGAGAGTGGCGCGGCGTTAGTGGAGCTTTTTAAGATAATATTGGGGCATCGTTTGTAATTTTACTGGAAAATGAGAAATTAACATGAATAGCCGTAATATTTCTATTCTTATGTTCGGGTTTGTTCGTTTTGGCGAATAATATAATTTGAACCTATAAAATTGGAACATATTTGATTTAAAAAGACATGTTGACATGTTTAAATCAAATATGTTTTATGTTTTGTTTCGTGTTGTCTTTTTACAATTTTAATATTGTTTTTGAAACATTGTGTGGACGAAATGCCATTCCACCTTGAGGATATCATTGTATACTGACGAATAGCACTGAGGATGGCGAAAGCCGAAAGCGCTCTGCTAAGATTTTAACAAAATAAAAAAAATTTTTACACGTAATACAAACCCGACTCTCTTCTTTTCTTCAATTTTACCCTACGTGTACACAGCCACAACGAATTTTCAATTATTTAATTGGCTGAAACTTCTAAACGACTTATCAGATTTTAGTAAACTTAAGCTGGTTTAAAATGGAAAAGTAAGTAATTTTAATTGTCGTAATTGGTACATGATAGTTCCTTAAAAAATTGTGAGAATGTACAATTTGTGCTAATAATAGTTTTTTTGAATTTATACGGAAAACTTAAATTATTAGGTATAATAAGTACATCATAATGGGAAAGTAGATTAAATTTCAAGAAAAAACGTGAAAACCGTAGTCCGGTATTTTTGTTTGCTTCGGAATTATTTATAATAAGAACAGTTTTTTTGATTTTATCCCGAAAACTTAAATCATACGGTATAACTATGACATCATAATCGGAAAGTATATTAAATTTGCAAGATAAACTGTGAAAACTCTAGTTTAATACCTTCTTTCGTTTTAGAGTTATTGCCAAAAGAATAACTTTTACCACTTTAATTGAAGACGTGATTGTTTTCATAGTTTCGATGTCAAGCAATCCACGACAAAAAAATATTTTTAAACTTTATGATTGTGCTAGATTGTTATTCATTATTTCATGGCCAAAAAATTACTTTAGAATAATTAATAATATAATTAGGGAAAATTTCTAATTTAGGTATAATTCTAATATGGTGTTTTAAAAAATATATCTAGATAGCCGTGAAACAAAGTCATTCCCTGTCAAAGTTAAATCAGTTGGCAACTATTTCAATTTATTTAGCTTCATGGAGACTCGCCAATTTTGTTTTACAGCTATCTAGATTAATTTTTTAAAACACCATATTCGAATTATGTCTAAATTAAAAGTATTCGATGATTATATGATTAATAAGTAGTTTTGGGCCATAGGAATAATTACTTAAAATTACTTACATATTCATAAAAGTTAAAAATATTTTTTTATAGTGGACTACTTGACGACAACTATGATGGTTTTCACTTCTTCAATTAAAGTATTAAAAAATATTCTTTTGGCAATAACGAAAGAGGATGTTGAACAGCGATCTAGACATTTTTTCTTGCAAACTTAATCGACTTTCCGGTTATGATGTCATAGTTATACCGTATGATTTGAGTTTTCGGGATAAAATAAAAAAACTGTTACTATTACAAATTATGCTCTTTGGCTATTTTATTAGGAACTATCGTGTACTAGTGGATACGACAATTAAAAGTACTTACCTTTCTATTTTAAGCTTTAGTTTACTATAATCGGATAAGTCGTTTAGAAGTTACAGCAATTTAAATAATTACATTTTCAATAGCTTCCTCCATTCTTATCAAGGTCGGTACGCCAATGAGGCTTAAACCAAAATGATGCAAAATTGGTTAAGCTTTCTAATGATGTTACCGAAGGCATACCTTAAGTGGGAATTTTCGGGGGTAATACCACGAGTGCTTAAAAATTACCGATACTAATTCCACTCGTTTTTCGAACTCGTGGAATTATAAATAACAAGCTTTCATGAAAATTATCTGGTTAATTTTTATGCACGAGCGGTATTTAGGGAGAATATTTCTAGAATGAAATATATATAAAAAAAATTTTTTGTCATACAATTTTCAATTTCATATAACATAATTAAAACTGTAACTGAAATCCAATAACAATTTTTTTTTTATATTATAAAAAAACTTAACAAATAGCAACAAACAATTGAAAAATATTAACTAATTATTGATTGAATAATAAAAATTGCAATTATTATTATTATTATTATTATTATTATTATTATTATTATTATTATTATTATTATTATTGGTTCGATTGTTGTGTGTTGGATATACAACGTTGTCTAGGCAACGTTGTATATCCGCTGATATTTTTTTATTTTTAACGTTTCTTATGGGAAAATTTATACATGAGTGAAATATTCGGAGAAATTTATATATAATTTCAATATTTAATTGTCAATTGTGCACTCTTGCGGCAAAATGCGGAACTTAAAAATTATTTCCAGGATTTTCTCATTAAAACTAGCCCGTAGCTAATAATTCTACACAATAATTAATTCTATTTTATTTTTCCATTTGACACTAATAATTACTAATTATTCTTTTGGAAAAATTTTATAAATATCAAAAAAACAAAAATTGGCTATTTTATTTTCTCAGGACAAATTTATGCTATAAACAAATTGATGAATAATTGCCAGATATATTTTTACACCAAGGTTACTGATAGGTAAAACCAAGTTTAGTAGAACTTGGCCTTGATTATTTAAAATAAAAGAGCCATAATTCCATAGACAGATTATCCTTAGATCCCGCTAGCCTAGACAAAAGCTAAATAAACACCAAGGTAAATATTTCCAGAATAGTTGAAGGTGTTCTGACGTCTATAGGGTGTTCCTTAATGATGTGCTAATATTTTAGGGTGTAATTCCTCAAGTCATTTTATGAAGAAAAGCTCATATAAACATTATGTCTTAAACGGCTTAACTTTTTTGCTACAGGGTGTTGAATTTTTTTTAAGCGTTTTTTGTAATATCTCCGAAAGTACTTTAGATAATATTTTCAATTTTGGCACGTGCTAATAGGACATAAAACTAGATGTTTTAGTTATAACATTTATTTTTTTGTCTTACCAGTGGCGTCCCTGCAAACATGTCCTCTGATATTTTTTAGAAAAAAAGTAGTACGCCACTGACATTTTTCCATGTGGATATTATTTCTGATTAGCCTAGTTAATTCTGCATAAAAATGGTCTCTTGCGTTTTTCTCCTCAGGCACAGCGTTCTTAATTAAAATAATTATATTAAATTAGCTCTACTATTTATTACATATCGCGAACGAGCGATATGTTTATATCCCCTATCTTAGGATTCCTATTGTATTCTATCTTGGAAATTTGTGTCACATTTGACATTTTCCTGTTCCCGATTTTTTTTCTAGAAAACGGATAAAGTTAAAATATTCAAACTTTCTGGGTTTATAGCGAAATAATAGGAGTATCTTCAGTAAAAAATTCAAATATACAGGGTGTGACGGAAAAAAGTTATTAAACGCCAAAGTCGAAAAATATGCAAAATTCGCTGTCTTCCATTTCAGGTCGCAAAAATTAATTTTTTCGATTTTTACTTCTGGAGGTTCGAGAGGACCGGCAGCTTCCGAACCCTATTGTTTTTGAAGAAGATTAGAAAATGTGTAGTATTTTTTTTGTATCTTTAAAAATCGAAAAATGCTCTATGCAGGGTCATTTTGAGCCACTTTGAAGGGTATATTCAAAATGATCGGACAGACCTTTCGCGTAGACAGCCTGATAGGCCGTCTCAAATACTTTTTTTTCACAATACATGTTTCTATACCTAATATTTTTTTAAATCGTTAAAATTTGAGAAAAACTGGAAATGACGATTTTAGACTAAAATTTTTTTCGGTTTTTAAGTTTTTTTCGTGTTAAATACATTTTTTATTTAAATGGCATAGCCCTTATCCGAAAGAGCTCGTCGAAATACACCGGATATGTATTATTTGGATACTAAATCTTTTTTACTAAAAGAGCAATAAACGATTGAATGTAAAATTTTTGAATTTTTTTCAGTAAGTTACTGGTACGCTCAAACCCGCCACTGATAACCTGTATTCAACTTTTTGAATTTTTTTTTGTTCTATTGTCTAAAGGGATAAGTAGACTTTAAATTTAACACTATGCGCTTCCTCCAGCAATACATTTCATATTTTAAAAAAATGTTTTTTGAATGTTTAAAGATTTTTTTATATCAAAAGTTTTACTTAATCGACTATATTTTTTACAATAATATCCTTACACAGTTCATTTTAGGCTTATTTTATTCTACAACCTTTTCTCAATGTCTCCCTATATCTTAATTTATCAATTTATTTTTTTTAATTTGAGAAAAATAAACATTTTGATAGCGCGGATGGGAAAAATTTTCAAATCTCAAACTAACTTGGATATGAATAGAGTGCTTTGAAATATTTTGTTTCAAGTCAGTATCTATTGATATTAAATACCGCTGTCAAAATTGGCCTAAAATGAGTGTTTTCGGCTATAGATTCTGAAGTTGTTTTAGCGTTTTGAAGTTAAAAATTGAACGTTATAGATTATTTGAGACTTGTACAATTTAATGAGACCAAAATTAAAGCTTCATATGTCCAATTTATTACCGAAATTTCAATTTTAAAAATGCTCTGCAATTTCCGTAAAAGTTTCATTTTAACAGAATTATGATTTTTCGAAAAGATTGCCTTGGAATTATAAAGCGTCATCGTGGATATTAAAAATATGAACTGTCAAAAAAGGCCGAAAATGGCATATTTCATCGTAAGTTTTTAAAGTTATTTTAGCAATTCGCGCTGTAAAATTTGGGATAAGAGATAGCTCGAAACTTCTACAATACAGTGTTATATAACAGATAGGTCCAAATAGAGTAGTTATAGGTGCATTTTTCATTTCAATATTGGTCTGCATACCTTAAACTTTATCAATATTCTATGCTGGGAGATATTCTGAACAGCCGAAAATTAACGACTAGATTTTTTTCGAGTTTTAATTCATTATGACTTTATTTGTAAAGATAAAGAAAAACTAATTTAACTTTTGCATTGCCGTATTTTGTTTCCTATCATATAATGTTATTAGATTTGGAGTAAAACGTTTCGTCATCTAGATACCATCATCAGGTTTTTATTTTTAAATATAAACTTGTAATTTTTATTGCAGTTTCGCAAATCTTGCTTTTTCTATAGTCTTTGTGCAATATTGCTTTAACCAAATATCAACGTTTCGACACTATAAAACATCTTCAATCTTTATATTTTTATAATTGAATTTGTGAAATTATTCGTAGAGATAAAGAAAAAATAATTTAACTTTTACATTGCCGTATTTTGTTTCCTATCATACGATGTCATCAGATTTCGAGTGAAACGTTTCGTCATCTAGATACCATCATCAGGTTTTTATTTTTAAATATAAACTTGTAATTTGTATTACAGTTTCGTAAATCTTGCTTCTTCTAACGTGTTTGTGCAATATTGCTTTAACCAAATAGCAACGTTTCGTCCTATAAAACATCTGCAATCTTTATATGGACTGCTATTAATGCGTTAGAAAAACGAATATATATCCGAAGAAGTTAAAGCATGAATTAAAAACTACTTATCTGGTCTGAACAAAATTTGGCATACGAATGAAAAATGAGTTATTTTGTGGAACAAAGATTTTGTGTGTTGAAAAAGAGGTTGTTTTTTGCTAGCTGTCATTTTGACAATTTCAAAGTTCCACTATTTCAATTAAACTATTTAATATTAAGTGTTAATTTTGTGAAACATAAATAAAAGGGATAAAAATGAAATACACGAGTTACAGTATTATGAGTTATATACTGACTATAATTTTGTAATTTTTTTTATGTGTAATATTCGCGTTTATAAAAAAATATTTTGTTGTTGGGTGTAGTTCTCATATATTAAGATTGAAATACATAAATATTAAATGAAATATTTGTAAATATTTTTTGACAGGTTTTATATCGACAAATTAGGCGATATGTTTTCACATCACAGTCCGCAGGAGTGTGATACAGAAGTAAATAATATAATAACACAAAATATTTTAAAAAAATGAAAAATTTAAAAAACTCAATTTTTTTTTTAATTCTTTTATGTAATGACTTTTACCTTTAGAGGCAATGCCAGTTGCCGATCAGGCGATATGCAGCTTTTACATATCGCCCCTTTCGAGCGATATGTATATCTCCTCTTAATTTTAAAAATGTGTGACCTCTGTCGTCGTCGTCGTCGTCGTCGTACCCGATTTTTGAAATCGCGATTTTTGACATTTTCGATTTTTTTTCTCTTAAGTGGTAAACGTCGCACTGCGTTTGATTATTTGGTTTTATAGAGGAATAACGGGGGCACGTTTTGTGAAAAATTTCAAATATACAGGGTGTACCGGAAAAAAGTTATTAAACGTCAAAGTCGGAAAATATGCGAAATCCGTTGTCTCGCATTTCAGGTCGCAAAAATTATTTTTTTCGATTTTTACTTTTGGAGGTTCGAGAAGACCGGCAGCCGCCGAACCCTATTGTTTTTGAGAAAGATTAGAAAATGGAAAGTAATTTTTTTGATTTTTTAAAAGTCGAAAAATGGCCATCGCAGGGTCGTCTTGGGTACCGAATAACTCGAATTGGGTACGTCGGACATATTTCCGGTTTAAACGATCAGATGGGCCGTCTCAAATACTATCTTTTCACAATACATCTTTCTATACCTAAAAACATTAGAAATTGTGAAAAATTGTGAAAATTTAGAAATTACGATTTTAGACCCAAAATATTCACGGTTTTTAATTTTTTTCTCGAAAAATAATTTTTTTATTAAAATGTCGTATATCCTATCGGAAAGAGCTCGTCGACTTACGTTTAAAATATATTTTTTCGATCCTTAATCTATTTTAGTTACAGAGGACGAAACGAATGAAATTTGATTTTTTTTGGATTTTTTACAATTTTTTTTTTAGGTACTGGTCCGCTTAAACCCGTCTGTAAGCTACTGTAATTAACTTTTTCAACTTTTTTTTCGACCGTTGTTTAGAGGAATAAATAGACTTTAAAATTCATGCCGTTTGCGCTCCTCGTTATGACATTTAGTGGTTCAAAAAAAATATTATTTAATTTTTTGACGTTTTTTTTACCAAAAAATTTTTTTGTTCGATTATAGCTTCTACTATAATATCCTTAGAGAGTTCATTTTAGGCTTATTTTATTCCTCAATCTTTTCTAAACACGCACGTATACTTGAATATACCAATTTATTTTTTTAAATTAGAGTAAAATTGATATATTTAGAGCGAGAACAGAAAAATTTGTCAAATATCAAAATTCAACGTTTTTTAAATAGCTTGCCATGAAATCTCAAACAGGCTTCCATATTGAAATAATTACAGCTGTCAAAATTGGCCTAAAATGGGTGTTTTTGACTTCAGAATGTGACCTTGTTTCAACGTATTGACGTTAAAAATTGAATGTTATAGATTATTTGGGACTTTTACAATTTAATGAGACCAAAATTAAAGCTTCATATGTCAGATTAGTTATCGAATTTTTAATTTTAAAAAGACTCTGCAATTTCCGTAAAAGTTTCATTTTAACAGAATTATGACTTTTCGAAGAGATTGCTTTGGATGCATAAAACGTCATCGTGGATATTAAAAATATGAAGTGTCAAAAAAGGCCAAAAATAGCCGAAAATGGCATATTTCATCGCAAGTGTTTAAAGTTATTCTAGCATGTCGCGCTTTAAAATGTGGGATAAGAGATAACTCGAAACTTCTACATTACAGTGCTATAAAACAGATAGCTCCAAATATAGTATTTATAGATGCATTTTTCATTTTAATGTCGGTCTGCAAGCCCTATATTTTCAATATCGGGTATATTTGGAACAGCTGAAAATTGCCGTCAAGATTTCTTTTCATTGTGACTTTATTTGAAAAGATAAAGAAAAGATAATTTAACTTTTGCATTGTCGTATTTTGTTTCCTATCGTACGATGTCATCAGATTTCGGGTAAAACGTTTCGTCATCTAGATACCATCATCAGGTTTTTATTTTTAAATATAAACTTGTAATTTTTATTGAAGTTTCGTAAATCTTGCTTCTTCTAACGTATTTGTGCAATATTGCTTTAACCAAATATCGAAGTTTCGACCCTATAAAACATCTTCAATCGTTATATTCTTATATTTTGATTTGTGACTTTATTTGAAAAGATAAAGAAAAAATAATTTAACTTTTGCATTGTCGTATTTTGTTTCCTATCACATAATGTCATCAGATTTCGAGTAAAACGTTTCGTCATCTAGATACCATCATCAGGTTTTCATTTTTAAATATAAACTGGTAATTTTTATTGCAGTTTCGTAAATATTGCTTCTTCTAACGTATTTGTGTAATATTGCTTTAACCAAATATCAACGTTTCGACACTATAAAACATCTTCAATCTTTAAATTCTTATATTTGAATTTGTGACTTTATTTGAAAAGATAAAGAAAAAATAATTTAACTTTTACATTGCCGTATTTTGTTTCCTATCATATGATGTCATCAGATTTCGAGTAAAACGTTTCGTCATCTAGATACCATCATCAGGTTTTTATTTTTAAATATAAACTTGTAATTTTTATTGCAGTTTCGTAAATCTAGCTTCTTCTAACGTATTTGTGCAATATTGCTTTAACCAAATATTAACGTTTCGACCCTATAAAACATATTCAATCTTTATATTCTTATATTTGGATTTGTGACTTTATTTGAAAAGATAAAGAAAAAATAATTTAACTTTTACATTGCCGTATTTTATTACCTATCATATAATAGCGTCAGATTTCAAATAAAACGTTTCGTCATCTAGATATCATCATCATGTTTTTATTTTTAAATATAAACTTGTAATTTTATTGCAGTTTCGTAAATCTTGCTTCTTCTAACGTATTTGTGCAATATTGCTTTAACCAAATATTAAAGTTTCGACCCTATAAAACATCTTCAATCTTTATATTCTTATATTTGGATTTGTGACTTTATTTGAAAAGATAAAGAAAAAATAATTTAACATTTTCATTGTAGTATTTTGTTTCTTATCATATGGTGTCGTCAGATTTCAAGTACAACGTTTCGTCATCGAGATACCATCATCAGGTTTTCATTTTTAAATATAAACCTGTCATTTTTATTGCAGTGTCGTAAATCTTGCTTCTTCTAACGTCTTTGTGCAATATTACTTTAACCAAATATCAACGTTTCGACCCTATAAAAAAACATCTTCAATCTTTATATTCTTACATTCGGATTTGTGACTTTATTTGTAAAGATAAAGAAAAACTAATTAAACTTTTGCATAGCCGTATTTTGTTTCCTATCATATAATGTCATCAGATTTCGAGTAAAACGTTTCGTCATCTAGATACCATCATCAGGTTTTTATTTTTAAATATAAACTTGCAATTTTTATTGCAGTTTCGTAAATCTTGCTTCTTCTAAAGTTTTTGTGCAATATTACTTTAACCAAATATCAACGTTTCGACCCTATAAAGAAACATCTTCAATCTTTATATTCCTACATTCGGATTTGTGACTTTATTGGTAAAGATAAAGAAAAACTAATTAAATTTTTGCATTGCCGTATTTTGTTTCCTATCACATAATGTCATCAGATTTCGAGTAAAACGTTTCGTCATCTAGATACCATCATCAGGTTTTTATTTTTAAATATAAACTTGCAATTTTTATTGCAGTTTCGTAAATCTTGCTTCTTCTAAAGTTTTTGTGCAATATTACTTTAACCAAATATCAACGTTTCGATCCTATAAAACATCTTCAATCCTTATATTCGGAAAAGTATGATGGTTGTGAAATTTAAAATAGACTGTTATTATTGTCTTTGAAAAACGAATATATCCGAAAAAGAAAAAGCATAAATTGAAAACTACTTATCTGGTCTAAACAAAATTTGGCATACGAATGAAAAATGAGTTATTGTGTGGAACAAAAATTTTGTGTGTTAAAAAAAGGTTGTTTCTTGCTAGCTGTCATTTTGACAATTTTAAAGTTCAACTATTTCAATTAAACTATTTAAAATTAAGTGTTAATTTTGTGAAATATAAATAAAAAAGATAAAAATAAAATACACGCGTTACAGTATTATTAGTTATATACTGGCAGCTGTCATTTGGACATTTTTTATGTATAATAATCGCGTTTATAAAAAAATATTTTGTTGTTTTAGGGATCCTTATATTCGGAAAAGTATGATGGTTGTGAAATTTGAAATTATGGGTTTAGAAAAACGAATATATCCGAAGAAATTAAAGCATGAATTAAAAAGTACTTATCTGGTCTGAACAAAATTTGGCGTACGAATAAAAAATGAGTTATTGTGTGGAACAAAGATTTTTTGTGTTGAAAAAGAGGTTGTTTTTTGCTAGCTGTCATTTTGACAATTTCAAAGTTCAACTATTTCAATTAAACCATTTATTATTAAGTGTTAATTTTGTGAAACATAAATAAAAGGGATACAAATGAAATACACGAGTTACAGTATTATGAGTTATATACTGTCAGCTGTCATTTTGACATTTTTTTTATGTGTAATAATCGCGTTTATAAAAAAATATTTTGTTGTGTTAGTGTAGTTCTCATATTAAGATTGAAATACTTAAATATCAAATGAAATATTTGTAAATATTTTTTGACAGGTGTTATATCGACAAATTAGGCGATATGTTTTCACATCACAGTCCGAAGGAGTGTGATACAAAAGTAAATAATATAGTAAAACAGAATATTTAAAAAAAAAATTTTAAAAAATGAAAAAAAAATTTAAAAAACTAAAAATTGAAATTTTTTTAAATTCTTTTATGTAATGACTTTTACCTTTAGAGTCACGACAGTGACGATCAGGCGATATGCAGCTTTTACATATCGCCCCTTTCGAGCGATATGTATATCTCCCCTTAATTTTAAAAATGTGTGACCTCTGTCGTCGTCGTCGTCGTCGTACCCGATTTTTGAAATCGCGATTTTTGACATTTTCGATTTTTTTTCTCTCAAGTGGTAAAACTCTAACTGATTTTGATTATTCTGTTTTATAGAGGAATAACGGGGGCACGTTTTGTGAAAAATTTTAAATATACAGGGTGTACCGGAAAAAAGTTATTAAACGTCAAAGTCGGAAAATATGCGAAATCCGTTGTCTCGCATTTCAGGTCGCAAAAATTATTTTTTTCGATTTTTACTTTTGGAGGTTGGAGAGATCCGTCAAATAAAGAGCAAGTTCGTAGATGGAGGATATCGGAAATTGAGAAGTAATTTTTTTGATTTTTTTTAAGTCGAAAAATGGTCATCGCAGGGTCGTCTTGGGTACCGAATAACTCGAATTGGGTACGTCGGACATATTTCCGGTTTAAACGATCAGATGGGCCGTCTCAAATACTATCTTTTCACAATACATCTTTCTATACCTAAAAACATTAGAAATTGTGAAAAATTGTGAAAATTTAAAAATTACGATTTTAGACCCAAAATTCTTACGGTTTTTAATTTTTTTCTCGAAAAATATTTTTTTTATTAAAATGTCGTATATCCTATCGGAAAGAGCTCGTCGAACTACGTTTAAAATATATTTTTTCGATTTTTAATCATTTTAATTTACAGAGGACGAAACGAATGAATTTTGATTTTTTTTGGATTTTTTACAATTTTTTTTTTAGGTACTGGTCCGCTTAAACCCGTCTGTGAGCTACTGTAATTAACTTTTTCAACTTTTTTTTGCACTGTTGTTTAGAGGGATAAATAGGCTTTAAAACGCATACCGTGCGCGCTCTTCGGTATGACGTTTAGTGGTTAAAAAAAAATAAAATTTAATTTTTTTACGTTTTTTTTAACAAAATTTTTTTATAATCGACGATAGATTCTACTATAATATACTTAGAGAGCTCATTTTAGGCCTATTTTATTCCTCAATCTTTTCTCAACACGCACGTATACTTGAATATACCAATTTATTTTTTTAAATTTGAGTAAAATTGATATTTTTAGAGCGGGAACAGAAAAATTCCGCAAATCTCGAACTACATGGTTTTCGAAGAGATTGCCATGAAATCTCAAACAGGCTTCCATATTGGAATTAATTACCGCTGTCAAAATTGGCCTAAAATGGGTGTTTTTTACTTCAGAATGTGACCTTGTTTCGACGTTTTGACGTTAAAAATTGAATGTTATAGATTATTTGGGACTTTTACAATTTAATGAGACCAAAATTAAAGCTTCATATGTCCGATTAATTATCGAATTTTCAATTTTAAAAATACTCTGCAATTTCCGTAAAAGTTTCATTTTCACAGAATTATGTGTTTTCGAAGAGATTGCTTTGGATGCTTAAAACGTCATCGTGGATATTAAAAATATGAAGTGTCAAAAAAGGTCAAAAATGGTCGAAAATGGCACATTTCATCGCAAGCTTTTAAAGTTATTCTAGCAGGTCGAGCTTTAAAATTTGGGATAAGAGATAGCTCGAAACTTCTACATTGCAGTGCTATAAAACAGATAGCTCCAAATATAGTATTTATAGATGTATTTTTCATTTTAATGTCGGTCTGCAAGCCCTATATTTTCAATATCGGGTATATTTGGAACAGTTGAAAATTGCCGTTAAGATTTCTTATTATTGTGACTTTATTTGAAAAGATAAAGAAAAAATAATTTAACTTTTGCATTGCCGTATTTTGTTTCCTATCATATGATGTCATCAGATTTCGAGAAAAACGTTTCGTCATCTAGATACCATCATCAGATTTTTATTTTTAAATATAAACTTGTAATTTTTATTGCAGTTTCGTAAATCTTGCTTCTTCTAACGTATTTGTGCAATATTGCTTTAACCAAATATTGAAGTTTCGACCCTATAAAATATCTTCAATCGTTATATTCTTATATTTGGATTTGTGACTTTATTTAAAAAGATTAAAAAAAAATAATTTAACTTTTGCATTGCCGTACTTTCTTTCCTATCATACGATGTCATCAGATTTCGAGTAAAACGTTTCGTCATCTAGATACCATCATCAGGTTTTTATTTTTAAATATAAACTTGTAATTTTTATTGCAGTTTCGTAAATGTAGCTTCTTCTAACGTATTTGTGCAATATTGCTTTAACCAAATATTGAAGTTTCGACCCTATAAAACATCTTCAATCTTTATATTCTTATATTTGGATTTGTGACTTTATTTGATAAGATAAAGAAAAAATAATTTAACTTTTGCATTTCCGGTTTTTGTTTCCTATCATATGCTGTCATCAGATTTCGGGTAAAACGTTTCGTCATCTAGATGCCATCATCAGGTTTTTATTTTTAAATGTAAACTTGTAATATTTATTGTAGTTTCGTAAATCTTGCTTCTTCTAACGTATTTGTGGAATATTGCTTTAGAAAAATAATAAAGTTTCGACCCTATAAAACAACTTCAATCATGATATTCGTATATTTGGATTTGTGACTTTATTTGTAGAGATAAAGAAAAAATAATTTAACTTTTTCATTGCCGTATTTTGTTTTCTATCATATGATGTCGTCAGATTTTGAGTACAACGTTTCGTCATTAAGATACCATCATCAGGTTTTCATTTTTAAATATAAACCTGTAATTTTTAGTGCAGTGTCGTAAATCTTGCTTCTTCTAACGCCTTTGTGCAATATTACTTTAACCGAATATTAAAGTTTCGACCCTATAAAAAAACATCTTCAATCTTTATATTCTTATATTTTGATTTGTGACTTTATTTGAAAAGATAAAGAAAAAATAATTTAACTTTTGCATTGTCGTATTTTGTTTCCTATCATACGATGTCATCAGATTTCGGGTAAATCGTTTCGTCATCTAGATACCAACATCAGGTTTTTATTTTTAAATATAAACTTGTAATTTTTATTGCAGGTTCGAAAATCTTGCTTCTTCTAAAGTACTTGTGCAATAGTGCTTTAACCAAATATCAACGTTTCGACCCTATAAAAAACATCTTCAATCTTTATATTCGGAAAAGTATGATAGTTGTGAAATTTGAAATGAACTGCTATTATGGGTTTAGAAAAACGAATATATCCGAAGAAGTGAAAGCATGAATTAAAAACTACTTATCTGGTCTAAACAAAATTTGGCATACGAATGAAAAATGAGTTATTGTGTGGAACAAAGATTTTGTGTGTTGAAAAAGAGGTTGTTTTTTGCTAGCTGTCAATTTGACAATTTCAAAGTTCAACTATTTTAATTAAACCATTTAATATTAAGTGTTAATTTTGTGAAACAAATAAAAGGGATAAAAATGAAATACACGAGTTACGGTATTATGGGTTATATACTGACAGCTGTCATTTTGACATTTTTTTATGTGTAATAATCGCGTTTATAAAAAAATATTTTGTTGTTTTAGTGTAGTTCTCATATTAAGATTGAAATACTTAAATATCAAATGAAATATTTGTAAATATTTCTTGACAGGTGTTATATCGACAAATTAGGCGATATGTTTTCACATCACAGTCCGAAGGAGTGTGATACAAAAGTAAATAATATAGTAAAACAGAATATTTAAAAAAAAAAATATAAGAAATGAAAAAAAAATTTAAAAAATTAAAAATTCAAATTTTTTTAAATTCTTTTATATAATAACTTTTACCTTTAGAGTCACTGTAAGTGACGATTTTGCGATATGGGTTTTTATTATTAACATTGATAATGCAAAATTTTGTTTTGTTGGAAATGACCACCTTCACTTAATAGGCATGCTTCCGCTTGTCTTCGCATCGAATAGCGCACTCGTTTAAATATTTCAGGCGAATTTCGTATTGTTTCATATATCCCTTAAATTTTCTAAAGTGTTAACGGGAGTTTTATACACTAAAGTTTTAAGATGACCCCAGAAGAAAACATTAAAACTATTGAGATCAGAGAATCTTGTTGACCATTGTTGAGCTCCTCCGTGACCTAAAAAACAATTCGGATAAACTGCATCTAAGTGGTCGCGAATAATTACACTGAAATGAACAGGAGCTTCATCATGCATGTACCACATTTGATTCCTTAGCGCATAATATATGGTAGGTACATCTTTAAGTAATACAGGCAGTCCTTCTTGGAGGAAATGCAGATAAGACCGCCCGTTAAGGCGTTATGGCTGAAAAAAACGGGCCTATAAGATTATTATTAAGAATTCCTGACCATACGTTAACCGAAAATTGCTCTTGAAAACGGGTTTCGGTTATGGCATGGGGGGTTTCTTTCGCCCACACATGATTATTATATTGGACATTTTGAATAACATTCCTAGAAAAATTTGCCTCGTCTGTGAACATAATTTGTGATTCAAACTGCGGATTTCGTTTAACGTTTTGAAGGTACCACTGACAGAAGTTTACACGCTGTGGAAAATCCCTGGGAAGTAATGCCTGTACTCTTAAAATATGGTACGGATATAACAAATAATCAAACAAAATTCGCCAAATAATTTGATGACATACAGGGTGTTACAAATTCGACATACCAGCATTGGAATCTCGGAAAACATAGGAGTTAGAGAAACGGTTAAATGGGGGCAAAGTTGTGCAATTCGGTTCTGATTATAATGCTGCTTTAAAAGTTTTCAAATTCCGAATATAAAAAAATATTAAATATTAAAAAATCGTTTTTATTTTTTCCTGAGCTCATTTGACAAGCTATTTAAAAATTAATGGCACTTTGTCATTGCCACTTTTTCTCCTCTACAAAATGACGTTACTAAACTAAAGATCCGCCGTTTCGTCTCCGAGGGGGCATTACCAACTTTACTTTTTTAAATACGGACCTTTTTTTTTAACGATTTTTAAACCCCTTCTACCCTTAAAATGTAATGGCGATATTACTTTCTCATAATGATGAATTTTCCTTGCTTATTTTTTTAAATTCATATTTTTTACACTTCTTGTCAGTCCGGTCCTGGCAACGAATCACACTATTAATTAAAAACTTTATTTTATTTAAAACATTCATACATAAGTAATATATTTTATTTTATAAGAATTTTCTAACAATTCTAAATTTACTAATTATAAATACTAATTTTCTAAATGTTCAAAGTTACTTTATTTTATTTAAAATCTTTACAAATAAGTTTCATGAAAAAGTTTGTCTAAAGTTCATGTTAGGTATTTAAGTAATACATGTAATACCCAAAAATGACGTAGATACCATGGAAGAACGCATACAGGTTGCATTTGGTAGGATAAGGAGAAGATCGGTTGAAAGGGCTGTCGCCAAAATTGGAAGAAAAATCGATCGTTGTATTGAGCAAAACGGCAATCTCTTTGAACATTTAGAAAATTAGAATTTATAATTACTAAATTTACAATTATTAGAAAATTCTTATAAAATAAATTATATTACTTATGTTTTAAATAAAATAAAGTTTTTAATTAATATTGTGAATCGTTGCCTGTACCGGACTGGCAAGAATTTAAAAAAATAAAGTTGGTGATGGCCCCTCGGAGACGAAACGGCGGATCTTCAGTTTAGTAACGTCATTTTGTAGAGGAGAAAAAGTGAAAATGACAAAGTGTCATTAATTTTTAAATAGCTAGTCAAATGAGCTCAGAAAAAAATAATAACACTTTTGCAAAATTTCGATTTTTTTCGAATAAAATCGGAAGTACCTATGCGGAATTTGAAAACATTTAAAGCGGCATTATAATCAGCACCGAATTGCATAACTTTGCCCCCATTTAACCGTTTCTCTAACTCCTATGGTTTCTGAGATTCCAATGCTGGTATGTCGAATTTGTAGCACCCTGTATATTTAGAGTTCCTGCGATCTTCCTCGTACTTCAGGATGTTCCTCAACTTCCCGTAGCACCGCTTTCTCAATTTTGGATGTTCTGACAGTTCGAGGTCTACTATTTTTTAATAATAATAATCCGTTTATAATAATATTTTCTATTAACAACTATTTTGATGTATTCCTTTTGGGGTATTTCTAAAGTGTTTTTTATTTTTATTAAATACATTTATTCCTGAGGTCTTATTAAATTATATAGGTTTGCATTACAAGTCTTAATACATAAACTAGTGCAAAATAATTAAAAATTATACACTTAGTAGATTGCAAAATCTATTTTATTGAGTATTTCAATAATTAATTTAATACATTCAAGGTAAATAGTGCCATGAGAAGTCATGGTTAGGGAAAACTTTACAGGGGCACCTACACTTAAAATTTAAAATCAATTAAAACCTTTCCAGCCAAAATGACTTTTTTCTTAAAAACTGATTTTCTCCTTACAAATAATTTTTGCAAATAATTTGTTAATTCAATTAACGTGTACATTATTTGTAATTCAATGCAATGTATTTTTTGTATTTTGTATTTTTTTATAATGTTTAATAAAAAATGATTGTACCTAATATTATGTACATAATGCACGCCTTTGTCACACAGTTTTCAGTGTTTATGAATTGATAACAATAGGCAAAACCCATATATTGACCCAAACCCGGGTGGTACTACCTGCACTTAATGAAAATAAAGAATTTTGCAATGAAATCAATGCCAAATTATGAAAGTGGCTTAAATATTCGTTGGGTCACTCTGCAGTCCCTTTGAATAAATATTGAGCTTTGATTACTCTACACCGTTATGAAATATACTATAATTAACATCATTCACAAAAGGAGTTGTTTAGCAATTAATTTCTTAAGTACCTACTTAGTTGAATTAAGGTTTTCTTAATTTTTTTTATAATACGGGCAGTGGCGGATCCAGGATTTTGCTGAGGGAAGCGAGTAAAAAAAAGTGAGATCTAAAAAAAATGAGCGTATTCCGGCTCTAAATATCTTCTTACTCTCAAAAGTGAGTTCTAAAAAAAAATTCTGGCCCTTCGCACGCTCTACAAGTTTTAATGCTCACAGTATAAAACATCCCTTTGGTAAAGCTCAGGCGAGGGTAAAACTTCCTTTGCCCCCCCCCCCCCCCCCGAACAGACCCGAACAGACCCGAACAGACACCCCCTCCCCTAGATCCGCGCCTTAGACAGGGTCAAAGGGTCAAGCAGAAACCAGGTATTACACAAGATCATACCCCGTTTTAAATTACCAATAACGTTTCTTTTTAAGAATATGCATTTATAATAATATATTTTATTAAATAAATACTCCAATATTGGATTTACTACATAACTTTTTACTGAACAATATAAAAAAGGGTCGAATAATAAAATAAAAAAATATGTTAAAAAATTGCTCTTGATAGGTCAATTTTAGACAACCTACTCTACTATTTATTTTTACGTAACACCCTGTATTAGAACGGTGATTGTTTCAGATCTGTCTATAATTTTTTTAATTATCTGGTACATGCAATAAAATAATTTTATTATGGGAAATGCATTTTAATCCATTCACCCAATGTGTCATAACCTTAATTATGAATTTGCATACTGTTTTTTGTTCTATCCTGCATAATTTATTGGTAAGTTTAATAAAAAATTATAATTAGGTAATATCTATCCCTAAAACAACTAAAATAAGGCCCTCTTATTTCTTTCCTCCCAAGAACAATGGAACGAGTCATTACAGTATTAAAAATATTATTTTACTACTAAAACGAAGCTATTAATAAATTAGTAGAATTTAGTGTCCGTATAAGTAAAATAGGAAGAAAGTTTTAGCGGCACGCGAAAAAAGTAGTGCATCTATCTTTTGCAATAAAGGACACAGGGATGCCAAAGGTAATGGGTTCCCTGGGACACAAGTAGACAATGACAGGCTGTTTTGTCCTTGTTAGGACTCATCAGAAAGCCATACCCTGTAAGGAATTCCCAATACAGCGAAAATATGCTTTCAAAATATTTTTAAGAATAAATATATTATTAAAACCTAGTATTGCCATCTGTAGGAACCGACTCAATGCAAAAGATAGCCATAAGACGTAAATACATAGAACTAGTAATAAATCAAATACGGTAGCCAATACAATAGTTTACAACGTTATTGCGCATCCCTACACTTTGTCTACGGGTTTGTAGATTTAAACATAGATCGCGCTGCAGTAGCCCTTTATTTCTATTAATCTGACGCTCCTATAGTGGATGTGTTGGCAACGGTACTTGGTTTATTGTTATTTTTAAGTTTTTACGTCTGATGGCTATCTTTTTCATTGAGTTGATTCCTACAGATGGCGATACTAGGTTTTTATCATATGTTTATTCTTAAAAATATAATGAGAGCTATTAATATTTATAAATATCTTTATATTGTTTTGGTTTCTATCATTGTTTACACCTATTTTGGTTATACTTAATCATGCAATATTCTTCAAAAATATAAACACTCATCTTCAGGAGAATAACTTTAACTTTGAGAAGGGAAGAAAGGTGACTAATGTTTTAACAAAGCTTTGGATTCATGGTTAACTTAGATAAATCGGAAATTTAATAATGAAGAAAAGAAACATATTACCAAAATTCTGGATAGCACAAAACGCTGTAAAGTGGAAAGTATTATTAAATGAATGAGTTTTAGTAAAAGTAGACAGCGATTAAGTGATTTATGTGTTCGGCATTTTAAATAAATGATAAAATAGTTGTGTATACTAAGTGCAAGGAAGGACATTTTTATCGGTTGAATAAATTTAATTAAGAATTATTGATAGACCATTTTAATTTATTTTAGAGGTGAATAGGTCGAACCCCTTGTAAAAGTGTTTACTAAGTTACGAGTAAGAGAAATAAAAAATACAAATAGATATCTTTTTAGACATTTTTTAGAAAGTTTTTAAAAAGTTCAAATTTAAAATTCAGATTCACTCCTCGTTCTTGGAACAGTTTACAATCATCAGTCAAGTCAAGAAACATAGAGATTCTACCTTTGAAAATATTTGTCTAAGTAAATCAGTGGAGGAAGACTTAAAGTTTCTTATTTCTTTCTATTTAAATTCCCACTCTACTTCAAATATGAACTATTTCTTCAAATTCTTCAAAAAAGCTTAGCATAGAAAACTAATAGTCTATTTCAAAAAGGTGTAATAAAATGGGAAATTCCGTCCAGTTCGGCTCAATTTCGGTGTCGGCCATAGACACACATAGAAGCGAAGAGGGATTTTTAAAAGAAGGTTTGTTAACCTTTCAGTCGTTCAATACGGGAGATTACCACGAGGATATAAATTCTAATGTTTTTGAGACTATTTTGGTGAAATGATAAAATATTATCTTTTAGCTGATTCACGACGCACAGAGAAGACTCCAACTTCATCTTGGAATAACGAAGAAATTATCGACTGGTTAACCACTAAAAGTATTGAATTTGAAGATAATTTGATAAGGAAGGAACTATTCGCTATATCAAATTTACACAAACATCGTTAAATGGAATTTTCCGTGGAAGATATACATAATGTAACTGTGCTGCGCATACCGCCATATTTTTGCGAACTAAATCCTAGATAACTAATATGGGCGCAAGTAAAAGGATTTGTAGCAAGACACATAACGACCAAATGAAAGAAGTTAAGCTACTGTTTGATCAAGCCATTAAGAAAGTGACACCAGAGAACTGGCGATAAGAAGTCCATCATGTCATTGAAGAAAAGGAGAAAATGTGGGATCTTGACCACCTGATCGATCGGACCGTCGATCCGTTAATTATAACGTCAAGAGGAGATGACAGTTCCTCAGATGACGAAAAATATTATGATTTTTTATAATTTAATTTCTGTATAATTTTTTTTTTGTATTTTATATTTTTTTTATAATGTTTAATAAAAAACATGTGTACCCATATTACTATGTATATAATGAACTCCTTTGTCACACCATATTCAGTGTTTGTGAATGGATAACAATAGGCAAAACCCATAAATTGTTCCAAACCTGGGTGGTACTACTTGCACTTGATGAAGAGAATGAATTTTGCAATGCAATCAATGCCAAATTATAAAAGTGGCTTAAATATTTGTTGAGTCACTCTATAGTACCTTTGCATACCTAACGAGCTTTTATTACTCTACACTTTTCTGAAAAATAGAATTATTAATGAAATAGATTATAGTTTATCCTTTCTACTTCCCCAGAGTTCCTAGGTCCTCGGCGCCCCTCTTTCTAGGTCCCGATGTTAGGATTCACTAATAGCATATATACTGCATCTTTTATCCACTTAATTTCCTAGCAAACTTTTTTATTAAGCCTATGCCCACTCCGGGTATCGAACCCGGATCGTCACGGTCGAATGCAAGTAACTCACCGTGGAGTCACAGCCACGTCTCCGGATCCACTTAATGATTAATGGTTATAAGATCAATGAATTCCTTTCCCGAAGGAATATATTCAAGCTAATACTTAGGTGCATACTCTTACCCAACTCTCCCCTAATAAGAGAGAGATTTACGGTGTATAATTTTAATTTTTCGTACAAGGAAACTAGATATTATTTATGTTGATAAAAAGTTTTTTTCTTTAATTTTCTAATAATTGTTTTGACTAGAAAACAAAAATGGTGTAAGGTCGATGTCAAGCTTTAAGGGGTCATATCGATAAATCTTGGTGCATCAAAAACTATTACACTTTAGTTTTTACTACCAATTAAAAGTGGTGTAGTTTATTTTATTTTAATGATGCTGTTTCAAAATAAAAGTAAGTTTTTTGCAAATTAATAATATCTACTGTTCTTGTACCTACCGTATTTTTTTCGAGAAAACACCCAGTATTTTATTGAATATTTAGGTTCATATTAGTGTCCTTTATAAATGTTTAATATTTTATTTAATTTGCTTTGGTATTTTAGAGCAACAAATAAAAACTAAAAAAAAGTTTTGCAGTTCTGGAGAAAAATCAAAATAATAATTTAAATAATTTTTTTAAACCACGGAATTGGATGAGATTTATGATATTAGTTCTAAAGATACTATGAATTTAAATAGTGTATATCTATTTTATACAGGATGTTTATAATAAGGTTTCAAAAACGACACATTTAAAAATAATTTTACACACTATGTAGTATGCTAGGTACAATAATAGTTGTTAGATATGTATTTATATGTATTTCTTGTAAACTTCGCTAATATACACGTTCCGTTAATATGAACTCCTTAGAATTTTTTGTGTTCACGTTACCGGGATCGTACTGTACCTAATAGTAAACTTTATAAATTAATAAGACAACTCAATATTAAGTGATTCGAACCGCCATTGCAAGAAAAGAGAAGACATGCAGCCCAAATATAGATTCTCAATCAACTTCTATAACTGCGATAACTTTTATTGATATTTTTAGACTTATTATCTTAGAGATATTTTACCTTCCTTTTTTTTGTAAACATATTTTTTAATTACACTCATACAATTTAGAACAAACAAAAGTTTAATGTAAAATTTACAGTGACTGAAGGACCTCGGTTGAAGGCCAATTGGGTAACCAATAAAAATCATGTTAATAATAATAAATCTCTATCCAAGACCGTGTCATTCGAACTCGAAACTATAAAAAGGTCATCTTGAAAAGAAATATGGAAGATGTGTACAGAAAATGCAATGGCTCCGGAGAAACGATAGACCATATAACGCCGGGTTGCTTGTGGTGCTATGGCCCCCAACGCTTACCTGGAGAGACATAATCAGGTGGCAAAGATCATTCACAAGGAACTGGCCTACAAACTAGGTCTAATGGAAACCCTCCCACCATACTACCACTACTCACCCGAGCAAGTCCTTGATTTCCCTGAATATCTCTTATACTGGGACAGGCCAATAATAACTGATAGAACAGTAGACCACAATCGTCCGGATATTCTTCTTATCGAAAATACGACTAAGAAAGCTTTTATAACAGATATAGGTGGCCCACTAACACACAACCTCTCTAAAACCGAATCGGAGAAGAAGACCAAGTACTCGAATTTGGCGATAGAGATAAAAAATATATGGAAGCTAGACAAAATAGACATCATTTCGATCATAATATCGGTGGAGGGAGCTATGATGAAAAATTTTAAGCCCAAATTGGAAAAACTGGGCCTTTCAGGTTATTTATACCAACTAATTCATTCCATATATTTGGTATTATTCACTTTTTACAGATAATTTTTTTAGATATCAATTAGTAGAAAAGGACGGGAAGCACATATTTTTTGCAAAATACGCAGACATAATAATAGTTAAGAATTATTAATAGAAATACACATTATGTAAATCGCAGTTATTTTGATTTCTATACAAGTTGTTATTGTTTAGCAACAATATACTACATATGCTTCCTCATTGATCTTAGACGTTTACAGTTATAACTAAGAAATTACAATTAGTCTTAATAATGAATTGTAATTAGAATGATAACAGTATTCAGGGTAAATCCAAAATAAATTGGGTAACAAACAATTCATCTATTTTTTGAAGAAACGCAAAAACACGGGCACATTTTCTTTTATTTAATAGTTTTTTCTACCATTCATTGAAGTTTTTTTCTTTATGCAGGGATAAAGAAACTTTTTTTAAAGGCAAATTCATCTTTTGGATAGCTTAGGGAGAAGGATATAAAAATTTAGTATAGAAGCAAAATTTAGTAAAATGGCAAACATATTTAAGCAACAGCTCCATCAAGGCATTAGCCCTGGTGCATGTCCTGGTCAGTCGTGGCTAGCAGAAACTAAGCAATATACTATATATACAGTATATATAATATATAAGTATTGTAGAATAATATGACAATTTAAAAAAGTATTGCAACAAATAAAGATATTTTTAAAGTAAAGTAAAGTAAAGTATAGAAGGGACCTTCGAAAATTCATTTATAAAGGGTGCCGACATCAAACAGCTTAGCCGGCATCTACCTAACCCGACAAGATAAAAAAATGGGTTATTCTACACGAAACTCGGTTTTATACGTTAATAATGTATTATTTCGCTGCTCATTTTGTAAAATATTATTTAACCTAAAAAATGTACCACAAATTTATTTAAACAAATAACAGGTTTAACCAAAACACTGATACAAACCCTGTATAATCATAAAAGTAATAACCCAGAAACCAAATAATTACAAATAAATTGCGGTAAAGGAAAGTCGTACCCTATAAACTGCGAAACATTGCAAAATACGAGTTATGCCTTGATGACACTGAACTTGAGCCCGTACTATTGGTATAAAAAAATTAGTCAATAAGTAGTAATCATATATTTATTGAATTTTTATATGTATGATAATGTTAATCAAAAATAATTATTTTTATAGGAAATCTAAGTAAGTACGTTTTTAAAAATTCTCATTTTTTAATATGGCGACACTTACTTATTTTAAATAGAACATTATTACATTTTTGGGTTCTATGCAAGATTCTAGGCAGATTTTGTATGTTCTATAATTAAAGTCTAAGCGCTTTTGACTTATCTAAATTTTTATATCAAAAATAATTATCATTTTGTCCTATAAAGGAGCCTAAATTATTTAATTTAAGTGGGATTCCTTCTTAAATAGATTTTTTTATATTATTTTTATAACTATTAATACAGGGTGTTTAAAAAATCAGATTAAAAATAAAATTTGAAAAAACTGCAAAAAGTCTAGATTTTAAAATGAAAACTACCAAATTTTATAATTATTTATTTTTAGCATTAAAAATAAGAATAAGTTTGTGTAAGGTTTTCTATTCAAAAAAATTTTTGTTTTCGAAATATTGCCAATTTAATATTTAATTTAAACATATGGTGCCAATTTGACAGACAACCCCTATTTATTAAAACAACAAACTTTAGAAAGAAGTAATTGTAAAGTGTTTAACTTATTTATCATGTATTTGTCCAATGATTTCAAATTAGAGTGTGAAAATACGCCAACTAAAATCATAAAAAATGTTAATAATATACTGGAAAATCTATTACCAGAAAAAACAAATCACGCTGAAGAAAGTGCCATGTATTAAACAATAAATCTTTATTGATATCGATAGCGTAGAGAATAGAGCTTTAGCCTACATATCGCAAGATCACAGGTTCAAATCCCATCAGGAGTATTTGACTTTTTTTATAAAAACATTAAATAATTTATAGAATTATGTTGAATTGAAATCTTTCTTGTTGGGTGAATTTTTTAAATTTACGTTTAATGTATCTTCCCTTGATTAAATTTAAAATTTTTCATTCTGGTTAATCTAGAAGTTAATACAGGATTAGTTCTTTCTATGATATACACTATTGGAAAACTCGAATCTAGGGTGCAAAATCTCTAATACAACCAAGAGAGAAGGCACAGATGGGCAAAACCTTCAGTTAAAAAGAGACACATAACCACTCGTATATTCCAACTGAAACAGGAAATATATGTGTGGTGTGACCGAGTCGACGTATCGATCGCTCCCGTGGTTGTTTCGACCGCGTGATCTAAAGAATGGAAGAGGGAGGTAGGGGATAGCATGTTCTCTGTTTAACGTGTTAAACGCTACTAATAAGCTCCGTCTGATGCGTTTATATCGGCACCCTAGATTCAAGTTTGCCAATAGTGTATAAAATATGAAAAAATGAAAAAGTTAAACTACAAATAAAAGAAAGCCTATTGACAAACTATGAAACCAGATATTAAGTTTAACATATTCCCAAGTATGCTAATTTCAACACTAGTATTGAAGAAATATTGTTTTTACAAATCAAAGGTTTTTTTTTAATAATTCTTTGTGGTCGTAGGAAAAATAATGTAGATTACTCGTTTGAAAGTGATTATTCTAACACTCGAGGAATTTCCGCACTCGGCTGACGTCCCGTGCTAAATATCTCCTCGTTTGAAAAGTATCACTTTCATCACTTGTTATGTAATATACTATTTAAGTGTCTCACCTCATTAAAAATAGAAGCTTTAAGAAGAAAAACTTATTTCTAAGATACGTAATTTTTTATTTTAAATATATAAAATACTCTAGTGAAATAGGCGAAAAAATAATAATAATAAATTAAGATTACATACAGCATATTAAGTAATAAATAGATGCATATACGCATAAATATTATTTTTTAGTATCATACGTAGATACTATCTAGTAATGTCATTAAAATATTTGGTGAGTTCATGGCCAAAACCTAGCTGGTAATACAGGGTGTCTATCTTAAAAGTCCTGAATATTAATAGTATTTTAAAAACTACGGAATATAATTTTTTGAGAATCGTTATATTCATATACATTATTACTTAACTCGTGCGTCATTCTTCAACGATTAAGCGACAACATAGTTTACAACTACCCATCTTTATTTATTATAATAATAAAGGCGAATAAAAGCATAACCCAACGTCTTCCGGGCACTATTCTATGGTGCAATACGTCGTTGCCAATGAAACGTGCTACACAGAGAAAAAATTGTAAGGAAGTGTTACAGATTGATTTG
Organism: Polydrusus cervinus; assembly: GCA_935413205.1. Taxonomy (NCBI): domain Eukaryota; kingdom Metazoa; phylum Arthropoda; class Insecta; order Coleoptera; family Curculionidae; genus Polydrusus; species Polydrusus cervinus. The sequence goes on from OW284517.1 coordinate 13,996,337, forward strand.
ACTATTTAATTTTATTATTTTTTGAAGTCCATTGACTTCCGACGTCAACGTTTTTTTGATTGACATTTTAACTTATAATTTTTTTACACTCTTGTGCCATAAAATAGTACATTATGATATTAGGAGAATAGGAGTTAGGTACTTTATGTGCTGAGCGTGGAAAGCTTGTCTGACGAACGTCACGTCATTTGTAACTTATTTCACTGTATATTCCTTTTTTGGTATCGTTATCATGGATACGTACTTATTTGGCATCTATCAAAACAAAAATTTCAATATAATGTATTTATACTCCTATATAAGTACTTATACTCCTTGTCATATAAATGAAATTTAATGTCATTGAGATACGACACATAAGTTATCACTTATATGACGTTTGAAGAAAAATGTATTTATTCGTAAAAATAGTTCTTTTAGGAGCTTTTATGATCGTTCTTGTGTTTTTGGTACGTTGCTTAGGATTTGTATTTTAAATGAAGATATGCTAAAAAATTAAATTCATGCATATTTTATTAATACAAAAATTGTACAAAGGGCTTTTTAACGATCTATTAAATGTATGGATGACATTGGTTTGGTACTAGACATAAATATTTGAATCAAATTTTAAGCAACTTTTTGGAACCCTTCGGGATTTTGATCATCTCTGTATAATAAACTCTACGCACTTTGCACTAGTGCACGAAAATGATTAGCTTTTACATGATAAGAGTTATCAATTCATAATGGGGGTGATGTAACATTTAACAACAAAAGTATCAATGCCTTAATTACTAAATAAATAGCATCTATAAATGCAACTTCCTTAAAATATGGTGTTGTAATTAAGAGCCTTCCTGCATTGTCTAATTGAAAATTTATTACTAAAATGTAATTAATTGGTTCACAAGAACTTCTAGTTTAATGACACCTTATTTTATGTTCACAAAAAAAAATTAAAAACGAATTTTAAATAAAATAGTGGAATTTAATGTCCGTTAAAATATATAGAAAGAAACTTAGCGGCAAGCGGACAGAGTAGTGCCTCTATCTTTTGCATTAAAGTATGTAGGGACGCCAAAGGTAATGGGTTACCTGGGGCACAGGTAGACAATGACAGGCTGTTTCGTCCATATTGGGACTCATCAGAATGTCATAACATGTAAGCAATGTAATGGAAGTTGCTGGTCTCTATAAAAAACTTAATATCTTAATAAAATGAGAAAAAATTATAAGGAAGAGTTGCAGATGATTTGACTATTTAATTTTATTATTTTCTGAAGTTTGTTCATAGACTTCCGATGTAATTAGTTTTTTTATTGTCAACTTTAATTTTTTTTTACATTTTTCTCCCTTGATAATTTTTTATTTATACTCATAAAATTAGTTCTTTTTTGAACTTTTCCTATCGTTCTCTTGCGTTTCCGGTAACTAGTTTATGATACGTATTTATTTATTGTGAAAAGTTCTGACTTTTACTACTAAGTCGCGATAAAAATTACGGCACGGGCTAAAGTCCCCTAAATGAAGATATGCTAAAAAATCAAATATTCATGCATACTTTATTGATAAAAATAATGTGCAAATTGCTTTTCAACGATCTATTAATTGTATGGATATCGTTGGTTTTGTACTAGACTTAAAATTTTGATTTAAAACTTTAAACAACTTTTGGAATCCCGTACACATTAGGCACATACATCTATTATAATATTTATGAAATTAGATTTTATTTTGATCTAATTTCTTTGATTTGATTTATATGATTTTAATGACGTATAAGTTATGACGCACGGGTAATCATTCACTGAGAATACTGTAACTTTGTTTGGAAATATTAGATTTTTAAATTTTTAATATACTAATTAAATTTAAATGTTCACGTTTGCAATATGTAAATAAATTTTATATTTTTGTATTTTAATGATAACGTTTTTTCCAGGAATAGCTTTTCTACTATCCATGGGACTAATGACAGTAATGTGGGGACTGACAACTTTAATTTACACACCTTTGCAGATGCTTCTGGATCTAAGATTGGAAATGACCCCGGGTGAGTAACAGGATATACTCTATACAAGGTCGAGACTTTTTTAACACGTCTAATAAAAAGGCCAGGTATTGCCCTCAACTGACTTATAAAAAAATTCACCACATTTTAATTTTGGTTGTATGGTACTATTGGGTAATAAGGCCGGGTTCTTTCAAAACCCAAACAAATTATTAAAATTGAATTCCAAGTGCTATCTGTGGCTGAGAGACTCTAACTAGGATGTATAAGCACATGCACATTATATTGCTGGACAGTTGTGATCACGTCTTTTCAAGTTTGGTGAAATATTAGTTCCCCGAATATAACAAATACTGTTGAAAAGTAGGTAATATTTATGTTGTAATAATTATATTGTGTGCAGATTTGCATGCATGGGTTTTGGGGCGTTATGAGCTAAAGATATGACATGTTATAAAGGAATTTTCTTTAATTAGTTTAAAAAAATAACCTTAAGAAGCTAAAATATACCGGGCATCTAATAAGGCCACGGCCTTATTACCTGCATTAGTAATAATCTACCATATATATGTCAGGTATTAAGGCCGGTCACAAAATTAATATTTTTTTATTATTTGCACATATGGGGAAAAAAATCGCGGCATTAGAGCAAATTGGACTGACGAAATGATGGAGGAAACTCTAAAACTATTAAGAGGTAATTCTTAAGAATCGGCGGAACGGCGTTCTGGCATCCCCCAACTGACACTTAGAAACCATCTCCAAACTGGCTCAACAAAGCGAAAACTGGGAGCAAAACCTATTTTGAGCGTTCAACAGGAAAAAGACTTGGAGGAAAAGATTATAAGTTTTGCCCAGAAAGGACTCCCACTCACTTCAAAAGTTTTACATCTTAATCTTTTCAAATTCTGTGGGGAACTTGGCGTTCCTCATAAATTTAATAGAGAACAAATTAGCTGGTAAGGGATGGTACCGATCATTCTAAAAACGGCTCCCTAATATATCGCATAGAAAAGCTCAACAAATGAATCCTGCCCCAGCTCAAAAACTTAATGCTTTTATTGTTGGGGATTATTTTAACAAATTAAAAATCTTATTAGATAGAACCAATCTGCAACATAGACCTGAAAAAATTTACAACATGGATGAAAAGGGCTGATGGGCAATAATGACTGCATGAGAGCATGTTTATCATGTAGCACATGGGTACCGTTGAAGACAAAGAAGTTTTTATTTGTTCCGAACGCATGCCTTAAACATTTGTCGCGTCCATTTTTTTCGGCCTTAATATCTGCCTGGATTTTTTATCTATGGCCTTATTGCCTGTCTAGGCTGGTAATAAGGCCATATTACAGAATGTTATATTTTTTTTTGTAAAATTTGTGTTTTTTTTATAAGTTTATATTTTTTAATCATAATAAAAAAAAGTTGTGCACTTGAAATATTTCTCGTTCAATAAATACATAAATTTTTTTGTACTAAGCCGGCCTTATTACCCAACAGTATCTTAGTGTACACAGGGTGATTCCTAAGTTGATACTTCTTTTTTGGCTGTGTATAGAAGGAATTAAAATAAACAACATTTTCAAATACCTTTTTTCAAAAAACTCAAAAATAAGGTACTCATTAATTACACTATGGATCAAATACGGTTCTGCCTAACTTGCCTGTTAAATCACATTAAGAAAACTTCTGGGTGTAGGATGCGCTCGCAAGGGAAAGCGTTTTGCGTATAATCTCGAAGCAGCAGCCGCACTTTGACGACACTTACCGTAAATTAGCACCATATCTACTAGTTCATTGTTTTTAAATTTTACCATTTTCACGTGTCACCCATTTAAAATTAACTTGCTTCAGAAAAACACACAAATAAATAACTGATCACCAACTGGTAAATTGCATCACTAATAAGACAAAAATAACACAAAGTACAGCAGGCTACGTTTTGATGACCAGGCCCGCACTTAGATTTTTTACTTCTGTATCTCGCCTATTTTTAAGTTATTTGAAAATGTTGTTTATGTTCTATACCCAGCCAAAAAAGAAGTATCAACTTAGGAATCACCCTGTAGAGGAACATAAAATAAAATGGTCATCACTGAGAAAATCAATAAATAATATAAAAACTTTATATTGGATCAAAAATTCGGAAACTTTAAAAGTTCAAAAATCCTTAATTTGTATTAAATTTTTAAAGCTTAGAAGTCCTTAAAATTTTATTTTAAATTCCAGGTCCGTATTTAAAAATTAACTTTAGGTTGGTATCTAAAAAACGAAATGTCAAATTTAAAAACTAATAACGCTACCTTGTAGAATATAAAAATCCGCTATGACAAAGTGTTTTTTCCCTGATCAAAAATGAAGACGCAAAAAATTTAAATATATCTCCAAAAGTATTCGGAATATTTACAATTATCTGTCACTAAATGTTGCCTTAATTCAACCATCTTACTATCTCTTACTGAGATTCCCTTGTACGCACACAAATTTGTATCAATGTGTATGTTATAAAGGGTAAAGAACAGTGGCAGCTCCTCCTTAAGGTCGCCTGGTCGCGTGGCCCCCCTTCCGCCTGCCAAAACAACTATAATTTTATTTCATTATGTGTAGGTATTATTTATTTAATTGAAGTGTGGAATAGATAAGTCGGCTAAGTGCCATTCCTTTACTTTTTAGTATTTTTACTTAAAAATAATCTAAATGCCAACGCGGCTATGTGCTAAACCCATTATTTAACTACGCCACCCTACTAAAATACTGCAGCTCAGGAAATGTGCCATCGAAAGTTTCCTTTAAAAGCGGCTAAGTGCCAACCGTAAACAACGTGTCTGTTTAGGCGATACGTCTGAATCAGTCATAGTATCGGTCTGTTCTTTTGGCGGGAAACATAGAAAACCCCACAAAAAATAGTGCTAACAAGCGAAAAAAAGTACAGGGCCTTTTATGAGAGAACAAAAAAAGTTTCGGGCCAGTGGAAAAGCATATAAAACTGGATCATTAAGTATACATATAGCCTTTTTATAAATGTTGCCTTATAGGCACTTAGCCTGTTCTAGTAATTAAGAACTTTAAAAATTATTTTTAAGATAATCATATAAGCTGGATTTCTATATTGTTGTCAATACTTTATTAGCGTTTATATTAAGTCACACAGACAGTTTTTTCTTACTAGTTTAAAACTAAACTTTTGGCACTTAGCCGACTTATCCATTCCACTCTTCAATTGGGAAACAATAAATAAATTTGGTAGATTTACCGATAAACCAGGAGGATTGGCAACACTGCCAACAACTTCTTACAACCTCCTTTTGCACCTAACAATAATCCGCCCTTTAATATAATGTGCTGAGTACCGAGTTGTCTGCGTCTGATCCTCTTTGACGAACCCGTAAAATCAGGGATTTTGAAAGCCCATATTTAAGTCGCCACCACCCACCCTGTAGCTAAAAACACGCTTAAATCTTATTCCCGTATCCACGATTACTGAGCGCCCTCGATAATGCATTAAAGAGAAAGTTCTTGTATCTTCCACTGGCTTGTCACATCTATTGTCTATTTCAGAAAGGTGTAGAGTAATAAAATGGGCAATTCCGTCCAGTTCGGCTCAATTTAGGTGTCGGCCATTATCGGCGTAGGTAAATTTTGTGCATTAAATTATTTACGATAACTAACCAATGAAAAAAAAAGAAAATAATTTGATAAAGAAGGAACTATTAGCTATAGAAAATTTACACAAACATCGTTTTATAAAATATGCTGTGGAAGATTATAGCTGAAAAACATAGTTAAATGAAATCATACACCTAAAGCGCTTGTTTGTACCAAACAAATTAGTTATTATGATAATTTGTGTAACAACACATTAATTTTCTTGTCTTGTTTGAGATGAATATACAAGACTAAATAAAAATTAAAGACTTGGGTAGACCGGTCCCCGATTTAGAGTTGACACAAATAAGTGAAGGGAAACCAGAAAACAGAACTTTTAAAGGCGATTTCTCTAAAAGTACCTACTTAAGCAATAAATACTGTCATGGAAAAGTTTATTTTCTTAAAAGATCGTAGGGCTAATATTAATTTAGAAAGTGTCATTCGTTGGTACGTTATAACATAAATGTGTTGTTTACTTTTATGAATTAATAAACACAAACTCTGTTCGTTTTGCTAGGCAATTCTCATTCAAAATCTTCTAAAAATGTAAGCTACTTAATTGTTTCTGTTATGGGCAAGTAACAAAAATGTAACAATATAATTTTATATCTCTTATATTTGTATGCATTTAAGACTTTGCCCCAAAAATAAAAATATCTTCGCATGCACTTAGTTTTGCGTATCCTAGATAATTCATACTTAATGTCCATGAGCCGCTACTGGAATAGAGAGTCACAGTCATAGTGAGTGCCCCCCCTTACGAGCCTAGGAGCTCGGGTCTAAAAGTCTAATTGCAACCTAATTTTTCGTCTTACGCTTGTAAATTTTTTTCTGGACTTAGATTACAAAGGTCTTATAGGAAACGTTTAGTTTTTAAACTTTTTCTTCTAAAAGTCCTGTCTTATATAGAGATTAAGGTTTCAGACGCATATCGTTTTAGTTATTGATTTATGATACAATTTTATAAGAAAACGAGTAAAAAGAATAATTTTTTATAGTATTTTTCTATTATATACTTGTCTCTTCCGTTTTCCCTTTTTTAGAGCTATTTTAAATCAACAAAAATATAACCCAATGCAATCAAATATTTTTATAATAAAAACAGAAAACAATTACCTAGGTATTTATTTTTAAAGAGAAAAATTAAAGTAAAAGTTTTAATTGAAACATTTTCTATGGAAGAAGTGTGATAATTTATAATAAAAAAAAAATAGTGCGGGAAGAAACGAGAATGCTTTATTATGAATATACAAAACGGAACTTAAAAACGAGTATTTCAAAACCTACGCATTTACACCAAAAACTGCTCTTAGATCTACGTTGCTAAAATACATGATTTCTGAAAAAATTATCAATTTTGGCGTGATGAGCGATGTTTACTTTATTTTTAATCATGAAAACCCGAGCCCGAAAAACGTTTGGCAAGGGCCTGTCGACATATTAAGCACCGGTTCCCGCAGATCACCGAAGTTAAGCTGTGTCGAGCGCGGTTAGTACTTGGGCGGGTGACCACTTGGGAACACGGCGTGCTCTTGCCTCAGGGAAGAGTGTAAAATGAATCGACACCTAGTCATCCTATTCACGCCGGACAGGCCGAATGAGATCGGATATCTCGTAGGATGAAGGTGCCGTTTCACACTCCCCAGTCGGTAGACCACATTTATTGTGGTCGATGACCGGTTCAAGATGGCCTCCGTAGTCGGCGAACCGTAAAAAAAAAAAAAAAAGAAAAAAAAAGAAAAACGCTTATTAGAGTCATACATACGTCTAATTCGTCGTAAATTTTGGATTGACACAATATTCATATTTTTCACATATTATATAAAAAATGTTTTTTTTTAATAATGACGCAGATAGAAATATCAAAAAAAAAGTAAAAAAAAAAATATTTACAAAACAAATTTAATCCAACCATGCAGACGGGGAGAGGGGAGAGGTAATAATTTAATTTTCGAAATTTTATAGTAGTTAGGTGGTTGGTTGGTTTAAGGCGGGGGTCGGGCGTTCGGCCCAAGCTTCTTGCACTGCAGCCTGGTGGCTTATTGTGCTCCCCTATCTTGCTAGTGTCGAGAATTGAAAATCCTCTTCTTTTTATTTTTATTATTATTATTATTATTATTATTATTATTATTATTATTATTATTATTATTATTCCTCAAAAGAAAAACGGATTAAAAATGCTAAACAAATATTTTAAAGCAGTAGACAGGAAGGTGAAAATTCTGTCGACGATCGCCTGCCCGATTAATACTAATTAGCTGCATCTTTTCTATCGGTGGGCGTTAACCTTTTAAAATAAGGTGGTTTTCAAGATTAAGGGCAAAAAACAGGCGTCTCTAGACGTTCTCGCGCAACGCTAACTGAAAGAATTAAATGCTTTTCTTTAACAAATTTGACGTTAAAAGCTTTGGGCTATAAAATTTTATTACAAAAAGCACTCTACAGCGTCGCGTTCCAAGATGGCTGCTCGACCGTTACCCAGAAGGTTCTGCGGGAACCCAATAGAATACATTACCGATGATTTTTGTACACTCCCGCAATGACCAAGAGGGTGGACCTTGACCACTACTCTATTTGCAAAAATCTATAAAAAAACGCTCCAATTGCTAAAAACTTAGTTCCTGAAGTTCCCAGTAAGTTGTCAGCTCGAAGTTCTCGGTTCTCTGGCCAGTCCGAAATGGTCGTTCGGTCCAGTCTCCAGGACTACTATCCCCGAAATTAAGTACGCGAGTCGGTGAAAAAGTATCTAAATTCTAATCAAAGTAAAGTTTTTAAATTCTGAATTATTTACCGTCAGAAATACAGTACCCTCATAGTGAAAGGTAGTGCTCAGCGAATACCAGTGAAAATTGTTTTTACTCTAAAGCCCGAACAATGGAAAAGATGCGGACAATTTTAGTTGTACTATGTAAGTTTCTAACCTGTAGAACATTTACCCTCTGTAATCAAGTGTAAAATTAGGACAGACGATATACGCGAAAAGTTTCTCCATATTATAAAATTTAAATATGCTTAAAATATGTACGCAGTACATACTGATGAAGCTATGAAAAGTTGTATTCGTAAAAGGGATTAGGCTATGTATTATTTATTTGTTATAATTTATATGTGTAAGACGCGAGTTAACCCAACGGGGTACAAGACCTTTTAGATATAAAAGAACAATAGTGGACATTAATTTAACGTAGGCAACGCGCCAGTGAGAAAAGGACATTACGCAGTACACGTATAGACATTTAAAAGACATGAAAATTTAAACTTTGTATTAATATGAAATTCAATGAACTTCACCGGTTGAATTATATAACTAGTGATTATGATATAGTAACAATCAACGTATTTATGAATGATCCGTGGGTTATTATTTTCTTCGGCCATACAGCAGATTAAGAATACAATTCTCAGGCAACCCAAAATCGAACCCTCACTTCTATCTGTCGCAGCCACTTCGCTCTCTTTCAATTAAAATCTAAGACAACAATCCAGACTTAGAACACCTGAAAACACGTCTGTGAATATGCAAAAAAAAAAATCTTTAATAACCAGTGGCGGCGCGACACTAGAAAAGGTTTGTTCCTTTTATAAGGTCCATCAAATTCCTACCAAGTTTGTCATGTGGAAGGTTATCCCCACATTGGATATCTCCGAAGATTTTGAGTCTTCCTCGGGTCAGTGCTTCGCAGTTATATATGATATGTGAGGCGGTTTCGTCCTCGTCGCCGCAAAGCCTGCAATTAATGGGACCATTGTAAATTCTTACTCGGCGTAGGTGTTTTCTTAAGCAGTGGCCTGTTAGTAGGCCGACCACTTGTTTTAGCTGGGTGCGCGTTAGAGGCATCATTCCAGTTGATAACTTTTTGGAGGGTTTCCCATCGGGATAAGTGTTGTTGTTGTGCCCACCTGTCTGATGTTGCTCTGGTTGCCTGTTTTGATATGCCGATAAGGCGGGTACAGGGCCCCTGAGTTTTTGAGATGATCCGGCTCTAGCCCGTTCATCGGCCTTTTCGTTGCCTGCTATCCCCGAGTGGCCAGGAAACCATAGGAGTTCTACCTTGTTGTTCCTTGCGGCCAGGTCTTTCAGGTCGTTTAGGCACTCCAGTGTGATCCTCGATTTGAGTCGATTGGAGTTCAGGGCCTTGAGGGCAGCTTGGCTGTCTGACAGAATGTATATCTTTTGGTCGTGGTTGCCCTTTTCGATATTTTTCTGTATACATACTTGTATATCACGTATTTCTGCTTGGTATACTGTGGCGTAGTTTTCCAGGGGCCTTATTCTCCAGTTATAAGAGAGCGATCGATCTCTTCCCCAAATCGGTTACAAAAGAATAATAGGTCGTGGCTATCGTTATACGTAGCGTTGCCAGTTGTTTTATAGTCTAGCATTTTGTAAATAAAAAAAAAGAAATGACGACGAAAGATTTTCCGATTTTCATGTGTGTTATCTTTTTTGTGATACCCATCAATGCCGCACCAAGAAATTTCTTCTGGAAGGGATTTATTCTAATACATTCACAACAAACCCAACTTCACGTCGAGGAAAAGTGACTTCTAAAAAAAAGTTTTTCAGTTCCACCAAGTCTTTACCGATCAAATGACGGATTTATTTAAAAATAAGTATATACATATATTTCATTTTTATTATACTTACATCTGTATTTTTTACTTTAAACACACCCTAGACAGAAAAAATAATAACAACATAAAATATAGACTTGTTCAACAATGCTGTCGTATGTCGTAAAATTAAACCACAATGGTCCATTCCACATCCTGTAATGTAGTAATTATAAAAGGGCGAGGGGGGGGGGGGGTTGTTCGCATTTCGTCCACATCAGTTGACTCAGGGCTTTTTAGTCGTCAAGTTCCCTGCTATCAAATTGGTCTTGTTTTCTTGTTGTATCGACCATAAAAGATCCAACGAATAGGAAGGAAATAAATTTTCGACACCTGCAGTACCTCCTGTACTGGTGCAAGACGAATGTTACTTCGGGAGGTCGCCTGGTATCCCGAAGTCTCTGTTTGAGATGCTGATTGGTGCAGGCTCAACATCATCCACCCCCTCAGCACGGCTCGCATAACACTTTGGGGTTAGGCCTGCGTGTTAATATGTGTGTAGGTGAGTGTGAGAAATGGTGTGTGTGTGTGTATGCACCACTGTGCGTTTAGTATTCTTTGTCTGGCTTCTAACCTCAGAGACCTGTTCGGCATGGGAGACCCTGCCGGTAGTGGCCTACCGCAGACATAGCTCTCTGAGTCAAGGAAGCTCACAAGCTCACAAACCGGGAATACCGTCGGGGGGTAGTTAGGTGAATGTTAAACGAACTTTGAGCGTGGCCCCGAAAATTTTTCGCCTCAGGCGCTTTTCCGCATTCTTCGCTAGGTACAATATCGTGAAATACATGTAGTCTCAACTATCCCTTTCTGCAAAAAAAAATGTCCTACTTACGCCCACTGAGCCCCCCCCCCCCCCCCCCAGCATATTTTCTGGCTACGCCATTGTCACACTATCCTTGCCCAGAAATTTGGACGGGATGTACAAAAAGTAGGATTACTTCTGGTTTGCTTACCACTATGCGTTAATACGAAAATAAGAGAGTATTTTTCAGATAATAATAATAATACACGAAATAAATGAAGCTTTGATAAGTTGGTAGTAATTTTAAATTAATAAATATTGAGTTACATAAGAAGAAAATGTATATGGGATGTAACTGACCAAATGACCTTATAGAAGATAAAAATAAACGAATTTTCCTTATTAGAGGGTTTGTGTTAGTGCCTCCTGACCTTATAAAACTACTTATCGACTTAACTGAAGGCATTTGTTTTTTAGGTTTACCACCATATGATTGGTGGGTTGATCCGCCAGACGAGGTTCTCCTAAAGGCGTACATTTTTAACATTACAAACCCAGAGAGATATATGAACGGTACTGACAAGAAAATGATATTAAAAGAAATAGGACCGATTGTATATAGGTAAGATAGAATAGTATAGAACACAACTTTTTATTTTTGTGGGAACAATTACAATGGAAAAAATTGAACAGTATTTATAATATATAAAAAAATTATTATATTTTGGTAAATACCTTATTTTAATGCTGATAACAATTCCAATAAGTTTTTAATTTTTTATTTGTTAAGAGTGATTAATAATAAAAATATATTTTGACGGCATGTCGTTTTAACATAAGTAAGATACACTTCTATCTTTCTCTCTCTCGACGCTCCGCCCACCCACTAAGCCACTATCATAATTTGGCATTGATTTCATGTCAAAATTCTTAATTTTCATCAAGTGCAGGTAGTACCACCCGGGTTTGGGTCAATTTATGGGATTTGCCTATTGTGATCCATTCACAAACACTGAAAATGGTGTGACAAAGGCGTGCATTATGTACATAGTATTAGGTACGCTTATATTTTATTAAACCTTATAAAAAATACGAAATATAAAAAATACATTATACAGAAATTAAACTATAAAAAATCATAATATTCTTCGTCATTTGAGGAGCTGTCATCTCCTCTTGACGTTATAATTAACAGGTCGACGGTCCGATCGATCAGGTGGTCAAGATCCCACATTTTCTCCTCTTCTTTAATGACATGACTGATTTTCGCCAGTTCTCTGGTGTCACTTCCTGAATGGCTTGATCAAACAGTAGTTTAAAGTCTTTCATTTTAAATGCCGTGTTGTGTCTGTGTCTTGCTACAAATCCATTTACTTGCGCCTATATAAGTTCTATAGGATTTAGTTCGCAATGATATTACATAGTTACACTATGTTTTTTTAGCGGCATATTTCATAAAACGATGTTTGTGTAAATTTGCTATAGCTAATAGGTTCTTCTGTATCAAATTATCTTCTTTTTTTTCTTTAGTTAGTTATCATAAATAATTTAATTCACAAAATGTACGTGCGCCTATGGCCGACATCGAAATTGAGCCGAACTGGACGGAATTTCCCATTTTTTTACTCTACACCTTTCTGAAATGGACTATACTAGGGCGAAACTTTTTTCTAATTTAAACATCTCTACATCTTTTATGGTTTACGAGATCCCTGTAGAGTGCATCCTTATCTGGGATACCCTGTATAGTAATAATTTCTCATGGAGTTGCTAACCTCGGAGAAGAACTTAGAAATATTGTGTGAGGTTGTGTGTGTAATTAAGTTTTATGGCTCTGGTTGAAACCAAATGCAGCATCTCTCTTTGTTCTATTTTTAAGTTACTTTTACTGAGATAGTGGTTTTTACAATATCTTTACTTCACCTATTTTCAGTAATTCTTGATAATACCTATAACTAAAATAAAATTAGAATTTTTCGTATTTTTCCTGCACACCGCTATTAGGTCCATATTTAGATAAAACCATAAAGTAAAAAATTCTTAATCAAAAGCCATATATGAGGAATGCGTTTTTACATTTACCTTAACTCGTAATAATAATATTCATTTTAATATATATTTTTAGGGAAAAATTAAGTCATACGAATGTGCGACACAACGACAATGGAACCTTAACTTATACTTCTGGTAAGGAGGCTATTCTATTACCAGAAATGAATACCATTAACCTTAATGATACCATATATGCTCCCAATTTAGGTGTTTTGGTAAGTATTGTTCATAGGTCGGATTCAGAATTTTTTTTCGCTCCAACTAATCACTATTTAGCGTTAAGGCCCAATTTTATTAACTCCTTTTAAACCTAAGTTTAAGTCTAGGTTTAAACTGAAGAGTATCGTATGGTCGATTTATAATGTGGGATTGACAGCATAGTTTAATTTAAGAGTAATCAACCGGGTCAATCAAAAATCAAAATCAACTTGTTATGTTACAGTATATTAAGTATCACTTAATCACTTTTAACTCGAAATAACTAGAATTACCAAATTTGACATTTCTTTGACTTAAACTGGATTTCGGTTTAATTCGACTTTATAAAATTGGGCAAAAGAACATCACGGCCTTCAATTCGTTTATTGTCTTAGCCTTTATAGAGACTAGATTGAAGAGATCAAATTATTTTTAATGTTTACTTCTAGAATATTGGCCAACATTCTTTCTCGTTATTTCTAATTTTTCTAAAACCATGAAAAAAAATTATGCGAAAATTTGTTTATTTTAGGAGCAATTAGGGTTAAACCAAAATTAATTTTAAACAATATTTTTAGGATATTTTTTAAGTACTTAAAAAAGTCTTGTTTTTTCTATGATAAAAATGAATTTAAATACAAAATTTAGTCTCTATACGGGAGAAAACAAAAAATAAATATTTTTTTCGCTTTTCGAATAGAGAGAGAGAGAGAGAGAGAGACTGTGGCTTCGTATTCGGATATAACTAAATTTTAAACAACTCTTATAAATAAAAATTGTATCTAAAATGAAAAATAAGAATATTTCACATAACACCTCAAATATATGGGTAACTGCCATGCTTCATTGTGTTGTAAAGTGAACGGCTTTGCACATAGCGCCATACATCGGGTAGTCTTCTAACCCACGTTAAAATATTAATACATATTTATGGAAACTACTTTTGGCTCTAGTGGTGCCACCTTTTAATAAGCATTAGAAACTCCAGTAACGTATTACAATAATTCGAATTGAATTTAAATAATTTATATTTTCATTGAAAAGTGAAAACGATTTTGTTTCTTTATTTGAATAATAGGAATAATAAAATTCGTTTATAACACTTGTCAAAGAAAAAGTTACAAAGAAATGTAGGTAAATCAAACAATTGAGTAAGTAGGAATAAATAGGTTTATTTGCTATAATAAAACAACTACAATATTGAAATAAATTTTAAAAATATATCCATTTTTTATCTTAATTTTAATTTTCGTCTGTTGTTCCATTTTTTTAAAGCATTCAGTTTACCAGGATCAATTAAATTAGGACAATTTCTTATAAATGTGTCCAATTTTAAATCTTTAAATTTCATACTATCTAGAACTTTAATAACCATTCTCCAATATTCGTCATGTCCACTGATTCAGCTACCCCACCCTTTAAAGGTCTTGTCGATGGACCAATTTTTGAATTCATATTAGGCTATCAAATAATATATAAGAAATAAATAGGAATTCAGAGTAGTCCACCGCTTCAGGTCCCAAATTGGTCTTGTCTGACGCACCTGAAAGCAAAATAGGGAAATATAAAAGTAGGGTTGCCACCTCTCTAGGTGTGGCAGATTTGAGGTATCTAATCTAGGAAGATTTTCATATTTGAGATATATTTTTAATAGGTTTTAGTTCCAAATGTTAGTGATAAATATGATTGAATTCGATTATTGTGACGTCTGTCCTTACAGGTGATTTCATCAACAGATACCACTACGCTACTTTTTGACTTTATTTAGTAGATAATTATAAGTATCACCTAAAGCAATGCGTGATGGTATAAAAGATCTTTTTTTTTTAGTTAATACCAGCACACTTCCATGATTCCTCAATGATTGTGAAAATGGGAGTCAATATGCTTTTGAGGTCATTTAATGCACAGCCAATAGTGAAAACTACCATTCAAAATTACCTATGGAATATGTCCGACCCCATTTTAGTTCCTGCGAAGAAGATTGCGCCATCTTTGGTTCCATTATTAAATACTGGAATTTTAAATATAGTAAGCATTTTACAGCCCTAGCGCAGTTGCAATTTTTTAAGTGTCCAATATAAATATGTTCTCAGACATTTAGCCAAGAGTTTCATCTAGTGGAGTAGCCAGAAATTATGTTAGGGGGGGGCTCATATTTTCTGACCAGGTTTTTTAGGGTTCAGGTTTTCCAGTTAAAAATATAATCATTTTAATATGTTAACACTAATAATATAATAATAGTGGGTGTCTGTTTAAAGGTTGGAGACAATAACGTTTCTTGAACGGCAGTAGAGTTTTGGACTTGCATTCTCTTTATTTGTTTTGAATCATTACGTTTCAACTGGTCAGCATCTCCAATCTTCTTCATATATACTAAAATATATATACTTCATATATACTAAATAAGTATATTATATACAGCTCTATTTATACTAGGTAGGTGCAGTGCACATTTCATCTACAAAATTAACATTCACATTGGCTAAAGGTTTAAACTTCACTATTACTCCAAAAGAGATACCAATATTATTAGCGCCGTCGACTCAACTACCATAGAAGAAACACAAGCGGAAGAATTTAGATGGAAGATTAGAAATATTCTAGAAAAATCAAGGTTTTCAAAACGAAATATTGATAAGGAAGAAACAATCGTTCTTACATCCAAGTATCAAGATTCTATCAACCGACAGAGGAAACGCAACTGTCATCATGGATGTTCAGACATACGACCAAAAAGTCGAGAAAGTCGTGCAAAAAGGAAACTACACTCTCATTTACAAGGATCCGATCGGTCCAATCGAGGGAAGAGGCTACCGAACCCATAAGAAATTTGAACAATACATACCAGAAAGGACGCGGAGACGCCTGACACTACACCACAGTAAACCACCACACCTCTATGGCCTGCCAAAAATACATAAACATAACATGCCTTTAAGACCAATTACAAGCTAGGTAAATTTTTATTGCTCCTACTCTAACCAGTACAAGGAAACAGCACATCATTTGTAAAGAATTCACAATACTTCGCACTAATAATAGGAGAAAAGGAAGTACAACCAGAGGAGACCAACCTCTCAGGTTTGATGTCGAAAGTCTTTACACCAACGTCCCTATAAAAGACGCACTTAAGGTTATGAGGAGCAGACTTGATGAAGACCAGACTCTACAAGTAAGAACACCGTTACCTATAAATGCCATCATTGAACTATTGGAATGCTGCCTTAACAATTCTTATTTCCAAGAAAAAGAAATATTCTTGAGCGAAGAGGACGGACTACCAATGGGCTCATCTCTCTCGCCCATAATCGCCAACATTTACATGAAATGGTTTGAATCTGAAGCAATAAAACAAGCAAAGAAGAAACCAAAGGAAGCTGCTACCATACACCAAAATCCAGGTTGTTTTAGTAAGCCTTTATTAGATATGAGAGACGTCTGGAAACCTTTGTTAAGTAAATGTTATCTTAGAATATGACCACGTAAGAGTTAAACGAATGAGTCATCGGGGATGAGTATGACTCATCCAGTTATGCGTCATAGCTAGTATAAATAGAACACGTAAGAGTTATACGCATGACTACGCCCCCTAGTCATGCGTCACTGCACCTAATAAATATACTGTATAGTTACCATACTTATTTGGTATTCACCTGAAGACGACTGGAGATGCTTGCCAGTTGAAACCTAGTAATTCAATACAAATAAAGACAATGCAAGTCCAAAACTCTACTGCCGTTCAGGATAATAACATCGGGTTGCATAAAGATTTTTAACAATAATTAGTTAACCAGTAACTTTGACTGTGGTATAAATGACATTGACAGAAATAGTTCTCGTACAACTAAGGTGGCCCGTTAGCTTAATTCTTATTTACTCAGACAACTTTGATTTTGAGAAACTGGTCACAACTTAAAATATGTAACATAAAATAACTTCTTCATTCAAAATAACATAACAAGTTATGACCAGGTTGATTATTTTTAAATTGATCTGTGCTGTTAATCCCACATTATAAATCAACCAATGTGTATATACGAGTTATCCTTCGTTAGTCGTCATTTAACCTAGGTTTAAAAGTGGGTTTAAGAGGACTTCATAAAGTTGAGCCTTATTTTAGAACCCTGAAGACCTGTATTATCCATCTCCTAATAACTTTGCCAGTCAATGGAAACAATAGGTGTCTCAACAAAGGTTTCTTTGGAAATTATCTTGCTGATAAAGTTATTAGGAAAATAATAATACGGACCTTAGTGAATACGACTGTACAAGTTTTATCATGACTGATGATGTGTACTATTGCTGGATTGATGCGAGAAGACTCTGCTTTAATTTTAATGAAAACCTAAATTCTTAAACATTTTGTTTTATGTAGAAGTAGAAAAGTTAATAACAATATCGTAACGTTCCTTTTAGGTATATAACAGTTACCAAGACAATGTTACACTTTACATCGGCAAACAGCACGGGAACTCCAAATTTTTCACCATTGATACGTTTAATGGTGTGGAATACCTGCCTCACTTCTCGGATCCCCGAAAATGTCAACAACGATTTAGAAACGCTTCTGAAGGACTAGGCTATCCTCAACTGGTTACTAAAGACACCAATTTGACGTATTACAGGAAAGTCCTGTGCAAGTTGGCTGATATACGGTATGCAAGTAGGTATTCTCAATTTCAAACTTACTACAGTAGGTTTTTGAGTACTCTCGTATGATGGAGTCAAAGATATGTTAATTAGGGTATGTTTTAGCGGAGAAAAAATGGTAATAAGAATGTAATATTTATGTTTTTATATCTCATCAAATAGTGTCAGAAAACGAAATCGCAAAAGTTCGGTTTTGCCCAAATATCTTCTTATATCAGAATTGGGTGTTTTTTAAATTTGAAAATTAATGTTGCAGAATTTAGTAGGGAGACACTTTTTTCTAATTTAATCCAGACTCTAAAACATTATGAGGGCAGCTGTAGCGGCATTATAATCTCGGAGCAGCGTTGCAATTCCACTTACTAGCTTCATATCATAGATCATGGCTATTTGCGGCTCGATTTCAGGCATTTTCGTTTTACAAATCCCTGAATTAAAAATGTATAGTATAGTATTATGAAATAATTTTGGGTGTTATGTCAGGAGTTTCATTGCAGTCAAGCAACATGGATTTATGCAAAGTAGATCAACAGTTAGTAATTTAACTCTTTTAACTCAGTTTGTTGCAACTGAGATTTATAAGCAGGGAGAAGTGGATGTGATTTACACAGACTTCTCAAAGACCTTCAATCGAATCGATCAGAAGGAAACTACAGGTATATGGCTTTAGTTTGGATGCTATTGCCTTTCCTAAGGAGTATCCAACAGATCGGCAGCAATTTGTTTCATACAAGGGATTTACCTCTCATATATACACTGTTTCTTCTAGAGTTCGCCGGGGTTCTAATCTGGGCCCAATATTTATTCTAATTTTTATAAATGAATTGGCACGTATTCTTATAGAAAATAAACTTTTTTTTGCTGACGATTTAAAAATGTTTAGGTCAATATCAAACATAAACGACTGTTATTTACTTCAGAATGATTTGGACGGGCTGGGGGTGTAGTGTGATAGTAATCGATGGAGTCTGAATGTAAACAAGTGCAAAGTAGTAACATATTCACGAAAAAGAAAACACGATCGACTTCGATTACACTATTTCTGCGCCGATACTTAATCGCTGGATTATTGCCGGGGATCTGGGTGTATATTTTGATTCGGAACTAACTTTTAATTTGCATATATCAGATATTGTATCTAAAGTCAGTAGGACACTTGGTTTTATCGTGCGGAACTGCAGGTGTTTTACTAACACAGATGCCATAAAAAAGCTGAATTTTGCATTTGTTCCTTCAAAGCTGGAGTATGCTTTTGAAGTTTGGAGCCCTTACTATGAAATTCATAAAGGCAGTGTTGAAAAAGTACAGCGTAACTGAAAGAGGTATTGCATATGACACTACATACTTGATTATTATTATTAATTTTTGTTCTCTGGAACTGCCAAGAAATGTATCATCGATAATTCTATTATACAAAATCCTATACATGGTAGAATTGATTGTCCTGACCTACTTGCACAAATTAATATTTTAGTACCCAGATTAAACTCAAGGAATAGCACAACATTTTATTTTCGTCGAGCTAATACTAATATATATTTTAATTCTCCAATTTATTTAATGTGTACTAATTTTAATAGAATATCGCATATCTGTGATATATTTGTGTGTACTATTAGTGAACAAGGAAAGATCCAATATATCTAAAATATCTTCCTATCTATTGTTAATTGTTATATTATTGTTATTGATCATAAATAATTTGATTAGTTATACTGTATCTTTGTTTGCAATAAGCTCTTTGTTTGTATTTTCTCACTCACCGCCTTATAAATGGTTTCTGTTGGGCTGTAATTCTAAGAAATAAATAAATCCAATTTTTATGAAAGGTAATTTTTCGTTCATCGATTAAAAGGAATCTTTATTTTTTTTACAGAAGACCAGAGCAAATATGGTATTAACGCATATCGATTTGACTTTGTATCATGGGCTTACAATAGGACAGGATGGGAGGGCAACAAAGATTGCTATGTTGGATCGCCCCCTCTGCCCAATGGATTATCAGATATTTCGGCGTGTTATTGGGGTAAATAAACTATTTTTATCATACGTTTATTTGGGTCATATTTTCGTTAAAAAGATAATAGATTTTAATTTAAAGAAGTAGTCCATACTTGAAGTGTAGTGGTAAGTTAAATGGGGAGAAAGAATACTCAATGTCAACATTCACTAAGATATATTCAGTAAGAAATTTTAGTTAGTTCTACATGTTTCAGGAGAAGTGTACTTATAATGTATAGGAAATTGTGAGTGACACCCTCATAGAGCTTTTGAGGAAGTTAGATAATTGGAGAAAATAATGCTTACATAAAAGTAGCAAAGAAAAATATACTATGAGGTTCTGAAGATAAATATGGGAGTTAAATGGTATTTTAGGGTGAAAAACTGAGAAACGTTATGTAAGAATGATATAGAAAAAGAACTGTAACTTAAGTGGTGGGTTTTTATATTGTTGAACAAATTGTAGTTAAAAGGAAAGATGAAAAACTATGTGTGTTGGCAAGACAGATGCACCATTGTTGTCGTAACAGTATGAACTGTAATTTTCGAAGACATCTTAGGATATGACCACCTTGAGTGACATGGGCAGTTTTTAAGGGGGCACATACAATGTGGAAACTAGTAGAAGAAACTTAAGAAAACGTAGTATTTTGGGGAACCGAAGGTTTTATAGTGATTTCATTGTGAAATTTAGTTTTAAGAACAGTAGTGGAATGTCTGAAAAAGAGAAAAACGGGGTTTTTAGTTATTATATTGTGATAGAATTTTATTTGTTTTTCACGTGGTATTAAAATATTAAAAGTGAATTTTTTTTCCACCACGCGAAAAACGAATAAAATTTATCACAATATAATAACTAAAAACCCCGTTTTTCTCTTTTTCAGACATTCCACTACTTTTCTTAAAAGTAAATTTCACAATGAAAACACTATAAAACCTTCACTTCCCCAAAATATGTTTTCTTAAGTTTCTTCAGTAGAAGTTTCCACATTGTATGTGCCCCCTTGAAAACTGCCCATGTCACTCAAGGTGGTCATATCCTAAGATGTCTTCGAACATATCACAGTTCATACTGTTACGACAACAATGGTGCATCTGTCTTGCCAACATACCTACATAGTTTTTCATCTTTCCTTTTAACTAAAATTTGTTCAACAATATACTCAACCACTTAAGTTACAGTTCTTTTTCTATATCATTCTCACATAACGTTTCTCAGTTTTTTACCCTTAAATAAAATTTAAGTCCCATATTTATCTTCAGAACCTGGTAGTATATTTTTCTCCGCTACTTCTATGTAAGCATTATTTTCTCCAATTTTATCTAACTTCCTCAAGAGCTCTATGAGGGTGTTACTCACAACTTCCTATACTATATTACTACACTTCTCCTGAAGATGAACGTTTATACATTCGAAACATGTAGAACTAACTAAAATTTCTTACTGAATATATCTTAGTGAAGGTGGACTCTCTCTCCCCACATAATAGATTTTGTTACTTTAAAAAGTTGGGAGCTTGTCGAGGTAGTACCTACAAGTATTAATAAAGTTGACTAAACTGAGTTAATCATGAACATTTTTTTATGTATTATTATTCTAGGATTTCCTATAGTTGCAAGCTTCCCCCACTTTTTACACGGTGACGATATTATAAGGAGTCATGTTGACGGCTTAACTCCTAACGAGGAAGACCATGGGTCCTATGTATTAATAGAACCAGTAAGTATAAAAAATATTACAAGTAATAAATTTAATATTCTACTGACGTAGTCGATATTTGATGGAAATTCATTATTTTAAAATTGATAAGTAACACAACGGTTTTAATTTTCACTATATGTTTTTATTTTAAATTGCCATTACAATTGTTTTGACACACAGTGTCTTCGTCAGATGGTCTAATCTATAGGGTGGCCCATTTGTGTGACAAATTAATATACGGTCCCTATCTAATATTAAGGATATCAAAAAAAAAGCTTCTATTGACATCCAAATAGCCTCGTCGCTTTAAGCCTCGCTTAACTACCAACTATCCCGACAGTATTGAAACACTTTCCACCCAGGTATGTACGTAATGTACAGGGTGAGTCAACGATAGAGTAAAGTTCATTTTCGCCTTTATCTTAAGAATTAGATAAAAATTCGCAATACAAAAGTTTTAGAGACCATTGCGGTGCAGATTTTAAAATTATGCTGGAGTATATGGAGTGGCCCAAAAAAACGTGGCGAATATAACTTGTGTTTTTTTAATGGAACACCCTATATATTGTATTATTTTCTGATTCCCTACAAAATTCTACGCTTATTTTGTAAATGTCATATATCTAAATTTAATAGTTTCTGAGATATTGACATTAAAAAAATGGAATTTTCAGACTTTGACAGGCTGTAACATTGGAACGGTTCATCTTAGAGAAAAAAGGTTTTCACCTTCCTATCTTAGTTTTTATTCTCTAACCAAAGAAACGAACTTCATGTACCATGTTAAACCAAAAACCCTCGAAAAAAACGGTTTTAATGGTTTAATATGTTAAACCGGAAGTTGTAGCTTTTAGTTAGAGAATAAAAAATTAAGATAGGGAGGTGAAAACCCTTTTTCTCTAAGATGAAGTGTTACAATGTTACAGCCTGTCAAAGTCTGAAAATGCCATATTTTAAACATCAATATCTCAGAAACTAATAAACTTAGATATATAACATTTTATACAAAATAAGCGTAGAATTTAGTGGGGAGTTAGAAAATAATATAATATATAGGGTGTTCTATTTAAAAAACCTAAGTTATATTCGCCACGTTTTTTTGGGCCACCCGTATACTTCAATATAATTTTAAAATATGCATTTCAATGATATCTACAACTTTTGCATTTCGAATTTTTATCTAATTCTGAAGATAAAGGGGAAAATAAACTTTACTCTATCGTTGACTAAGTATTTATACGATAGGAAAATATTGAGAATACCTTCTTATTATCTATTTTTTTTTAGACTACGGGAGTACCACTTGAGGGAAAAGCAAAATCGCAAGTTAATTTGAGACTGCCCCCATTAAGGGGATTCCCTAAAGATATTCAAAGATTAGGTGGTACATTGGTGCCATTGGCTTGGTTAGAATATGTAAGTTGTAAATTTCACTTAGTAAATGTTATACTACTTTATTATCTGTTCATTTAAATACAAACATAAACACGTTTCATCTCTAACAAAAGAACAATAGTACATTGTATACCTAGAAGGAAAAGCTGAACATTCCCAGACGACCGTAAATATTCTATGTCGAGGGTAAGCCGAGACTGACAATACGGAGTCCGGGAATGTGGCTTTTTCTACGAGGTATACATACTGTTTTTCCGTAAATCGAAAATTATTAAAAGGGCATATAACTTATTACAATCAACTTGTTAAAATTTTGAAATAAATATTATTAACTGTGTTCACAAATAAAGAATGCCATTAAATATTTGTGTTTTAACTATGAAAACACAGTAATATTGAATTGTCAAGCTTAACACATTTTAGTTTACAAATAGCCGTACAGAAATAATATTTCTTTACAGTATAATAATAAATATCTCCTAACAGTTATTTTCCGTTGCCTAGCAATGACTAAGTGTAAGGAAATATTGACTTTTTCTTTCAGAAATGTTATCAAAAATGTCAATATTTCCGATCGATTTTCGGAAAAGTACTTTTTTAGTAATTTTAATGTTTATTGTAATCATCCATAACTTTAAAGCATTTTTTCATACCTTAATTATTCTGCTATGATTCGATTCAATGATGTACAGTGATGTAAAAGAAAAAGTAAAATAATAGCCGTCAAAACTAAATATTTAAAGCGAGAAATGGCACTAAGTGATATTTAGTTCATGATTAGATAGCATTAACTGCCTCGTAGGTTAACGTCTGATTTGACAACATTTTCTTAAGTTTTATATTCCAAAGCTTTAAATACTTTCTCTAGTACTTAGTATAGGAACATGCGTGTATATTTCACAATCCAGTAAGTCTTTCTTACTGCTAGACATAAATTAAGACACTTTTTGGACTGCACTTTACGGTTGTTGTTATTTTTTTTTATTTACTCTTCATTTAGCAAAAAAAAGTTGCAATACAAAAAGTGATTTTTTTTGGCATATGATATTTTTCTCTAAATTAAATTTATATAAAATTTCAGTTCAAAATATAAATATATAGGTGATTCCTAAGTTGATACTTATTTTTTAGCTATGTATAGAAGGCATTGAAATAAACAACATTTTCCAATGCCTTTTTTCAACAACATACATTCATTTATTACACTATGGATCAAATACGGTCCTGCAGAAGTTGCCCGTTGAATAACATTAAGAAAACTTCTGAGTGTAGGATGAGTCCGTAAGGGAATGCCTTCTATAATCTCGAAGTAGCAGCCGCACTTTGACGACACTTACCGTAAATTAGCACCTTATCTATTAGTTTATTGTTTTCAAATTTTACCATTTTCACGTGTTTAACACCTGTTTAAAATTAACTTGCTTCAGAAAAACACACCTCAGCATATTGCCAAATAACTGACCACCGACCCGTAAATTGCATGACTAATAAGATTAAGACAACATAAAGCATAGCAGGCTACGTTTTGATGACCATGCCCGCCCTTAGATTTTTTACTTCTGTATCTCGCCTATTTTTAGGTTTTTTAAAAAAAGGTAATTGAAAATGTTGTTTATTTTAATGCCTAAGTAAACACAGCTAAGAAAGGAGTATCAACTTAGGAATCACCCTGTAGATATGTATTGTTTGTGAGAGGTACTGTTATGCTTTAAGAGTGCCTAACGACACTAATGTCGCTATATGCAACATCTTGTTGATAGATTTCTCCATAGATCTTCATAGTCAAATCTTTCTTCCATCGGATTCTAGGTCTACTAATGAGCCATGTTATGGCTAGACGCGTCAAGGGATGGATCTGATGAACCAAAAGGGATCTTTATTCTGACTTATGCTTTTTTTTATAATTTTTTTTTTCTTACAGCACCAAGTGGGCATTCCATGGTACATGCAAACCTTGATCTACACTGCCGCAGTGATAATGCCCATAACACAACTGCCATTTTCCCTTTTGTGCCTCAGCGTAGGGTTTGTCTGTGCATTTTTCGCCTACCTAGATTTAACACGAAAACAGTATGGTTCAAAGGAAAATTTACTGAAGGATACTAAACTTATTGGCATAGAAAGTGAAGCATTTTTGAAAGATAGTAATTTTTGAAACTTCTATTTTGTTTCGAAGTACTTTGAAATAAATCAGGAGGTACCTATTTAAATAATATTTATTTCTGTAATGGGCTCTTTCAATATAATCGAATTTATCATGTTCAGCATTAACATCCTGAACTAGAATCAATTGAAAACATATACAGGGTGCTACAAGTTCGTGTGCATACAAGGGGATCTAGAAAACGGTAAGAGATACGAAGATGGTTAAATTGAGGCAAAGTTGCGTATTTTGGGGCTTAATCATTTGGTGAAAGAAAATTTTAAATATTCCGAATACCTTCGTAAATATCCGAAAAATAACCGAAATTTCTAGTTTTGGTTTTTAATTTTTTGCGCCTTAATTTTTGATTTGGGACAAAAACAAAATACACTTTCTTATAGCCGTTCTTTATGTTCTATAATATTTCATTATTAGTTTTCAAATTCAACGTTTCGTTCTTTTTAGATACCAACCTCTAGTCAATTTTCTTAAATACGGACCTGGAAGTTTAAAAACGGTTTAAGGGACTTTTCAGATTTAGAAATTTAATACAATTTAAAGGGTTTTTAAAATTTTAACGTTTTGTTATCGAATAACCCATCATTATTATTTAAAATTATCCTTTCTTTACTATTAGGTACGGACCTAGCAATTATTTTTAAGATTACTTAAATATTAATATTACATTACAAAAAGTCATGGTGTTTTGGCCGTTTGTAATTTCAATAAGATTTACCATAACACTACTCCAGAAAGTAAGGGAAGTTTTAAGGCATGAGAAGTAATTCTATTTTTTATTAGTATTTTATTTATTTTAATAATATAAAATATATCTTAAGTAATTTGGTTTTTGCCAGAGACCTAGACTAAAATACTGTAAAACAGAAAAAATTATTGCCCCCAAGCGGAAAAAAAGGAGTGTTAGTCTAGTTATGTTACTGTAATGCTCTTATGTTTCCATTTTTTTACTGTTTATGCTGATGTTGCCAGTTTCAGGTGAAATATGAAACAAAAATAAACAGACAGGAACATATTTAAAACCGAGACTTAAGCTCTTTTTTCTTACAATATATCAAATATCAGGCCTCTTTGAGTAAAAATGGACGTATTTTTAAAATCACAATTTTTTTTTTTTGGTTTGGCTCTAAATTTTCAAGACCGTAATGATATAAAAAGATAACATGAAAAATTCTGTTGTTTCTGTTGTGTAGATGACAAATCGTTAAAATTTTAAAAAACTTTAATTGTATTAAATTTCTAAAGCTTAGAAGTCTCTAAAACTGTATATAAAGTTCCAGGTCCGTATTTAAAAAAATGGATTTTAGATTAGTATTTAAAGAACGAAACGTCGAATTTGA
The DNA here is from genome assembly GCA_935413205.1 of Polydrusus cervinus. Lineage (NCBI taxonomy): Eukaryota > Metazoa > Arthropoda > Insecta > Coleoptera > Curculionidae > Polydrusus > Polydrusus cervinus. The sequence goes on from OW284517.1 coordinate 14,022,839, forward strand.
AAACTAATAATGCCGTCTTGTAGAACATAAAATACGGCTATCAAAAAGTGTTTTTTGTTTTTTTTTCCAAGTCAAAAATAAAGGCACAAAAAATTAAAAAACAAAATAGAAAATTCGTTTTTTTTCGGATATCTCCGGAAGCATTTGGAATATTTACAATATTCTTTTGCCAAAGTATTAGGCACCAAAAAACGCATCTTTGCATTAATTTAACTATCTTCGTATCTCTTACCGTTTTCGAGATCCGCTTGAACACACATAAATTTGTAGCACCCTGTATATCCCAAAAATAATAATCTTCTTAGAGTATCACAATACTTTTCTAGAAACAATTAAAAACACGGCTGGAAAGCTGCAAGTTTAAAAACATTTAGTGAAAAGGCCCATTACAACATTGGATGATATATTAAGCAGCAGTTTGTATACAGGGTACTTTAAAAAGTCCTCAACATTGGTATAAAGTGCTAAATTATGTTTATTTTTAAATCTGTGTACTGCGGTTACTGCAGAGCCTGATTTTAATAATTCTCTTCTGTAATATTAAATTACTCAGGGTGGTATTTAGGTACGTAGACTTATTTTATGTATTTTGTAAATTGTTTAAAGCAATTTATATTTTTAATACAAAACACGTATATCGGTTGCTTCTTACTTCTTACATTATGCCAAAGCCATTTGATTGTCCTGGTTCTCTTCAGTAGAAATCTGGAAATTCGATGCTCATCATGGGTATCTCGGACCAAAGTTGCGGAATTTTGTGCCAAAAAATTTGAGTTTTATTTTTTGCTCTTTGAAATATTTGAATAAAACTAAAAATTTTGAGTTTTTGTTATTTAATTTTTTTAAATTATTTTAACCGCTACAGAAAAACAAATACACAGCATTGCGAAAGCAACTTTTTTAGCTTTATACACCGTGTTTTTAGATTTACGGTACAACGTTTGGTTTTTATGGAACTGATATGAACTTTTTTGAAACCCCCTTAATTTTTTTTTTTAAATTTAACCATGTATCACACATAATAATTTTTAGACGTTTTGATGGTATCTTTACATTATCAGGAATTTGATAATTACTTTTAAATAAATACAGCTCTGGTTACTTAACAATTTTTACCAAATAAAACATGCAAATGAATGCGGAATTTAACAGTTATAGAATTAATTAAATATATAATATCTATTTATATCTGTTTCGAGCAAATTTTATTACGTAGATTACCGATGTAAGAATTAAAGGGCTATCGAACTATGAACCAAAAATTACATCTTATTTCTAGTTTTTGATAATAATATATTTAGAGCAAATAATTAGAAAGAAAACTAAAATTTTAAATGAAAAGTTGATTCCAACCACACAACTCAAATATAAGATTAAATTTAAGTTATAACAAAGCATGAAATGGCTATGACGGAAACGTTATATTTGATTATTTGGCTTAATTATGTCAACAGAAGTTGTGGTTATTTTTAAAGGGCCATATTTAAATTGTGGAGGCTACTCAAAAAGCATAAGAGAAGAAAAGGACACTTATTTCAACACCTAATATGAAGACTTTTTGTTATTGTTGCTGGTCTTTTCTGTTTTAGAGAGAAAGCGCTTGGCGTCAGTGATAATAAACAGTTACACTGGAATACAACGTTTTTTCCTTGTTCATAACACAGTGTACAACCAACTCCCCACATTTATTTTCTGTTTTAGTTTGTGATTTATATAATATATTACTCATATCCAGCTGTATGCAAATATACCCTAAATAAATGCCAGGGCCGTATTTATTTAAAAGTATGTATGTAAAGATGACATCGAACCATCTAACAATTATTAAGTGTGATACAGGTTGAAATTAGCGTTTAAGGAGATTTAAAAAAAAATAAAATAAAAAATGCAGGTCCATATTTAAAAAATGAAAGTGGATAACAGTTCTACAAAAACGAAACGTTGCACCAAAATTCTAAAAACATGCTAGTATAAAGCTAAAAAAGTTGCTTTAACAATGTTGTATTTGTTTTTCTGTTGCGGTTAAAATAAGTCAGATAAATTTAAAAAAACAAATACTCACAATTTAAGTTTTTTTCGATTATTTCGAACTTAAATTTTTGTTGTACAATATTACTGGGCACAAAATTCTGCAACTTTGCCCCCATTTGATCGATGTTCTATCTCTTATAGTCTCCGAGATACCAATGATGAGCATCGAATTTGAGATACCCTGTACATAATTATATTGTAGCAACAATTGAACCAGTAGAAAGAAAATTTTGGGTTATATTAAAATATTTCTTAGAAATTAAGGAACACTAAATTTACAATTTTTTTAAATCCAATAGTATATTATGCTATATTAGAATTATTATAAATTTTTTAAAAGTTTTATACCTGAAAATGTTCAAAAGGAAGATATTCTGCTTCAATATCCTGGTCACCTAAAGTATTAATAATTTTTTCTACGTAAATGGTCACCGATTGAAATTTATTCATGATATTCTTTGCACCCTGTATCAGGGTTCCACTTTAAGGAAAAATAGCACCAAAGTCGCAGTTAGCACTAACCATTCGAAGAAATTACAATGCAGCGAATCGAGTTATTCAAGAAAATTTCCGAAATAAAGTGGAAATCTGAAAAAAAAAGTTCCTTTTTTTTCCTTTGGCTAAAACCATTTTGCGTTGAAAAATTACTTCAACAGTTCCAAAAATATGTGACTTAAAATTTCTCTCGAAATGTTCTTTTATTGTATAACGGTTCTATATTGTTGCTCAGTTTATTTTGTTGAATTGTTTGGGAATATTAGCTATCCCCGCTCGAGTTTAGTAGTATAAAGCACTGAATTCTAAATTTGCCATATTTTTTTTTTATCTAATTATAAATTATAACAAATGGGGACTTACTAAAACAACCTGGGTTCTGATGTATGGTAGCAGCTTCCTTAAATTTCCTCTTCCCCCAATGTGGTTCTTTATACACGATTTTAATTCAGGTTTTTAGCTTCTGTCCAGCTTATATGATGGCCGTGTGTCCAGGAGTGGTCAGCCGCAACTGATTTTCCGGTCTCTCCCTTTAGCGTATTATTTCTGTGTTCGTTAATCCTTGCTTCCAGTGGTCGTAGTGTCTCACCGCTGTAAGATTGGTTAAATTCGCAGGGGATCAGGTAGAAACAGTTTTTCCTGTCTTCTTGGCATGTAAATTTCGTCTTCGTTAGGTGCCTTTAAAAGGTGCCTCTCAAGCTGAATACCGTTTTGATATTGTGTCGTTGTCCTAATCTTCTAATTCTTTCAGATACTCCTTTAACATACGAAATGTTAAGTGTTGGCTTATACGAGTCTCCAATATTTCGGCCAAATGCAAAGAAGATGCACAACCAACACCTAACATTCCGTATGTTAAAGGAGTATCTAAGAGAATTAGAAACTATGACAACGATACAACATCAATACGGTATTCAGCTCGAAAGACACCTTAAGAAGCCACCTAATGAAGACGAAATGAATAAGCCAAAAAGACAGGAAAAACGGTGTCTACCATCTCCTGCGAATGTCGCCAGTCTTACGTTGGTGAAACACTAAGACCACACGTCATTAGGACTTGCATTGTCTTTATTTGTTTCTAATTACAACGTTTTAACTGGTACGTATTTCCAGTCGTCTTCAGGTGAATACAGTATTCACCTGAAGACCTATTAATTAACTAAATTATTTGACGAGATTAATTTTGTATTGTTATTTTGATAATATGAATTATTCTCTTATTCCCCCTATGTATGGTTATACGTTAAATTTACCATTATAGCATGTGAATTCTTTGCTTTATATTAATACTTTAGGTTAGAAGGTATTTGTGCAAAGTTGATTTATGATTGTGATATTATAGTTAGTTATTTTTGTAAATAGTAAGGCCGTTCTCAAACCAAAAACTGAAAAGAAACTGCAGTAGTTTGGACACTGGGAGACTGGGCGGCTAGGTCACCCAGCATTAAATTGCGCTACTCACATGGCGCTACTTAAATTGCGGCGACTGTGAGACCCCCAAGTAGTATTTTAACGTTGGATCAACGTCGGTGCCGTCGACTTAAAGTTGCCACCCAACATTAACACGACATCCTAGCGACCTTAATTTACACAAGTTTGGGGAATAAAATCCAGGCCGTTACGACGTTGCCACACGTCTTGAAGTTTGTTTAGGGTTATTTTGTTAATTAATGTTAACGTTATTTTTAGTTTTTTAACTTAAGGTCTATTTAAGTAAACTATATATAGATCTGAATTAGTGCAACAAAAGGGTGTTTGAATTTTGAAAAATAAAAGTATTCCTATTTTAATTCTGCACTCAGAGCTTTTAATTAAATCAAGTTAATTGCCAAAGGGATATACTAGAAATTGCAACAACGGCCACTTTACTGTTAATTATGAATGTAATATACTTCCAAAATTTGATTGTTCTTTAATACCAGTCACATAATACACATAAACATGTCAAAAATGCACATAAACGAACTAAATAAGGGTTAATGGCACAATACGCGCGATTCGGCATATGAACGTGACTGAACACTGACGGACTGAACGCGTGGCTGAAAGTGTGGCGAAGTCGCGAATCCGAGTTGGCGTTTTCTCATCTCTTTTTAAGTTCCAAGAGCGCATATGTCTGTTTCGCTCTTAGGTTCCAATTCATTAATGAACACAGGTAAAAAATGACCCCTGCACGGCTGAGCGGAGCGTTTAGATCAGTTCAATATGTATTTGGGAGTTTTCGCACGACACATTTTGGAATTGTGTCTGTTTAAAGGTTGAAGCACAGAATATATAGCTTGCGTAGCTATATATTCTGTGGTTGAAGACAATGACGTTACTTGAACGGCAGTAGAGTTTTGGACTTGCATTATCTATATTTGTTTTGAATCACTACGTTTCAATTAGTAAGCATCTCCAGTCTCTTAAATGAATCAAAATAATATATATGGACCAAATTTTTAAGCTGAAATTCACGAATGTGCTGCCTTTAGCTCGCGACTGCGCAACCATAGTATCGGCCGTGTGAGGATGAGAGGCAACTCGTATAGCCTAGTCGCCCAGGCTCCTAGTTTCCATGCTACTATAGTTTCTTTTAAGTTTTCTCGTGTAAGGACTGCCTGAGTCTCCACGCTTAAGTAGTTTTTTAGTGCTCATAAATGTTATTTTTTAGGACAGCAAATATTTTATGGTTTAAGGGACCTGTGATTAATTCTTGCCTTTTTTGCATAATTGCAGATTCTATGATAATACACTGGGTGGTGAAGCATCAGTCAGGTCATAATATAAAATTCCATGTTAATTTTGCTACCCCCTAACTTTGGCTCCCCTATTAAATTTACAACAAAATTTTATAAAACTTTTTTAAGGTTCTCCTATGAAGCACCCGCACTTAGTTCCAAATTCTTGATTTTTTTCGTGTTTTAAATGTTCTACAAAAAATAAGAATGAATAATTTTTAATGATTTAATGTAGAATTGCTTCAAAATAACTTTAAATTCACTTAATAAAAAATAGTGAAACTTTGCATACCAAGTTAAAATAGTTAAACTTGGTATGCAAGTCTGTCATATAAAAACCTTCAAAATAGTGTAATACGATTTTGCTGTAGAATTAATAGAGAAGCCAATATTTAAAGATGTCAAAATGTATATGGAATTTCCTATGGCCAGACTGGCGTTGCACCAATCTGTAGAATGGTTGGATTAGAATAGATATACAATTAATATACCTAGTATTAATTTTATTGTATCTTTTTTAATGTCCTATTAAATTTGTCGTTTATTTATTCATATTATATTAAAAAACACTAATCAGCCTTACACCATGTGTGGCTTTGAAAACTTTTTTAAGGCTCTCTGATATATTATTCATATAGAATCTATAGTGTAATATAGTAATATCAATTAATTCTGTCGTTATCAAAAACCTTTAATTGTATTTTAGAATTGTCAATTAAACAGCTTACATTTTTTATTATAAAGAATTAGATAGGTACACCTTGGACAATTTTACAGTGTTGATTAGATTTTAAGCGAGCTTAAGCATCTGACCAGTGGCGGCTCATCAGGTGAAGTAGGTAGTTGCTCTTTACTAAAAAATAAAATAAAACCAGAAGGAAAGTTTTTCGATAATATTAAATATTAATGTACCAATATAGTAACCATTTTAGCCCTTAAAAAATAATTATGGTTGAATTAATAATATTAATTTAATCCGAATGTAGCTATGCATAATAGGGCCACGGTTAACTCCAATGGACTAAAAAGTTTTGTTTTTATTTTTCAGTTAATTCAGTAGTGTACGTACCTACTTAGTTGTGGGTTTTAAAAATAAACCCAATTAATGACATAGTTTGTAATTTGTTGAAAACTCCATTCAGTCGTTGGACAGATGAGGATAAGAGACACGTTTTGTTACACGGGATTTTAGTCAATGTAAACAAGCATTGACTAAAAACCCGTGTAACAAAACGTATACCCGTACCCGCCCTATACCTAGCTCTTCACCATTTTTTAAGACCGCGAGCCCACACTGCATCTGATCAATATTTCTAACCTCTGCTTCAAGGTTACTACCAGCTCCATGCGAAATTATATTTATAATATATTAAATTAAACCAAAAACACAGCGTGGAAATGTTTATTCATGCTTTTTTTTAAATTTTTATAGTGTCAGAAAGTCATTTTTATTGAAACAAAAATTTTCCATATATTTTACTAAGTACATTTTTTTGAGAGTTTTCATTGGCTAATAACTTTTTTTTCAAATTTTTTTTCTTCATGAAAATAAGTCTCCCACGCCCACATACAGGCCCATTTGTGTGAAAGTAATATACAGTCTCGACTAGTAAAGATATCAAAAATATTTTTTCGTAAAAAGTTGTGAGGTTTAAAAAAAATTATGTTTTAAAATTATTTTTAAATATACAGGATGGTTCAGGAAAGTGGGATAATAAAAATACATATTTTTAAAAAGGGAATACCCTATATATTTTAGCATATTTTGATTACTCACAAAATTATTGATATAACGTCAAATTTAGTTTTTTAATTTTTTGCAACGTTGCCAAACCAAATACAAAAATCTTAAAACATGATAGTACAAAATTACCTGTATTTGTTTCTCAATTAGAGTATCGAAATAATTACCTACAATTTAAAGTTAAACAAGTTTGAATTTATACAGTAATAAAAGCAGCAAAGAGTAATAAACAAATTTCATATATCTTCGTTTTTTGCTTTTATTAATTCATTAATCAAAATTTCTTTTGTTCAAAACTGTAGGTAATTGCTACTCAAGGACGGGTATTTGGCCCATTCGTAAATAAAGCGAGAAGGATAAGAATTATTGATTAAAAAATAAAATTTCGAATGCATCACTAGACTTCACCATTAAATTGAGGGATAGAAAAACTGTCTTAAATTTTTAAGTACATGACATTTTATTGATTTCACAGAAAATTGTATTCTTGATGAAAGTCTCTTCGTCCCCTTAAACTAAAAAAGCGCTCAATTACAATTTAAGGAGACTGAAGTGCATACGAGGGAGAGTTACTTAAGAATAAAGTACTTTTATTTTTCGTTTTAGATACAATTTTTATTTGTAAAAATTTTTTATAATTAAAAGTTATGGTCGAATACGAAGTCACGTACTTCTATTCAAAAAATATCTATTTATCGGAAATATATGTGCACTAATTGTAAGAGCAATCTTATGAGCAACTTTGTTTCAGTACTTCAAATAAAAGGGTGGGGGAAAGACAAACATTTTTCGGAAAAAAATTTAGTATTTTCGGTTAGGGTCAACGGAAAAATCAAAATTGGTTTCATTTACCTATGCTTTGTAAGCTTCTTTTTTTTTGACAAATTCAAATATTGTAGTTAAGTAGTACAGAGAGACCGGCCTAAACGTGAAATATACAGGTATATTACACACTTGCTTCAACAATAATTTCACAATAGTCAAGAAGCTTTAGAGTACCTACATTTTTTACTAAAACTTTTTTATTTATATTTAAATCGAAATAGCCAATCGCTGCCACAACGACATACTCTAGTCCAATTGTCGATGTTTTTTAGGTTTGTAGATATTCTACTTTTTACTAATTTACTAATTTTATTATGAATTTCTCAAAAAGTAGCATTTCTTTAAAAAGTGGCCAATAATTGTTGCATAAACCATTTCTAGGGGTGAAACTATGTTCAACTTCCAGGGTGATGTCGATTCGAATTTATCGCCGAACACACTATCTTCATAAAAATCATCTCTTCTAAGCAATATTTTAAGCGCCTGCACCTATGTCGATTTCAGGTCGCTTATGTGATGCAATAAAAATAGATATAATTTGAACCTATCATTCACTTGTATAACTCTAAGGTTTAAAACGTTTTCACAACAAATAAAACTTGTTTATGAATCGCAAACCTCTTTTGCAAAAGTTTAATTATAAATTTATAAGCACTTGTGCATTTTGGTGCGCCCCAGCCGACAGCATCGGTGAGCTCAAAGCAGCAGTGAAGAGCAAACATACAGTAAAGCAGCTTTGATTTCACAGTCACAATGGCTACGTCACGTCAGTCACGCGCCAGCGTGTAAGAATTTGCAATATGATGAATGGCAATTTAAAAATAGGTCAGTCGTATGCACCATTGTTTTAGCATTGATTCGCTGTATTTATTTTGAGACCCGAACATAGATTTTAAAAAAGAATTTAAAAAAGTGGCAGACCCTATAAGATTAATTTTAAGTGTTCCTGGTTTTCAGAATATTATTAGTTAGTAGTGCCGCCTTACAAAAATTGTTTTGTTGGTCGTGTTTACTCTTTTCGAATAAACATTGCGTTTAGAATAGGGACTGATTTTTTAAATATTACTCGATCGTTGCGTAAACACGGGGATTCTGGAGAAAACTTAAAATGTAAATTAGAGTTAAGAAATTTTGAATAAAATCAAAGTACTATTGCCGATGCTTTAAAAGAAAACGCTAGACCTCAACCGAAGAATCGATCTGATTTACAAAAACTAGCTATGTAAGTACATTATTGAAATATAAATGAGTCAATGTTTGTTTAAGTAACCTCACTATACCTAGCTCGTCACCATTTTTTTAGGCCGCGAGCCGCCACTGATTTTAACAACACTTGAACATGGTATTCATAACTATAGAAGGCGATGTCGCTAGAACTCGATCGCTTTTTTTAAACATAGTTGCGCCCCTGTATGTTACTAAAACGGGATATTGATATAATAATATGTCAAAATACTGAAGATCCCTTAGACGAGGAATTTCTCCTCTCAGGGATACACTGTATAGTGTACATATCATTTATAAGTTGTTTTTGAGGAATATATAGGTATGCTCCTATAAACTTTTGACATTTTGGTATTTAAATATAAAAATTGCAAATGCAATTGCATGACATATTAATTGTTTAGGTTTATTTATTTCAAATACAAATAAGTGATATTTTAATTTTATGATTGTTTAATCAGATATGTTTAAGTATTTTTAATGTTAATAGAAAATGTTTCACTCTTTTACTGTGTTTTATTAAGGAGCTTATACTTCAAATAAAAGTCCTGTCATTGCACGTTGCTTTTTAAACTATACTTTCTACTAATAATTCATTAGACCCTAAACCCGCCCTTGGAATTTCAAAACAGGCAACCAGGGCAACATCAAACAGATGGCTACAACAACATATTATCTTGTGTCTTTTTGAAGGTTGAAGACAATAATGTTTCTGTCTATTTCAGAAAAGTGTAGAGTAATAAAAACTCATTAGGTATTGTGGTGCCAGAGGCCACGGGCATAGTACACTAGAAAAAAGTATTTTCACAAATAATAATAATAATAATAACTTTATTTCAAATCATGTACAATATACATAAAGGAAATGACGTCAAACATCAACAGTTTACACTTAAACTATGGGCAGAAATCGATTATATTATATGGTTCTAGATCAATCAACAGTTTCTTAATTTCTAGCTTAAATCTATTGTATGAATTTATGTGTTTAATATTATTTGGTAATGCGTTAAATAACCTTAAGCACATATAGTGTGGACATTTTTCTGTAAGAGTTAGTTGATGTATCGGATATGACACATCCATTGTCCTTGTCTTATACTCATGGGCTATAGTTAGATTAAACATTCCTTTGTACTTGAAGAAAAACATTAGACATTCATATATATAAATCCCATAAACTGCCATTATTCCTAAATTTTTAAACACACCTCTACAACTTTCCCTGTATTCCATTTTTCTTAAAATTCTCACTACTCGCTTTTGAGCCACAAAGATATTATGTGTCGAGTTGTGCTTTCCCCAGAAGACAATCCCATATCTCATCACGGATTCAAAATTTGCAAAATATGGCATTCTAATCGTTTTTTCTCCCATATATTTGCCGACGACCCTTATGCTGTAACATATTGAATTTAATTTTTTTCTCAAGGTATCTACATGATATGACCAGTCAAAGAATTCGTTAATATAGACACCCAAGAATTTTACGTCATTCGAGAAATTTATTTTTGTGTTTTCTAGTTCTATAGTTGTTGGTTTTTCTATGGTTGACTGTTTCGTTCTAAATAACATTATGTTTGTTTTTTCTTTATTTAAAATTAGTTTATTTCTTGTAAACCATTCTGTTACAGCAGCAAAAAAACTTTTTCGTGAAAAGGTCCTCCACATCTTGGCTACTAACAATAAGATTTGTATCATCTGTATATTTGACTAAATGTTCATAATTTTTAGCTGCTATACACGCCAGATCATTGACAAATATTATGAAGAGAATCGGACCCAAGATACTTCCTTGTGCTATACCAATGTAATTATGTAAAATGTCAGAGCTACAGGTTTTCCCATTTTTTGTGACTGATACGGACTGTCTTCTGTCATGCACATAGGACTCCAACCATTTTTTAGCAATTCCCCTGATAACCAAAATTTTATAAAAACAAATTATAAAATTAGTGAACTAAATAAAAAGGGGTCGCGTTTTCAAAAATAATGTCAAAGTCGGATGTTTAGAAAAATAATAAATAAATAAATGTGCTTGATATTTTGAAAAAGCAAAAAGAAAGTTTTTTAAAAATTGAAAAGGAAATAATATTCTTCAATCTACCTTGTAGTGAGGCACGGTTACTAGAAAGAACGGTTGTCTGGTAACTTCTGACCAATTAGAGCCTGCCTGCTGATGACGTCACAAAACGATTTTTTATACAGGTCTAATATGAATGCAACAGACAAAGGGAGACAGATACGCCTTTCTATAAAATAAACCGAGAGCGGTATATATATTTGATAGTTTTCATAAGGTTTTAGTATTTATTGACCTAATAAATTAGTTTTTATTAAAATAAAATTGAACTGAAACTTAGACCGTAATTTTAAATATTCAGTTTTCTGTTTTTCTTTTAATATAAGTAGATAAGTCTACAAATACAGACCGAGCACAAGGTGCAATTTCATTTTACTAACTTTAAAGTTTGCTTTAAAAAAACGCATGTGTATGTAGCTGCTGTTTTCAATGTTTATTTCAGAAAATATATAGGTATAGATAAATTTTGTTTATTTCTTATAAAACATATATTTTATTGTTCTGTACAGATAAAAAAGTAAATAATTATGTTTGAATATAAAATACATATTTTTACTAAAACAACTTTAATTTATTACAAAGAAGCAAAAGGTAACAGTTATAAAGATCAAACTTAGGACTCAGTTAACCTAAATTATAAGGGAAACTACATAGCTTAATGCAAGTAATAAACTATAGGTATACACACATAAAGACGGTCTTGTAAAAATTCCCTTTAACAACGTCGAGGTTACATGAATCGCTGGAACTGAGCATCATGAGATCTAACTACAAAAAGGAAAGAAACATATAAAAATAACAACACCTGCATTATAAATGTTTTCTTTTTAATACCCTGGAATTATCTTTGGTATTTAAATATTTAATTCTTATAGATACCCGTTGTCTCGCAAAAGAATATATTAATTTGAAGGGAATATTGGAAACTTTTCGAAATATAATTTTTGCAGTTCGTTTTATAATGTTTGTTTTAAATTTAAAGTTATTACAATTCAATTTATTAAATCATTTGTCCATTTCTTCTACACTTTCCTTCCATGAAATTGAAGGATCAGTTAAACTCCCTATAGACAATTATTTACACTGTTAAATTTTATTTATATATACACGATTTGTTATAATTTATAACCAAGTACGTTATATATATATTTCTATTTCTATGACGTCTCTTGAACTTGAATACTCAGTATTCACCTGAAGACGACTGGAGATGCTTACCAGTTGAAGCGTACACTAAAAAAAAATTTATTTAAATTTAAAAAAAATGGAGTTTATTTAAACAAATATTTGTTTCATATATGCCAAACAATTATTTATTTGAATAAATTCCAATAATTATTTAAATCAGCAATTACTTTCATATTTGAATTAAATAAATAGTTATTTAATATATGGTTGCGTATTAACGATTAACCAGAATGCAAATAATTCATTATTTCATATAATGAACCTATTAGTTGTATCAAATAATTATTTATGTCATTTTAAACACGCATTTTGTAACAATAAATACATAGTTTGTGTGGCCCAAATTAGAGATATGACGTCAACGATAATTTTTTTAAATGGCAAAGTATTTTATATAAACTATTTTTTAAATGTAGGTATATTAAGTTAAACATTACTACTAAATTTCAGTTTTGTATTCCTTGTCATTTATGCGATATTAAACAAAAATTATTTAATTTTAGGAATAAAAAGCGTTTTTATTCACTCTCCATAATTCTTCGAACCAATTTGAAATAGTGAAAGGACATCATTTCGACACTTTACGAAACAAATATAGGACAAAATAAAAGTTTTTTTTTATTTCCTAAATTAAATAATTTTTTAAATACAAATTTAAAATTCGTACCTATACTTAATTATGTATAATTAGACATGCACTTTAAAAATTCATAAGAAATATGGCGTTAAAAAAATTATCAATGGCGTGATATCTCTAATTTGGGACACACTAATAATATTTTTTTACAAAAAATTAGGAATTAAAATACTACTATCAGGGTCGGAGTATTTTTTCATCAAAAAAACTGTAATGGATTTACTGAATTTAATCCAAGTTAAACTAATACTGAATATTATATGCATATTAAGCTATAATAATATTAGGCAGGTTTTATTGTAATATTATCTACAATGCAAAAGTTGTATTTTCCCGAAAAACTTAAAACGTTAGGGTTAATACCAGAAATATATTGCAATAAAACAAACAAATGTTAACAATTTAACCTTATATATTTAAATATTAGCATGAAAACATAAGGTTTGCAAAAAATATTTGCATTGCATTGCTCTTAAACTATATATACATACCGGCAAAACTAAAGGAATGAATTATAATAATATATTTTTAGTCTACTTAAATTTTGTGGTTTTAAAAAGGTATGAAGCTTGTTCCAAACTCCATTGTTTTAGCAAGTCTTCCATTTTTTCATTCAGTCACACACAGGATACTACAAATAAGTGAATTTTAATGCACTACACGCGCCGCTTTTACTGGCCGTCTTCGAATTGCGGTAGCGTTCTGCGTTGCGTTTAGGAACCTGCCTAGTGCTTATAGCGACACAGGCTGAAAGTGGAAGGGTGTGGTCTGATGCTTATTAAGCCTAAATAATTATGTATTTTAATTTACTTGCTGCTTATTTAAATTAAATATTTATTTTTTGATTTCAACGTTCATTTATTTAAATAAAATAACGTAAACGTTATTGATTTTATTTGACCCATTTGGTTTTATTTAAATAAAAAATTATTTATTTTTAATAAATTTAAAAAAATGGTAAGCAAATAATTTCTTAGAAAAAATCAAACACGGTGGATTATTTGTTTCAACAAAAATATCTTTGTCTTAAAAAAATATTATTTAATAAAAATAAATATCAATCAAATAAATATTTATTAGGATATTTTTCCCTTCGTTTTTTCAGTGTAGTGATTCTAAACAAATAAAGACAATGCAAGTCCAAAACTCTACTGCCGTTCACCTATAAGTAAATCGTATAAATGTTATGTTTTCTGCAATATGTTTGTACGAAGAAATAATTATTAAAAAACGGTATTTTTTTATCGTAAAGTGATATGAATTTAATGTTAATTGAGTATATTTATGTGTATGATCCGTTTCTAAACAATTAACAAACAATTGGTACAGGTAAATTTCTTCATTGCAGCACTTAAGTGATATATTATGTTATCAAGTAATAAATTTTATTAATGTCAAATAAATTGTCTGGATAACTGTTAATTTTATTTTATGGGAGTTAGAAATTATTCGACAATATTAAAGTTATATTCATTTACCAACCTATAACAAACTATTAATTAGAAGTAAAGTAATATTTCTTAGCTGATATTTAAACATAACATGTCTTAACAATTAATAAACTTAATTAAATGAAGAATCGTTTTCTCAGTGTGGCCACCTCTAAAAAATTGAGGGATTCGGTTTTTTATCTGAAAGAGATCATGTTTACCGCTTATGCCATTATGCAGCGCAGGGGAGAGCCGTCACTTTTGATTTGGGTAGTGCCCACCCTAAAATTATCCGGCCCACTTGTGCCAATCCATTCCAAAAATTCTTGCGCCGCCACTGGGGGATAAGTAGTGAGCGCTACACGGTATATCTTCTTGCTAACTTTAACAATTTTAATAATTAATTTCGTTTTCGGCAGATCAGAATTTATAAGGATTAGCTGCTTTTTGCGGCCGACCAGTGTAGTCAATCGTCCAAATTTTTTTTTTTTTTTTTTTTTTTTTATGATAAAACACCTGCACTGTAGGAAAAATCCTTTAAGGCGCTCTGGGAGCGGTGCGAGTGCGAAAAAAGCGATTAACGTTGGTCTTGAAACGTTGAAGATTGTATTCATTGGGAAACACGACCTCAGGAAGTTCATTCCACAATGATGACGTTCTCCAGATGAAAGAGTTCTTGAACAATGAAGTTCGAGGAGTACTAAGCTGAACAACATATGGATGAGCGACAGCGGTTCGCCGTGTATTTCTGTTTTGCATTGCTCTAGGTGGAATCAAGTCGGCAATGTCAGTCGAACACCTGCCATGGAAATATCTGTAAAAGAGAGCCAAATCACCAACCTGTCTTCGATGCTCCAGGCTATCGAGGGTCTTGGTCAGCTCGGGGTCGCCGATCAGACGAACGGCTCTCCTTTGAATGGAATCCAGTAGCCGAAGGGTGTGCTTGGGTGCAGAGCTCCAGACATGAGAGCAATATTCTAATGATGGTCGAATCTGGGCTTTGTAGAGTGTCAAAAGTTGATGAGGTGTGTACAACCTTTTGGTGCGGAAAAGTACACCAAGTTTCTGTGCAGCTGCCCTGGCAATTGCGGCAACGTGATCATGCCAAGACATATTACCTCCCAGATTGACCCCCAGCAAATTAATAGACGGTGCCAGGGGAATTGCGTGTCCTGCCATGACTATATCCGGTTCTGCAATGTTAACCTTTTTGGAGAAGACTGCTGCCTGTGTTTTCTTAGCATTAAATTCGACTTGGTTACTGTCACCCCAAGCCAAAATTTCTTCCAGGTCATTGTTGAGGCGCAATACTTCATGCTGCCTGCGAAGATGTGCGTCGGCAGCGGATGTTTGGGGAGTCAAGGTAAAAGATGAGACAAGTGTGCTGTCATCAGCAAAGCTATAAATTGGATTTTGAGTTTTCACTAGAAGGTCGTTAATATACAGTAAAAAGAGGGTAGGCGACAATATAGACCCTTGAGGAACACCGGCATTGATGGTGAAGGTGTCTGAGAGAAACCCGTCAATCGCCACTTGCAGAGAACGGTTCTTAAGGAAGCTGGTTAACCATAAACAAAATCCATTAGGCATACCGTAGGATCGCAATTTACTTAGAAGCCCATCATGCCAAACACGATCAAAAGCCCTAGAGATGTCCAGTGCAACAGCCCGGGATTCTCCATGATGTCCGATGGTGTTGCTCCAAAGATGGGTGACATATGCCAGAAGGTCACCTGTTGATCTGGACTTTCGAAAACCGTATTGATGGTCGCTGATAATGTTAAGCCCTTCCAGATACTTTAAGAGTTGTTGGTTAATAGCTTTCTCCATTACTTTTGAAATTACTGAAAGCAATGCGACGGGTCGGTAGTTGCTTGGCAGGGTCTTTTTACCTTTCTTTGGAATAGGCTGGACACGCGCCGACTTCCAGCAGGATGGAAATATTCCTTTTTTGTAGGATAAGTTGAAAAGTCTACAAAATACTGGTGTAAGTTCATCCGCGCATGTCTTGAGAACAATGATAGGAATTTCGTCTGGACCAGAAGCTTTATTGACGTCGAGTCCTTTAAGAATCCGTTTAACAAAACGCTGACGGAACACGATTTCAGACATTTGCGATTGAACTGAGGGAATGTTGGGTGGTGATTTTCCCTGGAAGTCTACAGTGGAATGCGAGGAAAACAATTCAGCAAGTAGGTTTGCTTTATCCCCGGCTGTGGTTGCTATTGTGCCGTCTGAACGTGTTAGAGGTGGAATAGTTGACTTTGTAAAGTTTTGGCTGACGGCCTTAGCGACTGACCAAAAGGACCTTGATCCGTTAGGACTGGCAAGAAGTTTGTTTTTGATTCTCTCGTTATGAGCTTCTTTGCTTTGGTCTATCATTTGCTTACATTGGTTTCGGGTGGTTACAAAGATGGCGCGATTTTCAGGAGTAGGGTTTTTACGCCACTGTCGGTAAGCCAGGTTTTTAGATCTGACAGCACGCTCGCAATTCTTGCTAAACCAGGGCTTGCCGTTGGAAGGACGCTTTTTAGAGAAAGGAATAAAGGCCTCCATGCTAGTTAGAATGACGCCGGAGACCTCCTTTGCACAGACAGATGGATCATCCGAAGAAAAGCATACGCTTAGCCAGGGAAAGTTGCGAAAATGGTCCTTTAGGTCTTCCCACTTAGCTGATGTATAGTGCCAAATCTTACGGGGTTTAGGAGGTTGTTCAGAACTAATTGGCAGCTCGCTTAGGGTTGAAATAAGTTTGTGATCGGAAGAGCCCAATGGTGGTTGTACAGTGACCGTATATAGGTTTGGATTTGAAGTTAAAAAGAGATCCAAAAGACTAGCAAAATCCCCAACTCGGTCTACGAGTTGAGTTAGACCAGAACTGATCGCAAAAGATTCGGCCTCGCGGCCTTGCTCATCGTTGGTGTTTGAGTATTTAAGCCAGTTGATATTGTGGACGTTAAAGTCGCCAAAGATAGCAACTTCGGCATTCGGATGATTGGTTTGCAAGAAGTCGATTGTGTTGGCTAGTGATGAGAAGAGGGCCCTGTAATGCATGTCACTTGGAGGACGGTAAAGGCAGCATATAAACTTAGTGATTTTTTGTGAAGATATTTTAAACCACATTACATCAAAGTCTTTCGGTTCCAGTATCGCCTCCCGTTGGCAGCAAAGATCATCTCGAATGAACAGACAGACCCCAAAGTTGCGTCTAAAACGGAAGTGAAAATCATATCCAGGATATAAATAGCTGACGGTGTTCGTTGACGCTCTGACTTTTGTCTCGGTCAGTGCAAGCACATGAGGCTTGGAAGATTGTAAGTGCTGGTGGACTGAATTGATGTTAGTGTTAAGCCCTCAATCAGTAGGGTATTTAGGGGGGGAGGGGGGAGGCTTCCGTCTGCCCCCCCCCCTTCGAGCCTAGGAAGCTCGGGTCTAAAGGTCTAATTGCAACATAATTTTTCGTCTGAGAATACATGATTTCTAAAAAAATTATCAATTTTGGCGTGGTGAGCGATATTTACTTTATATTTAATCATGATTTTTTTAATCCGTGCCCGAAAAAGGCTGGTTAGAGTCATACATACGTCTTATGTCAAAATTTTGGATTGACACCAATATTTATATTTTTTTGAAATATAAAAAACTGTTTTTTTTTTTTAATAAAGAGGCAGATAGGAATATGAAAAAAAAAGAAAAAAAAACAATTTACAAAAACAAATTTACTTCAACCATGCAGAGGGGGAGAGGAAATAATTTAATTTTCGAAATTTGATAGTAGTTAGGTGAATCTTAAACGAACTTTGGGCGTATCCCCGAAAAATTTTCACCTGTGGCACTTTTCGCCTTCTTTACTAGGTGCAATATCATAAAATACATGTAGTCCCGACTGTCTCTCTCCCCAGAAAAAAAATGTCCTACTTACGCCCACTGAGCCCCCTCCCCTCCCCCCGATCATATTTTCTGGCTACGCCACTGGTCCAAATATTATATTTATTTACATTTTTATAGATATTTCCTAATTTAAATCGTTCTAACAATCCCGAGCTTGCGTCATGTGACTTCAGATTATGAGGATCCTTCCTCTGGGATATTAAAGCGGGGTCTATCTTCCAGGAAAAATATGAATGGTAAATTTTGATAAGTGATTTGTCCAGGAAATGTACTAATTGTTGTGAATATTATTTGAAAAACTTCCACACGTAAAATGCTTCTCCCAAAAATAATAATTTCTCACATACCATGCGGATGCCTTACATTTTTAAGCATATCTTTATGAACAGCAATAATCTCAATTTGAAAATTTAAAAAAAAACAATTTTTTTTTAATTATTTTTATTATTATAGCAACTAATTAAACCAATCTGTAGATAAATGGACGGATTATATTTTTTATAAATCTAACAAATTTAATATATAATGTGGTATAGGAAGGAAATGTCTGATCATATTTTCTAATGTTTTTATAAATTTGATTAATTCTACATAAGCAATATTCATATTTTTTAAAGCTGGGTATATGAGTACACAGTGGATCAAATTAAAATAGCCACAGCCAGATAACACATTTCCATAAACAGAATAAAAAAATCAATGGGGAAGCAACCGTCATCATTTTAATACTTAGTTATTTATGCTACGAGTACATAATGTATATAACTTTATTAAACGATAGTTGTTGTTTATGGTTGAGTGTTCGAAGCGAGCAAAGTCAATAAAGAAGGCGGGTCCAATAATAAAGTGCATTATGTACGAGTAACATAATTATATACAGGGCGATTTACTAAGAGTAGCCACCAGCCATATCTCGGAAACTACTGGGAATAGAAACTCAAGGGGAAAAAATCGTAATTAAGGTGGCTATGAAAAAATTCTGAAAATAATTTTTAAATTCCGCATTTTGTCACAAAGGGGCACAATTGAAAATTAATTATTAAAATTCTAAATTTTCACATTAACTTATACTTTTCGCTACATCATTAAAAAACTTAGATAATTTTCCATCATTTTGGTCTAAGATTCATTGGCGTACCGACCTTGATAAAAGTAGGGGAGGCTTTTGAATGTGTAATCATTCAAATAGCGGTAACTTCTAAACCACTTATCCGATGTTAGTAAGCTTAAGTTTATTTGGAAGAGAAAGATAAGTACTTTAAATTGTCATATTCATTGGTACATGATAGTTCCTGATAAAATAGTTAATTTGTAATAATAATAACAGTTTTTTCATTTTATCCCAAAAACTTTTAAAAAAGCAAAAAAAGTGAAAACCGCAGTCCGATATCTTTGTTCGCTTGAGAGCTATTTGTGATAATAACAGTTTCTTTGATTTTATCCCCAAAACTAAATCATACGGTGTAGCCATCATAATCGGAAAATATATTGAATTTGCAAGGAAAACTGTAAAGACAGCAGTTCAATATCTTCTTTCGCTTCAGAGTTTTTGCTAAAAGAATAACTTTTATCACTTTAATTGAGATGATTGTCATCATAGTTCCGTGGTCAGGCAATCTGGGCCAAAAAAATATTCTTAAACGTTATGGACATTTTGACGTTGGTTACTCATTATTTCCTGGCCCAAAAACTATTTTATAATTACTTATATAGTCAAGGAAAACTTCTAACTTAGGCATAATTCTAAAATGGGGTTAAAGAAATAAATCTAGGTGGCCGTGAAACAAAACCAGTACCTATCAAACTTAAATTAGTTGAACACTATTTTAATCTATTTAGCTCAGTAGGTAAGTGTTTCACAGCTATCTAGATTTATTTTTTTAAATGTCATATTAGATGTATGATTATGTGTAAGTACTCGATGATTATGTTATTGATAAGTAGTTGGGCTATTGGAATTATAAGTGAGAAACCTACAAAATGATTAAAAATATTTTTTTGTTGTTGAATGTTTGACCACAGAACTACGAAAAGAATCATTTCTTTAATTAAAACATTAAAAATTATTCTTTTGGCCATAACTCTGAAGCGAACGAGGATATCAAACGTTTTTTCTTGCAAATTTAATCTTCTTTCCAAATATCATGTCACAGTTATACCGTATGATTTGAGTTTTCGGGATAAAATCAAGAAAACTATTGTTATTAGGTACAAATTGCGCCATATAGCAATTTTATTACGAACTATTATGTAGTAATTGATACAACAATTAGAAGTACCTACCAACCTTTCTTTTTCAAATAGGCTTAAGTTTACTTAAATCGAATAAGTCGTTTAGAAGATACAGCAATTTAAATGATTATAGGTAGTTTCAAAAGCTTCCCGCACTCTTATCAAGGTCGGTATGCCAATGAGCCTTAAACCAAAAAGAAGCAAAATTGTCTAAACTTTCTATTGAGTATACCAAAGGTATACTTTAATGTGGAAATGTTCGGAGAAGTTTATAATTTTAATATTTAATTTTCAATTGTGCCCTTTTGCGGCAAAATGCGGAACTTATAATTTATTTTCAGACCTTTCTCATAGACACTTTAATTACGATATTTTTCCTGAGTTTCTATACCCAGTAGCTTCCGAGATATGGCCGGTGGCCAGTCTTAATGAAACACACTGTAGATTATATTAAAATAAATGAAATTAACAACGAATTACAAAAAAAATACCCATTTTAAAACAACTGATACTTAACCGTTTTTTTGTTTTCAAACTATTGTGTAATTTATTTTAACCCACCGTGGATAACATAAATATAAATTCAATTTGGGCAAAATAATAATTAATATAATTATCGTTTATCCCTGAAAATATCCGTAATTATTGTTAATAAATAGCTTACATATACTTATTATTAACAACAGTCTTTTGTTTTAAATCTCTTCTTATCTAGCATAAAAGGGACTCATTAAAAAGTCGCTTAATAAATTAGGCTACTTTCGAAATGTTTTTGAAATCATATTTGCACACTTTAAAAACCTTCGATTTGCATTTGTGCAATTTGTTTTACTTTAAATAATATAGAACTTAAATCAAGGCTTTTTAACCGGCTGTATATGTCTTTCCGAGAGTTATCTTTTTTTGGTCAATATTGTTAGGCTGTCTAAAACACAATTTGCTATGAATTTGGCTAACTCAAGCATTTCGTAGCTTTAGCTTCCAAACAGCTAGGAATCTAGCGTTCAGGTTGTCGAAGCAAGAAGATACCTATCGTGCGATTCAAAATAACCTGAACTTGGGCCCGTGGCGCTTGCGCAGTAGGAAACAAATTAGGCAACCGACACGGTATCTAACAGAACGTAAATTGAACCGGCTCGCCGTTGAATGTATTCTAATTCGTCGCCATCTTTTGTTTCGTTACTTCGTATGTGGTTATAATCTCCAAGTTTTGGGTGTTAATATTTATAAAATTTTACTTTAGACATTTTTTTGGTTAGTTTGTAAGTGGTTAGTCATTTGTATCTTTTTGTACGTTGTATTCGTTCGGATGTTCCGTGTGTAATTGTAGATATTATTTTTAAGTTTTGGGTGCGAATTTAGGTATAAAACTTTACCAGAAATTTTGTTATTGTTAGCGACTTGTGTCTCAAGATGGGTAAAAAAAGTGCATGATCCTTTTTTCACGAATCGCAGTTCAATACCAGGAATAAGGTATTTCAGGTATGTAAAATATTGGTTGTTTAGTTTTATTTTACCGTACCTATACACACCCAAACTAACGGGTGAATTTAAATAAAAACTAGTAAAAATATTTTGAAAGTCGGTCCTGTCAAATGTTTACATTAAGAAGCAAATTTCCGAGCTGCGCAAACTCAACGGACCCTGATCATCTGCCTACAGTGGTATCATAATTGAATTATGATATTAGCAATATAGTGTATGTATATATGTGGTTCGAGATCACCTTGTGCGCACACGAATTTATAGCACCCTGTATACCATTAATTATTATTAAAGTTTATAATATAAATAAATAATAAAATGATAACTCATTTACGTAAGTGTGTTTGTTGCACAATTATTATTAATCTCTAAAGAACAAAACAAAAATAAGTTTGTTAATTCTGTGAATATCAAAAAAAAAACAATTTTTGATTCGGGTAAAAATTCTAAGTAGATGAAGAATGACTAGAATAAATCTATTTAAAGGGATTAGATGGAACATTTTACTTTCTTACTACACATGGAAACAGGGTGTTTTTATATTCAATTTAGATGTGTTAGAGAAACACTCCATGCTGTTTATTAAATCGATCATCTAAAAAGTAACGACCCCTAAACAAATTTTCCACGACTTTCGTTTTCATCATGTAAAACATTGACGCACGTTGGTTACGTCATAGGTGTGCTACTATAAATCTGCAAGGATTAATCTTTCCAACTGCAACTGCAGACTTCCAATAAGGGGGTTAAAAACAATTTATGGCATTAAATAAACAACACTTTCAAACACCTTTTTTCAAAAAACTCAAAAATGTGGTACTTATATCCATTTATTACACTATGAATCAAATACGGTTCTGCCTAACTTGCCCGTTGAATAATATTAAGAAAACTTCTGGGTGTAGGATGAGCCCGTAAGGGAAAGCGTTCTGCCTAAAATCTCGAAACAGCAGCCGCACATTGACGACACTCACCGTAAATTAGCACCATATCTACTAGTTCATTCTTTTCAAATTTTACCATCTTCATATACCTATTTTTAAGATTTTTTGAAAAAAGGTATTTGAAAATTTTGTTTATTTTAATGCCTTCTATACACAGCTAAAAAAGAAGTATCAACTTAGGAATCACTTTGTATACGAATAAGAAAATAAAACGCAATTTTTTATAAATCGTTGATCACTTCAAGCAAGCATTTTAAATTTACATTTGTCGGGTCCAAGCCCACTTGATAACACCTCCGTTTTCAATTTAGATGAAATCTAAACATTTTTAATAAAAGGATCCTCCAGACCAATGCGATGCGGCGGTAGCAGTAACACCGAGCGGTACACCATATTCCTTCCTTTTATCCTATTCACACCGGGGCGGTGCAATTTCTATTGTGCTGTGAATACACAATAGTCGAAGTCAAACCAACCATTGAACGGGTAACACAAAACACGTGGCTGATGTGCTGGTAAGCGGCAAAAGCAGTGCAGCCGTCGTTGTCAAAATAAAACGCTGTCACAGCTTGAAGCCACCGCAGCGGTTTTGGGACGCGCCATTTAGCGCTGTATTCCATAGCACCGCGGCAAAACCGTCACCGCCACCGTCACCGCAGTGCCGCATTGGTCTGGAGAACCTTAAAAATCTTCTATATTACATTGACACATGCAAATAAAACAAAAACAGCTCGTCAATGTTCTAAATCCATGGGCCTCTGTAAGCTATCTATTCTTTTCCTACTTTCTCTATGTTTTTTTAATACTAACAAAGTACAGGCTAGAGTAACCATGGTTGCTAATAGGCAACCATATTTTAGACCTAATTCTAAGTTCCTTGCTGTAAAAGTAATCTGGTAAATAAGGCTAATTATGTCAGCTGGGAGATCTTTTTCACCTAAACCCTAAAACAAATTAAAAAAAATCTTTCAGTTGTTTTTATTGTCGGGTTCTTAAGTCAGTGTTTCTTAGCACTTTTATACATATAGTAGTTATAGTGAATTATTCTATCATGCTTTAGTATTAATTTAATTTTTTTGTATGTACTTAATTAAATGGTTTTAGCGATAAATAGTTTTAACGGGATGTTGTTGCAAATATAGTTTCATTTCAATTAAAGAACACGGTACGTTTTAAAATACTTTTTTCCTCATACTTTTGAAGAAATACAAAAAAAAGTATTTACAGTACAAAACTTAGTTGACACCTGTCATTTTAAACCCAGAACTATCAATTTAGAATTTTATAAAGTCCTCTTTAACCTAAGGTTAAACCTAAACCCAGGTTTAAACCGAGAATAATTCTAAAATCGTAAAAATGTCAGAAATGGTCGATTCATAATATTGGATTGCCAGCAACGTTCAATTTAAAATTAGATAACCGGGTCATAACTTATTATGTAATGTATATTAAGTCATGTCCAGATAGTCACTTTTAACTCGATCTTGGCTGTCAATTTCACATTATAAGCTACCATTTTTGAGATTCCTTTGATTTAAATTGGACTTCGGCTTAAATCATTGAATTGAACCAATTTTATAAAGTCCATTTAAACCGAGGTCCAATTTAAATCAAAGAAATGTAAACAATGGTCATTTTATATTGTGAGATTTACAGCAAAGTTCAAGTTAAAAGTGATTTACCGGTCATAACTAAAGCTGAAAGGTTTCTATTCAAACCATAGTCACAGGTTTTTACATATATTACCTAAATTAAAAATTCAAGACAAAATATTACATGTAATATTGCCCAAAATTCTTATGAAAATATTTTATAATGCCGTGCAAACCACGCTTTTGAAAAGGAACGTTCTATATTGAAACTTGTACGCTGCGCGACACTATTCCGTAGGTAAGTTTTATCCCAATTTAGTAAAACCAAACTAACACCGCAATGGTAGACAGCTCGCAAAAATTTTCTGCCCGTTTCGACGCTTTGCTATTTCAACTCCAACGTTGCAGCTTTAGTCAGAGCACAACTTAATATAGTGTAGCATAACATAACAGTTATGACCAGGTTGATTACTCTTAAATTGAACTTTGCTGTCAATCCTACATTATAAATAGGCTATTTCTGACATTTCTACGATTAGAATTGTTCTTTGTTTTATACCTTAGGTTTCAACTTAGGTTTGAGGTTAGGTTCGGTTAGAGTGGCAGACCTTTGGCTTTGCTTATTTCCTCCAGGCTATTGAAAAACGGTTCACCCAGGGCAGTAGATCTTCTTCTTGCCAGGCCAGGGCATTCCCACAAAAAATGTTGAATACGTTCTTCCTCATCTCTGCAACTTCTGCAGAAGTCGTTAATGGATATTTGCATACGTTCGGCATGTCTACCGAAGAGGCAATGTCCGGTAACAACCGCAGTAATATTTTTCACGTCTTTCCGACTGTGCTTCACTAGCTCTGCGGTTCTCCTTTTATCAACTGTGGGCCACAGTTGCCTGGATGTAAACTTAGGTTGAAGAGGCCTTTATAAAATTTCTCCTAAATGGAACTAGAAAAGACGCTATTACATTGAATTTTTCAACTATACTACTATGCTACTAAGGAATACTCACCGTCTCCAACCACACCAAAGGTAACATTAATTCATTTGGATAGGCCTTCAACTGGGAAATACCATAGCTCTTTTGTACCTGAATGTTGACTTGAACATTTGCTTTCCCCCCCAACAATAATCCGTATTTGGCATGCACGTCTATGTAGGTTTCGTCTATTTTGGATCCTTTTTCCAGACCTGAGATGGAGTTTTTGAAAATCGGATCAGCGTTGTAGAAGTAGGGAAGCGAGTAAAAGATCGGAGCGCCTGCAAAATAAAAACAATTTTTGAAATTAGTAGTATTTTTGTGACTTTCGGTCAATTATATTACGTCCGATGTAATTTTAATTTTTCCATAATACAGGGTGAGTCGGGAGGAACGGACCAAATTTCAGGAGTGTATTATAGCCGCAAAAACAATGTAAAAAAACCCATATGTTCTTATCCAATATTCATTGGTTTTCAAGTTATATTTTTTTTCTACGTTTCACTTATCAAAATTTTCAAGTAATTACATTAATTACAAGTATGCCATGCTCAAGACTCTAAACTATTTGACATCTATGTCGTCTTGCTTGACAATGTGTCTGTGTATTGTTGCAATAATTAAACGTTTATTTTCAAGTTTGAGTGATTAAATAAGTGTTACAAAATGCCAAAATACTTATTCAAATAAACAAATGAATATCGGATAAGAACATATGGTTTGTTTACATTGTTTTTGCGTATATAATACACTCCTGAAATTTTTTTCCGTTCCTCCCGACTCACCCTGTATATACCGGGTGATCAAATAAGCGAGGCGTTATCTCAAAAACCATACATACAGCTTTGAGGTGCCCCAAGTGATAAAGTATTGAAGTAGAATAAAAGTACAAAAGCCAATATTTCACAAAGGGTTTATTATATTATTATACAATTTGGCGAATATTTACTATACTTCAGATCGAAAATCGAGAACAGGGAGTTTAAGGAGTATAAGTCAAAAGATATTTTTTTCTTATAACAATAAATAATAAAATGTCAAAAATACACTGGAATTGTTTCCTTTGTACAACCCGCTGCATCTACATGGTCTCTATTCTCTGTATGTATCTCGGAAACCATAAAAGATACAGCATCGATCAAACAGGGGCAAAGTTGCAGAATATTGTGCCCAGTAATATCGTACTTTGAGCTTTCTTTTTTACTTTTCGAAATATTGGAAAAACATTTTTTTTTTATCCGACTTATTTTAACCGCTACAGAAAAACAAATACAGCATTGTTAAAGCAACTTTTTTAGCTTTATACTGCCGTGTTTTTAGAATTTTGGTACAACGTTTCGTTTTTGTGGAACTGTTATCAACTTTTATTTTTTTAAATACAGACCTGCATTTTTTAATTTATTCCTTCAAATCTCTTTAAGCAATAATTTTAACCATGATTTTATTATTTAGTGTGATACATGGGGGCGCGGGGGGGCCATGCCCCCCCCCCCCCCGCCTCCTTGCCCTTGGCGCCCCCCGCTTGACGGCCCCTTTGCCGCTTTGGTCCCGTAAATAATAAACCTTATTATTTAGTGTAGTGCGGTTGGCGCGACCTTTTTTTTTATTTAGAAGTTACATTAAAGAGAACAATCCTAGACGTCAGTTTAGACATGAGGGGAGTTATAAAAAAGCGGCGGCGACCTTTTTTTTTTTAGAAGTCACTTTTTGATTTGGATAGTGCTGGCCTGGCGCCCCATCATATGCTCCCCCCCCCCCCCCCCCCTTCGCCCTCAAAGGCTGACTACGCCACTGATACGTGGTTAAAATAAGGGCTTAAAGAGATTTCAAAAAATAAAATAAAAAATTCAGCTCCGTATTTAAAAAATTTAAGTTCCACAAAAACGAAGCGTCGTATCTCCATTCCAAAAAGACGCTAGACTAAAAAAGTTGCTTTAATATTGTTGTATTTGTTTTTTTGTAGCGGTTAAAATAAGTCAGATAAATTAAAAACACAAAAACTGAAAATTTTAGTTTTTTTCCAATATTTCAAAAAGTAAAAATAAATATCAATATTTTTTTACAATATTTGTGAGCACAAAATTCCTCAACTCTGCCCCCATTTGATCGATGCTTTGTCTCTTATAGTTTCCGAGATGAGGCCCATGATGAGTGTTGAATTTGGGACACCCAGTACATGAAAGCGATGAATCACTGACAATAATTTTGGACTTAGGGTATTAGTTTTAATCACTGCTGCTAAAGGAACGCACAGCTTCAAGCTGTTACAGTTTAGTGATTTGAAGTTTTAATAGAAAATTATCGTCCACAATACAAGGACCTCTCGAGCAGTTCTCTTGAGATCGCAGCCAAAAAATGTAATGGGCAGTCCAGTTTCTCCGTGGTGACGGCAGAGAAGTGCTATCCACCTAACCATACAGGGACCACTTTACTTAATAGCAGAAGAAGCAGTTTGTCCTTATTAACTGTAATACGACTGCTAGAACAACAAGCCGACTATTTCTTTTAATTGAATTTCCAGCGAAGTTAAAAAAACATTTTAAATAAAATAATTTGCTAGTTATTTTCTTCTGATCGGTACTGGATATATTAAAAAATTTTACGCTTACCGAAAGTACACAGGGTGCTATTAAGAACGCCTTTTGGTGGACATATCATCTTATCATTTTGTTTGTTACAGTAGCACCCGTTTTCTTGCTCACTTTCAAATATATCATGAGGTATTTTGTAGCTGCAAAAAAAAAACAGATTTCTTAAGAGTCCAACTACTAAAACAATTAATTTCAAAATATATTTGATTATTGAGAAATATCGAAAAAAATTTTTACTCCCAATCTGTTTCCTTTTATCACATGGATAAAGGGGCTACACCAGTTAACTGGACGGATATAATTTTATATACATCCTTGTTAGAACCATGGGCATATGAAAATGACCAATCACAGTGGTCAAATCATTATAATTTGAGAATAATGAAAAAGGAATTAAATTTACACGTAAATTTTACTCGTCATTTTGTTACTTAAGTAAATGTAAGGTTAAGAACATAGTTCTAGAAGATGCTAATCTGTCAGATTATTTATTATTTGAATCAAAACATTTATCACAGATCCTATGCAAACATTAATTTTTATGAAATTTATATGCTTAATGGCCATTTGCGCCGCTTTCTGTTTAATTGGAGATTAGATAATCCCGAATTAATTTTTAGATTAGGATTATGCTTTCTGGGTTTGCACCATTGTAAATTGTTGTATCAAGATTAACAAATTCTTAGATCAGTCAATTGAATAATCTGACAACGTTGCTTTATTTAGGGTTTTATCATTTGTCTTGTTTTAACCATTGATTATTGAAGCTCATTTGCAGAAGGGCAGCAGAGAAATACTTCTATTACTCTTTTGTTGAAAAATACTAGGAGCATAATTGAAACAAGCAAACGGATGGGGTGACCACCAAAGAAAAAACAGAGCGTGGCCTGCCATTACCAAACAATTTAATGAGGGAACTCCGATGCCCATATTTAGTCGTTCCTTAAAGCTTCCTTACTCTAGGAAAATCTCAAGTGTGTCCACTTTACATTGATTGATATTGGCAGTTTCTTGAGGAATCCTTAAGCACTAATTCTTATCTATAAATACGGGCATTATGCTCCTTAAGAAAGACTCGACACTGAAGGAATTATTATTATAGACAAAAATTAGTCTTTAAGGTTTCGCGAAGAAACTGTCAATATTAATCAATGTCAAAGTTTTCCTCTAGTAGGAAGTCTCCAGGAACTACTGTAAACATAAAACATAGGCATATCATGTCTTTAAATCAACAATATAAAGAAACCCTAAATCATCTTCAAAGAAATTATTTTCAAAAACAAAATTCAAAATGTCCGTTGTAGCTTTTTAATAGGTTAGGATTTAAAAATTTAAAAAAAAACTCCAGTATAACCCGTGATTTTTGGAAGATTAAAAATAACTCACATTAGAAAACAAATCCAGGATTAAAGGAGCAGTACAAACGAAGTTTTTACTTTAATATAAGGTTAAGCACTAATCCGCACTAATCTCGGATTATATAATGCGGTGCAAAAGGGCATATAAGTGAATCAGAACGCGCTAAAATTTTCCATATTAAAAAGAGTTTTTTTTAACCGAATTACAAAAAAATTTGGCAAGATTTTGAATTTCTGTTTTCACCAATGGAATCTATGTGGGTGTGAGAAAGTTATTTGGATCTTTCTTAAAATTATATTGTAAGAAGGCCTTTTTCTCCGCCTTAACAGTTATATTAACTTGGTTACGTATGCTCTAATATCATTCCATGTAATGGTGACATTTTGCAAACCAACAAAATCCCTCTAAACGCTATTTCAAATGTGATTTTCTCGGAATCCACACAAACAATTTTGTAAAAACCTGTTTCATATTCAGCGGCAAATATATTTATTTCCAGCGAATCGACAATCCGTATCAGCCAGTGTGAAGATTTTACGGGCTGAAAAATCAATTAGCGGGGTTTTGTTGGCTTGCAAAATGTCACCATTATTATGTTAAATTGACGCGTAAAATTCCTATCCAGAGGAAACTTTAATCTATTTATTTTTAAGTATAACAGTTCATCTAAGAAAACTTACCGATAAGCAGGTACTTTATCCAGCATTGTAAGTTCCTTGTCAAACTGTAATTTAAGCTTTCTGCACATCTGGGGTACAAAAAAGGTTAGATTCTGCTTGTTTCTTGCCATAAGAGGAGGGTATATTAAACCATCAGACGCTTGAAGATTATTACAAGAATCAGAGCCCCATAAGTTTACTTTCCGTTGACCGTTGAAAGTTTCGATTCGGCCAAATTTGTTGATATCGAGGGCTCCAGTATGTACGGTGA
The DNA here is from genome assembly GCA_935413205.1 of Polydrusus cervinus. Classification (NCBI taxonomy): domain Eukaryota; kingdom Metazoa; phylum Arthropoda; class Insecta; order Coleoptera; family Curculionidae; genus Polydrusus; species Polydrusus cervinus. Next base: position 14,053,213 of record OW284517.1, read on the forward strand.
TTACATCGGGTTGCGTACCCTTTTTCCATACAAGAATACCTGAAACAATTTGGAAAGCAGTTCGTGAGAAGGTCAAAAGCCAAACGATTCAAATGTAAAATAACATAACGGAACCACCCTGGATCGAATACGGTTTGTGCTATACTGATGAAACAGTTAGTACAAGGTATGTTCCAGTGGCGACTCGTCAGGTGAAGGGGCGCTTCACCCAAAAAAAATAAAATGAAGAGGAAAGTTTTTCACAATATTAAATATTAATGTACCAGGTGAGTCAACGATTGCGCGGAGTAATTTTATGGCTTGAAGATAAAATTTGTCGACAATAAGCTTTTGTGTTAAGGTATGGTTGGATATCAGGCACATTTTAAAAATATTTTGAAATATACAGAGTTTGCCCAAAAAGTAGGGTGTCAAAAAGGTACATTTTTTTTTATATATTGTATTATTTTCTGATTCCTCACAAAATTCTACGATAAGTTTGTAAATGTCATATGTCTAAATTCAATAGTTTTTGAAATATTGACGTTTAAAATATGGCATTTTCAGACTTTGACAGGCTGTAACATTGGATCGGTTCATCTAAGAGAAAAATGGTTTTCGCCTTCCTATCCTAATTTTTTATTCTCCATCTAAAAGTTACAACTTCCGGTTTAACATGTTAAACCGTTAAAACCGTTTTTTTGGTTAAACATGGTAAACCGGAAGTTGTAAAATTTAAAGAGAGACTACAAAACTAAGATAAGGAGGTAAAAACCATTTTTCTCTAAGATGAACCGTTCCAATGTTACAGCCTGTAAAAGTATGAAAATGCCATATTTTAAACGTCAATATCTCAAAAACTATTAAAATTTATAAAAGAAGCGTAGAATTTTGTGAGAATCAGAAAATAATACAATATATAGGGTGTCCCATTTAAAAAAGTGTACCTTTTCGACACCCTACTTTTTGGGCGCACCCTGTATGATTCAAAATATTTTTAAAATGTGCCTGATCATACCTTAACACAAAAGCTGATTGTCGACAAATTTTATCTTCAAGGCGTAAAATTACTCCGCGCAATCGTTGACTCACCCGGTACAACGTTGACTCACCCGGTACAAATACAAATAAATATTAATGTACCAATACAGCTACCATTTTAGCCCTTAGCTATGCATAATAGGGCATCGATTAACTCCGATGGACAATCATTATAATCACTCGTGCATTTTGGCGCGCCCCAGCCGACCGTGTCCGTTAGCTCAAAGCAAGTGAAGACCCAACGTCCAACATGGCTTTGATATTCACCGTTGCTATGGTTACGTGACGTCAGTCACGCAAACAGCATGTAACAATTTGCATTATGATAAAGGGAAATTTAAAAATAGATTAGTAGTATGCACCTTTGTTTTAACATTGGTTTGCCTAACCTTAAAGTATTTATTTTGAGGCTTCGCGAAACATACGGTTATAGATATCGTTTTTACGTGATTTATTGTGTGATTAAATAGTTTGTTTTATTTTTTAGTTAATTCAGTAGTGTACGTATCTACTTAGTTGTGTGTTTTAAAAATGAACTCAATTAATGACATCGTTTATAATTTGTTGAAAACTCCATTTAGTCGTTGGACAGATGAGGATAAGAGAAACGTTTAGTTACACGAATTTTTAGTCAATGTTTGTTTAATTACCCGCACTATACCTAGCTGTTCACCATTTTTTACGACCGCGAGCCGCCACTGGAATACGGTTTAGTGCTATTCTGATTAAACGGGTGTATGTAATACTATATTACATAATAATTGATAAAAGTGATACATTTCAAACGAGGAGATATGTAGCACACGGCGTTAGCCGAGTGTGGAAATTCTCCGAGTTTTAAAATAATCACTTTCACACGAGTAATGTACACTATTTTTCCTGCGACCACAAAGAGTTATTAAAAATACTTTGATTTCTAAAAAAAAATCAACACTAGTGTTGAAATTAGCATACTTAGGATTATGCTCCACTTAATATCTGATTTCATAGTTTGTCAATAGGCTTTTCCTTTATTTTATAAATAACTTTTTTATATTTTTATGTTTTATAATTATATCATAGGAAGAACCAATCCTGAATTGACTTCTAGATTAACCAGAATGAAAAATTTTAAAATGAATCAAGGAAAGATATTAAACATAAATTTAAAAAATCCACCCAACAAGGAAGATTTCAATTCAAAATAATTCTATAAATTATTATTTAATGATTTTATAAAAAAAAAGTCAAAACTCCTGATGGGATTTGAACCTGTGACCTTGCGATCTGTAGGCTAGAGCTCTATTCTCTACGCTATCGCTACCGATAAATATTTGTTATTTAATACATGACACTCTCTTCAGTGCGATTTGCTTTTTCTGCTAATAAATTTTCCAGTATATTATTAACATTTTTTATAATTTCAGATGGCGAATTTTCACACTCTAATTCTGAATCACTCGACAAACAATTACTGCTTTCTAAAATTTGTTCTTCTTAATTAATAGTGGTTGGCAGTCAAATTGGGACCATATGTTTAAATTAAATAGTGGTGCCTTGATATTTCAACACTAGTGTTGAAATATTTTTTTTCAACACGCGTCTGATATACGGCGCTTTCTAGCCGAATTAACCGTGACTTTTTCTCATTTTCATAGGTGGTCGTAGAAAAAGCACTAATCAATACTTAATATAATAAACAGGGTGCCTTGAAAGGCATAGTTAGTAATTAGGATGTAGGGAAATTCGGTCAAAATAAGAATATAAGTTCATATAAAATGTCCCCTAATTACCGAACTACAGTCTCCTAAAGAGAGGAATATGATAATGATTTTCACTAAATATTTTCGAAACCGTCAAAAACAAAAATACGAAACTTTGAAGCTTTGGTAAACTTTGTGCGCTAAGTCCCTCTGTTATCTCTAAAATGTGGGTATTTTAAAAATGACGTCAAAAGAATTATTCCTAAAATCGTCCGAGTATTATTGCCCTTTCGGATTAGCATTTAAATATGAGTGGAGTAAAAATAGACCTAACTTTTTTTTGGGTTGAGTTCTGTAATTTTATACTTATTTTTTATACTGGACTAAATAATTCTAATATTTTTTACAAAAAAAAAATCGCTCTGATTTTAGGGGTACTACTTACCGAACTTTTTAAACAGTCGTTTAAAAAAAAATAAAGTATACTGGCCGTAGGTAGCCACACCATTTTAGTTCTCGACTTCGCCTCGAGAGGCAAATTATTGAAAAGCATTATTTTCTGAACAGATAAAAGTACAAATAATTATTATTACTTACCAAAATCATCAAAAGTTCTTTTATCCTGTAATTTCATGTAATTTTTTGCCAATTCATAAAAATTATCTCCATATCCATTAATAAACATATCAACATTAACTGTCTTAAAAGGTTTTTGGGAAAAGGTTTTCAAAACGCCAGAGAAGCTGACACGCAACAAAAAGTTAAAGTTGTGTTTTACATGAGAAGCGGCAGATAGAACGGGAACATTCGGAACTACAACCAGATCGTCTTTTGAGCCTTTGGATAGTTCTTCGATGAATCTAGAAGTAAAATTAATTTTCATTGATTTTGTTAGTTACGTTTATACCACATGTCGTTATCATCTTTATTTGTCCTCGTCATTAATGTGAAGAAAAACATAACTCAATGTCTTCTTGTCATTGGATCATTTTAAGAATAATTCTTTATATCAACATAAGTCCGCAAAGACTTTATATTTGAGATACAAGGTGTTTAAATTTAAAAAAAAAATCCCACTATACCTAAAACGTTTTTAATTTTTTTTTCAATTTTGATAAATACCAAGTAGGTATGAAAATAAATTTTTCCAGGATAAAGGTTTTCTAAATTTTTATCAGTGGCGTCTGGCCACTGATTTCTTTAAAAATAAATATTATATTTATAATTAGCCTCTATATTTTCATAAAAATAGTCTCTTGACTTGTTTTTATCAGGCGGATGGTTTCGATTTAAAAAATAAAATAAAGTAATAAATAAGTTCAAAAATTATTTTTTTATTTTTAAAAACATAACTATTTTGAAGAATATTTTTTTAATTAACTAGAGAAAAATTAGCGGCAAGCAGAAAACTGCATTAAATTAAGGCTCTACCACGCGCAAATTTAGAGGATGAAAAACACCGTTTCACTACTGCAGGATTCTGCAAAGGCTATTTGAAATATTTGTCGGGACAATTTAAAATTTAATAAAGGAATGTTTGTATTTCTAAGGTACAAAGCCCTTTTTTAAAAAAAATAAGAATATGTATAAGAAAATGCCCACTAAAGGTGCGTATTTTTAGGCACTTTTCCAAGGTTAATATCGTAGCTAAGAATTTTTTTTTCAAAAAAATAGCCATGTACCTTAGAACTTCCATGTCTTATCTTTAAGACTTCAAAAATTGAGACAAAACAATGTCGTAATAAGTCCGTTATCTTGCAGCGCGCAACTCATGTTTTAGGTAAATTTTGTTGTCATGTTATAGAAGTTGCCTATATACAGCTGAATTTATTCTGTTTAAGGCGCGTTCACCATTTTGTCAAAACTGGTGTTTGGGCTTTCAAAATTTCTTATTCATGTTAGGTAAGGATAAGAATTAAACGAAATCCAGTCGATTTGTTGCAATCAAAAATGGGCTATATTGAATTTTTTGTTTCGTTTTTTATCGAAATGGGTTATTCTCTTGATAGTGAACAAAATATACTAAGGTAAATAGCTTATCGGTATTAGAGGCCCAAACTGGGTCACCGGGAACTTACGACAAATCCCAGGATGTATGGTAACCCTGGTATATTAACTCTTAGATCTAAAAGTAAAGTTTAATTTGTCTTGGTAAAGGGTGATAGGTGCAATAAAATAAAGCCATTTATGAATATTCCTAGTGAGTAAAGAAACCAACTGTTGCATAATGAATCTATTTCTATTCGATTGTTTTATATTTTATGCTTATTATACAGGCTCTATATATTGTTTATATAGTGAGATTCTTTTTTTATCCATGGTTTAACGATTTAAAAGTAGTTGTCAGGCACGAATTTGGCGTTGGTCACATGACATTTATCTGTTCATGTTATTGGCTCGCAGCTACAATTTGGTGCAGCGAGACTACTGTATAGTGACAATGCTTCTAAGAAGCTAGGTAGGTAATAAATAAAAATTGGACAGTATGCTACGCAGAGTAATAAAATACAATTTTTTATTAGGCATGGGCGTCCATAAAGAGGGCAGTTGCCCCTGTCTCTTGACCAAGGGGGAGCAGGGGGGGGGGGGTAAATATACTTTTTACTAACTTTTGTTAGAGGGAGTTTATGAAACGGCTGCGACATTTTTTTTTGTAGGAATCACTTTTGATAGAAGTTCTTGAAAACGCAAAGTTTTGTTTCTTTTGTAGCCACTTTTGAACGGTGGAGAAAGTGTAGAAAAGGCTGCGAAGTATTTTATTTTATAGAATTAACTTTTGAGAACTTACACGTTTTTTTGGCTACCCCCTATCACTTTATGTTTATAAGAAACATTAATACCGTGATTTTGTATCGGATTGGCGCGACGATACGGTACTACCTCCTGTAGTTTCTGTGTTACTAAAAAAAAATCTAGGTACTTACTTTTTTTTCTTTTGAAGATGCAGCGCAACTAATCGTCAAAAACATACCACTTTTAAAAAAAATTAATTATAATGGCACGGAACGCGACGGACAAAATACTGCGCGAGTTAGTAACCACAGTCAACAAATCCTGAAAGCAGCGGGACTTATCTTTTGTTTTATAAATAAACATGGTAAAAAATTTGTAATATAAGAAAATTTTGATTGAAAAACTATTGACCTTACGAAGTATTTGATAACCAATGCTAAAAACCTTTAGTTTCAGGGTAGGCCTGTGCCTCCCAATTTTGAAAATTTGACAGTATATGCTAGTGCTGATGGGGGCGATCGGGCTAAAATATATTTATAATGGTGGCACTTCCCGTTATACCGGAAGTAAGTGTCAACTTGCTTATTTTAAATAGAATACTCTATATATTACTTACTACATTTTTGCATTCTACGCAAGAATCTAGGCATATCTTGTATACCATGTCCTATACCTATGTCTAAGCGTTTTAGATACTTTTAATAGATTTTTTATAATATTTTGATAACTCTTAATACAGGGTGTTTAAACAATACGATTAAAAATTAAATTGAAAAACTGCAAAAAGACTAGATTTTCAAATGGAAATACATAAATTTTATAATTATTTCTTATTTAGCATTAAAAATAAGGGTAAGTTTGTATATTCCAAAAAATTTTAGTTTTAGAAAGATTGCCAAGTTTAGTTACTTTTAGTTGGCTATAACGGCGTTGAAAAACAATCAAATGCGAGAAAAATTTATGAAGCTGTCACTTACCATTAAAACATCATTAATTGTCATGCCTGTGCGCTTAAATTGTACATACAAACGAAGATTATTTAAATTTATTTATTATTTATGGAGAATGTGTTAAAGTTATATCAAGAACATGGGACACATTTGCCAATCGATATCCGCAAAACAGAAGCCATCACAATGTGCTTATTAATAATGTTCAACATTTTTGGGATATACAAACTTACCCTTTTTTAATGCTAAACTAAAAGTAATTATAAAATTTGGGTGTTTTCCCTTTGAAAATTTAGACTTTTGCAGTTTTTTCAATCTTATTGTTTAAACACCCTGAATTAATAGTTATCAAAATATTATAAAAAATCTAATAAAGCAGGTCCTTTATAACAAGGAATCCCGCTTAAATTAAATAAATATAAGGCTTCTTTATAGAAAAAATTGATAATTATTTTAAGGCTTGCAAACGTCATTCTTAACAGAAAAATTCAAATATGTCAAAAACGCTTAGATATTTATAGGTATAGGCATACAGGGTAGGGACTTTAACTGGAATAAATTCGATATTATTAAACCTGCTGAAGTTGCGCCTACAAAATTTGGTATGTGGGGGTTTTAGAGCATGCGGAATTGGATTATGATGTCGGCGCAGTTGCCAGATTTCTCAGCTTTGCGCTACACGTAGTAATTTTGTTATTTTAAATAGAATGCCCTAATTATTTTTATTGCAGTGAATTGGTAGTGTCAAATTTAGTAAGATCTCAAATTTACAAAATTCTATCTTCACTAGTTTCTGACCTATGGCAACACTGAAGTTCCCTTAAAAAGTACCGGGACGCTTGTCTACCTCCATAGTTACTAAGTTATTGACAAGATTCAAGAAAAGTTCTTGTCTTTTCAAAATGGCCTATTTAACTTAAACTTTAAAAATAGAAATTCTCATGGTACTTTTTAATGGAATTACAGTATTGCCATAGCTCAGCAATTAGTAAAGATAGAATTTTGTTAATTTGGCATCTTATTAAATTGGACACGCCCAATGCACTGCAATAAAAATAAATAGGGCATTCCATTTAAAATATTAAAATTACTACGTGTAGCGCAAAGCTGAGAAATCTGGCAACTGCGCCGACATTATAATTCAATTCCGCATGCTTCAAAACCATACATACTAAATTTTGTAGGCGTAACTTCAGCAGTTTTAATAATATCGAATTTATTCCAATTAAAGTCCTCACACTGTACAAAATCTGCCTAGAATCTTACGTAGAATGCAAAAATGTAATAATATATAGGATGTTCTATTTAAAATAAACACGCTGACACTAGGGTTGCCAACCCTCCCGATTTAGTCGGGAGGCTCCCGCTTTTTTACTTAACCTCCCGCCTCCCACGCACTTAAACAAAACTCCCGCTTTTCCAATAACACGACGGATGCCTAATAACTGTACAGCTGCCTTAGAGAGGGGCGACCTTTTTTTTTAGAAAGCACGTTTGATGATAGGAGGAAGAAATATAAAAGGCACGCCACAGCGTAAGGTCAACGGGGTATCGACCTTTTTTTTTTTAGAAATCATCAATATAATTATTTTAAGCACCTCAAAAAAAACTTGTCCTCCAGGCACTATCCACTTCTCTCGTTTTTCAATTTTTAAAATCTGGCTACCCTAGCTGACACTAACTTCCGGTGTAACCGGAAGTACCACCATTATGAATTTTTTTTAGTCCGGTCGTCCCCATCAGCATTACCACGATGGCAAATTTTGAAAATGTTCCTATGTATAGTTTTCCATATATAGTTCGAAGCGGTTCCCGGTGGAACACGAACACCCTGTTTGCAGGTGCTTTTATACCTATTATTAATTAACACTTCAAACTTTCTGCTCTACCTAATTTTATTTTTTGTAAATATTCTATAGCTTTAATAATAAAATAAGACAAAATTTAAAAGATATATCCGTATAACGATTAGGTACATTATTTTAACTAAGAATACAATAACAAGTACTTATTTTCCACAAAACAAATTTCTCGTCTCCGAAATAAAATCAACCAAAACTCATTAGCATAATAAAGAACCTACCGCCTTGCATCGTGGTTTCAGTGTGTGTCCATGTTTACGGAATATTTTTCACCACGTCATAAGCTCGCTAGTATGCCCACTTCGGGTGAAACTCTCTTGCAAATAACTTTCTTGCTGCACAAAGTTCCGCCTTAACTGATAATAATATCCGCTTCCTGTGAGTTTGTAAGTAGTTAATTAAATTTATTTGTTAAAAATAGTTGTGTTTTAAAAAATAAAAAATGTATTTTTAAGCGTATTTGTTACCTTATTTTATTTTTAAATCGAAAACCATCCGCCTTACGGAAAAAAGTCAAGAGACTGTTTTTATTGGAATATAAAGGGTAATTATAAATATAAAATTATTTTTTAGAAAAATCAGTGGCGCATCATTTTTTTGATTAAAAATATTCCAGGGAATGTTAACAACTGATGAACATTTACAAAACCTTTATCCTGGAAAAAATGTATTTTCATACTGACTTGGCATGTACCAAAATTGAAAAAAAATTCAAAGCGGTTTTAGAGAAGTTTTAATTTTTTTTTTAATTTAAACACACCGTATCTCAAAGTAAAGCGGTTGCGGACCTATGCTCATATAAAGAATTATTTCTAAAATCGTCCGAGTATTATTGCCCTTTCGGATTAGCATTTAAATATGAATCACCCTGTATAACAACTTTTTATTTAAGGACCATGGATATTAAAGCAAAGGGGAAGACGCAGTTGGGTCACAGTCTTTCAAGCACAAAAGAATGCCCATTATTAGCTCCATTGTAAACAACTTTTCAGAAAAACATTCGGAAAATTAGCATAATTTACCTGTGTCGTTTTGTGTAAATTAGACAAGGACGTCTGGTTGCGTTCGAGCGTTCAGAACGTGTTTTCTATTGAGCTCTTTTTGGTACGCCCGTCTTTCACACCTCTTTGACGTTTATCAGTACCAGATTTACAGCTGTCATGTACTTATTGGTTTTCAGTATTTCTGTGTTAAATTTAAGTATTTTTGAGTGGCAAAAGTAACTCGACATAGTGTGTGTAAAGTGTGCAGTAGATTAGAAATGAAAGAAATAGAAAAATAATGTCTTTTGCAGTTCCAGTGCTGTGACGAAAACCCCACCAATCATTTTGAAGATTGCTATTCTTGCATGAGAAAGTCTGAAGGTTATTCCAAAAAAGAAAAGCTCAAGATCAACTATCCGAATTTGCCTTCCTCCATAAGACCTATTCTTCACGATTCAGATCTGTCAGTACGGACTGCACGTTTAGATTGACAAAATATTGTTTTGGGAAACAATGGAAATAATAACACATCATCAGATAGCTCCGAAGATATGTGGGGATTTAAAAGTTATAGCAGTTTTAGCGGGATTTCAGGGAAGATTTACAAAATATTACTGTTTTCTATGTTTGTGGGACAGTCGTGCCGTGAATGAATATTATGTGACGAAATTTTGACCGGAAAGGAGTGAAGTTCAGCCGGAATATCAAAATTTTTAGGTAACAATTTTGTGGCTACAAACTACGAACAAATTGGTTGTTGCATGTTATAAAAAATGCACTTTCTCCGTTCTCATTTATTATTCTTTTCCTAAGAATTTGGCACTGTTAGCAATGAGCCAGGGTGAAAAGTTTCATCAAGATATCGGGACAATGAAAATTCCGTACCAAGAACGATGGGATCCAGCCATGGTGGGTGATTTACTGTTGGTTTTTGAGAAGAGAAGATGTGATCCTCTATAAAAGGACAACATGGAATTAGTGTGTTTTAAATAAATATTTTTGATGTTTGCTTTTCCTTAGATATAAATTATATATAGAGTCGATATACAGGGTTAAAAATCTTGTAAAATCGTCCATGTTTTTTTTAAGTCGATGGTATGGATCGATTTTATTAATTTTTATCTTGGTTGAAAGGGGATATATCAAGACAGACCGCTAATATCATATTTTTGACATTTGTTGAAAAAACAAAACACACCTCAACTTGGTTAAACTTTAAAACTCGCTGGAACTTTTTTGAATTGCACTGTCTATCTTTACTTGCAAGATTCTGAAATTTTAAACATTTCTGAAGAGATAAAAAGAGGCCGTACATACAAATCATCACCTGAAAAAAGAGGGAATGTAAATTGTTGTTATTTTTAAGTTTGGCATCCGTGTATACAAATTACAATGCGATTTTTTTTTGCTATCTACATTTCATTGCAATAAAGCGAATGTTTAAGAGTTTAGTGTGGTCTTAATAAACACCATACAATGGAAAAATGGGGTATGTCGCAGCGAAACAGCAAAAAAGAAGGACTAAGTATATGAATTGTTTTTTGATTCGTAACAAAAACGTTTCGCGGCCATCTCATTAGTAATTTTCATAACCTTGTAAAGGCACTTTATTATTATTATATTATCTATTTTTGCTTACGTCGTTTATTCGTGACACGATGTGTGCAATTACAGGACGGAGAGTTGTTTTCCAACGGTATCTCGGGCGCCACACCTTGGATTAATGTGGTAGTGGACCACGTGCTCCGGGAGCTTTTACACATTGGGAAAATAAACCAACTACGCAATGTTCAATTTTTAAAATAAATATTTTTTTTTCAGTCGACCGGATAACAAGCACTTTCCAGATAATTTTTCAACCAGAAAATATCACGTTGCGGGTTTAGACCGGAAAGTTCTTTTTTGCTTTTCGCTTCCCATTTAAGGAAATAAACCAAACTCATTAATAAGTTAGATTAAGTAGGCTTCGACATGTGTATATTTTCTTGCTTCCATAGTAACGAACTGTCAGGTACAATATTATGACTGAAAAATAACATAATTTTATAGTAATCCATTATTAACATTTTCTCGTACGCCACTGGTGTCTTGTGTAGATTGTAAAAAAAATATTGTATGTCACTCGACCGAAAAGTACGTTAACAGGACTCGCAGGCTCCCAGGACTCGCCTGGCGGCTCGTCCTGAAAATTGCCTGCTTCGTCCTGTAAAATAGTACTTTCCGGTCTTGTAACGTTTAATAAACTTCTAGCGAATTTGTTCCATTTAACGTCCCCACCCTGTATAGACGATAGTATGAACATCAAAAATATTAATGCATTGTTATGGTATTTTGTTTTTTTATTGTGTTCCAGTGAATTTTTTGGTCATATTTCTTAAAAAATCTTTTTCCTAAAGTAAATATAATTTTGGAAACACAGCGGCTCGCTACCTTTAATGTGAATACTTAGTGCCGGCCCTAGACATTTTGGCGCTCCGGGCAAGACCTTAATTTTGCGCCCCCCCCCCCCCCCCCCGTTTTTTTAAGTGAATCTCATGCGACCATATCAGAAAGTCAAGAAAACATTGAAAAAAAAATTTAAAAAAACAACGTTTTATTAAAAACTCAATCATCAGATAACAAGATAAGCAAGGCAAAATAACAAAAATTAAAATGTAGTAATGCTAACTAAACTAATATCCCATATTATAAATAAATTCTAACTAACCAAAGTAATTAAAATGCCCTTTTTCTAACCTTTCTTTTGGCAAACTCACGAACCAGTGATTTCAAGTCTAATTTGTCACGAATTTGGTGTTCTATAGCTATCATTGCCAATCCATTGAGACGATTTTGCATCTGCATCGTTCTGAGATAATTTTTTATTATTTTTAGTTTTGAAAAGCTTTTTTCCACTGAAGCCACAGTGACTGGAAATGTAAGTAGGATTCTTAATGCTATGCTGAGGTTTGGTGCGAATTTAAGTGTAGCGATAAACTTGAGAACTTCAACAGGGGTTTCCTTTTTTGTTAATAATGACGAAACAATGCTTATTTAATCGGCTAGTTCCAGGGCGTTAAGATCGCTTGAATTTCCATCAGTTAAAACTACTTCCAAATCTTTGCAATGACCCAGTAGCTCATTTCTGGGCATGTCTTTTAGACCAATAATATTATACAAAAAGCTAAAATAATTACTGTGAGTATTTAGCGAATTATATCTGATTTCCAAGGCATTTATTGCTTGATCTATAGTGTGAAAAAAATTTATTTTATATATTTGTTTGAGGTCTTGAACGGGTTCATCCGGGCCCTCATACAAAAACGTTCTTGTTTTGCTTCTGACACGATGATGTGGCGTGATGGTATCGAAATTAGCTTCCACGCGAATCTCTGAAGCAAGCTCGGTTGCTTCTAAAATGATGCTTTCAAAAGCTTCATCTGATCTCAGGTTTTCAAAGAAGAGTTTGCAGTTGCTAAGCATATCAATAGCTTGTGACATATTAAAATTTACAGTATGCAAAAGTTTGCTGATGGGGTTAATATGACTTAAAATTTTATACCAGTTCACAACAGAGCATATAAATTTGAACTGCTTTAAATTATTTAATAATCCGCTAGCCTCGTCTCTGATCATATTATCAATTTCTGAATCTTCATAATATATACTGTACAAAGCATCGTGAATTGGACCAATTTGAAACCGCAGAGCTTTTAATGAGTCGACTCGACGTTCCCATCGCGTATCACTCAATGGTTTTAGGGTGTAAGTATCAATATATTTCAGTAATATTGTCCAACGAAAAGAAGAGGGAAAAAAATGTATATAACTTTTGAACAATATTGAAGAAGTTGGCTGCCTCAAACGAGGATTTTGCCATATCGTTTACAACCAAATTTAGCCAATGGCTGCTGCATGGAACATAAAATGCTCTGGGGTTTATATTTCTGATTCTTGTTTGTACTCTCGAGTTTTCTCCTCTTATATTGGAACCATTGTCATACTCTTGGCAGCGCATGTTTTCTACTTTAAGCCTATTTTTCTCTAGCTCTTCTAGTAAAACCTCCGACAATTTCTTAGCTGTTGATCTCTCAATGGGTAGAAAACCCAAAAAATGTTTGTTGATATTAACTGCACGGAACTACATCACTACTCGCCAAACTCGTTTGAGATGACTTACCCAGCTCACTAATGCTGACGGTTGCATCCAAAGGGGGATCCATATGCGGAAAGTCAGTATCTAGGTGCTGGGCGTTGTTCAAATGTTGGTCGGTTGTGGGAGCGTTGAAACTACCTTCTTTCAAGAAGTTCTGCAGCGCATCTGACATTTTGGTCTCTGGAACAAATTAATTAAAATAAAAGATAATACTACTGATATAAGAAAAAAGCCATGATTTGATTTAAATTATAATTTCTGAAATCTCCTCCCTTGTGCGCCACTGGCTTAAAAAATGTATTTTATTCAACTTCAGACTTAATTACCTTTCATTTGATACCACACAAGCCATGTTTTGATCTAAACTCTAATTTTTGAAATCCTCCCCTTGTGCGCCACTGGCTTTAAAAAAATGCATTTTATTCAACTCCAGACTCAATTACCTTTCATTTGATACCACACCAGCCATGTTTTGATCTAAACTCTAATTTTTGAAATCTACCCCCCATCCTTTTTTTGGCTTATATCTGATGTATTTTATTAGTTTTTAAAAATGAAAACAAAAATTAAAACACTTACCTTCACAGAAGCCAAACGCACAAGCACTTTTTTAAAGCTTTTTGGCACTAACAATTTAAACGAACTATTTTATTTCGCACCAGCCGAAGTCTAGTGGCAAATAATGCATTGTTTTAAGTCTACTTCCTTTTTATATGCAGTTAAAAAGGGCTGTTAGATCTTGTTTCGCTTGGTTTCAAAATTGTTGTTTCCTGTACAGTCGTGTTGCCACGGGCCGAGGGGCGAAGGGCGGTGGTTGAGTGGTTTTGTCATGTTGAATTGAATTCAACTAGATTTTGCCTTAATGTTTAAATATATTAAATTATTTAAATTATATGCTTAGAAATAAAAATGATAAATTCCGCCTGCCGCCTCTTAATCTTGTCAACTATCAGTCAAATCTTGTAAAGAGTCTTTGAAAAAATTCCCGTGAACCGATTTCAATGAAATTTGGTGTACTTACAACGGTCCGATGACAATGCAATATTATGAAAAATAATTTATTGATATGATATCAGAATGATAAAAAAATATTCTTTACTTTTAAGTGCATTTTATAAAAGCCTGTAACTTAATTTTTTTAGCAGTTTATTTTCTTTTTCCATGATTTTGGCGCCCCTAGATCATTGCGCTCCGGGCGGCCACCTGGGGCCGGTGCTGTACTTACACATAAGTCCGTTTTTCTTGATAAGACACGGTACCATCAACCTTGTTAAATTTAATATTGACCTTTTCAAGTTGCTCAAAATACACATACGGTCCCACTTCTTCAACGTGTAATTTCTTCGCCTCGCCCTGTTCAAACTGTTCAACATTTGTATAGTTAAAAACGTAAATATTAATAAAGGTATTGACTGATGGTGACTTCCATAAATTGTATCCGGGGTTCTCTTCTGATATGACCATCTTGGATAATAAGTATTTTTCGTAGGAGTCGGTAAACCACATGGTGATGGTACCCATCGTGCTGAATGTGAAGAGTAGGATAAGTCCTGTCAACACTAGAAATAAATATATTCGAATAATTAAGAGAAGGATCAATGGGGCCGTTCTTTATGATTGATTGTCTAAGGTAACTTTACCAACAAGATAATTTTCATGGAAACAATTGTCTCAATGTATTTAGGATGCATAGTCTATTTCAGAAAGGTGTAAAATAATTAAATGGGAAATTCCGTCCAGTTTCGATGTCGGTCATAGGCGCAGGTAAATTTTGTGGATAAAATTATTTATGATAACTAACCAAGGAAAAAAGAAGATAATTTGATAAAGAAGGAACTATTAGTTATAGCAAATTTATACAAACATTGTTTTATGAAATATGCCGTGGACGGTATTATAGCTGAAAAACATAGTGTAACTGTGCTGCGCACACCGCCATATCGTTGCTAACTAAATCCTACAGAACTTATATCGGAGCAAGTGAAAGGATTTGTAGCAAGACACAACATGACATTCAAAATGAAAGACGTTAAGCTACTGTTTGAGCAAGCCATTAAGGAAGTGACACCAGACAACTGCCGAAAAGCCGTCAATCATGTTATTAAAGAAGAGGAGAAAATGTGGGATCTTGACCACCTGATCGATCGGACCGTCGAACGGTTAATTATAACGTCAAAAGGAGATGACAGTTCCTCAGAATATTATGATTTTTTATATTTTAATATCTGTATAATGTATTTTTTATAATGTTTAATAAAAAAAGAGTGTACCTAATACTATGTACATAATGCACGCCTTTGTCACACCATTTTCAGTGATTGTGACTGGATAACAATAGGCAAAACCCATAAATTCACCCAAACCCGGGTGGTACTAACTGCACTTGATGAAAATAAAGAATTTTGGAATGAAATCATTGCAAAATTATGAAAGTGGCTTAAATATTCGTTGGGTCACTCTGTAGTGCATTGGCATACATAATGAGCTTTTATTACTCTACACCTTTGTGAATGACCCTATAGTAATAATATCCTGGTCTACTGATCATTGACCACTTTTGGGACTACACACATATACAATAATATTTAAATGTTTTCTGTTTTAGTACCTACCTCATTTTACATTCATTTAAAAAAAATAATCAAAATGATTTGAATTTTTACATTGTAAGTTTCAAAAACAAAGTTCTTAAAGTAGGTAGGGACTTTTTCCCACATTCGTCAGTCTATGGACTGTCTATCCAAAGTATATATAATATTAACTCTCTCAGTAGTTAATTTAAAAAAATATATTAGTTAATTGTAGTTAAAAATCTTTACATACACCAAACATAAATATTTTTAACTATTATTTTTTACAGGTAACCTAGTTAAAACTATATGGCCGTCATTATCATTGCATAATGCAAAATTAAAAAAGAATACAACAAAAGACCTAAAAAATAATGAATTTAAACTAAATGGAAGACGTGTTCACCTTCTTATCACTGAGTCAAAAACATTTTAAAATAACAAGCTATGTCAAAAATTAACATAAGTCAGGCAGACCAAAAACAGCTATAGTTTATTTCAGAAAGGTGTAGAGTAATAAAGGCTCATTAGGTATGCAAAGGGATACAGAGTGACCCAACGAATATTTAAGCGACTTTCATAATTTGACATTGATTTCATTTCAAAATTCTATTTTTTCAGCAAGTCCAGGTAGTACCACCCGGGATTGGGTCTATTTATGAGTTTTGCCTATTGTTATCCATTCACAGACACTGAAAATGGTGTAACAAAGGTATGCATTATGTACATAGTATTAGGTACACTTATTTTTAATAAACATCATAAAAAAAATATAAAACACATTATACAGAAATTAAATTTTAAAAAACCATAATTTTCTTTGTCATCTGATGTCATCTCCTCTTGACGTTATAATTTACGGGTCGACGGTCCGATCGATGAGTTGGTCAAGATCCCACATGCAAAGATTTAATACGAATCCTTATAATAACTAGATTATTTTGTTTTCTGTCGTTAAACCCAAGCGAATAGTCGAAGCCGAGACTTAAAGATCCGACAAAGTTCATGTTTGGCGGGTATTATGGGCCATTATTGGGCCATTTTTAATTGATGAAATTCCTACTGTAACAATCAATGATCAAGAACATATAGTTTGGCCATCAAGTTACGCAATCTACTATTTCGTTCTTTTCTCTCTCTTGCGTCAAATCCTACGACGATAGTTGTTGTGATGTAAGATATCTGAAAAGTTCTCAAAAGTGGTGTGATCATTTAACCTGTCGCGCTGGAAGGTTATCACTGTCTGACTGAAACCGTGATAATGGTATATTTAAATAATTATTTTTACACATAAAATTTTATTTTCATTATTTTGAAATACATAAATATATCGTTTAGATACCAAAATAAATTAAAATTATTTCTCTTTTTAAATACCTCCTTCCTCCTCCTTCTCAAAAGAATAACGTTGGATGGGGTAATTTACATACATTTGTTATAAATGTATTTAATATACAGTGTATCCCAGATAAGGATGCACTCTACAGGGGAAAAAAGTTGCACTTTACTAAATTCTGCAACATCGTATTTTCAAATTTAAAAACTCCGAATCCTTCTGAAGATATTTGGACAAACCGAATTTTCACAATTTCGTTTTTATTTTTTTCTGACTCTATTTGAAGAGATATGTGAAAATAAAGATTACATTAATTAGATTTTTAATCTGACGTTTCATTTTTCAAAACTAACATCAACTTTGCTTTTTTAAATAGTCGGGAAACTTTATTTTATTATTTTTAAATCAAATGATACGTCTACGAATGATAAAGGGAGGGGGGGAAATTGAAAAATATTTTTAAATAAGATTTCCCGACTAAAAAAGCAAAGTTGTTGATGGTTTTGAAAAAACGACACGTCGTATTAAAAATTCTATTAGATCAGCTTGTAGAGAAGAAAAAGTGGTAATGAGAATGTAAACTTTATTTTAACATATCTGTTTAAGAGCCAGTAGAAAAATTAAACGAAATCGCGAAAATTCGTTTTTTTTCGGAAGTAATCGGAGTTTTTTAAATTTGAATACACAATGTTGCAGACTTTTATCTAATTTAACCATCTCTGTATCTTCAATAGTTTACAAGATCCCTATAGAGTACATCCTTATGTGGGACACCCTGTATATTTCTCTGACGTCATATATGTATCTCTTCGCGTAAGGGAAATTCTCCTGGCATAAGAGAAATTTCTTTTCGCGTCAGGGAAATTTCTCTTTAAATCTTTATTTGATGGACTTATCTAAAAAGCAATCGCGGATGGGATACAGAAGCAGTGAGGCTGCCGAGATGGCGTATTCGAGTTAACATTGTATAATATATAATATAATTCAATAATGTGATAACATTTCAAAAATCTGCACTTTTCTTACTAACGATAACTGAGACTAACGGTTAATATAATTCATATCAATTATTTTTGTTATTTAGCTGTCACGTCAATAAAAATTTGTTAATCTGTTTTAGTTTTCTATACAGGATAATCCAAATGATGTATTCATCATTGGTAAATTATTACTTAGAAAATATAATAAATTGAATTGGCACACTAATATGCAGATAACGGATTCTTTGACCCCCTTCATAATGAGATAAAAAAACAAAAAGTATCGAACACAACATATTTTAAATTAAATAAAGATTTTCTTTTCGTCAGATTCATCCCTAGACGCGTTTGGCCATATCATGACTCATCAGTATCCGACGAAAGAAAGCAGTAACTCAAAACTGCTTATGCAGTATGTAGTGGAACACACCAGCAATATGTTGCACGGAGCGATATCTGTGTCATTGTTAGACACTATTAAGCACAACAGCACATCTAACAAACTTATAGAAGCAAATCGAAGAAATCGTCCATATTTCTCTAAGAGACCGGATATAGATTTAAAGAAAAAAAGGAAAGACAACAAAGTCTCGGTCTCAACAAATATAATTGTGTGGTTACACGTGTTTCACCCTTTCGGGCATCATCAGACCTAAAACAAGAGACCTAACTAACAGATACACGAATAATTAAAAACCACTAATTACCCAGAATTTAAAACAGAAAAGAAACAGTTATAACATATTAAAATTTAAAAATGTAAATAACAAAAAACAAAAAATCAAATGTCAGAGAGCAGTCGGGTCAATTGGATCAATAAATCCAGTGAAACGAATGCGACGGGTCTAACTATGTTCAAATGCCTGAAAATATGAAAGAAGATGAGAGCGTAGCCAATCTGTTCTGTGCATTAAAAATTAGCGAAAGGTGACCGTCCCGATATCAACATCGGGTTATAAACAAAACAAATCATAACCAATTCATTTACTAATATTGTTAAAAATCAAATTAGGTTCAAAATTAAACACCGTTTTCACATAAATTTGCTGCTTTCAATTCTTTCTTTTATAGACTATTTAATTTGCCGTTATCTAAAGAGGCGTTTACTAAAGAACTAAACATAATTAAACAAATGGCACTTAATAATGGTTTTCCAATTAAGTCTATAAATAAACTTTATTACAAATCCGTTAACAAATACAAGTTCTCTTACCATATTATACATGCAAAACCCACAGATGTTAAAAACAAGTTTAAATGTCTTACATTTTTTGGTAGCATATCCTTACAACTAGCTAAGTTTTTTAAAAGCCTAAATATTTCAATTGCATTTAAGACAGTTAACACTTTAAAACAACACTTGGTTAAGATCAAGGACAGAACGGACCGTTTTGCAAAGTCTGGTGTTTATGCCTTAAATTGTGATGATTGCTCAGCGGTTTATGTCGGCCAATCAGGTAGAAGGATATCCACTAGAGTACAGGAACATCTCAGCCTTGTCAATAAGTATAAATATTCGGATTTCACCGAGACTAAGTCTGCATTCGCTAATCATTTGTTAACTTCTGGACACCAGTTCTCTTCCCCTACAAATATCAAGGTTTTACACGAATGTTCTAAGGGTGTGAAGTTGGATCTGTTGGAGAAAATGGAGATTACTAAGGCCAAAAAAAGTCCCATACTTACTTGTGTCAACGACGTGTTTAATTTTGAACCTAATTTGATTTTTAACAATATTAGTAAATGAATTGGTTATGATTTGTTTTGTTTATAACCCGATGTTGATATCGGGACGGTCACCTTTCGCTAATTTTTAATGCACAGAACAGATTGGCTACGCTCTCATCTTCTTTCATATTT
Source organism: Polydrusus cervinus (assembly GCA_935413205.1). Taxonomy (NCBI): domain Eukaryota; kingdom Metazoa; phylum Arthropoda; class Insecta; order Coleoptera; family Curculionidae; genus Polydrusus; species Polydrusus cervinus. The sequence continues at coordinate 14,073,324 of OW284517.1, forward strand.
TCAGGCATTTGAACATAGTTAGACCCGTCGCATTCGTTTCACTGGATTTATTGATCCAATTGACCCGACTGCTCTCTGACATTTGATTTTTTGTTTTTTGTTATTTACATTTTTAAATTTTAATATGTTATAACTGTTTCTTTTTTGTTTTAAATTCTGGGTAATTAGTGGTTTTTAATTATTCGTGTATCTGTTAGTTAGGTCTCTTGTTTTAGGTCTGATGATGCCCGAAAGGGTGAAACACGTGTAACCACACAATTATAGAAGCAAGCAAAATGTTAAGAGGAAATCACCTGTAAAGACATTCGCTGCCTAGCGGGACTCCTGTAATTGTGTTAAAGATGCACCGTTAAGGTGTTACAGCCTGTCAAAGTACTGAAACTGTCTTTTCTAAATGCTAATATCTCAAAAATTATTAATTTTTTTCTGGGTAAACAAAAAGGGCAAATCAAAAAGTATAAACGAACCCAGTTTCAGGAAACTATTTTTTTTACCGATTTTATCAAATTTGATATAGGAGTAAAACGCCAATAAACTCATTTTTTAATTGATTCTTTCTTTTACCTCGTTGGTAGTGGTGTGCATAAAATATAGGCAAAAAAGAATTGCCTACCCTGGGAACAATAAAACAAACAGAAACAATTTTTTTTTTGTATTTTAGTTTTTATCCGTGTAATCCAACTTTGGCAATTTATCTCTACATTAATATAATAAAGAATAATATAGGACTGAAAAATTAATGCTATATCATTTCCACGAACGCATTCTTTGCTTATTATATCGTCAACTAGATCCCAGTATAAGCCTTCCGTAAGGCCGTTCTAAAAGCAAAGATCTCGCTGTACATTAGCGTCTTATGCAAAAGCAAAAGCACTGCTTTCGTATGAGTGGGAACAAGCAAGAGAGTCAGTAGGCAGTAGGGTGGAAAGAGATGTAACAAATAAACCTGTCGCAAACTTCGACCTTTCTTCATATATATTCAAGAAAGCACGCGTTTGATAAGTGCATTGGTGCCAATCTTCAAGTACCGTAGTTTGGAAAATACTTTGCGTACCTACTCAATATAAAATATTAAACACGCTTTTATAAGTTTAATTATTAATTAGTTTAGTTAGAATAATTTTAAAAGAATAACGGATAAGGTGTCGTAAAATAAGAAGCACTTTTGTGACATTTTAAATAATTTTTGCTGATAGGTTCATAATATTTATTCATCAGTAAGCTTATCGTCATATTTCACATAATAATTGACTTTGTTTTTGGCAACATTAGTTCAATCAGTTGGATGATAGATTTTTACTTTATAAATAGTGTTTTCGCGCGTCGGGGTTTGGGAAAAATAAATATAGAGGCGTTAATTGTTACTATTCCGGCTAGCAGCGCGTCTGCATAACGATTATTTTCTGGGTTAAAAAGAATTCATACTTATTTATGAACACACACAGGGAGAGACACGCTTAAGTGAATTAACAATAATCTCTCTGTTGATGCTCCTTAACACTCTCTGGAGAGCGACCTTTTGCAGGATTTAAAACGCAAAACCAATTTTTCTGACGATGTTTTAAAATAATTTTTACTTAAAGACCTAATTTACAAATAATGTCGTTTTATTCTTCTTCTGCGAGTTCTTTCCACAAATTAGAAAACAATACATTTTGTGACAAAATTTGAAATTTAGATGCTTGACTGCTACGGAAGGTAAATTTTTGTTTTAAATGAAATTTTTGCCTACCTTGGTTAAAACAGCATTGCACGCCACTGGTATACAGAGGACCTAACTATTTGTTACTATTGTTACGGAAAATAACTGCAAGTGGTTACGAACAGTAGCACATAGTTCCTCACTGGTAATGAAAAGTACAATGTAGATACCCCCTATTTTTTTATTAATTTGCTATCACTTTACGCTACTCATGCTACTATATCGGGTGACATAAGACATTTTTTCCGTAAAATTTTAAAAGTAAACATTTAAAACTTTGAAAAGTTAATAAATGTGTAAATTACAATTTTTCCAAAACCGTCCGAATCTGCCCCACTCTACCCTACGTCTTACAAAATGCAGAAAATCCAGTACAAAGGGGGGTAAGAGAGTTGCAGGCAGTGTTGCCAATCCTCCTGAATTATCGGTAGATCTACCAAATTTATTTATTTTTTCCCGATGAATTAAACAATAAATATGATAACGATGTCATTTATTTATCTTGGATGCAAAGATTTTATTAAGGTTATCTTTTAAGAAATCAGGCCATGCTTATCTTACAAACACTAATTTTGGCTTAAGATTTAATATAAACTTTTTTATCAAACAATCCAATAACAGGAAGTAAGCAATAAAACTTTTTATAGGAAACAAGTCCGAAAATGTGACTTCTTATCAGGGGATTCAATACAAAAGACAAAACATGCCAAATCTAGAAACTCTTAGTGAAGTATCAACAGTGGCGGCTCCTGGAGATTGAGTATGGGAGGGCTCAAATCTAGGTACGCAAAATTGAGTGCCTGCGTATATTTTTACTAATTTTTTAAAATATGTCCAAAAGGCATGTAACTTACAAATTCTTATCGAAAACAGCTAGGGAAATGAGCCATGATGTCGAACGGCAGTAGAGTTTTGGACTTGCATTGTCTTTATTTGTTTTGAATCACTACATTTCAACTGGTAAGCATCTCCAGTCGTCTTCAGGTGAATACTAGTATAGACTGGAGATGCTTACCAGTTTAAACGTAGTGATTCAGAACAAATAAAGACAATGCAAGTCCAAAACTCTACTGCCGTTCAAGAAACGTCATTGTCTCCAACCTTTAAACAAACACTGGCCATGATGTGATTTACCTTTATTTATTTTTTTAAGAGCATCCGAACAATAATTCTAACTTCTTCTCCAAAGTTACAAGCTCCATGCGAATTTATATCGAGATATATTAAAAACATTGGGTTTTCGCTTGATCCAAATCTTGGGTAATGTTTATTAATGGAATTTTGATAACTTTTTAAATTTGGATTCACAGTTACTGAAGAGTGTGAGAAAGTTATTTTCATTAAAAGAAAATTATGCTAAATATTTGAAAATAAACAATAATTTTATTAGTTTTCAGTGGCTTATATTTTGTTCCTGGATTTTTTTGTATGAAAATAACTTTTTCACACCCACACAGAGGCCACCTTTCCATTGGTAAAAACAGAAATTCAATTTCCTGCTTAATTTTTTTGTAATTTGGGTAAACAAACGCTATTTTAACCTTAGATTGACAACCTACGTAAAATTTACGTACAGTTTCTTTTCTTAATCTGAAATAAATGGCCTATTATTGGTATCCTCGTTCTGCCGCATGACCATCACCACAACATTCAGCTGCCGACGTGTCTCTGATGTGGCAGTTGTGGGTTGTATGTGACTGAATAAAAAGTAATAATTGTTGGCGCGTACATTTTACGCATAGATGTATTATGAATCGCTGAATTTGTATAGATATGTTATGAATGCGCTAAGTTAAACTAATCTTTTTATGTGTACTTTTTGGTTATTTCGTTTGTTTTAGATTTAGGAAATGTGTGTTATTTTTGAATAAAAATAAGTAATTACTTTTCCCTAAAAAAGGTTTGAGACAATTATTGCACATATTTGTAATATATGTAAAATTTACGTATTGTTGGCATCGACGTATATATTTTCAACATTGGCAATCTAGGGTTAAAGGTCAAATTTTAACCCAATTTGATCACATACAAATGAAGTCGGCACTATTGCTAACTTTCTTATTATAAGAGATACGATTTCGATTAAATTAGTAAAGAGTTGTGATTTCATGTGCTGAAGTTATGTCAAAAGAAACAATTAAAAATCAGAATGACATAATATTAACAAAAAATTGTTTTAAATGGAAAGTGTTACTTCTGTTAAATCTGTTTGATAGAAAGTAAAATTTTATTCAAAATTTGTTTTTACTACATATCGCCAAACTCAATTATAACGGAGATATTTACATTTAACCGCATTTCCAGTAAAAATTGAGAATTTTTTTTTTGTTGATATCACCTTCTGATAATTAATTTTTTTTTACATCACCATAATCATCAGCATATGAAACTGAAAACTACAACTCATACTAATTTAACCGACGTCGTATATTTTACTATAAGCAATAGTGCCGATTTCATTTTAAACACACGGTATAACCAATCCACTCGCCGCGTCTCCAACTTTACGTTGGTGCTTTGCCGAAATCCGCGAGACCTCCATGAAAAATTTGACGAGATTTCTAGTCTATTTTTAATTACCCAGAGCGTGAAATAATGCCGTCCGAAAGTCGTTGATTTTACGTGTTTATATGAAAAGCTCTGCCACAGAGAATTCGGTACCACGCCACAACCAGGCGCATTACATTTATGGCGCGTGGAGCGTGGAATTCAGGTAACGAAGAAGGTAAGAGAGTTGCAGGCAGTGTTGCCAATCCCCCTGAATTATCGGTAGATCGGCGCGGTATTGGGTAAAAATGGTTAAGTAACTCACACCAGGCAGTAGTTACTTAAAAGTAATTATCAAATTCCTGATGATGTCTAACTAAACGTCTAAAAATTATTAGGTATGATACATGGTTAAATTTAGGGCTTAAACAGATTTCAAAAAATAAAATGAAAAGTGCAGGTTCGTATTTAAAAAATTAAGGTTAATAACAATTTCGCAAAAGCGAAACGATGTACCGAAATTCTAAAAACGCGGTAATATAAAGCTAAAAAAGTTGCTTTACCAAGGTTGTATTTGTTAAGGGTTAAAAAAAGATAAATTAAAAAAAAAACAAAAACTCAAGATTTTAGTTCTCTTCAAATATTTTAAAAAGAAAGCCTAAATTTTTTTATGATATACATGATGAGCATCCAATTTCGGACACCTTGTGTAAAAGCCAAATAAGTGCTGTAACAGAGTTGAAGGGAAGGCGGTATAAAGACAATCTAAGATACATAAAACATGTTTTATATAATATGTATACAGGGTGCTACAAATTCGTGTGCGTACAAGGGGATCTCGAAAATGGTAAGAGATACGAAGATGGGTAAATTAAGGCAAAGTTGCATATTTTGGGGCTTAATAATTTGGTGAAAGAAAATTGTAAATATTCCGAATAACTTCGGAGATATTCGAAAAAAACCGAAATTTTTAGTTTTGGTTTTAAATTTTTTGGGCCTTCATTTTTGACTTGGGAAGAAAACAAAAAACACTTTCTCATAGCCGTTCGTTATATTCTACAAGATGGCGTTATTAGTTTTCAAATTGGACGTTTCGTTCTTTAGATACCAACCTCAATTATTTTTTTTTAAATACGGACCTGAAATTTTTAAAACAGTTTTAAGGACTTCTAAGCTTTGTAAATTTAATACAATTTAAAGGTTTTTAAAGTTTTAACGTTTTGTCCTCAAATTACGCATTACTAACATTTTAGATTATCCTTTCTTTACTATTACGGCCCTGGCAATTATTTTTAGAATTACTTTAATATTAAAATTACATTACATGAAGTTATGGTGTTTAGGCCGTTTATTTTTTCAATAAGATTTGCCGTCACAATACTCTAGGAAGTAAGCAAGTTTTTAAGGAATGAGAAGTAATTCTATTTTCAATTAGTATTTTATTTATTTTTTAATATAACATATATGTTAAGTCCCATGGTTTTTGACTTAGACCTAGACCGAAATACTGTAAAACAGAAAAAAATAATGCTCCCGAATCAAAAAAAGGTAGGTAACTGGAGTGTTAGTCTAGTTATGTTACTTACTACGCTTATGTTTATTTCAAAAACAATTTAAATATTTATTACTGTTTAGAAGATCTGATGATGCTAGTTTCAGGCGAAACATGTAACAAAAATAAACAGACAGATATATATTTAAGACCGAGACTTTGGGTCTCTTTTCTTACAAAATATTAATCATCAGGCCTCTTTGAGTAAGAATGGACGGATTTTTCAAGTCAGAAATCTTTTATTTTTTAGTTTGGTTCTAAATGTTCAGGATCGTAATGAAATGAAAAAGATAATTTGAAAAATTTGTTATTAGATGACAAAATGTTAAAATTTCAAAGACTTGTACATTGTATAAAATTTCTAATGCTATTGAAAATTCCAGGTCCGTAATTACAAAAATTGACTTGAGGTTGGTAACTATAGAACGAAACGTCGAATTTGAAAACTATCAATGCCACCTTGTAGAACATGAAAACCTCAATTCAACCTTTTTCGTACCCTTGTATACACACGAATTTGTAGCACCCTGTATAGTTGTGTCACTACCAAAAATTTGTGTATAGGCGAAAATAAGTATGTTTCTATTAGTTATTAAGTGAACCTTCAAATAATTAAGACAATCCTGTAAATAGAATTCAAAATCTATAACTTACAAATCATTCTTCTGGTATTCATCTGGTACCCGAACAGATCGGTCTTCTGGGGCACCACATCATGCTGAATTTTGTCGAAAAAGTCTTTGGTAATCGCTGGCCCCTTAACAAAAATTTGATTGCAATTCCTCTCCAAATTTGACAGGTTCGACAGACTTCTCGCACCATTATTGGTCGAAATATCGAGGAAATTTGAATCGTTTTCCACCATTTTCAAAAAAAAAAACACCCACAATTATTCAGAATTATCAATCACTGATGAAGCTACGACGTTTCGAATTACTTTTATTAGCTTAACATAGGTCTTGTCAGTATTAAATTATCACATGAATGAAGCTGTTTTCGTGCTAGACATGGTATATATTTACCAAATCTTTTGGTTTTTATCGTTATTTTTAAAACAGTATTACGATTAGTCGTTATCACTTATCAATTTCTTTGACGAAACAATCAAGTGGCAAAGATGTAAAAGCGAAAGCGGGTTAAAGCTGTTGGAGTCTGTATTACTTATTGATTGCGTTTACACCAATGACGATCGACTTAAACAGGCAGCAAGTATTTCTTTCTTATACGCACTATTTCGTCACATCGAAAACCCGCTGTTATGGAGAATATTCTATCAGCTTGATATGTCTATAAACACCTAAGTACACTAAAAACACTAATATTTTGAGTGAAATGCCTTTAATCCAAATGATTCGTGCTTTTAAAAACGTTTAAATGTGATTGCGCTTGGCCAAAATCGTCATTCTCTTACCATACAGCACAAAGTACCTATAGTATATTTCAGAAAGGTGTAGAGTAATAAAATGGGAAATTTCGTCCAGTTTTGCTCAATTTCGATGTAGGCCATAGTCACAGGTAAATTTTGTGGATTCAATTATTTATGATAACTAACCAAAGAAAAAAAAAGATAATTTGATAAAGAAGGAACTATTAGCTATAGCAAATTTACACAAACATCGTTTTATGAAATATGCCGTGGAAAATATAGCTGAAGAGCATAGTGTAACTGTGCTGCGCACACCGCCATATCGTTGCTAACTAAATCCTATAGACCTTTATATGGATGCCAATAAAAGTATTTGTAGAGAGAAACAACACGATATTCAAATTGAAAGACGTTAAGCTACTGTTTGATCAAGCCATTGGAAGTGACACCAGAGAACTGGCGAAAAGCAGTCCATCATGTCATTAAAGAAGAGGAGAGAATGTGGGATCTTAACCACCTGATCGATCAGACCGTTGACCCGTTAATTATAACTTCGAGAAGAGATGACAGTTCCTTAAATAACAAAGAATATTATGATTTTTATAATTTAATTGCTGTATAATGTATTTTTTGTTTTTTTTTGTATTTTTTTTATCATGCTTAATAAAAACTAAGTGTACCTAATACTATGGACATAATGCATGCCTTTGTTACAGCATATTCAGTGTTTGTGAATGGATCACAATAGACAAAACCCATAAATTGACCCAAACCCGGGTGGTACTACCTACAGTTGATGAAAAAAATAATTTTGCAATGAAATCAATGCCAAATTATGACAGTGGTTTAAATATTCTTTGGGTCACTCTGCAATCTCTTTGCATACCTGATGAGATTTTATTACTCTACACTCTACATCTTTCTGAGATAGACTATATAAAATTTTTTAGTAAATACTTTTTCTCTTCATTAAAAGTCTTCCTCATCACGATCCAAGAGCGTTTGTTCTTGAGCCAAGAGAATCGAATTTCCCAAATAATGGGACAGTAAGTATTCATGGATGCAAAGAAAATGAACTTCCTAGGGCAGGGTCAGACAATAACGGACGTTTCGTCCTTATTTGGGCTTATGTGACTGCCATAAATACGTTGTAACTCCCTTGACCTCAAAAACACCAATTCAATAATGAAAACGGGCCCTGCCCGAAGTTCCGCCAACAAGATAACTCTAGCTATAGCTTTCCGGATTAGCTGCTTATTTCTCCCATGTATTATCAATCGCCATGGAGTCGGCGGTCTCCCCGATTGAGTTGAAAAATTTCTTTTAAGGCAAGATATTATAAAAAGTTCTTTAAGAAAAAAAAACAACTTTTAGTCATCAACAGATTTTATACCTTTAGTAATAACTTACAAACTTGGATTATCCTCCACCGGTGGCACCGCGGTTGAGCCGCATGGCGTTTTTAAATTGCCTATTGTATTATCAGCTGAACATAATTCGTGTTTTTTTATCTATGGTGGATTTCTGGTCAACAAGAAAGAGAGAAAGTAAAATAATTAACCAACCGGTTGATGACGTCATTCCACCAGCTATCAATCATAAGTTCATCAGTTCCACCATATTTAAATCCATCGGTGAAAAAAATAATATACCGGTTTGAGCATAAATAAAACCCACACTTGGAGAATCTTTAATCATTTTGCAACAGCGTATTATGCGCTCGTAAAAATTTCCTACTACGTCTATATGATTTCATTTATGGAACTTGTCAGGACTAGGTAGGGGAAGTGTGCCTGAGATGGCATACTTGCTGAGTTGGCATAGTCGCTATTTAATGTACATACATTTTAAATTAGGCGCCTTTTGTGGTGCCGCCTAAAGTCATCCGCTCAAACACACCATTGCGTTAATAGGAAACGGCTCAGTTAGCGTTGAGCGGTCCAAATGTGCGTTTAACAAATTTGTGTTTACCAAAAATATTATACGCGTCGTTTGCTGATATATTGGTGCTCACAGAGGTAACTTAAAGGTATGTTACTATAGTATTTAGACATAGAATTTATTGAATATTATAGCTAGGGTATCAGATATCTAGTTTAAAATAGTTTTTAGCAAAATTTGTAATATTTTAAAATAAACCGTCAATTTTATGAGATGGCATACAACAGTTTTGATAAGATAGCATGGTATGCCATCTCAGCAACTCTATTATTAATTTAAAATAATATTTTTTTAGACATGGGTCGCTACAAAAGAAAGTCAAATAGAGAGTCATGGGATGAAAATAATATGCAGGAAGCCATCGTAGCTGTTAAGGCGAAACGTGTGGGGTGGCTTCTAGCGTCAAAAACGTTTAATGTCCCATTTGGGACTTTAAGAAGTAGGCCAAGTAAGGAGGAAGGCTGAAAAAAAGGTTACATAGGAGGCCACACAAGCACATTCAATGAAAATCTAGAAAATGGACTGGTCCAACATATTAAAAAACTGGAATCCATGTTTTTTGGACTAACAACGGAAGACGTCCGAAAACTGGCCTTTCAAATTGCGGAAGCAAAACAAATCCCTCATCGTTTTTCTAGTACAACTAAAATGGCCGGGTGGACCTGGTTAAATGGTTTCAGGCAACGTAATCCTACGATATCATTACGATCACCTGAGAGTACTTCTGCAGCTCGAGCTAGAGCTTTCAACAAGGTGCAAATTGCCAAATATTTTCAGATGCTTTCTGAAGTGTTGGATGAACATAAACTTCAGCCGAATGATATTTGGAATATGGATGAATCGGGTATAACCACGGTTGCTTCGAAGAATACAAAAATTTTAGAAAGCAAAGGCAAAAAGCAAGTAGGCGTTTTAAGTAGCGCTGAACGAGGCCAGCGACTAACCGCGGTTTGCTGTATGAACGCCGCAGGAACATATCTCCCCCCTGCTCTCATATTTCTAAGAAAAAACATGAAAGCTGAATTAATGGATGGAGCACCTGTTGGATCTGTGGCATTTACCCAAGAAAATGGCTACATGAACAGTGACATGTTTCCCAAGAAAATGGCATAATTATTTTTTGTTTTCCTCCACATTGTACCCATAGGGTACAACCGTTGGACGTTAGCTTTTTTGGTCCTCTTGCTGCTTACTATAATCAAGAATTAACTAATTGGCTTAAAACTCACCCAGTGAGTGTAGTAACTCATTTCCAAGTGGCATCTTTATTTAACGCAGCATATATCACAGCAGCAACCATTCCCAATGCTCTAAGCGGTTTTTCAGCGACCGGTATAGCACCATTTAACGACAACATCTTTCTTGATTGGATGTTTGCTGCCGCAGAAGTAACTAATGCTGAAGAGGATAAAAATCAGGATGAAAATCGGGACGAAAATCAGGATGACGATCGGGACGTAAATCAGGATAAAGATGAAACCGACAAAAATCAGGATATAGATGAAGCCAACGTCATGACAAACTCGGCACCAAGTGTCCTATCTACGAATTTCTCTAAAGAAAATAACAATGAACCTTTGCCAGGTCTTTCATCATGTTCTCAAAACATATTTAATACAAGAGGAAATCTTGACCTATCAATCGAGGAGATTTCACCAATGCCAAAAGTCGCAAAAATTGTGCGACGAAAAGGAAAGAAATGGTCATATAGAAATCTAACAACAACCCCTGAAATTGAAAAATTGAAAAATGAGATAGCACAAAAGAAAGAAGAGATGCTGAGAAAGGCGGCGAGAACTGTGAAGAAGAAAATTGGTACGGAGATTGAGCAGGACGAGGATGCACAAAAAAAAGAAGGGATACTAAGAAAGTCGGCGAGAACCGTGAAAAATAAATTTGTTATAGAAGATGAGCAGACCGAGGATTTTCACCTAGGTGAGCTAGATGGGGAGGACTTGCCTTGTATTTATTGTAATGTGGTCTCTATCAAGTGAACTATGGTTCCAATGTTGAATTTGTAAGAAATGGGCCCATGCAGAATGTGCTGGGTTAGACAGAGAGACAAAAATGTTCAAATGTGAAATTTGTAGCTAGTTTCATATGTTTATTATTACTATGCCATCTCATCAATACATACTGATGATGTGGCATTCCATCTTTTTTTTTTAGTATTTATTTTTTTGTTTTCTAATAGAAAAATCGTTTAGGTTTTGTAAAAAGTTGCTTTATTTTTACCTTATTCATATATTTCCTACGTAAAAATATTTTTTTTGGTCATAAAGAAAAAAATTATATCACTCAAAAAAAAAGTATACCATCTCAGGCACACTTCCCCTAGTAGCTTGAATTTTAGTTCTTGTCGGCTTGATTTGATAAAGGGAAATGCGGGGTCTATCTTTGCTTTCTCGTCGTTGGAGCCTTTCATCCTGCTCGTCGCTGACAGCTCCCAAGTTTTCAGAAAAGTGGATTTGTAATGACATTTGGTAACCAATAGAGAGTTTAAGAGCAGTGTTGCCAAGTCCAATTTTTTTTCCCTAGATAATTTCTTTAAAATTCCCCATATTTTCCCAAGATCTTTTAATTTGAAAACGAAGAAAAAATATACTTGAAAACAAAACATATCCCTAATTATTATTAATAAAAAAATTTCTACATATAAAAATCAAGCCACTTATGGTTCATTTTTGATTAAAAAATAATACATTTTTTATTTAACAATAATACATTTAATACAAGATAAATACATAGAAAATAAACTGATCATAGCTCTTATTTGAATTATTGAAATTAACGCAGAAAATTGAAAAAATTAATCAACTGTCGTAAATTTGGTTGTTTAGCTTAGCCAGTAAGTCGGTATCAATCTTGAAATCGAAATAGTTGCTATATCTTTTGTCAAATTTTAGTGTGTAGAATACCAGTTAACGTTTTAGTTTGGAGACGATTTCTAATTTTAGTTTTTTTCAAGTTAACTTGTGAAAAAATTCTTTCCACAGTAGCGCAGGAATGGTGCAAGCAAAATAATTTAAATATAAATTCACAAATATTCGAATATAAGAATTTATCATCCCCTGACTTAATTTTGCTAATTTTGTCCAAAAATTCCAAAATAGGCGTATTTCATATTCAGTTAAGTCTATATTTTGTATCTCCCCCCACTCCTCCATTTGGAAACAATAAAGCCAAGGCAGCAATTAAAGGCTGTTTTTTTAATATTACAGATTAAGGATCAATCATGCCTAATTCATTTAGTATTATTTGAGACTTTTCCTTGAAATTATATCGTTTATAAATCTGTTCACCCTTCAGTTAAAAACTCTAAACATCGTTTCCTAATAATTTTTTACGTGATTGCTTTAAATATTTTTTATAAATATCACAAAATCAAAGAAGTATAAAAATTCCCTAAATTTGAAGAAATAGTCCATACTTAAAGTGGAGTGGAAATTCAGAAGGAAAGAAATAAGAACACAAAGTCTTCCTCCACTATTATATTAAATTAAAAAATCTCGTATGTTCAGAGAAACTTTTTATCTCTACATGTTTCGAATGCAGAAGCATTCATCTTCAGGAGAATGAATGAAAAAAGAAGAAACTAATAGATATCATCTTAACGGAGCATCAAAATTGTAAGTTCAGTAAATAGAACTGTGAGAAAACTAATACACACGTGGTATTGTAACAATAAAAATATATGGGATTCGGGCTCATGGCACTGTAAAAGTTTATATGCAGAATAAAAATAAAAAAATTCTATTATATATAAATTATTCTGCATATAAACTTTTACAGTGCCATGAGCCTGAATCTCATATTTTTTTATTGTTACAATACCACGTGTGTATTAGTTTTCTCACAGTTCTATTTACTGAACTTACAATTTTGATGCTCCGTTAAGGTGATATCTATTAGTTTCTTCTTTTTTCATTCATTCTCCTGAAGATGAATGCTTCTGCATTCGAAACATGTAGAGATAAAAAGTTTCTCTGAACATACGAGATTCTTTAATTTAATATAATAGTGGAGGAAGACTTTGTGTTCTTATTTCTTTCCTTCTGAATTCCCTAAATTATAGAAAATTTCCCTTTTTCCCTACTGATTGCAAATTTTCCCCAGATTTAGGGATATTTCCCTAGCAATGGCAACCCTGTTTAAGAGTTCATTAACTTGTTGTTGGTCGGTTGGCATTCATATTGTTGAGAAATAATACCTTTAATACAGTATAAGTATAAGAGCTATGGAAATTCGACGAACTAGTGCAGGACCCTGTATAAAATATAGCTAATTTTTTTAAAAACCCTGTACAAACCAATTTCAATTTAATAATATATGTCAAATGTAAACCAAATACCCTGAAACTATTCCGTAATCTCAATACCCTGAATCCCCCCAAGGTTTTGAGCCTCACAACCAAAGAAAGTTTCAAGTGGAAACCGTGTTGTCTGCAGAAATTTAGTTAACATTAATCAACCTTATCTTTCATAGCACAAAAGTTGTCCGACTTGTGTATAACTTCTGGAAAAACAATATTATCTTGTCAAGGGGTGTGACATTAGCCATCGACTAATAAACTCAAAGATGTTTTATTTTGTCTTATAGAAATATTAACTACTTAAATGGGTGTATAGGTACTCTTTTTTAAATGACCTTCTAAAAAGTTGGATAAAATCAATGTTGTGTAGAATATGAAAAACGGCTACGAAAAAGTGTTTTTTATTTTTTTCCCAAGTCAAAAATGAAAGCGCAAAAAATTAAAAGCCAAAAATGGAAATTTCTGTTTTCTTCGGATATCTCCGAAAGCATTCGGAATATTTACAATTTTCTTTCACCAAATTACTAAGCCCTAAAATACGCAACTTTGCCTCAATTCAACCATCTTCGTATCTCTTACCGTTATCGAGATCCTTTTGTACGCACATGAATTTGTAGCACCATGTATAGAGTGTTCTATTTAAAAAAAAAGTTCTGACTATTTGGGATACTCTGTATAATTTGAAATAATTTTAAATTATAGATCTAATGCCTCCTTATAACTCTGTTTTTGAAAATTATTAAAAAGTTGAGTAGTTTATAGATGTTATAATTTAATCCTGCGTTGTGACTGGGAAATGTGAAATTTCTCATTGACATTTTCAATCCTTGTTTTTTCCTCAATGTTTTGGTTCCATTAATTTCTTATTGCATGGTATCTATTGCATTTAATTTTGTTTATTAAATAAATAATAATTACGTAAAACTAGTCTACGAAAATAGTAAAAAACGTAAGAAACTGATGATGTTAAATGACCAATCAGAATGATGTTTAAAACATCATGTTACATTAGATGTAGGGGAATTTAACGTCAAGTGGGCTATAGTAAAATATCGTAATATATTCAGTATTTTAAGGGTCATATCAAGTCATCTAAAGTTACCGTTATTTTTAACACACTACAAAAAAAATTCGTGCCTTTAAAGATTGGAAACAACGATAGGAGAATTTTGGTCTTGCGTTGTCTTTACTTGTTTTCTAAATCACAACTGTTCAACTCGTATCTAATAAAATATTGCACCTTGTGCATAAAGGGAAAATGTTAAATGAAGAAGAAACGGATTTTCATTTATTATTTTAAATTGTTAAAAAGTTAGTTTAAAAAGAGGAAAGATTGTTTAAATCTCAATAATTGTATTAACATAAGAAGGCTTAAATGCGGAATATTTTCCTCATCTTTGCCATTTTACCCCATATTCCGTTAGATTTATTTACTTGTTTTTGTTTTTCTACTTAAGCTTAGAATAATTTTATTTTAATAGTTTCAATTTACAAAAATATAACAATGTGTAGGTAAGACGTAAATAAAAAATTTAATACTTATGTAGTAAAAAAATTAATTATTTTAATTGTAATATAACCTATAGTCTATTTCAGAAAGGTGTCATAAAAGCTCATTAGGTATACAATGGGACTTCAGAGTGACCCAACGAATATTTTAGCCACTTTTATAATATGGCATTAATTTTATTGCAAAATGCTTTATCTTCATCAAGTGCTGGTAGTACCACCCGGGTTTGGGTCAATTTATGGGTTTTGCCTATAGTTATCCATCCACAAATACTGAAAATTGTGTGACAAAGGCGTGCATTCTGTACATAGTATTAGGTACACTTATTTTTTTTAAATTATTATAAAAAAATACAAAATACATTATACAGAAATTAAATTATAAAAAATCATAATATTCTTCGTCATCTGAGGAACTGTCATCTCCTCTTGATGTTATAATTAACGGGTTGATCCCACATTTTCTCCTCTTCTTTAATGATATGATGGACTGC
Organism: Polydrusus cervinus; assembly: GCA_935413205.1. NCBI lineage: Eukaryota > Metazoa > Arthropoda > Insecta > Coleoptera > Curculionidae > Polydrusus > Polydrusus cervinus. Next base: position 14,088,687 of record OW284517.1, read on the forward strand.
TTTTCGCCAGTTTTCTGGTCACTTCCTTAATGGCTTGATTAAACAGTAGCTTAACGTCTTCTATTTTGAATGTCGTGTTGTGTCTTGCTCCAAATCCTTTCACTTGCGCCCATATAAGTTCTATAAGATTTAGTTCGCATGATATGGCGGTATGCGCAACACAGTTACACTATGGTTTTCACTGTTTTCAGCTATATCTTCCACGGCATATTTCATAAAACGATGTTTGTGTAAATTTGCTATAGCTAATAGTTCCTTCTCAAATTATCTTCTTGTTTTTCTTTGGTTAGTTATCAAAAATAATTTAGCACAAAATTTACCTACCCCTATGGCCGACACCGAAATTGAGCTGAACTGGACGGAATATCCCATTTTATTACTCTACACCTTTCTGAAATATAAGACAATGTTAAACATTTTTTTTTAAGTTTAACTGCTTGTTGATAGTATACCGGATAGTCGTCCGAACAGGATACATGTGATTTCCCATGAAAATTTCGAGGTGGTCAAATATTCACTCCCGTATTTATTTTAGCCCAAAAATATACTTTTTTTTAAGAATGCAATTAGAAGGCCTGTCCTAAATTAAAAGGTATTTTCCAATATGTCTATATCATCAGTGGCGTAGCCAGAAAATATGCTCGGGGGGGGGGGGGGGCTGAATGGGCGTAAGTAGGACAATTTTTTTTCTGGTCTGGAGAAAGGGACAGTCGGGATTACATGTATTGTACCTAGGGAAGGAGGGAATGCGCCAAAGACGATAAATTTTCGGGGCCACGCCCAAAGTTCGTTTAAAATTCACCTAACTATAAAACAAATTTCATCAAAATTATTAAAATTTGTTTTTGTAAATGTTTTTTTTTACTTTTTTCTTGTTTTTCCTAGCTGGCTCTTTATTAAAAGAAAACATTTTTTATATTTGTGAAAAATATGAATATTGGTGTCAATCCAAAATTTTAAAATAAGACGTATGTATGACTCTCACACGCGTTTTTCGGGTTCGGTTTTTCATAATTAAAAATAAAGTAAATATCGCTCTCCATGCCAAAATTGATAATTTTTTCAGAAATCATGTATTTTAGGAGCGTAGTTCTAGGAGCAGTTTTTGGTGCAAATTCTTAGGTTTTGAAATACTCCTTCTTAGGTGCCGTTTTGTATATTTATAATAAAACATTCTCGTTTTTTTCCCGAACTATTTTTTTTTAAATTATAAATCATCACACGTCTTCAATAAAAAATGTTTCAATTAAAATTTTTACTTAAATTTTTTTCTTTAAAAATAAATACCTACCTTATTGTTTTTTGTTTTTGCTGTAAAAATATTTTATTGAATTATTAAACGGGAAGATGAAAAACTAAGTGTGTCGTTGGCAAGACAGATGCACCATTGTTGTCGTAACAGCATGAACTGTGACGTTCGAAGACATCTTAGGACATGAAGAAACTTAAGAAAAACATATCTTAGGAAAGTGAAGGTTTTATGTTGATTTTATTGTGAGATTTAGTTTTAAGAAAGTAGTGAAATGCTTAGTTAGTAGTTCATATTTTTAGTTTTTTTTTTCATAACGATGAAATGTTCACTCAGTGGGAATTTTTGCTTTTAAGCAAAGCACTGAGTGAACATTTTATCATTATGTTAAAGAAAAAACTATGAACTTCGCCTGTTTTCCACTACTTTCTTAAAACTAAATTTCAAAATAAAATCACCATAAAACCTTCACTTCTCTAAAATATGTTTTTCTTAACTTTCTTCTACTAGTTACCACATATTAAACTGCCCATGTCACTTAAGATGATCATACCCTAAGATATCTTCGAACATTACAGTTCATACTGTTAAAACAATGGTGCATCTGTCTTGCCAACACACATAGTTTTTTATCTTCCCTTTTAACAACAATTTCTCAACAATATACTCCACCACTAAAGTTACAGTTATTTCTCTAGAGCATTCTCACATAATGTTTCTCAGTTTTCACCCTAAAATATCATTTTACTCCCATATTAATCTTCAGAATCTGGTAGTACAATTTTCTCCATTACTTTTATGTAAGCATTATTTTCTCCAATTATCCAACTTCCTCAAAAGCTCTATGTCACTCACAATTTTCTATACTATATAACTATACTTCTCCTGAAGATGAACGTTTCTACGTTCGAAACATGTAGTAACTAAAAATTTTCTTACTAAATACCTATATCTTAGTGAAGGTTGACTTTGAGTATTATTTCTCCCTATTACATAAAACGCCGGCATACAGTGTAGAGAAGTGTTGTTACTGTTACGTTATCTGCTTCAGCTTTTCATGAAAATCCTAACATCTGTAGTTATATCGGGTATTTTAGAATAAGATGATGAAAAGACGGTACTCTCGTTTATTTGTAATTTTACTGAATGTTTGATCGAAACAATGACAAAAAAAATAGGAAGGATTGTTTGTGAATTATAATCTTTAAAAAATAAAAATAAAAAAAATAACCAAGGGCCCGTATAATATACAACAATTAAATGAGTTAAGAAGTAAACATTTATATAACATAATACATTTCTAAGGTTAGGTCGTATTATTGCAACATGCGCTCTTGTCCCGATAAAGCCAAAAGTGACTACTAATTATGTTTTTATTATTCTTACTGTATATAATTATACTACGTATTTTAAATAAGGCATACAGTTACGTCGCAGCATTACTTATGCATCCCTAACGTATTAAAATTTTTCCTGTCATGCAAACAGTTTTATAACTTTTTAATAAAACTAAAATTAACTAAATTTTGCAACCAAATTCTGGTACAAAAATTTAATTAAAAGTATTAATAATTTTTATAAAAATACATTTTAATTGATTTAGGCGAGACGTTATAATCACATTAATTAATTAAAAGTATTTGTATCCAGATAATTGCAGCTCCTATCTTACTCAGTACTTTGTTATTTTGTTGGTACCATTTTTTATTAACGTTAGGCAAATAAATTCTTAATTAACACATTGTATTTAAACTACCTAAATACATCCTCTACATGGAGGAAAATTTATAATAACGTATAGGAAATCTAATATGTTTTATACTATCTCGTAGATAATATAATAGGATCAAGATCTAAGAGAATACCGTTTATAATAAAATTATTATATTTCAGAATAGTTTCTATAAACAATTATGAATATTTTTATTAAAGATTACGATATTTTGTAATAGGAAATATTATTTTTTTATTTGCATTTACTACATCTTATCGTAAGGTTTACTAAATTTTATTGTAAGATTAACTAGATCTTATTGTTGGATTTACTAGATTTTATTGTAAGATTTACTATATTTTATTGTAAGATTAACTAGATTTTATTATAAGATTTACTAGATTTTATTGTAAGATTTACTATATTTAATTGCAAGGTTTACAATATTCTATTGCAAGATTTACTAGATTTTATTGTAAGGTTTACTAGATTTTATTGTAAGATTTACTATATTTAATTGCAAGGTTTACTAAATATTATTGTAAGATTTACTATATTTTATTGTAAGATTTACTAAATATTCCTATTTTGGTGTACGCCGCACTAACCATAGGATATCTCATAAAAGTGGGTTCTACAGAAGACGTGTGGTCTCACAACGGACTAGTAATGTAAAACAATTAAAGACTCGTTACAAAGTAAGCGTTACTAACTGATCACGTGATCACTAAAAGTAACGAGTCCTAATTTTATAAAAGACTCATTACTTTTGGCTTTTCATTACTTACACTAAATTTAAATTTAACTTATTTAACTAACCATTCTATCCAAAAATTTAAAAGGATCGCTTCATTTGTAAACTTGATAGCAAATGACAGACAAAACGTATCATAATTATGTTTCGTCCTGATATTGTTTTTACATTGTTGAGCGTTCGAGGGCGCGACGCGGCGCGTTGTTTTATTTTGTATGTTTTTATATGTTCTTTAATTACATATTAGATAATTGACATACCTAGATTTAATATATTTAGACAGCAAAACACAAGTATTTGGTAATCGATACTACTTTTAAATCTCTTTATTTCTTAAATTGGCAATCGAACAAAGCTATAACAATAACACAATTAAAATAAAATTAACGATTTATACAGGATGGCCAATTTGTCTGACAAAGTAATATACCGTCTCTACTATTACATATATCAAAAAAAAGTTTAAAAATATGTTTTGAGGCAGAAAAAAATATATGTTCCAAAAATTATTTTTAAATATACAGGGTTTTTTAAATGGAACACCCTGTATATTTTAGCATTTTTTGTTTCCCCACAAAATTATCCATATGACGCCATATTTACTTTTTTAATTTTTTGCAACGTTGCCAAATAAAATGCAAAATTCTTAAAATTTTGGAAAAAACATGATAGTAAAAAATTACTTGTATTTCTCAATTAGAAAATCGGAAATCCAAAATTTCTTGTAAACTCTTAACTTTAAGGGTAGAAAAACGGTCTCAAATCTTCTAGTACTCAAAATTTTATACAGGGTATTTTCTGTTGACATCTAAATATAGAAAATTTTAATATACCATAACTCTGTTTGTTCAAAGGAAACCCCTATATTTATTAGGCTCGTCTGATAGATATTTTAAGTATCCCTTATTATTTTTATACCTATACCTAAATTTATTAGTTTTGCCTATATTTCGATTTTTATTTAAATTTTCGTAAAAAAAATGTAATTTCTATTTTTCTAGTTAGTCATGACCAAGTCAAAACAAATGTAATTAAATACATAAAGACATAAAATAAGTAAAGCTATAAAATCAAGTCATAAAATAAAGACATTAGTAAGACTATTACAAAATAATCAGACACAAACTAAATACGAGATAATGTCGTCTGTCGTGATTTTATCCAAAAAAAAATCTAAATAAAAAAAACAAATCGACAATCATTAATTGAACTAGTCTGGCTTTACAGTATTTTCCATAAATAATATAAATTAATTTTATCAATGGAAGGCTATCATTTGGCTGGCACGTGTCTTTGTGTATATAATCACAAATTTACTGGTGTCATTGGTAGTAGGTTAGGGACAGTTATTCTTCGGTTTGTGAAAAATAGTGGCTCAATGGTGAGTTACTGGCATTCGACCGTGGCAACCCGGGTTTGATTCCCGGAGTGGGCATACGTACAATAAAAAAAGTATGTCCGAAATTCAGTGGATTTAAGAATGAAGGAAAGAGTGTAAAAGGTATCATCTCCCAAACCCACTCCATTCACGCCGGTAACCAGGCCGGATGAGATCGAATATCTCGTGGGGTGCGGAAGAAGATACACACTCTCCAATCGGTAGGTCCTGCTATGAAGCAATAAACCAAGGGTTGATAGCCCTTGGGGGTGTCGCATGACCGAGGATCGTGGTTCGGAACCCACGTTAAGCTGTAGGTCCCCTCGGGAATGGCCCTGGCAGCGAGCGAAGAGGAAAACAAGCCGAAAAAGCAAAAAGCAACATAAACGGTATCACTAATTATTTATTGTTCCCAGGGGCGTAATCACGAAAGTGCACCAAATCGACAATTTACCCCCGGACACATATAAATTGGTAATAATAATGCTCGTACAGCATTTGTGATGCAAATAAATAGTAGTTTGACCCCGCCAGTGGCGTAGCCAGAGAATATGCTCGGGGGGGAGGGGGGGGGGGGGAGGCTCAGTGGGCCTAAATGGGAATTTTTTTTCTGGACAGAGGGACAGTCGGGACTACATGTATTTTATGATATCGTACCTAGTGAGGAAGGCGGAAAAGTGCCGCAGGCGAAAAATGTTTGGGACCACGCTTAAAGTTCGTTTAAAATTCACCTAACAACTATCAAATTTCGAAAATTAAATTATTACCTCTCCCCCTCTTCTTCTCTTTAAAAATAAATAAATACCTAATTGGTTTTTGTTTTTGTTGTAAAAATATTTTTGCATTGGGTTATATTTTTGTTGATTTAAAATAGCTCTAAAAGGGAAAACGGAACAGACAATTATATGATAGAAAAATATTATAAAATATTATTATTTTTACTCGTGTCCCTTTAAAATTGCATTATAAATCAATAACTAAAACGATATGCGTCCGAAACCTTAATATTTAACTTTTGGAAGGAAAAGTTTAAAAACTAAACGTTTCCTACAAGACCTTTGTAATCTAAGCCAAGAATACATTCTTTAAAAATTTAAGGTAAGAGTCTAAGCGTGAGACGAAAAATTAGGTTGCAATTACACGTTTATACCCAAACTCCTAGGCTCAGGGGGGCTGCAGCCCGGCAGCCCCCTCCCCCATCTAAATACGCCACTGATTCCGTCGAAAATATGAATACATGCATCAGATCAAACCATTTTTCTACTTCCACATGGATGTTGCCCTTACACTAAAGTGATTGGATAAGTGGGCTATTCCGGTTAACTGAACGGATATCATTTCATGTGCATCCTAGTTAGGATATGAAACTGACCAATCACAGTGTTCAATTACAAAGAAACCAAATTTACACATTGAAAATTTTATGCGTCGTTCTAAATAATTTTCCACTCCCATTTCTCTACTATTATCTGATATTTTGAATGGGGCTCCAACCCCAAACGACCTTATAACTTTTAGTATAATATTATATTATACGCAACAGAAATAGAAAAACTAGTGGTAAATATTTAAAGCAACCCTATAATAATAACCATCTAGATGATAGCCAAGCTATTTCAAATATTGGTTATCATATAAAAAATACAAACATCATCCTTTTTTGAAATAAAATCAATATAAGATGCTAAAAAAAAAAGATGCGCTGCAGACGAAGTGTTTAGGATTTTTTTTTAATCAAGTGAAATGGAAATAAAAATCAAAGTGCTTGTAGAAAATGATGCCGCGGTATTTTTGTAAAAAATTATGAATTTTTTTGGCCAGTGAATGAATGTCTTAATTCTTTTTTCAAAATATTTTTTATATTAAGTGTGTTACACTGTCTAAAATTTTAAAAAATTACATAAACTCTTTTTTTAGCAGATTGACAGAATGAAATATTTAAAGTTAAAGGGTTAATAGATTTTTCTACTCTTATATTTATTAGTAAACATTGTTTTACGTACAGTTCACTCTATAAGTATATCCATTCGTACGCACAACTGTGCGTAAAAAATTAAAACGCACAACTGTGCGTTATGATGCCTAATATAACAATTAAGTTAGCCTTGAACTACACAAATCGTGAATTTATCAATCTTGCGTTTTGAATATTTGATAGTGACTTGCGATTTAAAGTTCCAATCGATACTTTATAAATTATAAACCCATATTTAATTTATTGGTAAGTAGAAAAAGTATAGTATGTATTGCGTGTTGTAAAGCAATTACGCACTCGTGTAATTACCGCACTCGCCGCTACGCGGCTCCTTCGTAATTTTTCCATTCGTGCGTAATATACTTTTTACCACACTTAATACGTAATATACTATTGCATAATTCTTACAGTCTACAGTTGCTGCTCTACAACTAGCATTTTGTTGTACCAGTTAGTTTTTCGGCACGCGATGGTACCAAACAGTGAAGCAAAAACAAAAATATTTATTTAACTATAATCAAACTGCTTTTCCTTCGAATAATTCTGGGAAATAAAATAGTTTAAAAAAATATAAGAAAATCTCCTTTGCTTTCGCTTCTCGTAGAATACATGGTATACAGGGTGACCAGTTTCGATATTTTCCTTGTTAGTGAAGATGATATTTTCACGACACTGCAATATTTAAAACTTAACTCGAACCCCTTAGGTTATATGGACGTCTCATGTGGTGTTCCTCAAGGATCCATAGTAGGTCCATTATTTTTTACTCTACATAACTTACAATTAACTAAGAATATGAAGTACGTCATTGTGCACCTGTATGCGGACGATACCCAATTATACGTATATCTCTTTTTGCCCGGAACATACCTTTGAGACTATTAAACGACTTGCAGCTGACCTCAATCAACTGCTAACAATCTCTACTCATCGTTGAAAGCTTAATCCACAGAATGCCACGTAATTCTGCTTGAATGTGCTCAGAGTAGGAAGCAATGTCAAAACCTGCTCCGTATTGACCTTGGTGGTCACATTTTAACTTGTTCAATCCTTGCTAGGAACCCCGGACTCTTTAGGTTTACGAAACATATCAATACCATACCCAAAAAGGCTTTTGCTAATTTAAAACTTATATTTACTCAGAGACACTTTCCAAGTCCTATCCTACGAAAATCGTCCAATTTTATCATAATTCACATTTTGTGATAGGTACATTATACGGTCCATATCTTTTAGAGAGGGATGCCCGGGCATTTTTAAATGATTCAAAACTGTAGTGTTAGTTTGTTGAAATAAGAAAGCTTCATTGTCTAGTAATGAGTGATAAAATAATGGTTAAAAAATGTCTAGATTATTTACATACAAATTAAATTTAAAAATGATTTTCATGCTCTGTACCTAAAATATAAATTTACTATCTCTTTGCACAAAACCACTTTATATTATTTATGTGAAAAATCATTTTATTAAGCATCTTTAATTTACAACAAAGCTCTAGGTGATTTAGAATATGCTCCAGTTTAACAATTTAAAAATGTAATAGGTATGTCACCTGATCAGACAAATCTGTTCTGATACAAAATATAACTATATTATATAAATACATGCGCCTCTCAGTACCCTCCACCTTAGCCTTCTGCAGTTATGTTATATTATTGTATTTAATTGCTTATGGTGTCGTTTGTTCAATTACTTATTATTTTCAGTGTTTATGTTACTTACTTTTTAATTTATATTATTAGGTTGAGTGAAGAATGAGTAATTTTTTAATTACAATAAACACATTTATTGTTCTCAATGTTATTCTTATTATTATATAATGCCATAAATTAACCCAATTTCAACTAGCTGCACATTAAACTAATCAAATTTCAGCTAACTTCGCACTAAATTAACCCAATTTCAGCTATCTGCGCCCTAAATTCTAAATTAACTCAATTTCAGTTATATTCCCACTAAACTACCCCAATTTGAACTAGCCGCGTCCTAGATTTTTACCCAATTTCAGCTAGCTTCCCACTAAATTATCCCAATTTCAGCTAGCTATGCCAAAAATTAACCCAATTTCAACTAGCTGCATCCTAAATTAATCCAATTTCAGCTAGCTGCGCGATAAATTACACCATATTCAGCTAGCTGTGCCCTAAATTAACCCAATTTCAACTAGTTGCAAGCTAAAATTAACACAATTTCAACTAGTTGCGCTATAAATTAACCTAATTTCAATTCATTTACTCATTAAAAATTTTTGGACACCCATATCTTTACTATGAAAAAAGTTAAAGTGGAGTTTTTACATAAAATCCAATGGCGTGCTAAAAGCCTCTATTTTCCAAAATATATTCTAGTTATTTTTTTTATAAAAAAATATTCGGCTTTAATAAATTTACATGGGCATACGCAGAAACGTTTAAGGGGGCGCGAAATGTATGCTCAGTGCTTGTCAAATCTATAGATAATAATGAAAGGATATGTTGGTTTGCCTTAAAAAACTGTCTAGTAGGTATCAATCGCTTCTCAAAAAGTGGCAGATTGTCGCGAATATCACTTCACTTTATAGAAAGGTATATTAAAACATTAAAAATTGACCACCCTGTATATATGTTTAGATTTCTGTTATAATTATAATTTTTACAGGATGTGTGGCACCGCACTCCATTAATCAAAATTCATTTTTATCTCTTTTCTCGCATCGCATACGCTTATTTGTTGGGAAATTTCTAGTAGTACGTAGCGAATAGTTATTATTAAGCAATTAGATACTAATTAGACCAAAATAAATAAACAATAATTAACACTAAGCTCATTTGTTCATTAATATATTAATTGGTATTCTATATATTATATCTAACTCAAACTCAAAATATACTTGTTAGCTTTGAAGCGCCTTCGCCACTGCGAGAGTGATGTCATCGCCTTCACCTCGACTCGGTCCAGATAAGCTTTTCTGCTATGACGGCAAAAGTAGTAGTTGAAGAGAGACAGTCGTAGAACGCGAGTTGAAAATAATTGTCTTTCACGTTTTGTAAAGTTAAATTGGAATTAATAAAAGTATTTCTGTTGTTTTGGGGTGCATTATTAACGGGAATCTATCATCAGAAGTGGGATCCCTCCCTTGTACTTTAATCAAAGGAGGAAAGACCTAAAATTAAAAATAAACTAAAATTTTTTTTTTTCAAAAATGGCGGACCGTAGGAGAACCGCCTATCCTTGTTAGTGAATACAGTGACAGTGAGCCTGAACAAGAAGAAGCTAAGTGTGTCGATAAAATGGACCAGAAAATGATGGCAATGTGGGAACTTCAGCAGAAGAGCAACATACAGCTTCAAAAACAAATGATTCAGGTTTTAACAACAATGGCTACCCAAAACGTTCCTGCAGAAGCCGCCTCGCCCAGTTCTAATCAGCTCGCGCATGCGCATGACAACATTAAAGCGGCTTCGGCGCAAATCAGGTTGTCCAGTTTTGATCCTGATGATACACCTTTTACCATGATCGAATGGATGGATGATGTCACCCGTATTCAGCAAGAAACTGGCCTGACTGATACGTTGATTGTTTTAAAAGCCGGTGACGCATTGAGAGGAAGAGCGGCTAGATTTTATAAACATTGGAAACCGATAGTGCGCGATTGGATTTCGTTTCGGCGCGATTTTGAAGTGGCTTTCCCGGAACAGGGAACTCCAGCTACCAGAGTGCGTGCATGTCTGGCCATTAAGAGTTCCAATTTTTCTTCGCTGGTGGAGTATGGCAACGCGAAACTTGCTGCAATAAAACGCTTTTACTCTAATTTCCCATGGGACATTATTTTAAATCTTCTGGAATACGATGTGCAGGATTCTGAAGTCAAAAATAGGATCTGTCTGCAAGCACCCTCGTGTGAAACGGATCTGTTAAAATTACTTGCAGCATGTGATGCTCGAAATATTACGGAAGGAAAAATGTCAACAGAAAACTATAGTGAAACTCGAGATCACTCAAGAAAACGAAGCCATGACTCTCATTCGCAGAGCAGAATATCAGTTTTCCCTGGGAAGTGTCGAAATTGTAACCAATATGGACACAAACAGGCTGATTGTAGACATTGGACAAAGGATGCTTTTGACAAAGGTGAAGCAAGACCTTCTGGAGTAAGACCAAATGTTTCATCGCCAGACATGAAGTCTAAAAGTAATGTGTGCAATTATTGTAAGAAAATAGGACATACAGAGGAAGTATGCTACCGCAAGCAAGGTGCCAAAAACCGTGTGTAGTTAACTCAGAAGATTCGTTCCATAAAATCATTTCCCACCGCTATAATAGCAAACAATAAAAATATTCTGTCAACTAAAAATCTGTCCAAACAATTCTCAGTTTCTAACAGGAATAGTGAATGGTGTTACTCGTTCTATTGGTTCATGCAGTACAGTGAAGGGGACACCAAAAATAACATTAAAAATTGATTTTTACTGTAGTTCCAGATGGATATATTCCAGGAAGTGATATCGATGCTCTGGTTGAACTTGACGTAGTGCAAAGGCCCGGAATCAAGGTGGACATTAATACAAACGGTGTTTACACAGTGCATGGTTTGATACATTGTAACCGTATTTTAAGTCTGCATACTTTGGACATAAATGATGTAAATGTGTCAGGATTGGACGAGCAAGTAGCTGTTATAGTGAAGAAAATCGTAAAAAAATGCATGAATACATACGCCGCTTGCAGTGACAACTGGCAAATTATAAAATAAAGCGTTAGGACCCTTAAAAGAGACACCATTGTTTTTGTTTATATAGACGATGTGTTTTGTCCATCAAAAACTATTGACGAAGGTATCAAATGATTACGAGAAATAATAAACACGCTCAGCAAGGCCGGGTTTGTGTTCAACTTATCTACATGTTAAGAAAACTGCCGATTCAGCACAAGGTCGTCGATGTTATTAATAGAGGAGAAAGTGACGAAAGTGGAAGAAGTTCGAAAAATAAAAAAATTAAGAACAATGCTAGATTTTCACAGGAAGAGAACAGAGGACAGAGGCAGTGCCGTATACAGTAGGCGCTAAGGTGGCCGTGCAAGATAGTCAGTTTGCTTCAGGGGGTAAACTGAAGTCAAGGTTTTAAGGACCATTTGAGGTACTGTCTGCTAAATAAAAGGGATGTCTTAAGACGTTAAAGTGGACGTCGCTGGATAACTATGGTAAGGTATCTTTGTACAATTTTTTAAATTTTAGTAACAAATGTTAGCTGGTTTTCTGTTGCAGTAGAACCTTTTTCATTCATTGCAGTTTGAACTTAATTATAGTAAAGAAACCGATAGCTAACGATGTAAGCAACGGCTAGTACCTTCAGTACGGAACCGGTAGCTAAGGATAATTCAAGCAACGGCTAGTACCTTCAGTACGGAACCGGTAGCTAAGGATGACTTAAGCAACGGCTAGTACCTTCAGTAACCGGTAGCTAAGGATGACTCAAGCAACGGCTAGTACCTTCAGTACGGAACCGGTAGCTAAGGATGACTCAAGCAACGGCTAGTACCTTCAGTACGGAACCGGTAGCTAAGTATAATTCAAGCAACGGCTAGTACCTTCAGTACGGAACCGGTAGCTAATGATGACTTAAGCAACGGCTAGTACCTTCAGTACGGAACCGGTAGCTAAGGATAATTCAAGCAACGGCTAGTACCTTCAGTACGGAACCGGTAGCTAAGGATGACTTAAGCAACGGCTAGTACCTTCAGTACGGAACCGGTAGCTAAGGATGACTCAAGCAACGGCTAGTACCTTCAGTACGGAACCGGTAGCTAAGGATGACTCAAGCAACGGCTAGTACCTTCAGTACGGAACCGGTAGCTAAGTATAATTCAAGCAACGGCTAGTACCTTCAGTACGGAACCGGTAGCTAATGATGACTTAAGCAACGGCTAGTACCTTCAGTACGGAACCGGTAGCTAAGGATGACTTAAGCAACGGCTAGTACCTTCAGTACGGAACCGGTAGCTAAGGATGACTTAAGCAACGGCTAGTACCTTCAGTACGGAACCGGTAGCTAATGATGACTTAAGCAACGGCTAGTACCTTCAGTACGGAACCGGTAGCTAAGGATGACTTAAGCAACGGCTAGTACCTTCAGTACGGAACCGGTAGCTAAGGATGACTTAAGCAACGGCTAGTACCTTCAGTACGGAACCGGTAGCTAAGGATAATTCAAGTAACGGCTAGTACCTTCAGTACGGAACCGGTAGCTAAGTATAATTTAAGCAACGGCTAGTACCTTCAGTACGGAACCGGTAGCTAAGGATAACATAAGCAACGGCTAGTACCCTCAGTACGGAACCGGTAGCTTGATTACTTTATTATATTAAAATGTTTGTGACCAGTATAAGTAATTATTTTACCCCGTGATGTGATGTGTAATGGAAGAAAATAATTTTTCTTATAATTACATTATTTTTACTGATTTAGTTTTGTTTCTACCCACAGTTATACCATGTATTGGTGCGAGGACGCCCCCGAGTCAGGAAGGCCGTGTTAGCTTTGAAGCGCCTTCGCCACTGCGAGAGTGATGTCATCGCCTTCACCTCGACTCGGTCCAGATAAGCTTTTCTGCTATGACGGCAAAAGTAGTAGTTGAAGAGAGACAGTCGTAGAACGCGAGTTGAAAATAATTGTCTTTCACGTTTTGTAAAGTTAAATTGGAATTAATAAAAGTATTTCTGTTGTTTTGGGGTGCATTATTAACGGGAATCTATCATACTTTATTGTCTAAAGAAACAGTATCCTTATCGACAAAGTCACTATTTGCTAATATCCAAATAAATACATCTAAAAGCCCTAAAAAAAATACAAACAATTAGGAAGGAGAAAAAAACAAGAAACAAAAACTATGCCCATTACGAAAGGGTTCAAAATAAGTCAAAATTCAGAAACAAAAAACGATTAGTTAAAATTCTTCAAAACACGCACATTAACGTATCACTGATTAAAAAATTCTTCCAAGGTGTAGTAAACTTTTTCAGTTATAAACGCTTAGTTAGTTTCTTAAACTTTTTCAAATTTTGTTGCCTGAAAGAAATATGATTGAATATCTTCTTACCACCATATATTAAAGATTTTCTGATTTGTTCTGAATGAGGTATAGGTAAGCTTAAAAAAAAATTGACGCGTATTATAATAAGAAGGCAACAACAGCTCACATTTATATTTTTTATAAATAAGACAGGTAAATAGTCTCTAAAATAAAGATAGAGTAAAGAGTCAATATTGCATGCCTTATAAATAGTGGCCGACAAGAATCCCTAATTTTAGCACTACACATGTATCTAATTGCTCTCTTTTGCAGAACAAACACCGTGTTAAATAAATATTGGGTACATGATCCCCAAAACAGATTCCATAACGAAGATGGGACTCTATCAAAGCATAGTAAGAGCTTTTTGCTACAGAAAAATTTAAGTTATTTGATATCACCCATAACCGTTTGAACAAATTTTATTACACAAATTGATAATATGAGTTTCAAATTTAAGGGAGCTGTCTATTGATAATCCCAAAAACTTATTCACAGAGAGCACTGAAATCTTTTTGTCTTCTATAAAAATATCCTCTATAACACATTTAAAATTTAACACATTTATCATTGCTATACTAAAGGATAACATATTAGCATCACACCACTTTCTCATCCTGTCGAAGTCATTACTAATGTCTACTTTAAGTTTATCAACGTGCGTTCCATGCCAAAGAATGGTAGTGTCATCAGCAAAAATTGTGAATTGGCAGTTCCTCTCATCCCATACGCATCCAACTTCCACAGCAGTATTTCATGATTTACGCAATCGAATGCCTTAGACAAATCACAAAACACGGCAGCTGCAGCCTCGTCAGAGTTTAAGGACATGTAAATATGTTCAAGGAACCCAAAGATGGTATCGTTCGTATCTTTCGAAGTCTGAAATGCAAATTGTTGGACAGACAAGAGGTTATGTTCGCTTAGAACATCAGTCTCACCTTAACAATTTTTTCCACAATCTTGGATAATGTAGGAAGTAATGCAATTGGGCGAAAATTTGAAGGAGCTTCATGACTACCACCCTTATGAAGTGGGACAACCACAGCCTTTTTAGACAAGATGGGAAGACGCCCATAAGAAATGAGAAATTTATTACTTCAGCTAAATCTTGTAAGACTCCGAGTGGTAAGGCAGACAGTATTTTCAGAGGGAGCTTATCCCAACCCGAAGAATATTTATTTTTGATTTGACCATTGGGTAACCTTTCAAAGACCTTCGACTCTTAAGAGTGAGTCTAGTGACGCATTCGCCATATCGTTTTTTTATCAATATTTCCTTACTTTTTCCTTTTATCTAAAAATCGGTCAAATACCCATATTTGAAGCATAATTACCTACAAGTTAAAGTTTGTATTTATAAAGTAATAAAAAAGCAGAAAATGAAATATGGACACATTTCACAAAACTTCGTTTCATTAATCAAATTTTCTTTGGTTTAAAACTGTAGATAATTATTACTACTATACTACTTAAGGGCGGGTATTTGTCCCTTTTTTGAATAAAGCAAAAGAATAATATAAATCAAAAAATAGAATGGCGAATGTATCACTAGACTCTTAACAAGCTGATCCAGGGGGGGGGGGGTCATGGTGGTCATGACCCCCACCCCCCAAAAAAATCACAAAAAAAATAGATTTACTGTTTTGACTAACTCTGCAGCTTTGTCACAAGATTCATCGCCCCATTATCAATAAATAAGGTATATTTTTTCTATTCATTGAATTAAAAATAAATAAATAAGCTTAAAAAAATCATGTTCAGCAATAACTGCAGCTTTATTAAATTATTTTAATAATACTCTTTAAGTCTCCGCCGATCAAAAAATAGGGAGAAGAAGAGATGAAATGACAAACAGACTCTCTCCAGATGTGCTGGATTTATTCAAGTTAAAAATACTTTGTTGCCAAAAACATTTTATATGGAAGTGGACATAGGTACTATACTATAAAAGAAACTGTTAAAACTTATAACCAACTTTTAAATTATCCACCGGTTAATACAGTAGTGGCAGAATTTCAATTTATGGATTACTAAATGGAAATGCGAAGTAAAAAACGGCTGTAAAATACCTGAATTACTTTCACATATATTGATAACTGTGATCCTGATTTATTCCCCAATATCAGGATTTTTCTGCTGTAACAGCGGAAAGGTCCTCCTCGCCTCTACTTTGAGTTAAAACGTGGCTTAGAGCAAAGATGGTAGAGGAACTCCTAACTGGCTTGGCTTTGATGAATATACATAAAAACATGATCGTCGACGTCGATGAAGTTATAACTAGATTCGGAAATATTAAACACAGAAAACTAGAGGTCGTAATTTAGGAATTGAAACGTTACCGCCCCCCGCCAATGCGGAAGTAAAAGAAAGTAGTATTTTTATATTTATTTGTTTTTAATTAATAATGGTATTTGTTATAAATAACATCATTAATCATTTTTAATGCCCATTTAAATAAGATTTATTATTTAAATAAATCAAATTTAAGGAGGACAAAAAATGTGGGTCCCCTAGAGGTCCGAGTTTAACACACGAATGTGCCACACGATTCCACGCGAAGAATCATTAGTTTACCAATCCTTAAATTTCATACGTGTAATTACGTTAGGTATGAGTTTACTGTCATTACCCTGGAACGGGTGGATTGATGTTATCGAGCATATACGCATATGCAATTTAAAGAATGGCTCGGTTGACCGTCTAGTTCCGGGACCCAATTGACCGTCTATTAGGACCCTACGTTGTGTTTGACCTTACGTTGTGTTTGACGCTACGTTGTGTTTTCCGTTAAGTAACCCAAATCCGCTGATCAGATCAGTATGAAGTATTACACCGAGAAAAGCGCCGAATTTTGAACAGGGAATTCTTAAAACCGTATTTTAGTAAGTGTAGGATAGTTAAGAGGTGCGAGTACTCGAAAGTGGCTAAACGCTAACCCCGGATAATTTGAAATAGACGCGGCGCGGTTGGCGTTATCGGCTGCTCAGAGAAAGTCGGAAAATTCCAGTTTTCAAAGGTTTGCCTACCTCGTGCACAAGACGGGCTAAGGAGCTGTCGCCCACAGCAGTAGCTGTTCCCTATAGGCTCCCCTCCTGCAGTTGCCGGGATGGGCTGTCGCCCCAGACAGTAGTCCTCTGCCCCACGTTGGAGAAAACGGCGGAACCGTCCGCAATCCCCCCTTACAACCTCTAACGTAGGATCGTATAGAAGGTTATTAGGAAAGTGAGGTTAGACCTATCAGACACCTTTTAAATTATGTATAGAACCGGCAGTACCGGGCTGGCTAAATAGAAAGGGGCAAATCACGGCAGTGGAAAATGAGGTCACCTCAAAACACAGTTAAGATCCCCACATCTCCACGACTTTCAACGATAGAAAAGTCGTTATATCCCCCCAGCATGGACAGGAGTCCGGGATATAGGGCGGTGAGAGAGCTTGGAAACCCTTACAGTCTACGAATCTAAACCGTGTACGAGACATCCCTCATATTCTCCGCCATGAACGTAATTGACTAGTGTGACGTAATAACATTAGCCAAAACCCGATACTTCGCGTATTTTATTGAAGATAAAAGGCAATATAACAGTCGAGCAGTCGAAGCGAGTGGATGTGTATACAGAAACTCTCTTATCGCAGTACTGCACGACGTTTTTTAACATTCCTAAATAGTTGGAATTCTAATACAAGCATTATCAGTAGTTGTTACTATTTATTATTCAAATATTTTACATTTCAACCGATTTGTTCATTCAACGAACAAACCAAACTGGCGACGCCTACTAAAATATGGACCATGTAGCGGGTGCCGAGGGCACCCCAGAACAAAACCTTCAGGACATGATGGATTTTACAGGACAATTAATAGGGCAAAACACGGAAGCAAACCCGAAAGATGATGACAACATAAGCATAGCGAGTAGTAGAGTAAGCGCTACAAATGCAAGACAAATACAAACAAAAACTCTTCTCAAACATCTAATGACACATAAAGTGTGTTGCGCAGTATGCGTAGAGTACTATAAGATATGTCAAAACAAGAAAGAAAGGGACCGACTAAGAATGGAAGTCACACAACATCTAAAACACAAACATAGAAACAATGCAAGAATCCTACTGACGCCACCAGTAACGACAAATACGAAGAAACCTGAAATGAAGAGACAATTAACAATGACAACGTCACATGCAAACACAGAAATGAACCTAGACGAACGCATACAATGGGAAAACGAGAGGGAACAAATAATAACAGGAGAGGGAATCTTTGAAGTACCCAAGAACCCAATAAAACCCCTAAAAATTGTTACTGCAGGACAAGATGAAGGACAACCCTCGAAATACCAAAAAATATTACAGCCTAGGCCACAAATCGTACTTAAAAACAGATTTCAAGCACTATCTGACGAAGAGGACACGGACTTAGAATTCGAAACAACAGACAATGAATCATGCGCTCAATCTGAAATATCGACAAAAGTTAGACAATCATTAAAATCAAGAAACAAAAATCAAAACCAAAACAAGACAAAACAACTACCGGAAAAAACAAAACAAACAAAACCTCCAGCAGCTCCAAAAGTAGTAAAACCACCCCCAATAATCTTGAAAGGGGTGGCACAAAACAGAGAGGCATACATCGCATTAAACACGGACCTAAGGAGAACAATAACAAAAACTTACACTATAAAATTTACAAAAAATAACACGATTATATACATTGATGACCACAAGGACTACGACAACTATAAGCAAGAACTGAAAAAAGAAGAACAAGTTGAGTGGCACACATATACAACAACACAGGAGAAGACCCACGCATTTATAGTTAAAGGACTTGACCACTTACCAAACACAGAAGACATCAAAACAGAACTTAAAGACGAACATGGCATCAACGTGAAAACAATATACATTATGCGAACAAGATACCGACCATTATACCTAATTATAACCGATGCAGCAACGAAACTTACAACACTGGAAAAAATAAAATATTTAAACTATGTAAGAATAACTTGGGAAAGGAGGAAACAACAAAATGCAGTAATACAGTGCAAAAAATGTGGCCAGTGGGGACACGCCACCACGAACTGTTTCAGAAAAATACAATGCCTGATCTGTGCACAAATGCATCCCACGTCGGAATGCAACAACAAAGAGGAGCCGAAATGCATAAATTGCGGAAGAAGTCACAAAACAACGTATCAACAATGCCCCGTCTATTTGTACAAATTAGAACAAATAGACAAGAACAATCAGGCAAGACGAAAACCAATTTATGTACCAGCTCCTCAACCGACAAGAAACGCCTGGACGGGTAGGGCAAGTACCCCAACGTGTACCGAAAGGGCAAGTCTCGGTCGAAGACAGCATGGACAACAACAACCCCTACAAAATCAACCCCAACATGACGAGACGGACACAGAAGAAGAATACAATCGAAATTTTCCACAAGTAGCAAGGACACGCCCACAAGGCGACCCCCCCCTCCCGCAACAGAATTTTGGAGTCGCCCAGGCAGGTAACTTATTTTCTGCAATGAGGGAATTTAATCAACTGATAAATATAAATGAATTTATTCGATTTCTTACAGATTGCACCAAAGAGCTGAGGAAGGCTAAAACAAGTGAAGACCGCGTATCAATAATGATGTCCCTAATGGGGGACAATTTAAACAACTATAAAATTAGCCTTCCATAGCTCTTTGAAAGTCGTTATATTTAATGCAAACAGTGTTTGCAGGAGAATGGACGAAATAAAGCATTTTCTAACCAGGTACAAGGTAGATATAATGACATTATGCGAAACCAAACTAACTCCAAGCAAAAACATAAAAATTCGAAATTATCAAATAATTAGAAATGATAGAAATGCACGAGGAGGGGGCGTGGCTATAATAATTAAAAGTAATATTCCATATGTTAGACTACAGCAAACTAATTCAAACATTGAACACATATCAATTAAATTAATTAATGGTGTAATAATTACTAGTAGCTACGCCCCCCCCCCCATATACCATTTCAGGATATTGATTTAGATTATTTATTCAACCAAGGGCCGAAGGTGATAGTGTTGGGAGACCTGAATGCAAAACACGCAACATGGAAAAATGGACTAAGTAATAACCATGGAAACAAACTAAGACAATACATCGACAACAACAATGTACAAATAATACTACCAACAGAACCTACATACTACAAAAGACCTGCAGGAATACCAGCATACTTAGACATTGCACTGACAAAAAACATAACAAACATAGACGAATTAAAAACATTGAATGAAATGTCGTCTGACCATCTTCCGGCAATATTCGAGTATAGCACGAATATAAAAAAGGAAGAGGGAAGGACGGCATGGCTGTACAAAAACGTAAACTGGACAAGATACAGACAAATACTAAACGAAACAACAGAAATAACAAACAACATAACAACAGTCGAACAATTGGAAGAACAAGTTGAAATACTGACAAAAAACATACAAAACGCAAGAAACAGGACGGCCACAAAAATAAAACTAGAACCAAAAGAAACAAAACTACCACAAGACATACAAAACTTAATTAAACTAAAAAACCAAACGCGGAAAAGGTGGCAAAGACTAAGACGTGACCAAGACGCACAATTAACAGACCAATTACAAAATGAAATTAAACAAAGAATACAAGAACATAAAAACCAAACATGGACGAACATACTAACAAATGCAAACATAAGAGACAATTCTCTATGGAGATTGACACGAAAAACAAAAAAGACTGACGAAAATATACCATCGTTTACAACAGATCCACAAACAAACAAACAAAAAGCAGAAGCATTAGCCGTGCAATTCGCACAAGCATGCGCAGGGAAACCCAACACTACACAAGAACAAAACAATATTACTGAAATGGTAAACAAATTCACAAATCAAAAATACCCAATCCCACCTACGATATTACCCACCCTTTACACCAATCCCCAAGAGCTGTGTAAAGTGTTGAATCAACTTAAAACCAACAAGGCACCAGGAGAGGATGAAGTTTCCAACATCTTACTCAAAAACCTTCCACGCAAAACAATAACACAACTACACTACATAATAAACGCCGTTTTCCTACTGCAGCATTTCCCAGGCCAGTGGAAGAGAGCAATTATTGTACCAATACTAAAACCTGGTAAAGCGCCGACAAGGCCAGAATCGTACAGACCAATTGCTCTCCTAAGCTGTATTGGGAAAACTGCAGAGAAAATAATACACCAAAAACTTAAGAACAAAAAGTTAGACCAGAACCTGCCGGAAGAACAATTCGGGTTCAGGGAAGGCAGAGGAACAGTATTATTGATTGCGCATGTAGCGCAAAACGCGATGGAAAAAATTGAGAAAAAACAATGTACTGTTCTTTTGGCCCTGGACGTAAGGCGTGCTTTCGACAGTGTATGGTTTAACGGTTTGATCTATAAACTCATTACGCAACACAACTTTCCACTTTACATCATCACACTATTATACTCATACATGACAAACAGAACGTTGAGAGTAAGAGTTGGAAATGAAACATCCAATCCTGTAGTACTACACGCTGGGCTACAGCAGGGTACAGCACTTGCAGCGCCGCTGTTTAACCTTTACACAGCGGATATCCCGAAATTTCCAAACTCCAATCTAGCTATATTCGCGGATGACGTATTACTATACGCAAGTTCATTCCATGCGAATGTAGCTAGACAGCACCTAACAAATCATCTAAACGTCCTCCTCCCGTGGTATGAGAGGTGGAAGCTAGAAATTAACGAAGACAAATGTGAGTGTCTAGTAGTAACAAAAAAGATCAATGATACACACATAAATCAACATATAAAAATAAATAACAAAGAAATTGAACCTAAACAAACCCTAAAATACCTGGGGGTGACATTAGACAGAAAACTAACATTCATACGGAACACGACAAACCTAGTACGGAAATTTTACATAATAACAAGACAATTACAAAAACTAATTGGACAACAGTCATTTTTATCTCCACAGAACAAACTAACAATCTACAACACTATGATAAGACCCGTCATGACGTACGCTTCTCCAGTCTGGTGTAGTGTATCAGACAGTCAATTCTACCGACTACAAAAACTACAAAATATAATACTTAGACGAATACTTTCGGTACCGAGACACACACCGACAAGAATACTACATAATGCAACAAATACACCATACCTACAACAATACGTACAAGAACAAGCAACAAACTTCTACGCAAACCAGCCAGTAAAAACTAGACTAACAGAAAACCTAACACATACAAGACAACAAGACAACTACAAACACAAGCCGATATACCACAGATTGCCTATTTTCTTTCAAAATAGGTAAAATAATTTAAATGAAATAAAATAAAATAAAAAGACCAATTACCAAACAAATAAAAAACCCGATCCTCTCATACCACGTGGGTTAAGCCCCTCCCATCCATAAATCCCACATAAATTTGATAATTTCGAGTCAAAAATTTTCTTTTTGACAAAATATAGCTACTTGGTACCTGATTGAAAATTAAGCTGGTTTTTTCGTCTATTTTTCCAGTAAACACCACGCAGAAAGTGTAAAATTTAAGCAATAAGTAATAAAAATCATTTCTCAAGTGAAAGCAAATAGATCCCCTCACGGCAGTAATAGGTTACTGGAACTGGCCGACATATTTTAAGTAAAAATCAAATCTTCTTACCCAGGGAAAACAACTACCCCAACAGGGCATTGCCTTGTTGTCGTGTCCTTGCTACTTAATAGTAAGAGTAAAAAAAAAAAAAAATACTTACTATATAGGTTTACGATATACCTATTGTATTATGTATATAGTATACTTAGATGTAAGAAATTGATATGTAGAAACAACACGAAAAATAAAGATATTTTTGAATTTGAATTTGAATTTGAATAAAAGGCTTTATGAATCCCTGTGAAAATGCGTCGCCCAGTAGGTTTCAGATCCGAGAAAAAAAGTTATCTATAAATTTTGCCGTATTTGCCTAACACAGATAAGGGCCTGCGAGCAGGTAAAGCTAAATAAAAAAAGGGAACCACGCGACATATTGCCCTTTATCCTGACCTGCAATATTCGTCCCGTTGTTCACATCTTCCCCATTAGGACCGACCACCTATAAACGAAACCAGCTATATTGTTGCCAATAACTATCGAGTTTTGTTAAATCATAATGAGAGGTAAACATTTAAATAAAAGATGCACGTGTTCAAGTGCGACCAAACAGCAGGTCATGTCACCCTAAAATTTATGACCTGGGAATCGTGCCGGGTCACTCTTTGACACCCACTCGAGGGTTTGTTTACTTATGTTTGTGGTTATTTAGGAATTTTTTCGTGAGAAAGAATTTTTAACAGAAACCTCTTTTGACTTTCATTTCAAACAAAAATCCACGTTATTAAATAACTGTCTTTAGCCATTTTATTAAGGAAACGAAAATTGAGCCCAAATTAGTTTTTACACTGCGTTAATCCCCGAGTTTAAAGAAAGAGCAATATTCTGAAAAGAACCCAAATTTGTACGGTGGTTTTATGACCCTAATAAATATACCTAAAGCCCTTGTAACCTGAAAACAGATATTTTACAAAGAGAACTAATAAGTTTGTAATTTTTTTTATAGTAAATGACCGGTGCTTAGATTTTCTTTACCTTTTAATTGGTTTTATTAAGTTAAGTTCGATTTTGTCAATTTCGTATTGGCAAAGTACGCCCCCTGAGTGAAAGCTATCCCCATTATCGTAACACGTACAAAAGAAGAGAAATTAATATTTATTTAATTGGGAATTTCCTATTATTATTATTATTATTATTACCATTATTATTATTACTTTTTATAGTAAATGCCCGGTACTTAGATTTTCTTTACCTTTTAATTTGTTTTATTAAGTTAAGTTAGATTTAGTCAATTTCGTATTGGCAAAGTACGCCCCCTGAGTGAAAGCTATCCCCATTATCGTAACACGTACAAAAGAAGAGAAATTAATATTTATTTAATTGGGAATTTCCTATTATTATTATTATTATTATTATTATTATTATTATTATTATTATTATTATTATTATTATTATTATTATTATTATTATTATTATTATTATTATTATTATTATTATTATTATTATTATTATTATTATTATTATTATTATTATTATTATTATTATTATTATTATTATTATTATTATTATTATTATTATTACTATTATTATTATTATTATTATTATTATTATTATTAATATTATTATTATTATCATTATTTTTCGCGCACGCTAGTACCGGGTTTAACGAGAGTTATGACCGTTAGAATACCTTACTCAAAAAATATAGAAAATGAGACACAATCTTTAAACTATTATTTTAACGCAAATTAAACCGTAACCATGAATTTCAATTAACTTTGCATTTTAATATACGCGATTCCGGACGGTACTTGTAACCCGCAACGAAAGAATGGTAGGAAAATTGGGAAACCAGAGCAAGGTTGCCGTAACGTAACTACAACCCACACTCTGGCCGGAAATATCGGGAAAGCCAAAGCAAGGTTGCCGTAAAATAACTACAACCCACACTTTGACTGGAAAACTCGGGAAAACCACAGCAAGGTTGCCGTAAAATAACTACAACCCACACTCTGATTGGAAAAGTCGGGAAAACCAAAGCAAGGTTGCCGTAATTAAACTACAACCCACACTTTAGCCAGGAAAATGTTAGAATATGGTTAAGGTTGGTCATGAAAAGGAAAGAGTAGTTTGTGCGCGGCTTTTGAAAATAAGAACATTGTATATGAAGAAAATTTAAACTAATTTAGAAAATTAGTGTTTGCCCTTAATGAAATTAGAAAACTGTTTTAGAGATAAAGATACATAAGTAAATTTAGAAAAAGTTTATAACACAAACAAGAACACAGTTTCCTAGAGAACGTTAACTTTAGCACTGATTTTAATTTACAAAAAAAAACTAAATAAATTAAATAAGAACCCCTTTTAGATTTGCCAGCTGAAAATAACTTATTACGAAACGATAGAATCAGTAAATTATAGAGAAAATTTAAAATGAGTGCCCCAAGAGCGATTTTAAGTTCAGAAAAATTATAATCGAGAACCCCAAGAGAGATTTTAAGCTTAGAAAAAATTGAAATCGAGAGCCCCAAATTAATTTAAGTTTGGCAAGAAAATTTTAAATAGAGAGTTCCCAGAGAGATTGAAAACTTAGAAAAAATTATAATCGAGAGCCCTGTTTTTAGGTCGTACCCGTGTTTTTATACCACCCCGCCGAGGCGCAGTTCTTCCCGTCTCCTCTTTGTGCGATCGTTCCGAGCGTGGCCTGGTTCTTCACGATGCCGGTGAGCTACGAGTCCCGGCGCGGCGTCGCAACGGCATCGCGGCGCTTACGTTTGTCATTTTAGATTTTTGACCAATGTCCATTTTGTTAGGTTAACGACATTTAGGAAGCTATTACAGCTATAACTATTATTAGGTAGTATTATTTAGGTATTCTTTTACATATGATAATTTATCTATTTTGGACGTGTGCCCGAATTTTACAGAAGATATAGTGACCTAGGTTAGTTCCGTTACAGAATCAATGCCTTTTTGCCCTAAAATGTTTATGTATATTTTTTATTTTATCGAGTGTAAAATTTTTTTGTGTTCTTAATACTGGGTATCAAAAGCAAACAGACGATTATAGTATACGAATGAATATATTTAAAAAAATATTAATGTTTATAACGAACCTGGCAATTTTTCTTATTAGATAATTTTTCGCCTGTGGCGCTTTTCCTGTCGAAAATTAGGCGTGGTCCCAAAAAAAATTTCACTGCATTTACAGAATTCGACCCCCCCCCCCCCCCCCCCGCAGATCCAGAACTTTGGATCTGCGCCTATTCTTAAGTCTCGTGAGTATTACCTAAAAGAAAATCTAGACTAGGAGGTGTGCACTGTGCTGCATGCCCTAGTACCGTTCGAAAGTGACAACCTATTTCTTCTTGCCTCTCAAATTTGATTTTTACATTTTCCTTATTTTGTATGATGAAGTTTTTTGTAACAAAACATAACTAACAAATACATTATCGTGCCGGCCCTCTCCACCCTATTACAGTTAATTATCTCAACTCAATGGCATAGCCACAACGCCCAAAGATCGTTTAAAATTCACCAAAATGATTACCTCTCCCCCACTGCATGGTTGGATTAAATTTGTTTTTGTAAATGTTTTTTTTTGATATTCCTATTTCTAGTTCTTTATTAAAAAAAAAACATTTTTTATATTTGTGAAAAATATGAATATTGGCGTCAATCCAAAATTTTGACATAAGATGTATATATACCGGGTGTTGCATCCCATATAATTTTAAATGAGGTTCCCTAATTATTTTAGAGAAAAATTCTATTTAGGTGTGATTAAAAAGTTTTGTTTTTATTTTTCAGTTAATTCAGTAGTGTACGTACCTATACTTAGTATTGTGTTTTAAAAATGAACGTAATTAATGACATAGTTTGTAATTTGTTGGAATCTCCATTCAGTCGTTGGACAGATGAGGATAAGAGAGACGTTTTGTTACACGGGTTTTTAGTCATTGATTGTTTAAGTACCCGCACTATACCTAGCTCTTCACCATATTTTAAGACCGCGAGCCGCCACTGGCTGGGATTAGACCATAGTAAATGCTTTATTGAGGATCCAGACCCGAAACTAACGAAACGGCTGCTTTAATAAACAGGAATAAGCTAAGAACCATTACAGGAATTCTGAGAGGACGTATGGCTGTCAACAATCGTCTGCACATAATGCAACTGTACAATGGAAACTTTAACTGCAGATTATGCGGACAATTTAGAGAAATAGTACAGTACATAGTTTGTCATTGCGAGTCATTAGATCGGAAGAGGCAACGAATACTTGTGCAACCAAAACTGGAACCACAGGAGATCCTGACCATCTTCCCAGTTGACCTACACAAACCAGTAGAAGAAAATTATGGGATCACCGAGTGGGTGGGAAATTCAAACAGGGTGAGCACAATGGGCCAAACCCGGCCTATAAGTCCATCCGGCACATCGAAAGCGAAGAAAAAGAAAACAACAAAAAAAGTAAACTGGTTTTTACTAGTAATGTATCACAGCCCTGTGTAAGACTTTCGAAATTTAAACAAATTAAGTCGTCAAACCTATCAATCGAGAACTTTTAAATTAAGTTATTTTAAAAAATCAATCAATTATGTAATACCTAAAGAAATAAAGATTATTAAATGGATGACTGCCCGGCACATAGTCTCCTGGCTGTCCGGGAATATTTAAACCGTGCTTTTAATGGAAATGTTATTGGCTTAAATCATACAGTAAATTGGCCAGCCAGGTCTCCTGATTTATCGCCAAATGATTTCTTTCTCTGGGCCATTTAAAAAACAGGATATACAAAGATAAAAAATACCCAAATCTAGACGAGTTAAAAAATGCTATCTCTGCCGAATGCAATAGAATTTCAGTTTACCAACTAGCGAATGTAAGAAGAGAATTTTATGATCGCCTCGGTTATTGTCTAGCAGTCAATGGAGGAACATCTTAAATCCTAAAGTTCTAACAATTTAATAGTACCTACCTATTAATTAGTGAAATATTGAAACATGTAAAATGTCATAATTAACCTTGTAATTGGATACTTTATTTTAGTTTTATTCAGATTAATTTGTACTCATAAATACACCTTTAATATTTTCGATGTACGAGCTTTTATAACAATAAAGCACACATTTCAAAATGACAACTTTATTTGACAGTCATCTTTTACCTTGACTGGTGCCCGCAAATACGGGGCCATAAAAAGGAGAAATAGTTAAAAAGAAATCGGCGATAACCCGTAAACGGGCTCATCAAAAATATCCAAAGTTATTCTTATGAATGTGGGTTTTAGTGCTTTTTGATAAACCTAAATAGAATTTTTCTCTAAAATAATTAGGGAAGCCAATAATTGACCCCATTTAAAGTTACATGGGATTTCCTATGTCCCGCTCGACGATGCAACACCCGGTATATGACTATAACAAGCGTTTTTCGGGCTTGGTTTTTTATGATTAAAAATAAAGTAAGTATCGCTCACCACGCCAAAATTGATTATTTTTCAGAAATCATGTATTTTAGGAGCGTAGATCTACTGCCCCCTTCCCCCCCCCCCTAAATACTCCACCGATACTCAAAATTTGTTTTTATAATATTTTGTATAAAAAAAATTAATTTTATTGTCATCGTTTGACAACAAAGCTACAGCGATGGAGTTGAAATAGCAAACGTCGGATTTAGCTTATTAATTTGGCATTTTTAATTTAAATTTGTAAAAATGGGTACGCCTACGGCTCGAATACAAATGTTTCAGCTTTAATAACGACTTTTTCCTTTCCCTTTCAAACTAAATATTTCCTTTACAAAAATGTTGCTATGTGCTAAATGTAAACGTACTTTCCTAACCAGACCTACTTCATTTAAACTGTTTTCATTTTAATTTGTAATCTAAATCATAATATTTTCGTCACAAGGCCTTAGTTACAAACTATATTAAAATAAATGTTATATTTCAAGCCAGCCTAAACAATATTGATAAGTTCCAGGGAATAATCTTTATTTCTTTAGGTATTACTTAATTGATTGATTTTTTAAAATAACTTAATTTAAAAGTTCTCGATTGACAAGTTTGACGACTTAATTTGTTTAAATTTCGAAAGTCTTACACAGGGCTGTGATACATTACTAGTAAAAACCAGTTTACTTTTTTTGTTGTTTTCTTTTTCTTCGCTTTCGATGTGCCGGATGGACTTATAGGCCGGGTATGGCCCATTGTGCTCACCCTGTTTGATTTTCCCACCCACTCGGTGATCCCATCATTTTCTTCTACTGGTTTGTGTAGGTCAACTGGAGAGAGGGTCAGGATCTCCTGTGGTTCCAGTTTTGGTTGCACAAGTATTCGTTGCCTCTTCCAATCTAGTGACTCGCAATGACAAACTATGTGCTGTACTATTTCCCTAAATTGTCTGCATAATCTGCAGTTAAAGTTTCCATTGTACAGTGGCATTATGTGCAGACGATTGTTGACAGCTATGCGTCCTCTCAGAATTCCTGTAATGGTTTTTAGCTTATTCCTGTTTATTGAAGCAGCCATTTCGTTAGTTTCGGGTCTGGATCCTCAATAAAGCACTTGGTCTAATCCCAGCCAGTGGCGGCTCGCGGTCTTAAAAAATGGTGAAGAGCTAGGTATAGTGCGGGTACTTAAACAATCATTGACTAAAAACCCGTGTAACAAAACGTCTCTCTTATCCTCATCTGTCCAACGACTGAATGGAGATTCCAACAAATTACAAACTACGTCATTAATTACGTTCATTTTTAAAACACAATACTAAGTATAGGTACGTACACTACTGAATTAACTGAAAAATAAAAACAAAACTTTTTAATCACACAGTAAATCACGTAAAAACGATATCTATAACAGTAAGTTTCGCGAAACCTCCACCTTAAGGTTAAGCGAACCAATGCTAAAACAATGGTGCATACGATTGATCTATTTTTAAGCCCTTTATCATTATGCAAATTGTAACATGCTGTTTGCGTGACTGACGTCACGTAACCATAGCAACGGTAAATATTAAAGCCATGTTGAGCGTTGGGTCTTCACTTGCTTTGAGCTAACGGACACAGTCGGCTGGGGCGTGCCAAAATGCACAAGTGTTTATAATTATTGTCCATCGGAATTAACTGTAGCTACATTCGGATTAAATTAATATTATTAATTCGAACATAATTATGTTTTAAGGGCTAAATGGTAGCTGTATTGGTACATTAAGATTAAATATTGTTGAACAATTTTTCTCCCGGTTTAATTTCTTTCTTTGGTGAAGCTTCACCTGACGAGCCGCCACTGATCCCAGTCTGGTATTCTGGTCAGTGGCGGCTCGTACAGTAGGGCCACAGTGCCATGGTCCTACCTACCTGTACACCAAGTTATTTTTTTACTCACACTCATAATCATTGCTTTGCATCTTTACGCTTCATTATTTTTGTAACTGTGAATAATTCAAGATTCATTTAATATCTGATAACGCCTAACGGTGCAAAAACTCCCCGACGCCGCGAAAATTCCCTCGCGCTACGCAACGCCGGCAATTTCTATGTATGGCCATGCTGTTCATCGAAGGTTCATCGCTTACGAAAGAGATAATGATATATCGCCCTCTCTTACTGACGCATAAGGAATTCAGAAATTTAATGGTGGGCCAGATCTTTAGATCCGTCCGGGATTGGAGGATTTACACAGGCTTAATTTTGTCGTTCCAATTGGATCAGGCCTTCGTCTTTGTTACCACTACTTGATACTAGATGGCAGCTGTTTTGAATACGGTTTGCCCTTTCGAGATATTAATTTGAAAATAGTTTTATTTTAAACAGTTTTTACTGTTTAACATAAATTATTCTTGTAGGTTAGGTTTAGGTCAGTGGTAGTAGGTGGATTATAATAATATTCCTGATTCCGGTTTATCAATTTTAAAATGAATAAAATAAAAGAGGAAAGACTTAGCGCTTTAGGTATGTAGCCTGCCGAAAAACATTTTGTAAACAATATTGATGACTTCAAGAACAAAAGTGATTGAATCATTTTCAAATAACAAAAAGACGTACCTATAGAGTTTCTTATAAGATAATTTGAGTGTTTTGTGAACATTTTTTGTTACAATCATTGCAAATGCTCCATTTAATTAGTCGGCAAGTTTTTCGATTTTTTTTATATACAGGGTTGTACAAATTCCATGCACTAAGCATTGCTATCTCGGTATAACTACAAGAGATAGAGAGTTTGGTAAATAAAGGCAAACTTGTATATTTTAATGCTAAACAATTTGTTAAAAAGAAATTTAATCAAATTTCGATGATTTCCAGAGATATCCGAAAAAATAAACGAAAAACTTGTTTTTATTTTTTTATGACAAAAGTACTTATTATTTTTAAAAACCAAGGTCACTTTCTCTTAAGTATTTTACAACATAATAATTTTAAGACATCAATAGCTACCTACTCGAAAATTTAAAATAAATTCAGGTCCGAATTTGAAAAAATTGAGTTGATATAGGTATCTAAAAAACGAACGTCGTATCTGAAAAATAAGATTATATAATATATATAATATAAGATCATTAAAATGTGCAACTTTGTCTCCATTTAACCAAATTTATATCTCTTATAGTTACTGAGATAGCAATGTCAATGTATTGAATTTGTAACACCCTGTACTCTCATCAAAGATTTTTGACTTTATATTTTGGCCCCACCTGTATCGACTACTACGAGCCGCCACTGATTCTGGTAGATTATGTGTTCATTCCAGATCCATCGTTTTATGACATCTCGTATACTGTGCATCTTGGTACTTGAAGTGCCGGTTCTGGACGTTCGTAAAAAAAGTTGAGCTTTCAATTAGTTTTTCTTTTTTAATTTATATGACTTAAGAACTTTAAACGCTATATTTTTAAGGCAACTTTTTTATCTTAATACTATTGTGTTTTTATAATTTCAGTACAACGTTTTGTTTTTGTGACACTGTTATCAACTTAAATTTTTTAAATACGGACCTGCATTTTCCTTATTTCTTGAAATCTCCTTAAGCCCTAATTTCAATCATATATCACCCACATTTTAAATAAAAAAATGAATAAATGAGAAGTTGAATCCAATCACACAAGCAACACTAAAAAAAAATCAAATTTAAGATTTAATATAGTAAATTATAACAAAGCATGAAATAAAGTTAAACACCAAAGGTGGCTATGAAGGAAACTTGATACTTGATTCTTTGGCTTAATTATGTTGACAAATGTAGTGAGTAGTCACCTTTTTTATGTTCAACGGGGGCTATTGAAATTACGAAGGCTTACTCAAATATGCATTCGAGAAGGACACTTTTGTTTAAAAATCTAATATAAAGAGGTTTTTTTATGTTTTGTTTTTGTTGCTGGTCTTTTTTCCTACATAATATACAGGGTGATTCACGGTGGATGGTACGTTAGAAGTATATGACGAACCAGTTAACGAATCGTTTTGAAAATTTGGTTGTTTATATAAACGGACATGCTCTATTTACCTAAAATATTTTTAATGATGCAGTGTTGCCACGTCTACCTAAAATTAGTAGCCACTTCGTTATTTTAAATAGAAAATCCTGTATTTTATTAAATTTTTGAACCCTCTATTACTTTCTTAACAACTTTATTTAATGTTATTCTATACTTATTTCTTACCGTTTCTAAGATAATAATTAAATTGCATTTTTTTGACGAAAAACGTTAACTTAAAAAAATGTTGATATTTTTGAACTCTGAAATATTAGAGCCCCGAAAATTGGTGGATGGGTAAATATTACCAGGGGGCCTTTAACCCTATGCCGAAATCTTAGTTGCGATATACAGGGTGGTTTAAAAATACAGTTAATTTGGGGACTTCAATAGGTGACCATAAGTATATTTTTTTAAATGTAACACCCTGTATATTATCACTGATTTAGAAAGCTACCTAAATTGGCTCTTTATTTTTGTATAACATATCTATTGCTAACTAGTCAAGTTTTTGACTTATAAGCCATTATTTGTAAAATTTGGTCAAAAATTTAATTTCCTTTTGATTTTTAGTAAGTATGCCATGACAAACTCTTGTTTGACATAAAAATTATGTCACTCTCATTATTGTTGTGGTATTTTATTAAATATTGTCGACTGAGATACTAAATGATTACAAAGCATGGAAGAAATCTATTCGAACGCAGTACTTATGAAGTTATTTATTTTATTTGGACAGTGTGATCAAATTATCGCTAGAACATGTATAAAGTTTAATGAAATGTACCCAAATCTACCGCCAATGAACTTAAGGAAATTCTTACGGATCCAGAAAAATTTTACTGAGTTTGGTTCAACTTTAAAAGCCCCAAGAAACTTGCCTCGACCCGTAACTTCTGACGAAGACAACCAGATTAATGTTTTGGCTTATTTTCATGCATTTCCTCAGTCGTCAATACGTTGTGCTGAATATGATTTAGGTCTAACATATTCATCAGTCCAGAGGATTTTAGAACAGCATGCATGATTTTAAATTTACTAAAGTTCAAGCCATGAAGCCTCAAGATAAACAACAGAGAGTTGAATTTTGTGAGATGTTATTAGTGCGCACCCAAGAAGATCCAAACTTTTTAAGTAAAATAATTTGGACCGATGAATCTAAATTTTCAAGGAAAGGGGCTTTCAATAGAAGAAATAGTCATTTTTGGTCAAGAGATAACCCTCATGTCACCAAGGAAGCTGGATTTCAAGAAAAATTTAGTTTTAATGTTTTCTGCATGTTAATGGACAATCAACTAAACTATTTTATATACGACGAGTCATTAACATCGAGAAGCTACTTTAATATTTTAAGAACAGTTGTCGAAAACTTTGTTGATAATCTGCCCCTTGAAGATTATCGAAGCTGTTGGTATCAACTCGATGGAGCTCCTGCACATTGTACAAAAGAAGTTACAGTGGAACTCGATAGACTTTTTGATGATCATTGGATAAGACGTTTGGGGCCTTGGAATTGGCCTCCAAGATCACCCGATCTCAATCCATTGGATTTTTACTTGTGGGGCATGTTTAAGGAAAAAATTTACAAGTCACCAGTACATTCAAAAGAAGAATTGCTACGTCGAGTTACCCAAGCATTTAGAGAACAAAATCCAAATGAGATTAGATCTTCCACGACTAATGCGGTAAATACCCGCATCTTAAAGTGTTTGGATGTAAACGGACAGCGTTTTGAACAATTGTTAAAATGATCGATTTAATTTTTTTTTATTACAATCCTGAAATAGTATAAATTTCCTTAAGTTCATTGGCGGTAGATTTGGGTACATTTCATTTAACTTTATACATGTTCTAGCGATAATTATATCACACTGTCCAAATAAAATAAATAAATTCATAAGTACTGCGTTTAAATAGTTTTCTTCAGTAATTTTTAACTGAATTTTTAAAGAAAGTGTCATAATTTTTATGTCAAACAAGAGTTTGTCATGGCATACTTACTAAAAATCTAATTTTTGAGCAAATTTTACAAATAATGGCTTATAAGTCAAAAACTTGACTAGTTAGCTATAGATATGTTATACAAAAATAAAGAGCCAATTTAAGTAGCTTTCTAAATCAGTGATAATATACAGGGTGTTACATTTAAAAAAATATACTTTTGGTCACCTATTGAAGTCCCCAAATTAACTGTATTTTTAAACCACCCTGTATATTTGTATATTTTTTATTTTTTACTTTGTTAAATTTCAGGTACCTTTTTGAATAATCTAGTGGTTATTAGGAATAAGGTATAATTTTGAAAATTGAGGACAATTTATTGTATTTATATCTTATCTATATTTTCTATCTCATATTGGAAAAGGGATTTTGCTCTAGCCGTAGAAACTACAAAGATTAATTATTTAATTAGAATAGGATAATAGTACATCAGTTTTATTTTATTTTCTCGTTCTGTGGAATAAGGCATTTGTTTTGTATCATGCATAATACAAACAATAGGTTAAACTGCACAGTTGTTGGCCAGTCGACAATTATTGGACACCGCAAAATTATTTAAGAAAATTAAGAATACCGCTAAAATCTTAAAGTTCTAGGATATATGAGCCAGTTTTGGCAACATTTAACTACAACCCTAGAAATTTTTACCTTTTTAGGTTAGTGCATTTAATTTAGGTGGCGCCTTGTGTGTATACGTGTCTGTCTTGCGCTGTTATTTGAGCTGAATCCGGCATATTTACTAAGAAGAACGTTTACATTAGTGGCTATAAAATCATTGTTATTTGAGTTATCACTACAGTTTTTTGATTTGTTAAGTAATTATGAAGTAAACTTACAATTTTAGACTGCTAGGTTATATTTTTCCCGCTTTTTTTTTGGTGGCCAATAACTGCAACAAGAAACAACTGTAAAACAGTAGTTGGCCACCGTGGCCAATAACTGAATAATAAATAAATTTTATAAAAAACCAAGACACAGTGGTTGGCCAGAAGAAATTTCAACGGAATTTTGAGTTTATTTTTTCTAAAAAAGAACCTACCTACCTAGGTATCAAGAAGTGTATACGTTTTATTAATACGCATTTTTTAAGATACCATAAAATGGACATAAAACACATATGACCTTTGAATTAACTCAACTTTGCTTGGAATTAGATATTATTTTAATTGCGCTTTATTCGAACGCAACGAGGATTCTTCAACCCGCCGACGTGGCCGTCTTCAAACCACTTAAAGATGGTTGGAAATCTGAGATATTAAAGTTTAGAAGGGAAAACCCATTAGAAGTTGTTACAAAAGAAAAATTTGCACCTATTTTAGCAGAAGTAATAAAAAATTATCTGAAACCTGATATTGTTAAAAATGGGTTTAAAGCGTGTGGCCTATACCCTTGGACAGCAAATGCTATTGATTATACTAAGTGTCTGGGAAAAACAAGAATAAATGAAAAAGTAATCACAATTCCAGACGATGTAACTATAACATTTAAGGAATTTTGCAAAATAGTGTCATTTGATAAAATTGAACAGCTACGTAGTACATCACTTGCAACTGCTAGTGAAAATGACAAACTACTTAAACTCATTTTACAAAAGTTTGAAGCAACTTGTGTTGATGAAGAAGTTATCGTCGTTAATCATAATAATAATATCGACGAGTCAGATTCCTCACCTAATTCCAGTGTTCCTAATGAAACAGCGGAAAATAATGAAATAACTGTTGAGGTGGAAATCCATGCAATTCCTCAACAAACTAAGGCTTTCAATGAACCAAGTACTGAAGAAACAATTCAAACTTTTAATATAGAAGACATACCCATAGTTTTTGAGGACAACATTTTAAACTTAACAACCATAGAAACAGAAGAGCTAGATGTTTCGGACAACGATAAAACTAATAAAATAGACGATAACAGCAACTGTTCCATCTTAAAGTCCAATCAATCATCATCAATAGATCAATACTTTATCCATCTAAAAACCCCGGAACGAAAAGGAAAGCGACAAAGTAAAAAATTTTTGTTTTGTACTAACTTCAAGTGCCAGGAAAAAAGATCACCTTAAAAAGCTTGAAGAAAAAAATGAAGAAGGACAGCTTAGGGAGGAAAGAAAGGCAAAACGAATAAAAATTAAGCAAACAAAAGAAGAAATAAAAAACAAAAGTTTTAAGAACAAAAAAAAATGAAAAGCCCAAAACCAAACCCGAACTATTGAAAAATGATAAAATCAAGGAAGAAATTAAGGATGGGAAAAGTGAAAACACGGCAATTGAGAAAGCTAAAAGAAATTTATTTCATATGGAAGATGAAAGTGGTGTTCCTAAAAAGATTAATATTCTTTCCAGCGTTGTAATAAATTCTTTACTCTAGTATCTGACATTTAGTAAAAATAGCTGATCATTCATAGACAACCCCCTCCAAAATATGAAAGGGGCTGTGATTAAAACCTTCTTATGTGATAAAATGTCTAAATAAAAATATCGGAATTAGAGTGGCCAACTACTATAATTTTAGCTATGCTAATAACTATGTCATCCTGGCCAATAACTATAATATTTGCAGTATTATTAAAAAATATTTTTTTTATTACAGGTTAGTTAAAATATTGTAAATATTTTGGATCAATCGTATTAAAGCATCGTATAATAATATAAAATATACACTACGTTTTTTGGCGCCCCATACATACTAAATAACAAGAAAAAAAGACAATATATTTCTTAAGTGGCCAATAACTGTACACTTTACCCTAGTTTTGTTACCTTTTGTCACTTCAATGTGCGATCTTTGTGCTCTAGTTTCGCTGAGTTTTCAGATTATGTGGTTACTGATCAGTTAGATATTGTTGGTTTATCGGAGACTTGGCTTCACGAGGGGATTGCTGCGGAGGCTCTTGATATTGAGGGGTATAAATTAATAAGAAAAGACCGAGACAACAGAGGTGGCGGTGTAGGTTTTTACGTGAGTAATACTATTAAGTTTAGAACTGTAGATGTAACCGCTCATGGTGCTAATATAGAACAAATCTGGATAAGCTTTAAAATAGCGGGAAAAAGTATTTGCCTTGGATCAATCTATCGACCTCCACGCGAAAATTTGATTAATTGTCTAGGGGTAATGGAAAACACGTTAATCTCACTGATACCTGCTCATGATATTGTTATGTTTGGTGGGGATTTTAATGTTGACTGTCTTGTAAATAGCCCAGCGGTGTTGGCTTTAAATAATTTTTTTAATAAATATGGTTTGCATCAGATCATTGTTGAGCCGACACGCATCACAAGTAATACCAGTACACTTCTGGATATTATTGTAACGTCACAACTGAGTATTGCGCGAGATCCAGAAGTACTTAGAATGGACGGTATATCTGATCATTGCATGGTCAAGTGCAGGATTGAATGTAAAGGAAAGTCAAAATCAATTCAATTTAGAACGTATCGTGATTATTCGAATTTTATTTATAATAATTTTATATCTGATATGTACAGCTTTGATTGGGATTATCTATATTCATTGACCGATATAGATGAAATGGTAAACTTTTTTACTGGGAACATTAACGAACTTTTTGATAGACATGCGCCCTATAAGACCTCGCGTATAACTAAAACACCTGCCCCGTGGATTACTCAAAATATTAAATTTATGATGCGTTTAAGGGCTAAAGCTCATTCTAAGTACAAAAAATTTAAGACTGAGGAATCTTGGAATGATTATAAACAACTTAGAAATTTTGTTACTATGTCAATACGTAATGAAAAAAAGGCATATCTTAACAATCAATTTAGGATCGATCCTAAAGGCTTTTGGCGCACCCTAAAATGGCTAAATATTAACTCTGTTCCCAAAAGTGACCCGACCGATGTTGGTTCTCCAAATGATTTTAATAGGTATTTTTTAGAGCGTATTCCTCCTCCTAACAACCAAGCTAATAATAACTTATTCCTGGATAATTATGTAAATCGTTCTTTTAGCAACAATTACGATGATTTTAAATTTTCTGAAGTCAGTGCCGAAAAGGTGGAATCACTCATATTAGGGTTAAGATCTGATGCCCGTGGCGTTGATGGCTTGGATCGTAAGAACATATCCTTATTAGTCCCCCACTTAATACATCACATAACTTTTATAATTAATTCATGTATTTCTTGCAACAAATTCCCCAGTCAATGGAAAATTGCGAATGTTCTGCCAGTTCCTAAAAATAATAATCCGAGTGAGTTATCCCACTTTAGACCTATAAGTCTGTTGCCCGTTTTTTCAAAAATTCTAGAAAAAGTTATGCATGAGCAACTAAGTAATTATTGTTTGCAACAGAAAATCATTCCCGTTACGCAGTCCGGGTTTCGCAAGCAGCACAGTACAACAACTGCTCTTTTAAAAGTCACTGATGACATAATGCGCGGCACTGATGATGGAAAGTCTACTTGTTTACTGTTACTTGATTACAGTAAGGCATTTGATACCCTAGATCATGATCTCTTGTGCTTGAAAATGAAATATTTTGGGTTGGGTGATGCTGCTATCAATTTCTTAAAAGACTACCTCATGGACCGAAGCCAGAGAGTATATTTAAATAACGTTACTTCTGATACCTTAAGCTTAGAACGTGGTGTGCCTCAGGGAAGCATCCTGGGCCCCCTGTTGTTCTCAATATATACGGCGGATTTTGGGAATTACTTATACTATTCTAATTCTCATCAGTATGCTGATGATTTTCAGTCATAAAAGAGTTTTTACTCAGAAGATATCAATACAGCCGAAATCTATATTAATCAGGATCTTGATAGGATATACAACCTGTCTGTCGCTCATAACCTTATTTTAAATCAAGCTAAAACTCAACTAATAATATTCGGAAAAAACTCTAATCTACTTTCTGAATGCGTCAATATAAGACTTAACAATGTTATAATAGGTGTCTATGAATCTTGTAAAAATTTGGGTGTTTTTTTTGATTCAAAGCTTAGATTTAGTAGACACGTTTCTTACCTACTTCAAAAAAGCTATGGAAAATTGAGAACTTTATATTTGTTTAAAGACTTCCTTTCTTCACAAATTAAATTAAGATTGTGCGACTCAATTATCTTGTCATTATTATCATATTGTAATATACTTTACTGGCCGGCATTACTCCAGGAAGATAGAGATAGCCTGCAGCGGCTCCAGAATGGTTGCTTGAGATACTCCTATGGACTAAGGAAGTTTGATCATATTTCTCAGAGCTTTATTGACTCTGGCTGGTTAAAACTCGATCAAAGATTTCATTTGCATTTATGTACCTTACTTTTTAAAATAATTAAATTCCAGCAACCCAAGTATCTCTTTGATAAGCTTACGAGAGGTTCTGATGTACATGGTAGACTTACTCGGCATAGTGGGCTTCTCTCTGTCCCCAGACATAAAACGGCATTGTATCAAAGGTCTTTCAGCTTTAATGCAGTTAAATACTTCAATCCCTTGCCAACAAGTGTCAAAAACAGCTTGTCTGTCGAAACGTTTAAAAAGAATTTTAAAAAACACATCAATTCTCTGATTTGATGAACTTGTTACTGTTTGGCCGAACTGATTTCAGTGGATTACTCGTTGCTGGAGCATTAATGGTCGCACATTTGCTATATTTTTTGTTATTATTTTATTTATAGATTATTTCACTTATTTTGTTTAATTAATAAATTAAATCAAAATTGGCTATATTGATATCATCATTTATTATTCTCTTTTATAAGTTTTTCTCTGTATTCTTTGAACGATTTGTTGTACTAATTATAGAAGTATTACTTATTTATTTTCTTTTATAAGTTTTTTCTGGGTGGTTAGATGAGTAGCCATGCTAGATCTCACCACCTAAATGAAATTGTATTTTTGTATGCTTTTTTCATTATAAAAATAAAGGCTATTTATTATTATTATTATTATTATTATTATTATTATTATTATCGCAACTAAGATTTCGGCATAGGGTTAAAAGCCCCCTGGTAATATTTACCCATCCACCAATTTTCGGGGCTCTAATATTTCAGAGTTCAAAAATATCAACATTTTTTTAAGTTAACGTTTTTCGTCAAAAAAATGCAATTTAATTATTATCTTAGAAACGGTAAGAGATAAGTATACAATAACATTAAATAAAGTTGTTAAGAAAGTAATAGAGGGTTCAAAAATTTAATAAAATACAGGGTGTTCCATTTAAAATAACGAAGTTGCTACTAATTTTAGGTAGACGTGGCAACACTGCATCATTAAAATTATTTTAGGTAAATAGAGCATGTCCATTTATATAAACAACCAAATTTTCAAAACGATTCGTTAACTGGTTCGTCATATACTTCTAACGTACCATCCACCGTGAATCACCCTGTATTACTAAGATATTACTCATATCCGGCTGTATACAAATATACCCTAAATAAATACCAAAGCAGTATTTATTTAAATGTAATTATCAAATTCCTGATGATGTTAAGAAAACGTCAAAACGTCTAAAAATTATTATGTGTGATACATGCTTCAATTTAGGGCTTAAAGGGTTCTCGAAAAATAAAATAAAAAATGACGGTCCGTATTTAAAAAATTAAACCTAATAACAGTTTCACAAAAACGAATCATTGTATTGAAATTCTAAAAACACGGCGGTATAAAGCTAAAAAAAAGTTGCTTTAACAATGTTGTATTTGTTTTTCTGTAGCAGTTAAAATAAGGCAGATAAATTAAAAAATAAACAAAAAACTTAACATTAAACAAGTCCGAGGCGTGATTACAAATTATTAATAATAAATAATTTATACTTATTTATCATTGGCCCTAATTATGTACGAAAAATATTTACAAAAATGTGTTATGGAGGTGTCGTTTAAAAGATGGGTAAATAAAAATATCACCTGATGTTTTAAAAGTTTAAAGACCTTTAAGGCCTGGCTTGATAAGATAATCTAAAGAAAATAATTCACAATTTCTTTTTATTTAAGGCAAAGAAAGAAAAAGATCAAAAAATGAATTTTTAAAAGATAATATTAGAAATGTTTGTATTATCATAGTCACTACCAGGTGACAATGACATATATCACACTTTATCATTTGTTTCAAAAATGACCACCTAAATCAATTATAGTCCTTTGTTTTCTAAAATGTTTCATATCCTAACTAGAATGGATAAGAAATGATATTCGTTCAGTTTACCGAAATAGCCCACTTAGCCAATCACTGTAGTGTAAAGAAAACAGCAAATATAAATACATAAATAAGGTCTTTTATTTCCTTTGTAATTTATAATACAAACTATAGTCTTGAACGGCAGTAGAGTTTTGGACTTGCATTGTCTTTATTTGTTTATTATAATAATCAGTACGTTTCAACTGGTAAACATCTCCAGTCGTCTTCAGGTGAATACTAAATAAGTACGGTAACTACAGCTCCATTTATACTAGGCAGGTGCGGTGACGCATGACTAGTGGGCGGAGTCATGACGCATGACTGGATGAGTCATGCTTGATGACTCATGCGTTTAACTCTTAGGTGATCTTATTTTAAGATTACATTTACTTGTCAAGGGTTTCCAGACGTTTCTCATATCTAATGAAGGCTTACTAAAGCAACCTGGATTTTGGTGTATGGTCGCAGCTTTCTTAAACTTCCTCTTCCTCCAGTGCAGTTCTTTTTTCAGGATTTCCGCTTTTGTCCACATGATATGATGGCCGTGCGTCCAGGCGTGGTCGGCTGCACCTGATTTTTCGGTCTCTCCTTTTTGGGTGTTGTTTCTATGTTCTTTAATCCTTACTTCGAGTGGTCTTAGTGTCTCACCAATGTAAGATTGGCCGCATTCGCAGGAGGTCTGGTAGACACAATTTTTGTTGTCTTTCTGACTTGCTGGTTTCGTCTTTGTTAGGTGGCTTCTTAAAATGTCTCTCGAGCTGAATACTGTGTTGATGTTGTATCGTTGTCCTAGTCTTCTTATTTTCTCGGATACTCCTTTGACATACGGAATGTTTAGTATTGGTTGTATCTCTTTCTCTGCTTTGCGTGTGTTTGGCCGATTCTTGCGATTTTTCAATATTGTGTCAACCAATCTCATGGGGTAGCCATTCTTGTTGAGGTCGGTCTTGATGTGGTTAGTTTCTCTTTTGAGAGCTTTGTTTGAGTTACAGAGAGTAATTGCTCTATCCACAAGGTTTCTTACTATGCCATGTTTTGTGATGTTTGAGTGGTTTGATGTATAATTGAGATATTGACCTGTATGTGTAGGTTTTCTGTACACTGAAGTTAGGAAGGTGTTGCCATTTTTCTCTACGTTGACGTCTAGAAAAGGTAATTGGTTGTTTTCTTCTTTCTCCATGGTGAATTTAATTGTAAGAGCAAAGTTATTGATGTGATTGTATTGATCGACTGGACAAGTTTACCAGTTGAAACGTAGTGATTATAAACAAATAAAGATAATGCAAGTCCAAAACTCTACTGCCGTCCAAGAAACGTCATTGTCTCCAACCTTTAAACAGACACAAACTATAGTCTATTTCAGAAAGGTGTAGAGTAATAAAATGGGAAATCCCGTCCAGTTCGGCTCAATTTCGGTGTCCCACATAGGCGCAGGGAAATTTTTTGCGATAAATTATTTATGGTAACTAACCAAAGAAAAAAAAAGAAGATAATTTGATAAATAAGGAACTATAGGTATAGCAAATTTACACAACCATCGTTTTATAAAATATGCCGTGAAAGATATAGCTGAAAAACATAGCATAACTGTGGGGCACATACCGCCCTATCATTGCGAACTAAATCCTATAGAACTTATATGGGCGCAGGTAAAAGGATTTGTAGTAATAAGACACACAACGACATTCAAAATGAAAGATGTTAAGCTACCGTTTGATCTAGCCATTAAGGAAGTAACACCAGAGAACTGGCGAAAAGCAGTCCATCATGTCATTAATGAAGAAAAGAAAATGTGCGAACTTGACCACCTGATCGATGGGACCGTCGACCCGCTAATTATA
The DNA here is from genome assembly GCA_935413205.1 of Polydrusus cervinus. Classification (NCBI taxonomy): domain Eukaryota; kingdom Metazoa; phylum Arthropoda; class Insecta; order Coleoptera; family Curculionidae; genus Polydrusus; species Polydrusus cervinus. The sequence goes on from OW284517.1 coordinate 14,131,925, forward strand.
ACGTCAAGACGAGATGAAACTTCCTGAGATGGCGAAGAATATTATGATTTTTTATAATTTAATTTCTTTATAATGTATATTTTGTAAGTGTACCTAATACTACGTACATAATGCACGCCTTTGTCACACTATTTTAAATGTTTGCGAATAGATAATAATAGGCAAAACTCATAAATTGACCCAAACCCGGGTGGTACTACCTGGAGTTGATGAAACTAATGAATTTTGCAATAAAATTAATGCCAAATTATGAAAACGATATATTTGTTGGGTCTGTAGTCCCTTTGCATACCTAATGACCTTTTATTACTCTAAACCTTTCTGAAATAGACCATAGATGTCTTAGTTTCGCTAGATCAATATCGTGGTAACTTTACCAGCCAGATAATTTCTATGAAAACCATTTTCTCAACAATATGGTTCTTTAAAAATGTTCTTGTTGGTAAAAAAGTTATCATGAGGGTTAAGGTTATAACCCAATAGTAATTACATCTCGAAAACTGGACATATTTTAATTTTAAGTTATAGAATTAATTAAGAATTCTATAAAATACTTCTTGACGCAATGGTGAATGTTTTCATTCACGGCAGCTTCATGCCATAGAGCGCATGCTAGTAATGTTTAAAAGGCAATGTTTGTTCGGAAATTTCCCTAGTGTCAATTTAACAGGAAATTTTACACAAAAATTTTCAAAAATTGATAAGTGGAACTTGCATCCGTTTTGAAAATTGCATCTGGAAATATCCCGGGGATAATAAATTGTCATTTTTAACATTTATAGTTTCAAAACATCAAAACAGTCGACCTGTCAAAATGCTTATAAATCAGAAACACAATTAGCAATTGTAGTTGTCAAAAGCAGGACTTAGTTTAAGTTTTATCGATCGATCGTTCTCTTATAACGAAAGAATTGGGCCCCTGAGGTCAGCCAGTAGTTCGACGCTGCTTTGTCGACATGTTCTTGCATGATCTCATTGATGGTCTCCCGTGCAGTGGTTTTTCCCTCCAGTTCTGCAGCTTCTCGTTGTTGGGTTGATGGTATACTTGAACTTGGTTGTCCATAAGTCTGAGGGGGTGAAGTCATCTATTTGGTATATAGCTCTATGTAGTTCAGAGTCTGCCGATCTTCTGTAAAAGAAATTTCGTAGATTTACTATCTGTTGGTCTAATTGCTTACCGATATCTGCCAATCCTCTACCACCCTCTTGTCTTGGAAGCGTAGTCCTTTTGGTGGAACTTCTAGGGTGGTGTTTTCCTGATTTCGTCAGCAGTGTTCTAATCTTTTGCTGTAGCTTGTCGATATCAGTTTTACTCCAGGATAGTATTCCAAACGTGTAGCCAAACACGGAGCAAGCGTAGGTGTTGATCGCTTTAAATAGGTTTTTACTGTTAAGTCCAGATTTGAGCAATTGTCTTAACCGTTTCACGAACTCTGTAATGAGTTCTTCCTTCATCTTTTGTTGGTCTATGCTCTGCGACTGTTTAATTCCTAAATACTTGTAGGTGTTTCCTTCTTGCATTGCCTCGATGTATTCTCCATTTTGCATCTAAAAAGCTTCCTGTTGTATCTTACCCTTTACTACATTTAATGTTTGGCATTTATCCAAACCACACTGCATTCGGATATCTGTGGAGAATTCTTCTACTATCTTGAGCATCTGATTTAGTTGCTGCTTGGTAGCTGCCATAAGTTTTAAATCATCCATGTGGTTGGTGGGTGAGTCTGATGATTGCTGTATTGTTGTTTCTAATGGCGAATCCGTAATTTGTAGAGTTTAATCTTCGTGAGAGAGGGTTCATTGCTAAGCAGAACCAAAGCGGGCTTAGCGAATCCCCCTGAAATATGCCCCTCCTTATCGGAATTGCATCCGTCGAGATGTTACAGTTGGCTTCATTCAGGTGTATCTTGGTATTCCACGTTGACATGGCGTACTCTAAAAAGTTAATTATAAGTGGGTCGATTTTGTAAATTTGCATTACCCGAATTAGCCAGTTATGAGGTACGGAATCGAATGCTTTCTTGTAGTCGATATATGCCATAAACAGGTTTCTTTTCTTGAAGTAGGCCTGATTGCAGATCACGGAGTCAATAATAAGTTCCCATTGCGTTTTTTGTACACCCTTTTTGTTGATCTGCAATTATGTTATTTCGCTCGCAATGCTCGTATATTCGGTGAGCAATGCAAGAGGTTATGACTTTGTATAGAGTAGGAAGGCAGGTGATAGGTCAGTATTTTGAAGGATCCTGTTTGTTTAGTTGGTCCTTTGGCAGAAGGTAGGTTGCACCTTTTGTTAAAAATAAAGGCATATTTTCAGGATTACCTAAAACGTCATTAATAAAGGTAGTTAGTTTTTCATGTGTACGCCATAGCTTTTTCAACCAGTAGTTGTGTACACCATCAAGTCCGGGGGCTTTCCAGTTGTGAGTTTCTTTTATGACCTTTGTAACATCTTCTGTCGTAAAGTGCTTCGTGCCTCATCGCCTCGTAGTTGTTGGTGGCTGCGATCTCTTCGTCGATCCAGGTGGTATTAGGATTTGAATATTTAGGTGAAGCTAACTGATCTTTCCAGAATTGTTGGATAACTTTTTTGCTGGGGTAGTTGTTGGCTGTCGAATCATTGAGGTTAATCGTCCTGTAGAAGGCTTTTTCGGATCTTCCAAACAATGCGTTGTCATGCTTTCTTTTGTAGCTTTCTTTGTACCTTCTTAAGGCGGAACTTTGTGCAGCAAGAAATTTATTTGCGACAGAGTCTTCCCCGAAGTACATACTAGCGAGCTTATGACGTGGTGAAAAATATTCCATAAACGTCGACACACACTGAAACCACAATGCAAGGCGGTATGTTCTTTCTAATGCTAATGAGTTTTGGTTGATTTTATTTTGAGAGAGAAATTTGTTTTGTGGAAAATAAGTACTTGTACCTAATCGTTATACGGATATATATTTTAAATTTTGTCTTATTTTATTATCAAAGCTATAGAAAATTTACAAAAAATAAAATTAGGGGAGCAAAAGTGTGAAGTGTTCATTAATAATAGGTATAAGTCCAAGCAGCATTTTCACAACGTCCGACTAATTTTGTAATACTTGCGACGTCGCATTAAGTACAATAATACACACCTCTTGACCGTTACTAGACGTCGACGTTGAGTCGTACCTTTGTTTTGACCATATTCGATAACGTACCGAAGTACAACATCCAACGTTAGATCAGCGTCCGATTTGGTCATAATTGATAACGTTGTACCGAGGTACAACATCCAACGTCAGATCAGCGTCGGATTTTGTCATATTTAATAACGTTGTATCGAGGTACAACATCCAACGTCTGATCAGCGTTGGGGGTTCTATATAATGTTGCAACAACATGAATATTTTATCCATGTGTCCTTTTTCGGTATTGAATTAGCATTTGACTGATGAAGCCTCACTAGCTTTTTTGACGGTGGCCAAAATAAATAATGTCCATTTTCTTTCTACTTATGGGGAACTCCGCACTGGTTCCACTTTTTGCAACTCCTGAATTAGTACCACTTTAAAGTAGTCACCCATTTCTTTCTTTCTTCAATTTGTAGAAGAAAACTAGATGATTAACGATTAACACAGACCCAAACTCGACGATTAAGAACGACTACCCGGTGCGCGCGTTAATATTTTGTTAGGTTATGGATTGATTATCGGGCGTGATTACTATTACATCCGTAGGGATGCTAACATATCCGTGGGAATTTTAGTTGCTGTTATTTTATTGCTAATGTTAAGCCATCCACAGAAAATGTTTTAATTTAATCGATAAAAAAAATTAAGACAACCTTAAATATTGATTGTTATAGCTAGCGCTAGTTCGTATAATTTTGAATACGTCATCGGAAAGGTAGCCACGACCCAACAAAGATAAATTAGATAAGTAAAATCAGTTGATCTCGCCCGGTAATACAGATTCCTGTTGTTCCGGGTCGTGAATAGGTCGTAATTAGTAAATTTTCCGACCAAAGGTTGTGTTTGGTTAAAGATAAAAAATGTGTTGGATTAAAAATAACCACTCGAAGTTATTGTTAGTAAAACTTTGGTAGTTTGTACGACTACGCCATTTTAGCCATTTGCAATAATGCATCTTTGGCGGCCAATGTTGTTCAACTTAAATTATTTCTACAGAAGAATAAAGAATAAATTATTTCTGTTTTATATGATCAATACTTCTATGATACGTTTTAAAACATTGTAATAAAGCAACATAACTTTAAAGTTTAGAGCAAAAGAAACTTTATTCAAAAAAAATATTTTTTTTTGCAAAAATATTTTTTTACAAAAACTGCGATTTGCATGGCGCGCTTTTTATTTCCTATATATCTTAACCATAATTATCAGTAAAGTAGCTTGCGTTTACGTTTTTACTATGTCAGTAACACGAACGAAATTATTTAAAATTATCATTATGCTAAACGTTTCTACTATCTAATTTAATTATAACAATGCGACATGATTATTTTACAAGTTACTATTATTGTCTTGTTATATTTTATAGGTTAGCGAAGTTGTGATAATATAACCAGTTAGTATATATATGCCGACTATAACTATCATATATCTAAAATTTTGCACTACATGGTCTAATTTCTTGTACTTCAAAATATAGTCGCCACTTGTCTTTAATTAATAACAACTTTAAGTTGGTTTCCGACGTCGAAACGACCCAAAAATGATTGACCATATTGGTGCAAACAGGAGTTGTAACAAGGTCGTACTGACGTAGTATGCCGACGTCGGGTCGCGTAGGACAACGTCGGCGCCACGTAAAATTGCTGCTTGGGAGAGCACCTGCAAACAGGATGTCCCACCGGGAACAGCTTCGAACTATACAGCGAGATCAGTTAAGGATACATACGGATCGAGTGGCCATATCTCGGAAACTACTGGGCATAGAAATTTAGAAAAAAAAAATGATAACTAAAGTGGCCATGAGAAAATCCTAGAAATAATTTTTAAGTTCCGCATTTTGCCGCAAGAGGGCGTAATTGAGAAGTAAATTTTAAAATTTTACAATTTTCCGAAAATCCCACATTAAAGTCGTATATCTTTGATAACATCATTAAAAAGCTTGGACAATTATCCATCATTTTGGTCTTATGCACATTGGCGTACCGATTTTAATAAGAGGGGGGAAGCTGTTGAAAGTGTAATCATTTAAATCGCTGTAACTTATAAACGACTTATCCGATTTTAGCAAACTAAAGACTGGTTGGAAGAGAAATGTATGCACTTTCACTAATCGTATTTAGTTATCCACAATAGTTCTCAAAAAAAATGCTAGAGGGCGCAATTGTAATAATAACACATTTTTTAATTTTACTCTGAAAAAATAAATCATATGGTATAATTATGATACCATAATCGAAAAGTAGATCAAATTTGCTAGAAAAAATATTAAAACCGCAGCTCGATATCTCCGTTCGTTTCAGCGTTATCACCAATAGAATAATTCTTAGAACTTTAAATGAAGAAGCGAGTGGGACGTCACTGATATTTTTCCAGGTGGATATTATTTCTGATTAGCCTGGTCAATTCTGCATAAAAATGGTATCTTGCGTTTTTCTCCTCAGGCACAATCTTCTTATTAAAATAATTAAATGGGGCAAGCATGCCTATTAAATGAAGGTGGTCATTTCCAACAATTTTTATAAAACATAATTTGTCATTATGAATGGTAATAATAATAAATAGTAGAGCTAAATGCGGAACCTAAAAATTATTTCTAGGATTTTCTCATGGCCACTTTAGTTATCATTTTTTTCCTGAATTTCTATGCCCATCAGTAGTTTCCGAGATATGGCCGCTCCGTACCCCTAACTGATCACGCTGTATATGAAAAACTATATCTACATAGGAAAATTTTCAACATTTGACAGTTTGGTAATGCTAATGGGGACGACCGGACTAAAAAAATTTCATAAGTTAGAAATTAGTGTTAGCGTGCTTATTTTAAATAGAACATCCTATAATATGTATTATTACATTTTTGCATTCTACGTAAGATTCTAAGCAGGTTTTGTATACCATGTTCTATACCTATGTCCAGTGGCGTATTTATAGGAAGGAAGGGGGCCACCGGGCAGCAGCCCCCCCCCCTCCCCCCGAGCCTAGGAGCTCGTGTCTAAAAGTCTAATTGCAACCTAATTTTTCGTCTCATGCTTGGACTCTTGATTTAAATTTTTAAATAGATAATATTCTTGGCTTAAATTACAAAGGTCTTGTAGGAGACGTTTAGTCTTTTAACTTTTCCTTCTAAAAGTGCTGTTTTATATAGAGATTAAGGGTTCGGACGCACATTCGTTTTAGTTATTGAATTATGATGCAATTTTTAAGGAAAACTATAGTTAAAAGAATAATATTTTATAGTATTATTTCTATTAATATACTTGTCTGCTCCGTTTTAGAGCTATTTTAAATCAGCAAAAAGAAAAAAATTAAAGTAAAAATTTTAATTCAAACATTTTTTTATGGAAGAAGTGTGATAATTTATAATATAAAAAATAGTGCGGGAAGAAACGAGAATGATTTATTATGAATATACATACAAAACGGCACTTAAGAAGGAGCATTTCAAAACGTAAGCATTTGCAACAAGAACTGCTTTTGGATATATACGCTCCTAAAATGCATGATTTCAAAAAAAATGATCAATTTTGGCGTGGTGAGCGATATTTACTTTTCCTACGAGCGTGCGCAAAGTAGTACTTTGCGCACGCATTTTTGTGTGCAAAGTTACACTTTTCCGCACTAGTGCGGATAAGACTTTTATCCGCACTGGGTGCGGAAAAGTAAAACTATTCAAAAATCTCCTTGGTAGGGAATATTTATATTTATTTTAGTAGCTGTAAACTATTTTATGGCAATGTGAGAAGCCGTTGCAAGAGTATTCTCTTTTATCTTTTAATCGTAATTCCCGATATTTGTATTTCAGCTTAAAACGAAAAAAACTGTATTTTTTAAGTACCTCGTATAGTGATAAATGATTATAATATTGCCAAGCAACAATAAATGTACATGTCGATTTTGACACATGATGTCAGATTTTTCCTCAGTTTCTATGTCCACAAAAATCTACAAACACCGACACTTTTATTTTTATCAAATCATAAAAAGGCTTAAACACTGTTAAATAAATTATCATATTTTTATTTTTGTTGTTATCTGATATGAAGCTCGTAGGAAAAATGTTGTTCCTAACAAGTGCGCAAAGTGCTTTTCCGCACGCAAGAACTTATCCGAACTCCGCTTCGCGTCGTTCGTCCAACTGTACTTGCGTGCGGAAAAGTATCACTTTGCGCACTTGTTAGGAAAATAACTATTATTTTTAATTATGAAAAACCGAGCCCGAAAAACGCTGGTTAGAGTCATACATACATATTTTTCACAAATATGAAAAAATGTTTTTTTTTAATAAAGAGCGGGAGAGGTAATAATTTAATTTTCTAAAATTGATTGTAGTTAGGTGAATTCTAAACCAACTTTAGGCGTGGCCCCGAAAATTTTTCGCCTGCGGCGCTTTCCCGTCTTCTTCACTAGGTGCAATATCATGAGATCATGTAGTCCCGACTGTCCCTCTTTCCAGAAAAAAAATCCTACTTACGCCCATTGAGCCCCCCCCCCTGAGCATTTTTTCTGGCTACGCCACTGCCCATGTCTAAGGGGTTTTTAACATATTTGAATTTTTATGTTAAAAATGACGTTTGCAAGCCTTAAAATAATTTTCAATTTTTTTTATAAAGAAGCCTTATTTATTTAATTTAAGCGGGATTCCTTGTTATACAGGACCTGCTTTATTAGATTTTTTATAATATTTTGATAACTATTAATACAGGGTGTTTAAACAATAAGATTGAAAAAACTGCAAAAAGTCTAAATTTTCAAAGGGAAACCCCCACATTTTATAATTATTTTTTGTTTAGCATTATAAATAAGGGTAAGTTTGTATATCCCAAATATTTTTAGTTTTCGAAATATTGCTAATTTAATATTTTTATATCGCGATTTTGCTGCAGTTTTTTAGTTCAGTTACTCTTAGTTGGCTATGACGGCGTTGAAAAATAATCAAATTCTAAATAAATCTATGAAGCTGTCACTTTTACCATTTGAACATTATTAATAAGCACATTGTGCATGGCTTCTGTTTTGCGGAAATCGAATGACAAATGTGTCACATGTTATTGATATAACTTTAACACATTCTCCATAAATAATAAATAAGTTTAAATAATCTTCGTTTGTACAATTTAAGGGCCCAGACATGATGATTTATAATGTTTAAATGGTAAGTGACCAGCTTCATAGATTTTTTGCGCATATTTGATTGTTTTTCAACGCCGTTATGACCAACTAAAAGTATCTGAACTTATAATCTGCAGCAAAATCGCCATAATAAAAATATTAAATTGGCAATATTTCGAAAACTTTTTTGGGATTAACAAACTTACCCGTATTTTTAATGCTAAATAAGAAATAATTATAAAATTTGAGTGATTCCATTTACAAAACTAGACTTTTTGCAGTTTTTTAATTTAATTTTTAATCGTTTTGTTTAAACACCCTGTATTAATAGTAATTAAAATATTATAAAAAATCTATTATATCTAAAACGTTCAAAGGGAAAAGTAAGATAGGTTATCTTACTTTTTCTTTTGAATCTATATCCGGTCTCTTTGAGAACTATGGACGATTTCTTCGATATCTAAAATGCTTAGACATATAGAACATGGTATGCAAAATCTGCCTAAAATCTTGTGTAGTATGCAAAAAATTAGTAATATATAGAGTACCTATTCTATTTAAAATAAGCAAGTTGACACTTACTTCCGGTATAACGGGAAGTGTCACTATTATAAAAATATTTTAGCCCAGTCGCCCCCATCAGCATTAGCATACTGTCAAATTTTCAAAATTAGGAGACTCAGGCCTACCCTGAAACTAAACGTGCCCATCCAAATTAAGTTTAGGAACTTAGGTAGTTCATTCATAACACAGTGTACAAACTGTTCTATTGTAATTTTTCAGCATTGGTATTCAAATATTTCGCAAGGTCAATAGTTTTTCAATCAAAATTTTCTGCGTTTTCAAGAACTTCTATCAAAAGTGATTTCTATAAAAAAAATGTCGCAGTCGTTTTATAAACTCCCCCTAACAAAAGTTAGTAAAAAAGTATATCAACCGCCTGGGTCAAGAGACGGGGGCAACTGCCCTCTCTATGGGCGCCCATACCTAACAAAAAATTGTATGTTATTACTCTGCGTGGCATACTGTCCAATTTTTATTTAGTACCTAGCTTCTTAGAAACATTGTCACTATACAGGAATCTCGCTGCACCAAATTGTAGCTGCGAGTCAATAACATGGACAGATAAATGTCATGTGACCAACGCCAAATTCGTGCCTCTACTTTTAAATCGTTAAACCATATGGATAAAATAATAAACACATTTCACCTTTAAATTTACTTTTACCTTCATAAATGGATTTATCTTATTGCACCTATCACGCTTTAATAATACAAATTAAACTTTAATTTTAGATCTAAGAGTTAATATACTAGGGTTGCCATACATCCCGGGACTTGTCATAATAAGTTCCCGGTGACCCAGTTTGGGCTTCTAATAACAATAAGCTATTTACCTTAGTATATTTTATTCACTATCAAGAGAATGGCCCATTTCGATAAAAAACGAAACAAAAAATATATATATAAAAAGTATATAGCCCATTTTTGATTGCAATACACCAACAAAGCGACTGCATTTCGTTCAATTCGTATCCTTACCTAACATGAATAAGACATTTTGAATGCCCAAACACCAGGTTTGACAAAATGGTGAACGCGCCTTGAACATTTTTGCCCTGCGGAGCATTATAAACCATCCCGGTCTAAGCCGAAAAATGTATGGCAACCCTGAGTTAATAGCACAACTACTAATTACGTCATTTTAAAATTAACGCTTAGATATTCTTTTATTGGCACTGACAATAATACAAAAGGAAAACATAAAATTTAGCCCAAAATTACCCCCGAAATTGCTTCTTGTTCGACGACCTATAATTTTTTTGAGTGTATCATTGTTCTTTCTCGATGTAAATTGTTCACGTCAGCCGAGAATAAATTCAGCTGTATATAGGCAACTTCTATAACATGACAAAAAAAATTACCTAAAACATGATTTGCGCGCTGCAAGATAATGGACTTATTATGACATTGTATTGTCTCAATTTTTGAGGTCTTAAAGATAAGACATGGAAGCTCTAAGCTACATGGCTTTTTTTTTGGAAAAAAAATTCTTAGCTACGATATTAACCTTGGAAAAGTGCCTAAAAATACGCACCTTTAGTGGACATTTTCTAGTACATATTCTTATTTTTTTCGAAAAAGGGCTTTGTAACTTAGAAATACAAACATTCCTTTATTAAATTTTAAATTGTCCCTTTCCAGAATCCTGCAGTAGCGAAACGGTGTTTCTCATCCTCTAAATTTGCGCGTGGTAGGTAGAGCCTTAAACGGCCAGCGTAAACAGAGAGTTTTTGTCGGAGGGTATCAAGGCATTGTTCAGCGGTGGCATTTTCCGTATTATATTGTTATTGTGCATGTACAAAAGTACAAAAGAGCTAACGGGGCTATTTTTGTGTATACATACGACTTATAAATTTCGAGGCCACAGAAAGTAAAACCATCTTCGCCTGCCATCTAGCCGCAGCATCTAACACTTTATATAGAAACCAACTTTCTTTATGATTGTATTTAGTTACCAGTTTGGCTCACCTCGCACCTTGACACCTTCCAATGGCAGTTTTCCCGTGATTCCTTGTCTGTCCTTGCTCCGATTTTATAGTTCGTTCTTTTTCTAGTCTATAATGGATTCTGGTGTTTTCTTTTGTCCATACGCTATTGACCTCACAGTGTTGCCAAACTTAAAAACCCCTACAAGGAAATTGGAATTTACACTTTATTAGGATGATGTTGCAGTTTATTTTTATATATATATACGGTAAACTTAGTGAAATGATGAAGTGAACAATAATTAATATTATTGGTTACCAGTTTGTTGCGTTGACCGTAAATTGTCTTTTATTTTGTTAAAAACTTCGCTAAAGTTTTTATTCTCATTAGATTTGGTAATTTTTATTTTTGCTATAAAGTTTAGAAGTTTTTAGAATTCCTTCTGTCATCTCTTTTATTCTTATTCTACGACTTATTTATTCAGCGAATTTGAACTTTTTTCCCGTGATACTGGGGAGACATTTATGACCGTTCTATCAAAATTTCCAGGGACCTTAAAATGTCAAACCGAAAAAATCATGGTACAACAATTTAAACGGGCTGTCATTATTTTTAAATGATTTTAAAACTGTTTTATGTTGCTTTTACTGAAAAATGCAGGAAGAATTAAATTGAAGCCATAAAATTCGTAAAATATCAAAAGTTGAGATAAATATTGCACTCTTTAAAAAAGCCGCCAAACCGACTTAATTCTAATTGAATAATAAATGTCACACCAGGCCAACGAAAATGTCCTTTTCCGGTGTAATTTCAGCCATATTCGAAAAATTAAAAATAAGTTTCAGATTGACCAGAACTCCTGTCCCATGTGGTATAGCGATAGAGTCTACCTATTATTTCTCTGTGCCCATGGAGCTTGACCCTACCAAGCTGTCTAGTCATTTGCTGTCCGAGTCAAGAGCGTCAAGAGTCAAGACAGATAATGTTTCCAAAAATCTGAACATGGTTTAAAAAAATTATAATAATTAATAAGTTTATTTATGAATTTAAAGAATAGATGGGTGCAATTTTTTATAGAATTTGGGCGGGGTCCCAAAAAGTTTTTGCTTGCGGCGCTTTTCTACCTAAACTTTTTCCATAACCCACTCAGTAGGTCTACCATCCCCTCCCTAAAGAAAAAACAAAAGTTGTTAATACACAACTGCATATTATGTTTGTACTGGTTCCATTCTTTATCTATGGAAAACAGCTTAGGTATATCTTTAAAACAGACTGGGATAATTAATTTCCATAAAAAAGGTTTTGGTAGGTATAATCGGTTTCTATACAGGGTGTCCCGAATTTAACGTGCAATATTTCTAGGGCGTAAAGTACATCCAATAATATGACATAAGTGTCCCATAAACATATACCCCGAGAAATGCTTTTTTGAGGGCTGGAGCCCCCCAAAGAGGATCGCGGGAAAAGTTTTTTCTTGTAATAGCATGAAAACCCTTTTAAGATAATGACACGAAAATTAGTACATGCCTTTTACAACCGATAAGTTATAAATTACAGTGAATTTAAATCGAAAATAATTCTTTCAGTGGCGTCCCACGAAGTGTGGTTTAAACTAAATATTAATCTATATTTTTTATTTCTAAGATACAATTTTGTGAAAATCTCTAGCACATCAATTTTCGACTAAAATTAATTTAAAATATATCGTTTTTTTCAAAAGGGAGGTTAATCCATATGGATGAGTTCAGATAATTCCAAATTAAGTTACCCTTAAAAATCTTATAATAGAAAATAGTTCCTATAAACAATATTCCAGTATCATAAGTTGCAAAATATATTTTTTTTTGTACCAGAACTTTCGGAATTAGCTGTACTCTAATGGATTATCCTTTCTTTTAAAAAATACGTTATACTTAAAATTAATATTATTACTCGAAAACGGTGCTTCCTATTGAAATAAAACATGCAATGCAGAAAATGCAGAAAAATTTAGGTTTTCAAAATATATTGCACTTAAAATTAAAAATCTTCCACTTCGTGCAGCACCACTGGAAGAAATATTTTTACTTTAAATTAACTGTAATTTACAGTTATCGGTTGTAAGGCTTATACCAATTTTCATGCAATTATCTTAAACGGCTTTCATACTATTACAAAAAAAAATCTTACCCTCCGACCCCCTTTAAGGGAAGCATTTCTCGAGGTATGTTTTTAGATCATTTTGGTCTTATTTTTGGATGTACCATTGCGTAAAATTAAAACTAGGACAATAAACTTAGATCTCCTGGCCTATAAGGACAGTGTAAAATTTAAACGTTAGACTTTTGTATTAGGGAATCCAAACCACGTGATTTAATATGGCGGTTGGATGGCAAAAAGCATTGAGCCACCCGTTAAATGCCACCTGTAACATTATTTTTATGGTCACGTGTACCAATTACAAAGCCAGTGTATTTGCCATCCAGCCGTCATTTTGATACATCGTTGGATTGCCTAATTGACGTCTTGATTTCTGAACCATGAAATACTGTCAATTTTGACAATCTACCAAGATGATAAAGTCAAATTTTTATAGATCAAGAGCTCAAATTAAAATTTTCATGTCCTAGTTTTCATTTTACGCGATGGTACACTCTACGCACTAGAAATATTGCGGGACAAGTATTACGTATATTATTATGTACCTAATATTTTTACAGGTTTGGCTTTTTCTGGGATACGATAATCGATTAAGTTTTTAAAAAAAGTACCGCTTTCAAAACAACTGACAATACTATTGTTTCACTAGCGCCATCTATTACGGTAAGGTTATCTTGTTGCTACAAAGGATCCCTAAACCTAATTTAATATTATGAATAGGTTTGGCACCACTGGTAGTGGAAACGTACGTCGGTGATTAGGAAAATAATAAACGTAAGTGCCTTTATCACGCCGAAAATTTTTTGTAACGACAAGGGGATTTCCCCAAACAGTTATTTTATGTGAAAAACATGTGTTTGTAAATGTTATTTTTCGAAAGAGTTGGTGAAATTTGCGAATCTGAGTAAGCAAAAACATTTTCTACTCCTAGAATGAGTGTAATACGTAATTCCGAGGTCCAATTATAGGTTATGAACTTATTTTTAGAAGGTGACCAGTGTAAAAAATGGATTTGCACTTTGCCAAACATCCTGATAATGACGAACTTAGTTACTATTCGAAAGGCGATTGTATAATTGAAAGGGAGAACTTTTCATTGCTGGGATATGAAAATAATTATGCAGTCATCGAACCTGCTACAAGCAAGCCAACAAAATCGGGTCAGATCAAATTTATAAAAACCTTGCCGCCTAAAGTGAGTTTGTCAAACTATCAATTTGATGAGACGGGTGAGAAATATATAAATTTAAATGGGCAAAAGCTTAAGGTAGTTCCTCAAGGTAAAATTCCAGATGAGGTGCGTAAACGCACCATGTTATTGAAACATAAAATGATAAACATTGGCAGTTTAAAAAACCCGCTTAAAGTACGCGTTATCAGCAGCGCGACGCAAATAAACACTGTCGAACCATCATATACAGCTAACAAACCACAAACTCAAGATAAGCTCCCGCTCATAACACAAGATAAGAGCAACAAGTTACCAAGCATTAAAAAAATAAAACTGATAAGTTCTAAAGTATTAAACCCCAGTCCTAGAAGTGATGTTGCTTATACTGATAGTAGTTCCCACACTACTTTTTGTGTGAATCCCAAACTTTTACCTGTGAAGGCACCACTGAAGCATCTAGTTGAAGTAAACACATCATCAGAGTATGTTGTTGAGGATTTTAATGATCCTTATTCTGTTCCATTAGCTCAGGGCCTTAAATTGCGTGAAAAACTGCTCTGTAGAAAAAATTTAAAGATTTTAAATAAAGTCAAGATGCAGGCCTTAAATTTGTCTAAGAAAAAGGATGATATTAGTGCAACCGAAAAAACACCTGAAAAAGATCCTTTGTCAATAAAAGGTAATATAGTTAGTCACCGTGTTCACAGGGCAGCCCAGACAGATAATATTGAAAATCCCATACCAACACTTGTTAGTGATAAAGTTGTTCAAACAGACATTCAGCGCAGTTGTCAGGAAAACATTCCAGACCCATTTGACTTTGATATATTTAGTCTGTTTGATAGTGGGGATTCCCCGGTTATAAATAATGTTAATTTCGGTAACGGTCCCAGTATAGGTAAATTACAGACTTCAAGTACTAGTGAGGGGGGTTCACAGATGACTTTCAGTGCATCGGGTAAAAATATGGGACTTAGTATAGGTGGTAAACAGTTGAATGAGGAAAAAATGAAGAAGCAGCTACTGTTTTTTACTGATTTAAGGGAGTGTTTAGCTCCGAACGTTAATGGAAATTTGTAAGTATTAAATTTTTTTTTTTAATTTTGTAGTACATTTTGGCTTTAGGTTAAAAATTTAAGAGATGTCTGAAATAAAAAGTACTATAGGCCTTCTTACATAAGTACCTGGGTATCTACCTCTAGTTTTTTTTAAATGTTCAATAGGGTTGGGGGATTTTGGGGAAATTGGTCCAAGCATGGTCCCTTTATGTTAAGATATATGTAGATTGAGAATTAAGTTGGGATACCTAAGTCAGTTATGTAAGTTTTTTTCATCTAAAATAGTTGACAATATTATTGAAAATAATAACTAACCAATAAAGACATACACTTACTTAGTTTGCTGGATGCTTGAATTTTAATTTGTCATTTTCTTATACTAAATGTTGACAAAGATTAATAAGGAATATTTTTTTTATAAAAGATTGTCAATAGGTTGCCTACCAGTACCTATCTAGTTATTTTTATTTATGCACAGTAGGGTAGGCATTTGCTTTCCTTCCAGTTTTTACAGGACAAGTGGTATAACACACTTTTTTTAATAATGATAATAATTTAATATGACATATATTTTTAATAGTGAATTGTTTTCTTATACAGGGTGCTACAAATTCGTGTGCGTACAAGTGGATCTCGAAAACGGTAAGAGATACGAAGATGATTAAATTGAGGCAAAGTTGCGTATTTTGGGGCTTAATAATTGGATAAAAGAAAATTGTAAATATTCCGAACTTCGGGGATACATTACAGGAAGTTATGGTGTTTAGGCCGTTTATTTTTTCAAAAAAATTTACCATCACAATACTCTAGGAAGTAAGCAAGTTTTTAAAGCATGAGAAGTAATTTTATTTTTTATTAGTATTTTGGTCTAGGTCTAAGGCAAAAAACCATAGGACTTAAGATATACGTTATATTAATAAAATACTTACTAAGTTACTTATTAAAATACTTACTTACTTACTTATTAAAATACTTACTAAGTATTTTATTAATATAACGTATATCTTAAGTCCTATGGTTTTTTGCCTTAGACCTAGACCAAAATACTGTAAAACAGAAAAAAATAATGCTCCCCAGTGAAAAAAAAGGTAACTGGAGTGTTAGTCTAGTTATGTTAAGTACTGTTATGTGCTTACGTTTGTTTCAAAAAGAATTTCAAAATTTTTTACTGTTTATATGATTTGATCATGCTAGTTTCAGGCGAAACATGAAACAAAAACAAAGAGACAGAAAATTATTTGAGACCAAGACTTTGGATCTCTTTTCTTACATAATATTAAATATCAGGCCACTATGTGTAAAAATGAACGGATTTTTCGAATCAGAAATCTTTTGTTTTTATTTAGTTTAGCTCTAAATATTCAGGACCATAATGGAAGGAAAAAGATAATTTGAAAAATGTGTTATTAGATGACAAAACGTTAAAATCTTAAAAACTTGTACAATGTATTAAATTTCTAAAGCTTATACCTATATCCCCAAAACTGCATTTAAAATTTCAGGTCCGTATTTAAAAAAATTGACTTGAGGATGGTAACTAAAGAACGAAACTTCGAATTTAAAAACTAATAACGCCATCTTGTAGAACATGAAAAGCGGCTATGAAAAAGTGTTTTTATTTTTTTCCCAGTCAAAAATAAAAGCGCAAAAAATTAAAAACCAAAAATGAAAATTTCGGTTTTTTTCGGATATCTCCGAAAGCAATAAGAATAATTTAAAAAAATTTTTCACCAAATTATTAAGCCCTAAAATACGCAACTTTGCCTTAATTTAACCATCTTCGTATCTCTTACCGTTTTCGAGATCCTCTTGTAAGCACACAAATAGGTAAAAAAAAACTGAAATTTTTTGAGTTAAAACTTTATCTTTTGTTTAGCCTGGCATGGATTAAAACTAATTAGTGTCGTAATTTTAGTTCTGAAAAATCAAGTATGTACTTAAGTAAGTATGCCTTGGAACCAAAGCTGGGCAAATTTTAAAATCCTATGCCTTTTTTGATATTTTGAGTTATTTTCATTCCACCCTTCCTGTTGAATAAAAAAATTTCTCGAAAAATTCGTTAAGAAAAGTTCGAAGAAAAGTTGTTCAAAGTGAGAAACCAATTGTCTTTAATTTGAGACTTTAAACAACTTTTCTTTATGAAATGCAGAGGATTTAAAAACTTTGTATTCTAACTCAGTTTTTCTTTCTGAACATCTTTTACTCGATCTTTTACTTTACTTAACAATTTTTCGTATCTCCTAGAAAATACGCACTTTACTAGTGAAAAAAAATAGGATTTTAGTACATTTTCAAGGTTTAAAAGTAGGCAGTTACTTGATTCTTCGAAACTAAAATTATGACGCAAATTAGTTTCTATCCAAGCAGGGCTGAACCGTGAAGTTTAAACTGGAAAAATGTCTGCCTTTTTCATCTGTTCATGCATAGGTCCGGGGACACTCTTATACTTAAACATGTTTTCTATGAAGAAAAGCATAGATACCTAGAGAGATACCTAAGTATGCCTTCTGCAAAATAATAAATGAGACATCAATACGTACACCGTGCTCGAATTATGCCCGGTTTCTTAACATTTGACGTTATTAGTTACGGAATTATAACTATTTATAAGATAAAGTTATCACGCCAATAAGTTTAAATGGGTTTCCAAACATAGGTCATATTATATAAAAATAAAAATTTAATAGATATTGTTATAATTTGTCAATAATTATAAGCAGTTTATTGGCTCCATAATTTTATTTAACTGATATGTGGTGCTTCAGAAATACGGCGTTACTATTGTTAATTTAGGGATGTAAAAAAAACTTTTTTTTTCATGTCTGAACAATAAAAACTACCCCCACATGGAAACTTGCTGTTTCCTTTGCACTTAAGTGATTAGAAAAGTAGGCTATTCCAGTTAACTGTACGGCAAAATTTCATATTCTTAGTGTTCAGTGCTGCACAGCGTTGCGACCTTTAAAAATAAAATTTCCCATTTTTAACGAAATGTTCCATGAATGCACACAATACTGAATAAGTCTTGTTTTAGCAGATCACAACCACAAGCGATCCTAAAGAAT
Source organism: Polydrusus cervinus (assembly GCA_935413205.1). Classification (NCBI taxonomy): domain Eukaryota; kingdom Metazoa; phylum Arthropoda; class Insecta; order Coleoptera; family Curculionidae; genus Polydrusus; species Polydrusus cervinus. The sequence continues at coordinate 14,150,119 of OW284517.1, forward strand.
TTCCTACGAATATAGGTAACGCCCGATGATAAAAATTTCTGGAGACATCGCCGACCTATTATTCCACTGTGCTTTGTTCTCACGAATCCTGAAATTTCCCATTAGTTGACAAAATTGTTATAAAAATTAGATTTCTCTGGCATTCTTATAAAGTACTGGCCAATCACAGTTTCTTATATTTACTGAGGCTTGTTTTTCAAGACAGTAAATTATATAATTTATAAGCATATGGTACAGTATGTTATTAATTTGTTCATGAGGCTGAAACTAGCAGACAGCAGACGTGACGGGATTCGCGCGCTAAATATATCAAATGTAATGGAAAGCAAATCTCTAATAAATAGTTTGTTAACAAATGTTTATGATTTTTTACATACACTTATAACAAAGTACTAACTAAGTATTTAAAGGGTTAAAAGAATTCTTGGTTCAAAAACACCCCTAGCAGAATGGTTTTAACCCTTTTCAAAGAAAAATCAATAAAACCCACATTTATAAAGTTTTTTTTATAATTTTTGACAAATGTTCGTAGAATAACGTCCCCTAAACACCTATAAGGGTTTAATAATTTGTGTGTGAAAAATACCCCCAGCAGACAGGCCACGCCCTTTTTTAAAAATAACAATCAATAAAATCCGTTAAACCCACATTTATGAATTTTTTTTTGTAATATTTGGTAAATGTACCTAGAATAACGTCTCCTAAACGCCTAATTTGTCATTTTCTTATACTAAATGTTGACAAAGATTAATAAGGAATATTTTTTTTATAAAAGATTGTCAATAGGTTGCCTACCAGTACCTATCTAGTTATTTTTATTTATGCACAGTAGGGTAGGCATTTGCTTTCCTTCCAGTTTTTACAGGACAAGTGGTATAACACACTTTTTTTAATAATGATAATAATTTAATATGACATATATTTTTAATAGTGAATTGTTTTCTTATACAGGGTGCTACAAATTCGTGTGCGTACAAGTGGATCTCGAAAACGGTAAGAGATACGAAGATGATTAAATTGAGGCAAAGTTGCGTATTTTGGGGCTTAATAATTGGATAAAAGAAAATTGTAAATATTCCGAACTTCGGGGATACATTACAGGAAGTTATGGTGTTTAGGCCGTTTATTTTTTCAAAAAAATTTACCATCACAATACTCTAGGAAGTAAGCAAGTTTTTAAAGCATGAGAAGTAATTTTATTTTTTATTAGTATTTTATATATGTAAGTATTTTATTAATATAACGTATATCTTAAGTCCTATGGTTTTTTGCCTTAGACCTAGACCAAAATACTGTAAAACAGAAAAAAATAATGCTCCCCAGTGAAAAAAAAGGTAACTGGAGTGTTAGTCTAGTTATGTTAAGTACTGTTATGTGCTTACGTTTGTTTCAAAAATAATTTCAAAATTTTTTACTGTTTATATGATTTGATCATGCTAGTTTCAGGCGAAACATGAAACAAAAACAAAGAGACAGAAAATTATTTGAGACCGAGACTTTGGATCTCTTTTCTTACATAATATTAAATATCAGGCCACTGTGTGTAAAAATGAACGGATTTTTCGAATCAGAAATCTTTTGTTTTTATTTAGTTTAGCTCTAAATATTCAGGACCATAATGGAAGGAAAAAGATAATTTGAAAAATGTGTTATTAGATGACAAAACGTTAAAATCTTAAAAACTTGTACAATGTATTAAATTTCTAAAGCTTATACCTATATCCCCAAAACTGCATTTAAAATTTCAGGTCCGTATTTAAAAAAATTGACTTGAGGATGGTAACTAAAGAACGAAACTTCGAATTTAAAAACTAATAACGCCATCTTGTAGAACATGAAAAGCGGCTATGAAAAAGTGTTTTTATTTTTTTCCCAGTCAAAAATAAAAGCGCAAAAAATTAAAAACCAAAAATGAAAATTTCGGTTTTTTTCGGATATCTCCGAAAGCAATAAGAATAATTTAAAAAAAATTTTCACCAAATTATTAAGCCCTAAAATACGCAACTTTGCCGTAATTTAACCATCTTCGTATCTCTTACCGTTTTCGAGATCCTCTTGTAAGCACACAAATAGGTAAAAAAAAACTGAAATTTTTTGAGTTAAAACTTTATCTTTTGTTTAGCCTGGCATGGATTAAAACTAATTAGTGTCGTAATTTTAGTTCTGAAAAATCAAGTATGTACTTAAGTAAGTATGCCTTGGAACCAGAGCTGGGCAAATTTTAAAATCCTATGCCTTTTTTGATATTTTGAGTTATTTTCATTCCACCCTTCCTGTTGAATAAAAAAATTTCTCGAAAAATTCGTTAAGAAAAGTTCGAAGAAAAGTTGTTCAAAGTGAGAAACCAATTGTCTTTAATTTGAGACTTTAAACAACTTTTCTTTATGAAATGCAGAGGATTTAAAAACTTTGTATTCTAACTCAGTTTTTCTTTCTGAACATCTTTTACTCGATCTTTTACTTTACTTTACTTAACAATTTTTCGTATCTCCTAGAAAATACGCACTTTACTAGTGAAAAAAAATAGGATTTTAGTACATTTTCAAGGTTTAAAAGTAGGCAGTTACTTGATTCTTCGAAACTAAAATTATGACGCAAATTAGTTTCTATCCAAGCAGGGCTGAACCGTGAAGTTTAAACTGGAAAAATGTCTGCCTTTTTCACCTGTTCATGCATAGGTCCGGGGACACTCTTATACTTAAACATGTTTTCTATGAAGAAAAGCATAGATACCTAGAGAGATACCCAAGTATGCCTTCTGTAAAATAATAAATGAGACATCAATACGTACACCGTGCTCGAATTATGCCCGGTTTCTTAACATTTGACGTTATTAGTTACGGAATTATAGGTAACTATTTATAAGATAAAGTTATCACGCCAATAAGTTTAAGGGTCTATTAACGCCGCCATTTTCTTGCTTTTATCTGTCAATGAGATTTGCTTTAATTAGAAGTTCGTAGATGGCGCGCAAATATCGGATCGCCGAATATTTATTTTTAGCGTAAAACATTCCAATCATTTGTAAGATTTGAGACCTTGTCCGAGGGCTTCTAGGAAACCCAGAATATTTTATTTAAATACAGCGTTGTCACGTTGTAAAAAATTGTCATAATAGCTCATATTCTACACCTGTGAAAAATGACTATGTAGGTATTTAAATATTGTACACATTGACTTTAAGCGTTACGTATAAATTTAATTAACAGCGACATTTTGCCAACCAACAAAATCCCGCTAAATGATATTTCAAACGTGATTTTCTCGGAATCCACACACACAATTTTGTAAAAACCTGTTTCATATTCAGCGGCAAATATAATTTCTATTTCTTTCCAGCGAATCGAAAATCTGGTTTTATGCGTCAGCCAGTGCGGAGATTTTAGCGGCTGAAAAATCGATTAGCGGGCTTTTGTTGGTTGGCAAAATGTCACCAATAAATCTCGATCTTAAAACTTTTATTTTACAACGTGTACTTCTTGGCGTTGACCAACTTGACAAAATCTAAAGTTCTGTATTCCAAATATAAAAATAACAAGTAAACCATTTCTTCCAAAAATGAGCGGCTTTCATATTTAAAATAATAAATTATTGTAGTAAACCGATCCTTTGTGTAAAATGCCTGACACATCATAATACAATGAATCCTGATCCTAATAAGAAGTAAGAAAAGTAACATTTTATTATATAGCCGCTAAAATCTTTGCACTGGCTGACGCATAAAACCGGATTTTCGATTCGCTGAAAAGAAACAGAAATTATATTTGCCGCTGAATATAAAACAGGTTTTTACAAAATTGTGTGTGTGGATTCCGAGAAAATCACGTTTGAAATATCGTTTAGCAGGATTTTGTTGGTTGGCAAAATGTCGCTGTTAATTAAATTTATACTTAACGCTTAAAGTCAATGTGTACAATATTTAAATACCTACATAGTCATATTCCACAGGTGTAGAATATGAGCTATTATGACAATTTTTTACAACGTGACGACGCTGTATTTAAATAAAATATCGGGTTTGGCAGGTAACATATATAAATTATATGTAATTTTATATAAAATAAGTATACAATATTAAAATGGTACCTAAGTAATAGAATTACTTGTATATACCATTATCGTAATAGCCAAGAGTCATTTCTATTAATCAAAGTGTGGGTGTTAACTTCTTGTTTATTTTTTTTTCTGCGATATAAGTGTTGCGCTTCATTTATACATATTATTTTCACCATGTTTTGAAATTATAACCCCTCCTTATTCCATATCTGTGATTTCATATATTTGGCAACGACGCAGGCCGAGCTTGACGTAAGCGAGATGCATACATAAAAAGAGCCGATTTGACCTTTGTTCCAGTGTTGCCGGGTCTACCGTTTTAGCGGTAGATCTACCGTTTTGATGTATGAGCTACCGTGCTACCGTTTTTAATATAATTTCTACCGCTTTTTATACGACATGATTAAATTTATTTCCCCGAAAATAGGTCCTATTTTGAACGTAAAATCACTAGGGTTGCCATTTCTTGAGTTGGTTGAGTGTGTTTGTAGCGGCGACATTTCACATTTGATTGAGGGAAAATAATATTAAAAAGCCCTCCACGGAACGGCCGGCGACCTTTTTTTTTAGAAATCACTTTTGATTGAGGGGGAAATATAGGAAATAGCATAGCTACTGTTTTATTTTTAAATCTACCGCTTTTCTTATGTCCAGTCTACCGCTTTCCTTATTTTGAACCTGGCAACACTGCTTTGTTCTCCGTTCAGATGGCTTGCGTTCAGTTGTACTTGTTTTATTTATTTACTTCATAAAATTTTGTGATTTTTTTTTAAGGGCTATCAACACCTATAAATATTATATTTCAAAATTTTCTTCGTTAATATGCAAAATATCAAAAAATGATTATATATAAAAATCGCATAGATTTATTTTCTCTCGGGTGCTATAGAGCCTAAAACTGCAATTTTTTATTTTTTTATTTTTATATTGTAAAGTAAGAGATATTTTAAAAAACTGGCTCTATAGCACCCTCGCGGCTATTAATTTAGACATGCTGGCAAAAAATTAAAAATTAAAATGAAATAGTTTGCTCAAAATCCTTGAAAAACCATTTTGCGAAAAAATCCTAATTTAATACGCCATCTGTTAGCGCCAAACCAACTAATTGTTGTGTGGTTAATTCATTAATTGGTTGTGCTGTAAGTGGGTGTCAGAAAAGTAAAGTTGGCCAATCGAAAAAGTGATTCCGTCAAACTTTACTTTTTTGACCTCTACTCACAGCACAAGAAACAAATCAACTCTCACTTATTTTATTTAAAAAACTCCCTGAGTTGTAAAAATAAAATGAAAAATAGTATATTTTCTTGTGTTCTCGACACGTTGTACTGAATATGGAATACCTATGCAAGTTTTTACAACAGTCGCTGAGCTTCTTAAAATATTATCTGCCTACATTGATAGGTGAAGTCAAGCCAACATTTTAGTTCTTCACTATCGAAACCAAATACATTTTTGTGGACACCCGCTTACGAATTGTGAACCCCCATTTTTTTTGTCACGCCAACGTAGACCCCCGTCGAGTCTCCCGTGGACCCCTGGGAGTCCACCTGGACCACTTGCGGAACCAATGTCTTAGACTAACGGCCTCTAATTTTGGAGCTGTTTGTAAATTACGGAAAACCACAAGCTGTGAGAATGTGGTAAAGAATCTATTATATAGCAAACTTATGGAAAGCTCTGCAACAAAATATGAAATCAAAAAAGAACCTATAGCTATAAAAGGATTTGAAACAAAAACAAATAAAAAAGTTTATCCTTGTGGTTTGTTTGTCCGTAAAAAACATTGCTTTTTGGCAGCTAGCCCAGATGGAGTTATTGAAGACGATGGAATAATCGGAGTAAAGTGTCCTTCGACAGCGAAAATGAACACCAGAAGAGGCCATTCAACAGAAAAAAATAACTTTTGTTACACTAAATAATGGCAAATTATAATTAAAGAAAAACCATAATTATTTTTATCAAATACAAGGACAGCTCAAAGTAACAAATAGGTCATATTGCTATTTTCTGTTGTGGACTGCATTAGGACTCCTTGTAGAAAAGGTATATAATTCTCCCGGACTATTTTAGTCCTAAAATTGAATAAATAAGAAAATGTTAAAATATAATAAAATTACTACCTGTTTTGGGTTATGAGATGAGTTAATATTTCTGTAAATTGCTAGCGTCCCGCAAGCCAAGGTCAAATTAAACATCACTGTTGCCAGTGCTACACCCCCGGTCAAGGGTGGAGCGATTTGCATACATATGACGGAGCGGATTTCCTCCGCGACGCCGGAATTTCTGTTCACTGATGTATCGCCTTAAAAGTTGAACTTTGTATTTACTGTTATTGTTCGGGAAGAAAATTGACATAATACTATTACAAGATTAAAAACTAGTGAACTTTTGGAAAATATATCTTATGGCCTTGCAATCCCAGAAAGATGAGACGGCTGGAGCTCTTTTTTAGTCTAAAAATAATTTTAAAATAGGTATACTTTTTGATAACTATTCAGAATAACAGTCTTTAAATGAGGGGTCTAGTTCCAAACTGTACAATATCCACTTTAAACTACACCAATACCACAGAGGAATGATAGGTCGTCGCTGTTGCTATACCCAATACAGAAAAAAGGGTTTGTTCTTTATTCCTATAATTTTATTACTATGCAGACTACAAATCAAATTTAATTTATCAACGGTCATACGATCTGTATCAAAAAGATCTACCTACGACCAAAACAATTTTTAAAAATCGTCAAATAAAAAAGTGTCATTTTTCAAAACGAACGTTCATAAGTAGGTAGGTACCTATACATATTGCTTCAAGAATAGCGTTTTTAAAAAATAGTCTAATTGATACGAAAAGGTACTACTTTTTCATTAGGAAGGTGTATCTCATATATTTTTCACCAAATTAGGTGTAGGTAGGTACACAATAGGCACTAAATAACAAATTAAAACATTACGCGTCTACAATTTTGAATTTGAGTAATTTCGTAAAAAAACTGAACGATAAAATATAATATTCTTATAACGTTTCCCTTCTAATAAATCTACCAGTCCGGGCCTGACTATGGCTAATAATCAATGAAAATAATCAATGGCCAACCACCCTGGCGGTGAAACTACTCAACTAAAATGACAGCCTTGTTTAATTTGTTCAATTGACCATTCGCAGTGGTTCGTTATTTGATTAGATTAATTTTCTTTATGGTAGGGTCGCATGTGACGAAGAGAGATAGATATAGTCTCGGCAAATAAAAAATAAAAAACGAGCATGTAATCTGATCCCATTTTTGTTTATTTTTGTTGGTTTCATGTTACGTGCACTCTAGGAACACTCCATTTAAAAATAAACGTGTATTTTCTAGAAATGTTTGTACAAAATGACTGTTGATAGATAAGAGAATATCATATTACCAGTAATAATTGTTATTTTTACTTCAGTGCGTAGAATCGGCATATTTACTTTCAAGGTAAATAGAAGTATATATATAGAAGTTTTGACGATAAAAAGTGCTTTTAAGAATGTATTTTACAAAAAAATTACATTAATATGCTATTGGTCAATGCTTTCCCCAACAGCTCTGCCAATATATAAGTTACTAATCGTTTTTTAAAGAAACGCCGTGTTCCTAAAGTGATCACTGCACAGCAACTTATTTAGGTTCATTTTATGATATGACTGACCTTGATAACTTGGCCCTTAAATGGGTTTCCAAACATAGGTCATATTATATAGAAATAAAAATTTAATAGATATTGTTATAATTTGTCAATAATTATAAGCAGTTTATTGGCTCCATAATTTTATTTAACTGATATGTGGTGCTTCAGAAATACGGCGTTACTATTGTTAATTTAGGGATGTAAAAAAAACTTTTTTTTTCATGTCTGAACAATAAAAACTACCCCCACATGGAAACTTGCTGTTTCCTTTGCACTTAAGTGATTAGAAAAGTAGGCTATTCCAGTTAACTGTACGGCAAAATTTCATATTCTTAGTGTTCAGTGCTGCACAGCGTTGCGACCTTTAAAAATAAAATTTCCCATTTTTAACGAAATGTTCCATGAATGCACACAATACTGAATAAGTCTTGTTTTAGCAGATCACAACGACAAGCGATCCTAAAGAATTTCCTACGAATATAGGTAACGCCCGATGATAAAAATTTCTGGAGACATCGCCGACCTATTATTCCACTGTGCTTTGTTCTCACGAATCCTGAAATTTCCCATTAGTTGACAACATTGTTATAAAAATTAGATTTCTCTGGCATTCTTATAAAGTACTGGCCAATCACAGTTTCTTATATTTACTGAGGCTTGTTTTTCAAGACAGTAAATTATATAATTTATAAGCATATGGTACAGTATGTTATTAATTTGTTCATGAGGCTGAAACTAGCAGACAGCAGACGTGACGGGATTCGCGCGCTAAATATATCAAATGTAATGGAAAGCAAATCTCTAATAAATAGTTTGTTAACAAATGTTTATGATTTTTTACATACACTTATAACAAAGTACTAACTAAGTATTTAAAGGGTTAAAAGAATTCTTGGTTCAAAAACACCCCTAGCAGAATGGTTTCAACCCTTTTCAAAGAAAAATCAATAAAACCCACATTTATAAAGTTTTTTTTATAATTTTTGACAAATGTTCGTAGAATAACGTCCCCTAAACACCTATAAGGGTTTAATAATTTGTGTGTGAAAAATACCCCCAGCAGACAGGCCACGCCCTTTTTTAAAAATAACAATCAATAAAATCCGTTAAACCCACATTTATGAACTTTTTTTTTGTAATATTTGGTAAATGTACCTAGAATAACGTCTCCTAAACGCCTATACGGGTTAAATAATTTGTGTGTCAAAAACACCCCTAGCAGACGGGTTTCAACCCTTTTTAAAGAAAAATCAATAAAACCCACATTTATAAAGTTTTTTTATAATTTTTGGCAAATGTTCGTAGAATAACGTCCCCTAAACACCTATAAGGGTTAAATAATTTGTGTGTGAAAAATACCCCCAGCAGACAGGCCACGCCCTTTTTTAAAAATAACAATCAATAAAATCCGTTAAACCCACATTTATGATTTTTTTTTTGTAATATTTGGTAAATGTACCCAGAATACCGTCTCCTAAACGCCTATACGGGTTAAATAATTTGTGTGTGAAAAATACCCCTAGCAGACAGGCCTAAAAAAAAACTGAAATACAAAGTTTACATTCGTCTTTTATCAACAGAAATTACGATTTCTTTTATTAAATATGGATTTTACTTATTTTTTTATTTAACCCGTATAGGCCTTTGGGACACGGTATTCTAGGTACATTTACCAAAAATTACAAAAAAAAAATCATCAATGTGGGTTTAACAGGATTTTTTGGATCTTAATTTTTTTAAAGTAAAGTCTGTCTGCTGGGGGTATTTTTAACACATAAATTATTTAACCCTTATAGGTATTTAGGGGACGTTATTGTACGGACATTTGCCAAAAATTACTATAAAAACTTTATAAATGTGGGTTTTATTGATTTTTCTTTAAAAAGGGTTGAAACCCGTCTGCTAGGGGTGTTTTTGACACACAAATTATTTAACCCGTATAGGGTTTAGGAGACGTTATTCTAGGTACATTTACCAAAAATTACAAAAAAAAAATCATCAATGTGGGTTTAACAGGATTCTTTGGATCTTAATTTTTTTAAAGGGCGTGGTCTGTCTGCTGGGGGTATTTTTAACACATAAATTATTTAACCCTTATAGGTATTTAGGGGACGTTATTGTACGGACATTTGCCAAAAATTACTATAAAAACTTTATAAATGTGGGTTTTATTGATTTTTCTTTAAAAAGGGTTGAAACCCGTCTGCTAGGGGTGTTTTTGCCACACAAATTATTTAACCCGTATAGGGTTTAGGAGACGTTATTCTAGGTACATTTACCAAATATTACAAAAAAAAATTCATAAATGTGGGTTTAACAGGATTTTATTGATTGTTATTTTTAAAAAAGGGCGTGGCCTGCCTGCTGGGGGTATTTTTCACACACAAATTATTTAACCCTTGTAGGTGTTTAGGGGACGTTATTCTACGGACATTTGCCAAAAATGGCTATAAAAACTTTATAAATGTGGGTTTTATTGATTTTTCTTTGAGAAGGGTTGGAACCCGTCTGCTAGGGGTATTTTTCACACACAAATTATTTAACCCTTATAGGTATTTAGGAGATGTTATTCTACAAACATTTGCCAAAAATTACTATAAAAACTTTATAAATGTGGGTTTTATTGATTTTTCTTTAAAAAGGGTTGAAACCCGTCTGCTAGGGGTGTTTTTGCCACACAAATTATTTAACCCGTATAGGGTTTAGGCGAGGGTTTAGGAGACGTTATTCTAGGTACATTTACCAAATATTACAAAAAAAAATTCATAAATGTGGGTTTAACAGGATTTTATTGATTGTTATTTTTTAAAAAGGGCGTGGCCTGCCTGCTGGGGGTATTTTTCACACACAAATTATTTAACCCTTGTAGGTGTTTAGGGGACGTTATTCTACGGACATTTGCCAAAAATGGCTATAAAAACTTTATAAATGTGGGTTTTATTGATTTTTCTTTGAGAAGGGTTGGAACCCGTCTGCTAGGGGTATTTTTCACACACAAATTATTTAACCCTTATAGGTATTTAGGGGATGTTATTCTACGGACATTTGCCAAAAATTACTATAAAAACTTTATAAATGTGGGTTTTATTGATTTTTCTTTGAGAAGGGTTGGAACCCGTCTGCTAGGGGTATTTTTCACACACAAATTATTTAACCCGTATAGGCGTTTAGGAGATGTTATTCTAGGTATATTTACCAAATATTACAAAAAAAAATCATAAATGTGGGTTTAATAGGATTTTATTGATTGTTATTTTTAAAAAAGGGCGTGGCCTGTCTGCTGGGGGTATTTTTCACACACATATTATTTAACCCTTATAGGTGTTTAGGGGACGTTATTCTACGGACATTTGCCAAAAATTACTATAAAAACTTTATAAATGTGGGTTTTATTGATTTTTCTTTGAGAAGGGTTGGAACCCGTCTGCTAGGGGTATTTTTCACACACAAATTATTTAACCCGTATAGGCGTTTAGGAGATGTTATTCTGGGCACATTTACCTAATATTACAAAAAAAAATTCATAAATGTGGGTTTAACAGGATTTTATTGATTATTTTTAAAAAAGGGCGTGGCCTGTCTGCTGGGGGTATTTTTCACACACAAATTATTTAACCCTTATAGGTATTTAGGGGACGTTATTGTACGGACATTTGCCAAAAATTACTATAAAAACTTTATAAATGTGGGTTTTATTGATTTTTCTTTGTGAAGGGTTGGAACCCGTCTGCTAGGGGTATTTTTCACACACAAATTATTTAACCCGTATAGGCGTTTAGGAGATGTTATTCTAGGTATATTTACCAAATATTACAAAAAAAAATTCATACAGGATTTTATTGATTGTTATTTTTAAAAAAGGGCGTGGCCTGTCTGCTGGGGGTATTTTTCACACACAAATTATTTAACCCTTATAGGTGTTTAGGGGACGTTATTCTACAGACATTTGCCAAAAATTACTATAAAAACTTTATAAATGTGGGTTTTATTGATTTTTCTTTGAGAAGGGTTGGAACCCGTCTGCTAGGGGTATTTTTCACACACAAATTATTTAACCCGTATAGGCGTTTAGGAGATGTTATTCTATGTATATTTATTAAATATTACAAAAAAAAATTCATAAATGTGGGTTTAACAGGATTTTATTGATTGTTATTTTTAAAAAAGGGCGTGGCCTGGTTGCTGGCTGTATTTTTCACACACAAATTATTTTACCCTTATAGGTGTTTAGGGGACGTTATTCTACGAACATTTGCCAAAAATTATAGAAAAAACTTTATAAATGTGGGTTTTATTGATTTTTCTTTGAAAAGGGTTGAAACCATTCTGCTAGGAGTGTTTTTGAACCAAGAATTATTTTAACCCTTTAAATACTTAGTTAGTACTTTGTTATAAGTGTATGTAAAAAATCATAAACATTTGTTACTTAATAAACTATTTATAAGAGATTTGCTTTCAATTACATTTGATATACTTAGCGCGCGAATTCCGTCACGTCTGCTGTCTGCTAGTTTCAGCCTCATAATTTGTTCAGTATAACAAAATATATACGGATCTATAATGGTTCTATCAATATAATGCAACCTGCTGAATGTTCATAGAAAGTTAATGTCATTTAGCATTATTATTAAGTTAGTTTTAAGTTAGTTAGTTTAGCTTTTATTTAAATTAACCCGTTGGTTCGGGTGTGTACAGTTTATGGTAAAATAAAACTAAGTAAGTAACCAATATTTTACATACCTGAAATAACTTATTTCTGGTATTGAACCGCGATTCGTGCAGAAAAGGATCATGCACTTTTTTCTACCCATCTTGAGACACAAGTCGCTAACAATTACAAAATGGCTGGTAAAGTTTTATACCTAAATTCGCACCCAAAACTTAAAAATAATATCCCTCGTAATATCCACAATCACACACGGAACATCCGAACGAATACAAGGTAAAAAAAGATGGAAACGACTAACAACTTACAAACTAACAAAAAAAAATGTCTAAAGTAAAGTTTTATAAATATTAACACCCAAAACTTGGAAATTATAACCACCAACGAACGAACGAAACAAAAGATGGCGACGAATACCTAAGAATACAAACAACCACATAACACCTAATGTGCAAACAACGGCGAGCCGGTTCTGTTTACGATCTGTTAAATATCGTGTCGGTTGCCTAATTTTTTCCCTACTGCGCAAGCGCCACGGGCCCAAGTTCAGGTTATTTTGAATCGCACGATGGGTATCTTCTTGCTTATATAATATAGTGTATGTATATATGTGGTTTTACCCTTATTTCTAATATGAGGATCTGGCGAAGCGACATAACATCTAGCATTGGATCCAATGGCCGTGAGTTAACATTTTTTAGCATAAAGTTCGTAAGTTTGGTCGCAGGAAGAATATACTGTTCAACTCGAGTGGATTGTCCATATCGCACTCGGAAGTTTAAGCATTCCGCCTACGGCGTCGTGCTCAATTTGCTTCCTCGTAAGATAAAGACATGTCATATCCACTCTTGTACAAACTACTATAATTGTCCCAAGAAACATATAGGTATATACTAGGGTAGTCCTTATTTTTGAAAGTATAAATTTTATGTGTGCTACGCTCTGAAACCATTCTCTACCATAAAAAAATAAAATGTGCAAAATTTCAGCTCCCTCCGGTCACGTTGTCCCGTGCCGCCAAGGGCGAGGATTTCTGAAAATATTTACATGCAGTTTCCATATAAAAGGCACGCATATTGTTATAATAGCGATTTTCGCACTTTTAAAATCATACCAGTCAGTCAGTTCAATTATTTTTTTTGCGGGGTGTGCGTTGTTATAGTAGTTTTAGTGGCTACATCTTCAAAAACAATTTTGGAAAACCCAGGAATGGCTATAAAACACGTAAATCTCGAGGTCCTAAATCTGTAATTACTGAGCGTCTGGTATCTACTCTAGATAAATGAAAGTGAACGATAGGCAAGCCGTCCATATTATTTGTGCTGTAGCAGAGGCTTTAGGGGAGGAAGAAAAAAGAAAATAGAAAGCTAAAAAATAAAAGAATTTAAAAATGTTGCACTCAATGCAGCAGTAATACATTGGGATGGAAAGCTTTTAGCTGCGTTAACAAAAAAATAAACTATTGATCGACTGCCAATTGTTATTACAAATGGTGATATTCACGTTTCAATACTGGAAATGGGAGTAGGTACGGGAAAAGCAGAGGCTGAAGCAAAATTTGAGGTTTTGCGCGATTGGGGTTTGGAAAATACAATAAAAGCTTGTTGTTTTGATACCACTGCTACTAATTCAGATAAGGCAGATGAAGAAAGTGTTTTATATAAAAAGGTTAATTTAAAATATTCTGATCTAGAAGATATGTTAAACCATGACACTTTAAATGCTAAACTCAAATATTTTGGTCTTGGAGACGGTGTGCTCACATTTTTTAAAAACTATTTTACTGACCGACAGCAAAAAACAATATTTAGAGGAACTTGTTCTACGTCCTTGGGAGTGTCTAGGGGTGTGGCACAGGGAAGTATCTTGGGACCGTTAATATTCTCAATTTATACAGCTGATTTTTCCAGGTACCTAAAGTACTGTAGCAACCATCAATATGCTGATGACACTCAGCTTATCTTTTGTTTTAATTCTACTGAAATGGACATAGCCGTGGGAAGAATTAATGATGACCTTAAAACTATCTCTGAACTCTCAAATGCTCATGGTCTTATTTTAAACGCTAGCAAAACGCAGTTGGTGGTCTTTGACAGAGGGAAAAATTTAAATGACCTCAATATTAAACTTGGTGAAACTCTGTTGGAGCCTAAAGTAGTCTGTAAAAATCTAGGCGTTTTCCTGGATAATGAACTGCGTTTTGGTAATCATGTATCTTCAATTATTCAGAAGTCAATTTTCAAATTAAAACTCCTATATGTTCATAAAGACATTCTCGATCTGAATATTAAGTTAAGACTGACTGATTCCTTGATTCTATCACACTCTGCTTATTGCAACATAGTATTCTGGCCTTGCTTGACTCAGAAGGATAAGTACAGCTTACAAAAAATTCAAAACTCATGCCTTAGATTTTCGTATAATCTCCGCAAATTTGATCACATTTCTCAATACCTCCAGATGTCCGGTTGGTTTAATTGTGACGAAAGATTTAAAATTCAATTATGCAAATGCATTTATAAGGTACTACAGACGCACGAGCCACTTTACCTATTCGAGAGGCTGACGACGGGTGCCGATGTACACGATCGTCAGACTCGTCACATGCATCTGTTTAATATCCCCAAACACCGCACTGCCCTCTTCCAACGTTCATTTACCTACAATGCGAGCAAATTATATAACTCGTTACCTGCTAATGTCAAGGGAGCCCCCACCCTTGAGTCTTTTAGCAGACTCTTAAAACTATTTATTAAACATAAGAGAGATCCCCTAATAGCTTAAAACCACTATGTATACTCTAGCGTTTTAATGTAATTATTTTTAGTATTTTTAGCATATAATATTATTTATTATTTGGGTGGTTGTATGAGCAACGTAGTTGAATACCGCCACCCTTTCAACTTTCATTGTGTTATTCTTTTTTACGTAATATAAAGGCATTTTTATTATTATTTATTTATTTATTTATATTGTGAATAAAGATTTGGAACAGTACGAATGCTCAGGTACTAAAAGATTTTTATTCGATTTAATATAAATTCGTCTTTTCTAAATGAAGATCCATTAAAATGGATTACAAATAAGGAATATCAGCGAGGCAAAGATATAATTGATAAAATTAAAGTGACAAATTATACAGCTGAGAGAGAGGAGTGAAACTAATAGAAGAATATAATGACAAGTTAAGCACAAAAGAAGATCAAAAGCAGTATATTTTACAAGTGGTACGTGTAACTTGAAGAAGTCAATGCTTGAAGTGGAATGAGAATGTAAATGAGAAGTTTTTCTCCTCTAGACAGCACGGGTTAATTTCAAATAATAGAGCTGACTGACAGGTATGATTTTATAAGTAGTGGTATTGCATCCTAGAGGTTTGCGCGCGGATCTCGACTTTGTTGATATTAGGTAAATTTTTAAGAAACAATGCAAAAATCGCTATTATAACAATATGCGTGCATTTTATATAGGAAACTGCATGTAAACATTTTCAGAAATACTCGCACTCGGCGGCACGGGACGACGTGATCGGAGGGGGCTGAAATTTTGCACACTTAAATTTTCATTGTAGAGAATCATTCTAGAAGGTAGCATACAAAAAAAATATATATATTTTTTCTTTATACAGGGTGTCCGGTAACTTATGGGCCGTAGAGTAACTGGAGATACTAGACATCAAACTAAGCCGATTAAGTCATATAAGTTTTTTCGGATTATTACTCGTTCTAGAGATACAGCTCGAGATACAGGGTGTTGAAAGTAAAAGTTTATTCTCGAAAATAAGCCATAATTTTAAAACTGTCGCTTGTGTGTGAAAATGGCTCATTAGAAAACACATAATTTGGTGTAAAAGCAATATTGCGACCATTTGTCGCGCGCGATATATGGTGCCGTGTGAAAATGCTCTGGCAGTGAAAGCGTCGGGATCAAACACAAAAGGTTAATTTTCACACTTATTAAAGCAAAGCGACATTTAAGAATATTTTTTCTTCCAAGGTTATCATATCAGGATTTCTGGGTTAAAATATACTAAGGCAATTCCATAACACCCTGTATTTGGTATTTTTGTCTGTTGACTCGCACCTCAACAGGTGCGAGTCATCACGAATCACCAATCACCCAATGGTGATTCCGGGGGTGATTCTTTGGATAGAGAAATTTTTACGCGAGCGCCGAAAAAATATATTTTAACGTTTTTTCTGGCTTTCCTATCAGTAAAACTGAATTTCGTTTAAAATAACCCATTTTTTTCAGTTATTTAGCCAGGTATAGATGTCGGCTAAGTTGTTTGATGTCGGCAACCTTTATAAATGAATTTTCGATGGTTCCTTCTATAAGTATGTTTACTTTACATTTATACAGGGTAATTCCTAAGTTGAACACAAAAAATTTTAAGGAGTTCATATTAACGGAACGTTTATATTAGCGAAGTTTACAAAAAATACATATAAATACATATGTAACAACGATTATTATACCTAGCATACTACATAGTGTGTATTGATACAATAACCTAACCTAAGATACTTAACTAATCTTTTATAGCAAAATTTTTCTGCTTTTTCCCTTAATTGAGCAAACTGAAGAAAGGCATTTTGATTTTCCTTTTACATTGACCACTCTGTAGTATGAACAGTGTTATTTATACTACAAAGTGGTCAGTGCAAAAAATATTATGTTCATATTACTGAGTCGTTCATAAGAGTGCATATTCATATTACCGCGATTGTACTGTACCTGTTTTCAAAAAACTTTAAAATAGGCGAGATACAGAAGTAAAAAATTTAAGTGCGGGCCTGGTCATCAAAACATAGCCTGCTATACGTTATGTTGTTTTTGTCTTATTAGTCATGCAAGTTGCGGGTCGGTGGTGAGTTATTTAGCAATACGCTGCGGTGTGTTTTTCTGAAGCAAGTTAATTTTAAACTGGTGAAACGTGAAAATGGTAAAATTTGAAAAAAAAATGAACTAGTAGATATGGTGCTAATTTACGGTGAGTATCGTCAAAGTGCGGCTGCTTCTTCGAGATTATACGCAGAACGCTTTCCCTTGCGGGCTCATCCTACACTCAGAAATTTTTTAATGTTATTCAACGGGCAAGTTAGGCAGAACCGTATTTTATTTTAATGCCTTCCATACACAGCTAAAAAAGAATTATCAACTTAGAACTCACCCTGTATAAGTAGTAGCTTGGGCGCCCATAGAGTAACTTTTATGGGGACAGAAGGGCAACCAGCCAAAAAAAGTTATACTTTTGTTTCTAAATAACAACCGAGATAACCTGCTGCAATCGCAGGTTTTTATGTTTTGATAAAACGTAAAAGTATAAATATGCATGGCGTTATGGAAGCCTAGAAAAGCACTGATTTTAATCTAAAGTAAATGTTTGTTTATAATACGCCCATTACATGCTCCTAATTTACTTACAAAACGACATGGACATGTTGTGTTATTTTTAAACTCGATATCTTTAATGGGATTTACAATACGAAACATTCATTAACCTCTGCGATAATGATGTAAACAGTTGCACTCGGTAATAAAAAAATTATTGTAAATTGCATTTTTGTCGGGGAAATGGGGAATTACCAAAGATATATATGTAATGACAATGTTCTGATGTAAAAGATAAACTCCCACAATACTCAGTGGTGTGCAATACTGTTTTAACCAGGGTAGGCAAACATTTACCTTTCGTAGCATTCATGCATTTAAATATCAAATTTTGTCACAATTGTCTTGGTTTTGAGTTTGTAGAAAGAACATTGTGGCAGGAGAAGAATAAAACGACATTATTTGTAAATTAGTTTAACACAGCGGTCTTTACGTAAAAATATTCTTTTAAAACATCGTCATAAAAATTGGTTTTGCGTTTTATTCCTACAAAAGTTCGCTTTCCAAATAGATTATTTTTAATTCACTTAAGCGTGTCTCTCCCTGTGTGTTTCGTAAATAGGTGTGAATTCTTTTTAATCCAGAAAATGATCGTTTTGCAGACGCACTGCTAGCCGGAATGGTAACAATGAACGCCTATATATATCTTTTTTTTTCTAAAACTCGACAGCGTGAAGTCTAGCAAAAGGGCGAAAACACTAATGATAAATTTAAAATCTATCATCCACCTGATTGAACCAATGTTGCCAAAAACGAAGTCAATTATTATATTAAATATGATGATAAGTTTACTAATTATTAAATATTATGGACCTATCAGCAAAAATTATTTGAATTATCACTAAAGTGCTTCTTATTTTACGATACCTCTCCGTTATCCCTTTAAAAATATCTTAACTCAACTAATAGAGGCGTGTTTCATATTTTATATCGAGAAAGCGAAGTATTTTCCAAACTACGGTAAAACTTGAAGATTGCCACCGATGCACTTACCAAACCCGTGCTTTTTTGGCGCGGGCTGATAGATGAAGAAAGGTCTAAGGTTGCGACGGGTTTATTTGTTACATCTCTTTTCTACCCTACTGCCTACCTGCTTCCACTCGTACAAAAGCAGTGCTTTTGCTTTTGCATAAGACGCTAATGTACAGCGAGAGCTTTGCTTTTAGAACAGTCTTACCTCGAGTCTTACGGAATGCTTATACAGGGATCTAGTTTACGATATAATAAGCACAGAATGTGTTCGTGGTAATGATATAGGATTAATTTTTCGGTCCTATATAATTATTTATTATATTAATGTAGAGATAAATTGCCAAAGTTGGACTACACGGATAAAAACTAAAATACAAAAAATATGTCTCTGTTTTATTGTTCCCTCTTCATCGCAAATATCTTCAAGATGATCATGGATGTTTTTGTCCATGTCCCATGGCAGCAGAAGCACAATACCATGCATGTCAACGTAGTTTTACTGCAGCCCCACATCCTTTGACGTTGGCAAGAAATTCTTTTCAGAAGAACTTCTAAAGCTGATTCTTTTGTTGTACGTATAACATCAAGTCCTGCACTTGTTCTCTGCCAGCTATATTTTCTGAATTTATATGAAAAAATATGCAAATCTATCAAATAAAATTTTTTTTAATTTAAATCAAAACATTTATTCTAGAGTCCCAGTTTAACCTAAATAAACTACTCAAAAGTGAATAGGGAACTAACATTTTTTTGCATCTTTTTGAGGATAGATATTTTATTTCAGAAATCAGTGAGGGGGATCGCTCAACCAGGGTTGGATGGGGAATTTTGTCGACTGTGACATGAGCCGAAGTTATTATTAAAAAGGGTTATGTTCCTGTGTTATACAGTGTGTTTTAAAAAGTATTGCAAAAGTAAAAAATTTTGATGTGCTACAAAATTTGATTACATGATTTCTGACTTATTTTAGGGTATTTTTTGGAAAGCTTACTAGATTCTGCCGAAACGTTTTTGGAATCATCAATTTATTCTGTAAAGTCAGAAAGCTATTAATTTTTAAATTAAACCATACATTTCCAGAGCTGTTTTGCCTTAAAGTGTTAAACAATGACCGTTTCTACGGAAGCGAGTTTGAAATGTGAAGTTTTATGAAGGCGTTTAAAATAAAAAATAAATAAAAAAAATTAAAATGGAAAATGATTAGTCGGCTATCAGACAATTATTATTTTCCATTTTAATTCATTTGCACACACTAAAAAACTATACTAATATTGATGATAACTTTATTAAAACATTTAAGATACGGCAGTCCAAATAATAAGTGGTAATCGTAAAAAAAGTAAAACTAATATCTAGTGGGGTGACCTCGACTTTGAATAACTTCATGACACCTCTGAGGCATACTTCTAATAATGGTGTCAATGTGTTCTTGAGACACTAGTTGCCATAAGATAGGAAGTAGCTGCCGCAACTGATCAACGTTTTCTGGCTGAGGCAAATGTTGATCCAGTTGGTACTGAAGCCTGTCCCACACATTCAATCGGGTTGAAGTCTGGAGAATATGGTGGTAATGGTAAATGATTTAACTCTAAGTTGTTAATTTCTTCCATTACCACTCGAGCTCTATGAGGGCGAGCATTATCGTCAAGAAACACAAAATTGTGACCAAATCGACCTCTAGCCCCTGCCACAAGGTGTAATAATTTCATCCCTGTATATTTGACTAGTTACTGTATTATCAAAACAGTGCAGCTCAGTTCGAAACCCCAGAGCAACACCAGCCCAAACTATGACACCACCTCCTCCAAATTTATGAATTGGCTGCATATATGCTGGCAAGTTTCGTGTATTTACAGTTCTGTACACTCTTTTACGACGAGAATCAATGTGTAAGCAGAATCTTGACTCGTCAGTAAATAATACATGGTCCCAAATAAAATTTTCTTCAATTCTTGCATTGGCCCAAGCAAGCCTAAGTCGTCGATGGTTCGCTGTAATAGCAATTCGCCATAGCGGCCTATAAGACTTAATTCCCCTTCTTCCTATTGCATTTTGTAGTCCTTGTTGAAGTCGTCGAGCTGTGCTAAAGCGGGCTCCACTTACGTCTATTCTAATGTGTCGAACTTCTCTATCATTAGTAGCCCTTACAGATCCGCTACCGGGTCCTCTACTGGCACTTCCAGTCTCCCGATAATGACTAATGATTCTTGAAATCACACTCTTACTTTTACCCAAAATATCTGAAATTTCACTTTGTCTGAATCCACGTTGGTGCAATGTGACAATAAAGTTACGTTGCTCTTCGGATAAATGATTTCTTTCCATATTTTTAAACTAAACAAATAACGTCAATTTTAAACGCCTTCATAAAACTTCACATTCATAGAATAATATTTTTCACATTTCAAACTCGTTTCCGTGGAAACGGTCATTGTTTAACACTTAAAGGCAACAGCTCTGGAAATGTATGGTTTAATTAAAAAATTATAAGCTTTCTGACTTTACAGAATAAATTGATGATTCCAAAAACGTTTCGGCAGAATCTAGTAAGCTTTCCAAAAAATATCCTAGAATAAGTCAGAAATCATGTAATCAAATTTTGTAGCACATCAAAATTTTTTACATTTGCAATACTTTTTAAAACACAGGAACATAACCCTTTTAATAATAACTTCGTCTCATCTCAAAGTCGACAAAATTCCCCATCCAACCCTGGTTGAGCGATCCTCCTCACTGATTTCTGTTTTAAAATATCTATCCTCAAAAAGATGCAAAAAAATGTTAGTTCCCTATTCACTTTTGAGTAGTTTATGTGTGCACAGATGCACTTTCTTATTTCAAAAATCTCATTTCTAAACAATTACTACAAGATTTAATACATAAAATAATATACTATATACTACAGGGTGATTCACGTTGAGTGGCCTATTAGAAGATCTCGGAAACGACTTACCCTATCTTTCTAAAAATTTGATAGCAGGCATAATTGGTTTTGGGCTTTAAAATTTATTATATTTTGACGTTTTTATCACTTACGGTTATACCGGAAGTTAATGCCAACTTTGCTATTTCAAATGGAATACCCTGTATATTTTAGCATTTTTGATTACCTTATTAAAATCTAAATAACTTTTGTTAATAATAATCTATTCCTATCTCTAACCGTTTTTGAGATATGAATTATAAAATAATTTTTTTGTGTAAAAACGCTCCGAGAAGAAAGTTTAGTAACTCTGAAACTAATAAAGGTAAACATTTAAAATTTTGTAAGCTTTTAAGTAATACATAGATCTTTAGTTTAAATAACTTAGGTTTCACGTTTTTTATACAGGGAGTTCTTAAAATTGTGCCAATGTTTCCATTTAAATAAATGTGCATAAGTCAATTTTTGCAAATGGAACACCCTATTTTTTAGCTTACTAACGTGTAGAGAATTAAATTTCCTATCTAAATGCCTAATATGTTACAATCCACATTTTTAGTGGTTTTGGAATTATGAGCAATTTAAATAAAACATCTTAAAATTTCTGTTTGTATTAATGCGACATTATTTTTGAAAAGAAGGCTTCGGCTGGGACTTTCGTTTGGCTTTGAATGAGAAATAGGTAAGCAACGAACATAGGCGGTTAATAACAAATGGTAACAAAGCTCAAAGTCAAACGAAAATCCCAGCCGAAGCCTTCTTTTCAAAAATAATGTCGCTTTAACACACACAGAAATTTTAAGATTTTTTATTTAAATTGCTCATAATTCCAAAACGACTAAAAATGTGGATTGTAACATACTAGGTTTTTAGATAGGAAATTTAATTCTCTACACGTTAGTAAGCTAAAAAATAGGGGGTTTCATTTGAAAAAATTGACTTATGCACATTTATTTAAATTGAAACATTGGCATAATTTTAAGAACCCCCTGTATAAAAAACGTGAAACCTAAGTAATTTAAACTAAAGATCTATGTATTACTTGAAAGCTTAGAAAATTTTAAATGTTTACCTTTATTAGTTTCAGAGTTACTAAACTTTCTTCTCGGAGCGTTTTTACACAAAAAAATTATTTTATAATTCATATCTCAAAAACGGTTAGAGATAGGAATAGATTATTATTAACAAAAGTTATTTAGATTTTAATAAGGTTATCAAAAATGCTAAAATATACAGGGTGTTCCATTTGAAATAGCAAAGTTTGCATTAACTTCCGGTATAACCGAAAGTGATAAAAACGTCAAAATATAATGTTTTAAGAGCTTAAAACTAATTATGCCTGCTATCAAATTTTTAGAAAGATAGGGTAAGTCGTTTCCGAGATCTTCTAATAGGCCACTCAACGTGAATCACCTTGTATATACCTACAAAATGAACGTTTTTTACTAACCTTGGTTTGTTCTTTGCCTTGTAAATATTTGTCCACCGCGATATTTTCTAATATATTTTGAATGGGGATCTGACCCAATCGATATTTTATTATACACAACAGGTATATAATAGTAACTGTTAATTATTCCTTAAATGGTGGAACATGAGGATGAGTATATAAAACACGATAAAACAGACGAAA
Source organism: Polydrusus cervinus (assembly GCA_935413205.1). Lineage (NCBI taxonomy): Eukaryota > Metazoa > Arthropoda > Insecta > Coleoptera > Curculionidae > Polydrusus > Polydrusus cervinus. The sequence continues at coordinate 14,173,417 of OW284517.1, forward strand.
TTATAAGATTTCTAGAAAAAAATTAATTCCATTTTTTACCAAAGGTTTTAAGGTTATGTTATTGCTACAGGATTACCACTTCTCTTTACCAGTGTTGCTAGTTTGTAACTTGGCGATTATTTTCAAACCCTTTACCATAGCGAACGTAAAGAGTTTATATTATTGCACAAAAGTCTTTTTTAACTGTTCTACAGCTAACAAATGAACCCTTTTTTCTTCTGTGCATTTCAGAAGACCAATTTAATCAAACTAACTATGGTTGAAAAACATAAATTGGTTACTTCTATTAATAAATAGATCGCTTTTTGTCTGTTATTCTGCCAAGGGCCGAATGTGAGAAAGATAGATATATTCAAAGTAATTTTGTCTAAATATAAGAATAACCCATATTGATAAATATGTTACAGTGTAATTTGGTCCATGGATTTGCCAAAGCAATGAGTTTTTCTTCAAATATTTTTTATTATTTTTCTTACAAGTTCACGGCTAACTAAAAAGACAAGTTATGATGCCTAATTTGAATAGTTTTTTAAACTTTTTAGTATGAAGTTCGGAAGTTGAATCGTAGAAAAAATATACTGTAAACTTTACCACTCGAGTGGATTGTCTATATTGCACTCAGAAGTTTATTTACTACTAATATACTTCCTCGTTGGTTGGTTTAAGGCGGGGGGTCGGGCGTTCGGCCCAAGATTCCTGTATTGCAGCCTAGTGGCTTACTGTGCATCTTGCTAGAAAAGATTTGTTCCTTTTATAAGGTCCAGTAAATTTCTACCAAGTTTGTCATGCGGGAGGTTATCCTTACATTGGATTCCTCCGAAGATTTTAAATCTTCTTCGGGTGAGTGCTTCGCAGTTATATATGATATGTGAGGCGGTTTTGTCCTCTTCGCCGCAAAGTCTGCATACAATGGGACCATTGTAAACTCCTATTTGGCGTAGGTGTTTTCTTAAGTGGCAGTGGCCTGTTAGTAGGCCAACCACTTGTTGTGTGCCCAGGGCGGGTTCAGAGCCCCTCGTGCTATATGGACATCATATCTACTCTTGTTGTACAAACTACTAGTGTAATACCGAGGTCTACTAAACTGCTCTGGTAAATTTGTTTAGGGTGGTTTGATCAATGTGATGAGTAGAACGTCGAACCATTGGTTAATAGGATGTAAAATGATTTGTTAACATTTAATTATATTTATACAGGGTTGCTCAGAAGTCCGGAATAAAATTAAAATAGCCTTAACCTGTAACTTTTAGGGAAAACGCTCGGACACGTCAACTTAGTTTTATAAATGATCACATTTTGACGTTATTCGTTTTTTTTTATAGACATTTGTCAAAGATACGACGACATTGATCTTTTTTTAAATGGAAACATGCAGCTTGTGATGCATCATTCGAAAGCTAATATCTCGTACAGTATGCTCATAAATTTTGGCGCGTTTCTGTCAAGCTATTTCAAAATGGCGACTGTTAAATTTTTTTTAAAATCTCTATTTAAATAAGCGGAAATGATAAATCATTAATGTTTTTTTTACCTTTCAAGGTAAGAAATCTTCACTGTTTCACGTTCTGACATGCTGTGAATAAAAGGTAAAAATAATCAATGATTTTCATCATTTCCGCTTATTTAAATAGAGATTTTTTTAAAAACTTTTAACTGTCGCCATTTTGAAATAGCTTGACAAAATTGCGCCAAAATTTATGAGCATAATGTACGAGATATTAGCTTTGAAATAATGTATCACCAACTGTATGTTTCCATTTAAAAAAAAGATCGATGTCGTCGTATCTTTGACAAATGTCTATAAAAAAAAACAAACGAATAACGTCAAAATATGAGCATATATATAACTAAGTTGACGTGTCCGAGCGTTTTCTCCAAAAGTTACAGGTTAAGGCTCTATTAATTTTATTCCGGACTTATGGCCACCCTGTATTTAGTTGTTTATTTGTACGAGCTTTATCTTTTTTTCTAAAGCCATAATATTGTTTTGTCATGGTGTCATGTGGGCTTATAACCCCCTTACCCACCCCCTTATCTACAGCCCTGTTTTGTGCCCTCCTAATGGAAAAAGTCCTAGTTTTATATCGATACGATTAAAGAATCTGGGAACAACCGATATCGGTCTGATTAAATTAAAATTGCAGGAAATGATTTAGCGGCATGGTGTTTTACGTGGTTTTGGTTTTTGTTGAAATAATACATATTACATTTCCCGAGGCAAAATTTGTGGTTTGTGGTAATTATTATTAATATGAAATACCTAATAAGTCATTTTTAATTATATAAAAATATGTAATAAGTTAAAGGGGGATCAATATACGACGCGCACTAACAAGGTTTTCTTTCTAAAGGAGTTCATTTTGTTTTTCTGTTCTTGGTTACTGATGGTCACTTGTTCTTTCGAACATTCAGCCAGCTTGCTCTTGGACCTACAGCTTAACGTGGGTTCCGAATCACGATACTCAGTCATCATCAAATTTTGTGCATTAAATTATTTATGATAACTAACGAAAGAAAACAAAAGAGGATAATTTGATAAAGAAGGAACTATTAGCTATAGCAAATTTACACAACCATCGTTTTATGAAATATGCTGTGGAAGATATGCTGACAAACGTAGTGTAACTCTCGGTGTAACTGTGCTGCGCACACCGCTATATCATTGCGAACTAAATCCTATAGAATTTATATGGGCGCAAGTGAAAGGATTTGTAGCAAGACACAACACGACATTCAAAATGAAAGACGTTAAGCTTCTGTTTGATCAAGCCATTAAGGAGGTGACACCAGAGAACTGGCGAAAAGCAGTCCATCATGTCATTAAAGAAGAGGATAAAATGTGGGATCTTGACCACCTGATCGATCGGACCGTCGAACCATTATATAACGTCAAGAGGAGATGGCAGTTCCTCAGATGACGAAATTATGAAAATGGCTTAAATATTCGTTGTGTTACTCTGTAGTCCCTTTGCATGCCTAATAAGCTTTTATTCCTCTACACCTTTCTGAATAGACTATAATAACATCGGTCATAGACGTAGGCTCTTGTCGCTCGGGGTTTCCCGTGCAGGGTTTCCATTCATATTTCTAATATTCAGTTTATCAAGTTTATTGATTATTCATTTTTTTTATTAATATTTTTTTTATTACTAATACCTACGATAATTATCAAAATGGAATTTTTCTCCTAATTGTCACAAAACTGATAAGGTTAAGCGGCAATCATTAGTATTTTGTAATTTACACTCTTACACAGTGTTGCCAGATTTAAAGGGTTGCCTTCATAATGATGTGTTTTGGGGTAAATTTTGTAATTGTGAAGGGTTGAAGGCTTCTTGCAATAAGAAGGATTTTGAGCATTTCAAGAATTTGGAAGAAAAGAAACGTTATCTTAGAAGAAATTTAATGAAAGGTGAAATTTTGGGGAAGTAGAGACGACGTTTTTTTTAGAAGTCTTTTTTGACCTGGGGTGAGATTTTGGGGTAAACACTTTTGATTTGAGAAGAAGTTTTAGGGAAGTTGATACTTATTTTTTAGCATTCTTTAATCATAAACGAAATTAAAGGATTATGAAGGGTTTTAAAACACTTTGCGAAGTGTTTCTGCAAAAATAATCTGGCAACACTGCCCGTACAACACATTTATAGATAGAAAGTCGGAAGAAGTCTCAGTTTCGAGAAATTTGTTGACAACGGAGGATAAAAAATGGTTTTATATTTTATGAGATGATGTACCCTTAAAACTAAAGGCTAGTGATGCATTCACCATTTCATTTTTGGATCAATATTTCTTATCCTTTTCGTTTTATTTGAAAAGGGGCCAAATACCCGTCCTTGAGTAGCAATTACCTACCGTTTTGAACTTATGAAATTTTGATTAACTATAAAAAGCAAAAAACGAAAATTTGTGAAGTTTGTCCATTTTTCTTTTGCTGCTTTTATTATTTTATAAATTCAAACGTGTTTAACTTTAAATTATAGGTAATTATGCTTCAAATATGGGTAATGTGGCCGATTTTTGGATAAAAGGAAAGAGTAACGAAACAATGATCAAAAAACGAAATGGCGAATGCGTCACTGAATCAGTCACGCACATCGGTCCAATATATATTTATACCAAGAAGTGTGCCTGTGGATAATATCTCGTAGACAGTTAATTTTTGCATTAAAATATAAATACAAAAATTGTAGCGATTAATTAAATTTTTTTTTTAAATATATAAAGCTTGATATAGGGTGTCTCAAAAATGCACGGTGTATAGTATATATCACGTAGCATTCATTTTATAGAAATTAAAGTTTGTTCAGGGCCGGCCTTCAATTTTAATTAAAAATGATGTGTGAAAATAGGATATTTGAATAATTGTAGTTATAGTTAAACGATTCCTAAACAAGAATTACATAATAAAAATTTGTTATATTTAAAAAAAAAACACTAAAGGGGAATTGGAACAGGATAGAATTTTACAAAAACCATTTTTATTTTATTTTTTTATTCAATATGTGTTTTATGTTTTGGTTTAAAGCACACATTTAATGTACAATATAAAATATAGATACAACTGGCAGTCATAGGTCCAGTATTATGGATAATTCAGTACGGTTTTTCTACGCATTATATCGCAAACACGGTAACATTTATTAAAAAACTACTTACTGGATATACTTGGAATGCAATGGTCGTGATCCATAATAAATAAATATCTAAAAATATAAACAAACGTTACAATCAAAAGTCAAAATATGTTTTATTGTCAGAAACAAATTTATCGAGAAAAATTTCAGAAACTTTTAGTTACGTAAGTACAATAAAAATAAAATAGTTTAAAAATAAAAATATTAGTCATTTGTCAAATTTTCAGGACTATATTTTACCTTTCCTTTCTCCTCCCCTTTATTTTTAAAAATTCCTTACAATGGACCCATCTCGGTAACCAACTATACCACAAACAATAAAAATGATCCAATACGAAAACAGATCAAATTGATAACCTCGTCCTTTTTTAGGGTCAGTATTAAAAGAGAAAAATTACATGCCACAATAAATATGTTCGTATCATAGGTTATGCCAAATATACGGCTATGCTAATAAACCAAACCAAGATTAATTATAACAACCCCGCTTTATAAAACTAGTTTAGATTCGTAATATATGACGCAAAATATATTATTCTAGCTAAATTTGTCATGGTGTTCCTGTAATTATTTACCAAATTAACAATATATTTACTACTTTTTCATAACTAAAACACTTCACAAATACATACAGTTCAATAGTTTATAACCAGAAAGTCTTAAGTCTACAAAATAATAGCAAAATGATCTCTAAAAATACCAAAAACAACAACAATAACAATGCACTTATTCAACACGTGAACAATCAAAACCAAAATGGAATGAACGGATGCGGTGCCGAGCGCGGGATGCCGCTCTGGTTAATTGAAAGAACTCAAAGAAGACACGCGGATTGCTAAAGTACACAACGAGATATGCCAGGGTCAAGCGTTAGAAAGAGATACACATACTAAAGGCATCGATATCAGGTTCTGTAACAATAGTCTCTTGACATGTTTTAGCTGGTTGAACAGATTGGAGTTTTCAGTGAGTATCTTTGTCGTGTACATATGTACATGTAAATATATAGTTAGTTACACATTCATCGCTCAATAATCTAGCCAATGTTTGTGAGAATAAGCCGTTTTCGGAATTAAGGAATTTTTAAATCACATGTTGGCCAACGCGTTTGACCAGAAAAACGTCAAAGCAATAAAAGCTTACGTGAAAAATAGTAAACCAAACATGCATTTTTTTAAATGCAACGCCATATATTTTTTTAATGGTATTAACGCCTCTATGTGCTTCTATGGTTCCATTTTTAAAAGATGCACTATCAACCCCTACAATTTTTGTTTTTACAGTTTTTTTTTCTAAAATCAACCATTTGCAAGATATCTTCAACTGGCACACTATGTATGTATCAGATTTGTGTACTTTACTCAACTCGAAAAATTTTTTACTACGCATGTGATTGTCGATAATTAACAATTTTGGCTTTTCAATATTACACCATTTTATGAAATATTTTGTTCGATAGTCAGAATGTCGGTGCTGTACAGTCATTATTTTACATCGAAATTTTAAAAGCTATGTAGGTACTTTGCTACTTTGTAAAGCAGCGTTGCCAGATGAAATATTAACTACCTTTTTACATAAAATATACAGGGTGGAATTTTTAACTGGAATAAATTCAATATTAGGAATTTTATTTTTAGTTTGGCATACTTGTTTAGTGTTTTTGGGGTAAAAACCGCCCTTTTTTTTTAAATGTTAAGTTGTGTGTTGCGTTAGAAAGGGCATAGAAAAAATAATTCAACCTACTATTTACTTTTGCATGTCGGGATTTTAAAAAACCAGAAAAAAACTGGCCATTTTAGCAACAATTGATACTTCAATTTTTAGAGAAACAACGACTTATACACGAAATTCACCAAATTACCCCGGGTATCAAGAATTAATTTTAATTTAGATTAGAGGTTTGTCAAGAAAAAAATGGGAGCTACATTTCCAACAATTTTTACAATAAAACATTGCGTCTACATTACTAAAATGCAGAAGTAAATAGGTCGTATTCCCTTTTTTATGCCTTTTCCTACGAGCTATCACAATACATACCTTTTTCTATTCCCACATGGAAATTTGCTTTACGTTATTGTAATTGGAAAAGTGGACTATAATTTTATATCCATTCTAGTTAGGATGTGAAACTGACCAATAGTGGTCAATTACAAAGAAACCAAAGGACCCCGCACAAAGCTTATGGGAAATGGCTTTCGGCTAATTTTTCTGAATTTTTAGTATTTTCTAGATCTTGACGTCCTGATTAAAAGTGTCCATGGCCGTAATCCAATCCTATGACTAGTTTTTGAGTTATGGCCTTTTAATGTTGGCAACTTCTTATTTTGAGATTTTATGCATTGTCTGAAGTTTACTACAAGATATTAAAATATGAACAAAATCCGACAAAATCTAGCCGTTTGTTTTCAAAATTCAAAAAATAAGTAAATTTTTTGGATTTTCATAATTTTTAAATATTAGTATTTATTTAATCCGCCTATAAATTAATCAAGATCCTGTACATATTTTAATTCTATATAAGTGAAAGAAAACTTCAGACAATGCATAAAATCTCAAATTAAAAAGTTGCCAACTTTAAAAGGCCATAACTAAAAAACTTGTCATAGGATTGGATTACGGCCATGGACACTTTTAATCAGGAAGTCAAGATTAATGGGATAGTAAAAATTCAAAGAAATTAGGCGAAAGCCATTTCCCATAAACTTTGTGCGGGGTCCTTTCCTGACACTTGACAGAAGTGAGGTTAAAAATATATTTCAGAAATATGCAATTCTGTCAGATAAAAATATTTATTCCAGAGTCTATGCATACATAACGTGACCATTTATTTTTCTCCTCAAAACGGGACCCTGCAAAATCTGTTTGGTTTGTTAAAGTAAAGCACAACATAATTGAACAATTTATTTTTAAGCATCATTAATAGGCGACTTAATTAAGTTTGGTATTTCTCAGATAAAGAAATTTTAAAAAATATATTCGATGACAAATTTAGAAAAGAATGGTATTCTTGACAGGTTTTATTCACATTCACCTTCATAATCAACATCGCTTTAAGGACTGATACTTGCTATTGAGTTTTATATATACCGACATCGCCCACTTCCCGAAAACGGGACATTTTGGCGTCCCGAAGCTTTTTTTGGGGGCAACGGGACTGAGTGTCAAATACCGGGACTGTCCCGTTCAAAACGGGACGTATGGTCACGTTATGCATACACCATTTTTTTCTAAAGAGTGCACGAAATAGTGTGAAAATTGAAGGTATAATACCAAAATATCTTTCTACCGAACTAAAGATGTGCACACAAATACACTTTCTTATTTCAAAAATCTCCAGTTTTCCACTGATTTATAGACATTTACTACAAGATTTAATGCATAAAATGTACTCTAACTACAAAATGAATGCTTTTTACTAACTTTGGTTCGTTTTTTGCCATGCAAATATTTGTCCACCGCGTTATTTTCTAATATATTTTGGACTGGGATCCAACGATCCAATCGATCTTAAATTTTTTATTATACGCAACAGATATAGAAAATTAACTGGTAATTCCTAAATGGTGGAACATGAAAATAAGTACATAAAACCAGATAAAACAGACGGAATTATAAGATTTCTAGAAAAAAATTAATTCTATTTTTTTGTAAATGGCAATTTAAGAACGAATAAGTCAAAAACTAAGCGTGTTCGAGAAAAATGGGGTTCAAATTTGTAACCAACGACCCAAAATACATCATTTTTAAAAATTATTCAATTTTGTCATAGTATAATAGATATTTATCACATAAATTTCTTAATTAATGCCGTGTCCAAATTGTTTTCTCGCGTGCTATTGGTTCGTCATCCCTGACCTAAAGGGTAGCCGGGACCGAATTTATACATACAAAAAACTTACGGGACCGAATTTACATGATGTTATTGAATGACTATTTACTCGGAAGGCAATTCACCCCAATCTTAACATTTCACTTTTGAATCCCATTTCCGAAAATTAAAAGGTGACATCACCGAAATAAACACCTGATTCAATATGTCACACCATAATCGTATCATCAATGTTGTAAATGATTATTATCAGAGACGGATTAACTGTTTTTAGTGTGATATTTTTTTGAACATATATGCCAATTTTCTAAAAAAAATTACACTTCTATGCTAACAGTCAGCGGTGGCGCCAGGGGGGGGGGGGGGGGGGGCACCCTAGAAACATAAGTGTCCACCCTGGTGCCCTCCCAAAATTGATGGATCCGGTATTGTAGTGGAATTTTCGGGGGAAGAGGGACTTGGCTATAAAAGTTTTGACTAGTAGTTGGACGGTATTTTCAAGAGAGCGATGTCTTTTTTTTTTGAGACATCACTTAGAACAAGAGGGAAGTTTTCTTGGTCGCTACATATGGCGTTCCGTTCCAGAGCGTCGGGAGGTCGGCGACCTTTTTTTTTTAGAAGTCACTTTTATTTTGGGTAGTGCCCACTCAAAATTCATCGAGCCCATTTGTGCCCTCCCATCCCAAAAATCCTGGCGCCGCCACTGCTAACAGTACAGCGCACAGTTGGATACGGAACCTCGAAAAAAGAATTCCATTTACGGATGCACATTAACAAAAAAAAAATACGATTCATGATTCGTTTTCATAGGGTTTTGGCCAGGGTTGCAATAAATCACGATTAAAAAGAAATCAATAAATCTGATTTTTTGATAATCGTAATTTTTTTTAATTATTATCAATTTACACTGATTTTTTTCCTTAAATATGACTATAATGAACTTTAAATTCGTTTATTTTCATTATTTTGTCTCTATTCGCCCAAAAATATTTGTTTTATAGATTTACAGTTAGAAAATCTCCTCGGCGACATACAAAATAACTCACATTGACATAAACATTTTCGGCAGCGTGCAGCGTAATTTATGAATATTTTTTACGCTGGATTTTACAACAATTTATAATTTGATTTAAATCACGATTAAAATTTAAAAAATCAGTTGATTTAAATCGTCGCAACCCTGGTTTTGGTTAACAAGACGACGTTTTGCAAACGTGACAAAAAAGTATTCTAAATTGAATCCAAATTGCTCCCCTCCACTTTCTTTACGAAACTTAGGCTGTCAATAGTAGTTTGTACAACAAGAGTGGATATGATGTCTATATCTCACGAGAAAATAAATTAATTGAGCACGACGCCGACGACTTCCGTGTTCGATATGGACAATCCACTCGAGTTGAACAGTATATTTTTTCTACGACCAAACTTATGAACCTTATGCTAAAAAAATGTATAAAAGTTTGCAGGTTGCCGGACTTGAACTCATGACCATTTGATCCCAAGTTCGCCGTTTTGCCGTTTCGGCCAAATGATCATGTTAGAAATTATAGTAAAACCAACTCAATAATAATGCTACATGAAATTAATTTTCTTTACACATTCATCAGGTTGCATTATTGATCAAACTCGAGATAAAACTATTATAGATGGGTATATATTTTGTTATATTGAACAAATTAATAACATATTGTACATTGTACCATATTGTGTAACCGCGGAAGGTGGGTCGCCCCTATAACTTTTGGTATATCGAGAAATATATTTTTTCCGAAAATCGATCGGAAATATTGACATTCTTGATAACATTTCTGAAAGAAAAAGTCAATATTTCCTTACACTTAGTCGTTGCTAGGCAACGGAAAATAACTATTAGGATATATTTATTATTGTACTGTAAGGAATAGTAGTTTGTACCACAAGGGTGGATATGATATCCATATCGCACGAGGAAGTAAATTGAGGATGAGGCCGTAGGCGGAGTTCTCAAACTTCCGAGGGCAATATGGACAATCCACTCGAGTTGAACAGTATATTTTTTCTACTACCTTATGCTAAAAAATGTAAAAAAAAAAGTTTGTAGGTTGCCGGGCTCGAACTCACGACCATTGGTTCCATAGTCCAACGCTCTAACGTCTGGACTATTGAAGCGTTTAGTTAATTATCGGAAGACCGACTGATAAATGATGCTACATGAAATTAATTTTCTATACACATTCAGCAGGTTGCATTATTGATAAATCTATTATAAATTTGTCTAGATTTTATTATATTGAACAAATTGTACCATATACATTTAAATTATATAATTTAGTGTCTTGAAAAAGAAGGCGGAGCCTCAGTAAAAATAATATACTGTGATTGGTCAGTACTTTTAAAAACAACAATGGCTTCTCTGTAATTGACTACTGTGATTGGTCAGTTTCATTACCTATCTAGGATTGATATGAGATTTTCCCGCACAGTTAACTGGAATAGCCTACTTTACTCGCCACTTAAGTGTAAAGGAAACAGCAAATTTCCATGTGGGAGTAGAAAAATATCATTTCTGTATGGCAACTTGTAAACTAAAATGTGTAAAACTTGACAATTCAATATTACTGTATTTCCATAGTTACAACTTAAATATTTAATGGCATCCTTTATTTGTGAACAAAGTTATTAATATTTATTTCAAAATTTTAACAAGTTGATTGTAATAAGTTATGTCCTTAATAATTTTCGATTTACGGAAAAATAGTATGTATGTATACCTCGTAGAAAAAACCACATTCCCGGACTCCGTATTGTCAGTCTCGGCTTACGCCTCGACATACAATCTTTACGGTCGTCCGGGAATGTTCAGCTTTTCCTACTAGGTATACAATGTACTATTTCTGCAGCCGTCTCGAAAATGAAATGTTTGGTATTTTCGAGGGTATTATTTATTAAATCGAAAGTACCACTTAACACAAATGGTACTGAAAATAGCTCTTTTTGGGACGATTTTTTTCACTTTCGAAATGATTTTTTTACTTTCGGGACGATTCTTGTTACTTTCGGTACGATTTTGGATATCTATGTAGGCGGCTTTGACAAGAACATGAACTTTGTATTTTATTATGACAGCGCTTGTCACGTCTAATTCTAATTGCACACTGCCACTTCTGTTAATATCCCTAATTAATATCAGTAATTGTCATAATTGTGTAATTGATGTTCATAAGTAATGTACTCCTAAGAGTGATTGTTATATGTAATTGTCTGTATAAAGTTCATACTTTCAAACTTGATACGTAAATGACTATTTTAATCTCAAAGGCTATGAATACGTTTCAATCACTAATTTCAGTTCTAAAATCATGAAATTCGAAGAATTCGTCCATTTTTTTACTCAAAGAGATCTGATATTTGATATTTTTTAAGAAAAAAGACCCAAAATTTCGGCCTCAAAATTTTGAGACCCAAAATCCCGGCTTCAATATTTTGAGGCTGAGACTTTGGATCTTTTTTCCTACAAAATGTCTAAAATCATGAGGAAAATACTTTACTGTTTTCTTTGGAAAGTTATCTACCGTATCAAATTTAATATTTAAATTTGTATTACTCATTTTTTTCAAATGGCAACAGGGTGGCTCATCGGATTAGGAACAAAGAGTACCTAATTACGATTAAGTTGATATCAAACACCATAAGATTTTAATAAAATGTAACGTTAGAACGTTTCTAAAATGAAGCATCTTTTACGAATAAAATATAATTTAAATGAATTATTTCACCCTTAGTATATTATCACCATACAGTATAATATTGAATATTTCATATTTCGCTGAATAAAGGCCGATTCTCATTAGAGCAGCATCGAGTGGCGCGGCGCAGCGCAGCGCGGCAAAATGCTGCTTTCAAGTCTCAATTGTTTGCATGTAATTAAGTGGTCCTGTCCACACCTAGGCAGAGCGGTGCAGAGCCGAGCGCCGTGGTACAGAGCAGCAAACTTTTAACGCGTCGGGAAGCATTGACTTGCGGCATTGTTGCTTTAAGACGCGCGTTTCTGTTTGTTGACGGACAAGTGGGAATCGAGAAGCATAGCGCAAAGCAGCGCGGCGCTGCGATTTGAAAAAAAAACTATTGTATTTATCTATATGTTCTGTATTAACTAGTGCCTTCGGGAAAAATCAGTATATTTAGTATGAACGGGGAAAAAATTGAAAAGTTGATTTAACTCGTACATGAGTATGAAGAACTCTACGATATGTCCAACAAAAATTACAGCAATCAAAATAGAAGAAGTATGAAATTCACCTTCTTCTAGCCGTGCACGAAATATGTCATGAACCCAATATTGCCGCTTTTTTTTCTTCTCTTTTCTTCATGTTCATGACATATTGCAGCTACAAGCACAAAATCATCTGATGATGAAGATAATGATGTAGAATCCTTCTCGGGCGTGTACGAATACATTGTCACTAAACTCGCAAATATAAACAGATTTTCGCTGCTTCGCTACCAAATGCTGCTTAGGTGGGAATATCCCGTACAAAATGCTGCTACGCCCGATTCCGCTCGATGCTGCTCTAGTGAGAATCGGCCTTAAGCATATACCTACAGATAGTTAAGACGCTCCTGAGAATCAGCAGTCGGGTTGTGTCACGCTATAACATATTTTTGTAAACTTAGTTTTTAGTTTAAAATAAATTTTTTAAAAACAAACTTTTCTTGTCTAAGGACTTAATTAACGCATCGAGTAGTCTATGACCTATACAAATGTGTTGTGTGTGAGTAACATATACCTAGTTGTATTAAGAACATCATATGAATTCAAGAAAAGAAAGAATATACCACGTGTCCCATTTAAAAATAGAAAGTTTATGTCACTTAAATCGGAACTTTCTTAAAGTTGCGTCATACCTTAATTTTTTTTCATTTCTTCCAAAAATTATAGTCTATTTCAAAAAGGCGTAGAGTAATAAAATGGAAAATTCCGTCCAGTTCGGCTCAATTTCGGTGTCGGCCATAGGCGTAGGTAAATTGTGTGCATTAAATTATTTATGATAACTAACAAAAAAAAGAAGATAATTTGATAAAGAAGGAATTTACACAAACATCGTTTTATGAAATATGCCGTGGAGGATATAGCTGAAAAACATAGTGTAACTGTGCTGCGCACACCGCCATATTGTTGCGAACTAAATCCTATAGAACTTATATGGGCGCAAGTGAAAGGATTTGTAGCAAGACACAATTCGACATTCAAAATAAAAGACGTTAAGCTACTGTTTGATTAAGCCATTTAGTAGTTAGTTAAGTAAACAGCAATGCTGCTCTTCGCCGAGTTAAAAAATAAAGACGTTTCTATCTATCTATCTATTAAGGAAGTGACACCAAAGAACTGGCGAAAAACAGTCCATCATGTCATTAAAGAAGAGGAGAAAATGTGGGATCTTGACCACCTGATCGATCGGACCGTCAACCCGTTAATTATAACGTCAAGAGGAGATGACAGTTCCTCAGATGACGAAGAATATTATGATTTTTTATAATTTAATTTCTGTGTAATGTATTTTTTAAATTTTGTATTTTTTTTTAAATGTTTAATAATAAAAAATAAGTGTACCTAGTACTAATGTACATAATGCACGCCATTGTCACACCATTTTCAGTTTTTGTGAATGTATAACAATAGACAAAACCCATAAATTAACCAAAACCTGGGTGGTACTTGATGAAATGAAAGAATTTTGCAATGAAATTATTGCCAAATTATGAAAGTGGCTTAAGTATTCGTTGGGTCACTGTAGTCCTTTTGCATACATAATAAACTTTTATTACTCTACACCTTTCTAAAATAGACTGTATAGTAGCAACTTTGATATTTTAAATGAAACACCCTGTATTTTATTAAATAGTAGGATGTCACCAGGTCTGCAGGTGGTGACATCCTACCAATGTAAAGTTTTCATTTCTTGGTAGAACTATGCAATCTGATTTGTACTTTATTATCTAACTGTGAATTACAACCTTATACTATAAGGCACTTTCAGGTGGTTCAAAATTTATTTTTATTGCTTTCTTAAATCTGAATTTGGAAAAGTCCAATGTTAGCCGAGGGTAAAAAAAGTGGTTATTTTACATGTGTGGTAATGAACTTGATATTTTAAATAAACATGTTACAAAATTTGATATTTAATGTTTCGCTAACAGGAATCGTTTCCTAAGAAAAGGAATGTATTCTGGATCACGGCTCTTTCTTGATATTAAAAAAAATTGATTACGTCCCAGCTTTAATGCATGATGACGATAGAATTTGACAACTAGCTGAGGTTACTAGTTACGTTACATTCTCCAGTTTCGTGTTAAAAGCACCGTTTATAGCCCTAAGTCTGTAATAAAATGACATCGTTACTGTCGTTTTAATTGCGTATAATATATTAATCATATCAACAATCCTGTAAATAACTGTATGTCATGCGATGATGTATCACTAAAGAATGTACCTAATTACCGTTAACCATTACATATGTTATATAATGTTAACATTACTGACTTCAAAATTGTCACTTTTCTCTCTTTTACTTCCCGTTCCGATTTCTCGTCCTCATTTTTTTGAAACGCTTTTTCTTTCCTCACCTTTTGCTTTTCACCGGCAGAAAATTTTCTTCTATCTTTGTGCTGCTTGTATCTTTGTGTCCAGCTGAGTGCCATTTGTATATTTTTCTAGTTTTATTACACCCACTCCGTTATCACGGTTCCTTGCACTAGTTTGTGTAGATTAACTGGGGAGATGTCCTCTGGTTCCAGTTTTGGTTGCCCGAGTATTTGTTGCCTCTTCCGATCTAGTGACTCGCAATGACAAACTATGTGCTATACAGTTTCTCTGTCTTGTCCGCATAGTCTGCAGTCAAGGTCTCCAGAATTCCTGTAATGGTTCTCAGCTGGTTCCTGTTCATTTGAAGCAACTGTTTCGTAAGTCTTGGGTCTGGATCCCCAATGAAGCATTTTGTATGGTGTAATCCCTGTCTGTTGTTCCAGTGAATTTTGTATTCACTCCTGATCCATCGCTTTAGGGCAACTATACCGTGCACCTTGGTACCCCGAGTGCCGGTTCTGGACCAATGGATGTACTTTTTAAGCCTATTTTCGCAAGTTTATCGGCTTTTTCGTTCCCAGTAATACCTTTGTGAACTCGTACCCACTGCAGTACTACTTTGTTTACTTTTCCCAAGGCCTCCAGTTCCTCTTGACATTTCCATACCAGTCAGTCTTAAAGTTACCTTGTTGGATATGTTGGATCTAAGGGCTGCTTGACTGTCAGAATATAATTATATGGATTCGCTTATTAAGGTAAGCCCTCCTATTGTTTTCGTACGCACATTGCAATGTGGCGTAAATTTATTCTGGGAACACTGTGGGAGACTTTCCCAGAGGAAAAAACGCATTTTTCCCCGGTTTTATTCCGTGTATCCCCGCTCCGGTATCCTCTTTGGTTTTGTAGCCGTCTGTGTACCTGATTATTGCCCCAGGAGTCTACGCCTATATTAGTAAACATTGATTTACCCCCCCCTAACAAAATCCTGGATCCACCACTGATTCGAACTCTTTTCAGTCTTTTAAAGCTGCAGCTGACAAGAACCTATTACTGTCACTGCAAAACTTCACATCTAACAAGGGTTAACGACAGCTGATCCAGTGAGACTGTACTGTAATTGTTCATTAACTTATTTTTGAGAAATATGGGATTAATATTTTAATTTTCTTTTAGGTTAATCCACGAAGCTGTTATAAATAATGACCAACCATTAGTAAAAAGAATGTGCACGGCATTGAAAGCCAGAAGGGCTGGAGTTAATTTAGAAAATCACAATGGATGTGTAAGTAAAGTTTTTTTTACCCTGTAGTTTTTCTTCTTAATTAGGTACCGAACTATAGGTTGAAGATAATCTTGTGGTATGGTTTTTTTATTATTAAAAAATGTTGGTGCCTTGTTATTGTAAAAATATGATTTAGAGGTAAATCTGAAGTGTCCAATAAGGAAAAAAATGACGGAATGATATGATTTGCAATGGGTATATTTTAGAGGATAAGAAAATTTGTTTTTCTTTTTATGACGCCGTTTCCTTTTGTTGTTTTTGTATGTTTTGTGTGCTTTGTACAGGAAATGTATATGACATAATTTCAAATATATATTATTATTATAAAGCTAAAAAAAATTGCTTTAACAATGTTGTATTTGTTTTTCTGTAGCGGTTAAAATAAGTCAGAAAAATTAAAAACTCAAAATTCTAGTTTTTTTCGAATACTTCAAAAAGTAACAAGGAAAGCTCAAATATTATTTTCCTGTATTATTGGGCATAAAATTCTTTAACTTTGGGAACTTGACCGATCCTGTATCTCTTATAGTTTCCGAGTGATGAGCATAGAATTTGGGACACTCTGTACAAAAAAACTAAGTTCATTAATAATAAACGTTTATTGTTCAAAGCCAATAATTGTGGAATAAATTAATTTTAATGAATTGGCAATTAACGCTACTAATTATCTGTTAGCCACAAATCAATCAGAATTTAATGTGTACAGATGAACGTATGAAACTTTATAAAATATTTTGTTGCTTTATATTTGCCGAGATATAATTATTACAATTTCAAAATAATATTTTTTTGTCATGTTCAAACATTCCAATCTCCGTTATTTATTAAATTAGCGAAACGCCGTTGTCCCAATGACAGATGAAAACAAATAAAACGAACAATAAATATTTCCTCTAATTTCTATTAAATTTTTCTTCTTAGAAACTATTTTTAAACAAAAATATTCTTTGTTTCTTAAACACAATAAACAAATGTATGCATAACAACAACAAAAAATGGGTTAGCTTTTGTATTTTTGTTGTAGTTTAGGCTAGTTGCGTTAAAAACAAATTTATGTACATTTTAAATCTAGATCGCAAAAAAAATTATATAATTCGTGCTCTGATTTAAATATGTAATTCAAATATACTGTGTACCCATTTTTACCGATGTAATTTTACAATAATGAATTTTTAAACTGCACAAAAAAATATTCCTACCGGTACCGCCTATGTATGGTTTTGTTTACTTACCGATGAAATAATACACAATCTCGTGGATTGCTCTTTACGCCACACACAATAAACTTTTTAGCTTTTTTTTTTAATATGGCAAAAAATACTAAAACGGTTTACAGTGCCGTTGCATGACAGTTTTGTTGTGTAATGGTGTGTGTGTGTGTGTAATTAGGTTTTATGGCTCTGGTTGAAACCAAATGGCCAGCATCAGTTTTATAGGATGACGAAAAAATTCTTTAATTACTTTGTATGAGTATATCTACATTTGACTTCCTGGTGGTCAAGCTAGGAAACAGTATTAAGCATCAGGATACACCAATGAGAGCATGAGTTCCTCCAAAAGAAAATATTTAAAACAGACACTTCTCCGGCCTACCTAAACAAATATTGAAAACTGCAAATCATGCAACCCAACATAAATGTTTTAATTCATCGAATCATCTGTCTTTCCAAAAATACGATTAACCCAATTTTTCCAGAAAATGTATTCGCAAAATTTCCATCTTTATTGACGTAGTTACGTATAGATAAAAATATTTATTTCGGCAATTGCTTAATCGTAAATAGCGGAGTGTATGACTTCAGTACTAAAATATTAACAAATATACTGGTGATCTCAAAATTGAATGATTAGTTAAATACTACACGGAGTACAGGAAGGCCACGAAAAGAACAGTTTAGAACATTCAATGGGGGTTCAATAGGTCAAATACGCTCTCTAATAAAACGATACGAGACAAGTTACCAACGATAACTGGACTTCGAATGTGTCACATTGCCAAGCCAGATCACTGATGAGCGCCCAGAATCAGAAACAAGGATGACTTTACATTTAATTTTAAGTGAGGCAAGAAATGTCAGACATCGGCGCAAGAAAGTAAGAATCAATAACACCGCAGAGTTCACATTACAGTGGTCGGTCTATTTTCAATAACCCGGTGCTGCCGAGAACCCTTCTCATAATGGACTGGCCTTTGGAGCCAGAATAGTATTTTACGTTACAAGGCCGGTAGGTGACTTATTACAGTACGAGTTGGTTTACGGACGAGGCGACGTAGGAGCCGAGTCTGGAATATAAACGAGTGCTGTAATAACACCTAACGGACGTGTATCGTATGATATTTTATTTCATCCTGTCTTTATAATCCTTTTTAAATAGAATAAACAAATACAAAATTTACCTTTTAAGTGACAACTTGTCAAAGACCGAAAGTAACCAGTCATTGTTTCTAAAATCATACCATTGTTGCTAGGGGCAACCCATTACAGTATCTGATCCTATAATGTTCCATTTACCGGCTGCAAATGAGTACAGGGTAAGTAAATTTACTGGACAGGATGAAATAAATGAGTTTTATGGCGGGTATACAAGTCCAAGCGACATTGAGTGACGATTTATCACTCAGCTCGGCCAGGTAGCCTCCATCAACTTCCACTATTCCGCGGTCTTCCTCTTGTACCTTTATGAGACATCTCAATCCTTTTGTTGTTTTGTTCTACTGGAACTCATCAGAGACGCGCGACCATCCTGAGGTCGCGGCCCGCAAAGGGTCTGCGCCTATGGACAGTCAATCGTCTGACAACTGGCGTTATTCATCATCGTCATGGAAGGTATCAGTCTCCACACTGGCTTGGCAATGTGACCCGTTCGATGTCCAGTTATCATAATGATCCTCTAGACTCCTTAGCTCATTGTTGTCGGTGATTTATTCGACACATGAAAGGTAGATCTCTTTCGATCAAACTTACCAACGTCAGAACAATTCCAAGCAATGGCAGCTCAGCCTTCTCCCTGACTGAGGTCTTGAGTCTGGTGTCCTGTTTCTAAACTGTCTGTTCATTTAAGTTATCGAAACAAAGATAACAGTGTAAAAGGGGGGGGGGTCGGTTGTACGCCGTTTTTTAATGAAATGAAAGGTATTTTTTGTGTATTCAGCGTAATTTATTTTCTATTGCCTAGCGCTTTCGGCCGATTATCGTTAATCGTTAATAATCGAAACCAACACATTGAGAATTTGTTTATAAATTTTCTTTTCATTTTTAAAATGTTTCTTGTTTCCTGGACAAAATTTGACGAACCCTAAGCCCTGAAGATGGCCTTCCATTAGGCCGAAAGCGCTAGGCAATAGAAAATAAATTACGCTGAATACAAAAAAATACCTTTCATTTCTTTCAAAGATATACAACAAAGATATATATACTCCAGGTCCAAAATTACGGTTAGTGACTCCCCCCAATTTTTTTCCGTAATTTTAAAATAAAAAAATAAATTTGAGGGGTTAATAAAGCTGTATATTTCCATTTTTCGGCCAATTCAAAGAAATTTGTTTTTTAATTTCTACTATTACCTAATAAATAATTATTAACTTGTGATACGCAGTCAGAAAGAAAATTAAATGAAGAATATTGTGATAAAACAAATTTAATATGGGTTACCATTTGAAAAAATCGAGAAATTCCACTTAGTTTCTTAAAAAATAGCTTGTAAATAAAATAGCCTTAACCAGTGGCGTATTTAGGAGGGAGGGGCGCTGCCCCCCCCCCCCCCTCCACGGGCCTAGGAGCTGTAAAGGACACAATTTTTCTCTTAATTTTAGCAGTAAAGATTTAAAAATATGAGACGTCAATAAGTATGTAAATTGCCATTTTGCAACCAATTTAAACCTTCTAAACCACTTCCGGTTTAACCGGAAATGAGGTCAATTTTTAAATTTTAAATGAAAATCCTTATTTTTGTTCTATATTTAATTTCTGTAAAAGATTGTCTTTTCAATGACATATCACACTATCATTTGTTTTAAAAATGGCCGCCTAGGTCAATTTTCCTTTTTTTTTTAATGTCCATTGTTTTGGTAAAACAGGGTAAGTAGTAAAGAGTAGACAATGGAAACGTTAAAATAACTCATTTTAACCTACTTAATAGTATAAAACTAACTTGCTTGAGAAAATTGTATCCGTTGTGGCTATTTTATTTACAACGGGTTTATTAAAAAAACAAAGCGAAATTTCTCCATTTTTTTAAAGGACGACTCATCTTTGTTTTAATACAATAATATTGTTCATTTAATTTTCTTTTTAAAGATGTAACACAAGTTAAAATTATTCAATAGGTACCTAATAGTAGAAATTAACAAGAAACGTCATAAATGTAATTTCTAGACTTGAATAAGCTATAAGAATTTTGGTCAAGACCAGTCTTGTATGCCATGGAAAACAAAAATATTATTTCTGTATTTATTACACCAAAATGTCAAATGATATTAAATAATCATTACGAAGATTGATTGAATTGTTGTCCACGGCACAAATTTCGGAAAAAATCACTTTCTTGTGTCACCCGGTATAGGTTTAAATTATATTATCCGCATTGCAGAACATATAAATATTGCGGTTATTTATGTTAATTTCTTATTTTCCATTAAAATTACAAACGATGCCCGATATTATCTCCAAAATCTTCACTGACGACGCGCCACTTAATTCTCGTAAAATTTGATTTTATAATATTTTGTATAAAAAAAATTAGGAAAGGATAACTAGTGCATAGTAGGTCTCGTTTGGCTGACATTACCCAGACGATAGGGGATACAATGGGCCTTATATAGGCCTAAGTATACTGGCTCTTTCGCCAACTCCAGCAAAAAAATGGTATTTATATCTTAAATATATGTAATAAAATTAAAATTAGGGTTTCGAAACACGTATCAGGAAACTGAATTAAAAACTGTGACACATAACAAATAATCACTGTTTTATTTTCCATAAAATAAAATATGTTTCATTATTAGAGCAAGAGAAGAAATGCATATTTTGACGTTAAATTTAACCCTGACAGAATTGAAAAAATTAACGATTTAATCAACGACATGACTCGAATTAAAAATTACGTCAGAAGCTGTGACGTGCATCCAGTCAGTTTACGGACTTTACATCATTTTTTTCACTGTAATATTCTTAGTAAAGTTTAACATTTTGACAGTTTTTGGAAAGTTCTGATATCAATAAAGCTTTATTTATAAATCCTAAGAAAGTTACATTAACCGTTTCAACAAGGAAAACCCAGAAACCCTATCTTTTTTGGGAAATCGCTAATCTACATCTGTCGGTATTTTAATTAGTCCCAATAACGGAAATTAGGTCATGTTTTTTTTGGTGGGTTTTCTTTATCGCGCGCGCTAAGCGAGCGGGATAAGCCATTGTCATTATTGTTACGTCCTATCTTTTTTTATATGAATGAGTACTTATTGATAAAGAAATCAGTCAATTTTTCCATAGTTAAATGCAGTGACATTGGGAAAAAAGATTTACAAGAGTAACGAACAACATTATTTTTATAAGGATTGGGAGATTAACCTTACATGGTATATCAAGGAATAAAGTGGCAATAATAGTATAGTGTATACCTAGTAGGAAAAGCTGAACATTCCCGGACGACCGTAAAGATTGTATGTCGAGGCGCAAGCCGAGACTGACAATACGGAGTCCGGGAATGTAGCTTTTTCTACGAGGTATACATACTATTTTTCCGTAAATAGAAAATTATTAAAAGGGCATAACTTATTACAAGCAACTTATTAAAATTTTGAAATAAATATTATTAACTTTGTTCACAAATAAAGGATGCCATTAAATATTTGTATTGTAACTATGGAAACACAGTAATATTGAATTGTCAAGCTTAACACATTTTTAGTTTACAAGGACCCGTACTGAAATAATATTTTCTTACAGTACAATAATAAATATTTGCTAACAGTTATTTTCCATTGCCTAGCAACGACTAAGTGTACGAAAATATTGACTTTTTCTTTCAAAAATGTCAATATTTCCTATCGATTTTTAGAAAACATTATTTCTTGTACTATCTGCATCTAACCAAATATTTCAGTGCATACATTTTTAAATTGATAAAATTATTCATGGAAAAATAATAACTCTTAATTTTATGTTTAGTTAATTTCTGCAGTTTTTACTACTTTTGCGAAAAAAATTGAAGTAGTTTACTTAATTTTTTTTTATAGAAAAATTACAACTTTTTACATTTTAAACTTTTAATTTTTGACACATCGCATTGTCCCCTCCAATAATCGATTTTTCGGGTGAAAAATGCCCCCCCCCCCCGGCCCTCAATTTTATAAAGTTCTCTTAAACCTAAGTTTAAATCTAAAAATCGTAGAAATTTCAGAAATGGTCAATTTATAATAATGTGGGATTGACCGCAAAGTTCAATTTAAGAATAATTAATCAACCTGGTTATAAAACGCTATGTTACATTGTGTTAAGTTATGACCAGGTAAATTACTTTCAACTCGAACTTTGCTGTCAATCCCACATGATAAAATTACTATTTTTGACTTCTTCGGATCATCAATGTTCTTTTACTCAGTTTTATAGTCGATTTAAACCGAAGTCCAGTTTAAATCGAAGAAATGTCAAAAATGGTCATTTTCTAATGTGGGATTGACAGCAATGTTCTAGTTAAAAGTCATTTACCTGGTCATCATAACTTAATATATTGTAACATAACATAACAAGTTATGACCAGGTTGATTACTCTGAATATAAACTTTGCATAGTCAATATAAGTCGCCATTCTGACATTTCTACGTTTTTCTAATTACTATGTTTTACTTAAATTAAATATTTAGTCATATTTCGCAAGAAAAAAAATGTCCTTTTAAACTACGGTATTCACATAATGACGACTGTGGTTCTTGTGAAATGTCACAATGCTGATTGCAATTATGTTTTTGTATTGTTGTTATGTTTAACACTTAGAAGGAAAAGTTTAAAGAAATTAATAATACCACACCGAGAATGGATATTTATCAAGAGAAGTAAAGTAACAAACCTTTTTTTTTAAACAAATATGGGCCAGATGTACCTAATTTTTCTCTGTTGCAAATGTAGTTTTGTAAACTTGAATGCCTATACTTAAGAAACACCAAATTTTGTGAAATGTTGTGACTATTTTTTGTTATATCCGTTGAGCGTTATTCACAATCACCCTATTTTTCATTTTTTTTTTCAAAAATTTTAAATGAAACTAAATATTTGTTTTAGTTAAAAATCTTCCACGGTAATTGTAATAGTTTTAATAACTATTGTCTTGTCATATGCTGCCTTTCGTCATTGCAAAGATAAGTGACACAAAGCCCAACTTGAACAAACAATAGTACTAAACGACATAACCGCCAAAATGAATAATGTGTGTGAAATAATGAAGGAATCGGCAATAAAGTTTTTTTTCTTCCGAGGGCCGTCCGTGCACCGGATGCACTTAGGCCAGGTGTGGCCCATTGTGCTGACCCTGTTTGATTGTTACACCCACTCCGTGATCCCAGTTCCTTGCACTAGCTTATGTAGGTCAACTGGGGAGAGGGTAAGGATGTCCTCTGGTTCCAGTTTTAGCTACTCCAGTATTTGTTGCCTCTTCCGATCTGGTGACTCGCAATGGCAAACTATGTGCTGTACAGTTTCTCTGTCTTGTCCGCATGATCTGCTGTCATGGTCTCCGTTATACAGTTGCATTCTGGGCACATGATTCTTGACAGCCATGTGTCCCTGTAAGAATTCCTGTAATGGTTCTCAGCTGATTCGTAAGTCTTGGGTCTGGATCCTTAAAGAAGCTTTTGCTGTGGTGTAATCCCGGCCTGTTGCTCCAGTGGATTTTGTGTTCACTCCTGATCCATCGCTTTATGGCATCTCGTACAGCTCGTACTGTGCACCTTGGTACTCCGACTGCCGGTTCTGGACCAATGAATGTGTTTTCTGAGCTTTCATCGGCTTTTTCATTTTATACCTTCGTGTCCCTCTGCAGCATTACTTTTGCCAGGGCCCCCAGTTCCCCTTAACATTCCCATACTAGTCTTAATGTTACCTTGTTGCATATTAGCGATCTAAAGGCTGTTTGACTGTCAGGGTATATATCGATCCGCTTATTGAGGTAAGGCCTTCTATTGTTTTCATACGCACACTGTAATATGGCATAGATTCTGCTTGGAACACTGTGGGATACTTTCCCAGGTCTCACTCCGTGTTATGTAAATGTAAACCAGTGGCGGCTCATGGTAAATTAAAATGGGGAGGCAAAATTTAACACCAAGGCGGAAAAGCACCGCAGGCGAAAAATTTTCGGAGCCACGCCCATAATTCGTCAATAATTCACTCAATTATAAGTGCTACCAAATTTCGTAAATTAAATTAGTTTCGCAAGTTCTTTTTATAGGTATTTATGATGTTTCAAAATAATATAGGAATTAAATCATTTTTGAGGACCAGAAAGGGGTATTAGGTATAGGTACTTAGGTAGGTACCTACCTATATTTATTAAAAAATTATTGTTAAAATTTGACTCAAACTTGCAAAACAAAGTGACTCCTTGTAATAATTACTGTGATTAAGTGCTTCGTTTTTTTAATCGTGATCCCGACAAACCGCCAAATTTTGCAATGCTAAAAATATTGTGTTTACTTAATGACAATTTTTTTAGAGGAGGTAGGCAAAATACTTTTCTTACAACGAAACCGACTATTTATTAGGATATTGAAAGGACCTCTACTTGGTCAATAAAATATTTTATATAGGTAGGCATGCTTAAAAATATGTTATTGTTCAGCAAACCCAACGGGAAGGTGTAGAGTTTCCATTAAATTATTTTATTGCTAAGAATATTATATTTATTTATTACAAGTTTAGCAGGCTATACCATTTACATTTTTCACACCATGCATTAACAAAACTACGATGCGGTTTACCATGACTAATTATTATTTTGCTCAAATCTGGACGAGAAATCCCTAAATCTTTAATGAATAATTTGTCGTCGTATGAAAGTCTGCTAAAGTTAAATTTAATAAGAAAATCTACAATATCCTTGGCGTTTCTTACAGATCCTTCATTTATTTCCATTTTTAATAATGGAATTAGTAAATTAAGTTTTAAAAACTTACCCTCTCACCTTCGATAACACCTGCACGTATAAAATCACAAGAATAAAGAAAGAAATTAAAAAACCATAACCTACACTAACATAACGGTAACAGGTGTAACGACCCAACTACAGAACCTAATTCGAAATTTCTAAAATCTTATTGGTCAAAGCGCAGGAGGCGTGCCTGCCTCCTAACCGCGTCTTGCGTCATGCGAAATAACATTTTACGATTCCGAAAACATATTATTTGTATTTTTACTGTTGTTTTTCCCAAAAACATTGACTACAGAGGAAACATTTTTCGGATTGCCTCCTCTCGCTCCGATAAACTGCGATCTATCAGTGAAGAGCGAGACAAGATTTAATAACAATGAAACGGATAAGGACGCTGTTGCTCGGTCACTAGACAAAGGTCCAGAGGTTAAATTAATAATTAAATATTAGAGAGTTTCAGAAATTACAAATTTATTAAAGAGATTTTGCAAAATTTATACAGGAACTATTATATTATTGTGTTTATATTAAAAAAAAAGTTTTAAAGCTGTTTGAATGGAATAATTAAAGGTAAGTATATAGGTATATAAAATAAGGTATTATTACATTAATATTTCCAGGGGAGGCACTGCCTCCCCTGACGAGCCGCCACTGATGTAAACATTGTTGATGCAGCGCCTTCCTACCACTTTTTTTGGTTTACTTAGCGATGCATAATCGCCGTGTTATAATATCAGTATTATATATGTTTACAAAAATGTTTAGTCTAAGGCTAAGGTTACAAATTTAGGTATGAACCAAACAATCTTTTGATATTCTTCGGCATGTTTTATGTATTTATTAATTAATACTGTGAGTTAGTATATGTGGTTATTATTATATCATAATAAAAATTTAATTTGGCCCAGTTTTTAAAATATTAATAAATAAAATTTATATCAAACACTTTCTTATCAGTTTCCTAGTATTTAAACGAATATTCTCAGAATAAATGTAGGTTTAGACAGCAAGGCCAAATGCTGAAAAAAAAATTATGAGATTATGTGCTTTAAGCAACATTTTAACTAATATTTCCAAAGTAAATACTGATAAGAATGTGTAAGTAATGTTTGCAAACAACGCAGTAAACGATAAATAATATAGGGCATGAATTGCCGATGGTATTGGGTAGGGGTTTTACATATCCTTTACAGGGTGTCTAGGAGCCGGGAAATCCGGGAAAAAGACGGGAATTTTACAAACTCGGAAAAAACCGGGGATTCGACGGGAAAATCAAGTTTAAACCGGAAATTTTGAATGAGCAGATAATTTTGAACTTAAAAATTTGAAGTAGGTACCTACTTATTCCTATAAACTGCATTCGAAACAACATTTTGAATCTCCTCTGTAACGTCGATGTCCAAAGCATTTGAAATTTTGTTAAATTCAAACAGATGCAATGCGACTAAATTGGAAGAAACAGATAGAGCATTTAGAGACATTCTACCTGATTAGACAATGATAAATAAAATGAAAAATTATTCCAGATGTAACAGAGTAAAGGATGGAAACTATCACAAATGACAGTTTAAAAAACGGGGTGCAACTTCTAACAATTTCTCAAACAAATGCCACAGCAGAAAGATGATTTTCTGTTAATAAGGACATTTTGGTGGAAAATTTAAAAGAATAATCACTTATAGGCCAAAGATTAGTGTACGATTCACTACAAAAAATTGGAGGAGTTCAAACTATGGACATTACAAAATTAATGATACTTTCCATGAGAAATGCCTATTCAAGGTACAACACAGCACAAAAAGATAAAAAGGCAAAAGATGTTGACAGCGACTTGAAAAAAGCAGAAAAAAAGAAGCTTCAAAAGCAAGCAGAAGAACTGGAAACTAAAAAGAAAAAAATTATCGAACAATCACAAAAAGATTTGGCAGCTATAGAACAAGAAATCGTAAAGTTAAAAAAGTAACTATATTATTTGCTTGTGTTTAAGCCGTGTGTTTTTCAAATGAATGTTTTAAAATTTAACAACGAAAGTGTGGTTAATTTAGGAAAACCCAGCCGGGAAATTTTCGAAAACCGACTGGGAATTAGTCGGGAATTTTGTTTTCGATTTTTGCTAGACACCCTGATAAAGTAGGTAGGTATATAGGAAAAATTGGTTAAGTGCCAATCGAGCTTTTTCGTGCAATCCCCGGCTGAAACATCAAAACGTTATTTAATTTTTATTTATTAAAAATGGCTTTTGAAATAGTTCAAAATACGGGTTTGGGACTAAGAATGACTACTATTAATAGCGTGTTTCGACGTATGCGCCATCTTTTTTTAATACCTGCAAATTTAAAAATGGCGTGTGGTTGGCAAATAAAAGTTTGTATTTTTATTACCCCCCGTCCCCGTATAAATAACTTTAATTATTTCTCTGACACTAGCTGACTTCATGTTGAAACTTTTTTGTTTCTTGTAATATTTAGAGACATGCAGTTTCTCTACAAAAAAATTATTTACGGTACCTTATAATTCATCATTGCTGTTTATTTAGAACGAGAAAACATAACTTTTTTTTTTAATTCTAAAAAACTACCAACTAGTTCGAAATGTTCGCCATGTTCCTGAATACATAAATTAATTATTTTCAAAACTTTGGGCATCCTGCGGGTTTGTTTTTAAAATAATCTGCAGCATTGATAATTATTTCCAATTACTCTTCCGTAGCGATGGGGGAAGCATACTTGATTTAAGAGCGCCCAGAGAAAATAGTCCAGAGGCGTTAGATCTGGGGTTTATGCACGACGGGGCGTCAACCCATTTTAGTGTCAACGTACGAAGATTTTTAAATGAAAGATATGCTAATAGATGGATCGGAAGAGGTAACGAGGCACCCGTAAATTGGCCACCAAGAGCCCCAGATCTAACGCCTCCGGACTATTTTCTGTGGGGTGCTCTTAAATCAAAAGTGTATGTTTCCCCCATCGCTGAGGAAGATGAGTTATTGCACAGAATTATCAATGTTGCAAATTATTTTAAAAACAAGTTCAACACGATGCCCAAAGTACAGTTTAATTTTTTGAAAAGAATTAATTTTTGTACTCAGGAACACGGTAAACATTTCGAACAATTTATGAACGTCAAATTAGTTGGTAAGTCATTTAGAATTTAAAAAAATTTCAAGTTTTTTCGTTCTAAATCAACAGCAATGATAAATCGTAAATATTTTTTTTGTAGAGAAACTGCATGTCTGGCTAAAATTTTATAAGAGATAAAATAGTTTCAACATAAAGTCAGCTAGTGTCGGAGAAATAATTTAAGTCATTTATACGGGGGGTACCAAAAACACAAATTTTATTTATCAATCACACGCTATTTTTAAATGTGCAGGTACATATTTAAAAAAGATGGCGTATACGTCATTTAGAATTTAAAAAAATTTCAAGTTTTTTCGTTCTAAATCAACAGCAATGATAAATCGTAAATATTTTTTTTGTAGAGAAACTGCATGTCTGGCTAAAATTTTATAAGAGATAAAATAGTTTCAACATAAAGTCAGCTAGTGTCGGAGAAATAATTTAAGTCATTTATACGGGGGGTACCAAAAACACAAATTTTATTTATCAATCACACGCTATTTTTAAATGTGCAGGTACATATTTAAAAAAGATGGCGTATACGTCAAAACACGTTATTAACAATGGTCACTCTTATTCCCAAAATTAGTGGAAATCGATAAAGGCTTTTAGAAATGATTCCAAAAAAACGACACCAATTTGAAAACTTTAGCGCCCTGTAGCGTCAAAACGAAGCAACATTGCATATGGGTAAGTTTGCCTAGATGGCCCTATTTTTGGTTAAGGAATTTGTGGTGAAGCGTTGTACAGTCATTTCAAGGACACCCTGTAGAATAAAAAGTTATTAAATCTTAGTCACCCTGTATAATTGGTATCAATGAAACTTGGTTAACGAAACTGTTAGACCCTCCTTTAGACCTTATTTATTAAGTGCCTTGTATACTTTTTTTGATGAGATACTATTTTTATTTTTAGTTTAAAACCAATGGTTCAAAACTGATTTTTGAAAATTTTATTTAAATTGAAAAGTTACTTAATGTTGATTACCCTATGATAAAACTTGGTTAACGAGACTGTAAGACCCTTGGTTACATTTTATTTAATACATTCCTTGTGAGTTGAGTCCGTAGCGTAATTGGTAGCGCGTTTAACATGAAATCGAGAAGTTCTAGGTTCGATTCCCAGCAGAGGCATAAATCTTTTGCTACTATAAAATCTTGTCTGCACGCCGGCAAATATTGTCATTTTAAATTAACTAGAGGCACCTACACACCTACCGTAGTATATATTATCCCGTTTTCGAAATAATTTATAATAAAAGCACAATAGTCTTAATATGTAAGAACGTAACCTTTGCTCTTAAATGTTATCTTTTATCTCAGAGAGGCTGGATTTTTCGAATTGTGTTATCAATATCGTCGAAAAAACTTTCAGGTAATCAAATTAACCTTGAAAATTAAGAAAAATATCTCGTATATTTTGATACCCAGTAAAGTACATACAGTCAGGTGATTTTTTAAGTAGGCAGTAAAATTTTAATCAGTTAATCAATCTTTAAATTATTAATTGATAACTGGCACGTCACAAATTACTCAACTTGAAGAACGTCAGATTACCCCCCACTAAAGGGGTTTAAAGTCGGACGAAATAAATGAAAAATTTATTTAGTTTCTGACCCAAAATTATTGTACGGCTGGAAACTTTTCTTCGGTTTAAAAACTTATTCACCATGAAATTTAGATCTTGTATTTCGCCAATTAGTAGATAATTCCATGGTAACGTAGGTGACCCAGCAGTTCAAAACTAGAAATGAATCCTCCTAAAGCGCTATCACAAAAATATGTTTTTTTAAAAATTTTAATATTTGTTAAATAATAAACTAGGTAGCAATTGTTTAATAAGTCTAAAGTTTTTAAATGTTATTATGAGATATCGGATATGAATAGTAGATTTCAGTAACAGATTCGAAATATTCACAATAAAATATTATAAAAATGTGTTTTTTTCGAACATGTTCGTTTATCCATTTCCTTGTCTTATTTTTAGTTCTGAGGGGATTCAGCGGAAAAATGAACATTATTTATTTGAAAATATGCGAGTTTATATTTTTTAATATGCCCTCTTTACTTAAAATATTAGCGTTTTCTTGTCACTTCTAGTTATACCAGAAAGAGCTGTCAACTTTGTTAGTTTAAATATGATTATTGTATTTTTTGGTTTTACTTAAGAATCTAAACAAATTATTACAGGCTATACGTTTAAACTGAATAGTTCTTAAGATATTGGCATTTGAAACGAATGTGGAAGCCGGAAATTGCATCTTTAAGGTGATATAACGCTAACAACTCAAAAACTATATTTAGTTTAGACTTGTGACCTATTTTACAAAATACTTTTAGAATCTTGAAAACAATCCAAAAAAGTAATAAAAAAAAATAAAAAAAAATAAAAAAGTTGACGGCTACATATGGTATAACCGGAAGTGATAGAAAAAAGCTAATATTTTAGGCAAAAAGTGCACAACATAAAATAATGATTTTTAAATGTTCACTTCATAATATTGTTGTACAATCAAATAATCACCAATCCAAAATTTTTAGGAATTTATTTATTCAAAAACTACTTTTAATGAACATAGAATTTAAGAGCACTTTCTCATGAAGTAGATAATGCAGTTTTTCGATATTTTAATTTTGCTTCGATGAAAACCCTTCCGAGATATGAAATTTTTTTTTAAAGAAATTCATATCGGTATTTTCGTCACACCATTTTCGTTTTGCCAGAAGTAGTTACCACATACTATATTATTTTCTAAAATATAGAAATTATTTTAAAGCTTTGTTTATCCCACAAAAAAATTTTAGACTAACTTCACTTTATATGAATAATAGAGTTTTGGACTTGCATTGTCTTTATTTGTTTTAAATCACAACGTTTCAATTGGAAAGTATCTCTAGTCGTCTTCAGGTAAATACTAATAAGGACAGTGTGAGTAAAATAGTTTTTCCACTACCTTACTAGAAAACGTAATTTTTGACTTTGAAACAATTTTCCTTCCACAGGGAGGAAAATGTGTTTCCTTCCTCTAAGTTTTTTGAAGACTTCTAATAAGCAAGAGTTTTTCTTCTGTTGTTCTTATAAGCATGCATGTATTGTGTTTTTAGAGTACATTTTTATTTTAAATGTACAGAGTGTCCTACCTCGAAGAATTTTTGAAAATTTGGTGGATTAGGTACTAAAAATTCTGTGTACATTCAACAAAAATATTTTCAATGTGGCGCACAAATAGATATACTAACTTATTTATTTTAAAGGGAACAGCCTGTATATTTTACATATTTGACTTTTCTCAGAAATTCCAATACTTTTTCGTATAGAGCATCATATGACTAAATTGAATCGTTTTTGATGTATTAATAATTAAAAATCGACATTTTATAACTTTGGCGCTCTGTAAAATTGAGACGATTAAACCAGTAGTAGAAAAAACTATATATGTACATACCTTCATCCGCGATGCAGAACATAAAAATAGAAATATTGCGGCTAATTCATGTTATTTTTTTATTTTCCATTAAAATTACAAACGATGTCCCGATATTATCTTAAAAATCTCCTCCGACGCCGCACCACTTAATTCTCGTGAAATTCATTTTTATAATATTTTATATACGCTATTGGTAAACTCGAATCTAGGGTGCCGATATAAACGCATCAGATGGAGATTATTAGTAGCGTTTAACACGTTAAACAGATAACACGCTATCCTCTACCTCCCACCCTCCATTCTTTAGAACACGCGGTCGAAGCAGCTACGGGAGCTATCGATACGTCGACTCGGCCACTCCACACACATATAACCCCCTTTCAGTAGGAATGTAGGAGTGGTTATGTGTCTCTTTTTAACTTTTGTTTTGCACATACATATGTGCCTTCTCTCTTGGTTGCATTAGAGATTTCACACTCCAGATTCGAGTTTGCCAATAGTGTATAAAAAAAGACATTTTATTACCATCGCCAGACACAGGTACAATATGCGCGATGTGGTGGAAATGCACCATTTGGTCTATAAAGTCGGCCAGGGCCAAAATGTACTAACCATGGCGATATTCGGGTTTGAAAGTGACTAAATCATTTTTTCTCAGAAGTTTACACCGATTTCTATTTACTTATAATCAGTTACGGGGATTTACACTCGATGTGTAACGCAAACATGGGGAATCCCCCAGAACTCGAGTTCATTGTCTGTTTATTTACAAGCAGCAGTCGCACACAAACAACTCGATTATAGATATCTATATAAATTCTACTTATATTTGTTGTTATATACATAGTAATCCAAAAATAATGCTATTTTTTGGGGCATAAGGATTTCTTAAAAAATAAATAATACTAACGAAAAGGTTTGTTGAATGATTTTTTTACTTTCCATCCCGCGATTAACACGTCATATTACATAATATTCTGTCACACACACAGTCCCTATAAGAAATCTTTGTTGGTCTGAGAAAAACGAGTAACTGCCGAATTCGAAAATAAAGTTATACAGATCACTCATATTATTAGGTTATTAGGACTAAAACATTTTTGTGTGCAAAGTATCTCCAGTCTTCTTCAGGCGAATAGTAAATAAGTACAGTAACTACAGATCTATTTATATTCGCTAGATGCACTGGAGCATGACTGAGATGGGTGCAGTCATGCGTTCAGTTCGTGCGCGGTATTTTAAGTTTAAATCTACCTACTTAACAAAGGTTTTCAGATATTTCTCAGATCTAAAAAGGGGTTACTAAAACAATCTGGGTTCTGGTGTATGGTGGCAACTTCCTCTTCTTCCAGTGTAATTATTTTTGCAGAATTTGAGCTTTTGTCCACTTGATATGATGGCCATGTGTCCAGGCATGGTCAGCTGCACCTGATTTTTCGGTCTCTCCTTTTAGCATGTTTTTTCTGTGTTCTTTGATTCTTGTTTCAAGTGGACATCGACTGCCGTTAGTATTTAATCTATTTCTTACGCTCTTTCCCTCGCACATCTCTTTCCTTCCTTCATCAATACAATTGTCTTCTCTACGTTCTTTCAATATTACAGAGCCGGCATTTATTCGTTCACGTGTTGTTGTATTTGGTATTTTTAAAGATCATTTTGCTATGCGAAAAGCATACGAAATATTTATCAAAAAATTAAATGGCGAATACGTCTCTAGACCTTAATCGTAAGAGTGTTTCCGTTATACTTAATTCCCCCTTTAATTTTTTACAGACACCATTGCAGCTAGCTGTCATACACAACGCCCACGTAGACATAGTTCAAACGTTGCTCGATGCCGGTGCCGATATAACCGACGCTGACGGCGAGGGAAACAACATTTTACATCTAGGAGCGAAATTCGAGCGACATAGCGTCCTGGAAGTTATACTTTTTCATCCTGGTATGAGGCCGAACGCGAGTTGTATAAATAGTTTTAATTTCGAAGGTATGTACATATATGTATTCAATCCTACCAATAGAAATGACTCACTCTTCTTGATACTATCGCTATTGCTAGTATCCAATTTAATAATAATATTAATAATAATAATAATAATAATAATAATAATAATAATAATAATAATAATAATAATAATAATAATAATAATACTAATTATTATTATTATTATTATAACTATTTTTTTTTTAAATATTAAATTTCAAGGCGACTCACTAAACCCCCTCTGGTTCAATTTGACCATGAACCCACTGTCCTCACTACTAAAATCAACAAAATACGGATATCGTCTCAACTTAACTGAAAATTTTAGAATAAACCACCTTCTATTTATGGACGACATCAAACTCTACGCCGAAAGCAAGACCCATCTACAGTCCCTAATTCAAATAACCAAGACCTTTAGCGCTGACATCAAAATGTCGTTTGGATTAGACAAGTGCGCAATCTTGAATGTGGCACGAGGAAAGACTGAACAAAATCATGGACTGCTTGAAGGCATAGATTTACTAGATGAGGACAAAACATATAAATACTTAGGCATCTCCCACTACCAAAAATTCACACAAGCCTAAAAAGGGAGTTTTAAAAACAAATATAAAAGCAGACTTACAAAGCTTTTTAATACTCATCTGAATGCTGGTAACCTTACTACTGCCATCAACACCTGGGCAATACCAATACTTACCTACTCATTCGGAATCCTTTAGTATTCAGACACGGATTTACACGAACTAGATAGGCTTACGCACAGGCTGCTAACAAAATTCAGATTCCACCACCCCCGCTCTGCACTTGAAAGAATCTACCTAAAACGAAAGGAGGGAGGAAGAGGTCTTATTAATATATATAACTTGTGCAAGTCGCAAGAGAGCTCTATGAAAAAATACTTCCAAGAGTCAAATGGGGAAATTCTACAAAAAGTGGTAGCAGCAGACGCTGAATATACAGCCCTTAACTTAAAGCAAAACAGATTACCTAATATCATCCGCGCGCCGCCAAGTCAACAGCTTGTAACTTGGCAAGAGAAAGCTCTACACGGCAAATACCCTACTGCACTCCAAAATCCACTCATAGATAGATAAATGTCACCAAATTGGTTAGAAAAAAAGCAGCTTCACGCTGAAACAGGTTTTATAATTTCTATCCAAGACCGTGTCATTCGAGCTCGAAACTATGAAAATGCCAACCCAAAGCTGTGAAATATAACATTGAAAACATAATACTAAAGATAACTTTAATGCCCAACAATAACCCATTTACAGAGCAATAGTAAAAAATTAAAAATAAAGAATATTTTACTCAATTTAAACAGCTGTGAAAAATTACTAACAGAACTTGTATTAACATAATTCAAAATTTCACATTATACATACGTATACTATTTAAAGAAAACACCATCTAATAATAGATACAAAATTTTAATTACCATGCTTTTGTAAGATGCCGTGTTCCATGATTCAGAAATTCATAGTTTCGCAGATGATACTGCAATTTTTTATACAGATCCAAATTGGGACAACTTAAATAGCAAAATTAAAAAAGATTTTAAAATAATAAAAAATTGGTTTGATAAAAATTTATTAACAAATAATTTTGATAAATTAATTGTCTTCCTTTTACTTTAAATCCAGATAACATAGGTACCACAAAATATGAATAGTATTAAAATAAATGCAAATTTTGGAAGTTAATCAAGTCAAATATTTAGGAATAATCTTTGACAGTAAATTAAATTGGAATTTTCTTATAGAATATTTGATTCAAAAATTAAGAAGTTTACTATCAATTTTTAGAACTATTTAAAAAAGTTTGGAAACATGGAAATATTATATTATGCATTAGTTAAAACTCATTTAAATTACGGAATTTTAGGTTGGAGAGGAATAAATAAAACTTTAGTTAAAAAATTAGAAATATTACACAAAAGGTTTCTAAAAATTATATTTATCATTCAATAAAATTATATTCTGAAATAAAAAAAAATTAGTATTAGACAACTTTACATTTATAACATCTTAGTATACATACATATGTAAAAATAAAAATTTTTGGAAATGTTTTAATTAATATTGTTATGAATACTATATTTTTTAAAGTTTTATTATATCTATATCTTCAAAAATTGCGTTTATATTTAGATTATTTTTTATTGCACGTTTTTTATTTGCAATTTAAGTTTTATATAATATTAACAAATATTTAAAAAATATTTTAATATGCATATTTAAATGCAGAATTTCTTACGTTGTAATTTAAGATTATAGAAATTATAATAGACAATATTACCTTTCTATTAAATTATATTTAATATAATTTTATGTCGCCAGGTAATAGGTATAATGCGATTCTATAGTTTACGATTTTTATTATACATAATACTAAAAAACATTTACAATCAGTTATAACAAGGCCAGTTTGTGCCGTGTACTAATAACTATTTTTTGCAGGTCTAACTCCTTTGATGATGTGTTGTATATCAAGTTGGACAGATGGTGCCGTTCTTTTCATCAGACATGGTGCTGACGTTAACCTCAAGGATCAAACCTCCGGAAGAACAGCTTTGTTCCATGCAGCTGAAGCTCTAAATGGTAATATTTTTAAAGCCGTTTACACAATTAGGGCAGAATTCAAGCAGGAGAATAAAGGCGGAGATTATAAATATTTCATTTCACGAAAAAAAAATGTTTATTACTTGTTATGTTTCACAACTTTTATTCAGTTTCAGTTGTACGTGTTTTGACCCTTTACAGGTCATTGGCAAAGGAGTATATAAAAAGATTCTCTATACCGGGTGACAGCGAAATTGCTATATATAGTCTATTTCAGAAAGGTGTAGAGTAATAATATGGGAAATTCCGTCCAGTTCGGCTCAATTTCGGTGTCGGCCATAGGCGCACGTAAATTTTGTGCATTAAATTTTATTTATGATAACTAACCAAACATTTTAGAGAATTAGGTTAACAGGTATTAAGCTAAAATAGTATTATTTGTAATATTAAAATTTCAAGTAATTGTATAATTCAATTCGGGAGATTACCACGAGGACATAAATTCGAATGTTTTTGAGGACTATTTTGGTGAAATTATAAAATATCTTCCAGCTGATTCAGTAGTAGTTATAGATAACGCAAACTATCATCTATTACGACACACAGTGAAGACTCCAACTTCATCTTGAAGAAAACAAGAAATTATCGACTGG
The DNA here is from genome assembly GCA_935413205.1 of Polydrusus cervinus. Lineage (NCBI taxonomy): Eukaryota > Metazoa > Arthropoda > Insecta > Coleoptera > Curculionidae > Polydrusus > Polydrusus cervinus. The sequence continues at coordinate 14,210,618 of OW284517.1, forward strand.
TTAACCACCAAAAGTATTGAATTTGAAGATAATTTGATAAAGAAGGCACAATTAGCTATAGCAAATTTATACAAACATCGTTTTGTGAAATATGCTGTGGACGATATAGCTGAAAAACATAGTGTAACTGTGCTGCGCACATCGCCATATCATTGCGAACTAAATCCTATAGAACTTATATGGGCGCAAGTGAAAGGATTTGTAGCAAGACACAATACGACATTCAAAATGAAACACGTTAAGCTACTGTTTGACCAAGCCATTAAGGAAGTGACGCCAGAAAACTGGCCAAAAGCAGTCCATCATATCATTAAAGAAGAGGAGAAAATGTGGGATCTTGACCGCCTAATCGATCGGACCGTCTACCCGTATTATAACATCAAGAAAAGATTACAGTTCCTCGGATGACGAAGAATATTATGCTTTTTTATAATTTAATTTAAATATATTGTATTTTTTGTATTTATTTTATAATGTAAAATTAAAAATTAAGTGTACCTAATACTATGTACATATTGCACGCCCTTGTCACACCATTTTCAGCGTTTGTGAATGGATAACAATAGGCAAAACCCATAAATTAACCCAAACCCGGGTGGTACTACCTGCACTTGATGAAGAGAAAGAATTTTGTAATGAAATCAATGCCAAATTATGAAAGTGGTTTAAATATTCATTGGGTCGCTTTGTAGTCCCTTTGCATACCTAATGAGCTTTTATTACTCTACACCTTTCTGAAATAGACTATAAATAGTTATAGAAAAGTGATTTTGTATTACGTGTAAAAAAATTTTTATTATTAATATCATAGCAGAGCGCTTTTGGCTTTCGCCATCCCTAGTGCTATCTGAAAGTGAGAATTGAAAATATTTTTTATAAAACGGTAGGTTAAAAATAATGAAAATTTATTTGAGGAATTTAAAGATTTAAAACATTCTTGTGATTTAAAAGATCTAAAATTTGTTCTCAATACTCACTCGTCAAGATTACATGATGACATCCTCATATAGGCCGAACGGCATTACGTCCACTTAATATTTTAAATTGATTAAAATTGTAAAAAGACAATATAAAAACACAACATAAACATTTTTGATTTACAAAACCATGTTATAAGTGGTAAAAATAACGAACAAGTGTATCAAAGAAATCGAAAATTCGAGATGAGGTTCCAGAATTAAAATCTGTCCTTTTATTTTTATATGAAGAGAAGGATGTAATGAGTTTTTAGGTGTTTATTGTGAAAACCGATTGCATATCTTGACGTGTTTTGGCGGGATTTTTTTGAATTCGAACTGCGTTTCGTGGAAAGCGTGAACTGATTTATGAAGAAGAGCTAATTATGAAGAAGAGAGCGAAAATGAATTTGTGAGGCAAGTGAAGAAATCACGACGTGATGTAACATATTGTAAATGTGAAAGGAGGGAATGGGAGTTTTAGATTGTCGAACGTTATAGCAGTTGTAGAGTAATAATTGTGGTTGTCTGGTTGCCTAAACATGTATATAATTAAAAGAACGTTTATTAGATTCAACCTATACTGGCACAGGTTCTTCTTTTTCGGATCGCTTTTGATTGATAAATTGTTTATCATTTAAATACTACTTCACCATTTATTTGTCAACATTCAATTTTTCAGAACTTCGATTTACATATACTATAGGCAACCAGTCAACCACAATTACTCTACAACTGCTATAACGTTCGACAATTTAAAACTCCCATTCCCTCCTTTTACATTTACAATATGTTACATCACGTCGTGATTTCTTCACTTGCCTCACAATTTAATTTTCGCTCTCTTCTTCATAAATCAGTTCACGCTTTCCACGAAACGCACTTCGAATTCAAAAAAATCCCGCCAAAACACGTCAAGATATGCATTCGGTTTTCACAATAAACACCTAAAAACTCATTACATCCTTCTCTTCATATAAAAATAAAAGGATAGATTTTAATTCTGTAACCTCATCTCGAATTTTCGATTTCTTCGATTCACTTGTTCGTTATTTTTACCACTTATAACATGGTTTTGTAAATCAAAAATGTTTATTTTGTGTTTTTATATTGTCTTTTTACAATTTTAATCAATTTAAAATCACTTTTCTATACCTACTAAACGTGTACACAGCCATTGCTAATTTTCTATAAATAGTTATGGCTTATACATAAGTCGTTAGTGTGTTATTTACTGTTGCGTTAATGGTATCCAAGCATGTGTGTCTCAATAGATAGTAGATATTGTATTAATACAATTTTTTTGCAGTTGACATTGTTCGTCTACTATTGGATCACAAGGCAGACCCGAAAATTAAGAATTTCTTCGGCACGAGCCCACACGACGCCATGTACGAGTTGGAAGATATGCCAGACAGAATCAAAAATTTGATATTTGGAAAAACGAAGAAACGGACGATAGGTGGGTTATTACATGTATATGAAGTTAGCGAAACAACTTCGGCCAATCAAATTTTTTATAATCGGAAAATTTGCCGTTTTTTTGTCGTTAATTAGTTGTGGAAAAAATAATTTTGTCGTTCTTATTAGTTTACTAGTTCATATAAAGTTAGCAGAACAATATAAATAAATAACATAAAGTAGTTTAGTAAAACTGTTTTATAAACAAACTGTCAAACTCTGTAAGAATTTACATGCCTAGGATCCTGATGTCGATGAGACATCAATAATTTGGAAAATCAGGCTGTGGTTTAACTTCTTTCTTTTCAATTTAAAATTATTTATTTTTAGTGTCATATTCTTAAAGAATGTTTAGACTGTTTTCGTCTCATATTTTTAAAAAACACAAGTAAGATTGTTAGAATGGTTCAAAAAAAGCAAACTAAGTATTCAAAATGTAAAAATTATAGGTTATGACATTTTTCTCGGGTTTGTGTGAAAAAGAAGCTTCGAAATTTTTTTATTATAATATTTATGTAGTTTTTAATAAACAGTTTGAAGTACCCGAATATGTGTAGTTTTTTTCAAATCAAAAAATTCTTTAATAAGAAAAACGACCAAATTCATTTTTCCACAATTAATTAACAACACAAAAGAGGAAAATTTTACGCTATTAACATTTGCAAAACAAAAATTATTGTTTTGCAAAATTCATATAAAATTTCAAAAAAAACGCGTAATTTTTTAAAAATAAGAACGACAAAGTTATTTTTTTCACAACTAATTAACGACAAAATAGAGGCAAACTTTACGCTACTAACATTTGCAAATAACTATTTTTTTCTTTTATTGTTCTGCTAAGTTCATATGAAGTTAGCAGAACATCGCGTAGTTTATTAAAAATAAGAACGACCAAATTAATTTTTCCACAACTAATTAACGACAAAAAATGGCAAATTTTCCGATCATAAAAAATTTTATTGGCCGAAGTTGTTTTGCTAACTTCATATACATGGTTATTACGTATCTCCAGCTTAAATTAAGATATCGACATGCGGTTTTGGCCAGTTTTTTTCGGTTTTAATCTATTTTTTATTGAAACAAATATTTATATAGGGTGCTACAAATTCGTGTGCGTACAAGGGCATCTCGAAAACGGTAAGAGATATGAAGACGGTTAAATTGAGGCAAAGTTGCGTATTTTAAGGTTTAATAATTTGGTGAAAGAAAATTGTAAATATTCCGAATACTTTCGGAGATATCCGAAAAAAAACCGATATTTTTAGTTTTGGTTTTTTATTTTTGGCGCCTTCATTTTTGACTTAGGAAAAAAACACTTTATTATAGCCGTTTTTTATTTTCTACAATATGGCGTCATTAGTTTTTAAATTGGACGTTTCGTTCTTTAGATATCAACGTCAATTCATTTGTTTTTAAATTCGGACCTGGAATTTTTAAAACGGTTTTAAGGGCTTCTAAGCTTTAGAAATTTAATACAATTTAAACATTTTTAAAATGTTAACATTTTGTCATCAAATAACACATCACTAATATTTCAAATTATCCTTTCTTTACTATTACGGCCCTGGCCTTGGGTTACTTAAATATTAAAACTACATTTCAGGATATTATGGTGTTTGGGCCGTCTATTTTTTCAAAAAGATTCACTGTCACAATATAGGAAGTAAAGGCAAGTTTTTAAGGCATGAGAAGTAATTTAATTTTTTTAGTATTTTATTGATATAACGTATATCTTAAGTCCATGGTTTTTGCCTTAGACCTAGACTGAAATACTGTAAAATAGAAAAAATATAATACTCCCGAGTGTAGAAAAGGTAACTGGAGTGTTAGTCTAGTTACTGTCATGCGCTTAGGCTTGTTTCAAAAACAATTTAATTTTTTTTTACTGTTTATAAGATCTGATGATGAGTGTCAGGCGAAACATGAAACAAAAACAACAAGACAGAAACATATTTGAGCCCGAGACTTTGGATATCTTTTCTTATAAAATATCAAATATCAGGCCTCTTTGAGTAAATCAGAAATCTTTTGTTTTTAGTTTGACTCTAAATGTTCAGGACCGTAATGAAATGAAAAAGATAATTTAAAAAATGTGTTATTAGATAACAAAACGTTAAAATTTTAAAAACAGTTTAGAAATCCCTAAAACTGTATGTAAAATTCCAGGTTCGTATTTAAAAAAATTGACTTGAGGTTGGTAACTAAAGAACGAAACTTCGAATTTGAAAATTAATTACGCCATTATGTAGAACATAAAAAACGGCTATGAAAATGTGTTTTTTCCCCCAAGTCAAAAATGAAAGCGCCAAAAATTAAAAACCACAAATGGAAATTTCTCCAAAAGCATTCGGAATAATCAGAATTTTTTTTTCACTAACATATTAATCCCTAAAATACGCAACTTTGCCACAATTTTAACCATCTTCGTATCTCTTACCGTTTCCGAGATACCCTTATACGCACACGAATTTGTAGCACCCTGGATACGGTTCCATTAAAAATTTTTGAGAAATTAAAAAATCTGGTTACGGCGGCGACAGATAAAACAAAGTATAGGCATACTGAATTTTAAATTTTACTATTACCATATTCTCTTTCAATTGAGACCAAGTTTGTTAAATTTGGTTAAGGCAAACCGGAGTTATGAGTATTTATTTCAAAAGAGATTCATCCTCCTCCCCTCAGTTTAGTTTGAGAGTTAAATCAAAACGTATTTAAAAAAGTTATACCGTATATTTCAAAGAATAAAATACTTAATTTTTGACATAACTTTATTTGGCATATTTTCGATAAGATCTTATAATTTTCTTCTACATATATTGAACACCCTCTAGCGGTAAATCTAGGAACTTTAAAATAATTTCCAGCGATTTCTCTTGGTCGATTATGTAATCAATTTTTTTTTCATAACGTGATAAACGGTTCCTGGGATATGGCCGGTGTCCATTCTTATTTGGCCACCCGGTAGACACAAGAACAGCTTCTTTAAGAATGACGTACTTTGTCTATTGGTAATAAATAAAACCTAGGACTTTTTTTAAATTACAGAAGCCGAAATGAATCCCGTCAGAACGGCAAAGGCTGTAAAGAGTTTAAAGACATTTTCGAAGTTACAGAAAATCGAAGATCCTGATGGGGTGATAATGGCCGCGCCGCCTAGATCATATAAGATGGTCAGAACGGTCAAATAAAGGTAAGTTGTATTATATTGAGAGTTGGGTCTAGTGACGCATTCGCCATTTCGTTTTTTTTAAATCAATATTTCGTTAATTTTTCCTTTTATCCAAAAATCGTCCAAATACCGACATTTGAAGCATAATTACCTACAATGTAAAGTTAACCAACTTTGAATTTATAAAGAAATAAAAGCAGAAAAATAGACAAAGGACTCTGCACAAAGCTTATGGGGAATGGCTTTCGGCTAATTTTTCTGAATTTTTAGTATTTTCTAGATCTTGACGTCTTGATTAAAAGTGTCCATGGCCGTAATCCAATCCTATTGATTGATTGATTGAGTTATGGCCTTTTAAAATTTTTACTTTGAGATTTTATGCATTGTCTGGCGTTTTCAATTGTTTCTTAAAAACTATTAACTTTTTTATATTTTTTTATTGATGGAAAAGTAGGCCTTAGGTTTTCTTTCACTTATATAGAAATAAAATATCTACCGGATGTTGAATAATTTTCTAGACGGATTAAACAAATACTATTATTCAAAAATTATAAAAATCAAAAAAAAAATTTATGATAAAAACCTTGTATTTGTATTTTTCTGTATTTAGATTTCCTTTGCCGTAATTAGCTGTTAAACAAAATTGAAAATGTTTGTTTAAGAGGAAAGCAATTAGAATTAGTTAAAAATGATCTTAAATAGTAAATATCCCAACTCGTGTTAAAATAGGTAAAAAAGAAAGCTATCCCAAAGCATTTAAATTCGGTGTTCCTCGAGGAACAATTTTGAGGCCATTATTTAATAATCATATTAATGATTTATTGAGTGTAAATTGCGATGGGGATATTCATAGTTTTACAGATGATACTGCTATTTTTAATACCGATATAAATTGGAACAACAAAGTTGAAGATTTTAAAATAAAAATTAATCGAAGAAATGTGGTTACGTAAAAATAATTCAACTTTTCACTTATTTTTTGTGAAAAAAATACATTTACTTATTCATTTATTTTTGTAGAGTCTTCAGCAAGTTTTTTAAATAAATCGAAACGTCGGCATCGGTGCAAGAAAAATATAAGTTTTCTTTAATCTATTGGCCTAAACACACTACTCAGCTTAAAAACACAAAACAACTTAATTTTACGACAAAAAGTCATTCTTTATAAAAAAATGTTGCTTGTGAAAAAATTAAGATTTGTCATTAAAAAATTTGTTTTTGTATACAGGAAGATCAAAATCTTAAAAAAAAAATTGAATTTTTTTTTTGATACATAAAATACAGTGTGTCCGCCGATGGGGGTACCCAATAGGGAAAAAATCTTAATTTTTTTTTATTTTACAACCAAAAGTCATTCTTTATAAAAAGTTCTGCTTGTCGAGAAAATGAATTTACGATAAAAAAAATTTAGATTCCATGTACAGGGTGTTATTAAATTGGAGAAATATGAAAACGCTTCAAGAAAGAAGTACCATTATTTATTATTTTTTACAAAAATTTTATGAAACAAAATTGTTTATAAACTAACCTAAAGTCTGAATACAAATTTTGAAATAAAAATTCAAATTTTTAAAAATAAAATGGGTTTTATGTAATTATTTGCATTTTACAAAAAATTCAAGATAGCCGATTTTGTGTACGTTAGAGCCAGAAGTACGTAATAATATGTTTTGGCAACAAGACGGCTCTCCTGCTCATGCTGAGCATTGATCAGACAATGGTTAAATGATCATTTTGGCGCAAAGTGGATAGGGAGGTTTGGCCCAAACCATTATCCAGCTAGGTCGCCTGACCTTTCATTATTAGATTTCTTTTTGTGGGGTGCCTTAAAACAAAAGGTTTATTCAGATAATCTTCCACATGATAGGGAAATATTAAAACAACGCATAGAAGGAGCAATCCATGATCTGAATGTGCCGCGAATCATTCGTAAAGTGTACGGTAAATTTATTAAGTTGGCGGAAAAGTGTGTCATGTTAGGAGGTAGCTATGTAGAATAATTTTTAAAAATTCGAATTTTTATTTTAAAATTTGTATTCAGACTTTAGGTTAGTTTATAAACAACTTTGTTTTATAAAATGTTTGTAAAAAATAATAAATAATGGTACTTCTCTCTTGAAGCGTTTTCATATTTTCCCAATTTATTAACACCCTGTACATGGAATCTAATTTTTTTTTATCGTAAATTCATTTTCTCGACAAGCAGAACTTTTTATAAAGAATGACTTTTGGTCGTAAAATGAATAATAAAGATTTTTGCCCTATTGGGTACCCCCATCGGCGGACACACTGTATAGAAAGGTTTTTTCTTGGTTTAGAATATAACTTTCGGAAACATTTTAAAATCAATTATTTTTCAATTTTAACTATGATCTCTCTTCATGTACTTAATACATTAATAAACTAGTGGAGCAGACTGTGTGTATAATTTCTTTACTCAAAAATTGGTTCTATTTATGGTATAGGTAACTCCATCCAGGGACACCCTGAACACATTTTTTTGAATCCTATTTTTTAAAGTTCACTTTTTTTAAATTTTTGTTCCAGATGAAACAATAAACCGATGTAAATATTTTTATTTTATTTACATATGGAGGAACAAGATCAGCAGAACCGGATGGGTGTAAAGAAAAAGACAAACAATGCGGGTACACGAGATCTAAAAGAATAAAGAAAAATCTTGTGTGTGTAAAGTGTATACAGCGTTCACAGTCAATTTGCAGATGTTTCCGAAAAATAATCCATTTTAATTAAAATAATTATCTCTACCTTGACAAACTCATTTATATTTGAAATGGATATTTAAAAAAAACTATGTTAGATTTTATTGTACAGGGTGTTAGATAACTATGGAGGCAAACCTTAGGGATCGTGTAGGGAATGATAATATGAGTCTAGTGTTTCCTATAACTTTTGCAACCTTTAAAAATAAAATAATTCCACGAATTTACACAATACTGAAAGAATATTTTTTAGCATGTCACAACCTCAGGTGATCCTAAAGAATATCCTACGAATACAACACTGTGCCTAAAAATTCTCCTTTGGGGACATCGCCGACCAAGCATTCCTCTGTGCTTGGGATCTTCATTTCTCATGAATCCGCAAATTTCCCATTAGTTGACAACATTGGTATAAAAATTACATACACAAGTATGCGAGGTGGTTTAAAAATTAATAGGAAAAAGATCAATCGTTTGATGCCCCTTTTGGCCCTGATATCCCGGTCAAAGGGCACTATTTAAAAAAATATATGAAACACCAGACTTATTTTAACGTTCGCTACACTCCCCAGAGTTGTACAACCGGATGTTAACGTCCGCTATACTCCCCAGAGTTGTACAACAGGATGTTAACGTTCTTTACACTCCCCAGAGTTGTACAACCGGATGTTAACGTTCGCTACACTCCCCAGAGTTGTACAACCCGATGTTAACGTTCGCTACACTTCCCAGAGTTGTACAACAGGATGTTAATGTTCCCTACACACTCCAAAGTTATACAACCGGATGTTACTGTTCCCTACACTTTCCAAAGTTGTACAACCCGATGTTAATGATCCCTACACTATCCAAAGTTGTACAACCGGATGTTACTGTTCCCTACACTCTCCAAAGTTGTACAATCCGATGTTAATGATCCCTACACTCTCCAAAGTTGTACAAACGGATGTTAATGTTCTCTACACTCTTCCAAGAGTTTGTCCCGTACTTACCGGACAAGCTGTATATATTTTTAAAAATTTATATGAAATCAAACTGAATTAATCTCGGGAGGCTTATCATTCTGCACATTACAGTCAATTGTTTTAGAACTTGTGGATGTTTGTGCGCGAGCAATTCAGCTCGAGTGGCACTCTGAGGGTATGAAAAATAGCAATCGTGTGCATGATCGCTATCGCTATTTTTCATACAGAGTCCTTATTCTCTAAAGCCTCCCTACAGCCAAAATTTTAACCTTCTTCTGAGCTTTTGTAAAGAACTTTGAACATATTTAACAAAGTTACAAATTTAGACTGAACCTTACGTTTTATGGATATTAAAAACTACTAAGGTTAATGGGAACGCTGTATATAAATTTAGTTTTTTAAGAAATAGAGATAAATTAGATATATTTATCACATAGAAAATATCAACTATAAGCTTCAGGCGACAATGAGCTTTATGGAGTATGGTAAATTTATCATTTTCAGCTGCTTTATTTACGTTAGTAGGTTATAAACTCAACTGTTGTACTTCTTAGCCAGGTTTATCGAATATAACGGTTATTTCTCTTGAGCGTTACGTCACGTCCGTAATACCATAGAGTCCAAACTAATATAAACATCCAATATCATTCATAATTTATGATGACGGCCAACTCTGTACGGGGTTACTCCAATTGTTGCGTGCAATAAACTTTTATTCACGTGCGTGCGACAATGTCTTATCGTACCCATTTTGAGTGGGATAAGGTGATTATTGCTACACTCTTATCTCACTACTTTTTTATTATTTAAACTAAAATATTTCGTCTATTTAGCATAGTAATTGTATTTTTCTTTAAACTTCTGTCAACACAAGCCTGATATAGCTCTATTTTATTAAGTCCTCTTAAGAATGTGTTCTAATGCGGATTCGCAATTTAATTTGTTGATCAATATTTTGTTACTTTTTTTTTTATCCAAAATTCGGCCAAATGCCGACATTTGAAGCATAATTACCTACAATTTTAGAGTTAAACAAGTTTAAATTTATAAAGTAATAAAAGCAGCAAAAGAAAAATGGACAAACTTCAGAAATTTTCGTTTTTTGCTTTTTATAGTTCATTAATCAAAATTTCATAAGTTCAAAACGGTAGGTAATTGCTACTCAAGGATGTGTATTTGGCCCCTTTTTGAATAAACCAAAAAGGATAAGAAATATTGATCAAAATATGAAATGGCGAATGCATCACTAGACTTCACTCACCTAAAAATTACCATGTTTAACATTCCTTCGATTTAAACTGGATCTCAGTTTAAATCATACATGTTCTTTTTTGCCCAATTTTATAAATTCGATTTGAACCGAGATCCAGTTTAAATCGAATAAATGTCATAATTGGTAATTTTATAATGTGGGATTGACATCAAAGTTCGAGTTATTTCATTCACCTGGTCATAACTTAATATAATGTAACTTAACATAACAAGAGGTTGATTACTCCTAAATTTCACTTTGCTGTCAATTCCACATTATAAATTGACCATTTCTGACATTTGTACGATTTTAGAATAATCCGTCGGTTTAAACTTTATAAAATTGTGCCTTAAAGCTTCTTCGATATTTGAGTTCAAATTTTCTGAATCATATTGTAAGTCAAAATTAATTAATTGATATTAATAAGTTTAATTACAAAGTCGGGCAACGTTTTCTATTCGCGACTTATATTTAAAAAAGCTACAAATTATTTGAAATACACTTTTGCCATGCTGGCAGTGGCGCAACCAGAAAATATGTTCGGTGGGGCTTAGTGGGCGTAACTAAGACATTTTTTACTGGGGGGAGAGGCAGTCGAGACTATGTATTTCATGATTTCGGGCTCTGTTAGGAAGGCGGGACAGCGCCGCAGGTGAAAAATTTTCAGGGCCACACCCAAAGTTTGCTAAAAATTCATTCAACTACTATCAAATTTCGAAAATTTAAGTACCTCTACCCCCATGGTTGGATTAATATTGGTTTTATGAAGATTTTTTTCACTTTTTTCGTGATATTCCTAGCTGGCTCTTTAATTTTAAAAATGAAACATTTTTTACATTTGTGAAAAATATGAATATTGGTGTCAATCCAAAATATTCACATAAGACGTATGCCTGTATGACTCTAACCAGGGTTTTTCGGGCTCGGTTTTTCTTTCTAAAAAAATAAAATAAATAACTTTTATACGTTTACACGCCAAAATGGATGATTTTTTTTTCAGAAATTATGTGTTTTCGAGCGTAGATTACGAAGTGCCGTTTTGTATAAAAGTTAATTTTTTGATTGATAATAAAGCATTCTTACCGCACTATTTGTATTGTTGTAAATTATCACACTGCATCAATAAAAAAGAAAGCTATTTTTTTTCAAATAAAATTTTTTCTGTAAATTTTAGTCTTTCAATGTAATTAAAGGAGTATAATGGCTGTCATTTGTGTTTGCTGTAAGAATATTTTATTGCATTTGCTGGTTGTACATTTTTTTTTATAAATATTTAATATAATATTTAAAGTGTTGCGGACGGAACGTAACGAACAAAAGTAGAATGGCTCGTTGCATATAGGTTTAATTCATTCAGTACTGATAATTTTGTAGCTAGCAGTATTCACAGAATTATTTTGTAACGTCATACTCATTCCGTAACATAACTTTTCACATCTCATTGGTAATGTTCATGCAAAGTTAGGAAAATGTATAAAATTATAATACCATTATCTTTTTCTACAGTGTCTCCTCTTCGCCTGGAGGTACTGGAAACCAAAAAAGTATACAGGGTGGCCCAGAAGTCCGAAATAAAAATAATATAGCCTTAACCTGTAACTTTTGGGGAAAACGCTCGGACACGTCAAACTTAGTTTTATATATGCTCACAGTTTGACGTTATTCGGTTGTTTTCTTTGTAGAGATTTGTCAAAGATATGACAACATCGATCTTTTTTTTAAATGGAAACATACAGCTTGTGATACATCATTTGAAAGCTAATATCTCGTACAGTATGCTCATAAATTTTGGCGCGATTCTGTCAAGCTATTTTAATATGGCGACTGTTAAAAGTTTTTAAACATCTCTATTTAAATACGCGGAAATGATAAATCATTGATGGTTTTTTACCTTTCAAGATAAGAAATCTTCATTGTTTTACGTTCTGACATGTTGTGACATTGATGTGAACTTGAAAGGTAAAAAAACGACAATGATTACCATTTTCGCTTATTTAAATAGAGTTTTTTTAATAACTTACCAGTCGCTATTTTGAAATAGCTTGACAGAATCGCTCCAAAATGTATGAGCATACTGTACGAGATATTACTTTCAAATGATGTTTCCATTGAAAAAAAAAGATTGATGTCGTCATATCTTTGACAAATGTCTATAAAAAAAAACTAACGAATAACGTCAAAATGTAAGCATATATCAAAAACTAAGTTGACGTGTCCAAACGTTTTCCCCAAAAGTTACAGGTTAAGGCTATATTAATTTTATTCCGGACTTCTGGGCAATCCTGTATATTGTGGAACAGTTGGCTACCTAGCGAGGGGAAATTAAATGGAAAATATTGTTTTTTCTTTTCCACCTTTCTAGATGGTCTTTATTTGTATATTTAAAGTCGCGTGTTAAAAGTCTTCAGCCTAGTCACACTTGCGTTTATTTCCCAACACTATTGCAGACACACTGCGCATGTCAGACCAATAACTTGATGGCTGGATATTTAAAATATATGTGGAAATGAGTTTAATTATGTTTTAATGTTTTATTAACTTCATTGTCATAGTTTTGGATCTAGTATATTAATTTTTTTTTTGCAAAAATATTGTTATTCGTAGCTTGCCCAGTTTGTTAATTAATGGGCCATAATTAAAATAGAGGGGCAGGCTGTTCAATAAATTTTGTAATTGTTGAGGCCGTAAAGCACCTGTAAAGTAAAAACCTAACCTCCAATTTTTTTAGCTGTAAAATAATTTATGTATGCACAGACTGTGAGATGATTTGTATGTAGTACAAAAATATATCTGCTACAGTGAAGAAAATAATGTAGAAATATGGACCAGCATAATAACCTCTATATTGTTTTCTTCAATGGAGTAAATATATTTTTATTCTACATACAATTCATCCCACAGTCTGCACAAATAAATGTTTCTACAATTTAAAAAAGTAGAGGTAAGGTTATTACTTTACAGGTGCTTTACAGCCTCGTCGACAAAACTTACTGATTAATGAGTAATAGTCTGCCCCTCTATTTATAATTATGGCCCATAAATTAACAAACTGGCAAACTGCGAATAAAAAAATATTCTTGTAACAAATCTTAATTGGGACTAGAACCTCGACTATGACCCACACCGTGACTTAAAAAATCACCAAAAAACAATTAAACCCATTTCTACCTATATTTTAAATATCCCGGCATCAAGTTATCCGCCTGGCATGCGCAGTGTGCCCGCAATAGTATTGGGAAATAGACGCGAGTCCTAGTCACTAACCTAAACAAACAAATTGCATTGTGTGATCCAAAAAACTTTATTATGTGATATATTTACTCTATACGAAATTATTTTCTTTTTACATTGAATAGTTACTACACGAAAATCGGGCAGCAGACGGACTTTATTTAACTAACTAAACAGAAAACTTTGGATGTGTCATTAATAGCCGGGTCCAAATCGACCATGGTGCAGTGATTAGGTTAGTTTAATTTTTATTTAACTAACCAGACTACTTTATCTCAATTATTTCTGCCAATGTCATTGATGGCCCTCTAGGGTGTTTAAGAGAAGACTGAAATCTTGACAGACCACGGAGAGGCTGAGCGACGTCCGGGCTTCGTTTGTAAAAGGTTGGTTTACTTTTGAAAACATATTTAGTGGCTGAAAATATACAGGGCGTTTCACAGTGGATGGAACGTTGGACGTTTATGAAAAACGGGAAAGTTTTCTTCAAAAATTTAGTTGCTTAGATAAACAACCATGGTCTATCCTATTAGAATATTGCCAGTAATGCGGCGTTGCCGCTTCTATCCCAAACGGGTGGCAACATCGTTATTTTAAATGTAATACCCTATATATTATATTATTTTCTAACTCCCTATACAATTCCACGTATATTTTGTATAATATGTCATATGTTTAAATTTAATTGTTTTTGAGATATTAGGCGAGTTCGGTTAATCATCGGCGAGGTCTCCGATCCCTCGGATTGTCAAAATGTCGTTCGTTTAATCGTTTCAGAGCTGACGGCTGACATTTATCTGCGTTCGTTTAAACCGAGGCAGATGATTCGGAGCGTCATATTTTTCATTGGAGGTTTTTGACCGAGGATAAAAGCAACGTCAGCTGATTGACAAATATTGCTTAAGAAAGTTGGGTGTTGGTTTAATAATTTCATTCAATTCAATTCATCATCAAATTATGGCCGATTTCAACAATTGGAATTAAACATTAACAAATTATTATCCATTTTCCATTCCAAAAGTGAGGTTATCCTGTTTGTCAAATGAATATGAACCGTTCCGTAATTACCGACAACCTCGGAGTAATCTGCTGATCAGCTGTTTTAAATCTGTGTTCTCTTTCATCTCATCCGCGAGGAATAACCGAACTCGCCTATTGACGCTTAAAATATGCCATTTTTAGACTTTGACAGACTGTAGCATTGGAACGGCACATCTAAGAGAAAAATGGTTTTCACCTTCCTATCTTAGGTTTTTATTAGCTTTCCAAACATACCAACTTCCGGTTTAATATGTTAAACCAAAAAAATGGTTTTACGTTTTAACATGTTAAACCGAAAGTTGTGACTTTTAGATAGAGAATAAAAAACTGACAAAGGCGAAACTATTTTTCTCTTAGATGCGCCGCGCCGTTCCAGTGCTGCAGCCGGTCAAAGTGTAAAAATGCCATATTTTAAACGTCAATATATTAAAAACAATTGAATTTAGACATATGACATTTCATACAAAATATACGTGGAATTTTTTAGGGAATAAGAAAATAATATAATATTATGGTGTTCCATTTAAGATAACGATTTGGCCATCTGTTTCGGACAGAAACGGCAACGCCGAATTGCTGAAAATATTTCAAAATGATAGACCACGGTTGTTTATTTGATCTGAGTAACCAAAATTTTGAAGAAAACGTACGTATAACGGCCGTTTTCCATAAACGTCTAACGTTCCATCCACTATGAAACACGCTTTTTTTTTCGAACTGGAATTGTTTGAATTAAGTCAAATGCTTCCTGTCCTAAAACTACCAAGTTTGATGAACTTTTAACCACGATACATTAACACTGATATGCTAATGCGCATAAATTATTTATCTCTCTCACACATTGTGACGTCACGTACGAGGGCGCTTTTAAGGCCGGTTTACATTTAGATGCAAGTGCAAGAGTATAATGATCATTTTATTTTTGATTTAAAAAATAATCCTATTACTAAGGATACACTGTCTTAATTTATTCCAGTTACTTCTTTTAGAAGATAATTACAAAAATAGTTTTTACTTACCATTTTTTAAACTTATTTGGTCGCAAGCAATAATCCATTGTTTTGCCCGATCTTTATTTTTTGAAAACACAAAATATTTTATATCTGTGCCTTTTGCGTTTTGGTTGCAATAGTTACAAATCGCCACAGCACAGTTTGGCATTGTCAATATCCAAAATCCTACACAATTTTACAATTAATATAAAACTGCAGAGAAAGAACACAGCGGCACTGCTACTTGTTTTTCTATAGTTTTATTCTGCCAAAATGCCAAATACGTAACCGACCACTACCCTCGTTGAGGGTATCGAAATTAAAAACAATTGCAACAGAATAGAAACAAACGTGTACGCGTGGGAATGAACGTGCACGTTTAAATTCGCGCTGTTAAAACCTTCCTCATAAAGGCCGCTAATGAAAATTTGCCCGCTTTTTACAATGACAGGCAATGCGAGGTTAGAACTGTTACTCGCGTCAAAAGTTTTACGACATGCGCAGAAATGTGAAATAGAGTTTGCTTATCTGCATATCGTTGTAGGTGTATCGTGATTTTTACCATTCTTTTATTGGTAAACAAACCGATATCAAGGTCTTGTCAATTTGACCTTAATTAACGAATTCTGGACGTCACTCATCCTCCCAACTGCCATTGCCCTGACCTGTGAAGTCTGTCTTTACCTTCCTATAGATCGTAGACAGACCAGGTTATCTGGTTAGTTAATTATATTTATTTTGTTTATTTATTTAGCTACAAGCTGCCGTCTGCTAGTTGTATTATAATTATTAATTTAATATATTACTAATTATTTCATCACTATAGTAATTCTTGATTACGATCTTCGTGCAACCCGATAAGAATCTATTATAATGTCTTTTAAACTGCTGTTTAACGCACATTCAAATAACGTTATTTCTATTCGAACATACTCTACAACAAAGTTTTAGAGCATTTAATAATATTGTATTTTAAAAAAGTTAATATTTTCCTAAGAAAATCTCGAAACATTTTTAAATTTTACTACCATTATAAAATTTCCCTTGTTTTGGGGAATTGAATCATTACCATTTTTTCTTTGCACAACATTAATTTTTGAAATTTTATAATATTACAATGTGTAGCATTTCTGGATTCTTTGCCGCAGGTCCTTTTTTTTACTTTGGTTGAAAAAGTATATCTTAGAGTAGACACACAAGGCGAACTACCCTTTATTAGAATTTTTTTTAAATTTTACTTTTTCCTAACAACGCATTCTACGATATTCTCTGAAAAAAGGTAACCTTTAATTTATTTTATCTTGTATGTATATATAGAATTATCTTTAATTTTTATTTTTTTCTCCTGTAGGTTATACAAAGTATTAAAGTAATGTTATATGATATAAAAAATAAATAAAAGATAATTACGATATTATTTTATTTTGTTATTGGCTGTGGATTACCGAGTTTATAGGTACACAGAAATCCCCCAGCGGTACATACAATGAGCATTTTATTTTCGGATCATAAAAATAACATTTCTAATATCAAAACGGATAATTACAAAGTAAATTATCAAGGGTTTTTCAACTGAGCTAAAATTATAGAAAACGTAAACACTTAAGAATTAAGAGTATCCCACCATGTTTCTAAAGTATTTTCCAAGGTTACCAGCTATACAAAGTGAATTTTTAAGAGTGGTCATCGGTCATAATTCGGAAACTACTGGGAATAGAAACTCGTGGAAAAAATCCTAATTAAAGTGGCCATAAGAGATGAGTACTGGAAATAATTTTAAAGTTCCGCATTTCGCCGCAAGGGGGCCTAGTTGAAAATTCTAAATTTCTCAGGAAATTTCCACATTAAGGTATACCCTTGGAATCATTAGAAAGTTTAGATAAGTCTGCATCATTTTGGTTTAAGGCTCATTGGCGTACCGATCTTGACAAGAGTGATGGGGGAAGCTATTGAAAGTATAATCATTTTAATAGCTGAACCTTCTAAATTACTTATCCAATATTAAGCTTGTTTGGAAGAGAGAGGTAAGTAAGAACTTTTAATTATCGTATCCACTGGTACACGATCGTTAGTAATAAAATTGCCACAGCAATTTATAATAACAGTTTTTTTGATTTTATCCCGAAAACTCAAATCATACGGTATAACTACGACATAGGTAATAATCGAAAAGTAGATTAAATTTGCAAGAAAAAATGTGTAGACCGCAATTCAATATTTTTTTTTTTGTTTCGGAGTTATTGCCAAAAGAATAATTTTTAATGCTAATTCAAGATGTGATTGTTTTCATAGTTGTCATCAAGCATTCCACGAATTATATCACCCTTAGTATATCATCACCTTAAAGTATAATATTGCATATTTCATATTTCGCTGAATAAGCATAAGATACCAACAGACAGTTAAGACGCTCATGAGAATCTTCAGTCGGGTTTTGTATTGTCACGCTATAACATATTTACCATATTTTTGTAAACTTAGATTTTAGTTGAAAATAAATTTTTTAAAAAGAAACTTCCCTTGTCTAAGGATTTAATTGGCGCAGTCGTGCAGATTTCCGGAATCGATCGTATCGAACGGGCGATTTTCGTATCAACGATTAACCGAAATCGAACCTAAAGTTAGTGACTTTGTTGTGCGGAGGTGTTTTGTGGAGTAACGTCATTTCCCATTAAGGATTAGCCGTTCATCTATCGCAGACCATTAGACCCATCCAGGCAAGGCACTATCGAAAATTGGAACACACATTGTCCAATTTTGCAAGAATCCAAGTTTTGGGAGGACCAAATCGCCGACCATTACGAAGTTCTTATAGTATGAAGGCCAGTTTCATTACTATTTTAATGTAAGTGCAATTTAATGTCTATTGAAATTGAAGATTTAGCCGACTTTCTAAAAAATTTGAACATTGACAGTACACCTTCAACCGGCTCTCAAATTTTAACAGAAAGTCAAGCTCCTTTATCTATTGATTCTGTTAGTACATCAATAAAAAATATTGAAAATCAAATTTCAGAATACTTACTTAACAAACAAATTTCAGATCAGTTAACAGAAAATACTGATATGTCTCGTTTTAATCCCGAATATTTAAAATGCATTCCGGAGTTCAGCGGGAACCCGAATGATCTTAATAGGTATATATCTGTGTGTGAAGCTTTGATAAACGAATTTTACGATATAAATAATCCAACATCTTTTCAAAATGTCTATTTACTTAACTCTTTGATTTCAAAATTATCAGGAAATGCCAAAGTAGTTGTTAATATTCAAAATGTAAGTTCATGGCAAGATGTGCGTAACACACTTACGCGTAATTTTGCGGATCAAAGAGATGAGTCGTGCTTAAACAGAGATTTGGTTATGTTGCGACAAAATGCATTAGAAAAAGCGCAGCAATTTTATGATAGAGTTTTAAATATTTTAAATCTTTTATGTGCATACGTCGATTTACATGAAACGACTAAAGAAAATAAAACTTTAAAACGTACATTATACCAAGACTTAGCATTAAAAACATTTTTGTCAGGCCTACGCGAACCTTTAGGCACAACTATAAGATGCATGAAACCAAAAGATCTTAGTGAGGCTTTGCAAATCGTCCTCCAAGAAGACAATATACACTATTTTCAAAATTCCAGTAATAAAAATTTTACTAGGCCCGGACCTAGCCTAACAAGACCTGATCAAACACAAAAAATAGTGCACAGCACACCAATTCATTTTAATGCAAATACGCCGAATAATTTCTTTAGAAATCAAATGCCGAATAGATTTCCATCACAACCTATACCTATTCAACCCCGGTTCAACTATCAACCGCAAAGGTATTTTACAAATTCGCAAGTTTTTAAACAACGGCCGCAACAAAATCAAAACCAAAATGTATTTAAGCCTAACCCACAGAGAACATTTCCCAAACCTACACCTATGACCGTATCTACACGAAATACAAATTTCGGACAAAACCGTCCATTTAATAATAATAATAATTCATTTCGACCCCCTCAGCAAAACGAATGGATTGCTGAAGAATTATTTTACACCCAGACAAACGAAATGCAACCTGATCATCAATACTATGACCTAGGACAACCCAGTCAGTATTATGCGGATCATGTCTTGCACGTACAGTACTACTATGACAACAGTAACGACACATCTAATGAATATTTTGTTGAAGAAAGCCTCAAAAATTTTCAACCTACCACATGCAACTAATCTTAAATTCTTTTTATTTAAATTTCATAATATTTTTCATGGACTTTTAGGGCTTGATAATTTAAAAATTTTACAAGCAAATTTAGATTTTGATAAGGGCTTTTTAGTGACACCTTTTGCCACTATAAAATTAAGTTATCATACAACTAAAAGTAGTCTTAATTTAATAACAATTACACCTCGCTCTGAACAAGTTATAAAAATAAAAACTTCAATAAAAAACGGCGAAATTATTATACCCCATCAAAAAATTCATAATTGTGAAATACCCGAATCATTAACAATAGCGAAAAATGGCGAAGCCATAACGACTATTTTAAATAATACAATCAATCCAATAACTTTAGATTTCTCAGAACCAATATCAGTAGAAAAATTTGACGAAAAGTTAATTCAAGAAATAAATTTGAACAATTTTGACGACACACATAAACAAAAATTAGATTTTTCCAAATTTCGTACAGATCATTTAAATTACGAGGAAAAACGCGAAATGCTAAAATTATTAAATGAATACGCCGACATTTTCTACGATGAAAATAAACCCCTGACCTTTACCAATAAAGTAAAACATCAAATTCGTACTACTGACGAAGTCCCTATTTATACTAAATCGTACCGATACCCGTACATTCATAAACGCGAGGTTGAATCTCAAATAAATAAAATGCTAGAACAAAAAATAATTAGACCAAGTCATTCACCGTGGAGCTCACCTATTTGGGCAGTACCAAAAAAGGCAGATGCCTCGGGTAAACAGAAATGGCGAGTCGTAGTTGACTATAGGAAGTTAAATGAAAAATCTTTAGACGATCGATATAATCTTCCTAATATAACTGATATACTAGACAAGCTTGGTAAATGCCAATATTTTACCACGTTAGATTTGGCGAGTGGTTTTTACCAAATTGAAATGGAAGAAAAAGACATCGAAAAAACTGCCTTCAGCACTGAGTTTGGTCACTACGAGTATCTGCGCATGCCTATGGGACTGAAAGGAGCGCCTGCGTCGTTCCAGCGTGTTATGGATAACATTTTACGAGGGCTACAAAACGAAAAATGTGCGGTATACCTAGACGACATAATTATTTATTCAACTTCTTTACAAGAACATATCGAACGGTTAAAATTAGTTTTTCAACGCCTTAGAGACTCAAATTTTAAAATCCAACTTGATAAATCGGAATTCTTAAGAAAGGAAGTAGCGTACTTAGGCCATATAGTCACCCCTGACGGAGTTAAACCGAACCCTGATAAGATCAAGGCGATAAAAAATTATCCAATACCATCTACTACTAAACAAATAAAAGGCTTTCTCGGTTTGTTAGGTTACTATAGACGTTTCATAAATAACTTTGCCAAAATTACAAAGCCACTTACAAAATGTTTAAAAAAAGGCGCGAAAATAGAACATAATCAGGAATTTGTCACTTGCTTTGAAACATGTAAAAATCTACTTATAAATGAACCGATTCTTCAGTACCCTGATTTTACTAAAACATTTAATTTGACGTGTGACGCGAGCAACGTCGCGATAGGATGCGTATTATCTCAAGGACCTATTGGACAGGATCGACCAATAGCGTATGCCTCAAGAACGTTAAACGAGTCAGAACAAAACTACTCGACCATCGAGAAAGAACTCCTGGCGATAGTTTGGGCAACCAAATATTTTAGGCCATACTTATTTGGACGCAAATTTAATATAATAACTGATCATAAACCTCTCCAATGGCTTTTTTCGTTAAAAGACCCAAATTCAAAAATGTTGCGCTGGCGAATAAAATTAGAAGAATACGACTATACCATAATTTATAAAAAAGGCTCTCTTAATTGTAATGCAGACGCACTCTCGCGCATCGAGATACACACCAAAGAAATAAATCCAGATTATAACGACATAGAAAATTTAATATCAGACAATAATGACCATCAAAACCAAATTATCGACATCGATCAATTAGATCAAATTGACCAACTTCTTGGAAAAACGTCAAATAATCAAAACAAAGACAACAATGATAATGCATCACTCATCGTATAAACAGATGACGAACAAAACATAGAAGACGTAAATATTGACCATGACCTACCCGATGATGAAAATGCAACAGTGCATTCTAACGCGGAGCAAAATCCTATTGTTGGAATTCCAATAACTGATGACCCAGTTAATTACGGTAACAACCAAATATTTGTCACCTCTGTTTTACATTCCCCCGCGAAACCTAAGATAACAATTTTATTCGAAAAGAAAAAACGCCTCACAGTGCAATTATCCGAGAATAATTTTGAACACGACGTTATCAACTTTATCAAGGATTATATTTCCCCCGACATACAATATCACGTTTATTTCGTAGACGCAAAACTATACGAACCATTTTCAACAACCTTGCAAACATATTTTAAATGGCCGTCTATCAAATTTAAACGTTGTATGAGAAAATTAATTGATGTTACACATAAAGACGATATAGCTGAAATAATAAAAAATTACCACGAAAGTAAAAGTAATCACCGCGGCATAGACGAAACTTATCTTAAAATTAAAGAAAAATACTATTGGCCAAATACAAAAAGTGCAATACAAACATTTATCAATGAATGCGAAATATGTCAACAAAGCAAATACGAACGTAATCCAGTAAAAATAAAAATGAATATTACACTCACTGCCTCAAAGCCTTTTGAAATAGTTCACCTAGATACATTCACTTTTGAGCAGTCAAAATTTTTAACACTTGTCGACAGTTTCTCAAAATATGCCCAAGCGTATCCCATAAATTCAGCAAGCGGTACAGAAATTGCAGATAATCTAATTAGATACTTTTCGCACCACCGTATACCATCTCAAATAGTTTGTGATAACGGAACAGAATTTAAAAACTCTCTAATAACCGAACTTTTAGGCCTACACAAAATTAAAATACATTTTATTTCACCGAACCACCCGCAGTCAAACGGCGTAATCGAACGTTTTCACTCTACAATAATAGAACACATTCGACTCCTGAATACACAAGGTTTTTCAAAAACACCTATGAATATGAAAATGTTATACGCTATATTAGCCTATAATAATTCCCTACATTCTGTCACAAAAATGAAGCCTACAGATGTTATAAACGGTCACATTTCATCAAACGACCCATTTAATTTAGAAATAGACAAAATATTACTTAATGACTATGTCAACGAACACAAAGAAAAGGCAAAACTTATATATTCAAAATTAAACTCTGATATAATACAAAATAAAGAACAGGTTATAGAAAAACGGAACCAAAACCGCGATAACCCCGAAATATTCCAAGCAGATGATCAAGTATTTATTAGAAAACACACGCGTCAGAAAAACGCAAATAAATTTCAAAAATCTAGTAAATTAACAAACACCAATCCCCAGAAAAAAACTGTTTCTACCGAGAGTCAACCAAAAATTCATATGGACAACCTAAAAAGGCCGCTTAGAAAAACGTATTCTTTCGACAATTAAAATATAAATTTTCTTTTCAGATTTTCGGGAACCCTCGGATCCCAAGAAACAATTTCCATTCGGAAACTAGACAACAACCCTGGACTTATCCCTCTTAAACTAGGAACTACGAAAGTAGAACATTATTCACACGAGCTTATACATTTTTATGACTTAAACCCGATATTGATAGAGATCAATAAATTAAACAATCAATCAGATACCCTATTTAAATTAATTAATAAAAATAAAGACTACTCTTATGACACTTCTAATTATTGCAAGATATTAAGTTTCATAAGAGATAAAGTAGAAATAAAAATACGCGAGATACTGCCACAACCTTTTCGAACAAAACGTGGTCTTATAAACGGCTTAGGTTCAATTTTTAAATCAATTTCAGGAAATTTAGATTACGCGGACGGAGAAAGATATGATAAAATAATTCAAGAATTGCAAAATAACCAAATTAATTTAGCCGATAATATTAAAAGGCAAAATACTCTATCAGTTGCTCTAATCGATAAATTTAATAATACCATACGACAAATTAGACATAATGAAAAATTATTGGAATCGCGCTTACATCAAATTTCTATATTTATAGAGAATCAAGCGTACCGTGAGAACGCAATGTTTATCAAGGACCTCATGAATCAGATTATCAACATGTATGAAATTCTAAACTCTATACTTCAAGACATAGAAAACTCTATTTCTTTCTCACAGTTGCAAATTATGCATCCAAGCATAATAAAAACTGCTGATTTATTAAGCGAACTAAAAACGCTTGAACAGTATATAAATAAAGAACAATTTCCACTCGAATTAACTTTAGAAAATGTACTTTTATTTTCAAAATTTATAAAAGTTAATAGTTTTATTTTAAACAATAAAATACATTACATATTACATGTTCCAATCACGTACCCTGAAAACTTTAATTACTTTCATTTATTTTCTATCCCTATATTTTTTGAGAGTCAGTTTAAGGCGATAATCCCGCGCGATAAATTCTTAGTAAAAAACAAATTGCACTACGCATTTACCAGCAACCCATGCCATGAAATATTCCCACAACAATTCATTTGCCTAAGAATGGACATCAAGGACATTAGAGAAGACAGCCCTTGTGAAATCCAGCTACTTGACGTTAAAAACACCTCCGCCTGCGAAAAAACACTAATTAAGGTATCGAAATCAACCATCAAGCGATTCTAGCCAATGGATATTGCTGCTACCCAAACAAGATACTCTCCAACTAAAATGCAACAACCAAGAAGAAGTACAGAAACCAATGGCCGGCACATATCTAATTGACCTGCCTATTGGATGCCGAATATCCACTCAAAAAGAAATAATATTTAATAAAAAACAATCTACCAAATTAAACCAGCCCATATTATTTCCTGACCTGGACACAAATTTGGCTCCACAATTTACCAGTAATACGACACTCCGGTTAGAAGAAATCGAACTGGACGACCTGAAATCAATTCGAAGTAACATTATTGAAAACCAGCCGAAGCTATTATACAATACTATTTCCAATACACCAAGTTTTTGGACTTTGGCAATATATGCACTTTTAATCCTGGGAACTATATTCTACGCCTATAAGAAGATATACCCCAAAGTAATTATCCTTAGAAGAAAAGCCCAGAAGAAAGAAAAAGAAGCTATCGACTTTGCCGATGTCCAACTTCCTCGCTAACCCTTAAAGTTGGATTTTAGGGGGGAGGAATTATATCACCCTTAGTATATCATCACCTTAAAGTATAATATTGCATATTTCATATTTCGCTGAATAAGCATAAGATACCAACAGACAGTTAAGACGCTCATGAGAATCTTCAGTCGGGTTTTGTATTGTCACGCTATAACATATTTACCATATTTTTGTAAACTTAGATTTTAGTTGAAAATAAATTTTTTAAAAAGAAACTTCCCTTGTCTAAGGATTTAATTCACGACAAAAAAATATTTTTAACTTTTATGATTATGTAAGTTTGTTACTCATTATTTCTATGGCCCAAAACTACTTATTATTCATATAATCATCGAATACTTATAATATGCAAAGGATAGACGCACTACTTTTTTCACTTATACAGGTTGTCCCGTAACTTATGGGCCGTAGAGTAACTGGAGATACTAGACATCAAAGTAAGCCGATTATGTCGTATAAGTTTTTTCGGATTGTCACTTTTTTTTTGTTAATTTAATTATTTACTATGTTTTTTATGCTTTGGGATGTTTAAAGGGAAATATCTCGAAAACCGTTAAAGATATTAAGATCAATCAAGTACACATTTTTGACTCAGAAAATGCCCTTTTTAAAAAACTAAAATTATTGAAAAACACCTAATATCACAGTTAAGAAAAAAAATCATAGATTTATGAAGCCCAGTGTATGCAACTAGCGCCCTCTAGTTTGAAACTTAAAAATTTCTACAAATTCTTATTTCTTGCTCATAAAAACATAATATTGCCAACTTTCAATTCGATTCATTAAACCGTTTTTAAATTATGGCTTATTTTCGAGAATAAACTTTTACTTTTAACACCCTGTATCTCTAGAACGAGTAACAATCCGAAAAACTTATATGACTTAATCGGCTTAGTTTGATGTCTAATATCTACAGTTACTCTACGGCCCATAAGTTACGGGACACCCTGTATATTTTAACGGACACTAAATTACACTATTTTATTTATCCTATATATTACATTTTTGGAAGTAAGATTCTATAGTCTATTTCAGAAAGGTGTAGAATAATAGCTTATTAGGTATGCAAAGGGACTACAGAGTGACCCAACGAATATTTAGGCAACTTTCATAATTTGGCATTGATTTCATTGCAAAATTCTTTAATTTCATCAAGTGCAGGTAGTACCACCCGGGTTTGCGGGTTTGGTTTAATTTATGGGTTTTGCCTATTGTTATCCATTCACAAATACTTAAAATGGTGTGACAAAGTCGTGCATTATGTACATAGTGTTAGGTACACTTTATATTTTTTTATTACCTAAACAATAAAAAAAATTTAAAATAAAAAATATAAATTAGAAATTAAATTATAAAAAATCATAATATTCTTCGTCATCTGAGGAAGCTGTCATCTCCTCTTGACGTTATAATTAATGGGTCGACGGTCCGATCGATCAGGTGGTCAAGGTCCCACATTTTCTCCTCTTTTTGAATGACATGATGGATTGCTTTTCGCCAGTTTTCTGGTGCCAGTTCCTTAATGGTTTGATCAAACAGTAGCTTAACGTATTTTATTTTGAATGTCGTGTTGTGTCTTGTTACAAATCCTTTCACTTCATATTTTTTAGCTATATCTTCTACGGCATGTTTCATAACACGATGTTTGTGTAAATTTGCTATAGCTAATAATAATATTCTTTATCAAATTATCTTTAAATTCAATACTTCTGGTGGTTAACCAGGTAATTTCTTGTTTTCTCCAAGATGAAGTTGGAGTTTTCTCTGTGCGTCGTGAATGATAGCTTGCGTTATCCATAACTACTAACTCAATCAGCTGGAAGATATTTTATCACCAAAATAGTTCTCAAAAACATTCGAATTCATGTCCTCGTGGTAATCTCCCGAATTGAATTACACAATTACTTGAAATTTTTACAAACAATACCCGTTAACCTTAATTCTCTAAAATTTTTGGTTAGTTATCATGAACAATTTAATGCACAAAATTTACGAGCGCCTATGGCCGACACCGAAATTGAACCGAACTGCACGGCATTTCCCATTTTATTACTCTACACCTTTCTGAAATAGACTATAGGAGTAACTGAACTTAAAATCCGCAGAGAAATCGTCCTATAAAAATATTAAATTGGCGATATTTTAAAAACGAAACATTTTAGGAATAGACAACCTTATACAAACTACCCTTATTTTTAATGATAAATAAGAAATAATTATAAAATTTGGGGGCTTCCATTTGAAAATCTAGACTTTTTGCAATTTTATCAATTTAATTTTTAATCTTATTGATTGAACACCCTGTATCAATAATAAATAATCTGATTTTGTCCAATAAGTCGAACCTAATTTTTGTTCTCGACGCTTGGATTATTAATTTAAATTTTTAAATTATGTAATCTTGGCTTTTAGATTACAAAGGTCTTGTAGGAAACGTTTAGTTTTTAAACTTTTCCTTCTAAAAGTCTTGTTTTATATAGAGATTAAGGTTTTAGACGCATATTGTTTTAGTTATTGATTTATGCCACAGTTTTAAAGAAACACGAGTAAACAGAATATTATTTTATAGTATTTTTCTAATATATACTTGTGTGTTCCGTTTTCTCTTTGCAATAATGCAATAAAATATTTTTACAACAAAAACAAAAAACAATTGGGTATTTATTTTTAAAGAGAAAAATTCAAGTAAAAATTGTAATTGAAACATTTTTTATGGTTTTTGATGGTTTTTTTCTCAGGGTTTTGTGTGGGTTAGACCAATAAAGCAAATCGTCAATTTAAGGAAAAGTCTTTATTTCTTAGCCTTCAGTGTGCTTTACTTTTTTACGTGATATAAAAAACTGAAACACAAAAATCCCCATTAGCTTACTGCCCAGAAGGGGATGTAAAAGGAAAAATAAATAGGTAGGTGTAACTATATTATTGAGGTAAGTATTTTATTAATACAAAAAAGTTTAAAATATATAGGAAATTCAATAAGATACCTCAAAAATGCTGTTTTAACACATTATTAATTATTACTTGTATACATACCTGATACTCAGCAATTAATCCCTTAAAAATACAAAAACTATTCAAGCTATTAAAAAATACTAAACAGCTACCAGTCTTTAGCACGGTTCATAAAAGAAAGAAACTTGGCGTGTTAGGCTGGCAGAATAGTAATACCCTGCTCAACATTTTAATAAAAAAAACTACAAAAAAGGTACTGCAAAAACTTAGTTCCTGGCAACTCGAAGCCTAAAATGCAAGAAAATGGTACCGCTAGAGCCCTCTGTCGACAACGGACAAAAGCTTCCGAAGATACAAAAAAAATTAACTGTAATGGGAGCGAGCTGCGGTATCACCCTCTAGCGGTAAAGGGTATCGTACTGACACCAAGTCGGTAAGGTGGTAATAAGGGTCCCATTTCGAACTGGGAAACTCTTGGATGCTGTAAACTACAGCTCCCTATAATTTCGGCGTTATGAAAAAGCACTAAACCGCGCCGAACGCCGATAGAGTTTAAAGTAAGGTGATTTGTAATAATAATAATAATAATAATTGTGATGCTTGAAAAGCATTAAAACTTCTGTTTAATTGGTATTAATAACAAGAAGACATTCTGAAGGCAAGGTGACATAAATAAGATCTCTTAAGATTCTGCTTCAATGGTAAGTGTGATAATTTATAATAAAAAAAATAGTTCGGAAAAAAACGAGAATGGTATTATAAATATACAAAACGGCACTTAAGAAGGAGTATTTCGAAACCTAAGCATTTGCACCAAAAATTGCTTTTAGATCTACGCTCCTAAAATACACGATTTCTGAAAAAATCATCAATTTTGGAGTGGTGAGCGATATTTACTTTATTTTTGATCATGAAAACCCGATCCCGAAAAACGCTGGTTAGAATCATACATACGTCTTATGTTAAAATTTTGGATTGACTCCAAAGTTCATGTTTTTCACAAATATAAAAAATGTTTTTTTTTTAAATAAAGAGCCAGCTAGGAATATCAAAAAAAAAAAGTAAAAAAAAACATTTACAAAAACAAATATAATCCTACCATGCAGGGGGGGAGAGGTAATGATTTAATTTTCGAAATTTGATAGTATATAGCTAGCTGAATTTTAAATGAACTTTGGGCGTGGCCCCGAAAATTTTTCGCCTACGGCGCTTTTCCGCCTTCTTCACTAGGTACAATATCATGAAATACATGTAGTCCCGACTGTCCCTCTCTCCAGAAACAAAAAATGTCCTATACTTACGCCCACTGAGCCCCTCCCCCCCCCCCCCCCCCAGAGCATATTTTCTGGCTACGGCACTGAGCACCCTGTATCAATAGTAGTAAATAATTTGATTTTGTCCAATAAGTCGATCACTACTTGTTTCATAGAACTAAAATAATCCATTCACCTTGAATCACCTTGTACAAGTATGCTCCTCCTACATGTGCGTCTAGCGGTCTTCTGTCTTATACTTTGCTGTATTAAAAAAAAGTTTAATTAAACTATTTTGATTTTGCCCAAAGTTTTCCGCTGGTTCGTTCTGGCATAACAATCAAACCTTTATTAATCATCATAAAGTATGTACTTCCCACTACGATCATCACCCACATAATATTATATCAAATGACGTTTTGTTGTGAACACTATTTGCGTAAGTTTTATTCTGGGAATTTTTAATGCATTTAGGAAAGGTAGCACAAATAGTGAAAAATATGTTTACATTTTTTAATCCACTTGATTTTTTGCAATCTATAGTTTGTATGTCAGTAATCTCTATTTGCTTGTTGTAAGTAAATCAATAACACTTACTTAGTAGAGACTGATGGGGATGTTTACATTTTTGTTCCTTAAGGGGGTCTCGCACAGAAAAAAAGTAATTATTCACTTTCGATTATATGAATTAATCGAAAATAATCGATTAATCGAAATAATCTATTAATCGAAATAATCGATTAGTCGTTTTTTTTTTCGAATCGCCTTATTGAAAATAATTAGTTTAAATAAAAAATCAAATAATCGGAAATAATTATCGATTTTTTTTCATTATATACCGCACATGCTCCAATAAAGGTCACACGGCAGCGAACTGGTGTCGATGAGAACACGGAAATACCAGCTACGACGCCAACTACTGGAAATGAAAGGAATGATAAATGGATCTCCGAGTCTGAGCACAGTACAAACTTTCATTATTTGTGCTGTGAGACACTGACAGTGACAGAAAAAAATGCCCCCAAAACAAGAACAGAAGAAGAAGAAAATAAACAAGCTAAAGATAATGACTGACAAATTGTGCAAAATCGACCGAAAAATAAACAAAATAACTACAGACCAGTCCCAATTAGAGGTACAAAAAAAAACAAAAGATAACAACCTTAAGGTTGCAGAAAGAAAATCATATAAGCACCAGCAAGAATAAATCTGTAGTTATAGCAGGTGATTTTAATGTGAAGTTTAATACTAAACAGGCGGTCTTGCTCTGTGATATGTTAGCGGGCTTTGGTTTCAAGCAGACTATCACCACACCAACACGTGTGAATTTTTCCTTAAATGGTTTGTTAATTAGCACGGTTGATCTAGACATTTCGGATCATAGCTCTGCTTGAGATCGAACACTCTCAGCTAAAGACCTCGCATAGGTTGGAGCCTAGAATTTGCAGTCCATTGACCCAGAAAGGTTTGTTGGGGTATTATAACATAATTGAAGCAACATCCTATGAATTTATAAATGAACCTAGTATGAATGTCAGTGATAAATTTGCTCGCTTTATTGACTTGCTTCAGGAGGCTTTTCTGAGGCCTTTTCCGGAGAGAACTTTTAAGGTTATACCAGACCAGCCAGGTACTGCATCCTGGTTTACGGACGAACTTAAGGGTATGAGAGAACATTTGGGGCTTTTGGGGGAATTTAGTAGACAGTACAAGCAGGCCGGGCTTATTCAGAAAAAATACAGGAGATTTAAAAAATCTTACAATATTGCTATCAAAAGAGCAAAAATCGCAGCAAATGACCGTATTATAAACACAGCCAAAAATCCGTCTAAAGCCATATGAAATATAATAAATAAAAACAGAAAAAAAGATAAAAAAAAACTGACAATATTCCTAACATCTCACCTGACGACTTTAACAAATACTTTACTAACATTATTGCTCACAAAGTAATAAAGGAAATACCTGAGACTGACGTTGATCCATTGGGAAGGCTAAGGGAAAATACAAACTACTTGGAAAATAATTTTGAGTTTCGGGATATAACTTTTAATGAGATTAGGGATATAATCAATCACATGAATAACAAGCGTAGTAATGATGTCTTTGGCTTAAATATGGTGCTAATTAAAACTATTAAAAACTTAATAATAACGCCCCTTACGAAGCTGATAAACCTATCTTTTCGAGAGAGTACTTTTCCGGATGTCCTGAAGCAAGCGCTGGTTATACCAATCTTTAAACAAGAGGATAAAGAATCACCATCAAATTACAGACCGATATCGTTATTACCAGTAGTATCTAAGATCGTAGAGAAGTGTATGACAGTGAGAATGGTGAGAATGGAAGAAAATGGTCTTTTTTCGGATAGTCAGTTTGGCTTCCGAAGGGGTAAAGTACAGTGCAGGGAATTCTGGACTTGGTGAGTCGTATAGAGAGATCGCTTGAATGTAGAGAGTATCATGTTGCACTGTTTTATGATCTGAGTAAGGCATTTGACTGTGTGGACCATGACCTTCTCCTTGGAAAGCTTGTTTTTTACAGCTTTAGTCCGAACAGCATAGCTTTGATAAGATCATACCTGATGAACAGAACGCAGTCTGTGAGAGTGGGGGAGGTGGTTTCTGGCAGAGAAGAGGTTACAATA
The DNA here is from genome assembly GCA_935413205.1 of Polydrusus cervinus. Lineage (NCBI taxonomy): Eukaryota > Metazoa > Arthropoda > Insecta > Coleoptera > Curculionidae > Polydrusus > Polydrusus cervinus. The sequence goes on from OW284517.1 coordinate 14,242,691, forward strand.
GGTGTACCCCAGGGCTCGATCCTGAGGCCCATACTTTTTCTAATATATATAAATGATCTGCGCTTAAACACAATAAATGATCACACCATCTATGCTAATAATACCACCGTCTCTGTCTCATCGGATCCCCTGGACGAGGCTGTGGAGAGGTTAGAGGTGGTACAGTTGACTGCAAAAGAGTGGTTTAGTGCAAACAAGCTACTCCTTAACGAAGTAAAAACAAATAAGTTTATATTTGCACTTCGTGACACGGAAAACACACACCTTATGTTAAGTTCAGCTTGACTCAAAGCTACAATGGGACACACATATAGATCAGGTAGCAGGAAAGCTCGGGAGTGGCTTGTTTGCGCTACGCGGTCTGGCAGAGCGGGTTTCTGAAGGGGTGTTACGTGCAGCCTACCATGCACTGTTCCATTCAGTAATGGTGTATGCTATGCTTATTTGGGGACATGCCCCTCAAACTGCTCGGATCTTTGGTCTACAAAGGAAGGCTGTTAGGGTAATGGCTGATCTGAGATATAGGGATGACTGCAGGCAGTCCTTTAGGGAACTAGGTATACTGACCCTGCCCTCTCAGTATATCCTGGAGAGTTTACTGTATGCCAAGATCAACGAAAATAACTATAGGAAGCACAGTGAGATCCACAGCTATGACACGAGATTTTCAATGAACTATGTTCCGGCATACTGTCGTTTGAAGAGATGTCAGAGTGGACCTGGATACCTTGCAATAAAATCTTTAAATTGTCTGCCACTTAATTTTAAAAACCTGCCAGTGCAGGAATTTAAGGCAAGTATAAAGAAATTGTTAATTAATGAAGCCTTCTATACATTTGAGGAATTTTATAATTTTGAATTTTAACTGTGTTGTCTTATTTTAAAATATTTTAGGAATACTTTGTCTTTAATATTATTAATCACATTGACGTATTTAAGTGCTTTTTTTTTGCATGTTAAACTTGAAATAAATGATTTGATAGTGTCCATGGAGAATCTTATAGACCTTGATCTTATAGGCCTCTGTTTCTACGCTCTTCCAGCGTGGTGAGTTAAAGGGCTTTTTCAGTCTGTCCTCATAAGAGAGATTTTTTAGACTTTTAGAGAATTTTCGTTGGACTCGCTCTATGAGGTCTATATCCTTTTTGAAGTATGGACACCACGCCACAATGCGTGTTCCAATATTGACCTGATATGTTTTATAGACTCGCAAAAACACCTCCAGGGGCATGTCTCCAAAGCATGGTCGCACTAAATAGATTGTGGAGTAATATTTTTTTCATAGAAAAATTTTTACGAGCTTCGAAAAAATACATTTACAATTTCGTGTAAAATAACCCATTTGTTTAAAACTTGTTGGGCCAGGTAGATGCCGGCTAAGCTGTTTGATGTCGGCAACCTTTTTGTAATATCGATGGTCTTATACCATCGCGTTAAATAAAAACTAGGACATAAAAATTCTAATTGGAGCTCTTGGTCTATAAGAATTTGACTTTGTCATCTTGGCATATTATCAAAAAATTTGTTGTAAAATTACCTTACTTTACATAAAGAAATCAATTTTCGGAGGTGCTGGATTTTATTACGTGGTCGACCTTTTTAAAAAGACATCTTCAGGAGGTTTAGTAGGATTGTGTAGGATTTCAATATGGGGCTTAAGCCCCCTCTACAAATGGAGGTGTCTAGTTGTGCCACTAGTCTAGGAGTGCTAAGATTATCAGTTTAATTTCAGTAATCTTTGTTAAGGTATACAGCTGTTCTTTTCGAAACCCAAAATGTTTTTTTTAGAAAGAGGGACTAACATGTATTTTATGATATCGTACCTAGCAAATAAGGTGAAAAAGCGGCGCAGGCGAAAAATTTTCGAGTCCACGCCCAAAGTTCGTTTAAGTAATACTTTAAAATTTCGAAAATTAAATTATTACCTCTCTCGCTCTGCATGGTTGGATTAAATTTGTTTTTGTAGATATTTTTTTACTTTTTTTTGATACTCCTAGCCTCTTTATTTAAAAAAAAAAACACTTTTTTATATTTGTGAAAAATATGAATATTGGTGTCAATCCAAAATTTTAACATAAGATTCTAACCAGCGTTTTTTGGGCTCGGTTTGTCATGATTAAAAATAAAGTAAATATCGCTCACCGCGTTAAAATTAATGATTTTTTCAGAAATCATGTATTTTAGGAGCGTAGATCTAAGAGCAGTTTTTAGTACAAATGCTTAGGTTTTGAAATACTCCTTCTTAAGTGCCGTTTTGTATATTCATCATAAAAGCATTCTCGTTTCTCTCTCGTTCCGCACTATTTTTTTTATAAATTATCACACTTCTTCCATTAAAATGTTTCAATTAAAATTTTTACTTTAATTTTTCTCTATAAAAATAAATACCTAATTGTTTTTTGTTTTGTTGTAAAAATATTTTATTGCATTGAGTTAATAGCTCTAAAAAAGGGAAAACGGAACAAACAAGTATATAATAAAAAAATACTATAAAATATCATTCTTTTCACTAGTTTTCCTTTAAAATTACATCATAAATCAATAACTAAAACGATATACTTCTGAAACATTAATCTCTATTATAAAACAGGACATTTAGAAGGAGAAGTTTAAAAACTAACCGCTTCCTACAAGACCTTTGTAAGTAATCTACGACAAGAATAAATTATTTTAAGATTTAAATTAAGAGTTCAAGCGTGAGACGAAAAGTTAGGTTGCAGTTAGACTTTTAAACTCCCCCCCCCCTAAATACGCCACTGAGTATAGGTCTCACAACATGTGATTTTTTCCAATTCCTTGAAAAAAGTTCTGCTGTCTGTCAAAAATTATATTTACCATATAAAAAAATTGAATTGGTGTTAATAAATTACGAAAAAAATTAATTAAGAGACAAGTATTATTTTCACAAAACAAAATTGTTTATCCGTAAACAATGCCTGATTACAAAATTAAAAAATCCCAAGATCTAAATTTAGAATAATAATAGTGGTTTTAATGCATACCTACTTGCATTTGGACAAACAAAACAAAAATAACCAGATAGTTAATTTAGGTAACTTTAATATTTACGTCAGCATCTTATTAAGTCTTCCAGTTTCCTAACTTCGTGGCGATATTATCAAATTTTGTGTCTTTGCTTTCCTAACTAGCATTTTTACGTCGTACCGACATTATATTTTTTAACCTGACGTTGGAAACTTAAGTCGATCTGACTTCGAGAAGACTCGAATTTGCACCAATTTGGTGAACAAAATAATGGTTGTTAGGACGTCAGTACATGACTTATGCACATTATAGGTAACGAATTTTACGTATATCTGTTACTTATCCTGAACCTAAAATATCGAGAAGTTTTAAAAATATATTTTTTTGATGAACGATAGAAGAGTTTGGACTTGCATTGTCTATATTTGCTTTACATCACAACGTTTCAACTGACAAGTATCTCCAGTCGTCTTCAGGTGAATACTAAATAAGTAAAGTAACTACAGCTCTATTTTATACTAGCTAGATGCACTGGAGCATAACCGAGATGGGTGCAGTCAGCGTTTAGTTCGTATGCGGTATTTTTAAGTTTGCATCTACTTAATAAAGGTTTCCAGATATTTCTTATATCTAGTGAGGGCATACTAAAACAATCTGGGTTCTGGTATATGGTAGCAGCTTCCTTAAAGTAAACCTTCTTCCGCACCCCACGGAATATCCTATCTCATCCAGCCAGGGTTGGGGTTGGAAGATGATACATTTTACACTATTCCCTGCATTCTTAAACCTACTAAAATTCGGACATACGTCGAATGCCAGTGAGACTCTGGCGCTGAGATGTAAGTTAGTTTAATATTCCCTGTAATGAACTTATAGTGGGTAGGGAATAAAGACTTAATTAAAAAAATATTCTGATTTTAAGAACCGGTCAAGATAAACTGTAAAAGTTTATAAATATGAAGAAATAATCAATCATAAGCACCTTTACCTATGTAATATATACATTTTTTTGGTCAAGGATAAGGATGTGACCACACGTTTGATGTAACAAATCAAATTATTCTCTTTTATTACCGACAATGTGAATAATGCAATTATGCTTTTAGTTACATTTGCGCGTATCGTTTATAGAAATTATATAAGTAGGAAGAACCTAATGTTGAGTTGACTAAAGCTTTTAAAAAATAAAATAAACTAACCAGACGATTTTGATTGTGGCATTAGTGACACTGCTAGAAATAATATATTATTTACAATCAAATTTAGGTATTTTAATTTTTTTTCCTTGGGTGAGTGGGGGGGGGGGGGCAAGCGCCTCACCCTGCTTCACCTTGGCTACGCCCATGTATGCCATGGAATATCCGATTACTGTCAGGGGCGTATCCAGGAAAAAGTTCTGGGGGGGGGGGGGGCAAGCCAAAGACTAAAGGGTAATTTTTACTTGTTTTATTAATAAATAGTAAGCTTTACAAAAAAAATAACATAGGAGCAGAAAATATGCTAGAGGGGGGCGGCGAAAAATTTTCAGGGCCACGCCCAAACTTCGGTTAAAATTCACCTAACTAGGTACTATCAAATTTCAAAAATTAAATTATTACCTCTCCCCCTCTGCATGGTTGGATTAAATTTGTTTTTGTAAATATTTTTTTTACTTTTTTTTAAATATTTCTATGACTCTAACCACGCCAAAATTGATGATTTTTTCAGAAATCATGTATTTTAGGAGCGTAGATCTAAGAGCAGTTTTTGGTGCAAATGCTTAGGTTTTGAAATACTTCTTCTTAAGTGCCGTTTAAGCCCGGCAGCCCCCCCCCCTCACCTTAAATACGCCACTGCATAAGATGTATAATACGAAAAAAAGTTTTGTTTAAATTAGTGTATGAAAAACTTAAATATGCCATTGCCAACCCAACTCAATTAAATATCATAGGATGTAAAATACAAAAAACCTTTTATTAAAAGTGCTTTATTACAAAAAACTGACAAAAAAAAAACAGAAAATAGTATTACTTTTTTAATTTATAGGGCAAAACGCCTGGTTACGCCTGGGCGTTATGCCCCTAATTACTGTATAGTTTTTTAAGGCTACCTTATAGCCGAAATCTGTATTCCCCGGGACGTCGGCGTCGCGTCGTCGTAGTATTTTTCCTATTTCTTTTATTGTCAAGGATTTATTATTTTTTTAGCCCAGTGGGCACGCATAAAACCCATAATTCGTATTACTAATTGTGGTTTATACATTTGTGAGATGATTTTTCTTCTAAATATTAAAATAAAAATATATTCATAATTAGGTATTTTCCATTACTCAGGTCTTTTAGCTTATTTATATAAAAAGCAATAACTCCACAGTACTACATGGGTAGTGGGTGCATGGTTGACGTCAACAAATCAATTGGAAGATTGATAATTAACTACCATTTACTAAGGTAAGGTTATACTTTATTGTAATAAAGGTAAGGGTTCTGGGCATTAGAAAAATAAACCTTGCCAGAATTACTAGTAGGTATGTGTTTATAGTATATACAAAACATTTTTATCTCTAACGTTGTGTGTAACATTTATTGTTATTCAGAATCATTAACAAACTTTTGGACAGTTTTACCTTCTGATTCTATTCTTTGTGATTCACCGGATATCGAACAGGCGCGGCTTGTCCATAAGGTAATTTGGTTAATGACCTAAGTACCTATAATTTTGATCAGTCTGATTAATTAATTTTTCAAAACAAATAAAAATTATCCTTCAACAAATGCAAATACTCCAAAGTGTGACATGCGAAAACTCCCCAATATAGATAAAAGCCATCTCCGCTCAGCCGTTTTAAATTTAACTTGCAATTAACCTTATGGCAGGTTTGTATTGAATTAGAAGATTACATAAATTAATTGGGAACTAAGAGCGAAACAGACATACGCGCTCTCGAAAGTTAAAAAGAGACGGGAAAGAGACAAATCCGTCGTCGACTTCGGCACCCTTTGCGTTCAATCGGCATTTATGGAAACACAGTTGAACATCTCCGTGAATCATGCCATTCCAATCAAAACTTTGCATTAGGCAAAGAAAAACTTGAACGGCAGTAGAGTCTTGCACTTGCATTGTCTTTATTTGTTTTGAATCACTACATTTCAACTAGTAAGCATCTCCAGTCGTCTTCAGGTGAATACTGAGTATTCAGTATGGTGCACATAGGTAAAATAATACAATGGCATATAGTTGCGTTTAGAAAGTATTAAATAAAACCAAATTAATAATGTCAACGTCGAACTTGTATTCCGAACATGAATAATTGTAGCCTCACAGAGGGCTCAAAAGAACTTCCAATTATTAAATAAGGTCAAAATATATTCTATAATATTTTTTAAATAAATATGAAATTATAAAAAATACCTACTTACCATATTTGATTAAAAAATCGCTTTAGATATCTATAGCTTTATTTAAAGTTATCTATAGCGATTTAAAAAAAATATTTTATTATTTATTATTTGAAAACATTCTCAGGGGAGCCTCGTGCCTCAATATGTATGGGCGGATCTCGTTCATTACATTCAAATCGAACCAGCCTCTTCACCCGTTGGTCCACCGAGGCCTACATGAGAAATTGTATGTTCTTTATGTTCCATACCCATCAAGTTCTTTTCGTGAGTTTTAGTTCATAGACCGCTGTTGACCTTAACCAACCTTAACATTGGAATATTTTATATTTTAAGTCTGCAAGAATTCTTGGGAATCCCTATTACACCAAAAAAATATTTCAATGGAATCTAATTTGCTATATTTATCTAATAATATATTAATGTAGTAATGGAGAAACGGGATACTATCAGGGGTATGGGCGTCCGAAGGAGGGGGGCACTTGCTCCCCTGGTTTTGCCAAAAATTATCATCTTTTACAAAAATACCCATTCTCTTGGTTTGACAAAGGCCTTGATTATATTCCAATTTTATATGATTTTAATAAAATATTTCTCAGGCATTTTTTAAAGGACAATACTTATAAAATGTTATTAATAGTTTTCGCTATTTTAATTAAAATTTTTAATGTTTATTGACCGACATTGCGATGGCTAGACCAACTAAGTTAAAAAAATCTAAAAAAGTAAAGTCTACTAAAAACAAGATTATTTTTATGAAAAAATTCATAAATACTAAAAATCAAAATAATTTGGAAATACCCATAGCTATATAAAACAAAATATAAAAATTCTTTTAAATATAATAATTCAATAATACAGGGTGATTCTTAAGTTGACACTTTTTTTAACTGCGTATAGAAAGCATAAAAATAAACAACATTTTCAAATACATTTTTTTCAAAACACTCAAAAAGAAGGTACTTACATTCATTTATTACACTAAGGATCAAATACGGTTCTGCCTAATTTGCCCGTTGAATCACATTGAGAAAACTTCTGGGTGTAGGATGAGCCCGCAAGGGAAAGCGGTCTGCGTATAATCTCGAAGCAGCAGCCGCACTTTGATGATACTCACCATAAATTAGCACCATATCTACTGGTTCATTGTTTCAAATTTTACCATTTTTACGTGTCACCAATTTAAAATTAACTTGCTTCAGTAAAACACACCGCAGCGTATTGCCAAATAAGTAACTGATCACCGACCCGTAAATTGCATGACAAATAAGACAAGAATAACATAAAGTATAGCAGGCACGTTTTGATGCTTAGGCCCGCACTTAGATTTTTTACTTCAGAATTTCGCCTATTTTAAAGTTTTTCGAAGAAACGTAGTATTTGAAAATGTTGTTTATTTTAATGCCTTCTATATACAGCTAAAAAAGAAGTATCAACTTAGGAATCACCCTGTATATAATAATATACAATCTGACATAAGAAAATTAAACTATTCGACTTTTAAAAAGCATTTTCTTAGGGTCGGATTGGAAGACTGATTAATTACTAATCTAAATCCTACCTTTTTGTCCCAACTGGTATGTTACCGTCCCCAATGTTTAGTTTTTGACTGTGACATAACTGACATTTACAGGCATTATGAACTTATAATTAAAGGTGGTAAATTAAAAATTAAGGTAACCGGGTCAGTATGATTGTGAGAAAATTATTTCCGCCAATGTCATATATCGAAGAATCGTCCATAATAAAATTCTCAAAGAGATCGGATATAGATTCAAAGGGAAAAGTAAGATAACCAAGTCACGTTCTCAACAAATATATTTAATTGTGTATGGTTACACGTGTTTCACCCTTTCGGGCATCATCAGACCTAAGACAAGAGACCTAACTACCAGATACACGAATAATTAAAAACACTAAAAACAAGTTTAAATGTTTTACATTTTTTGGAAGCATATATCCTTACAACTAGCTAAGTTTTTTAAAAACCTAAATATTTCAATTGCATTTAAGATGGTTAACACTTTAAAACAACACTTGGTTAAAATCAAAGACAAAACAGACCGTTATGCAAAATCTGGTGTTTATGCCTTAAATTGTGATGATTGCTCAGCGGTTTATGTCGGCCAATCGGGTAGAAAGATATCCACTAGAGTACAGGAACATCTCCGCCTTGTCAATAAGTATAAACATTCGGATACCACAGAGACTAAGTCTGCATTCGCTAATCACCTGTTCAGGACACCAGTTTTCTTCCCCAACAAATATTAAGGTTTTGCATGAATGTTCTAAGGGTGTGAAGTTGGATCTATTAGAAAAAGCTACATATCGCCTGATCGTCAACTGGCGTTGCCTCTAAAGGTAAAAGTCATTACATAAAAGAATTTTTAAGAATTTAACTTTTTTAATTTTTTTTTTCTTTTTTTTTTAATATTCTGTTTTATTATATTATTTACTTTGTATCACACTCCTGCAGACTGTGATGTGAAAACATATCACCTAATTTGTCAATATAAAATCTGTCAAAAAATATTTACAAATATTTCATTTCATATTTATGTATTTCAATCTTAATATGAGAACTACACCCAACAACAAAATATTTTTTTATAAACTCGATTATTACATATAAAAACTGTCAAAATGACAGCTGTCAGTATATAACTAATAATACTGTAACTCGTGTATTTCATTTTTATCCCTTTTATTTATGTGTCACAAAATTAACACCTAATATTAAATAGTTTAATTGAAATAGTTGAACTTTGAATATGTTAAAATGACAGCTAGCAAAAAACAATCTTTTTCTCATCACACAAATTGTTTGTTCCACACAATAATCAGGTAACTTTGATTGTAATTAAATAATGCCTGTAATAAATATTTTCGGTACACCCTGTAGATTTGAAATTTTTCACATAATGTACTCTCTGACATTTTGTTATTGTTGTTTACACATTTTTAAGTTTTGAATATATAGTGCCTGTTTTTTCGTAATTGTTAAAATTATAGGTAATTAGTGTTTTTAATTATTCGTGTATTTGGTAGTTAGGTCTCTTGTTTTAGGTCTGATGATGCCCGAAAGGGTGAAACACGTGTAACCATACACAATTAAATATATTTGTTGAGACCGTGACTTGCTTATCTTACTTTTCCCTTTGAATTTCATATATGTTACAGTCAAACTTTCTGGTTAGTTAATTATTATTAAAAATCTTTGTGCAACCCGACATAAGTCTGCAATATCCCTAACGTCTGGCGGAGTCGCTAGTTCAAGTTCATTTTTCATTTTTTCGTCAGAACACAAAATTGATTAATTAAGTTTATAAATAAAATAGTGGAATTTAGTGTCCGTTAAAATATATAGAAATAAACTTAGCGGCAAGCGAACAGAGTAGTGCGTCTATCTTCTGCATTAAAGTATGTAGGGACGCCAAAGGTAATGGGTTACCTGGGGCACAGGTAGACAATGACAGGCTGTTTCGTCCTTATTGGGACTCATCAGAAAGCCATAACATGTAAGCAATTTTCACTACAGCGAAAATATGTTTTCAAGATTTTTTACGAATAAAAATATGATGAAAACCTAGTATCGCCATCTGCTAGAATAAACTCAATGCAAAAGATAGCCATCTAAGGTGAAAACATAGAAGTCATTGAACTATAAATAAATCAAGCACGGAACGGCCACCCATCCAGTATAGGAGACATTTTTGCGCTTTCCTACACATCTCTACGGGTTTGTAGATTCATCTAGATCGCGCTGCAGTCAAAAGAGGCAAAAGATAGCCGCACTACTCTGTCCGCTTGTCGCTAAGTTTCTTTCTATATATTTTAACGGACACTAAATCCTACTATTTAATTTATTTATTTCTTACATGTCAATTACGGATTAGTGCTTCACACCAGTGGGCGACTGCAGCGCGATCTAGATCTGAAGTGACACTGTACTAAGTTTGGCAGGTAGAAAATGCGACGTCTAAACGTGGTTCACAAATTTTAGAAAATCACTAACTATAGGCGCTCCGACCACTAAACGACGCGACGTCTGTTTAGAGAACGTAACCTTTTAACGACTATTTTACATCAATTTAAAGTTCATAAGAGTTTAATCTTATGAACTTATGAGTTAAATATTACCAAAAACGACGTCATTATAGATAAAGAGTTAGTTGTTCTTTTTATTGGTGCTATACTTAATTAGCTTCTGTAAGACGAGTAAAAACCATCGACAAAAATAAAATAATTATTAAGTTTATAAATCTTTTCTTTAACCTTAAAATTGGTTAAGTTTAACTTGGACAGTCTTATGTTGGGTTGCACAAATATTTCTAGCAATAATTAACTAACCAGAGACTTTGACTGTGACATAAATGACATTAGCAGGCATTATATACTCACAATCAAAGTTGCCTGATTATTAAATTAAAAATAAAGTAACAGGGCCACTGTACTTGTGAGTAAAGTACCTATTTCTGCCCATCTCATGTATGTCACCGTCAAAGTTGCTGGTTAGTTAATTATTATTAAAGATTCCTGTGCAACCTGATGTTAATGCTACCACTTAACATAAAGTCGCGGTTGATACCTACATTTTATATTTTTTAAGTATTTTCTAAACTTAAAATTATTAATAAATATTTACCTTTGCTATATTTTCTTCTCGTATTTTATTTACATGAAAAAAATTTAGTCCAACTGAAAGTTGAGTAAATTTACTAGTTATAAGAATTACTAATTAATTATAAATTATGTAAACTTAAAAATTATATTTTAGAAAACCGGGATTCATATTTTGCTACTAGTATTGTTTTTCTAGATCTGGCCTTCACTCTCTAAATCGTGACTAGGTACTTGCAAAACTTAAATATACAGGATACAGGGTGCTACAAATTCGTGTGCGTACAAGGGGATCTCGAAAACGATAAGAGATACGAAGATGTTTAAATTGAGGCAAAGTTGCGTATCTTGATTACAATTTGTAATACTTTCAGAAATATCCGAAAAACCCGAAATTATTAGTTTTCGTTTTTAATTTTTGGGGCTTTATTTTTGACTTAGGAAAAAAACAAAAGAGAGTTTTTCATATTCGTTTTTTACGTTCTACACGATGGCCGCTTTAGTTTTCAAATTCGACGTTTTGTGCTTTAGATACAAACCTCAAGTCAATTTTTTTTTATAATCACCTGGAATTTTAAATACAGTTTTATGGACTTCTAAGCTTTAGAAATTATTTACAATTTAAAGGTTTTTGAAATTTTAACATATTGTATCTTTTTATATCATTACGGCCCTAAACAATTGGAGCCAAAAAAATATATTTCTGATGTGAATAATTCGTCCGTTTTTACTTAAGGATGATGATATTTTGTAAGAAAAAAGAGCCAAAGTCTCGGCATCAAATATATTTTTGTCTGTTTAGTTTTGTTACATGTTTCGCCTGAAACTAGAGCATCATTAGACCTTATAATTAAGGTAAATCTTATTGACAAAATAAACGGCCTAAATACCATAGCTTCCTGTAATGTAATTTTAATATTTAGGTAATCCTAAAATAATTGTCAGGGCCTTAATAGTAAATAAATGATAATTTGAAACGTTAAAATATTAAAAATCTCTAAATTGCAAATTAAATTTCTATAGCTTATAGAAAGTGTCTAAAACTGTTTTAAAAATTCTAGGTGCGTATTTAAAAAAAAATGGCTTAAGGCTGGTATCTAAAGAACGAAACGTCAATTTGAAAACTAAAACGGCCATTTTGCAGAACATAAAAACGGCTATAAGAAAGTGTTTTTTTTTTCACGCCAAAAATAATCGCTTCGAGAATTAAAAAAAAATCGTTTTTTTCGGATATCTCCGAAGGTATTCAGAATATACAATTTTCTTTATCCAAAGTATTAAGCAAACTTATATATCAAATAGATTTCAAATTACAAGAATTTCAAACTAATATTTTTATGATGTTTCAAATTTATCGAAAATTTTAAAAGTAGTTCCTCAAGGATCTGTATTGGGTCCTTTATTACTTATAATTTATATATATGAATTTTATTTATCACTGAAATATGGTAACCCATTAGCTTTTGCTGATGATAATAAAATATATCACAAAACAAAAAATGACAATCTTCTACATAGGGTTTCATTGATAAAAGAGGATATTTCTAAATAAAAAAAATATTTCTAATAAAGGATCATGCTTTAAAACTTAATATAAACAAGACCAGTTTACTTTTAATCCAAAAAATATTCAACGATTTTAAAGTTGTAGAGTGGCGGGGCAAATTAATTTAAGTGCCTAAAACATTATTACCAGGAAAATGAAAAAAACTGCATATTAGTGAAAGCAAACATAAATTTTTATTTTTAAGACGGTGAATAAAAACGTTTAACACAAACATTCAAAGTTAACATGAATTTTAACTAGAAAAATAAGGTATTTTTGCAAAAGAAATATCATTCAAATGGAAAAGTTTTAAGTGCCTAATGTAAGGTCATAGAAATGATGTAACTCAATATGGCAGTTTTATTAGGCACTTAGAAGAAGTTTTCTAAAAAACTCGCGGTTCTACTCAGACAAATAGTCTAGCATAGCTTCAATGTCTTTTTTTTTCGAAGGATTGAGGGGCACTGCAACAAACACGAACAGTATCGGTATACAGACTATTACAGACTGACGAGATTCGACACCTTTTTGTTTATCATTCGCACTTAGATCTATTAGCCGTGCAACAACATCAGGCACTTAGCAGCTTAACCAACTTTGATAGCTAACAGAACGAAAAGTATAGCGCATCGGCCCCTAAATCATGTATAGCCCCGCATTGGCCTCGGTTCATAGATACCTTTGGTGGAAAAATCTGCAATTCCGGGATTTTGGCACTTAGATTAATTTGCCCCGCCACTCTACAGTTAATAATTATAATTATGAGATTCCTTAGTTACATCTTCTAGAAATGTTGGTATCATTTATCATCAATACTTGATATTTGAAACTTAAATAAAAAATATAATAAAAAAAGCTTATTATAAACTTAAAATTTTGTATCATTTTAAATTGTACGTACTTAAATACTAATACAAAATTAAACCTTGTCAACTCTATTATTATAAATGGTTTAGGTTACGGCGATGTTATCTATCGTAAAAATATAAATTTTAAAGACTAACAAAAATTACAAATATTACAAAATAATTGCAAAAGATTTTTCACAAGCCTTAAAAAATATGACCAAATTACTCCAACCTATAGACAACATAATATTATAAAACTTGAATTGAGAGGCGAAATTCACCTTAATTGTTTTATTCATAAAACAATTTCTGCTAAAATTTACTGAATAAGAGGAATGGGCTACTGAAAATATTAACTTTTAATTTTATTTAAAAACAAAATAAATTGCTAAATAAATATTTAAAAAAATTATATAACAAATAATAATTGACATGATTGTGCTGAATAGCATCATATGATTAAATATTTTTTTGCCACATTACGACAAAAGGTACATTTTTTAGAGAAACTAACGCAGTCAACCGATTTATTGCTTTCAACCCCACCTCTTCATGGGCCCGCATGGGTTTATACGTATAGCAAGTACCCGCCGCAAAAATGGCACCAGTACCATAGAACCTTATTGAATGGTACAAACGGTTGTCTATACGCAAGAGTGTGTGCTTTAGAGTGATACGCTAAATTTACTTTTACTTTTCTTCGGTTTTCTCTGAGTTACATCAGGTGGATTACAGACGGTTGACCTGAAAAGGAAAAGGTAGGAATTATTAAGGATTTTACGAATATTTAGGTGATTAACATTTTTTTTTACATTTTTTGGCTTTATTAAAATAAACATTTTATAACGAAAAATTATACTAATAATAGGTAACATTTATTTGTGCCAAAATAATATAAAAAAATAATTATTAAGGTAATGTTTTTATACGTATCAGATGTATACCTGTTTCGCTATTAAGTTTTCTTAATAATTTGGTAAAAGAAAATTGAAAATATTTCGAATACTTTCAGAGATATCTATAATTTTTTGCGTCTTTATTGTTGACTTGAGAAAAAAACAAAAATTAATTTGTCATAGCCGTTTTTTTATATTTTACAAGATGGCGTTATTAGTTTTCAAATTCGACGTTTCGTTCTTTAGTTACCAACTTCAAATCAATTTTTTTAATTACGGACATAGAGGAGTTTTAAAAACAGTTTTAGGGACTTCTAAGCTTTAGAAATTTAATATAATTTAAATTTTTTTAAAATTTTAACGTTTTGTTATCAAATAACACGTTATTAATATTTCAAATTATCCTTTCTTTACGATTTCGGCCTTCGCAATTATTTTTAGGATTACTTAAATATTAAAATTACATTCTAGAAAGTTATGGTGTTTAGGCAGTTTATTTTTTTAAAAAGATTTACCGTAACAATACTCTAGGGGGGGCATGAGAAGTAATTTAATTTTTTATTATTATTTTATTAATTTTATTAATATAATAAGTCCTATGGTTTTTTCCCTAGACCTAGACCGAAATACTGTAAAACAGAAAAAAATATATGCTCCCGAGTGAAAAAAATGGTAACTGGAGTGTTAGTCTAGTTATGTTACTGTGATGCGCTTATGTTCGTTTCAAAAACAATTTGAATTTTTTTTACTGTTTATAAGGTCTGTGATGACAGTTTCAGGCGAAACATGTAACAAAAATAAAACAGATAAAAAAATATTTGAGCCCAAGACCTTGGAGCTTTTTTCCTACAAAATATCAAATATCAGGCCTCCTTCAGTAAAAATGGATGGAATCTTCAGATCAGACTAATTTTTTTTTTAGTTTGGCGATAAATGTCCAGAGCCGTAATGATATTAAAAGAAAATTTGAAAATGTGTAATTTGATGATAAAACGATAAAATTTTAAAAACCTTTAAAATGTATTAAATTTATAAAGCTTAGTCCCTAAAACTGTATTTAAAATTCCAGGTCCTTATTTAAAAAAATTGGCTTGAAGGTAGTATCTAAAGAAGGAAACGTCGAATTTGAAAACTAATAACGCAATCTTGTAGAATAAAAAACGACTATGAAAGAGTGCTTTTTCCCAAGTCAAAAATAAAGGCGAAAAAATTTAAAACCAAAACTAAAAATTTCGTGTTTTTAGGATATCTTCAAAAGTATTCGGAATATTTAAAATATTCTTAAACCAAATTATTAAGCTCCAAAATTCGCATCCTGTATACTCAAGCATAATATATCGTTCTAAAAGCAGAATATAAAATTCTTGAAAGGCAAAACATATTGTTTTACCTACTTTAAAATTATTAATGTTTAAATTGAGATGGTATAATATAATATCTCTTTAGTCCTAACAAATCTTTAAATACTCTACTAATAGTTTTAAATTGTAAATATTTTCTATGGCTTCTTTCGACAATATAACGCTTGATTTAGAAATTACTAATCTTCATTTTAAGAATAATTTTTATTCAAAGGGAAAATGTACATTTCCTTGAAGTACAGATATGAATAAATCAAATAGAAATGTAGAAATACTTGTTTAAAAATATATATTGAAGATATGAAAATTTTAAGTATTTTCATATGCTTACTTCAAATGAGATTTTCTCATCATAAGTATATATTTCTAAAAATATCCAAATGTTCTATTTGAAAATATGTTTTTATCTGTGTAGGATAATTGTTATTTGTAAGTACACAAAATTTATGTTTGATCATACGTTGTAGATAATTAGTAATACTTAATGGAAAAACTGGTATTAACAATAAAGCTGAAAAAATAATTCTAAATTTCAGGAAAACTATGAAACAAAAAGATCTTCTAAATAATTTATTTATCTACTTTCATTTATAAACTTATGTCTATTACAGCATTTCGGCTGTAATAAGATGCATTACACATTTTGATAAAATAAAAAATAAAAAAATTTTTATTAAATATATACAGGGTGTCCCAGATAAGTATGCACTCTACAGGGATCTCATAAACCATATAGGATACAGAGATGGTTAAATTAGAAAAAGTTGCGCCCTATTAAATTCGGCAACATTGTGTTTTCAAATTTAAAAAACTTCGAATCTTTCCGAAGATATTTGGGTAAACCCGAATTGTTGCGATTTCGTCTTTATTTTTTCTGTCTTTATTTATAGAGACATGGTAAAAAAAAACATTCTCATTACAACTTTTTCGTATTTAAAAGTTGGTATAATTAGATTTTTAATTCGACGTTTCGTTTTTTCAAAACCATCATCAATTTTGCTTTTTTAAATAGTCGGGAAATTTAAAATTAATATTTTTAAATACCCCCCTCCTTTATAATTCAACGACGTATCACACCTAGTATTAATAACATATTTCGGACTTAAAAATTCATCATCAATAAGAAGCAGCGCTGATTCATCTTGTATCTATCAATTTTCTTAAGTAAAGCAAACACAAATCATATCCAATTTTTCTTCTCTTGAATAATGTAAGAAATAAAATAAAAATATAATTAATTTGCACTAAACGATTTTATTAACCTAATTAATCATTTGGCAAGTATTTATATATAATTTATTTAAACAAGTGTCGGTCACAGCCTACTATACAGTTGAGACAGGTCAGGTTATGGAGATTAAAAATAAAATTTCACATAAGATGAATGCGAACTTATTTTTATTAATGATCGGTTTTTTTAAGTCCGAAACGTGTTTTTAATACTAGGTGTGAAACGTTATTGAATTATAAAGGAGAAAGGGAATTTAAAAATACTAAAATACAATTTTCCTACTATTCAAAAAAGCAAATTTAATAGTGGTTTTGACAAAACAAAAAGTTTGACTAAAAATCTAATACACCAACTTCTAACTTGTTGAGGAGAAAAAATGGCAATGAGAATGTAAACTTTATTTTAACATGTCTCTTCAGAAAAAAATAAAAATGAAAATTCGGTTTTGCCCCAATATCTTCGGAAGGATTCAAAGTTATTTAAAATTGAAAACAGAATGTTGCAGAATTTAGTAGGAGGCAAATTTTTCTAATTTAACCATCTCTGTATCTTTTATATGGTTTACGAGAACCCTGTAGAGTGCATCCTTATCTGGGACATTTTGTACCGGGTGTCCCATTATGAATGGCCACCGGCCGTATCTCGGAATTTAATTTGCTGTATTTTCTAAACGACTTATCAGATTTTAGTAAACTTATACTTGTTTAAGATGGAAAGATATGTACTTTTAATAGTCGTACAAGGCACAAGCTAGTTCCTAAAAAAATTGTTAGAAGGCACAATTTCTAATATTAATAGTTTTTTTTTGATTTTATACCGAACATACAGTATAATTAGAATATCATAATCGGAAAGTAGATTAAACTTTCAAGAAAAACTGTGAAAACCCCTGTTTAATATCTTCGTTCGTTTTAGAGTTTTTGACAAAAGAATAACTTTTACCACTTTAATTGAAGAAGTGATCGTTTTCATAGTTTCGTTGTCAATCAATCCACGACAAAAAAATACTTTTAAACTTTATGATTGTGCAAGTTTATTACCCATTGTCTGGATGGAGACAATGACGTTTCTTGAACGGCAGTAGAGTTTTTGACTTGCATTGTCTTTATTTGTTTAGAATCACTACGTTTCAACTGGTAAGCATCTCCAGTCTTCTTCAAGTATTCACCTGAAGACGACTGGATTTGTTACTCATTATTTCATGGCCCAAAAACTACTTTAGAATTAATAATATCATTAGGGAAAATTTATAATTTAGGTATAGTTCTAATATGGTGTATTAAAAAATATATCTAGATAGCCGTGAAACAAAATCGACCTCTGTCAAAATTAAATCAGTTGGCAACTATTTCAATTTATTTATCTTCATGGAAACCTGCCAATATTGTTTTTATAGCTACTATCTAGATTCATTTTTTAAACACCATATTCGAATTATGTCTAAATTAAAAGTATTCGATGATTAAACGATTACCTAATCTGTAGTTTTGGGCCATAGGAATAATGAGTGACAAACTTACATAATTATAAAAGTTAAAAATATTTTTTATTGTGGAATGCTTGACAAAAAAACTATGAAAACAATCACATCTTTAATTAAAGTGTTAAAAATTATTCTTTTGGCAATAACTCTGAAACGAGAATGCAGTCCACACATTTTTTCTTGCAAATTTAGTCTCATAGTTAAACCGTATAATTTAAGTTTTCGGAATAAAATAAAAATAAACTGTTACTATCACAAATTACGCTCTCTAGCTATTTTATTAGGAACTATCATGTACCAATGAATACGACAATTAAAAGTACTTCCCTTTCTCTTTCAAACAAGCTTTAGTTTACTAAAATCGGATAGGTCGGTTAGAAGTTACAGCAAATTAAATGATTACACTTTCAATAGTTCACTCTTTTCAAAGTTTAAAAAAAGTCTAATGATGATAATGTGGGAATTTCTGGAGAAATTTAGAATTCCAATATTTAATTTTCAATTGTGTCCTCTTGTGGTAAAATACGGAACTTAAAAATTATTTCCAGGATTTTCTCTTAGCCTTAGATTTTTTTTTTCGTTTCTATGCCTAGTAGTTTCCGAAATAGGGCCGATGGCCATCTATAATGGGACACCCGGTACAGCCTATTTAAAAGGCTAATGCGAATAATTTTGTTTGGTTGTAAAGGAAAAAACATTACTAGTGCCCCTTGTACTGTGGCAAGCCCATTTTCGGCCAAGTATAGACTGGATGTGCCTTATTATTTCCGTATATCTTTCAAGTATTAAGGCGTGCATATGGCCAATATTCGTGGTCATCCAGTATAAAAACTATATTTACTTTTTTTATATTTCTTGTTCACTTTAATTGAAGGATTATTTGAATAACCCTGAAAAGTTCATTCTTATGGTTTTCTCTTTTACCATACCAGTTTGACCAGAGTGGATAATATTTTTGCCAATAATTGAACATAAAAAGTAAAAATGGATATTTTATTAAACAACTTATTTGCAATATGTTTGATGTGGGTTCGATAAAAATTTGATGCAGGTCATGTTTGTTGTTTATTTTGAAATTCAAGTTATGTAAACGAGTTTGATGGGATTAGTGCAATTTTTTTTTATGTATCAATCAGATTTATATCTGTGAGGAGCCTTCCATACCAGCGTGAAACGCAGCATCTTTTCCTGGCTTGTCTAAGGGGTTCACAAGAACATTTAGTTTGCCGGATGATACCATATTTTTTTAAAATTAAAAATTTATTTTAAAGTTTCCATTATATTGGTTTAACTGATATCATTCGCCATGCAGAACATAAAACTTGAAATATTACAGTCTGTTTATTTTTGTTGCGACATGTTTTGCCTTAAACTGGCATCAATAGGCCTTATAAACAGTTAAAAATCTTAACAGCACAGCAACAAAACTATACTGTATAGTGTTTAGTGTCTTTTTTCTTACAAAATGTCAAATATCATAAAAAATTGACGAATTCCTCGAACTATTTTGAAGATTACAAACTATTATAATAATTTATATTACCAAAAATAATACCCGTCACTAAATGAAATATAATAATGTTATTGTAAATATTATTATATTTCTTATAGGTTGTATTATAAATTTCCCTCCGTGGGCCAATTAAAAATTTTAAACTGGCGAACTTGTCTTTTTTTTAGATACAAAAAAAATACCTATAAGAAAATATTTTTCTCGTCATTTTTTGAGAAATTAAAATATTTTTTTTAAATTTTTTATTTTAATTTTTTTCGAATTAATAAATAATTATTTAATATCAAATCTAGTAATGACTAGCAAATATTGTTTCACAGGCAAGTTTAAAAAATATTTTTCTTTTTAATAGATAATAGTTTTTATTTTAGTACATAGTTTTTCTTTTCGCCAAATAATAAAGCTTCAAAATTATACAAGATTATAAGGTATAATATTCAGAGGCCGTGAGTCATGTTGTGTGTAAGGGGGGGGGGGGGGGGTAATATAGGTGCCCACCCTAGTGTCCACCCAAAATTGAGGAATTCGGGTTTGTAATGGAATTTCTATGGGGGGAAGGGGGATTTGACTATGAAATTTTTAATGAGAAAGGAGGGGTATTATGGAAGGATGTAATAATGTAATAAGAGATAAAGGGGTCGATGATGACTTATTTTTAGACGTCAGTTTGGTCAAGAGGGGAGTTTTGTTTACCCTGCCCATGGCGTTATAGAGTGTGGGGGAGGCGACCCTTTTTTTTGGATTGAGTAGTGCCCATCCCAGAAATCCTAGCACCGCCATTGCCAAGATCAGATGGTTATTTTCAGTATGTATCCATGGTTACGACAAAAAAGGGCGTCACAGCCTCTAAATATCATACCTTTATAATGTAATTTAATTATAATTGTTTCTCTTAGCGTTCTCGAGATTTCTAGTACCTATGTCACTACTACATATGTTTTTTTTTTATTGAAAATTGTTAACAACCAGGTTATGATGACTTTACAATATTTATTATAGAATAATAATTTTGTCTATTAAGATTAAACAACTATTAAATTAAATCTTTATTTGACTCATTAGTGGTCATTATTCATTACTATGGTAAAAATTTATTAGCAAGTCACTGAAGGAATCTAAGCAAACACACATGGGCAAATAAAAAGCTATTAATAGGTTTTAGATTTTTGACAAAAAAATCAGTTATATTTTTATACGCAATCTTATTTTTGTTTTGTTTAATGATTAAACCTTGAAAATATTTAAGCCAGTAATTTCCATAATATAAAATGTTGCTGTAATTTTCATAATTAAGGCTCTACCACGCGCAAATTTAGAGGATGAAAAACACCGTTTCGCTACTGCAGGATTCTGGAAAGACTATTTGACATATTAGTCGGGACAATTTAAAATTTAATAAAGGAAAGTTTGTATTTTTAAGCTACAAAGCCCTTTTTTGAAAAAAATAGGAATATGTATAAAAAAATGCTAACTAAAGGTGCGTATTTTTAGGCACTTTTCCAAGGTTAATATCGTAGCTAAGAATTTTTTTTTCACTAAAATAGCCATGTAGCTTAGAACTTCTATGTCTAATCTTTAAGACTTCAAAAATTGTGTCCGTTATCTTGCAGCGCGCAAATCATGTTTTAGGTAAATTTTGTTGTCATTTGTCATGTTTTAGAAGTTGCCTATAAAAAACAGCTGAATTTATTCTCGGCTGACGTGAAACAATTTACATCTAGAGAGAATAATGATACAAAAAAATTATTGGTGGTAGAACAAGAAGTAATTTCGGGGGTAATTTTGGGCTAAATTTTATGTTTTTCTTTTTGGATTGTCAGTGCCAATAACAGAATATCTAAGCGTCAATTTTAAAAAGACGTAACTAGTAGTTGTGCTATTAACTGCGGGTTGCCATAAATGTTTCGGCTTAGAGCTTAGACCGGGATGGTTTATAATGCGCCGCAAGGCAAAACGTTCAAGGCGCATTCACCATCTTGTCAAAACTGGTGTTTGGGCTTTCAAAATTTCTTATTCATGTTAGGTAAGGATAAGAATTGAACGAAATGTAGTGGATTTGTTTGTGTATTGCAATAAAAAATGGGCTATATTAATTTTTTTTTTGTTTCGTTTTTTATCGAAATGGGCCATTCTCTTGATAGTGAACAAAATACACTAAGGTAAATAGCTTATTAGTATTAGAAGCCCAAACTGGGTCGCCGGGAACTTATGACAAATTCCGGGATGTATGGTAACCCTAGTATATTAGCTCTTAGATCTAAAATTAAAGTTTAATTTGTCTTGGTAAAGGGTGATAGGTGCAATAAAATAAAGCCATTTATGAAGGTTCTTAGTGAGTAAGGAAACCAACTGTTGCATAATGAATCTATTTCTATTCGATTGTTTTTATATTTTAAGCTTATTATACAGGCTCTATATATTGGTTATATAGTGAGCTTCTGTTTGAACCTGTTAAAATATGAATTCATCTTAAAGGTGAAATGTGTTTATTATTTTATCCATGGTTTAAAGATTTAAAAGTAGTGTTCAGGCGCGAATTTCGCGTCGGTCACATGACATTTCTAAGAAGCTAGGTACTAAATAAAAATAATTGGACAGTATGCCGCGCAGAGTAATAAAATACAATTTTTTGTTAGGCATGGGCGTCCATAGAGAGGTCAGTTGCCCCCGTCTCTTGACCAAGGGGGTAGATATACTTTTTTACTAACTTTTGTTAGGGGGAGTTTATGAAACGACTGCGACGTTTTTTTTTTGTAGGAATCACTTTTGGTAGAAGTTCTTGAAAACGCAACGTTTTGTTTTTTTTTGTAGCCACTTTTGAACGGTGGAGAAAGTGTAGAAAATTCTGCGAAGTATTTTATTTTATAGAAGTCACTTTTGAGAACTTACACGTTTTTTTGGCTACCCCCCTATCACTTTATGTGCGCCTTTGTTTTTATAATTATTTTTAGTTTAGCATTAAGAAAGGGTAAGTTTGTATATCCCAAAAATGTTTAGTTTTCGAAATATTGCTAATTTAATATTTTTATATGGCAATTTTGCTGCAGATTTTTAGTTTAGTGACTCTTAGTTGGCCATGACGGCGTTAAAAAACAATCAAATGCTAAAAAAATTTATGAAGCTGTCACTTATTTAAACATCGTTAATTATCATGTTTGTGCGCTTAAATTGTACAAACGAAGATTATTTAAACTTATTTATTATTTATGGAGAATATGTTAAAGTTATATCAAGATCATGTGACACATTTGCCATTCGATATCCGCAAAACGGAAGCCATCACAATGTGCTTATTAATAATGTTCAAATGGTAAAAGTGACAGCTTCATAAATTTTTTTAGCATTTGATTGTTTTTAACGCCGTCATGGCCAACTAAGAGTCACTGAACTAAAAATCTGCAGCAAAATTGCCATATTAAAATATTAAATTAGCAATATTTCGAAAACTAAACATTTTTGGGATATACAAACTTACCCTTTCTTAATGCTAAACTAAAAATAATTATAAAATTTGGGTGTTTCTCTTTGAAAATTTAGACTTTTTGCAGTTTTTTCAATCTTACTGTTTAAACACCCTGTATTAATAGTTATCAAAATATTTAAAATCTAATAAAGGTCCTTTATAACAAGGAATCCCGCTTTAATTAAATAAATAAGGCTTCTTTATAGAAAAAATTGGTAATTATTTTAAGGCTTGCAAACGTCATTCTTAACATAAAAATTAAAATATGTCAAAAACGCTTAGATATTTATAGGTATAGGACATGGTATACAGGGTGAGGACTTTAACTGGAATAAATTCGATATTATTAAACCAGATTTCTCAGCTTTGCGCTACACGTAGTAATTTTGTTATTTTAAATGGAATGCCCTATTTAATTATATTGCAGTGAATTGGTAGTGTCAAATTTAGTAAGATTTCAAATTTACAAAATTCTATCTTCACTAGTTTGTGAGCTATGGCAACACTGTAGTTCCATTAAAAAGTACAGGGACGCTGGTCTACCTTAAAGTAGCGTTATCTTGTTAACATCTCCATAGTTACTAAGTTATTGACAAGCTTCAAGAAAAGTTCTTGTCTTTTCAAAATGGCCTATTTAACTTAAACTTTAAAAATAGAAATTCTCAGCAATTATTAGAGAAGATAAAATTTTGTTAATTAGGCATCTTATTAAATTTGACAAGCCCAATGCACTGCAATAAAAATAAATTGGGCATTCCATTTATAATATTAAAATAACTACGTGTAGCGCAAAGCTGAGAAATTTGGCAACTGCGCCGACATCATAATTCATTTCCGCATCCTCCAAAACCCCCACATACTAAATTTTGTAGGCGTTACTTCAGCAGTTTTAATAATATCGAATTTATTCCAATTAAAGTCCCTACCCTGTACAAAATCTGCCTAGAATCTTACGTAGAATGTCTAAAAATGTAATAATATATAGAATGTTCTATTTAAAATAAACACGCTGACACTAGGGTTGCCAACCCTCCCGATTTAGGCGGAAGGTTCCCCCTTTTTTACTAAACCTCCCGCCTCCCGCGCACTTATACAAAACTCCCGCTTTTCCGATACAACGACGGACGCCTAATGTCTGTACAGCTGCCTTAGAGAGGAGCGACCTTTCTTTTTTTTAGAAATTATCAATATAATTATTTTAAGCACCTCAAAAAAAACTTATCCTCCAGGCACTATCCACCTTCAACTTTTCAATTTTTTGAAATTTGGCAACGCTAGTTGACACTAACTTCCGGTGTGACCGGAAGTGCCACCAATTTGAGACTCTCTTGCAAATAAATTGCTTGCTGCACAAAGTTTTGCCTTAAGGTACGTTACACCTAAGGAAATTTCGATAAACTGGCACTTGCTCCCTTTCTATTAGCCGCAGATGAAATCTAAAATATTATGCATTATTAGTTTTAAGGCATACGCTAACTTTTAACAACAATACAATTTTCTGAGAAATCAAGTGTTCCATATATTGCATACTTTTTCGGACATAACTGTATACCTAAATGAAACTTGTGATCAGTAACAACACCCACTATACATCTGATAAAATATATTTTTATATAATAAATTAAATCACTTTTTTGGAAATTCCATGTCAACCTTCTGTTTTAAGTATTATTGTTTAAGCATTGGTCAAAAGTTTTTTAAAATTCTAAATTATAGTCGCTATAATATTAATACCTATATCAATAACAAACTTTTGTATTGTTATTATGATGCATATTTTTAAAACAAATATTTAAATAAACAATGTTTATTTTTTAATTTATTTACATTTTACCATCATTATGTTTGGTACGTTTTATACCGGGCATATTTTTGGTTATAGAGGGCCCTCGGCCCGTTACGCAACCCAGGGCCCCTAATCATGGGTGCTCATAGAGCCAATTTCAGGCGGGAGGGTAACGAGCCAAGAAAAATTCCTTAAAAAGAAGCGCTTTTAAAAGTAACTTCTAATAAGAACTCTGACGCTTCGCAAGCCCTATAATTTTCAAGGTTCAAAGAAAAAAATCCCATTTTGTAAGGCTCAGGGGGGGAGGGGGAACTGATCCCCTTCTTTGTTTCTCTTTTCCCGTTGGAGACAGGTCCGACCTATCATTTATCTGTGCTTTGTTCTCACGAATCCGGAAGTTTCCCATTAGTTGACAACATTGTCATTTAAATTTAAATTTCTCTATGACGTTTTTATGAACTACTGACCACTCACAGTTTATTGTATTTACTGAGGCTCCGCCTATTTTTTTCAAGACACTAAATTACATGGTACAATATGTCATTAATTTGTTCAATATAACAAAATATATATACATCTATAATAGTTTTATCAATAATGCAACCTGCTGAATATGTATAGAGAATGAATTTCATGTAACATTATTAATGAGTTGGTTTTACCATAATTTCTAATATGATTCTGTGGCCGAGACGGTAAAACATCGAACTTTCAATGCAATGATCCAATGGTCCTGAGTTCAAACCCAGTAGCGTGCAAAATTTTTAAAACATTTTTCAGCATAAGGTTCGTAAGTTTGGTCGTAGAAAAAATATACTGTTCAACTCGAGTGAATTGTCAAATCGCACTCGAAAATTTCAGCACTCCGCCTACGGCGTCGTGCTTTATTGACTAGATACAGACATCATATCCACTCTTGTTGTATAAACTACTATTATTCTTGAATGAATTTAAATCGAAATAAAAATTCTCCCTAAACTCATTATTTTTGAAATTATAAATACATTTTCCCAGAAACTATGTATAAATTAGCCGCTACCGTCGCGCCGCGTCGTCTAGACGTGTGATTGAATGAATACCTGCAGGTATACGTCGGCGTAGGTGATGGCTTCTTTACATTTCTCACAAAAGAATAATAATAATATTTCCTAAACTATAATAACTTAACATAATTTTTATTTATATATCAGGCGACAATCGTGTGTCGCAACATGTCAGGATTTGTTTACGATTGTTTTTTTGTCTTGCATACCGTAATAAATTAATGTGTCGATCAGCTTAGATTTCATAAAATATTTTTTTACGATAAAAAAAAGTTTAGCAGCATCTTAGTTCAACAAGTAAAGTATCTTGTCTTTAAAACTATTTGAACAATAATTATAGTGTATCACTCAGACCGAGCATGGGGCATCTCTGGAAGTGGGGCTCTAATCCCGAGCCCTGGTTTCATATAACTTCCGTAATTATGTTTAGTTTGTACATTTTTGTCTTACTATTCTCTGGTAAAAATACAAAATTCTATGTAATTTTCGCATCATAAATTGTAATAGCAAATATTGCAATAAATATTACAAAATAAATTATAAAATATTATTATATTCTATCAACCACAACGGTTGCCTTTTAATTGAAGAAGTGATCGTTTTCATAGTTTTGTTGTCGATCAATCCACGACAAAAATATATTTTTAAAGTTTATGATTGTGCAAGTTTGTTACTCATTATTTCATGGCCCAAAAACTAATTTAGAATTCATATTATAATTAGGGCAAATTTATAATTTAGATGTAATTATAATATGGTGTTTTAAAAAATAGATCTAGATACCCGTGAAACAAAATCAACCTCTGTCAAAATTAAATCTGTTGGCAACTATTTCAATTTATTTATCTTCATGGAAACCTGCCAATATTGTTTTTATAGCTACTATCTAGATTAATATAAAACCATATTCGAATTATGTCTAAATTAAAAGTATTCGATGATTAAACGATTAATCTGTAGTTTTGGGCCATAGGAATAATGAATAACTTACATAATTATAAAAGTTAAAAATATTTTTTGTTGCTTGACAAAAAACTATGAAAAAAATCACATTTTTAATTAAAGTGTTAAAAATTGTTCTTTTGACAATAACTTTGAAACGAGAGAAGATATTGATTGAAATTTTTTCTTGCAAATTTAATCTACTTTCCGATTATGATGTCATAGTTATACCGTATGATTTGAGTTTTCGGAATAAAATTAAAAAAAACTCTTACTATCACAAATTACGCTTTCTAGCTATTTTATTAGGAACTATCGTGTACCAATGAATTCGACAAATAAAAGTACTTCCCTTTCTCTTCCAGACAAGCTTAGGTTTTTTAAAATAAGATAAGTCGTTTAGAAGTTACAGCACATTAAATGATTACACTTTCAATAGCTTCCCCCATTATAATCAATGTCGGTACGCCAATGAGCCTTATACCAAAATTATACAGAATTGTCTAAGTTTTCTAATGATGACAATGTAGGAGAATTCCAATATTTAATTTTCAATAATTGTGCCCTCTTGTGGTAAAATGCGGAACTTAAAAATTATTTCCAGGATTTTCTCTTAATCACTTTAATTACGATTTTTTTTCCTGAGTATATATGCCTAGTAGTTTCCGAAATAGGGCCGATGGCCACCCATAATGGGACACCCGGTACAGCCTATTTTAAAGGCTAATGCGAATAATTTTGTTTGGTTGTAAAGGAAAATTCATTACTAGTGCCCCTTGTACTGTAAACAAGCCCATTTTTGGCCAAGGATGGACTGGATATGCCTTATTATTTCCGTATATCTTTAAAAGTATTAATGCGTGCATTTGGCCGATATTCGTGGTCATCCAGTATAAAAACTATATTTACTTTAACTAAAACTATATTTACTTTAACTAAAAAACTATTTTTTACTTTAACTAAAGGATTATTTGAATAACCCTGAAAAGTTCATTCTTATTCTTCACAACGGTTGCCTTAAATGTATGAAAACTATGTTTTTCAAGTGCGATATTTGTTAATTGACGTAGAGCAATCGCGTATTTCCACAGGACCGGCTTAAATATTTTAGTGAATTTCTCACAAAATAAAAAATACGTAATTATAAAAGCCTGCAATTAAATATAGTGGCAAATAAACGCCATAAGGTTTATAAATTTATTTGCTAAGATTTACGTATACAATATATTTAGGCAAACATTACCTCATACGCCACTTCCTCCAAAACCGGTTGTAACAAGATTAGTAACTGGGTCAAACTCTACAGCCTTCAATAATAGTTATTTTACTATATAAAGTTACTTATTCGTAGAGCTGGGCACAGCTTTATGCACCAAGCATTTTAGAAATGTGCTTGCAACCACTTCAAAAGTGCTTGTGGCTTGGTAATTCTTAAAATGTTTTACGATTTCAGGTGACTTTTTTTTTGAAAAATAAAATACCCAATGTTCTATACATAAGCCTATGCCCATTTTTTTCCCGTCTATAGTTTGGTATTACAAGATATTTTAATATGAACAATATCTATCCGTTTGTTTTCAAAATTCAAACATTGGGTCAGTGGCGGCTCGCGGTCTTAAAAAATTATGAAGAGCTAGGTATAGTGCGGGTACTTAAACAAACATTGACTAAAACCCGTGTAACAAAACGTCTCTCTTATCCTCATCTGTCCAATGCGAATGGAGTTTCCAACAAATTACAAATACAAATATTATTATTGGGTTCATTTTTAAAACACACAACTAAAATAAAAATAAAACTTTTTAATCATTCAAAATAAATACCTTAAGGTTAGGCAAACCAATGCTAAAACATTGGCGCATACGACTGATCTATTTTTAAATTGCCCTTCATCATAATGCAAATTGTTACATGCTGTTTGCCTGACTGACGTCACGTAACCATAGCAACGGTGAATATCAAAGCAATGTTGGGCGTTGGGTCTTCACTTGCTTTGAGCTAACGGACACGGTCGACGGGGCGCGCCAAAATGCACGAGTGCTTATAATTATTGTCCATCGGAGTTAACTGTGGCCCTAAGATGCCCTATTTGGATTAAATTAATATTATTAATTTGAACATAATTATTTTATAAGGGCCAATATATTAGCTGTATTGGTACATTAATATTTAATATTGGCAAACAACTTTTCTCCTGGTTTTATTTTTTTTGGTGAAGAGTCCCTTCGCCTACTTCACCTGACGAGCCGCCACTGAATTGGGTAAAATTTTTTTTTGGATTTTCATAGTTTTTAAATACTCATTATTAATTATTTAATCCGCCTTCAACATCCTGTAGATATTTTATTTCTATATAAGTAAAGGAAAACTTAGGGTCTACTGTTCTACTAATAAAGAAAAATATTAAAGTTAATAGTTTTTAAGCAACAAGTGAAAACTACAAAACACTAAAAATTCAAAAAAATCAACCGAAAGCCATTTCTCATAAGCTTTGTAAAAAGTCCTATTGAATTAACTGTTTTAAGAAAAAAATACTAATAATACCACAAATCTCTTTCATCGCTTTAAGTGTGCCATTAACACTGTTGCATTCAGTCAAATGATGCAAACACACCTTTTATACATAGCAGGTACCCACCATCCGCTTCGCTGCTAATAATACCATGGTGTGCCAGCAATACCACAGTATACCAACAACGTTATCTTTTATAGTAAGAGTGAATTACAACCGTAACTCTTTTGTTGAATGGTGCCAATACGCAACAGCGTGGTGTGTAAGCATAAAAGGTGTTTCACTTTTCATTCTATCAATTATTATTTATCTGATACAACAATTTTTTTTTAATCTTAAAAGATGTTTAAAATATTTTTTTTACAAACGTGCTAAAAATGTTACTTTAAAAGTAAGGTCTAGTGACACCAGTATGCCATTTCGTTTTTTGATCAATATTTTCTTATTTTTTCTTTTATCCAAAAATTGGCCAAATACCCATACTTACTTGAAGCATAATTATCTAGAATTTAAAGTTAAACAAGTTTGAATTTATAAAATATTGAAGGCAGAAAAAGAAAATGGACAAATTTCACACGTTTTCGTTTTTTACTTTTACTAACTCATTAATCAAAACTTTTTTACTTAAAGAAATAGTCCATACTTAAAGTGGAGTGGGAATTTAGAAGGTAAAAAATAAGAACACAAAGTCTTCCTTCACTGTTATATTATAGAAATATTTTAAGCTACTTCTCTACATGTTTCGAATGCAGAAGCATTAATCTTCAGGAGAAAAATTAAAAGAAGAAAAGACCAGTAGATATCACCCTAACTGAGCAACATAATTGTAGGTTCGGTGTAAAAATGAGTGGAACGGTATGGAAACAGATACACAAACCACATACTTTTCTTGCTCACAATGCAACGTGTAATAAAATGGATTGATTGAATTTTGATGAAAATATGGGTTTTTGAAATTCAAATATATTTTTTAACTATTCCAATTATTGGACGCAGTGTATCTAATTAAGGTGTAAGCCACAATAGATCAATCGATCGCAGTGAAGGGTGAACTCACTTGAACCTATACTTATATCATAAATAATTATTAATTATGTTGATATCTTTAACTTTTAATTATTCTTGTTTGTTAGGTTTTGTTATGTAACTGATAAAAAATTACCAATGGTTGTACACTTAATCGACCACACTGTATAATATGCAATTTTTGCGAATTATTATCTCCCAGCAAAAGTCTTAAATTAAAAATGTATTACATGACCAATAATATTGGAATCTTTCGCTAAGCATTGAGACCAACTTTTTACTTAAATACGGTATTCATCTAAAGAAGATTCTCTTTGGGAAAGTCTCCCACAATATTCCAAGCAGAAATCTACGCCATATTGCAGCGAACAAAAACAATATGAGGCCTTACCTCGCTAAGCGGATCCATATATATTCTGATAGTCAGGCAGCCCTTAGATCATTAATATGCAACAAGGTAACCTCGAGACTGGTAGGGGAACGTCAGGAGGAACTGGATGCCCTAGGAAAAGTAAACAAAGTAATACTATAGTGAATACCGGGCCACAAAGGTATTACAGGAAAATAAAAAGCCGACAAACTTGCGAGAAAAGGCTTCGAAAACACAATCATTGGTCCAGAACCGGCACTCGGAGTACAAAGATGCACGGCACGAGATGCTATAAAGCGATGGATCAGGAATTAACACAAAATTCACTGGAGTTACAGACAGGGATTAGCCCATAGCAAAAGCTTCATTGAGGACCCAGGCCCAAGACTTATGAAACAGCTGCTTCAAATGAATAGGAACTAGTTGAGAACTATTACAGGAATTTTGACAGGACACATGGCTGTCAAGAACTATCTGCATAGAATGCAACTGTACGATGGAGACCTTGACTGAAGATTATGCAGACAAGACGGAGAAACTGTACAGCACATAGTTTGCCATTGCGAGCCACTGGATCGGAAGAGGCAACAAATACTCGGGCAACCAAAACTGGAACCAGATTACATCGTTACCCTCTCCCCAGTTGACCTACACAATTTTAGTGCAAGGAACTGGGATCATGGAGCGGGTGTAACAAATAAAACAGGGTGAGGCACAATGGGCCAAACCTAGTCTAAGTGCATCCGGCGCACGAACGGCCCTCGGAAAAAAATCTAAAGACGACTGGAGATACTTACCAGGTGAAACTCTTCTATCATTCAAGAGAAATCATTGTCTCCAACCCTCAAACAATTACAGGTGATATTTTGGCAAATATATTTGAAGTATGAGATAATGGTCTCTTAATACATAGTTCTTTTTTACCAATTTTTAACATACACAACTTTAATTTAATAAAATGAGTGCCAGAAATAAAATGTTACACACTGTATATAATCTGTATATCAGTTTCGTTTAATAGCACTTTTACTTTTACTTCGAATCAAAAACGTACCATTACAGAAGAACTACTTGTAATGAGATAGGAATGTAGTTTTTTGTAGTACTGCCGTATTACTTTATCCTAAATTTTCGGTCAAAAATAATGCAAGCCTGCGAAAAATTTGTAATCGTACTAATTTGGTTTTATTCGCTTAGTTAGAACTTAGTATTAACTAAGCTAGCCAAATTTCATACTTTATCAGCGTTGTGTACGAACCCTAGGTTGTTTGTTTGATACTGACTTATAGAAACTTTGACCGCCTTAAATTACAAAAATATTTTTAATTCGAAACTTTATGGGTGCGTTTATCAAAAAATGTTTGTGTTCCTGCTCTTTAATCCCACAAAAACAATTACAAAAAATACATTTATTAAGAAAATATGTGGCCGAAGTTTCTTGATATTTTTTTATCGAATGTTTCAAGTGTGGCAATACATTTTTTGTTTTATTGATTGACGTATAACTACTGTGATGACTAGTTAATATCATTGCTATTAATTGTTAATGATTATTCAATTTTGCCTAGTATATCTATTATTAAATCCCAAGTTCAACGATCAACTTACATTAAGAATACATTGTCTAAACAATGTCCATCGTAGGGGAGGAGAGATATTGGTGAGACATGTTGGATTAAATCTCTTTCTTTTTATTTTCCGATATCTATCCAAGGGTGGACTAAAATTATTATTATTATTATTATTATTATTATTATTATTATTATTATTATTATTATAAAATTAATACTCCGAAGAGAAAACACTATCATTGAAGTAAATGGACACACATTATGTTTCAGTTGGGTAGCTTATACTGAATGCATGTGACTTTTAATCCTGGAACATTAAGTGGAGGAGAAAAGCCCTACAGGCGAAATAGTTTTGGTCAAATTTACAAAAACTAAGGAAACATAATAAAACTAGGTTAAATTAAACTGGCAGAACTTTTGAATCATTTAAACACTGTCACTCATGCGGTCTGTTACGATACCAAACGTGTTCCGCAGAATCTACCCTTATCAGATCTCTGATGATGAGATCCACGATGTTTTGTACGTTACTTGGCTATACGATCTATTTTCATCTTTCTCCTAGTGATCTATTTATAGTATTCTTTGCTAGATTTGCTGTTATGCTTGCGCCTTCCCTAACCCATGCCTCAGTAGTCTCGTTGCCAATAGAATGACCAGGAACCCAGGACAGAGTGACTCATGTTTAGCATTAAGTTTGGAGATAATTTGTTTAACGCTGCTGGAATGGATTGACTTGATCGCAGCTTGATTGTAAATCGTACTTAACATGTTTTCTCCAAGGCCGAGATGTTCTAACACAATAATAACTGCCGAAATTTCTGCAATAATTTGGACATCCATAATCATTAAGAGGTAATATACACCTCAGCTCCCACACTGATTTCCATATTTAAACCGTCTTTGAAGATCGACTGATCTCTCTTCATTATTAACTGGTTACATATACCCTACCCTATCCCCATTCGGAATAAGCATAGATAACCCCTTTCCGAAGTCTGGTATTAAGACAATATAATTAGTTGGTTTTCGTAAATTTTAATTTTTCTTTCCAGGATTTAAACTCTTTCAGTAGTAGAGCACTTTTTGCAGATATATATATATATTTCTAGGGCCCGCCCGTGCGCATAATCTGCAGTCAAGGTCTCCATTCTTCAGTTGCATTCTGTGCAGATAGTTCTTGACAGCCATGTGTCCTGTCAGAATTCCTGTAATGGTTCTCAGCTGGTTCCTGTTCATTTGAAGCAACTGTTTCGTAAGTCTTGGGTCTGGATCTCGAATGAAGCTTTTGCTGTGGTGTTATACCTGTCTGTTGCTTCAGTGGATTTTGAGTTCACTCCTGATCCATCGCCTTATGGCATCTCGTACTGTGCACCTTGGTACTCCGAGTGCCGGTTTTGCACCAATAAATGTATTTTCTGAGCCTTTTCTTGCAAGTTTATCGGCTTCTTCATTTCCTGTAATATCTTTGTGTCCTGGTACCCACTAAAGCATTACTTTGTTTACTCTTGCCAGGGCCTCCAGTTCCTCTTGACGTTCTCATACCAGTCTTGAGATCTAAGGGCTGCTTGACTGTCAGAATATATTATATGGATCCGCTTATTGAGGTAAGCCCTCCTATTGTTTTCATACGTACACTGTAATATGGCCTAGATTTCTGCTTGGAACACTGTGGGAGACTTTTCCAGAGAGAGAAACGCATTTTTCTCCGGTCTTACTCCGTGTATGCCTGCTCCAGATTTACTTTTTCCATAGATATTCAGGGGAGCAGATATAATAGTACTTCCAGTGCCTCCATCAATGTTAAGTGAAGGACACTCATTACCCCTCGACAAGATTTCTGCTTTAAATGTACTAGTTTTTGTCTCCATTAATTGAAAGACTTGTGGTTTTCCATACCTTAAAGACTATGAGGTTCACTTTACGATATTTTATACAAAATTTATTTATAATACTGTTACATTAAAAAGTGCAATAAAAAGGTGATAATTATTTTAATTAACAATTCAAAGTCATCTTCCTGGTTAAACTAAAAAGCCACAAACATTCTTTTCAACATTTGAGTTAATTGTTTTATATGCAAAAATTCAATAAGATAAGTTTACTGGTTTCCATCTTACTATACCACTTACAATCGGTACAATTATCTAAAACACCGCTCTTTCTATCCATTGTCGATCTCTAAATAAATAAACGTCCTATTTTTCATGTCTATTTTATCTCTCGTATCCCCTATCAAACATTCCTAAACAATTATTAATAAAATAGAAATTATTGCCTACTTCTTAGACAAGATAGTAAATCCATGCAAATAATTAATTGATGTCTATGAACCTAGCTCTCATTAAAAAACAATAAGCGATTTATACAGGTAGGGGAGATAGGGGTATAGCAGGACTAACAGTATAAAGAATGTATCCATTTATGTTTATACTTCAATATATTGCCAATACGGTATAGTTACATTAATCTTTAATTCAAATATCAAGTGCCGTAGTTGAACATTTTGGACAAAATGTAAAGTGTAAAGTAAATAAATGAAGTGTCATAACATTTTTTGTTGAACTAAATAACAAGTTTATAGAATAGTTTTACTTTGCATTAGGGTGTGTAATTCTCATTTCTTTATCATGCAACAATTAAAAAGCCTTTTGTATAATTTGTTTTTTACAAATAAATTATCGATAATACACACTGGCCTAGTCTGAAGACGACTGGAGATACTTACCAGTTAAAACATTGCGATTGAAAACAAATAAAGACAATGCAATTCCAAAAATATTCTATCATTCAAAGTGTATGTTTGGTACCAGTCAGTAGGTAAGCTAATGTGTTGATTGCAACATGCCGACTTGGTTATCAATACTATAATACAGTTAAGAATAATATTTAGTTTTCAAAACTAAAAAAAAGTTGTTTATACCAATGTAGTAATAGCTAAAATTTGTTTGGGAAATTAAAGATGTTTGTTAGATATATTAAAGTCTATCTAGCCCTGGAAAATTAGCTTGAGAGATTAACTAACATTTTAGAGTATAAAAAAACAAACAATATATGGAATGCATCAGTAGAGTAGCCAGAAAATATGCTCGGGGGAGGGGCTCAGTGGGCGTAAGTAGGACATTTTTTTTCTGGAGAAAGGGACAGTCAGGACTACATGTACTTGTATGTAGTTCATGATATTGTACCCAGTGAAGAAGGCGGACAAATTTTGGGGCCACGCCCAAAGTTCGTTTAAAATTCACCTAACTACGATCAAATTTTGAAAATTAAATTATTACCTCTCCCTCTCTGCATGGTTGGATTAAATTGGATTGTTTTTGTAAATGTTTTTTTTATATTCCTATTATGTTTTATATTTGTGAAAATACGAATATTGGTGTCAATCCAAAATTTTTACATATAAGTCGTATGTATGACTCTAACCAGCGTTTTTCGGGCTCGATTTTTCATGATTAAAAATAAAGTAAATATCGCCTACCACGCCAAAATTGATGATTTTTTCAGAAATCATTTCAGGAGCGTAGCTTAAAGAGCAGTTTTTGGTGCAAATGCTTAGGTTTTGAAATACTCCTTCTTAAGTGCCGTTTTGTTAAATTATAATAAGGCATCATCCTTGTTCCTTCTCGCACTATTTTTTTTATTATAAATTATCACACTTCTTCCATAAAAAATGATTCAATTAAAATGTGTACTTTAATTTTTCCTTTTAAAAATAAATACCTAATTGTTTTTTGTTTTTGTTGTAAACTTATTTTATTGCATTGGATTATATTTTTGTTGATTAAAATAGCTCTAAAAAAGGAAAAACGGAACAGACAAGTATATAATTGAAAAATACTATAAAATATTATTCTTTCTACTCGTTCTCCTAAAAAATTGCATCATAAATCAATAACTAAAACGATATGCGTCCGAAACCTTAATCTCTATTTAAAACAGGACTTTTGAAAGGAAAAGTTTAAAAACCAAACGTTTATTAGAAGACCTTTGTAGTCTAAGCCAAGAATACAGTATTTAACAATTCAAATTAAGAGTCCAAGCGTGAGACGAAAAATTAGGTTGCAATTATACTTTTAGACCCTAGTTCCTAGTCTCAGGGGGGCTGCCCCCCCCCCCCACTAAATATGTCACTGTATTGCATTTATTTGCTTATCGCCTTATTTCCTCCAATATAAGCTAAGAGTATACCAATATTGATACCTATCTCTTGTTACAGATTTATTATTTTGTAAAGAGTTGTTTGTATATCCAACTTTTTTTTACAAAAAGTTACACGTACCGCTGTATACGTTATTATCGATCTTATAAATTGAAGAAAAACTTACGAATTAAAACAGTAATGACGTGTCGCATAAAGATTTTAAACAATAATCATCAGAAAAATGGTAAAATTTCGTTATTTTGCGTTGGTCACAAATGGATCCCTGTAAAGTATGATAGAATGGCAAAAACATATTAATTTTTAAAAAAGTGTCTGTACGCCGGCAAAAACATTTTTCAGTTTAAAATCTTATTGTTATGCTGGCCTTATTTCCCCTACTCTAGTATTGTATCCGTTATAAAGATGCATGACAAGCAAGTAAAAACGATAAATTACTAAAGGTCAAGCTGAGACGAAATTGTATTTAAATGGTTTTAAAACTATTTGGCAATCATTATAATTTAATTATGCTTAGTAATTCTTTATAAATAAATTTTTGATACTTAAGTGGCCACCAGGTTAAAAAATAATCAATAAAATAGTCAACTAATATACCATGACAAAATTGCAGAACTTGTGATATTTCTGAGCAATTTTATGATCATCCTATTTTGTCCTCCACTGTCACTAAATTTCCCCAATTGCAAATTACTTTAAGTTTAAAGGTATTAAAAAAATAATTTATAAACTGTGTTTTTTTATTCCCACATGAAAATTTGCTGTGGAAAAGTGGGCAATTCCGATTAACTAAACTAGAGTTGCCAGATTTTAAATATCCAAAAGCGGGAGTCGTTGTCAATTTCGCCATATCATAAAATTGTTTGAAAAAATTGGTAATATTTTTGACCAAAAAAAGTCTTCCAAAAAAGTCCCTGTCGAGTTACAAACCTAGCGATAGGGCAGAATACCAACAACCAATAACTTGATGGCTCTTCACCAAAAAAAAATAAAACCAGGAGGACATTTTTTCGACAGTATTATATTAATGTACCAATACAGCTACCATTTTAGCCTTGAAAAAATATTTATGTTCGAATTAATAAGTAATCCAAATATAGCTATGCATAATAGCTAACTCCGATGGACAATAATTATAAACACTCGTACATTTTGACGCGCCCCAGCCGACCGTGTCCGTGCACTACCCTCGGTCCGTAAGCTCAGCAGCAAGTGAAGATAAAGACCCAACGTCCAAGTGGCTTTTCACCGTTGCTATGGTTACGTGACATCAGTCATGCGACATTTGTAACAATTTGCATATGGTGATGAAAGGCAATTTAAAAATAGATCAGTCGTATGCATCCAAAGTTCTTACTATCTAAGAACCTTTGTATGCACGCGAAACTTACGATTATAGATATCGTTTTTACGTGATTTACTATGTGATTAAAAAGTTTTGTTTTTATTTTTCAATTAATTCAGTAATGTACGTACCTACCTACTTAGTTTAATTTTTATTGTGTGTTTGTTAGGGTTGCCAGATCTGTTTTAGGTCAGTCTGCATTATGGTATTTGTTTTTGGGGGGTCTCCTCTGCGTCAAGAGATGTTTTCATAATACAGAAGAGGGTGTTGAGGTGCATTCTTGGCTTTCCAGCCGGTTCTACCTGTAGGTCACAATTTATGAGACTGGGAATCCTCACCCTTACAGGCGTTTTTATTTACTAACTAAGTAAATTTATTTTTTTGAATAAATTAAAATACTTACGAAATCGTGATATTCATCAATACCTTACCCGTGGTAGACATGATTTGCATACGACAGTAAGTAGACTAACTATTAGCAAAAATTCGCCTCATAACTTAGGGCCAGTTGTCTTCAACAAGCTTCCCCAGAACATTAAGAACGCAAAAAATCTAAAAACATTTCAAAATCTACTCAAAAGTTTCGAGAGTTTTATAATATGAATGAATATTGGGCACAAGCATGGTAAGGTATGAACCTATAAATCGGTGTTTTATATTTAATGTTTTTTTAAAAATTGTTGCTTGTTTGTGATTGCGTTATTTACACTTGATGTATGTATTTTATTGACGGGTTCCATACATATTGTTATGTCACTTTGGAAATAAAAATTATTATTATTATTATTATTATTATTATTAAAAGGGGACTGAAGCTAGAAAATAAGCAAAACTACGGGACAAGCAAAAATAAAACGGGACATGTTTGAAACATATATTTAAAACTTCTTTAAGGGATGTAAAAAGGAACCATAATTATTAATCCATTGACTGTTAAAACTTATAGAGGAGCAAAGATACCAATACGATACCAATACTATGCCTTTTTACGCAAACAAATGTTAAAATTATTTTTTTTGTACATTGGATTGTTGGAATAAAACAATTATTGTGAGATAAATTGGGAGTGGACATAAAGTTTAAAATTTTTGTGTCAAGTGAGAAAAACGGGACAAATGGCGTCCCGTTAAAAGCTTGCCCGGGACGCGGGACAAAACCTTGAAAAACTTGACAATCCCGGAAAATACGGGACGTCTGGTAACCCTAGTGTTTGTATGTAATTAATATATAAATTAGTCAATGTTTGTACCCACACTTTACCTACAGCTCTTCACCATTTTTTAAGACCGCGAGCCGTCACTGCTGCTTTGAGAAAGAAAACCTTTTTGGGGAAAAATATGTGTTTTTGTATTGTCATAGTTTATACCCAAGTTTATATTAATATCTCAAAACCCAGAAAAAAATAAAACTTTACCACCCTGTATATCGAAAACAAAGCATTTTAGGACATAATATGCGTATATGAACATTTCGACTTAAAATTCACTTCACTTAAAAATCACCCATCAAAAAAGTACATATTATTAAGTAATACCCTGTACAGATATGCCTATTTTCAATAAATTGTAATCAGTAGTTTTTGAAACACAATTTAACTTTTATTTCCGAAATATACAGTAATTTATGCTAGTACTAATAGACCATCTTTAGAAAAAAAAATTTTATGACGAAAGCACTAAACTAAAAAACCATTTTCATTACCAACAACGCATTATTAGAGATTTATTCCAAGAGAAAAAAAAAGATAATAAATTTGTACCTGTTAACTTAATATTATTGACGGTATTTTATGACAGCTAAACGTCTTCAACAAAACCATACCATAAAGGTGAAGGTTTCCAAAATCTCTGCAGCATTCTATTTTTTGAAAAGTGTTTCTTCTTTTAACGTAACACATTATATTTTTTAAAGTTTTAGGTTTATTGCCCGTAAAAAAATATATTTTTTATTTAAGTCATTAGTAAAATAAAATCATTGTTTCTTATTAAATACAGTGGAAGGTGTAATTCGATTAGTTGATGTTGATTAATATGGTTTAACATGTTAAACCAAAAAAATTGTTTTACGATTTGAAATTTTTCTGAATTTTTAGTAATATTTTCTAGATCTTCAGGTCCTGATTAAAAGTGGCCTCGGCCGTAATCCAATCCTATTACTAGTTTTTGAGTTATGGCCTCTTAAAGTTGGCAACTTCTTACTTTGAGATTTTATGCATTGTCTGGAGTTTTCACTTGTTTCTTAAAACCAATCAACTTTTTGATTTTTCTTTATCGGCGAAAAAGTAGGCCTTAAGTTTTCTTTCACTAATATAGTAATAAAATATGTACAGGATGTTGAATAATTTATAGGCGGAATAAATAAATAATAATTGTGAAAAATTATAAAAATCAAAAAAAAAATATTACGTACTTACTTAAAAACAACTTTTAATGAATTCATTTAATTATTACTCCAATCTGTAACAATTTTCTTTAACAATAATTATAAGATAATCTAAACGTATCATGTACAAGAGCCGAGGTATTTTACGAAAAAAATATTTTATAATTTAACAATAATATTTTGTCAGGTCATTGCCATACAAAAACATTTTTTAATTTTCCTATTTTTAAGAGTTTTCACTTGTAGAAATCATTGTAACTGGTTCACCCTGTATATCTAAAATAAGAATGTATTATAGAATCATTATTGTAAAAAAATCAATTTAAAGTCGTTTATTACGTTTTCAGGTGAATTTTCAATTTTTTTTTTGAAAAATAAAATACCCGGCAATATATTCTACGTCTACCTATATCCATTTTTTTTCATCCATAACTTGGTACTATATGAACAAAATCTAGTCGTTTGTTTTCAAAATTCCAAAAATGAGTAAATTTTTTTTTTTGGATTTTCATAATTTTTTATTATTATTAATTATTGAATCTGCCTATAAATTATTCAACAACCTGTACGTATTTTATTTGTATTTAAGTGAAAGAAAACTTAAGGTCTACTTTTCCACCAATAAAAAAAATAAAAAAGTTGATAGATTTTAAGAAACAAGTGAAAACTCCAGACAATGCATAAAATCTCAAAGAAGTTGCCAACTTTAAAAGGCCATAACTCACATACTAGTCATAGGATTGGATTATTGCCATGGATACTTTTAATCAGAACGTCAAGATCTACAATATACTAAAAATTCAGACAAATTAGCTGAAAGCCATTTGCCATAAGTTTTGTACTGGGTCGCTTTTACTAAATAAAAAAATCTTATATCAAATAATAAAATTTAAAAAATATATACAACAACTTAAGGTTCTTATTCATTAAAAGTCTATTTATGTACTGTATATTCAAAAGATGCCAAGATATTTCCGCCACGCGGCCGCCGGTAACCCTTGCCCTGAGCTCAGTATCCTTATCCCCAGTCCAGATCTTCCTCCAATTGCATATATTAGTCTAGAAAACTAAAGCAAGTTTCTTTAACCCAGTATATTCCTTGGTTGCATTTTTTTATCGACTAAAATTCCGAGGATCGAACTCAGACCGCCATAGTCGAACTCAACCACTGAACTACCAACCACGACAATGGTACCTACTATAATTTAAATATTAATAATATTTATAAGATAATTTATGTTTTTGTTAAACAATGTTTGACCACACTTAAAAAATATATTATTAACAAACAACGCAATAGTGGTCTAAGTAAATACAAACATCAATCACAAAATATCGTAAACAGCTGTAATTCAGCCAAGAAAGGAAAAATATGGTAAGACTTAAGAGTACCCTCGCTTGTTCTCCACTCGCACCTTTTACTCTTCTACTATTTATTCAAAAACGACTAAAGCAAAGAAGTTTACTTTAAGATATATTTTTTGGTTATTGAAGAATACTGAACTAATTTTTGTACATTTGATTCTTGCTCTATTATCGAATGCCAAGATAAATATTATAAAAATACACTGCTCTCATTAAGTATGGAATAGTTAAAAAACGTATTTGATTTTCAAAAGCCCATTTTTTAAATCAAAATTCAATCAATTCGTTTCATTTTCTTCTTTATTATATCTTTTTTTACAGGGTGATGGCTAAAATATCAAACTATAAAATCTGCTGATTTTAAAATTGGCGTTTCTAAAATATGAAGCATAAAAAGACAAACTTTATCATTATGTTAATTACAGCTTTATGTTAGACACTTACTGTACTTACTACAGAAAAGTGCTTTTCGTGTCAATTAATCAAAAATTAAATTCCACAAATCGGTAATTATTTAAACCCACTTTTCCCGTTTTCGAGGATGGAGAATACGAAAAAGTGTTGATTACAGCTTTATACAGGATGATTTCTAAGTTGATACTTCTTTTTTAGCGGTGTATAGAAGGCATTAAAATAAACAACATTTTCAAAAACCTTTTTCCAAAAAAATAAAAATTAAGGTACTTATATTCATTTATAACAGTATGGATCAAATACGGTCCTGCCTAACTTTCCCGTTGAATAACATTTAGAAAACTTCTGGGTGTAGTATGAGCCCGCAAAGGAAAGCGTTCTGCGTATAATCTCGAAGCAGCAGCCGCACTTTGACGACACTCACCGTAAATTAGCACAATATCTACTAGTTCATTGTTTTCAAATTTTACCATTTTCACGCGTCACCAATTTAAAATTAACTTACTTCGGAAAGACGCACCGCAGCGTATTGCCAAATAACTCACCAACGACCCGTAAATTGCATGACTAATAAGAGATAAGACAAACAACATAAAGTATAGCAAGTTACGTTTTGATGACCAGGCCCGCACTTAGATTTTTTACTTCTGTATCTCGCCTATTTTTAAGTTTTTTGAAAATGTTGTTTATTTTAATGTCTTCTATACACAGCTAAAAATAAGTATCAACTTAAGAATTACCCTGTATTAGAAACCTATTGTACCCATTATACCTCAGGGCCGTTCGTGTCAATAAAAATCCAAAAATCCGTTATATTACCAATTACCCTTCCTAACTAACAGTATAACGGGCAACATAAAAAAAAAATTGAAAATTAATTTTTTTTTAACTAACACAAACGCGACTGAGCTATAATGGGAACAGTAAGTACCTAACACAAAGCTATAATTTACACTTTATTTATATTCTCCATTCTCGAAAATGAGGGGAGAGTGGGTTTCATAGCGGCGTAATTGGTAATACCACAATTATTTTCGAATTTTTATTTTTTTTAATTGACA
The DNA here is from genome assembly GCA_935413205.1 of Polydrusus cervinus. NCBI lineage: Eukaryota > Metazoa > Arthropoda > Insecta > Coleoptera > Curculionidae > Polydrusus > Polydrusus cervinus. The sequence continues at coordinate 14,285,993 of OW284517.1, forward strand.
CGAATGACCCTGCCCTGTAAGGGGTATCTAACATAAAGCTGTAACCAACAGAAATAAAATTTAATTTTTATGGCTTCGTATTTTAGAAACATCCATTTTAAAATCGGTATATTTTACACTGCTTGACATTTTAGCCATCACCCTGTATAAAAAATACATAAAGTAAAGTCACACGCTATGTACTTAGCGGTCCAAGAGACAGCCTACCCAACAAACTGAAAATGGAACGGATTAAATTAAAAAAAAATATGGGCTTTTACAATTACAGTACTTTTTTAAACATTCCATAATTAATGGAAGCAGTGTAGTTGCAGGTGCTCGGCTGTTACAAAACAACACCACATTAGAATTGTATTAAACACAACAAATTTTATATTACTAGATAGCTAAACGCTAAAGATTCAAACGTTGTTTGTCTTGTAATAATTATTTAATTTACATGTTTCATTGAAAAAAAATCCTAAAAAATTGTCAGATGAATTAGCATAAATTAATATTATACCGGGTGTCCCATTATGAATGACCATTGGCCGTATCCCGGGAACTACTGAGCATAGAAATCATGGAAAGGAAATTTGTAATTAAAGTGGCTAAGAGAAAATCCTGGAAATAAGTTCCGCATTTTGCCGCAAGAGGGCACAATTGAAAATTAAATATTGAAATATTAAATTTCTCCGAAAATTCCTACATTGCTGATACTTCTTTTTTTGCCTGCGTATAGAAGGCATTAAAATAAACATTTTTTTCAAATACCTTTTTCAAAAAACTTAAAGATAGCCGAGTTACAGAAGTAAAAAATCTAAGTGCGGGCCTGGTAATTAAAACGTAGCCCTTTACTTTATATTGTTTTCTCCGTGTTTTTTATGTGAGTCATGCATTTTACGGATCGATCATCAGTTATTTATTTTGGCAATTCGAGGCGCCGCCGTGTGGTTTTCTGAAACAAATTAATTTTAATAAATTGGTGAAAATGGTAAAATTTTAAAACAATGAACTAATTATGGTGCTAATTTATTGTGAGTGTCGTAAAAGTGCGGATATTGCTTCTCTACACCCAAAAGTTTGTTGTTATCCAACGGGCAAGTTAGGCAGAACCGTATTTGATTTGTAGTGTAATAAATGAATGTAAGTACTTTATTTTTGTGTGTTGAAAAAAGGTATTTGAAAATGTTGTTTAATTTAATGCCTTCTATACGCAGCTAAAAAAGAAGTAACAACTTAGGAATCACCCTGTATACTTGTCTGTTCCGTTTTCCCTTTTTTAGAGCTATTTTAAATCAACAAAAATATAACCCAATGCAATAAAATATTTTTACACCAAAAACAAAAAACAATTAGGTATTTATTTTTAAAGAGAAAAATTAAAGTAAAAATTTTAATTGAAACATTTTTTATGCAAGAAGTGTGATAATTTATAATAAACAATAGTGCGGGAAAAAACGAGAATGCTTTATTATGAATATACAAAACGTCACTTAAGAAGGAGTATTTTAAAACCTAAATATTTGCACCAAAAACTGCTCTTAGATCTACGCTCCTAAAATACATAATTTCTGAATAATCATCAATTTTGGCGTGGTGAGCGACATTTACTTTATTTTTAATCATGAAAAAGCGAGCCCGAAAAGGGCTGGTTAGAGCCATACATACGTCTTATGTTAAAATTTTGGATTGACACCAATATTCATATTTTTCACAATTATAAATTTTTTTTTTTAATAAGAGATAGCTAGGAATATCAAAAGAAACATTTATAAAAACAAATTTATAACAACCATGCAGACGGGGAGCGGAAAATAATTTAATTTTCGAAATTTAATACTATCTAGTTAGGTGAATTTTAAACGAACTATCGGCGTGGCCAACGAACTATCGGCGTGGCCCCGAAGATTTTTTGCCTTTTTCACTAGGTACAATATCATCAAATATATGTAGTCCCGACTGTCCCTCTCTCCAGAAAAAAAATGTCCTACTTACGCCCAATGAGCCCCTCCCCCTCCGAACATATTTTCTGGCTACGCCACTGCAGCAGGTAAATAATTCCGTTTGATTCATTTAGACTAATGTATTAGCCTGTAAATTGCAGGTGTATTTTTCGATGTGAATTTTTTTCGACTACGACGAATTAATATATAATTTGACCACATTCGAAGATTGCAATCACAACAATAACAAATAACAATTATTAACTACGTCAATGTATAAGATTTTTTATATGATTTCAAGCAGGTAATATATATTAAATGAAATTTTCCAAAGTTGTTGACCACAACCTTTTTAACGTGTTTTCTAGTTTTTTTATTGTTGTTGCAGATATTAACCGTCCGTCATAAATATACCATAGCAGTAACCACCATGTTTTAATTTTTTTTTTAATTAAGAGGGCAATGCCTCTGCTAGTGGGTGTTAAATTCTTTTACCATCGTAGCTCTTGACGTCAAACTAGTTTAATTCACTTGTTTTTTCCCAAATGTTCCAAATGAATCAGATGAAGAATTTTGAGAGGAAAGGTTTACAACTAATAAAAAATATGTCTATCTAATATCAAGATTAGGAATGACTTGTTTTTTTTTTGTAATAAGTACATATATTATTATGATGCCAACAATTAATGGACGGGGAGTATTATTAGGTGGGATTATCAAAACTGGCCATTGACTTTAACGGAATTGTCAAATATTTATTTTAATGCCTGATGTGTTGTTATTAATATTATGAAAAGCTAGAGAAGTAATTATTTATTCACCAAATGGTTAAATAGCATAACTGTACTGGATGGTGCGTCCGAACAGGACACATGGGATCACCCATGTAAATTTCGAGGTTATTTATCTCGTATTAATTTTAAAGAAAAATGTTTGCTTGTTAAATAGATAAATATTATTATTTTAAGTGACAACTTGCAAAAATCGAAAGTAAAAAGTCATTGTTTTTTAAATGAAAACATGGTTGCTATGTAACACACAACACATTACGGTATATGTTATGTTTTCTTTACCGGCCACAAATGAGTACAGGATACGTAAATTTATTGGACAGGATGAAATAATCGTATATTAGGTACCTGTTAGGTGTGGTAAAAAGCATATTATTACGCTAGAATGGAAAAATTGCGAACGAGCCGCGTAACGGCGAGTGCGGTAATTATATGAGTGCGTAATTGCTTTACAACACACAATACTTACTATACTTTGTCTACAAATCTTACTAATACAGAATAAAATAATCGTATATTAGGTACCTATTAAGTGTGGTAAAAAGCATATTATTACGCTAGAATGGAAAAATTGCGAACGAGCCGCGTAACGGCGAGTGCGGTAATTATATGAGTGCGTAATTGCTTTACAACACACAATACTTACTATACTTTGTCTACAAATCTTACTAATACATTAAAGATCGGTTTATAATTTATAAAGTATCGATTTGAACTTGAAATGACAATGCCACTGTCAAATATTCAAAACGCAAGATAGATAATTGTCACGATTTAAGTGGTTCAAGGCTAATTTGATTGTTATACTAGGCATCATAACGCACAGTTGTGTGTTTTTATTCTTTTTCTACTCCCACATGGAAATTTGCTGTTTCCTTTACACTTAAGTGCCGAGTAAAGTATGCTATTCCAGTTAACTGTGCTGCAAAATTTTATAACAATCCTAGTTAGGTTATGAAACTGACCAATCACAGTCGTCAATTACAGCAGAGGAACCAAATTTACATGTTGTTCTTAAAAGTACTGACCAATCACAGTATATTATTTTTACTGAGACTCCGCCTTCTTTTTCAAAACACTAAATTATATAATTTAAATGTATATGTTATTAATTTGTTCAATATAACAAAATCTATACGCATTTATAATAGATTTATCAATAATGCAACCTGCTGAATGTGCATAGAAAATTAATTTCACGTAGCATCATTATTCAGTTGGTTTTACCATAATTAACTAAACGCTTCGATAGTCGAGACGGTAGAGCTACTATGGATCCAATGGTCGTGAGTTCGAGCCCGGCAACTTTCAAACTTATTTTTTACATTTTTTAGAAAAAATATACTGTTCAACTCGAGTGGATTGTCTATATCACACGAGAAAGTAAATTGAGCACGACGCCGTAGGCATCACACAAAAAAATCATGGGAAATCTAAAAAATGATAATGAAATTTAAAAAATGTGTTTTGATAAAAAAAATGTCATCTGCGGTGCTCTTTTTCACGTCTCGCCACCACAACAATATTTTTTTTTAATAATGAGTAGGACACCCTTCCCCTAAAACATTTTTTTCTGTAGAGTCATCCCCCCAGGTTTATTGAAGCAATTACTTGTTTTTTACCTTATTAACAATGCAGGTTTAATAAATAATTATTCAATAATTAGTGTTATTAAATATATTTTTTTAAATCATCAACATTGACCTTAATACACTTTCCGAAACCTTTGTTTAAAATGTCGTCTTGTATTTTTTCTTGGTCATTTTCTATAACATTGACCGTTTCCTAAATTATATAGAACGTTTGGTCAACAAAAGAATGTGACTGTCCGAATAACATTGATTTTGGTTGTCGGTGACTTTGATGATGAAAATTGAGTTAAATATATCATTGTCCGAGTATTAGTCAAGAAGCTTGAAATCAAACAATGTGTATTTCATTTAAATTATATATTAAAAAATTTTCCACTGTACAACTTGCTTTATATTCAGTAATAAAGTAACTCTTATATGGTATCAACTGTCAGAACTTTGAAAAAATCTGTTTTTATTGTTTTTTATGAATAAAAACGCCACTACATTACTAATCAGTAAAAAAACAACTAAACGCAGACCCTACAGGATCATTTGTACTAACAGTCCTGTCAAATCATCGTCATCTCATGAGAGTTTATATCAGTTCTCCATAATTAGAAGCCTAGAACAACGATAGACCAGAAATATGGTATTCAGCTCGAGAGACACCTTAAAAAGCCATCTGACGTAGACGAAACCAACAAATCAAAAAAATAGACAAAACTGTGTCTACCGAATCTCCTGCGAATGTGACTGATCTTATATTGGTGAGAAACTAACAGCACTTAAAACAAGGATCAAGATAAGTATACAGAAAAATTACGCTAAAAGGAGAGAGCCGAAAAATCAGGTGCATCAGCTGCACCTGATTTTGCTGCTAAACGGCCATCGTATCATGAGGAAAGAAGATGCATAAAAAACCACACTGGAGAAAGTGGAAGGAAGCTGCTACCATACACAAGAACCTAGGGTACTTCACTAGCCCTTATTGGATATAAGAAATATTTGGAAACCTTTATTAAGTATATGTAAAATACTGGGCACAAACTGAAGGCATAACGCCATCCATTTGAGTTATGCTTCATAGATAGAGCTGCAGTTACGTTATTTATTTAGTATTTACCTGAAGATGACTAGAGATACTTACCAGTTAAAACGTTGTGATTCAAAACAGGAAGAAAGGTGCCGCGAAAGTTGAAACGATCTAAGAAAGGTTAATAAAGCAGATGGACAAGTAAATTTCCAAAAAGTCAAGTTGTGTAATAAACTAAAATTGTAGTTATTTATTGTTACAATACTTTCAATTTCTTTTCGCACTTTTTTTAAAGTACCGTACACGACATTTAATATTACTTTTTAAAATCAACATAATGTCAATAATTACCACATATAAGATATAAAGTAAATATTGGTAACCTACTTGAATGTACAATAATAATTGTAAAAACAAATTCAAGGATATCTTCCTTAAGTTTTCGGTAAATGATATTTGGAAATGTGGGTATAACCAAAAATAAAGCACTTTCAATTTTCATCAAGGCGAGTTTCAGTATAAAATAACAATTATTGATTTATAAAGAAAGAAGTAACAGTAGGGATCAAAAAAGGAATTCAGATAGTCTTCACTAGTCTCAAAATGAAAACATTCTAATGAGTAAAATTTAGTAGCCTGTATCACGTAAGAGGCCAGCAGGACGAACTGCAAAAAACACATCAAATATTGAGCAATATTTTTGAAGTCAATTTATGCCTTTTGCGAACAAACAAGAAACAATTTAACTAACAGACAACTCGACTGTAGTAGATGCAAATACTGGAAAGATTGACTATAATCGTATTTTTAGCAAAACAATATTGTGGAAAGACAAGTTTTTTACAACATCATTGACGTTGTTGAATGTATACAGAGTTTATTCCGATTTACTTTACCAGCAAGGCAATTTTCAAAGAAATCATTGTTGATAGAATTGGCTCTTTCACTATTTTCATATAAATGCTTAGGATATGACACTGCGTATCTATAAAAACGTGTTTTTCCAGAAAATGTAAAATACGTTCTGCTAATAGCAATATTTTTGCAGGCAATTTATGCGTTTTGCGAACAAACAAGAAACAATTTAACAGACAACTCGATTGTAGTAAGTGCGAAGACTGGAAGGATTGGGTTTTTGGCATTTCTTCTATTTTCTTTTCTTCTCTTATTATCTAATTCTTTTGCTCATACCATGATTTGTAATAGATTTCACACAGTTAAATACAAAGTGCTCGTTGAGGCCAAACGTAGATAAAAATAACTTTTTGCAAACAACTAGTTTCTTCCCCTCTGATGTTTTAAGAAAATAGAGTAATATATTTTGTCTTCTGGATTCTTTAGTGTCTTTCTATGAACGTCTTTTCTTCTTTTTTTTACAAACCAGACAGGCTATAAAGATTTTTTTTGGTCCCAATTTAAATTATTTAAAAGATATTTAAAAAGTGATTTTCTGTTTTCTTCGTTTATCTCTTGATTATCTCTTGGATTTCATTCAAAGGAGAGCCGTTCGTCTGATCGGCGACCCCGAGCTGACCAAGACCCTCGATAGCCTGGAGCATCGAAGACAGGTTGGTGATTTGGCTCTTTTTTACAGATATTTTCATGGCAGGTGTTCGACTGACATTGCCCACTTGATTCCACCTAGAGCAATGCAAAACAGAAATACACGGCGAACCGCTCATCCATATGTTGTTCAGCTTAGTACTCCTCGAACTTCATTGTTCAAGAATTCTTTCATCTGGAGAACGTCATCTTTGTGGAATGATCTTCCTGAGGTCGTGTTTCCCAATGAATACAATCTTCAACGTTTCAAGACCAACGTTAATTGCTTTTTTGGCCTCGCACCGCTCCCAGAGCGCCTTAAAGGATTTTTCCTACAGTGCAGGTGTTTTATAAAAAAAAAACACTGTCTTTCCTTTGATTTCTTGCATACATCAGATGAGCAAGGTACTTCTATTTTATTTTCATTTCTTGGTGTTCCCCTATCCGCTGTCTTTTCGTTTCTCTTGCATCCATTGTATTTTTCCCTTGCTCTCTTAATTTCTTATTTTTCATATCGTGCCATTTCTTAATTTTGTTATTCGCTTGCGAGGTTTTTTATTTGTGTGTGTTATTAGAGTTTTCAAAGGTCAAAATTCCATCTTCTTGTTCGCTATCTACCTTGCCTTCTACTGAACTACTTCAGTCACCGTGATCCTCTTCATTTTCTAGATACCAAGTTTCATCGTTTTGATTAAGAAAAAATAATGGAACCTTCTATATTATGTTCTTGGTTAAATTTTACGATGTTGTTTAATTTTTCCATTCCTATATTATTCTCTAATGTAATGATGTTTGTGAAGTTGGCTGAAACCGCCTCTAAAATATTTGCTTTGTGAGAATCGTCCAGTAAAATCTGCTGCGCTGCTACAACTTCTTGCCTTAAACTTATTCTTGCCAACTCATCCGCATCAGCATCGTCCAAAATATAATTTCTTGATTTTGCGACGTTGGTGTCATTGTTGGTATTTTTTATGACATGGTGAACTCTGGCGTTCATGTTATTATTTAAAACATGGACTATTTAGATTTCTTTTGCATGCCGTACCATTTGATGGCATCTAATGTCTATTTTAGAAAGGTGTAAAGTAATAAAGGAAATTCCTTCTAGTTTAGCTCAATTTCGGTGTCGGTCATTTTTTTTCCGAGGGCCCGTCCATACGCCGGATGTACTTAGGCCAGGTTTGGCCCATTGTGCTTACCCTGTTTGATTCTTTACACCCACTCGGTGATCCCTTGCGCAAGTTACAGATCAACTGGGAGAGGGTCAGGATGACCTCTGGTTCCACTTTTGGTTGCCCGAGTATTCGTTGCCTCTTCCGATTTAGTTACTCGCAATGGCAAACTATGTGCTGTACAGTTTCCCAGAGTTTCCCTGTCTTGTCCGCACAATCTTCAGTTAAGGTTTCCGTTATACAGTTGCGTTCTGTGCAGATGATTCTTAAAAGCCATATTTCTGTTCAAAATTATTGTAATAGTTCTCAGCTGATTCCTGTTAATTTGAAGCAGATGTTTTATTAGTCTCAAGTCTGGATTCCCAATGAAGCATGTATTATGATGTAATCCCTGTCTGTAGTTCCAGTGGATTTTGTGTTCACCCCTGATCCATCGCTTTATGGCATCTCGTACCGTGCACCTTGGTACCCCGAGTTCCGATTCTTATACCAATGAATGTATTGTCTAAGCCTCTTTTCGCAAGTTCGTCGATTTTTTAATTCCCTGTAATACCTTCGTGTCCTGGTACCCACTGCAGTATTACTTTGTTTGATTTTGCCAGGGCCTCGAATTCTCCTTGACATTTCAATACCAGTCTGGAGGTTACCTTGTTGCATATTAATGATCTAAGGGCTGCTTGACTGTCAGAGTATATAGTCAGATCTGGTCTTAACGTGCAGGTCCAAAGGTCACTGATCATATGCGTCAAATCAGACAACACAGAGGCTATCAAAATGTTGTAAGATTATTTACAAATATACCGAAGGAAGGAAAATAGTTTCATTATTTTAGCTATCGCGAAGATAGCCACATATACCTAATATTATTAGTTTTGTAAAAATTATGTACAAGGGAGTTGAAAAAGTTACAAAAAAATTATACAATCGTTAATTATATACCTACTGTACCCTTTAATTAAAAACGACAGTGCAATTTATTTTAACAATTTTACTACTAAAACCTAAAAATACAATGGCATTTAGTCTGATAAACTATTTCGATAATGAAAGAAAAAGTGGAAATTCGCAAACCAATATGCAGGAAACCGCAATGAAAACACTGGGAATTAATTTAAGGACTATGCAGAATAATGTGCATGAAAAAAAAGCATAATATAATACCCCAGAATACTAAAAAATGTAAACGAAAAACACCGTTTATAATTATAGCCTAAAAACTCTCATCGTCACTTAAAAAATCTGAAAAGTCCTCGTCGTCTGAGTCGTCTTCGAATGGAGCAATTATCATTGGCGCTACTTCGACATCTAGTACTTGTTCTCGATCCCACCAATCCCTTATTAATATTTCTGTATGTTCCACCGATTTCTTCCAGTACTCTTGTGTAATATGATCTAACGAATCTTGCCAAACTATTTGTACTTGGTCGGATTTAAGACCACCACCTACATGTTTTTCATAATAAGACTTTGCACCAGCCCATATTAATTCTATTGCGTTAAACTGGCAATGATATGGTGGCAGTCGTAGAACCTCATGACCATATTCACGCAGTATTTCATCTATCGCGTATATTTTGGGTTTTTTAAGAGACTTTGCTATTGATAGGAGTTCCAATTTAAGCATATTTGGTAAAGGATTTTGGTTGTATTTTTCCAGCCACTCATAAATATTACTTTTCCTCCAAGATTAAGTAGGCTGTTTATTTAAAATTCTTGAATGATATGATGCATTATCTAATACAATTGAAAGATTGTTCGACTTACCTGTAAGGAAGATCAATCTCAATTATTCGAACATCGGAGCTCTTCTCTGATAGTTATGGTAGGTTTCATATTCTAGTGATTCACGCACTGTGTTAAAAGTAAACAATTTTTTGTCGTATCGGCTGATCCCATGACTATCGAACAGTTCATTTGTGACTGAACTAATCGCACTAAAGGGTAGATTGTGGGGGGGGGGAGGGCTCTATCAGAGAAGAGCTCCGATGTTCGAATAATTGAGATTGATCTTCCTTACAGGTAAGTCGAACAATCTTTCAATTATTCTTCACATCGTAGCTCTTCTCTGATAGTTATGGTAGATGTTTAAAGATACAACTAGGGCGATTAAATGCAGTGTATAATACCAATCAGGAACTAAACTATTTAGTAGAATATAAATAATATAATAAAATAAGCAAAAAATAATATTACAAGAAACACCTCTTTTTTATATGTATATATTAAGAAAATAATTATGTAGAATTTTCTGAGTTTACTCTAATAAGAAAATTTGCAAATTCATGTTTACTGGTAATTAAAGGTCGATTATAGAAAATTGCAAATACTGATGCATTTTTCGTCCCTCCAGCGGTATTTTAGAACAATGTATATTCAATCCTGCTGTATAGGCAGCAGCAGTACTAGCATGTCTAACACTATGACTAGTAAAAATACTGTGTCAATTCTACTTTTCTGAAGAACTTCCTTTATCCACATACTTATACTTTGGGTAGACGCAGGATGGTATGGCATTTTTTGTGTTAATATTAGGTAAAGGTTAAGCTTTTTTGAGCCCGATGTTTTAATTTGTTCTGATATTTTTATCTCAATTTTTGTCCCTTTTCAACATTGTATGTTGTAAAGATATTTTTGAATTTGTTTGCACCCTACACTAGTAGACGTTAAGTTAAGGCTAATAAGGTGACAAGTTTTAAGGTTATATCTTTTATAGTAAAAATATGCAATGGATAGATTTTTTACAATTAGAGTAATACCGTGTTAGGATCCCAAGTTGCTGAGTATTTTGGGATTAAGGGGCTTTTGTTATAAACACCTTTTAAAAGTGGTTTTATGGTATTGGATGTGGAAGTCCTTCATTAAAGCAACTTAATAATAATTCTAATACTACATTTATATCATAAGTATGTGGACTAATTTTAATTTGTGAACGGTAATCCCACCACTTCGTCGTAATTTTAGAAATAACTGTTTCGGTTGTGCCTCGTTTGGTAAACGAATCCCGGATAATTTTCCCGCCACCAGGGACCATGACTGAGAAGGCCAATTGGGATAACCAAGATACCTGTAGCTTTATTCGTTCTAATTTTCTCCAGGACCTTGTAGATTAAGGAAAAGGTTGGGAATTCATAAAATTTTAGGTTTTTCCAATTGGTCGTGCACGCATCAACTAATAAGGAGTCGGGATCTGGGCCCAAGAAATGTATTTATTACATTTTTTATTTAGTTTGGACGCAAAAAATAAGTTGATTTGTGGTTTTACAAAGTGATTAGTAAGTAAATATATATTGATTCAGCTCATACTCGGTTTTTATAGAGATAACTCTTAATAAGGAGACCGCTTCTACATTCATTTGTGTATAATAAATACTATGACAATAGATGAAAATATTTTTAAAGCTCACAGTAATTCCATAATATCCTAGCAATATTATTTAGTTGTTTATATCGCATACTACATATATATTTTATTAAAAGTTGCAATTGCTGTTACATTATTCATTCTTAGTAAACTATTGCAGTTAGAGGCGGTTTTCGAAAAGGATTTTACACTGTAGTAAGCCGCTTTTAATTCTAAATAATTAAGGTGTTTTTTACGATCATCTTTGTTCCAAAACTTTTCGCATGTTCACCATTGCAATAATAGGCACCCCAACCCGTCATGGATGCTTCTGAAAATATTTTCAAAGAGAATTGCTTAATAAGATAACACTAGTGATATTTTTAATCATCAGTAAAAATCTTGTTTTATTTCCCGTCGAATAAGCATTTTTTTGTTAGAGATCATATTATTACTCTGTAAATGTTGTATTTTAACGATTTCAAAAGGTTTTGTGTGAAACCAGCTTAACCAGCCATACTTTATGGTATCGGGAGTGGCTTTTCTCAGGCATCCTCTTCTTCTGGTCTTTGCTGTTTTCCTGGACTACGTGACGTTCCCGGGGTCGATTGACTGTAAGTAATTTTGAAAGGCTTGTTATTAATATTTCTGTTTTTCATTGCTTGTCATGTATTAACCTTTTCTACAAACACTCAGCCGAAAAGAGAGGCGGCAACTCTGCTGTCCTAGTTTTTCGAGCGATTTATCCCCTATTTCCGTTTTACTGATACAGCACGGTGAACGCTGGCAAATAGAAGAGAGGCATCTGAGAATTTTTGCACCAATTCGTCTTCAGTATTGCCCGTGCTATTAGATAATTTTTCAGTCAAAATTGAGCCAATAATTGTCAAGCCGGCTCCGAGTTGTGCTTGTAGATTAGAGAAAAAATATAATTTTTTATGGATTGGATTCTTAAAATGAATTTTATTTCCTCGTTAATTTTTGGAGCTTTGAGGGAGGTACAATTCTTTGGTATAGCCAATTTTTTATTCTGACTACTTTGGGGTTTTCATCAAAAAGCTCAACAATCTTTTGCTATTAACCATTAACCTCTACTTGTTGAGGTATCGCTGATATGCTAGATAGAGCAGTAGGTTCAAAAAGTGTATTATATTGGCTCATTTTCTCTATACTGAGAGTCTGTACTCGAGTTATGGAAATACTGTGAAAATAATTATATTTGAATAATATATTGAACAAAACAAAAAAGGGGGTTCCCAGCAGGGCCGAATTAAGGTCGTTTGACGCCTTAGGCCATTGCGCCAAAATTTGTCTTTTTTGACAAATTTTGGCGCCTAATATTTTCAATTCCGAAATGGATTTTAAAAAATTGAGCGAGTAATCTCGTAAATATATGTTTTGGGAAATTTTCACGTTTTGTTGAAAAAATAACTCTTAGATTAATTTAATTAAAATAAACGTATAATACATGTATGTACTCAGGGCAACGCGGCGCCTATTTCGTTCGTGGCGCCTTAGGCTATGGCAGTAGTGTAGAAATGGGAAATGACCTTCTCCCCCCACTCCTTCCATTGACCTTGACCGCGAAGGTGGGCAGGTGTTTATTTGACCTTGACCTTGAATGGGTGCAGGTGTTTTTTTTGTGTGATGTCATATGACCTTGACCATGTACGTTTGCAGGTGTTTATTTATGACCTTGACCATATTCGAGGTCACTGGTTATATTGATGACCTTGAGGTGTGGTCTAACCTTCGTCGTGTGTGCTCTATAAATAGGTGGGGGGAGCAAAATTTATCAGTGTACATTTTTTCTTCAACAGTGCAAGTTCATTCTCTCTCTTGATTATAATATATTTAGTAAAATGTCTTATGTGTGTGAAAAATGTGGTGCTGCGTTTACTCGCACATATAATTTATCACGTCATCAAAAGGAGTCATGTGTGGCAAGATTTAATGATTGTGTGGGTGCGGAAAAGCGGAGAAAAGTTGATGGTGCCGCATCAACATCTGCTATGCAAACGTGTGAGCTATGCAATATTAGCATACCAAAGAATTGTGTTGCAGCTCATCAAAGAACAATACAACATAAAAGTAAGGCCAGTGTAGCAGTGTGTCCGGGTGTTCAGTTGGTGCAAAGCAGTTTTAAAAACAGAATAGCATCTTATCACATCAGCAGTGATAATGAGCATGTGGACTATTCCGTCTTTTTTGAAGAACTTAAACCAAAAGTAATGCAATTAATCAGTAAGATTTTGCATGTTCACCGGTCTCTTAAAATAAATATGGTTGTCGTCGGACGATATTTTCTACCATCACAGGACGTTTTCAGTGAGAAATCCTTCAATACGTGTAATGAAATTGTAAATGAAGGAAGCGACTTGGATGATGTTTACCAATCTTTTGTGGAGGCAATGAAAGTTCAGTCTACGGAATTTCAGGAGAAAGATTCAGGTATGTTAAAAGAATAAAAAACATTTTAAACCAAAATTAAATAAAACGTAGCAATCCATTAGAAAATTTACTTATATTTTTTTTTGTTTGGATTTCAGGATGGGCATTGGAAAAAATTTTATATCTTGAGGTAAACATTAACAAGTTCTCACCGTTGGGTGGTTCCTCGTATGTGAAGTTGCCGAGGTTTATTGAACTTAAAAGGGCTGTTGTGAACATTATGAATAGGGATGAGTGCTGTTTTGCCTGGGCCATAACGTCAGCTTTGTTTCCAGCAGCCATGATGCGGGCACAGGTTACTTCATACCCCCATTTCTCAACAGTGTTAAATTTTACAGGTATGAATTTTCCAGTTAAATTGCGCGATATTTCAAAATTTGAGGAATTAAATAATATTTCAGTCAACGTATATGGATTAGAGTCGCGGTTTGAAAATAATGAAATTAAATACGAAGTTGTCGGTCCGTTAAGATATGCACCAAAGAAACTACAAAAACATGTAAATTTGTTGCTTATTACTAAAGATTGTAATGTTAAAGATGATGGTGTAGGTGACAGTGAACATGTTTGTGACGACAACTGTGTTAAAAACCACTACTGCTGGATAACTGATTTGTCTCGCTTAGTTTCCAGTCAAATTTCCAAACATCACGATAAATTATACTTTTGCGATGGCTGCCTTATTCACTTTATTTCACCATCAACTTTAATGTTACACCAACAAAATGATTGTAAGCATATCTTTACGCTGACACCTTCAACAGATGTAAAAGTCGATAAATTTGGTAAAAGTGTTCCGGAAAATATTTTAAAATTTGAGGGTATTGAGAAGCAAATGAGAGTTCCATTTGTTGTTTATGCGGATTTTGAATCTGTTCTAAAACCCGTTGAAACAGTAGAACCAAACCCCCAAAAATCTTACACAGTTGAAAATCTAAAGCATGAACCTTATTCTTTTGCCTACCTTATTAAATGTTCTTTTGATGATTCTATTTCGAAATTTGAGCTATACCGTGGAGACGATGCAGCGAAAGTTTTCGTTGATCGTATCGAAACCGATTTAAGACACCTTTACAACACATATTTAAAAGATATCGTTCCTATGGCTAAATTGACGCGTGAGGAGAGAGAGGATTTTGAAAATGCTACCATTTGTAGTATTTGCGAAATGCCATTCCAAGACGTTAAAGAGAAAGTTAAAGACCATTGCCATATAACGGGTAAAAAAAGATTTGGTGCTGCACATTCCGTTTGTAATTTAAATTATAAAATACCCAATTTCATCCCCATAATATTTCATAATTTAAGTGGTTATGATAGTCACATGTTCATCAAGGAATTATGCAGATATGGGGATAAAATTGATGTTATAGCTCAAAGTAAGGAGAAATATATATCATTTACAAAGAGCATTTACATGCACGATTATGTCGATCAAAAAACGGGTCAAACAAAAAGAAAAAATTTAAAGCTCCGCTTTATTGATAGCTTTAAATTTTTATCGACATCGTTGGAGAATTTAGGTAATGGTCTTAGCAATGATGAGTTTAGGGAAACCCGTAAATATTTTGTCAATAACAAGGAATTTAACTTAATGCGACAGAAAGGGGTTTTCCTTATAGTTACGTTGATAATATTGAAAAGATGAATAACCCAAATCTTCCAACGAAAAATCAGTTTTATGACCAATTACGCGGAGAACACATCAGCGACGAATGCTATGATAGAGCAAGAGAAGTATGGCGAGTGTTTAAGTGTAAAAATTTGGGTGAATATTCCGATTTGGATTTAAAATCAGACGTTCTATTGTTATGTGATGTTTTCGAACAGTTTCGCGATACATGCTTAAAAGTTTATAAATTAGATTCTGCGCAATACTACACTTTACCAAGTTTAAGTTTTGACTGTATGTTGCGCATGACTAAGGTAGAGTTAGAGCTTTTGACCGATATAGACAAGGTTCATTTTTTTCAAAAAGGTATTCGCGGTGGTATAAGTCAGTGTACAGAAAGAAAACATATTGCCAATAATTCTCATTTACCAAACTTTGACCCAACTCAACCATCCTCTTATATCACTTACTTAGATGCGACAAATTTGTACGGTCATAGTATGTCCCAAGCATTACCATTTGGCGGTTTTAGATGGTTATCTGAACGCGAAATTTTAGATCTAAATATTATGAATATAGATGATAATAGCCCACAAGGCTACGTTTTGGAAGTGGATGTGCATTATCCAGAAGAATTGCATGATACACATTCAGATCTTCCATTTTTGGTGGAAAACATCGTACCACCAACGGAGACAGCAAAGTTACCAAAATTAATTCCGAATTTAAATGATAAAAAAAAGTATATTGTTCATTACAGAACCCTAAAACAAGCCATTAACAACGGCCTTATGGTAATGCGGACCCACAGAATTTTGAAATTTAATCAATCAACGTGGCTTAAAACATATATTGATTTTAATACTAGTTTACGCAACTCTGCAAAATCAAAATTTGGTAAAGATTTGTTTAAACTAATTATTAATGCGATTTTCGGTAAAACCATGGAAAACGTTGAAAAACGAAAAGATATTAAACTAATAACTCATTGGGACAATGCTAGAGGGAAAGTTGGGGCTAGAGCATTAATTGCTCGACCTAACTTCAATAGTCGATCAATATTTTCAAAAGATTTTGTTGCTATTCACATGGATAAATTAAAAATTATTTACAACAAACCAATATATATTGGGTTTTCCATTTTAGACATTTCAAAAACAGTCATTTATGATTTTTTTTACAATTTTATTAAAAAAAAGTTTGGTAATGATGCTTCTTTACTGTACACCGACACGGATTCGCTAATATTAAAAGTATTTTGTGATGACTTTTATCGCGTGATAGCCGAAAATCCTGAGAGATTCGATACTTCAAATTTTCCTGAAAACAATGAATTTAATATTACAAAAAGTATTTCGGTGCCGGGTAAGATGAAAGATGAATTTCCATGTGACCCGATAATTGGTTTTTATGGTACCGGAGCCAAGGCTTACTATGTGAAGTCTAAGAATGCGGAATTAAAAAAGGCAAAAGGTATAAAAAAATCAGTTATCGAAAAGGAACTTCATCTAGAAGATTATCGAAAAGTTGTGGAACAGGGCGGTTTAATTTTTAGAAAAATGAAAACTTTTCGCAGTGTGTTACATGATGTATACACACAAGTAATAAATAAAATCGCCCTGTCCCACAACGACGATAAACGTTATGTTATTCCGTTAACAACAAAAACTCTACCTTGGGGTCACGCCGACATTGACTTTTATAATTCAGATCCGGAAAGTAATTTAGAAAATTTACTGCGTGTCATTGAGGCATTTAAATAATAAACTGGAAAATTCATACCTTATATAACGTAATATTAAGCAGCTCATTTATTTGTATTATTGGTTCAGATTTTATTTTATATTTACAAATTGTTAATATTTATACAATAACATTTTTACATAATATGTTATATTAAAGAACTAAAAATAAAAAATACATAATAAAACACAACGTTGCAGCAAACAATTTAGTTTTATTTAATATATATACAAAATTAATTGGACAATTTATTATACACTTCTTTCAACACCCATCTTCTTCTCTCCATATCTGATTGTCTTACTGGACGGGGATGTTGGTACATCTGCATACCACAAACAGCACATCGAATTATTTGTATTCTAAGAAAGTCAACATAACTAATACGGCTGTTATGATGCCAATACAAATCGTTTCGTTTACACCTTACACATATAGCGTGAAACCCCTTTTGCGGTTGTTCATACTTGTTTGATGAAAAGTTTGGTTCTTGGTCGATTGGCAGCATAATGTCTACGATGTTTGTAATGAAATGGTAAAGAAATATCTAATAATTCCGTGCTAAATGTCTGCATCTATATACAGAATTTGTAACCTTAAAAATTACTTCGAGGACACATTTCAGCCCTGACAATATAATGTGCATAATACACCTATTCACGTAAACCTTGAAACCAAATATATATATTTTAAAGAAAAGTCTAATATAACACAAGGTTATATCTGAACCTTGAGAACATTGCATTTACAAGGATGTATTATACCCTTGAAAGAGAGACAGAAGAGACTAAAGATATTAATAAAACCAAAATTTGCCGTAAAAACATTGTTTTATTAAATATTATCCCAATAGCATTGTAACCTTTAAAATTACATCGAGGACACATTTTAACCTTGGAAATATATTGTGTAAAATACATTGGTTCACATAAGTCTTGAAAATAAATACATACTTCAAGAAAAATATATTATAACACAAGGACGGATCTGAACCTTGAGAGGGAGTTGTATTGTAAGAGAGAGAGAACAGGGGTGGGGGTGGGTATGTAGTGGGGAGGTGCGCATAAAAGAATATACACCAGTCCTATTTCTTCAGTATAAATTTTCAAGTCGTTCGAGTAGTTTGTGTTAAGTCAGTTTATTAAAATGAGTTTACCGAGTTTAGATGTGAGCGATATGTTTGGGAAGAATACCCAAGAAGAGTTAAATAGAGAATGTGAAGATGTGTGGGCTGATGAGGACCTAGACCGGCTAGCGTCCGAAGCAATTGACAAGCTATTGGAGGGCGGGTTTAAACAGCAAGAACCCAAAGTAAATATTGTAAGCGATATAGTGGTAAAGGAAGCGAAGGTTCCCAGCAAACTCCATACGTTGCTTACGTTGCCATCGGGGGATGTAACAAAGGAGGCCAAGACGTTTTATGCGAGTAAGCGAACTAGGCAAGAGATGGTGGAGCCACAGCCAACAACATCGTCTGGCAGCAGCTGCAAGAGGAAGAAATTTACATTTCGAAAACCAGCGAAATGCGCAGTGTTGCCAGACTGGCTAGAAAAGAAAAAAAACAGTCAAATAAAACCAATAGTTGCGGAACCTTCAATTCCTAAACGACTACCATCGCCGGCATCCATGGAGCGTCCGCTGTCTCCAATTATCTGCAAGTCAGGTAGACGAGCGGGTAAGGGCCGGTCGAAAAAAATATTTGAGGATGTAACGCCAGTATCATCACCCGCAGCATCGCCATCGCCGCCGCAGCCGCCATCAAATACACCGGAGTGGTTGATGGCCTACAGCCAGGAGCAGGAGCGGGAGGCCATAAAAACAATTGTTAATGTGCGGAATATGTGGAAGGACAAGATAGTGTGCGGTGAAAAAGAAGTGGTGGACATTGAAACTAAAATAAGACAGTTACAGGAACAGTTAGGTTTAGTTAAAAAGAATATTAGCAAGTATAAAAATAAATTAGATTTGTATAATAGTAATGTTTAGTAGGTCTCCTTTCGTTCGTCAGATCCCAGCTCTACTGATGAGCCACGATATGGCGAAACGCATCTAGGGATGGATCTGATGAAACAAAAGGAAATTCTTTTTCTGAAATGTTTATTAGGTTAGAATTAGCTTAGTTTATGCTTTATAAAATAGAGAGTGTAAATATATATGATATGACATGTCTTGTATAATATGGCTGTAATAAAAAAAATATTACTATTAAATATATCTTTTATTATTTTTATATTGTTTTATTTAAAATACTCCTCAATATTGAGCATTCATTGGTGAAAGACATTTCTAGTCTATAGGACTGAAAAGAAACGGGATAATTTACTGTATATTAGGTATCTACTGCGAATTATAACTTCCTTAATATTACTCTGATGAAAAAAAACCTAAGAATAAAATAGTAATGAATTCTTATTGACTATAAACAGAAAAAAAAATTTTAAAAAAAAGCAACTTTAGGGTTTTTATTTTTTTATTTTTTTTTTATAAGTCCGTTAATGTAAGTCGGACAAAAAAAAAGTTCAAACAAAAGATTAACGAATTTTGATGAAGCATACAAATAAAAAAAAATTTTCAAAAAAAAATGATAAATAAAAAAGTTGAACAGTTACTGTATATTAGGTATCTACTGCGAACTATAACTTCCTTAATATTACTCTGATGGAAAAAAACCTAAGAATAAAATAGTAATGAATTCTTATTGACTATAAACAGAAAAAAAATTTTTTTTTAAAAAAGCAACTTTAGGGTTTTTATTTTTTTATTTTTTTTTATAAGTCCGTTAATGTAAGTCGGACAAAAAAAAAGTTCAAACAAAAGATTAACGAATTTTGATGAAGCATACAAATAAAAAAAAAAATTTAAAAAAAAATGATAAATAAAAAAGTCGAACAGGTCAAATATGCGGTTTTTCATAGAAGGAGGGGGCGGGGAAACTCGGGAGCATGCGCAAACGATTTTGGAACCCCTCCGGCGTTAAAGGGGGAGGGCCGGGGGAGGGGCTGGACTTATAAAAAAAAAAAAAAAAAAAAAAAAAAAAAAAAACGTGTATATCGACCCTTCCCAATCATGTCCACACCATTTCCCCACTCTCAGACTGCATAGATACGAGATTTATCAACTTTTTACTTCATTTTTTGATCATAAACTTTTTTATTTTTTAACCGATTTTATTTCTTTTTTCACTAAAATGTTCTTCAGAAAATTCTAACAAGTTTTGACTCCAATGTTTTTTTTGTCAGACGTATAATAAGGGAGCTATGAATTTTTAAAGTTGCCAATTACGTTAAACACCTAACTTAGTCATTTGCCGTTTTTCAGTTTTTCACATTTTTAACTTTTGAAAAATGCTATCCCATGTAATTTGATGTGCAAATCAACTTTCCTTTATAACTTTTTTCGATATTTCCATTACTTTAGCAATAATTTAATTTAATCATAAACTTTTTTATTTTTTAACCGATTTTATTTCTTTTTTCACTAAAATGTTCTTCAGAAAATTCTAACAAGTTTTGACTCCAATGTTTTTTTTGTCAGACGTATAATAAGGGAGCTATGAATTTTTAAAGTTGCCAATTA
Source organism: Polydrusus cervinus (assembly GCA_935413205.1). Classification (NCBI taxonomy): domain Eukaryota; kingdom Metazoa; phylum Arthropoda; class Insecta; order Coleoptera; family Curculionidae; genus Polydrusus; species Polydrusus cervinus. The sequence continues at coordinate 14,306,752 of OW284517.1, forward strand.
CGTTAAACACCTAACTTAGTCATTTGCCGTTTTTCAGTTTTTCACATTTTTAACTTTTGAAAAATGCTATCCCATGTAATTTGATGTGCAAATCAACTTTCCTTTATAACTTTTTTCGATATTTCCATTACTTTAGCAATAATTTAATTTAATCATAAACTTTTTTATTTTTTAACCGATTTTATTTCTTTTTTCACTTAAATGTTCTTCAGAAAATTCTAACAAGTTTTGACTCCAATGTTTTTTTTGTCAGACGTATAATAAGGGAGCTATGAATTTTTAAAGTTGCCAATTACGTTAAACACCTAACTTAGTCATTTGCCGTTTTTCAGTTTTTCACATTTTTAACTTTTGAAAAATGCTATCCCATGTAATTTGATGTGCTAATCAACTTTCCTTTATAACTTTTTTCGATATTTCCATTACTTTAGCAATAATTTACGATTTTATTACTCTTTTCTTTTAAATAAATTTTACAAATTTTATGTCGGGAATGAATTGTTGATTTTTATACGAATCTTTTATGTTCTATAAAATTTTTTTGTAAAGTTACTAATATTGCTTAAAATTTATTATTTTAATTTCATATTAAGAACGAGCACATTTTCTGTCTAAGAGTGCTTGTAGGTATATATAAATAGCTAAAAATTTCGCTAAGTGTTTTTTTAAACCTAAAGGGCCAAATAAAAAAAAAATTTTCTCCAAGCATTTTTAACACATTTGACCTTTGGTTCGTAGCGTTCGTCATCGTTAGAAAATGTTTATCAAAACTTGTAAATTATATATTTAGCTAAACTACAATGAATTCTTTTTGTGCCCCCGAGGGGGCGGTCAGGGTTCGTAGCGGTCGTCATCGTTAGTGAGCGAGGGGAGAATGCCTTACGGAGTTGTTGAATCCGCAGGCCCCTCGCTCACGTCGTCCTCATAGTCCCACCATGAGCTTGAGTCAGCGGGACCGCTGAAATCGTCAGCGGCGTTGCCAACTTCCCAATCAGTCGAGGAATCTGGCTCGACCGGTGAATCGTCATCCGCTTCGGCAGCAGCTGGCTCATTAGGTTCAAATTCCACCCACTCACCATCAGCTTGGTTTAGCTGATCCCATAGCCCCGGACTCATGGGTCGGAAACGCTCTGTTTCGTCGCTATAGACGGATAAACCTCGGGATGGTGGTCTTTCATCAGCCATGATGAGTATAAAGAAATATTTTTATTGTGTTATTAAGTTCCTACATTTAGGTGGAACGTCGGCTGGTTATTACACCTAACGCCATCTATTAAAACTTTTTTCTGTGTGTAAACTTTTATTTCACAAAATATCTTTCGTATTAAAATCGATTTATTTAATAGTACCCTCAGCGCCATCTATTGATAAAAATATATAATAAATAAATCGATTTTAATACCACAAAAAATATTTTGTGAAATAAAAGTTTACACACAAAAAAGTTTTAATAGATGGCGTTGGGTGTAATAACCAGCCGACGTTCCACCTAAATGTAGGAACTTAATAACACAATAAAAATATTTCTTCACTCTCTTCGATATGTCGTCCTACCGTTGCAACAAGTGTCGCTTGATGACGAACTCTAGCAGAGACGAGAAAATAGCGAAGTATTGGGAGGATTGGGGCGTCAAAAACGCAAAAAAGCCGGTACTTGCAGTACCACCGACTCCCAGGCCGCCACCAGAACCTGAGCCGGTGGTGGTAATGACTGAACCGATAGAGGTGGTGGAGGAACCACCGTGGCAGCTTGGCCCTGAGGAGAGAGATGCTCTCCTCAGAGAAATGGAAGAGCGTCGGGAACAACGACGGCAACGACGCCCGGCGCCGCATAGGCGTCCTGCGCCGCGATCGGTCCAGGTGGCGAGAGGACACCAACCACTCTAGGTTTCCCCTTTCCATTACCAAAAATCAGCCCTTTTCAGGGCTACAAAATACTTTCATTGTAGTTAGATGGTCACCAAGTATGTGACAATATATTTTCTTCAAGAATACATTTCTTGTTTGAAAATTATGTCACTCGGGATGTATTAGCAAAGAATGTATGATTTTTGTAATTCTAAATGAGCGTTTTGATCATATCATGTTTTTTCTTACGGCTAGGTAAAGACCACATATTTTTACTATGTTCTCTCTTGCCAAAGGAAAGGGAATGGGGTTTGGTAAAATAAAAGATGGTCAAAAAGAATTTTTTACATTCACCGCGACAGCTTATTATGTATTTACCAGAGTAACATAATTCTTCTTAGCCAAGAAAGGTTTTCTTAACCAAGAACAACTATGTCACTCTGTGACATACAACTAATCTACATAAAAGTCTTTTGTGGTCCTAAGTAGGACCGGGGGTGGCAGTTGTCCTACAATGGACCAGGGAATGTCTGGGTTCGTAGCGGTCGGTAGGGAAGGCCGATATATTGTATTATCTGCAATATAATTTACTGAATTCTATTGCAGATAATGCAAGAGTCTTGGTGAAAGACTGTAAAAAGTCTTTCGCGACACAAAACACAGCGTGAATGACTTCGCGCGTTGCGTATCATCGCAGTCGTAAGATGACTTTGAATGAAATCTACGTTAATCAAACCACCAAAGCTCGTTATGTGGCAATGCATACATAATGAGACGTGCTCGCCCCATTTCACATATGACTGCACAATGCAGAACCGCGGCCTTAACCTACGTCGCCGGCGTACCCTTCTTTGTTGGACCCGTGAAGCAGGCATGTCATCGTCAGAACTGTTCGTCGAATATCCCTGATCTGAATTAGACGACATCGTAAAGTAGAATGAATTTTTCACCCTTTATCCCCTGCTTAAATACAAGTTTTCGACCTTCACCACCACCAACACTACAAATTCTCTCTCTCGAATCCTTGCAACCGTTGACCCTGAGCGTTGTAGCCTTGAAAATACTTTCTATGCATAGTAACATGAATAAAACACAGAGTATCTAGTTTACCAGTTTATTTTTACTATTACATAAATAATAATTAATACATTGACTTATTGCTAACAGAGCCATTTAGTATATTGTAGCTAAAATATGCATCGTGAATAACTAATGCATACACTTTAGTGTCTTTTGGAAATTTGCTTTTGCGTGTTTCAAACTCCAACTTCACGTCCACAGTAGATGATTTCAACGCCTCTGCTTGATGATTACAATCTATGATGAATACAGGATTTTTGATATATTCGGAAAAACTCATCATCGGGTCATTAAGTTCTCGTTGATAGTAGCTCATTTGGAAATTTTCGTAACTGTAATATGCTGGCGCATATAGTTTTTTCGTAAAATCCAAATTCCATCTTTCATAAGGAAATACTGTCGAGTTAAGGTAGAGTCGAATGTCACTGATATCGGCTGTAGTAAATTCAGTGGCATTCTTTTCTCTATTGTCAGAAAAAGTGCTTGTCTGGAATCCAATAATCAAATATCTCGGCCTTTCCAAGCTCGCACTTGTTCTTAAGGCCCACACGTCGGATGATGTTTGTCGCAAAGCAGGTAATTCGTAAAGATCCCATTTGCGATATGCCATTGGAATGTTTACATTACTTCCACCTTTATTGATACGGGACAATATTTTCAATTTTTGTCGGTCATCTGGAATAATATGACGGATTTTCCACTCAATCTTTTCAATAGTAATATCAGCATCAACTTCACCAATGTAGCAGTTGGAAAAAGTGCGGGCGATAATTAAAATCAACTCTTGCTTAATATTAAATATGCCCTTCGAATAATCTTCAGCAAATCCCATCAGATATTTTAGAGGTAGCTTTCCAGAGAACACTTTACTTGTAGAATCAAATATACCTTGGTTTTTTTCATCCAAACCCCATCCACAGGCCATAAGACTTTTTTGTTGGGTTGCACCCAATGATGCCATAGTTTTCAACGTTGAAGTAATTCCAGGTTTTCGAACAACAGCAACTTGTTCCCCAGCCATTTCATAACGTATTTCGTCGAAGAGGAAAGCGATTGCATTATTTGATAAGTAACAGTGTTTAGTAACATCACTAGATTTGAAAGTTCCTTCGATGTATATGTAGCTGTCTGATATATCCAAAATAATGTCTTGAAAGTGTACTGGAATGCGAATTTCATCAGAGTTGCTAAACGTCGGAGAACCATACGGCTTATATGTGTGCTCTTGTAAGCTGACAATGGAATTATCAAAAATGGGTTCGGTAAAAACCTCAATTTTGTCACTGGTACTGGCCATATTTTAATTTCGTACTCTTAAACCAATGGATTGTAGAAATTTACGGTCTTTTGCAGAGAGCTGCTTACGAGCTAAACGTCTTTTCAATCTAACGTCTGGATTGTGAATGATCTTGGTCTGTGTAATATGTTTTCTTTTATGTTGTGCAGTTGAAGCTTGAGTGTTGGACAGCATATTCAGTGGACGATTGAAGCAAAAACCCATATTTATAATATTTTTTTCAATTCCACTTTAACTATAATTTTTTCACCTTGAAAATTTATCAGATCACCGTTATCATCCAAGATGCGTAGAGTAATGTTGTCTATTGACTGACGTCCCTCGGGCATTATCGGCATATAAATAATATTTTGAGGTTCTTTTGAAATTTTGTAACCTGGCTCAACATCAACATCGAATTCGAATAATGTGTGGCTTTGTCTTGAGTTCAAATATGCTCCTGAAGTTATGTTACAATCCACCCTTATAATACGCACTTTCATTATGTCCACATTACTAGTTGATTTATGTAGTTTTCCGCTTTTTAACACAACCGGTCCAAAGCCTAATAATCCACCAATAGTGTTTTTTCCTCTGAAATCAATGTTGAGCGACGACTTGAGTTCACATTTTAATGTATTATTGTTGGCCTCCAATGAAAATAATATATCACATTTGTCTTGTTTGCAGGATTGCTTTAAACTTGTGTGCATCGCTTTGGAAATTTCATTAATTTCGTAAGCTCCTGGTGGAATCCATAATTGTATTGGTTTTTGACCATCATTTTTCATGTATGCAAACAAATTGTTACTTTCATCAACGTTAAAAATTGAATTATAAGTGTAAAATCCCAACAATGCAAGACCATACTTATGCGTTGAATTCAATTCGATGGGTGGATAAAAATCCGCACTTATAACACTTCTGTGTCCTGTTAGCGTGAATGTGTAAGACATGACTGCTATCGAAGCATAGTATGCGGGCTTATTTATTGTTGTTTACAGCAATTAATTGGGTTTAGACTATGCATCAATCCATCTTTAGCTGTTTCATATGTTATTTTTACATCCTTGATTTTACAATAACAACAAAATAACTTTTTTGGTGCTGGTCCATCTCCTTCATCCACATCTGATTTATTTTCGTTGTTATAATGTTCGTTACAGTATTGATATTTTAACAATTCTTTGTCACTTTTCATATGTTCAGGTAGCTTATTCCAAACGAATGCGATTTCATCTGAGGCTAACGCAATCATCACTTCCTTTGGCATATTTTCTAACTGTCTTGCTGACATGTTTCTCAGCCCACCTACTTGACTATATGCTTTAAGCGACAATAGCATTTTTGTGTAGTTATCACGATCCACTTTTGGTGTCACACACGCTGCTGCCATTATATATATTTTTTTAATTTTGAGAGAGAAACTTCAAACACAAATGTCCACACCAGACTGTACCGAATTCTTGTTGGCGGTCATATGTATAGTAGATTTTCCTTGATGCTTCGGATCCCCGTTGTAGATAGCGCACCAATTCGGTAGGTGGTGGTAAATCACCAAAGCTATCAAAATATTTTACATTTATATTTTTTTTTCTATATGCTACCCAATGCGTCCCGCCTCCCAATATACTATCCAAATTAATAATTGCAGCTTCATAACGTTTGGGTCCTCGCACTGGCAGTGAATCTCTCATATAAACCCCTCTAAAATGTGGTATTTTCATCTTTGCAGCAAACTTTTCTATATCAATACTGGATAGTGGTCTTCGAGGCAGGGATTCAATTAGTTTTTTGATTTTCCATTGCTATTGCTTAGAAATAATCCCATACCTGTACGATATGGCTTAAGAAACAAACCATTTCCTTTTGAACACAAACGCAAGGTAGCACCGGTTTTTTCTGTGCCTGCATTTTTTACAGTCTTTAAAGCACGCACAATACCAGCTGCTCCACCAGCTAAGGAACCCAAAGCTGATAGCCCTGCAAATATCGGTATTAGAGGTAATATCCCACCAGTTTTGGGGATTGGTATAATTCTAGGGGTGCGAATTTTTCGTTTACCACCAGCTGCTTTTAAGGATTTACGTGCAGCTGTAATAGCTATTTTTGATGTTTTCATAAGATTTTTTTCAAGGCTCTTCTTTTCTCCAGATTTCATTAATTGCGATCGAATTGGTTGTCTAATAGCTGATCCAAATGCTTTCTTGGGTTTTTGTTGATGATGACGACGACGACGCTTATTGCCCCTCTTTTTTCCTTTGGAAACCTTTGAACGGCGTTTATTTTGTTTAGTCGATGGCACTCCCATACCAAAACGTTGTTTTGCTTTCATGACGTTAGTTACTAACCAAGCTGCAGCCTTTTCCCGTAAACTAGCCTCCTTAGATTTTACTCTTTTCCAAGCACTTTGTTCGAGTTCGTAATCGGCTTGGTGTCGTGCACTTAAATCCTCACTGTTATGCAAATATGCTAAATCGTGTTTTTTGCAAGCAGCATCTAATGGATTAATTCCCTGATCACCACGTTGAACACGTTTTATTACTTTGGTCCCAGGTCCACAATACTGATAACCGGGTATATGTAACTCAATTGGTAACCTATTAATTGCTGAATTAACAATACCAGCTCCAGTCTTACTTGATAACCGATAGCGACCACTTCGCTTGACTGATGACATCTAAATGATTGCATACGTGAAAATCACTATAAAATATAGTTAAAATGAGAATTGTCAAGCTTAAGCAAAAACTACCAGTTGATAATCTTGATGTCAAGGTTGGGTCAGGACACGATCAGAAATGTTTAAGAAGACATGGACCGCTGCTTCCATCATCTATACGTGGGTTGCTAATTGGACCGTCGAATTGTGGAAAAACCAATGTTATGATATCGCTGTTAACACACCCGTTGGGATTGCGTTTTGAAAATGTGTATATTTTCTCAAAGTCGCTGTATCAACCCAAATATGAGTATTTGAGAAAAATCCTATCACCAATTAAAGGTCTTGGCTACTACACTTTCAGCGATGGAAATAATATAGTGCAACCGTCAGATGCAAAGCCAAACTCTGTATTTATTTTTGATGATGTCATGTGTGAAAAACAGGATGTTATAAGATCATATTTTAGTATGGGACGACACAAAAATGTGGATGCTTTTTACTTAGCCCAAACATATTCACGTGTTCCAAAACAACTTGTACGTGATAATGCAAACTTCATTATAATGTTTAAACAGGACGAGCTGAATATGCGACACATATTTTCTGATCATGTTTCACCTGATCTAACGTTTCCGCAATTTCAAGACATGTGTTCTAAATGTTGGGACAATAAGTATGGTTTTTTAGTTATCGATAAAGATAGTGATGTTAATTCGGGAAGATATCGCAAGGGATTTGATAGCTATATATATTTATAGAAATAGCAATAAACCCTCATTCCATCATTGTTCGTTAATTTGAAGACACCATGAGTGAAGAAATCGATTTAAAACGTAAACTGGTTGAAACAACCAATGCTGTAAAGAAAAAATTTAAGCAAATCAAAGCAGCTAAATCTCAATATCATGTCGATTTAGAAAAGTTTTATGAACCGATTACTAAACCGTTGACATCAATATCAAATGCAGTGAAGCAGAAACAACAACCACAAAAACAGTCACTAAAACAACAGCAACCGCATCCGCAGCAGCAGCAGCAGCAGCAGAAACAGTCACCACAGCCAACATTAACCCAAAAATCAATTTCTACAAGTAAACCTGGAAGTCGTTACGGTTTAAACACAACAATGGATAATGCAGATATATCAATTAATCCAAATACAGAAATATTTGATGAATTACTCATGGCGCCAGTTGAAACATCTACCCCAAAACATAAATTGTATGAGTCGTCAGTATTTGCAACACCATCTCCATCAAGGCAATCCACACCAACATCTAATGAAACTAGTTCTATTGAGAGGACATCTTTTAAAAGTATTCGCACCTATCTAACAGGGTTACAAAGGCATCCATCCTATTATGACAACATTTACGGTGTTCATTATGACTCAAAAACAAAAACAAATAAAGACAAAACATATATCGGAAATGTCGAAGTACGTTTCTCCAATGGGAACATTAGTTTATATAAAAAGGAGAGAAATATTGCTATATTTAATGGAACAAAAGAGCTTTATGATTTGATTTTCCTAAAATCACCACCACTACTGGGCCATGAAGACGATTTGAATAAAGACACTCTGCAAACATACAAAGATATTTTGGATATGACAAATGCAGCATACAATCATTACGACAAAAGTAATGGTTTACGGGAAACTCGATGGCCAAAATATAGACAAATTATAAAACCGCTAATGCAGGGAACTAAACTTGGTGCTGGAGTGCGACAAAAGAAAAAATCTAAAATTTACTTGCCAGTAAATAAGACATTATCTTCAAAGTCATCTCAATATGTCTATTGGAATAAACCCAGTGAGTTGGTGGATCGATTACGATTATTGTGGAGTTCAAAAGTAGCAGGACATACTGGGCATGATAATGAAATTATGTCAATTATTGAGGAGCTTCGAGAGGAAGGAATTATATATTAAGTAATTGCAATCAGTTATATTGATCAGTGATGAATGAGACATACTATACTATGGATCCTAGCCCCGAAAAGCTTAAAATTGTAAATGAACTACATCGAAATGCAAGAAAAAACTTCGCCAGAAGACACACCATAATAAAAGGGTATAAGGATTTGTGGCAAATTGATTTGGCAGAAATGCAACAATATGCTAATGAAAACGACGGTTATCGTTATATTGTCGTCTGCATAAATTGTTATTCAAAATTTGTGTACACGAGAGCTGTTAAAAATAAGACCGGTGTTGAAGTTACTAATGCAATGAAAAGCATTATTGAAGAGGCTTCATTTACTCCAACTAATTTACAAAGCGATCAAGGAAAAGAGTTTTACAATAGCAACTTTCAAGCTCTTATGAGAAAATATAACATAAACCATTATTCTACCTATAGCACGAAGAAAGCAGCCATTGTAGAACGTGTTATACGAACTTTAAAAAACAAGTTATATAAGCAATTTTCAGCAAGAGGATCGTACAGATGGTTACAAATTTTACCATCTATAACGAAAGCCTATAACAACGCCAAACATCGTACGATTGGAATGAAACCGAAAGATGTGAAAGAAAATACACAAATTAATGCATACAATTATTTGAAAATTGTTCCGAAGAAAAGAAAATATCGTTTGGGTGATATTGTTCGCATTAGCAAGTATAAGAGCATATTTGATAAAGGATATACCCCCTCATGGTCAACTGAACTATTTAAAATATCCAAAGTTAATGTAACTAACCCACCAACATACCTATTGAAATCGTTAGAAGAAGGTCAACCGATTAAAGGGTGTTTTTACGAACCAGAATTGCAAAAAACAAATAGTCCAGGTGTTTATTTAGTGGAAAAAATTCTAAGAAAACGTAAGAAAAATCACACTGATCAATTGTTTGTAAAATGGTTAGGATTTTCAAACCAGGCTAACTCTTGGATAGATAAGTCTGATATTGTATAAAAAAATATTTAAATATATTGTGTAACACTAGTAAAAAATAAACATATAATTTGCAAAATTGTATTTTATTTTACATGTACTATAGAAATAAAATATATCAGGAACGATTTGTAACTGATAATATTTAAAATAAAAAACAGATATAAAAGTAATATATTTTTTATTATATAATAATATTTTTACAAGAAGAACAAAAAAGAAAAATATTAATAAGTTAACCTAGGGGTTATAACCAAATTGGCGAAGCTCATCCTTGGATAAACATATACTGCGGATACGTTGTTCCTCCTCCTCATCATCAGTGTGATCACTATCACTATCCCAAAATTCCTCGTCTGATGTGTCGAGCGGAGCATCGCAAAATTCGTCAGTTGATGGCTCGAGTGAAGCATTCGGTATTGCAGGTGTTGATGGTGAATGATCTTGTTGCTGGTGTTGTTGTTGTTCTTGCCGCTCTTGTTCTGGTCTTGCTGGAGATTGTTCTTCCTGCTGTTTCGGAGGAAACTCCTTTTCACACCAATCACAAAAACCCCTTTTTCCTCCGATAATTTCGAAATGTTCACAGTTGACACACATTTGACGTCCATTTACAGAAAATGGATAGACCAGCGTTGTTTGTGATTTAGAAGTCATTTTTGAGCAAAATTTATTAAACTCGATGTATGAATGGTAGAAGTAAACTGAGTTATCGGATTTTGGGTTCTAGTTTTTATACAATACAGATGTCCCTCACTTATGACCTTTCTTTTTTGAGTGATCTTTATCTAATACCAAGTGGATGGGCATCTTTGTCAGACTCTTCTCAAGGTTATCAACTCGATGTTCAAGAGCTGCCAGAAGCTTATTATTTTTTTCTTCAAAATCTTCTTGCTTTCTATCAAAGAGCCCAAAGAAATCTTTATTGATTATATCAAAAAGCTGTTTTCGTGATTTGTACAGTTCTTCAAAAACATATAGTCGAGTTGCTGCATCATTATCTTTAGTTGGTTGAGCAACATTTGATAAACATTTTCCTTCGATATCATATTGTCCGTCAGAGGTTAGTTTAAAACCATTACCTGGTATACCGCGGAGTAGTTGAACTTTTTCATTCACTCTTTGACGACCAAATTTGTCGATTGTGTTGTTAACACGACCCATTTTTATTTTCAACTAAGTCATTTTTCTTATGATATCCGCTTATATATGTTGAGAAAAAACAAACAATAATTTTGCTACATACAATTTATTTACAATTTTATATTTTTAAACATTACAATAAATTGGTTAAAAACATTTGGGGCACCAATCATTGATTACTGTTACATTACTACCACCGCCACCACAACACGCATACGAGAAAATGTATTCTTTGTCTTTTTCATCTTCTTCGTCTTCTTTAGTTTCTTCTTCTTCTTTTCTTCCTCCAAAACTAGAATCCTCATCCTCGTCGTCGTCGTCGTCGTCATCGTCGTCGGTGTCGTCATCGGCGATTAAACCATAATTTAGCAATATTTCTTTGGAAATATGTGGTATTTTGATAAAGAACTCTTCCAGTCGTTCAAGGTACATACCGGAACAAATTTCATCTAAACCAATGGACCCATATAGGAATTGTTCGCAAAGATGAGCTCCAACTCGAAAACGAATTGCATCCATCATGTTTTTCTTGTACTCCGTTAAACTCAAACCCAAACCGGGTTTGTCATGTGTTGAGTCATCTAGAGCATCTTGAGCCATTTTTCGTAATTTCAACGATAGTTCAGTAAAATATGCATCTTGGGCAACTCTGACCGTATCTTTATCGTCACACATCTTAAATAGATAATATTTTAAGCGATTGTGGAGGTGCTTCAAGTGTACAACTATTTTTTTACATATTCAAGCAATAAGTACTAAACTAATATGATAAACAATATAAAAAATTAAAAAAGAAAAAAGTTTATTCCAAAGACCCAAAATTAATTAATGCTCGTGCATTACCCCCAGAAGTAACATTTGAACTTAGCCCCAAATATGTTAAAGTATATTTATTATCAGACATATTTATGCCCTCTATAATATCCTCGGTAAAAGATTCAGCTACACGTTTTGGTAAAAATGTTTGAAATATCACATTGTTTAGCGAATCAAATAGTGTGACAACAATACTTTTACCAAAGCGTGTTGTCGCTGGAATCATTTTTTTAATGGTGTAAACTTTTCCCACATCCAAAGTTGAAAGTCTTTTACGTTCAGGAAACTCCATTTCTTTGTTTATCATATTATTAATTTCACTCAAGGTCTGCTGTGAAATGCTCATTATTGAAATATGTAATAAAATAATTTAAAATACCTTTAATAGACACTGTTGGAATACACACCACAAACGAAATATTACTATTCACCACTTTTTAAGGTAACAGTTTATGGGCTGCTATGCTTGTGTGACTATGAATATCTTGCTAACTGAACCATCTTTTATTGGAGTTTTCAAGGTCGATGAAATAAAAAAATTAATGGCAGGGGGAGTAACCACTTCATGGGAAAAACATACCATCATGGTCAAGGTCATAAATAAACACCTGCAAACGTACATGGTCAAGGTCATCAATATAACCAGTGACCTCGAATATGGTCAAGGTCATAAATAAACACCTGCAAACGTACATGGTCAAGGTCATATGACATCACACAAAAAAACACCTGCACCCATTCAAGGTCAAGGTCAAATAAACACCTGCCCACCTTCGCGGTCAAGGTCAATGGAAGGAGTGGGGGGAGAAGGTCATTTCCCATTTCTACACTACTTATGGCCTAGGGGTTAATCCGGCCCTGGTTCCCAGGCGAACAAAACAATAGTATTATTTACGGGCATCGTGGTTAAAACAAACTATACTGCCTGAATACAATTAGCAAACAAGTGTTTGCGGCCATCGTAGTCAAAACAACTACGCTCTGTGTTAGAGTAAAAATACAATGACTCAATGTATTCATAATGTGATAACTTAAAAACTGCTTAAGTGTTAAGAAGGTGTCAGATATCCCTTGTTTATATTATACCATGAAAAGGCGATAGAAAAATACGTAGTTTAGATCTTATTGAGCTGTTCTACTGTAATACAGAATTCGTATTGAATATATAAGTTATTTTAAAATAATAACGTTTTTAGTTCTCGCCTAATAATAATGATAATAATAATAATAATAATAATAATAATAATAATAATAATAATAATAATAATAATAATAATAATAATAATAATAATAAGCTTAGCGAAAGGACGACCAAGAAAGCTTTCATAATAGATATAGGTTGCCCACTAATACGCAACCTCTCTAAAACAAAGTCGGAAAAGAAGGCTCGAATTTGGCGATAGAGATAACAAATATATGAAAGCTAGAAAAATTAGACATCATTCCTAATAAAACATCGATGGAGCTATGACGAAAAATTTTAAGCCCAACTTAAAAAAATAAAAATAAAAACTTGGCCTTTTCAGGTTATTTATACCAGCAAATCCAGAAAGGCGTCATCCTCCAAACTTGCCATATAGTACGGTAAATGAATCTCTGTACTGGAAGAAATTACGCTTTACGTGACTGATATATGACACCAGCATCGGCGATACATTTAAACCTTATTTATGGGATATTGACGGAACCCATTAAGATGGTTTTGTTTATGGTAGTATAGGCCTGGGTATAAAAATGTAAAGGAGGCAGTCTGATAGAAAGGCGGTTATAGACGATACGTTTTTTAAGCAGATATTGTACGAAAAACTTTAATTATAACGTTTAATATTATTTAGTAAAATATATCATTTTATTTGGCATATTTTACAGTACGGTAAATAATACCAGCAATACCAACAAAAAACTGTAGATATAACCCTGAAAACATAATAATAGTATACAAGATATCCTTCCGGTTAAAGCAAACAAGTGTTTGCGGGCATCGTAGTCAAGACAACTACACCCTGGATATAATAATAATAGTATACAAGATATCCTTCCGGTTAAAGCAAACAAGTGTTTGCGGGCATCGTAGTCAAGACAACTACACCCTGGATATAATAATAGTATACAAGATATCCTTCCGGTTAAAGCAAACAAGTGTTTGCGGGCATCGTAGTCAAGACAACTACACCCTGGATATAATAATAGTATACAAGATATCCTTTCGGTTAAAGCAAACAAGTGTTTGCGGGCATCGTAGTCAAGACAACTACACCCTGGATATAATAATAGTATACAAGATATCCTTCCGGTTAAAGCAAACAAGTGTTTGCGGGCATCGTAGTCAAGACAACTACACCCTGGATATAATAATAGTATACAAGATATCCTTTCGGTTAAAGCAAACAAGTGTTTGCGGGCATCGTAGTCAAGACAACTACACCCTGGATATAATAATAGTATACAAAATATCCTTCCGGTTAAAGCAAACAAGTGTTTGCGGGCATCGTAGTCAAGACAACTACACCCTGTATAAATTAATAATAGTATACATTTTCCCTTTAATAAAGTAATTAAAAACTGCACACTAAAAATTTTGTTTTCGGTTTAAAACTTACCCTAAACTATCCAAATCATAAGATGTTAAATTTATATCGCTTATCTTTGTGATTTATCGGCATTTTTACTTCGTTATATTTACACACACTGCACGTGAAGGCACTTAAAAATGAACTGTTCGATAGTCATGGGATCAGCCGATACGACAAAAAATTGTTTACTTTTAACACAGTGCGTGAATCACTAGAATATGAAACCTACCATAACTATCAGAGAAGAGCTACGATGTGAAGAATAATTAAAGACGGAGCATCCAAATTTGGTATCAATTAAACTTTTAACCATTTTTCAAACATTTCGCAATCCATATTATCACACCACATATCAGCACTTTTTGATGTTGAAGAAAAAATTAAACTCGCACCTGCAACATATCCTGTTGCAGAACCGGCATGCAAAATAATAAAACGCTTTCCCGTACCGCACCCCTTTTTCCTTTTAACACTTTTTACAGACTCATCTTGCAAAGATTTTGAACCACTTCCATTCGAAAATATCCACGTTTCGTCTAAAAATACCACTTTTTTAAATTTCGATTTGTAATTATTGTCCGTATATTTTTTTTAAAACTGAACACGCTGACTCACTATCTGTGGCTGCTCACATAGAAATCTTCGGTTACAGTCTTTTCTATAGCAAAAACCTAAATTTTTTAATAATTTTGATAACGCTGCAAGTCCAATTTCCAAAACACCAAGAATTTTTAATGTTTTTTGTAAAACTGGAAGAGTTACATTGGTTTTTGATTTGTATAAATCGTAAATCACATTTCGAAATCCAATTTTAATATTTTCGCTTACATCCTCAGTCTTTGGCCTTCTTCTTTTACACTTTTTAGTATTCTTGGGTATTATGTTATGTTTTGTTTCATGCACAATTTTCTGCACAGTACTTCAACTAATTCCCAGTGCTTTGGCTACTGTTTCCTGAATATTGGTTGGCGAATTTCCACTTTTTCTTTCATTTTCGAAATAGTTTATCAGATTAAGTACCATTTTTCTTGATTGGGGATACAAAAACCCAGAAAACTGTTTCATTTTGTCACAAACTATCAAAGTCACAAAACTGGCATATTTAAAATAAAACGTAGCTGGTGCTATTATACGCTTTTTTAGAATCGCTGGAAAGTAAATACATATATATCCTTTTTTTTCATGTCAAAATGGAATAAGTCTGTCTCATTTATCTTACGTATTTTATTTAGAGGGTACAATTAAACGCAAGTAAAGAAAACAAAAACTTAGAGTATGTCTTTCTTAAATCGTATGACCCGCACGATAAGACCAGATCCGACTATATATATATTTTTTATTTTAATATGATTATTTATGTCTGGTTGTATAAAGATTTTTAACAAATAATTAACTAACCAGCAAATTTGACTTTGACGTAAATAACATTGACAGAAATCTTTTTCTCACAATCATAGTGGCCCGAATATCCACCTTTATTTTTAATTTACTATTGTGAGTAAATAATACCCGCCAATGGGGTTTATTAATTATGGTTAAAAATATTTATGGAACCCAACATAAATGTTTCAAATTGGTTCGTTTGTATTTAAATCATAGGAGCAATTTGCAAAAATTTCCGAACAAAGTATAATTACATATTTAACCATTAAACGATTATTGCATTAAAGTGATATTTATTGTAAGTTTTCTAATTATTGTTATTAATTATTTTAAAAGCGAAGAAATTAGATTTATACATTTTAATTAATTTCATTTGAAGAAATATTACTGGTACAATTATGCAAAAAAGGTCTATCATGACTAAAATATGCAATAAAATTATTTCTGCTCGATATTGTCCATCTAATTTATTATATTAAGAAGTGTGACGCATTAACTATTAAATTTTATAATTTTTTTAATAACTTATATTTTGTAATTTTTTCTTCTATTTGCTACTTAAATACTTCGAAGAAGCTGATTTTCTTTAAGAGACCTGATTTAAGTACAAGTCATAACTACATTAAGACCAGTCTCAAGAATTTTAAATACGACGAAATTAGACACAATTTTTTGTAAGAATAATAATTATATAGGTAAAATAAGTTTAAATTGCTAAAAACTGGTATTGTTCAATAAAAAAAAAGATAGAAAGAAGTCTTTCAATCACCCCAGAGACCGGGATGAAATTTTAATATGGCCGACTTATTTCCAAATTAATGGCATATTCCGGTAAAGATATTTTTTAAATTAAATATAGACTTCATATATTTTTTAACTGGTCTTGTTTTATACCGGGTCCGCCTACGAAACGGGGACGGAAAATTAAATCATTATTGATGAACTTGCAGTATTAACCAGCATATGGACTTAAAGGTGGAATATTTAAAAAAATATTTTACATTATACAGGGTGGCTTAAAAAGTCTGGAGGACTAAACTTGCATTTTTTTAAATAGAACTCTCTATACAGGGTGCTACAAATTGGTGTGCGTAGAAAAGGATCTCGAAAACGGTAAGAAATACGAATATGGTTGAATTGAGGCAAAGTTGAGTATTTTGGGGCCTAACAACTTGCTCAAAAAAAATTGTAAATATTCCAAATACCCTTGGAGATATCCGAAAAAACCTAATTTTCTTTTCGCCTTCATTTTCGACTTTAGTTTTCAAATTCGCCGTGTCGTTGCTTAGATATTAACCTTAACTCAATTTTTTTAAATTCGGACCTGGAATTTTAAAAATAGTCTTAGGGGCTTCTAAGCTTTAGAAATTTAATACAGTTTAAGGATTTTTAAGATTTTAATGTTTTGTCATCAAATAACATCAATTCTTTTTAGGATTACTTAAATAGTAAAATTAATCGTAATGATGCTAGTTTCAGCTGAAACATTTAACAAAAGTAAACAGACAGAAAGATATTTAAGGCCCAGTCTTTAAGTCTTTTTTCTTACAAAATATCAAATTTCGGACTTTTTTAAGTAAAAATGGACGGATACTTCAGATTAGAATTTTCTTTTTAGTTTGGCGTGTTCAGGACAGTAATGATATAAAAAGATAATTTGTGTGATTAAATAACAACACGTTAAAATATCAAAGACCTTTAAATTATGTTAAATGTCTAAAGCTTAGATGTCCCTAAAACTATATACAAAATTCCAGGTCCATATTTTAAAAAAATGACTTGAGGTTGGTATTTAAAGAACGAAACATCAAATTTGAGAACTAATAACGTTATTTTATAAAACCACTACAAAAAAGTGTTTTTGGTTTTTTTCCCACATAAAAAATGAAAGCGCAAAAAACTAATAACCAAAACTAAATATTCCGTTTTTATCCGAATATCTCCAAAAGTATTTGGAATATTTGCAATTTTCTTTAACCTAATTATTAGGCCCCTAAATACACAACTTTGCCTCAATTTAACCATCGTCGTATCTCTTACCGTTTTCGAGATCACCTTACAAGGCGTATACGCACACGAATTTGTAGCCCCCTGTATGTTATTTTATTTTCTAATTCCATATAAAATTCCACGTATATTTTGTAGATAATGTCATATGTCTAAATTTAATTGTTTTTAAGATATTGATGTATTGGAACGGTTCAAGAAGAGTTCTACCATCGGTTTGGTCTACGCTAACAGATTCATGGGGCACATTTTTAACAATTGCTATGCTAAAAAAGCGACATTACAGTTTTAAAGTTATTGTTAATGTAATTATTTCTTAAATTAGTAATTTATTAAAAACACA
This sequence comes from Polydrusus cervinus, assembly GCA_935413205.1. Taxonomy (NCBI): domain Eukaryota; kingdom Metazoa; phylum Arthropoda; class Insecta; order Coleoptera; family Curculionidae; genus Polydrusus; species Polydrusus cervinus. The sequence continues at coordinate 14,324,787 of OW284517.1, forward strand.
TGATTTGACAGATGTAAAAAAAATAGACAAATTCCTTTCTCGATAACCTTTTAAAAAACAAAATATATTGGTTACGGCTTCGCCCCTCTTTGAGGGCCTCAATTTTTTTCACATGACAAAAGCGAGGTCCGCCAAAAATCTTTGAGGACGTATTTTTGGATTTAAGCGAAATATTATTCCCAGAGTCGTTATTGGCAGCGTTCCATTTAAAATCCCCACCCTGTATAAGTTAATTACAGGAAAGAAATGTAACCAAATTTAATAATATAAGAAAACGTTATTCAAACTTACTATTCAAAAGACAAATGAATAAGACAATTAAAATATATAAAACATTTTATAAAATCTAATAAAGTTAAAAATTATCTTTGGAATTTTTTTTAAATTATGTTAATAAATTACGTGTAGCTCGTTTATTGTTTTATGTGTCTGGGGAAATTATTATGTAATTAATTCAATCCATAATAATGACAGTTTTCCAAAATTATTGTTTTCATTAATAGTTTGTAAAAAGTTAGTTTGTCTACATTATGGAAAATTTTAAAGGTTATATTATAAACAGAGTTGTAAGAAGGTCTACAATTTAAAATGATTTTAATTTATACAGGGTGCCCCAAATATTCAGGACATATTAAACACTCTTTTTAAAATTGATTACCCTATAAATTATATTGTTTCTAATTTTCTTATAAATTCCAGCATATTTTGTTTAAAATGTAATATGTCTAAATTCAATTGTTTTTGATATATTGACGTTTAAAATATGGCATTGTAGAATTTTGACGGCTGTAGCATTGGAACATCGCATCTTAGAGAAAAATGGTTTCCACCTGTCTTGGTTTAAACCAAAAAAAATGGTTTTACGGTTTAACCAATTTAAACTGAAAGTTAAAAATTTTAGATAGAGAATAAAAAACTAAGACAGGGAGATGAAAAGCATTTTCTCCTAAGATGAACCATACCACTGTTACTACTTGTCAAATTCTATAAAAATGCCATATTATTTTAAACATCAATATCTCGAAAAGTATAATTGAAATTAGGCATATGACATTCTATACAAAATAAGCCTAGAATTTTGTTTAGAATTAGACAATAATATAAAATATAGGATTTTTAATTGATAAAAATAATTTTGATATGGCCTGATTATCTGGGACACCCTGTATAATTTACAATGATTTTAGATTGTATAGGTAATCGATGCTTCCCTATAACTGTGTTTTTTTAAAATATTTAATGATTGAGTAGTTTAGATGCTATGGAATCCTGCGTTGAGAGAGGGCCACTCTGTAAATAAATTTAATAAAACTAAAATAAAAAGTTTCCCTTTTTAAAAAACATGCTATATTTTTTCTCCCTAAATTTGTCTTACAAAAATCTAAAATAAATAAATCTATAAAATCCTTACCTAATAAAAAAAATTAATTATAAAAACATTTAGGAACAAAAAAGACTTCCCCAAAGGCATCATTAATATTTTGTCCAGTATGATAATAAAGAACATTGTGCGTAATTATTTTTTCTTTCGTTTCACGCATTTCATGAACAACACTTCCTAGATATTATAATTATTACTTTAAAAATTACCAAATGATCCTAAGTAGGTACTAAATGAATCAATAATAACATTGAAATTATAAATAAAGGAAAAGTTTAAATCTAGATATTATTATCTACAGGGTGCTACAAATGCGTGTGCGTACAAGGGAATCTCGAAAACGGTAAGAGATATGAAGATATTTAAATTAAGGCAAAGTTGCATATGTTTGGGCTTAATAATTTATTAAAAGAAAATTGCAAATATTCCGAATACCTTTGGAGATATCCAAAAAAAAACAACAATATTAGTGTTGGTTTTTAATTTTTAGCGCCTTCATTTTTCACTTTAGAAAAAAATACTTTTTCAAAGCCGTTTGTATGGCGTTATTAGTTTATAAATTCGACGTTTCTCTCTTTAGATACCAACCTAAAGATTTTTTTTTTAAATACGGACCTGGATTTGTTAAAACCGTTTTAGAGACATCTAAGCTTTGAAGAAATTTAATTCAATTTAAAGGATTTTATAATTTTAACGTTTTGTCCTTAAATAATACATCATTATTATTTCAATTTCCTTTCTTTACTATTACGACCCTAGCTGGATTTCTAAAAGTATATTACAGGAGGTTATGTGGATTAGTCCGTATATTTATTTTAATAATATTTACCGTAACAATACTCTAGAAAGTAAGTAACTTTTCAAGGCATAAAGAAGTGATGTACATTTTCGTTACTTTTAAGGACTTGTACCGATTCGTTACTTTGGATATTAGGACTCGTTACTTTATGTAAATCGTTACTTTTAAAAATAAAAAATTGTGAAGAAGTAGTCCATTCTTAAAGTGGAGTTAATTTATAGAAATAAAATAAAAAACATAAAGTCTTTCTCCACTGGTTTATTAAACAAAAAGTTAGAAGTGGGTAGATGTTCTACATGTTTCGGGTGTAGCAACACCCATCATCAGGAACAAAATATAAAGAGAAAAATTCATAGAAAGGAACAGACGTAAATGGTAAGTGATAGTGAACCTCGATGGAGCTCTCATCGAGCCATGGAAGATTAAATGTTTAAAAAAATTATCCCATTTTTAAACATTTAATCTTCCATGGCTCGATGAGAGCTCCATCGAGGTTCACTATCACTTACCATTTACGTCTGTTCCTTTCTATGAATTTTTCTCTTTATATTTTGTTCCTGATGATGGGTGTTGCTACACCCGAAACATGTAGAACATCTACCCACTTCTAACTTTTTGTTTAATAAACCAGTGGAGAAAGACTTTATGTTTTTTATTTTATTTCTATAAAAAATTGTGTTAGTTAGCTTTAATCGATTGCCAAATACTTGTATTTTGTAGTATAAATATATTAAATCTAGATATGATTACAGGGGCGGACTGGAATCATGTGGCCCCGGTGGCTACATGGCCTCTATGGCCCCAACCCTCATTATTTTTGCTATGATGGCCATTTCATCAGCTTGCGAATAAATATTAACGTATACAGAAATAATTTTAAAGCTTATTTGAAATCTAGGTAGCATAAACAAAGTTCAAAATAAGTTAACATAATAAAGTGATAATAATAGAGTATCTACGGTAAAGGGCAGTAATGAACAACATGGAAGAATATGTCTTTATTTATGGAAAACATTAAAAATTATAAAATTGATTGAATTACGAGAATATCGATTTATTAAGCGAGCCGCGCGGCATCTCTCGAGAATATAAGGAAGCTCCGGTCCTGCTTATGTTATAATTATGCATAGGTGGAGAATAATGTTCATTTTTGTACATCTTTTTCTTAAAGTTTTAACAATTTTTGAAAAAAAAAATTGTTGTTTAAATGTTTGGACCAATTGGCCCCCAAAGGCCTTCTGGCCCCGGTGGCGATAGCCACCCGGCCACCAGCTCCAGTCCGCCACTGTATGATTATCAATTCTCAAATATGTGATTAAAAGACAAATAAAAACCTACCATATAACAACAAATAAGAATAGATCATCGCGTATTGAATTAAAAAATGAAAATATTTATTTGTTTTCAATTTAAATAAAACATAAACAAATAACACTTCGTTTCTGCTTTTTGTCTTCTGATTCTAGGAATCGAGGCTCCATAATTTTATAATTTTTTAAATACTAAACTGTGGAGAGTAAACTTGATTAAACACAATTTGTTTACGCTCTACAATCTAAGAAACAGAATACTCAATTTTTACTATTTTTATAAAATAAGTGTGTGTCTGTTAGAATTAAAAAAGAAATATAAATTAAAAAGAAATAAGAATAAATTGCTTTCGTCTCTCAACGGTAACTTTCAGTCCATTGTGTTTCCCCAACCCAACAGAATTAAAACTCGATGATGATACAATAGAACTGGGCTTTCGGATTCTTTCTGAATGGCTTCCCCACAAAATATTAATAGGCCATCTCTCCGACTTACATGCAAAACGACACGCCGTCGGTCGCCCGACGCGATGAGGTAAAAATAAAATCCAGCACGAAAAATTATAAAATTTTAGGTAGAATAGTTAAAAGTAAAAAAAGCCAAAAGTAACGAATCTTTTATAACATTAGGACTCGTTACTTTTAGTGATCACATAGTAACGCTTACTTTGTAACAAGTCCTTATTTATTTTACATTACTGATGAGAGGTATTTCTATTTTTTATTAGTATTTTGTTTATTTTATTAATATAACATATTTCTTAAGTTCTATGTATTTTGCCTTAGACCTAGACCAAAATACTGTAAGATAGTAAAAATTTTTTCCCGAGCGAAAAAAGGTAACTGGAGTGTTAGTCTAGTTATGCGTTTAGTTTGTTTCAAAAACAATTACAATTGAGGGGGTTAGAAGTAAAAGGTTTTATGTGCATTTTTCATTGTTCTGAGATAATTAGCTTTAATAGTACATTATACACCTAGGGACTAAAGTGGTATTTTAAATCCCGAGACAAAAAGTTTATAGCCCGACCAACGGGAGAGCTATAATAGTCGGGGCCACCGACGACGACAACGGCTACAATTTTCAAAAACACTTTAATTAATAAAAATAACAGCTGCAATAATGACAATTTACCTTTTTTTCACTTGGCTAATTGCAGTGGGGTAAACATAACTGTTAATGTTAATAGCAATTAAGTTATTTTTTATAGTTTAATATTGTTCTAAACACGTTACACTTTTGTTGCATCCATGTCATGTTATATTTTCTAATAAAATTATTGAAAATAAATTTCGAAATTTAGCTTTTATTGCAAAGAAATTTATCCCTAGGGATTTAAGTACATTTTAAATCCCTAGGAATTTAAAGTACCACTTTGTTCCCTAAAAAAAGGGATTTAAAGGGTACTTTAAATCCCTAAAGTACATAAAGTTTATTAGTGTTTCAACATTCCAGTTAATATATTATATAAAAAATGTTTTTAACGAATCTGCAGTTACTTTATATTTTTGAAATATTATTGGAAAATCGATATTTTGTAAATCTTTTTTAGATATTGGTTATTTTGCAAAAATGTACTTGAACCCAAATTAACAGTTACTTTTTTTTTGGTAAAATGGTTTAAGTGCAGGTTACAAAAATAGTTGGGTCCTACGATCTTTTAAATATGTTAAAAACCACCCAACAGTCTTCGGAATCTTTTTAGTATGAAGTTTAACCCAAAAATGTTTATCGGTCATTGGGAAAAAATTGACACCTGTCAAATAAAATTCTTTTATTTATTGACGAAAAAATTTGAAATTTTGGAACTTAATTTTTTTTATGGTGAATAAGAAAATGAGGAAAATATATTTGATATTTACCTGTCAAAATTTGACAAATGTCTCTTTAAAAAAATATTGAGATTCATTTTTTCGGAAAACAAGATACGGCATTTTATTTTGACAATTTTCGAGGCAAAAAATAGCAAAAAAATCCAGACCATTACCTGTCAAATTTTTACAGCGGTCAAATAAGACTTTTTAAATATTATTTATATTGTTTTTAAAGAAGTAACGTGTAAAAATTCATTTTCACTTGACTGGCTATCAATATTATCATAAACTAATTTTAAAGACACCGCAATAATCACTGTACGTTACAAAGAATCATCACACAATAGTACTAATAGTAGTACTATCTGTTTAGGTTAGGTTTGCGGTAAATCGGTTCAAGTGCACCTGAATCCGTTTACTTCCACACGTGGAGAAAGAATTTTTAATTACATTTTTCTACCGGCTAACAGATGGCAATACACGACGAAATGCACTTTAATCTCTTCACTACCAAATAAAAATAACGTTTAACTATAGAAATATGTACTTAACTCGTTTTTTATAAAATGTGCACGTAAACCCTTTTACTTCTAACCCCCTCAATTTTTTTTGTTTTTTTTATAAGTTCTGATGATGCTATATACTTTCATGTTACAATAGAGAACAAACAGAAAAATATTTGAAACGAAGGCTTAGGGTATTTTTTACACAAAATATCAAATATCAGCCCTCTTTGAGTAAAAATGATCGGATTTTTCAAATCAGAAATTTTTAGTTTGGCTTTAAATTTGGCTAAAATTTTGAAACAGTGTGTTATTAGATGGTAACATGTTAAAATTTCAAAAACCTTTAAATTGTATTAATTTTGTAAAGCATAGAAGTCCTTAAACCTGAATTTAAAATTCCAGAATAGGAGATGAAGAATTGATAAAGATCCCAATGGTGAGAGTAGAATTTGTAATACCCTGTATATAAATACACAGATCCATCAGTAGCGGCTCGTCAGGTGTAGTAGGTGAAGGGGCTCTTCACCAAAAAATAAATAAAACCAGGAGGAAAGTTTTTCGACAATATTAAATATTAATATACCAATACAGCTATCATTTTAGCCCTTAAAAAATAATTATGTTCGAATTAATAATATTAATTTAATCCGAATGTAGCTATGCATAATAGGGCTACGGTTAACTCCGATGAGCAATATCTAATTATAAACTCCCGTGTCCGTTAGCTCAAAGCAAGTAAAAACCCAAAGCTCAATATGGCTTTGATATTCACCGTTGCTATGGTTATGTCACGTCAGTCACAAAACAGCATGTAACAATTTGCATTATGATGAAGGGAAATTTAAAAAATAGATCAGTCGTATGCACCACTGTTTTAGGTTTCGCGAAACTTACGGTTACAGATATTGTTTTACGTGATTTACTGTGTGATTAAAATGTTTTGTTTTTATTTTTCAGTTAATTCAGTAGTGTGTACGTACCTACTTAGTTGTGTGTTTTAAAAATGAACCCAATTAATGACATAGTTTGTAATTTGTTGAAAACTCCATTCAGTCGTTGGACAGATGAGAATAAGAGAGACGTTTTGTTACACTGGTTTTTAGTCAATGTTTCTTTAAGTACCCGCCCTATACCTAGCTCTTTACAATTTTTTAAGACCGCGAGCCGCCACTGAGATCGATGCCCTAAATATAGTTTCCTATTGGCAACCAGACAGACGGTCTAGTAAGAAAAATAAACTTCCTGATAAATACGAAATACTAATAAAAGCCAAGTTTTCAAAAATAATTAACTAATTAGTCTCCAGCAAACATTATTTACAAATTAAAGAACTATGTCGGGTTTATTGTAAGCAGTGATTAACCAACGATGATTAACAGAAGAAAATGAAAGTTAAGACAAAAATTAAATTGCCGCCGGTCGAAGGCCAGTAAATGTAGGGGACCATTGACACTATAGGGTCAATATCAGTGAGTTCGTAAAGGTCAGAAAAAATGTATTTAAAATCATTTTGTAGGAGGCGTCCATGTTAAAAAACAAGGCTCTTGAAGTGGGTTTTCTAACTTTACAACTGCTCTAATTCCCTTTTTTAACAAGTACTTTATATTATTTTGTCTATTGCATTTTTTCAATAAAAAATACATATTTTTAAAAAGATAAGCTTTTTGAATTTTGTAAAATGTATCAGCCGTTCACTAATGAGATCTAAATTTAAAACCATCCTAAATCGACAGTTCCTGGTTTTAAATGACAATTATCATAATAAGTCAACGAAGTTTTGTATTGTATATATTTTTTAAGATTGTCCTTTAAATTTATGTTCTTCTTATGTAAAATGTAGTTGCAGCAACATCCCGGTCAAATTATTTATCGGTAAGATGATTTAGTTACCATAAAATTCAAATTAACACAAAATCGTCATATGGTATAAGAAATAATACTACTGTGAAAACACAACTGTGGAACTATAGATCTAAATATTGCGATGGTCTAAATTTTAAACCTCTTTCGTGAATACGGGTGTATGTATCTATAATCTACAGTATTATGAACAGTGTGACATTCGGCACCGTTCTGCTGGAACCACATTTTCTCCAAATCAAGTGCAATCGAATGTAGAGGACAGAGCCACCAGACGTGAACTTTACGTCCGGTACAGTGGCGGCTCGCGGTCTTAAAAAATTGTGAAGAGCTAGATATAGTGCGGGTACTTAAACAAACATTGACTAATTTATATTTTAATTACGTACCTACATAGCTAGTTTCTGTATATCAGATCGGTTCTTCTGTTGAGGTCTAGCATTTTCTTTTAGAGCATCGGCAATAGTATTTTGATTTTGTTCAAAATCTCTTAACATTAATTGGCATTTTAAGTGTTCTCCAGAATCCCCGTGTTTACGTAACGATCTAGTAATATTTAAAAAATCTGTAAACCCGTCCCTATTCCAAACGCAATGAATATTCGAAAAGAGTAAACACGATCAACAAAACAATTTTTGTAAGGTGGCACTACTACATAGACAATTATATACTGAAAACCAGGAACACTTAAAATTAATCTTATAGGATCTGCCATTTTTTTTTTCTTTTTTAAAATCTATGTTTAAGATTCTAGTAGGTCTCCCGTGTAACAAAACGTCTCTCTTATCCTCATCTGTCCAACGACTGAATGGAGTTTCCAACAAATTACAAACTATGTCATTAATTGGGTTTATTTTTAAAATACATAATAAAAATTAAACTAAGTAGATATGTACACACTACTGAATTAACTGAAAAATAAACACCGCGAACCAATTCTTAAACAATGGTGCATACGACTGACCTATTTTTAAATTGCCTTTCATCCTAATGCATATTCTTACATGCTGGGGCGTGACTGACGTCGTGTAACCATAGCCACGGTGAAGTCAAAGCCGCTTGACTATATGTGTGCTTTTCACTGCTGCTCTGAGCTCACCGATGCGGTCGGCTGGGGCGCACCAAAATGCACGAGTGTTTGTAAATTATTGTCCATCGAAGTTAACCGTGGCCCCATTATGCATAGACATTCGGATTAAATTGATATTATTAATACGAACATAATTATTTTTTAAGGACTAAAATGGTAGCTGTTTTGGTACATTAATATTTAATATTGTCGAAAAAGTTTCCCCCTGGTTTTATTATTTTGTGAAGAGCCCTTTACCTACTTCATCTGCCAAGCCGCCACTGGTCCGGTAGTCTTAAGTGAGTCTTAAGAACGTGGTTTCGCTGTTTCTGAAGAGCTACTTAGTTATAGCTTTTCGAAGTCCTAATAAGGACGAAACAGCCGTCATTGTCTACCTGTGCCTCAGGGAACCCATTGTTTTGGCGTACCTGTGTACTTTAATGCAAAAAAACAGATTTACCACTTTGTCCGATTGCCGCTAACTAATCTTTCTATTACTGAAAATGTTTTACTTATTCTAAGAGAACACCAAAACCAAAAGTAATTGACTCTGCGGTTCCTTAATTAAAAATTAGGAACTTTTTTAACCAGAACATGGATATAAATAATAATGCAATACTTCAAGCGATTTACAATTTAATCTGAGAGCTACAGGCCCAAAACATCGCTTATTTTAGATAAAGATGAAATTAATAAATGTATTAAATGAGGCTGATAATAGTATTCAAATCAAATTGCCCAGCAACAAGCGTAGACCTATTATTCCTCTGTGTCAAATGGCTGTGGTCACCCTTTTGTAATATAAAAAAACTTTTTCAATTCTAGAGAATCATTCCAAATCAATGATTGTTAAAAATAGGTAATTTTCTCCGTTTTCCCCTACATACATTGATTGCACTGTACTGTTCATTAAATGGGACGTGCTGATGAGTACTCACCGAGCTTGAAGATGGTACCTTATGGAATGGTATATGGAAGGTCGATATTGTTTCTGGGTGGCTATTCGTTAATATCCTAACAAAAACATCTCAATCGAGTTTCATGATATTATTATGATTTTTTAAATTTAACGGTGTTGACAAATTAGACATTTTCTGAAGACATTGTGTATAAATTCTTTGAAAACGTATTTTATACTGATTCCTTGGATGCTGTGTTATTGATAAATAAATAATAGGTGATTTTATTTAATATACAGGGTGTCCTAAAAGGTAAGGTCAATAATGAGGATCTAGGGAGGTTGTATCATAATAAGGTTAAACGAAAGAAGAGTTTTGGACTTGCATTGTGTTTATTTGTTTTACATCACAACGTTTCAACTGGTAAGTATCTCCAGTCGTCTTCAGGTAAATACAGTATTCAATGCAAGTCCAAAACGATTCTATCGTTTAAGAAACATCATTGTCTCCAACCTTCATAATAAGGTTAGTTAGAACTTCATAAGAAATGTTCTCCTATGTCCCCTAATTACCGAGCTACAGTCCCCTAAAAGAGGGACTCTGAAGCAAAATAAATAAAATTTTAAGAAATGAGAAAGGACACTAATACAAACCTAAATATGTTATAAAAATACTGGGTGTTCCAGTTAATAGTGTATTTCATGAAAAATATTTTCTTGAAATACACCCTATGATATAGTACCTATATAGTATAAGCCTGCATATGAATGAAATTTCTAACCTAATTCGTATAGGAGCTATGGAAACCTGACGCGCTATTGCAGGACCCTGTATATTTATTTTAAATAGTATATTACATAACAAGTGATGAAAGTGATATTTTTCGAACGGGGAGATATTTAGGACGAAGCATTAGCCGAGTACAGAAATTATTAGAATAAAAAAAGTTTTAGAATAATCACTTTCACACGAGTAATGTACACTATTTTTCCTACTACCACAAAGAATTATTAAAAATGCCTTTGATTTGTAAAAAAAATATTTTAACACTAGTGTTGAAAAAAAATATACCAACACTTGTGTTGAAATAAGCATACTTAGGATTATGTTCCACTTGATATCTGGATACATAGATTGTTAATAAGCTTTTCCTTTATTTGTAGTGTAACTTTTTATTTTTTCATATTTAATATATCATAGGAAGAACTAATCCTGGATTTACTTCTAGATTAACCAAAATGAAAAATTTTAAATTTAATCAAGGAAGGACGCATTAAAAATAAATTTAAAACATCCACCCAATTAGGAAGATTTTAATTCAAAATAATTCTATAAATTATATTTAATGTTTTTATAAAAAAAAGTCAAATATGGATGGGATTTAAACATGTGATCTTGCGATCTGTAGGCTAGAACTCTATTCTCTACGCTATCGCTACCGATAAAGATTTGTTGTTTAATACATGACATTCTCTTCAACGCGATTTGTTTTTTCTGGTAATAGATTTTCCAGTATATCGTTAACATTTTTTATAATTTGAGATGGCGTATTTTCATACTCTAATTCTGAATCACTCGACAAATAGATGATAAATAAGTTAAACACTTTACAATTACTGCTTTCTAGATTTTTTCTTTTAATAAATAGGGGTTGTCTGTCAACAAAAATGTTTAAATTAAATAGTGTGCCTTGATATTTCAACCCTGGTGTTAAAATATTTTTTTCAACACTCGTGGGATATACGGCGCTTTCTAGCCAAATTAACCGTGCTTTTTTCTCATTTTCATAGGTGGTCGTAGGAAAAAGCCAATTATCATTTACCTTGCGTGTGTTTGCATGAACGACAAAATTGGTCACGTAAATTACGTGACGCGTATCAACGCGTGGTCCTCTTAAGTTGCATACCAGTCTTTTAGTTTGTCAATTGCCACGCGACACCTTAAAATTATCGGTAAAGATATTTTTTAAATAAATTTTCATAATTTGATTATAAATTATGGCTATAGTTTTAAAGTTAGAAGTTGAGGAGCCATCATGTAAGTTTAAACTGATTTTTTTTTAAATGAACTAATAGATATGAACATAATACATTTAATATTAATTAATAATTAATATATTTAAGCGAGTATTTAAGTTAGTAGTCAGTAGTCAAATGGGCTTTTTCACAAAATTTTTATTTTGGTTGTGTTTTACATTTTTCTGACAGGGAAGACACATTTTTGTGTTCAAAAGCATGAAGTTTATAACTTTAATTGAATTTAATTAATTTAACTTAATACACTTATATTATACAAAAATTTGTCTTCCCTTCCACTTCAAAAAGTGCACACAGCCGCTACAAACCTATTTAAAATTTTTTTGTACGATGTTTTAGTGTTTTTAAATTATTTTAATTTCTAGTATTTATTGTGATTAATTCTATATTGCATTTTTTTATACCGGGTCGCTTTTATGTATGGAAACGGTCGATTATTTGCTAAAGTAAGATAGCTAGCGAAGAATGTTAAATACAAAACTTTTAGGGTTTTTAGAAATCTATTATACTGCACATAAACTAAGTATACAGGATCGGTCAAAAAGCCATGGAAGAACAAAGTTACTTTATTTTAAATAGAACCCCCTGTATATTATTCAATATTTCAATTATTTACCAGATTCTAAAAAAAAAGGTTAAGCACACCACATACCCAATCTTAACCGTTTTCGAGATATCGAGTTTCGAATATCGTTTTCAAATAAATTATTACATTCATTAATTTTCTAGTCCATCAAGTTACCTTAGAAAATATTTATCTCCATGACAATGTTATTTTGTCATCTTGACAACAGATATGCCAAAAATACTTACATTTACAATTTTTGAACAATTTTCGCGTGAAAATAGCACGTTTAAGTGATACCGAGCGCATTGAAATTTTAAAGATGATAGGGTACGGAGAACACGGAGTTTTAACCAAGTGGTGAATATTTTTAATGAATTGCATCCAGATCGGGATCCTATAACTAAATGAACTGTTTCCAAAACATTGCAGCGTTTTCATGGAACTGGAGGTGTGAAAGATCGACCAAAAGTAAAAGACCGGTAAGCGTTACTAATGAAGAAAATTATCCAAATCTCATGTTCGATGTGGTAGAATATCCAATAAATTCGACGCAACAGCGGGCTTTAAATCATAATTATGATTCATTCATTCAAAAAATTACAAGAAGAGAAAAATTCAAACCATATAAAATTCATTTGTTACAAGAATTGAGTGAAGACGATTTTAATCGCAGAATTCAGTTTTGCGAAATCATTATGGATAAATTGAATCAAAATGTGAACTTTGTCAACCACATTTTATTTTCTGATGAATCAACGTTTTGTTTAAACGTGCACGTAAATCGACACAACTGTAGATATTGGTCCGACCAAAATCCACATTGGATGGGACAAGTTCATACCCAACGACCTCAAAAACCAATGTTTGGTGTGGTATTATTGGTGGAAACATCATAGGACCCTATTTTATACATGGAAATTTGAACTCTGAACGATATTTATTACTTTTACAAGAGAATATTGTTCCGCAGCTCAGACGATTATTCCCAAATTATAATAATCCCAATTTACCGGCTGAACAAATATGGTTTCAACAAGATGGGGCTCCACCACATTTTGGACGGATGGTGAGGGAATATCTAGAGGAAATTTTTCCTGGTAAATGGATTGGGCGCAGAGGTGCAATTGAATGGCCTGCTAGGTCTCCTGATATGACTCCTCTTGACTTTTTCCTGTGGGGCCATATCAAAAATTTAGTGTACAAAAATAGGCCACAAAATATCGAAGATTTGCAACAAAGAATAATGCATGAAATTTCCAGTATTGCTCCAAATATCCTTATAGAGTCGCTACAAAATTTTGTTCACCGAATTCATTACTGCCAGGAAGTAAACGGTGGACACTTTGAGCACCTTATAAAATAGGATTTCAAATTGTTGTTTACTAAAACTTTGTCATTTTTATTATTGTTATTAGATTTATTTGAAAACGATATTCGAAACTCGATATCTCGAAAACGGTTAAGATTGGGTATGTGGTGTGCTTAACCTTTTTTTTTAGAATCTTGTATATAATTGAAATACTGAATAATATACAGGGGGTTCCATTTAAAATAAAGTAACTTTGTTCTTCCATGGCTTTTTGACCGATCCTGTATACTTAGTTTACATGCAGTATAATAGAATTCTAAAAACCCTAAAAGTTTTGTATTTAACATTCTTCGCTAGCTATCTTACTTTAGCAAATAATCGACCGTTTCCATACATAAAAGCGACCCTGTATATATATAGATTTGTTTGACCGACTATGCAGACCCAAAACGCTATACCCTACCGACTTCCCAAGCCAAAATCGACGTTGTCAGACCCGCCTTCGGGCTCGAGAGCGTTTACCCATAGAAAATTGTTGAGAGGGACGCGGGGATGAAAGGGGAACAAAAATTAGGTGGGCTTGAAAAATCGGTAACACTTGCGTTTTTATGCAGTTTTAGTTCGAGCCATCCACCGCCTAGAGGTCAGTGCTGTTTTATACAAATGAGACTTATACGCCAGACACATACATTCATTTATTACCGACGTTAACCGTCCCATAATTTGGCAATCGCGCATTTGCATTCCAGACAATAGCTAAAAATAGAAAAGGTGAAATTAATGCATTTCGCCTTTAAGAATATACACATACAGGGTGATTTATGTTGAGTGGCCTAATAGAAGATCTAGAAAACGAATAAAGTTATATTTTCAAAAATTTGGTATTAGGCCTAATTGACTTTGAACTTTTAATATATTATATTTTGACGTTTGTATCACCTCGGTTATACCGGATATCTAAATGTCTAATATGCCACCATCCATATTTTTAATCGGTTTGAATTTATAATCAATTAAAAAAAATCTTAAAATCTCTACTTGTGTTAAGTTCATGAAATTATTTTTTAAAGAAAAAGGTATAGATTATTATTAACAAATTATGCTTAGATTTTAAATACGGTGTCCAACAAATGCTAAATAAAACCGGTTATTCTATTTGAAATACCAAAGTTGGCCATAACTTTCATACGATGCTTTTCATGTCGGAAATTTTCGGGGATAATACCATAAGTGCATAAAAATTTTCGAAAATTTTGGAAAAATAAATATTTTTTGATAACTGCACTCCTTCGGAGTCGGGCAATTTATAGTTTAAAACAACGATGAAAATAAACGAATGCGGTTTCCAAAAAACATTTCATTTTTCAGAATTTTCTGGAAATTTTTATGCACGAATGGTATTCGGTGGAAAATTTACGGAATAAATAGCTAACACGTTAACATTTTATCTTTGTTTTTTATTTATTAAAAGTAATATTACAATTATTGTAATTTATTATATATTGTGTGGTCTTATTTGGGTCCATAATACATAGGTTCTCTTGAGTGCTTGATGTTTTTCACTGGATTTTGGGGTGCTATCTGTTCTCATTTTTTCTACAATGGCTTCATGATGTTCTTGATCCATTTGAAGGTAGCTGGCAATTGATTTGGAACTAGCATGGCCAGTCATTTTTATAAGTTCCTGTTCTACAATACCGCTTTTTGCAAGTTTTGACACGGCTGTAGCCCTAAGTGAGTGATTAGTAATTTTTGTTTTTTTAACGTCTAGTCCCACTGTTTTTGCTATTTCATTTCGCCCAACAGGACTGTTTTTATACCATCAACTTCCAGTTTTCCAAAATGGATTTACCGTTAAAAATAAACGATCATTTTTAATACCTTCTCGTTTTGATTTTAGCAAGTTAAACAATCTGATTGGACAAAGATCGGGATATTTCTTAGTAGCGACTAGCCATTTAGATGGAGCGCACGGTTTGGAGCCACCTTGCGTCGTTTTGCTGAATATGGGATTTTATTCTATTCTACCTATTGTTTGCCCCCCATTGTCAAATTCTTTTTTAAAAAATTTCAATAAGGTTTTGCTGCCCTCTCCCCCTCTCCATGCCTATTCATAGGAGAATATAAAAAACAACTTTTTTTGCAGACCTTTTGTACCCCGTTGGTTACAATTGTCAATGACATTTTTATTTCATTATATTTTAGGGCAATTGAACTGACCTTTCTTTTATCCTCGTGCTTTTGCAATTCGTTTCTTTTAGCATTTTTTGCATACCTGGCAGCTTTAAACTCTTGATCTTCAAATGGGTCTATTTTAATACCATATTTTTCAAAGTATTCCTCCATCACCATTTTTGCAGTTAAATTCCACATTACTTTTATTGTGCTTTCTTTATATTCATCGCCATTATTTTTTCGCATGTTGTAGCCCCAATCTTTAAGTACTTTAGCAATCTCATGCACTGATGTTTCCCTCTCTAGTTTATACTTTCTAACAACACAAAACTCCATGAATTGTTTTCATAAGAACGATCGGCTTTTCTTTGTATTGGGCGAGATAGTTTTTTCTATATTTACATCAATCGCATCTTCACTAAATTCACCAAAACGACTCATTTTTCAAACGATCGGCTTTCAAATAATTATTAATAAAGAAGAAACGTCAAAGTTGACTTTTTTATTATTTGTTGCTATGGTTTTGGGGCATTTTTATTTAAATAAATAATTATTATTAAAATAGAAATGTCAAAGTTGACTTCTTTATTACTTGTTGCTATAGTTGCTACAGTGCAATTTCCAGTGATGCAATTTCCACTGTAATTCAGTGGAAATTGCAGACCTCTTATGGCATTTTTTATACATGAGGGAAATTTTCAGATTATGGCTTTGATTTAGAAAAATGTTGGATTATTTTAATGATAAAAAAGGCATGCGTATTTTAAAAACGAAAGTAAAATTTAGAAATATACATGATAAACGAGAAATTTTTTGAATAAAAGTTATCTAATTTTTTTGAGCAATTATAATTTTAGCAGAGCAGCGAAAGTGCGTTAATTACTTTCGCTTAATGCATGTGGTGATTTTGATGGTATGCATATGACTCTTGTGTTAAATTGGTCTTTTGCAATTAAATTATCTAATCGATAAATAATTTTACCGGGATATTGTTGAAAATAATTATAGTGTTAATTCTATTAAAAAAAAACAGGACGCACTAAAATTCTTGTATCTTGATAAATTTAAAGAAGAAAAAATACTTATATAGTATACTTAATTTGGTTAACTTATTTTGACACTTGTCATTTTACACCAAGAACTGTCAGTTTAGGATGATTAGGGCCCATATTATTCATCTCCTGGTAACTTTACCAGCCAGATAATTTCTATGGAGACAATTGTCTTAACAATGGTTTCTTTGGAAATTATCTTGCTGATAAAGTTACCAGGAGATGAATAATACGGGCCTAGGTCCGGCAGATCAATCTCTTGGTAACTTTACCAATAAGATAATTTCCAAAGAAACCATTGTTGAGACAATTGTTTCTATAGAAATTATCTGGCTGGTAAAGTTACCAACAAGATAATTCCCAAAGAAAAAATGCTGAAAATTGTTTCCACAGAAATATCTGGTTGATAAAGTTACCAATAAATTGATCTAGGGTATCTTAGTGAATACGGCTATTAATTATTTTTTTATTCTTGATTAATTATGTACATACGTAATTTTTCTAATGATGTAATAATTAACAATCCGAACAAACCGGAAACGTAATTAAATAGGGTTGAGTGATATAGCGGTGTATTCGGGATAACACATACTCTTAAAAATAAAAAAAACAAAAATCAAGGTCATATTATATACTCATTACAGTTCGTACCGCTTACACAAGTGACCTGAACCTCACATCACCGACTTTTCAATCCCAGAATGCATTAAATATGAAAATAGTAGTGGCAACGCAGCAGGGTCTGTTAACGTCGGCTGGTCATATAATTGATTAGAAGACGGGTCTAGGAAGTCGGTTTGTTATACTGGGGTCATCAGCGTTTGTTGAACATAGAATATTTTTTTGTTTTGCATAAATATTACCCCTCTCGGGTTGCCTCGTTTATTTGATCGTATTACTTTATTTTTAAATGAAATACACTCCCCGCACCTTTGTCCTTCTAGTGGGTTCGAGGTGGTCTGTTCAATATGCCGGGTCTGGTAAGGTCGGTTAAATCAATATATATATATATATATATATATATACAGGGTGTGTCAATAAGGTGTCGGGCTTTGATAGCACCTAAACTATCAAAGATAGGGAAAAAAGTGTAATACAAAAGTTAAATGGTTTGTTAGGATGCATAATCTAAAAATATTTTCTAATCTACAGGGTGGTCCTAAAAAGTGGTACTGAATAATAAAAGAGAAAATTAAATGGGACACCCAGTATAATTTTCCAGAATATGATTCAGTAGAATAAGGACTTTGCAACCATCTTAAAATTTTTGAACTAAAATGCAACGTTGCCAAGTAATTAATTTTTTTCCGAAATTTTAGTAATTTTTAGGGTTTCGTAAAAAAATCATAGTAACCTGTGGATTACCCCTAAGCAAATATAATTTACATTGTGGGTACTTTAAGGTACGATATATTGATCGATAACAATGTTTTTTAAATCTCTTATACAGAGCGTTCGGTATAAGTTGGACAACTCGACAGTTTTAAAAATGCTTTATTTCAATTTTTTTAAATGGGACACTCTTATTTTTTTTAGGCAAAAGGATTAATCTTTCGAAAACGTTTATTTTTTGTTAAACATGTCATATATCTAAATATCATAGTTTTTGAAATATTTTAGGATTTGTCTTAACTCAGGGTAAAAAAGGTTTACAAATCCATTATGAAACGTTGCCTCATCACTAAACATTTCATAATCGAATAACTGCGCTTGATGTTGTATCATGTCCTGCGACCACTGACAAAAAACAACTCTCCTTTCATAGTCTTGCTCATTTAATTCTTGTAATAATTGTATGTGATATGAATGCAATTTTTCACTTCGGATAATTCTTGATGCTGAGGACGCACTGAACGGAAATTTGTTGCCAAGCTGTCTCGTACTTTTGTGAGGATCTTCAACTAAACTTAACATAACCATAAATTTATTTTCATCGTTGGTAGCTGGCTTAGTTCTTTCATGTTTTTCGTTAAAATCTCTCCTTTACCCGTTCAAACGATTTTTGATCAGGATGAGTTCTAAGTGGATATTTTTCTGCGTATACTCTGGAAGCCAGAAATGTATTTCTGTCGCTCTCGCCCAAAACGTAGATCATGTCAACTAGTTCTTCTCTTGAAAAATTCATATTTTTCTGTTTCGATAACGTTAGTTCAGGAAATTAAAATTTAAACACTAATAAAGCACAAAATCTTAGCGAAATAACTTTTCAATGACAGCTGTGACAAAGAAAATTATTTATGTTTTGTTCCAAAGCAATCTTGACTAAACTGTTTAATTAGAACTTTCCTTTTTTACCCTAAGTTAAGACAAATCCTAAAATATTTCAAAAACTATGATATTTAGATATATGACATGTTTAACAAAAAAATAAGGTTTTCGAAAGATACATCCTTTTGCCTAAAAAAATTAGGGGGGTCCCATTTAAAAAAATTAAAATAAAGCATTTTTAAAACTGTCGAGTTGTCCAACTTATACCGAACGCTCTGTATAAGAGATTTAAAAAACATTGTTATCGATCAATATATCGTACCTTAAAGTACCCACAATGTAAATTATATTTGCCTAGGGGTAATCCACAGGTTACTATGATTTTTTTACGATACCCTAAAAATTACTAAAATTTCGGAAAAAAATTAATTGCTTGGCAACGTTGCATTTTAGTTCAAAAATTTTAAGATGGTTGCAAAGTCCTTATTTTATTGAATCATATTCTGGAAAATTATACTGGGTGTCCCATTTAATTTTCTTTTTTATTATTCAGTACCACTTTTTAGGACCACCCTGTAGATTAGAAAATGTTTTTAGATTATGCATCCTAACAAACCATTTAACTTTTGTATTACACCTATTCCCTATCTTTGATAGTTTAGGTGCTATCAAAGCCCGACACCTTATTGACACACCCTGTATATATATAATCAGTTTTTTTAGTATAAAATGGTTTTATGAATAAAATAATGATTAAGGTGAATTTTGCGTCTAAATTCAAGTTTTCTAACATTATGTTGTCTATAGGTTTAAGTAACATGGTCATATTTTTTAAGGCTTGTTGAAAATCGTATGTAATTATTCTGTAATATTTGTAACTTTTGTTTGTCTTTAAAATTTATATTTTTATGATTAATAACATCACCATATAGAATCTACAAGCTTTAATTTTGTATAAGTATCTCGTACAATTTAAAATGATACAAAAATTGAATTTTATAATAAGCCTTCTTTACAATATTTATTATGGCAAGTTTGGATCAAAAATGATACCAAGATTTCTAGCTGATGTTACTAAAGGAATCTATTACGGCAATGTGGTGACTATGAGAAACATGGTCTCAATTAGTAATAACTATTTTTATAATTATTACTTTAAAAACAATTTATTTCTTTAAAATACGGTTATAACTTGTGGTTAAAGTAATAAAAATATTAGTTTATGTATATTTCTAATGAGTTTTATTAAAAATCAAATTATATTTGAATTATTACTGTGCCTACTAATACCGTGTTATTTTTTCAGAAAATAATTAAAAAATAACCTGCTAGAATGGACATACCATCAGACATATCGAAATGGTATGCCGGCCAACACATATTCATCACTGGGGCCACCGGATTTATGGGCAAAGTGATGGTGGAAAAATTGCTGAGATGCTGCCCTGATATTGCGACCATTTACATCATCATCAGAAGTAAAAAGGGAAGAAATTCTTCGGAACGACTGGATGATTTATTAAATTGTCCTGTAAGTAGGTACAACCTTGAAATGAATGTTTATTTGAAATAAATTATAAATTTCTATACAGGTTGAGGATTATAAAGTGTTACATGTAAAATCTAAAAACGGAGGGAAATATTTTAAAACATTTTTGATATTTTTATATATTAATAATACTAATGATAATAATAATAATAATAATATTAATAATAATAATAATAACAATAATAATAATAATAAAAGCCGTCTGGGCTTTTTCGACATTCTTTATTAAATAGAGTATTTAGAAACCTCTTTTCTAATATTTCTAATTTTTTAACGAAAGTTCTATTTATTCCTATACACAGTGGCGGATTTAGTGGGGGGGGGGGGGGGGGGGGCTGCCGGGCTGCAACCACCGACCCCCCCCCCCCCCCGAGCCTAGGAGCTCAAGTCTAAAAGTCTAACTGCAACCTAATTTTTCGTCTCACACTTGGACTCTTAATTTAAATTTTTAAATAATGTATTCTTGGCTTAGATTACAAAAGTCTTGTAGAAAACGTTTAGTTTTTAAACTTTTCCTTCTAAAAGTCCTGTTTTATATAGAGATTAAGGTTTCAGACGCATATCGTTTTATTTATTGATTTATGATGCAATTTTAAAGGAAAACTAGTAAATAGAATAATATTTTACAGTATTTTTCTATTATATACTTGTCTGTTCCGTTTTCCCTTTTTAGAGCTATTTTAAATTAACAAAAATATAACCCAGAAATATTTTTACAACAAAAACAAATAGGTATTTATTTAAAAAAAAAAAAGAAGAAAAAATTTTAATTAAAACATTTTTTATGGAAGAAGTGTGATAATTTATAATAAAAAAAATAGTTCGGGAAGAAAGGAGAATGCTTTATTATGAATATACAAAACGGCACTTAGGAAGGAGTATTTTAAAACCTAAGCATTTGCATCAAAAACTGCTTTTAGATCTACGCTGCTAAAATACATGATTTCTGAAAAAATCATCAATTTTGGCGTGGTGAGCGATATTTACTTTATTTTTAATCATGAAAAACCGAACCCGAAAAACGCTGGTTAGAGTCTTATGTTAAAATTTTGGATTGACACCAATATTCATATTTTACACAAATAATATAAAAAATGTTTTTTTTTTAATAAAGTGCCAGCTAGGAGTATCAAAAAAAAAGTAAAACAGAAAACATTTACAAAAACAAATTTAATCCAACCATGCAGAGGGGGAGAGGTAATAATTTAATCTTCGAAATTGGAAAGTAGTTAGGTGAATTTTAAACGAACTCTGGGCGTTTTCCCGAAAATTTTTCGTCTGCGGCGCTTTTCCGCCTTCTTCACTAGGTACAATATCATGAAATATATGTAGTCCCGACTGTCCCTCTCTCCAGAAAAAAGAATGTCCTACTTACGCCCACTGAGCCCCTCCCCCCGAGCATACTTTCTGGCTACGGCACTGCCTACACAACCTAAAATTCCGTACTTTAAATGAGTTTTAACGCATGCATATTATAATATTTCCATATGTATTACGTTCAATATTTTTTTAATGTTTCTAAAAATTGGTAGTAAACTTCTTAATTTTTTAATCAAATATTCTATGTGAAAATTCCAATTTAGTTTATTGCCAAAGATTATTCCTAAATATTTTACTTGATTAGCTTTCAAAATTTGAATGTCATCATTTATTTTAATACTATTCATGTTTCGTGGTAGGATCATTTGGGTTTACACCAACAACAAAGTTGTATTTGTTTTTCTGTAGCGGCTAAAATAAGTCATATAATTAAAAAAAAAAAACTTAAAATCTTAGTTTTTTCGCACATTTCACATTTTTTTAAATTATATTACTGGGCACAAAATTCCGCAACTTTGCCACTATTTGACCGTTGTTGTATCTCATAGTTTCCGAGATACTTATGATGAGCAACGAATTTGGGATACCCTGTACAATAGGTATCTAACATAAAGCTGTTGTCAGCACTTTTTCGAATTCTCCATCCTCTAAAACTAGGGGAAAGTAGGTTTAAATTATGTACTTACCGATTTTTGAAATTATTTTTTTTTAATTGCCACGAACGGCACTGCGCTGTAGTTGGTACAGTAAGTACCTAACATAAAACTGTCCAGAACAAAAATAATAAAAGTCAATTTTCACAGCTTCGTATTTTAAATAAATCATTATTTATATCAGCAAATTTTACACAGCTTGATATTTTAATCGTCACCCTGTATAAAAAGATATGTGTAAAGTCACACACATTGTACAAATGGATTAATTGAATTGGGATGAAAATATTAGTTTTTAAAATTCAATTACTTTTTTAACTATTATATAATTGATTGATGTGTATTTTTAATGACTGAACATTTAGAATTAATTAATAATTTTTAGGTTTTTGACAAAATCAGAGATGATCCAAGAGGTGAGAAAATACTTGAAAAACTTAAGTGTTTTAGTGGTGACGTAACGTACCCCTTTCTTAATTTATCCGAGAAAGATAGATACGAACTGGAGGAAAATGTTACCACTGTTTTTCACATGGCTGCCAATGTCAGATTTGATCAACCCTTAAAATCTGCTGTACTACTTAATATAGGTAAGAAATGAAGTATTACTTCCAAATACTATTCATTGGCGGGAGGGACGAAATTTTTAGGGGGCGCTAAGTTTTCAATTTTCAAATTTTGTTAAACTTTTTTTAAGAATTAAGTACATCCTGTTCCCACAAATTAAATAAAAAACATATTAACGTAAATTTTCAAAATTCTAAGCGCTAGTCTAAAAATATTTTGGATGGTTGTTTTAAGAAACACTTCTCCACTTGTCCCAGGTATTTTATTTGAATTTAAAGAATAAATTGAATGGGATAAATGTTATTTCAGAAAATGCCCAACGTTCAGAGGTGCCCTAGAATTTTTTGAAACTCGATAATTTTTGTAAAATAGATTTTTCTTTTGGAGGCAATCATCTTTCTTGAATGGCACAAGAGATTTGGACTTACATTGTCTTTATTTTTTTTGAATCACAACGTTACAACTAGTATCTCCAGTCATCTTCCGGTGAGTACTAAATAAGTATTCACTTAAGAAACTTATTTAGTATTCACCTAAAGACGACTGGAGATACCAATTGAAACGTTGTAATTCAAAACAAATAAAGACAATGCAAGTCCAAAACTCGTCTGCCGTTCAAGTTTTTTTTTATTGCAAATCTAGTTTCTTTGGATTTGTTCCTAATGATAGAATATCTTGTAAATATCTTACAAAAAGTGACAATATTGTAAAAACTATAAATTAGGTTGGGTATTATCTATACATAGGGTATAGAACAGACTCTTTGTAAGATGTTGCTTTTTATAATTTTTTTCTATCTATTTATTTTTTCAATACTTTGAGTTACTTGGGCCACCTAAAATCTCAATCTGGGAAATCAAAGTTATAGTCTATTTCGGAAAGGTGTAGGGCAGAGGTTCCCAAACTTTTTTTTCTCATAGACCAGTTTAAAAATTTTACTGGTTCCGGTGGACCCCCTGCAGCTACATTTCTACCATATTCCCAAACTCGACAAAAAATGTGAAGATTAGATCTAACTATGGAAATTTGCATTGCGGCTGAGTTCCAACTACACAGTTTTCGAAAAAAAAGTGAGAATTGATTGGTTAATTAATTAATTGATGTGCTCTGAGTGGATGTCAAAGAAGTAAAATTGACCAATTAAAAACGTGATTCCATCCAACTTTACTTCTTTGACATCTACTCACAGTCACTGAGCTTCTAAAAATATTATCTGCCTACATTGATAGGTGTACAAGCCAACATTTTAGTTCTTTACTATCAAAACCAGATACATTTTCATGGATCCCTGCTTACGAATTGTGAACCCCCATTTTGTTGTCATGCCAACGTAGACCCCCGTCGAGTCTTCCGTGGACC
Source organism: Polydrusus cervinus (assembly GCA_935413205.1). Lineage (NCBI taxonomy): Eukaryota > Metazoa > Arthropoda > Insecta > Coleoptera > Curculionidae > Polydrusus > Polydrusus cervinus. Next base: position 14,349,219 of record OW284517.1, read on the forward strand.
CTTAGGGGTCCACTTGGACCACTGTAGAAATCAATGGTGTAAAGTAATAAAAGCTCATTAGGTATGCAAAATGACTACAGAGTAACCCAACGAATATTTAAGTCACTTTTATAATTTGGCATTGATTTCATTACAAAATTATTTCTTTTGATCAAGTGCAGGTAGTACCACCCGGGATTGGGTCAATTTATGGGTTTTGCCTATTGTTATTCATTCACAAACACTAAAAATGACGAGAGAAAGGCCTGCATTATGTGTACATAGTATTAGGTACACTTATTTTTTATTAAACATTATAAAAAAAATTAATTACCTATACAGAAATTAAATTATAAAAAATCACATTATTCTTCGTCATCTGAGGAACTGCCATCTCCTCTTGACGTTATAATTAACGGGTCGACGGTCCGATCGATCAGGTGGTCAAGATCCCACATTTTATCCTTTTCTTTAATGACATGATAGACTGTTTTTTGCCAGTTCTCTGCTGTCACTTCCTTAATTGCTTGATCAAACAGTAGCTTAACGTCTTTCATTTTGAATGTCGTATTGTGTCTTGCTACAAATCCTTTCACTTGCGCCCATACAAGTTCTATAGGATTTAGTTCGCAGTGATATGGCGGTGTGCACAGCACAGTTACACTCTGTTTTCAGCTATTTCTTCCACGGCATATTTCATAAAATGATGTTTGTGTAAATTTGCTGTAGCTAATAGTTCCTTCTTTATCAAATTATCTTCAAATTCAGTACTTTTGGTGGTCAACCAGTCGATAATATCTTATTTTGTCCAAGATAAAGTTGGAGTCCTCTCGGTGCGTTGTGAATGATAGCTTGCGTTATCCATAAGTACTACTGAATTAGCTAGAAGATATTTTATCATTTCAACAAAATAGTCCTCAAAATCAATCGAATTCATGTCCTCATGGTAATCTCCCGTATTGAACGACTGAAAGGTTAGCAAACCTTCTTTTAAAAAACCCTCTTCCCCCAATATGGACGATTATTAGTCTCTTCCCTTTACCCACCTTAATACCCGTTGACAGGCCTTCCATGAAAGCTTGGCGAGCACTGGGTCTATTTTTGTCTTGACACAATTTTGGTACTATATAACCTTCATTAATACACGTCTCATAAAGATAAAAGATTTTCTTCTCGCGCGCCTATGGCCGACACCGAAATTGAGCCGAACTAGACGGAATTTCCCATCTTATAACTCTACACTTTTCTGAAATAGACTATAATCATCGTGTTGAATATAAAAAAAAATTGCCAATGTAGCTTTATCTTACGCTGAAATTAAGTTAAGAGCGCTAGCTGCTTTGAAATTATAAAGTGTAAGTACAATAACTCTAACTTAATATAAAATTTTAATAATATACCTTTTTTAGTATTATACCGGGTGTCCCATTAAGGATAGTCACCGGCCGTATCTCGGAAATTACTGGGCATAGAAACTCGGGGAAAAAAAATTATAACTAAAGTGGCCATGAGAAAATCCTGGAAATAATTTTTAGGTTCCGAATTTTGCCGCAAGAGGGCGTAACTAAAAAGTAAATTTTAAAATTTTACATAGAAACCATTTTTATGCAGAATTGACCAGGCTAATCCGAAATGTTATCCACATAAAAAAATGTCAGTGGCTTCTCACTTTTTTTCTTAAAAATATATAACCGCTTCTTCATTTAAAGTTTTAAAAATTATTCTATTGGCGATAACGCTGAAACGAACGGAGATATCAAGCTGCGTTTTACTATTTTTTGTAGTAAATTTCATCTACTTTTCGATTATGGTATCATAATTATACCGTATAATTTATTTTTTCGGAGTAAAATCAAAAAATGTGTTGTTATTACAAATTGCGCCCTCTAGCATTTTTTTTTGAGAACTATTATGGACAACTAAATTGGAATTTTCGGAGATATGTAAAATTTTAAAATTTACTTTTCAATTACGCCCTCTTGCGGCAAAATGCGGAACTTAAAAATTATTTCCAGGATTTTCTCATGGCCACTTTAGTTATCATTTTTTTCCCCGAGTTTCTATGCCCAGTAGTTTCTGCGAGACGGCCGGTGACCATTCTTAATGGGACACCCGGTATATTACCAGGGCGGGTGGGCGCCTAACCGAGGGGGGGGGGGGGAGGGGGCTATGCCACTGTTCACTATTCATAGTAAAATCTAAGGCGCTATGTATCCCCACAGATCTGTTTACTAATTTAAACTGTTTTACGACGTTATTATTATTATCCACAGCTCCCTTAGATAAAACTATGACTAATAAAATTGTTGCCTGTTGGATAATGTAACTAAACTTTTATTAGCTTAAAACTTTGCTTAAACTATAAAGTTTAGATATAGGGGAGCATAAGTAAAAAATATTTAGAAAAGTAAGATAATTTTAAAAATTAGATTTAAAATGGGGAGTGCCATTAAAATTATAGGATAAATTTGCGCTTTAATGTCAAGTTTTGCAGCACTTGTGACTCGTTTATACAGAATAAAAAAATAATATTCCATTTTAACCTGTTCATTGTTTTTTTGTAAAAACAATAAAATATGTGTCCAAATAATGTTCTATATAATTTATTTAATAATATTAAAGGACGTGACAATCTATGTAGTAATTTCGATTCGCCCAATATAACCTTCGAGAAGAACTTGGAACTATTGGTCGAACGCTCTTAAATAAATTATAAATCTTTTTTTAGGTGGAACGTTGAATGTTTTGGAACTGGCATGTAAATTTAAAAAACTGAAACTGTTCATTCATACTTCCACCTCATATTGCCACTGTGATCAAAGAAAGTTAGAAGAGAAGTTGTATTCAGCACCTCACAGTCCAAGGTAAAGGCACTATATTAGATATTTATGTTATTATAGTACAGGGTGAGTCAACAAATTAAAACCTGCTAAATTTATTTTTACTTATTATTTAATTTAGGCGCCAAAAAAAAAATTATTGGTGTAATAATTAATTTTTTCCAGGCACATACTAGATCTTGTCAAATGGATGGACGCGGACCTCTTAAAGATGCTTACCCCTAAACTATTGGGAAATTCTCCCAACACTTACGCTTACACAAAATGTTTGACTGAACAGCTGGTTTCGGAATACGAAACTCGACTACCTCTAGTTATTGCAAGACCATCTATAGGTAAGAAATGAAAATTAAAAAAATAAATTTTTGTTCAATTTTTTTTAAATTCCATTAATTCAGGAAATAGCATACCATCGAACATTTTTAACAAAAATACTACATTCATTAGCTTCCTTGACCTAAATAGTGATAAAACAACATAAATACATGAAGAATAAATTTAAAACCACCTTAATGTACCTTCTATTATAAGGTTGTATTTCGTCTAACACTGTCAGATATTAAAATACAAATCAGAATGTATAGTACTACCAAGAAGTGAAAACTTTACTATTGGTAGAATGTCACCACCTACAGACCGGATGCGACCTCCTGTGTTCTTGTCAGTGCTAATCAATATAATGCACTGAAAAAACAAATTTTCATTGGTATTTTCTAAAAACTGTTTATTAAAAAGCCAAATTTTACATTAATATAATAGGATGCCATTTAACTCATACGGACTTTCATTCTGACGTTCCTATGTTAACCTTCTCTCATTTTTGATACCTTTGGTAAGCAATAGAATTTTGGACTTGCATTGTTTTGAATCACAACGTTTCAACTGGTAAGTATCTCCAGTAATCTTCAGGTGAATACTAAATAAGTTACTTAACCGAATACGTATTCACCGTAAGACGACTTTTTTTTTTTATGATAAAACACCTGCACTGTAGGAAAAATCCTTTAAGGCGCTCTGGAAGTGGTGCGAGTGCGAAAAAAGCGATTAATGTTGGTCTTGAAACGTTGAAGATTGTATTCATTGGGAAACACGACCTCAGGAAGATCATTCCACAAAGATGACGTTCTCCAGATGAAAGAATTCTTGAACAATGAAGTTCGAGGAGTACTAAGCTGAACAACATATGGATGAGCGGCAGTGGTTTGCCGTGTATTTCTGTTTTGAATTGCTCTAGGCGGAATCAAGTGGGCAATGTCAGTCGAACACCTGCCATGGAAATATCTGTAAAAGAGAGCCAAATCACCAACCTGTCTTCGATGCTCCAGGCTATCGAGGGTCTTGGTCAGCTCGGGGTCGCCGATCAGACGAATTGCTCTCCTTTGAATGGAATCCAGTAGCCGAAGGGTGTGCTTGGGTGCAGAGCTCCAGACATGAGAGCAATATTCTAATGATGGTCGAATCTGGGCTTTGTAGGGTGTCAAAAGTTGATGAGGTGTGTACAACCTTTTGGTGCGGAAAAGTACACCAAGTTTCTGTGCAGCTGCCTTGGCAATTGCGGCAACGTGATCATGCCAAGACATATTACCTCCCAGATTGACCCCCAGCAAATTAATAGACGGTGCCAGGGGAATTGCGTGTCCTGTCATGACTATATCCGGTTCTGCAATGTTAACCTTTTTGGAGAAGACTGCTGCCTGGGTTTTCTTAGCATTAAATTCGACTTGGTTACTGTCATCCCAAGCCAAAATTTCTTCCAGGTCTTTGTTGAGGCGCAATACTTCATGCTGCCTGCGAAGATGTGCGTCGGCAGCGGATGTTTGGGGAGTCAAGGTAAACGATGAGACAAGTGTGCTGTCATCAGCAAAGCTATAAATTGGATTTTGGGTTTTTACTAAAAGGTCGTTAATATACAGTAAAAAGAGGGTAGGCGACAATATGGACCCTTGAGGAACACCGGCATTGATGGTGAAGGTGTCTGAAAGAAACCCGTCAATCGCCACTTTCAGAGAACGGTTCTTAAGGAAGCTGGTTAACCATAAACAGAATCCATTAGGCATACCGTAGGATCGCAATTTACTTAGAAGCCCATCGTGCCAAACACGATCAAAAGCCCTAGAGATGTCCAGTGCAACAGCCCGGGATTCTCCATGATGTTCGATGGTGTTGCTCCAAAGATGGGTGACATATGCCAGAAGGTCACCTGTTGATCTGGATTTACGAAAACCGTATTGATGGTCGCTGATAATGTTAAACCCTTCCAGATACTTTAGGAGTTGTTGGTTAATAGCTTTCTCCATTACTTTGGAAATTACTGAAAGCAATGCGACGGGTCGGTAGTTGCTTGGCAGGGTCTTTTTACCTTTCTTTGGAATGGGCTGGACACGCGCCGACTTCCAGCAGGATGGAAATATTCCTTTTTTGTAGGATAAGTTGAAAAGTCTACAAAATACTGGTGTAAGTTCATCGGCGCATGTCTTGCGCTTACTAGTTGAAAAGTTGTGATTCAAAACAAATAAAGACAAAACCCTACTGCCTTTCAAGAAACATCATTGTTTCCACTCTTCAAACAGTTGACACCTTTTTTTGAACTGTAGTAGAGTTTTGGACTTGCATTGTGTTTATTGGTTTTGAATCACTACGTTTCAACTGGTAAGTATCTCCAGTCGTCTTCAGGTGACTACTAAATAAGTCTGGTAACTACAGCTCTATTTATACTAGGCAGATGCGGTGACGCATGACTAGTGGGCGGAGTCTAGCGAGGTGATGACGTCATGCTCGATGAATCATACTCGATGACTCATGCGTTTAACTGTTGCGTGGTCTTATTCTAAGATTACATTTACTTAACAAAGGTTTTCAGACGTTTCTCATATCTAATGAAGGCTTACTAAAACAACCTGGATTTTGGTGTATGGTGGCAGCTTCCTTAAACTTCCTCTTCCTCCAGTGCGGTTCTTTTTGCAGGATTTCGGCTTTTGTCCACATGATATGATGGCCGTGTGCCCAGGCGTGGTCAGCTGCACCTGATTTTTCGGTCTCTCCTTTTTGAGTGTTGTTCTTATGTTCTATAATCCTTACTTCGAGTGGTCTTAGTGTCTCACCAATGTAAGATTGGCCGCACTCGCAGGGGATCTGGTAGACACAATTTTTCTTGTCTTTCTGGCTTGTTGGTTTCGTCTTTGTTAGGTGGCTTTTTAAAGTGTCTCTTGAGCTGAATACTGTGTTGATGTTGTATCGTTATCTTAGTCTTCTTATTTTTTCGGATACTCCTTTGATATACGGAATGTTGAGTGTTGGTTGTATCTCTTTCTCTGCTTTACGTGCGTTTGGCCGATTCTTGCGATTTTCCAATATTGTGTCAACCAATCTCATGGGGTAGCCATTCTTGTTGAGGTCGGTCTTGATGTGGTTGGTTTCTCTTTTGAGAGCTTCGCTTGAATTACAGAGGGTAATAGCTCTATCCACCAGGTTTCTTACTATGCCATGTTTTGTGTTATTTGAGTGATTTGATGTATAATTGAGATATTGGCCTGTATGTGTAGGTTTTCTGTACACTGAAGTTAGGAAGGTGTTGCCATTTTTCTCTACGTTGACGTCTAGAAAAGGTAATTGGTTGTTTTCTTCTTTCTCCATGGTGAATTTAATTGTTAGTGCGAAGTTATTGATGTGATGAAATGGATTGATGGAATTCTCTGAGTTCGTCATCGTTTCCATTCCAAATAATGAAGGTGTCATCCACATACCTTAGCCATATTTTTGGTTTCTTCTTTGCTTGTTTTATTGCTTCGGATTCGAACCATTCCATGTAAATGTTGGCGTTTACGGGCGAGAGAGATTGGTAAAGAATCTTTCTTTTTCGTGGAAATAAGAATTGTTAAGGCAGCATTCCAATAGTTCCATGATGGCATTTGTCGGTAGCGGTGTTCTTTCTTGTAGGGACATGTCTTCCTCAAGTCTGCTCCTGATAACCTTAAGTGCGTCTTTTATAGGGACGTTGGTGTAAAGACTTTCGACGTCGAAGCTGACCAGTTGGTCTCTTGGTTGTACTTCCTTTTCTCCTATTATTTGTGCGAAGTGTTGTGAATTCTTTACAAAAGACGTCCTGCTTCCTTAGTGGTTGAAGTAGGGGAAGTAAAAATTTACCTAGTTCATATGTAGGGGAATTACGGGAGCTTGTAATTGGTCTTAGAGGCATGTTGTGTTTGTGTATTTTTGGCAGGCCGTAGACGTGTGGTGGTTTACTGTGGTGTGGTGTCACGCGTCTCCGCGTCCTTTCTGGTATGTATCGCTCGAATTTCTTAAGTGTTCGGTAGACACTTCCCTCGACTGTGCGGGTCGGATCCTTGGAAATAAGAGTGTAGTTTCCTCTTTGCACGACATCCTAGATTTTTTGGTCATATGTCTGAACATCCATGATGACAGTTGCTGATAATGCTGCCTTAACAATTCTTATTTCCAAGAAAAAGAAAGATTCTTTAGCCAAGAAGACGGACTACCAATGGGCTCATCTCTCTCGCCCGTAATCGCCAACATTTACATGGAATGGTTCGAATCCGAAGCAATAAAACAAGCAAAGAAAAAACCAAAAAGATGGCTGAGGTATGTGGATAACACCTTCATTATTTGTAATGGAAACGATGACGAACTCAGAGAATTCCTACATCACATCAATAACTTCGCACCAACAATTAAATTCACCATGGAGAAAGAAGAAAACAACCAATTACCTTTTCTAGACGTCAACGTAGAGAAAAATGGCAACACCTTTCTAACTTCAGTGTACAGAAAACCTACACATACAGGCCAATATCTCAATTATACATCAAATCACTCAAATAACACAAAACATGGCATAGTAAGAAACCTGGTGGATAGAGCTATTACCCTCTGTAATTCAAACGAAGCTCTCAAAAGAAAAACCAACCACATCAAGACCGACCTCAACAAGAATGGCTACCCCATGAGATTGGTTGACACAATTTTGGAAAATCGCAAGAATCGGCCAAACGCACGTAAAGTAGAGGAAGAGATACAACCAATACTCAACATTCCGTATATCAAAGGAGTATCCGAGAAAATAAGAAGACTAGGACAACGATACAACGTCAACACAGTATTCAGCTCAAGAGACACTCTAAGAAGCCACCTAACAAAGACAAAACCAACAAGCCAGAAAGACAAGAAAAATTTTGTCTACCAGATCCTTTGCGAGTGCGACCAATCTTACATTGATGAGACACTAAGACCACTCGTAGTAAGGATTAAAGAACATAAGAACCCAAAAAGGAGAGACCGAAAAATCAGGTGCAGCTGACCACGCCTGGACACACGGCCATCATATCATGTGGACAAAAGCTGAAATCCTGCAAAAAGAACCGCACTGGAGGAAGAGGAAGTTTAAGGAAGCTGCCACCATACACCAAAATCCAGGTTGTTTTAGTAAGCCTTCATTAGATATGAGAAACGTCTGGAAACCTTTGTTAAGTAAATGTAATCTTAGAATAAGACCACGCAACAGTTAAACGCATGAGTCATCGAGTATGACTCATCGAGCATGACGTCATCACCTCGCTAGACTCCGCCCACTAGTCATGCGTCACCGCATCTGCCTAGTATAAATAGAGCTGTAGTTACCAGACTTATTTAGTAGTCACCTGAAGACTACTGGAGATACTTACCAGTTGAAACGTAGTGATTCAAAACCAATAAACACAATGCAAGTCCAAAACTCTACTGCCGTTCAAGAAACTTCATTGTCTACAACCTTTAAACAGACACTAGTTGACACCTTTGTTGTACACATCAGACGTGTGAAACACATCGAGCCATCTAAATAGCATTGAATCAACATATGTTCAGTTAGTAAGGAAAGATGTTTATACCATACCAAACGAAAGTTTTTATACTGAAACAACAAAAGCAACTTTTTTGAGTTGTATATAGCCTTTAGCGCCATCTCTTAGTAATCCCATCAAAGCTCGCAATAATCTATGCATACTTGGCAACCAACATCGGGTTACCCTGTGCTAGGTTCCTGGACACTCCAAAATAGATGGCAACGAGGCTGCCGATGCGCTCGCGAGAGAGGGCACAGGCATGCCAGCTGATCTAGCAGACAATACGGTGAACAAACCACTGGGATTAGTTAAAGAGGCGATTGATTACACGGCCAAGCAGCTTGCACAGAACGGATGGACAGAGTTGATAACCTGTAGTACATCCAGGCAACTGTGGACTGTGGCCCACATTCGATATGAAGAGAACTTCAGAGCTATTGAGACACAGTCGGAAAGACGTGAGAACTATTACTGCGGTTGTTAACGGACTTTGGTAGACATGCCGAACATATGCAAATACCCACTAACGACTTTTGCAGAAGTTGCAGAGATGAGGAAGAGGAAGAAAGTATTCAACATTCTCTGTCTGTCTCTCTGCCTTGGCTTCACAAGAAGAAGATTCATTGCTCTGGGCGAACCATTTGTCGATAGCCTGAGGGAACTTACAACTTGGGCGAGGTAGCAGGTTTCTGAATAGTAGTGGCTACTTTGAATAAGTTGTTAAGATCCTGCGGTGTATGCCGCACTAACCATCAGAGATCTGATGAAAGTGGGTTCTACGGAACACGTGTGGTATCACAACGGACCTAATATAACTACGAGAGACTGTTTGGTCAGAACCAAAGGTCTGCCACTCTTACCTAACCTAACCTAACCTAGTAATCTCATGAAATCTGTCTAAGCACCAGTTGATTATAATTCTTGTAAAGCTCTTGACGCGTTACTCAGACAGAGCCCTAAAGAAACTGTTGAGACCATTTTTACAAAATTATGCAAAAAGATCATTTTTAATAATTTTATCTTAATTTAATATATTAATAAGTACAGATAATTAGTGCTTTCGTAAAATTAATTAGCGAGTAAACAAAAACGTGCTAATTTTGCAGTTTCATATACATTGTAATATTTTTGCATACAAAATTGGTTAATTTTGGGTGCGTGGGCATTTCGTTGTTACCATATATTATGTAAGAATGTGCGTAAGGCAAAAAATTATAAATTAATAATAGGACAAATAAACAGTTTTGTATATGATTTATGATAATTACAGTGTATTCGCAGGTTGTTTATTTTAATAACCTTTTTGACCGAACATTATTGAACTGGTCGTTTCTTATAGTAACCTTTTTTTTATGTGTAAACATGCGACGAGTACATCGATGCTGAGAACAGCAGTCGCGTATTGAAATTAGTACCGTACAATGTATTACTTGTTTTGGGGTTTAACAAAGTAGTTAGTAGTTAAAAGGATTGTTTATATTAATTCCTTAGTTTGACTCCATGTTATCCCCAGGATATAGCAATAATGATAATAAATGAAGTAAAGAAATCTGTTTACTGTTGTCAACTAAACAGTTGCTATACAGCTCCCGTAACATTGGGATCGTTGATGTCAGAAACGATGGTTCCAGAAAGGTGGTACAGAGGCAGAAGAGGGGTATTAGTGAATATGCTAAAGTTATGAAAATTATGCTATATCATTCTACAAAAGCGCATTAGAGTCCCACTCTATCCCCAAGTCCTTAAGGACAAAACTACATAGTGTACAAGTCACTAAAATTTAGTACTAAAAGCAAGTAATTTAAAGATAAACTTGCAAGGAAAGGCTCAGAAAATACATTTATTGGTCCAGAACCGTACTGAGTACCAAGGTGTACAGTACGAGATGCCATAAAGCGATAGATCAGGAGTGAACACAAAATTCACTGAAGTTAGGGATTACACCACAGCAAAAGCTTCATTGGGAATCCAGACCCAAGACTATTTATTTATTAACTTTTACTGCTAAAATATATGTCTACAACAGGCAAGTGCTAAAATCCAGTACTAAAAGCAATTGCATTGAAATAATACTGAATTTACATGACTTCAGTAACTTGTTCAAGGAACATGTTGGAAAATGTAGTACTGGTTTTAATGACTTATAAAACTTACTGGCAGCGTGTAGATTCGCCGTAAGGTGCTGTCTTATATACAGGGTGTCAACAAGGTCTACATAAGTATTGCAAATATTTTAAAAACTAATGAGTATGGTCTTTTGAAAAGTGGAAAATCCATATTTTTTGTAATTGTTCAGGTTTAGTTAGAAAAAATACTAACTTTATATAGAACGTCTCTAATATTTTTACAGAAAAAAATAGTCCATTAAAATACATATAAGGTTTGACGGATTTGTGTGTCAAAATATTAATATTATGTAAAAAAATTAAGTATTAATGTTTAAATCAAATGTTTCCAAATCAGTGGATAGAGATAAGAGATAAAATTAAGCGGCCAGGCTGATTACCACACCTCTTACCTGTGGAGTTTAATTTGTGGAATGATTAGTGGTGTTGGGAGTGAAAGATCACTCGATTATTTACTAGGACTAATTTTAGCGCTACGACATTATAATGTAAGGTTAAATATGATATTTTAGAAAACTGAGATACAACAATGCTACTAACTAGCATTATTTTTCTAGATCTGGCAAAAGCCTTTGAATCTCTAAATCATGAATTGCTACTTGCAAACCTTAAATATAGGATTTAGTAAACACACTTGTAAATGGTTTACAGTTTATTTATCAAATTGTTTTCAAATTACAACAATTTCAAACTAATTTCTTCATGATGTTTCAAAATCATCGAAAATTTTAAACAAAGTTTCTCAAGGATCTGTATTGAGTCCTTTATTATTATATAATATGATTTTTGAATGATAGAATAGTTTTGGACTTGCATTGTCTTTAATTTGTTTTACATCACAACGTTTCAACTGGTAAGTATCTCCAGTCGTCTTCAGGTGAATACTAAATAAGTAAAGTAACTACAGCTCTATTTATACTAGCTAGATGTACTGGAGCATGACTGAGATGGGTGCAGTCATGCGTTTAATTCTTGTGCGGTATTTTAAGTTTACATCTACTTAACAAAGGTTTCCAGATATTTCTTATATCTAGTGAGGGCTTACTAAAACAATCTGGGTTCTGGTATATGATAGCAGCTTCCTTGAACTTCCTCTTCCTCCAATGTGGTTCTTTGTGCAGGATTTGAGCTTCTGTCCACTTAATGTGATGACCGTGTGTCCAGGCATGGTCAGCTGCCCCTGATTTTTCGGTTTCTCCTTTAAGCGTGTTGTTTCTGTGTTCCTTGACCCTAGTTTCAAGTGGCCTTAGAGTCTCACCAATGTAGGATCTGCCACATTCGCAGGGAATCTGATAGACACAGTTTTTCCTATCTTTTTGACTTGTTGGTTTCGTCTTCGTCAGGTGGCTTCCTAAAGTGTCTTTTGAGCTGAATACCGTATTAATGTTGTATCGTTGTCCTAGTCTTCTAATTCTCTCAGATACTCCTTTGACATACGGAATGTTGAGTGTTGATTGTGACTCTACTGGCTTCTTTTGTGTATTTGACCGATTCTTGCGATTTTCCATTAGTTTATCAACTAGATGCCCGGGGTAGCCATTTTTGTTGAGGTCGGTCTTGATGTAGTTAGTTTCCTGTTTGAGGGCTTCATTTGAATTACAGATGGTAATTGCTCTATTCACTAGCGTTCTTACTATGCCATGTTTTGTGCTATTTGAGTGATTTGAGGTGTAATTCAAATATTGACCTGTATGCGTGGGTTTTCTGTACACTGAAGTATGGATGCCATTTTTCTTTACGTTTACATCCAGGAAAGGTAATTGACTGTTTTCTTCTCTCTCCATGGTAAATTTGATTGTCGGCGCCAGGCTGTTAATGTGGTATAGGAATTCCTTGAGTTCGTCATCGTTTCCATTCCAAATAATGAAGGTGTCGTCCACATATCTCAGCCATGTTTTTGGTTTCTTTTTTGCTTGTTTTATTGCTTCGGATTCAAACCATTCCATGTAAATGTTGGCGATTATTGGTGAGAGAGATGAGCCCATCGGTAGTCCGTCCACTTGGCTGAAAAACCTATCTTTTTCCTGAAAGTAAGAATTATTCAGGCAACATTCTAATAGTTCCATGATGGCCTTGATAGGTAGCAGTGTTCTTTCTTGTAGTGTCTGGTCTTCCTCAAATCTGCTTTTAATAACCTTTAGTGCATCTTTTACAGGGACGTTAGTGTAGAGACTTTCGACGTCAAAACTGACAAGTTGATCTTCTGGTTGTACTTTCATCCCGGCAATAAGTTGTACGAAGTGTTGAGAATTTTTCACAAATGATGTGCTATTTCCTTGGAGTGGTTGAAGTAGGGGTAGTAAGAATTTCGCAAGTTCGTAGGTAGGAGAGTTTCGAGAGCTCGTTATGGGTCTGAGAGGCATGTTCTGTTTATGTATCTTCGGCAAGCCATAGAGGTGTGGAGGCTTACTGTGATGTGGTGTCAGGCGTCTTCGTGTCTTTTCTGGTATGTATTGGTCAAATTTCTTGAGTGTTCGGTAGACTCTTCCTTCAATGGTGGAGGTAGGATCCTTGGACATGGGGGTGTAGTTTCCTTTCTGCAGAACTTCTTCGATTTTTTGATCGTAGGTCTGAACATCCATAATGACGGTTGCATTTCCTTTATCGGCTGGAAGAATCTTGATATTCGGATCTTTACGTAGTTTTGCAAGCGATATTGTTTCTTCCTTACTAATACTTTGTTTTGGGGGTCTTGATTTTTCTAGAACCTCTCTAACCTTCCATCTGAATTCTTCCGCTTGTGTTTCTCCTATGTTTGTTGAGTCGACGGCGCTAATGATGTCCAATATTGGTACCTCTTTTGGAGCAATAGTGAAGTTTAGACCTTTAGCCAATAGGAATTCTTCTATGGTTGTTAATTGTTTGGATGAAATGTTGATAATGGTTCTTTGGTTCCGAGTTTGTGTTGTTGGTCTTTCTTGACTAACCTGTTTTCGCAATTTCTTATCATGAATGTGTTGTTGATTTGTTCTTACTTTTTCACAAGTGGCGTCAATCTTCCGGAAAATTGGTCCGTGATCTTCTTCCAGTGTGTATTCTTTGATTTCCTCAAATCGCGCCGTCGACTCAACAAACATAGGAGAAACACAAGCGGAAGAATTCAGATGGAAGGTTAGAGAGGTTCTAGAAAAATCAAGACCCCCAAAACAAAATATTAGTAAGGAAGAAACAATATCGCTTGCAAAACTACGTAAAGATCCGAATATCAAGATTCTTCCAGCCGATAAAGGAAATGCAACCGTCATTATGGATGTTCAGACCTACGATCAAAAAATCGAAGAAGTTCTGCAGAAAGGAAACTACACCCCCATGTCCAAGGATCCTACCTCCACCATTGAAGGAAGAGTCTACCGAACACTCAAGAAATTTGACCAATACATACGAAGACGAAGACGACTGGAGATACTTACCAGTTGAAACGTTGTGATGTAAAACAAATTAAAGACAATGCAAGTCCAAAACTATTCTATCATTCAAGAAACATCATTGTCTCCAACCTTCAAACAGACAATATGATTTTTATTTATCAATGAAAGAAGTTTTTTTAGATTTTGACGGTGGTAAACAAATATATCACAAAATAAAAAAAGATATTTTTAAGCATTGGTTTTCGTTAATAAATGATAATGGCTTGAAACTTAATGAAAACAAGACTTGTTTACTTTTAATCGGTCCAAAAAATATTTATTCCAAAATAATATGCAAAGATAATTTCAAGGTTATTATTAATGATTATGAGATTCCTTTAGTAACATCAGCTAGAAATCTTGGTATCATTTTTGATCAATACTTGACATTGACAACTTATCTAAAAAATATTGTAAAGAAGGCTTATTATAACCTTAAAATTTTCATTCGTTATTTTAAATTGTACTTAGATATTAATTAAAAATTGAAGCTTGTAGATTATATTACTTTAAGTGGTTTAGAGTGATGTTATCTATCGTAGAAATATAAATTTTAAACACAAACAAAAATATTACAATATAATTGCATAAGATTTTCAACAAGCCTTAAAAAATATGACCATGTTACTCCAACCTAAAGACAACATAATGTTATAAAACTAGAATTTAGACTTGTTTTATTCATAAAACAATTTGCATTAAAAACTCTGATTCTCCATATGAAAAAATTCAATATAGAATTAGTCACAACATGAATCAAAATGAAAAAATGAAATCAAAATAATTTAGAAATACCAACACATCGTACAGAAAAATATAAAACCTCTTTTAAATATAACAGTTCAATACTATATTATGATAATACAAAATCTGATATAAAAAAATAAACTATTCTACTTTTTAATTACTAATTACTAATCAAAATCCTACCTTTTTATGTCAATCTAGATCTTACTGTGACCAATGTTTAGTTATTTAATTATAATGTAATTTTTACAAGCTCATTTAATTGTATATAATTTATTGTTGTTTTTGACACAAACATATATCTTCATCTGTCTATAAGTACTCGAGTTATGTATTGAGGGAAGAATCGACGAAGTACTGAAGTTATGGTATGAGTATGAGTGAAAAATCGAATCGAGCGACAGATTTGCGCAGAAGTTTTTAATCGGAAAACAAATTTTGTGGGTTGGCGATTTTCACTTTTAATTTTTTCTATGACAATGACACCCCATTTATTTATCTAAATACTGGCAATACATTTTCTCCTTTTTTATTTTAGTTATTGCGGCCTGGAAAGAACCCCTTCCAGGATGGGTTGACAACCTCAACGGCCCCACAGGAATACTAGTGGGAGCTGGGAAAGGAGTTATCCGAACCATGCACTGCAACGGAGAGTTCATAGCCGATGTTATGCCGGTAGATGTCAGTGTGAATAGTTTGATCATTATCGCTTGGAAAAATGGAATTCGCTCTAGGAAAGATGAAGTGGAAGTTTATAATGTCACTGTTAATACGGTATGTTACTTTAGTGATTTTTGTATATTTTTAATTGGTTCTTTTAAAAATATCAATGGCTTACAGTAGCGCAGCCAATGGGAGAAGGGGGTTTCTGATAGACTGTAGCCCCCTTCCCTCTCCCCCCCCCCCTAACCTAGGAAGTCGGGCTGAAATGTCTAATTACAACCTAATTTTCGTCCTACGCTTGAACTCTTAATCTAACATCAAACATTTAATAAAAAAATGTAATAAAATCAATATTTTTGCCTTTTGGTACAGGATCATACAACCTAGATTAAACACGGGCCTGCTTTTTGAGTTTCTCTGTATATTTATTAAAACCAATACATGTTTTTTTTTTGAAAACCAATACATGATTTCATAACACAATTCACAATGTGACGTGTGAGCTAATTACGGTTTAGTAAAAATATGTGGAAATTATTGGGTCCCGATATCAGCTGATCGATGACAAATTACTGCTGTCATCTTTCGAAAAATAAGATGATTATTTGCGCAGACTATACGAAAATGATTTCATCCTTTTTAGGTATACCATTTTTAACCATATGGATAAGCCAATTTTTTTGAACCCCTCTATAGTAGCCTAGCCTTTGTCTAGGGTCTTTGAACTAGAGTTGCGACAAATTCATTGGTCCTGTCATTGCTTGATGTCCCCGGGATAAGGATAGAGCATTCCCAAATCTTTCGCCCCGGGCAATCTGACTTTTACCATGCTAGATGTTTCTAATTTGATAGAAAACTCTGCCTAAAGGACTGTTATGAACTTTTCTATTGGTTAGCTTTTTCCAAGTTGGATTTTGGCTGAGCCTTCAAAGATTCTGTCCTCTAGATTTAGCGTATGGAAGATCCTGGTTACTGGATCTTCCTTTTTCCTTCCACTTTCTTCCTCTGTAAAGGTTTCTTAGCAGAAATTGTAAATAGGCATGTCCTATTTAAATAATAATTATTATTCTATCGAGGATCTAATGAATATAATTCTTCTTCTCTCCCTCTCTGGCTGTTATAATATCGGCATGTTCTCATATATCCAATAGAATCATGAAGAATCATTTAAAATCAAATAACAATGCGTGTAACCAGCACCATTAACTCTCATACTTAATTATCTCTCGTCAGCTCCAGGTCATAGAAATCGAGCACTCAATTCTCGTGAAGTTGCTAAGCTATTACAAAAATTGATAATTTGTTGTGGATTTTAACTCAACCTGTAATGCCAATTGCATACTATCTGAATATTATGTATACTTATGTTAAAGTACAAAACATGGACGTAGTAAGGTTCTTACAGTGTTCAGTGGAATATGATAAAATTCAGGACTCGATTCAGAAAGAGACTACAGATTGGCATGGTAACTCGTAACCGAATAAGAGCAATGACTTGTTAAAATGATTTTGATATTGACGCGGACGATACTTCTATGGTCGTATCTAACAAATCCCTGGATATTTTGCAGGAAGAGTGTGACAGTGATTTGGAAGCTTTGCATGAATGGTTCAGTAGTAATGACCTTTTCGTAAATGCCGATAAAACTGAGGCACTCCTTTTTCAGTTGCATCAAATACCTATCCAAATTCCGCCAATTCTAAACATCAACGGCAATCCCATCTCATTTACCGAAAATACCAATTTCTTGGGTATTAATATTGATAGATTTCTTTCGTGGAAACAACATTGCCAATCTGTTTGCGCTAGGTTAAATTCTATTTCCTACCAGTTTATAATGTTACACCCTGTATTAACTACCCAAGAACTCTTGACACTTTATCATGCACAAGTGGGTAGCATAATTTCCTATGGCGTCTGTTTCTGGGGTGGGTCACCTATGGCTTCTGATATTCTTTTATGCCAAAAAGAAATTTTAGGAATTATTAATAATGCACCTTATACGTATTCATGTAGAAACCTTTTTAAGGCATGTAATATCTTGACTATTATATCTGTCTACATCTTTGAAATGTGTGTTTATGTGTTTACAAACCAAACAAAGTTTCAGAAACATTAAATGATTCATAATTTTAACACCAGACATAAAAGTTTTAAAAAAGGACTAAAACAATTTTTAGTCAGCAAGACTAATTATAGTTTGGACGAATTTTTTTCGAGAAGTACCTGACTTTGTTTTGATATTTTAGTTTTAATTTATATTTTTTTTGTGTTTTGTGTAAGTTGACGAAATCTATACATTTTAAAATGTATTTTAGAAATATATGCATTAATTTATTTATTTTTACAGCGATATGCATTGACTTGGAAAGAAGCCCTAGAAATGGGAAGGAAACTTTACTACGAGTACCCTTTCAGCGTATGTTTATGGTACCCAGGGGGAAACATTAAGTCTACCTATTTAGCTCATGCCATATCAGCATTTTTCCTTCACCTGATCCCTGCATATGTTGTGGATGGTTTCATGTATTTAACAAACAATAAACCATTGTAAGTATTAATTTAATTACATTATATGAACAATATTAATACAATAATAGTAATATCAATTAGTCAACAGCCTGTTAAAGAGAGCTCTCTATGAAAAATACCCTACTGCACTGCACAAAATCCACTCGATAGAGCTTCGAATTTCAATATTTAAAGAACGACGGAACAGTGCAAAAATGTGGCAACTGTTTTCGGAGACAAACTAACGTTTGTCTTCTTTTTCGATCGATATCACACACAAGATATTGTATTATTTTACGCAATAAAAGACGGCTCACTCCGAAGTCACGTCGGTTGTAGCGAATGAATCATAGTGCGCCTATCTATTCGGCTTTCTTTAAATGTTGAAATTCAAAGGATAGGGAAATGTCACTGAATTGGTGTAACGAGCTAAGGGAAGCCTTTATTCTACGACTTGATGAAGGTTGACTTAATTCAAAGAAAGGCAGGTGTTTATGGTCAATATTCTATTTGGCATATTATTTTTTGGATTTGTGGAACCATCCACATAGCTCTCGGCGACAGCCGTCAAATTTTAGCCCCCAAGTCGTTTGACATTAGCAATTCCTTCCTAGAATCGGCCAAGATACCCAAGCAGCAATTTTACGTCACGCCGACGTTGTCCTACGCGACCCGACGTCGGCATACTACGTCAGTACGACCTTGTTACAACTCCTGTTTGCACCAATATGTCAATCATTTTTTTGTCGTTTCGACGTCGGAAACCAACTTAAAGTTGTTATTAAAGACAAGTGGCGACTATATTTTGAAGTACAAGAAATTAGACCATGTAGTGCAAAATTTTAAATATATGATAGTTATAGTCGGCATATATATACTAACTGGTTATATTATCACAACTTCGCTAACCTATAAAATATAACAAGACAATAGTAACTTGTAAAATAATCATGTCGCATTGTTATAATTAAATTAGATGGTAGAAACGTTTAGCATAATGATAATTTTAAATAATTTAGTTCGTGTAACTGACATAGTAAAAACGTAAACGCAAGCTACTTTACTGATATATATGTTTAAAATATATAGGAAATAAAAAGCGCGCCATGCAAATTCGCAGTTTTTGTAAAAAAATATTTTTTGAAAAAAGTTTCTTTTGCTTTAAACTTTAAAGTTATAATTATGTTGCTTTATTACGAAGTTTCAATGTGTTTTAAAACGTATCATAGAAGTATTGATCATATAAAACAGAAATAATTAAAGTTGAACAACAATGGCCGCCAAAGATGCATTATTGCAAATGGCTAAAATGGCGTTGTCGTACAAACTACCAAAGTTTTACTAACAATAACTTCGAGTGGTTATTTTTAACCCAATGGCTTACCAAACACAACCTTTGGTCGGAAAATTTACTAATTACGACCTATTCACGACCCGGAACAACAGGAATCTGTATTATCGGGCGAGATCAACTGATTACTTATCTAATTTATCTTTGTTGGGCCGTGGCTACCTTTTCGATAACGTATTAAAAATTATACGAACTAACGCTAGCTATAACAATCAATATTTAAGGTTGTCTTAATTTTTTTTATCGATTAAATTAAAATATTTTCTGTGGATGGCTTAACATTAGCGGTAAAATAACAGCAACTAAAATTCCCACGGATATGTTAGCATCCCTACGGACGTAATAGTAATCACGCCCGATATTCGATCCATAACCTAACAAAATATTAACGCGCGCACTGGGTAGCCATTCTTAATCGTCGAGTTTTTCATCGTTAATCATCTAGTTTTCTTGTACAAATTGAAGAAAGAAAGAAATGGGTTTGGAAATGGTTGGTAAAGTGGTACTAATCCAGGAGTTGCAAGAATTGGAACCAGTGCGGAATTCCCCATAAGTGGGAAGAAAATGGACATTATTTATTTTGGCCACCGTCAAAAAAGCTAATGAGGCTTCATCAGTCAAATGCTGATTCAATACCGAAAAAGGACACATGGATAAAATATTCATGATGTTGCAACATTATATAGAACCTCTAACGCTGATCTGACGTTGGATGTTGTACCTCGATGCAACGTTATTAAATATGACAAAATCCGACGCTGATCTGACGTTGGATGTTGTACCTCGAAACAACGTTATCAATTATGACCAAATCGGACGCTGATCTAACGTTGGATGTTGCACTTCGGTACAACGTTATCAAATATGGTCAAAACAAAGGACGACTCAACGTCGTCTAGTAACGGTCAAGAGGTGTGTATTATTTATATTTAATGCGACGTCGCAAGTATTACAAAATTAGTCGGACGTTGTGAAAATGCTGCTTGGGTAATAACTGAGGATCTACAATAACTATGTCCTGTGTACTTCTCTCGATTTCGGATACTGTATACTCCTTTCTATGATGGATTAAAAATCGCCCAAGTGCATGGTTGCATATTTTCGATATAGTTGTAGATAGTGTCCCTTATTTATGTCAACGATTACTATAAAGATTCTCAAAGTGGTCTTTTATCTTCTACATTCTCATTAATTTTAAACGCACTTCTCGCCTACACGCACCATCCAACCAAAAAAATGTTGTTTTTTTCATTAAGAGGTAAATTTGATCACGTACGCCAATTTCATCATGTCGAAAAGTTTTTTTTTGGTTGATGTCAGACATTTTGTTTTTTATGAATGATATTATATAGACTTAAATTCACATTTCTCTTTACTTTCAGTACACTATTTAACATGGAGTAATTCCACAAATTTTTAGGCTGAAGTATTTTTACATATTCGCAAAATGAATCAAAAACACTTACTGCACCAGTTTTCAAAGAGCTTATGATTTTTCACATTTTTTGACTAGATCTCGTGGCAATACATTTAAATTTGCTGTCTAATTTTAGGAGAAAGAGATAGATCCTTCATTTTATGACAACTTTCGTATTTTGGCCGCACTGTGCATGTTTCTCGGGCTGTTTTGACCGCTTCTTCTGCTATTTACCAGAAGAAGTAACTTCTCCTTTCTTTTAATAGAATCTGATCATTCAGTTCAAAAATACGGGAGATTATTATCTTAAGAGAATGTTCTTCCGTTTGGAAAATAAGAATCCAAAGCTGCACATTTTAAAAGTGTTTGTACAACTTTTTACAATTTGGAGGAAAAAAGATACGACGTTCTAGTGTTTGCAGTTTCTTGTTGACATGGAAACGAAGGAACAAATCACAGGTTATTCATCAAGTGCACCTACTGTTGCTTAACATGTCATCATTAATCATTGTACTTCTTAAAAAATACAGTTTTTTTTTGTTTGAGCTAAAGTATCAATATAGAAAAAAATACGTATTACCTACTGTAGAATTGTTACCCTTGTCTGTTTGAAGGTTGGAGACAATGGTGTTTCCTGAATGATAGAATACTATTACTATTCTATCATTCATTGTTACCCTTATATAATTCCTGCAATTTAAAGTTAATTAAACTATTTTTAGCTTAGTGCAGGCACAAAAGAGAATTCAAAACGGCTTAAGCGTGCTCCAGTATTACACAACGAGGCCTTGGTACTTCAACAATAAAAAATTAGAGAAAATATACGATGGCCTCAGCGAAACAGACCAAGAGGTGTTCTATTTGGACAAGGGACAAATTATGAATGACGCTTATATGACGAACTATATTCTAGGTGCAAGGAAGTACTGTGTACACGAAGAACCCGAGACTATTCCGTATGCTAGGAAAGTTTTGAAAAGGTATGTTACTGGACTGAGATTAGATACCATAATACCTTAGGGTGGTCCTTATTTTTGAAAGTCAAAATTTTTTGTGTGCTACCCTCTGAAACAATTCTCTACCATAAAAAAATAAATTGTGCAAAATTTCAGCTCCCTCCGGTCACGTTGTCCCGTGCCGCCGAGGGCGTGGATTTCTGAAAATGTTTACAATCAATTTCCATATAAAATGCACGCATATTGTTATAATATATAAAATTATACCAGTCAGTCAGTTCAATTATTTTCTTTACGGGGTGTGCGTTGTTATAGTAGTGTTAATGGCTTCGTCTTCAAAAACAATTTTGGAAAACCCAGAAATGACTATTAAAGAACGTAGATCTCGAGGTCCTAAATCGGTAATTACTGAACGTCTGGTATCTACTCTAGATCAATAAAAGTGAGCGATAGGCAAGTCGTTCATATTATTTGCGCTGTAGCAGAGGCTTTAGGGGAGGATATAAACACTTTAAAGGTATAAGAAAATAGAAAGCTAAAAAAACAAAATAATTTTAAAATGATGCACTCAATGCATCAGTAATACATTGGGATGGAAAGCTTTTACCTGCGTTAACAGGAAAATACACTATTGATCGACTGCCAATTGTTATTATAAATGGTGCTATTGAACAGATTCTTCACGTTTCAATACTGGAAAATGGTACAGGAAAAGCAGAGGCTGAAGCAATACTTAACGTTTTGCGCGATTGGGGTTTGGAAAATACAATAAAAGCTTGTTGTTTTGATACCACTGCTACTAATACAGATGAGTCAGATGAAGAAAATGTTTTATGTAAAAAGGTTAATTTAAAATATTCTGATCTAGAAGATATTGTGAATAGAGATTTGGAACAGTTCGAATGTTCAGGTACTAAAATATTTTTATTCAATTTAATATGAATTCGTCTTTTCTAAATAAAGGTCCATTAAAATGGATTACAAATAAAAAATATCAGCGAGGCAAAGTTATAATTGTATAAGTGACAAATTGTACAGCTGAGAGTGAGGAGTGAAGCTAATAGAAGAATGTAATGACAAGTTAAGCACAAAAGAAGATCAACAGCAGTATATTTTACAAGTGGTACGTGTAACTTGAAGAAGTCAATGCTTGATCCACTTCATTGACTTCTTTAAGTTACATGTACCACTTGTAAAATATACTGCTTTTGATGTTCTTTTGTGCCTAACTTGTGACCAGAATGTAAATGAGAAGTTTTTCTTCTCCTGGCGGCACGGGTTACTTTCAAATAATAGAGCTGACTGACAGGTATGATTTTATAAGTAGTGGTATTGCACCCTAGAGACTTGGTTTATATTAGGTAAATTTTTAACAAACAATGCAAAAATCGCTATTATAACAATATGAGTGCATTTTATATAGGAAACTGCATGTAAACGTTTTCAGAAAAACTCGTCCTCGGTGGCACGGGACAACGTGACCGGAGGGAACGAAATTTTGCACACTTTATTTTTTCATTGTAGAAAATCATTCTAGAAGGTAGCATCCAAAAAAACATATATATTTTTTGCTTTATATAAATAAGGACCACCCTAATAATACCTATTATACTTCCTTTTTAAAAACAATGCTGTTAGTAACGCGTTGGAATACTCATGGAACCAGCGATACATTTAGGAACTTTAAAATAGTTTTCAGCAGTTGATCTTGATCGATTTTGTATTGAATTTTTTTTCTTCCACATCGTTGTGATAAATGGTTCCTGAGATATGGCCCGCGTCCATTCTTATTTGATACATTTAATACGAACCACTAAATATTACTCATATTTGTACATGTTGCCAATGTTATCTACTCGCTAACGAAGAATTTATTTATTAGGTTATACTATTTGGACATCATGAAAAACATCATCTTGGGCTTTCTACTCCTATACGCCATCTACGTCCTCATAACGACGGTAATGGGAAGACCATCTGTAATACCTCAAACACCCCTGAATTTGACAATGAAGCCTATAAGTTTTGTTAAAAATGGACCTTAGATATACGAACTGAATAAGTCGAGTGCATGTTAATGTTAAAACCCTTTTTTTACTGATAGTAAAAATAATGTAAGCAAAATGAACAATACTAGCCATTTTTACAGTTTTGACTACTGACCATAAAAGCTGTGTTGTAGTCCCCCCTCCCCCTGCATTTATATCTAAACAGACTAATGCAATCAGATTTGTTTCAAGATACATTACAAGAGTCTCGGGATGAACGCTGAGCCCCCCCGAAAGAAGCTGAACTCCGATGCCGATTTTCTGCGTTTACATGTCGTCCGAAAACAATAATAAGATGTAGGTGTATTTACAAGTTTACATGTCGTTTTAAAATGATGTAAGAATATATATAGCATATGTAATCTAAAAAAATAGATCCCTAAGACGTCACACTTATTTTGAACACCCTGTATAAACATATTTTCCTGAAATGCCCCCTAGGCTGGGATACAGGTAAAGTTTGCAAAATATTAAAATCCTAACTTAATTAATAAGTGAGCACCCTCCCGCACGGGAGGTGTGAGGTGCAGGACCCTGTAGAATAAATTTGTTTTCAAAAATGATAGACTGATATAAACATTATTCTAACCACAAAATAATTCTTACCAATGCACCAGTCAAATTAAAGAAAAAACTTAACACGCGGATACATTAGAAAAATGGCAACACCAAAATCTTTAATTGAAGTACGCTGTCGATAGATACGCTCTTGTTTCGTACACAAATAATAATTTTGAAAATACATTTTGTCAAAATTTAGGCGCTAACGTACTTTAGAAAACATCAAAGGTTTCATCCTGAAAAAGTTCATGAAATACAAAGATATGGCCCATTTAAAAAATGTGGAAGTTAGTAGTGGTTTTTAATCCCCCCTTGTATATAGTCCTACATAATTCAAAATATATAAATATAATGTACCTTACAGTCCTATATATTGTCGCACTATATACGCACAAGTCTCCGTGTCTGACGCACAATGAATTCGCGTTGTTCAAAGTTCAAACGTGCCTGTAACATATGAATTTCGCGCCAATAAGTTATGTCAAACGTTCGTTCATTCGGCTACTTTCGGGGGGAGCTCAGCGTTGATCCCGAGACTCTTGTGATACACTGGTTTATTTCTGTTAGCAATGTGCAGTTATTATAACTTTTGTGTTATTGACGAAAGAAATATAATATAAATATTTCAAAAATGTCCTTAATAATATTTACAATAAAATATTATTAACCAAAATTTAGACAGTTATCATTATTGCTCGAGCGTCGAGTTTCAATTACGAGGAGCGTAGCGACAAGGGGTTTAAGACGCGAGGGCTATAATAATATAGCTGTCTAAACCATGGTTAAGATAAATTTTTTTCAACAGACCTGGAATTCTAAATGCAGTTTTATGGACTTCTAAGCTTTAGGTTAACTATATAATTTAAAGATTTTTAAAATTTTACCGTTTTGTCATTTAATAATACATATTTTACAATTATCTGTTTATATCAATACATTGAACATTTAGAGCCAAACTAAAAAAAAATTTTGATTTTAAGAATCCCTACATTTTTACTCAAATGGGAGATACCTATTTTATATTTTGTAAGAAAGAAAACCAGTCTCGACCTTAAATATTTTTCTGTCTGTTTATTTTTATTACATGTTTAGCCTGGAACTAGCATCATCAAATCTTATAAAAAGTTTTTAAAAAACTGAAGTTGTTTTTGAAACAAACTTAAGCGTATCCCAGTAACATAACCAATCTAATACTCCATTATTTTATTTTTTCACTCGAGAGCATTCATTTTTTCTGTTTTACAGTTTTTGTGTCTAAGGCAAAAACCGTAGGACTTAAGATATATGTTATATTAATAAAATAAATAAAAACTAAAAAAAATAGAATTAGTTCTCATGCCTTAAAAACGCCCTTACTTCCTAGAATATTGTTTTGGCAAATCTTATTAAAATAATAAACGGCCTAAACACTATAACTTTCTGAATAGTAATTTTGATATTTAAGTAATCCTAAAAATAATTGCCAGGGCCGTAATAGTAAAGAATGAAAATTTGAAATACTAATGATGTGTTATTTGATAACAAAACGGTATAATTTTAAAAACTTTTAAATTGTATTACATTTCTAAAGCTTAAAAGTCCCCAAAACTGTTTTTAAAATTCCAGGTCCGTGTTTAAAAAAATTGACTTGAGACGAAACGTCAAATTTGAGAACTAATAATGCCATCTTGTGGAACATGAAAAACGGCTAAGAGAAAGTGTTTTTTGTTTTTCCCCAAGTCAAAAATAAAGGCGACAAGACTTAAAAATTAAAATTAAAAATTTCGATATTTTTGGATACCTCTGAAGGTATTCGGAATATTTACAATTTTCTTTGACCCAATTATTAAGCCTCAAATTACGCAACTTTGCTTCAATTTAACCATCTTCGTATCTCTTACCGTTTTCGAGATCCCCTTGTACGCACACGAATTTGTAGCACCTTGTATATTTAAAAAAATTTAAAATTCAAAATTCTTTATTGATGTATCGTACTTTAAAGTACTTACACAGGTCAATTATAATCAATAATTTAAACTAGCAAAACGTGTAAAACGATATTCATATGAACAAATACAATTAAAATAACATCACCAAGTACAGATTAAAATAAAGTTTCACATTACAATTTAAAAATTCCTCAATGCTGTAGAACGCCTGGCTGACGAGAAAGCCTTTAATTTTGGTTTTAAAAGTTAGTAGGTTTACGTCTCTAATTGGTATTGGCAACGTATTAAAGAATTTTGTGGCAATATGTCCAGGGCCGTCTTGGCATCTCCGGAGTCGACGATAGGAGAGCACCAGGTCACTCCGACCACGTGTGAAATATGAATGGAAGTTCTCATGCCTTACGCGTTGGTCTAAACTATTTTTAATTAAAAGTAGGCACTCCAAGATAAAGAGGGACGGCAGTGTCAACACACCGAGGGACACAAAGGCATGTCGGCAATCCGCCCGGTAGGCCAACCCAGTGATCGACCTTATCACGCTTCTTTGCATCCTGAATACCTTCCTAGCTTCCGTACTATGTCCCCAGGCGAGAATTGCGTATGCAAAATATTCATTAAACTAAGTTCCCCTCGGGTATGTTAGCCCCCTTGGGCAAGCCCCTATATTCATTGACAATATTCCACATGCATTTTGTGGTATTAGAGGAAGCTCTAATAAGATTGTCATTGGCATCCTGCTTAGCCTTCTTTATGGCAGCTTTATATTGTTTTTTATAGAATTTTACTTTAGTATTAAGAACCCCAGCAGGAGCCCGACTGTGTAATTCCTGAAGAAGGCGCAACACCTCTCATAGATCTCAGATTGTCGTCAAACCAATTTATAGTACGATTTTTATCTCTGCGTTTAAAATATGTTTTGAGAGGAAAAGCAATCTGAAATGCATGAATCAAAATATTATGAAATAAAGTGAATTTAGAGTCGGCCGATATTGTTACATCATTTATAAATTTCCAGTTAGCTTCCTCCACGAGATTATAGAAAGTTGATTTACCTGCTTGTGTCAAGGGCCTACAGGTGTTCTTGGATAAATTTTAATTTTTGTTTTTAATATTTAGTATTGGGATTTCTACCAGTTGAGCTAAGTGATCGGAGAAAGTTGTTTCGATGAGTGACACATCGCAATCCCGGGGATCCCGACTGGAGAAGACATTGTCCAGGCATCTACCCTGTCGAGTAGGCTCTGTAAGTAGTTGTTTAAGGCCATATGTTTGAAACAGTGTGCATAGGTCAATGCACTCTCCAGTCTGGATGCCAAAATAAACATTAAAATCACCAGCCAGTATTACACTGTCAGAATCTCCAACCACTTCCAGTGCCCTTCCCATGACTTCCAGGAACACTGGAAACGAGTCCGAAGGTGACCTATAAACAGAGATAATATATGTTTTTAAAAGCTTAATATAAACACTGCAGATTTCAATAGACCTCTCGTCAGTTAGTGTGTTTATGTCCGGAACCTCCACGAAGCCATAGTTAGAGTTCAGATTCTAGCCTGTTATATGAAATGTCTCAGCTTCAGCCTCTGTCAGCCAATGTTCGCTTAAGCAGATCACGTCTATCCGTTTGTCCACGACTAGTCCCTCCAAGTAGCTTTGTTTCTAAGAGATCTTATATTACTGTTTAAGACTCATATTTTGTTCAGAGTTTGTTTTGGCTTCATCGCTTCTACACTCCGGCGCTGAACGTTCAGAAAATGGTTGATTTGAGTTGAGATTGATTCGGTAATTTTTTAATTAAATTATGTTACCTGTGCTTTGGAATTGGCAAGATAATTTGTCTTGTCAGATGGCTTTGTTATTGTCACATTGAAAAGTTGAGATTAGGTGAGGTCGATATTTTAAAAAAAACATTGTTGAAGTGACAAAGTCGGTTTCGAATTAATGTATTGTGACATTACTAATTTTAAATTTCAACACGACCTGAGAACTATTCTACTAATAAATATGGCATAGTATTTTTTCTCATAGCCTATTTTTTGATTTACAGTATCGAGACTTTACAACATTGAACATCTATAAGAATCTAAAATATGTAAAGTCAATCTGCTTTCAAACAAATTGTTTCTATTATTAACAATGGTCAATAATGAGTATCAAGGCAGAGAAAATCGATTTCTAAGCTTAACAATCGGTGAATAATGTCCGTAGATTAGTAGTGGAAAAAAGTAAATTTTTGCAACATTTATGTGTAATAATTTTCTTGTCTTAAGTTCTAGGGCGATTCAGAGGGCAACTAAGGTCATGATTTTTTTCCGCAGAAAATATTTAAGATAGTGCAATGAATGCTAACTATAAATTTAAGCATACAAATTCAGTTTTTTACCGATATGTCTTTTCTACATTAAAAATTTTGCCACCATCAATTTCTGCGGCTAATATGGACAACTAATTAGCCTTAAATATTGATGGTAGCCAAATGCTAAATTGGTAATTTAAAACAGAAATATCGTCATAAAACTGAATTTTTATGCCATAAGGGCATAGAATTGTCCTAAGATTTATTTAAAACTAAACTCAAGAACAATTAATTTTTTTAACGTCTCTATAGGCCTAGTTTTTAGTATTTTCTTATAATGTTACATTAAGATTATTTATAAGTTTATTTATTTTAAGGTATTTGTATCTATTTTTAAAAAACTCCTAAAAAGTAACGTTTTGTATCGTTATGAATTTTACGTAAAAATAAATTAAATTGTTTAGGTACACCAGAAAAATATATCTTTTATTTATGATCCTCAAAGAAGCTGTCCAATTTCTCTAAGAGACCTTAAAGTATAAATAAATGACTTCCTGTCTATTTATTTATATTAATTATCATCGTCAATTTGATTTTTCTCGTAAGCATTGCAGTGATGTAAATTTTCGTTACTTTTAAGTACCGATTTGTTACTTTGGGTATTAGGACTGTTTACTCAGGACTCATTACTTTATGTAAATCGTTGCTTTTAAAAATAAATAATCGTGTTTTGTAGTATAAATATATTAAATCTAGGTATAATTGTCAATTTTCAAATATGTGATTAAAAAACACATAAAAACATACAATATGACAACAACAACAGGAAAGGATCATTGCGGATTGAATTAAAAAATGAAAATATTTATTTGTTTTGAATTTAAATATAAACAAATAACACTTCGTTTCGGCTTTTTGGCTTCTGATTCTAGGAATCGAGGCTCCATAATTTTATAATTTTTTAAATACCAAACTGTGCAGAGTAAACTTGACTAAACACAATTTGTTTATGCTATACAATCTAAGAAACAGAATACTCAATTTATATTGAAAATAAAGTGTCTGTTAAATTAAAAAAGAAATTGAAACTGATTCTCTCCTAAATATAGTAGTTGAAAGTCCATAATAAACTAAGGTAGAGTAAAGAGGAAATAATTAAACTAAATATGCTTACACTGTAACTCTATATCAATGATTCCTTCAGTTATATTGTTATATCATTTTAAAGCTCTATATTATTTTTAAACTACACTGCGTCCATTAATTATGGAATAGGAATAGGAATGAATTTAAGTCGCCTAAATTTTATATAAAAAAAAATTTTTTTCGCGGGCCCGTCCGTGTGTCAGATGCACTTAGGCCAAGTTTGGTCCATTGTGCATACCCTGTTTGGTTGTTACACCAACTCAGTAATCCCGGTCCATTGCACTAGTTTGTGTAGGTCAACTGGAGCGGTTACAATTTTGGTTGCCTGAGTATTTGTTGTCTCTTCCGATCGAGTGACTCGCAATGGCAAACTATATGCTGTACAGTTTTCCTGACTTGTCTGCATAATCTGCAGTCAAGATATCCATTGTATACAGTTGCATTCTGTGCAGATGATTCTTGACAGACATGTGTCCTGTCGTAATTCCCCCCCCCCCCGCCCCCTAATTTGTTCCGTTATTTTAAAAGTAAAGATTTAAATAGTTAATAAGTGTAAATTATCATTTTTCGGCCAATTCAAACCTTCAAATCCACCTCCGGTTTAACCGGAAGTAGTCAACTTCTAAATTTTAAATGGAAACCCCCATTTTTATTCAATACTTGAATTCCATGAAACATTTTCTTTTCAATGACATATCACACTTTATCATTTGTTTGTCAATTTTTTATTAAGGTTAAGTATAAAAGCGGGGAGAATACAATGTGTTTACACCTGAACTTCACCTTTGGTTGTGAAAATTAATGATTGGTTAGACTATATTATTAAGCCCTAAAATACGTAACTTTGCCTCAATTTAACCATCTTCTTTCATCTCTTACCGTTTTTGAGATCCCCTTGTACGCACACGAATTTGTAGCACCCTGTACTTAATCGTATTATATCCATTTTGAATTTAAATTTAAATACTTTTTTACCTATTCCATAATTAAAGGTCGCAGTGTATACATTATGGATCACTTGGTATTGCGCCTTTTTTACGGTTTCTTGTAAGTTTTAAGGTTTCTTTCTACTGGCTTTATGAAAATCGTAATGCAGTTACGTTGGTTGTGTCGCTTCAAATAGAGTTTTAAAAAGGGGGATGTTTCTCAATATGAACATGATGGCAGTTTCTGATATTATGTATTTTAAGTATATTGTGTTAATTTTAATTTTAATATTTTTGCATTGATGTTTAGAACATCTGAAGAAAATCTTTCAAGAAAGGTAAATATATAATTTTATAAATCGAGATTATTAGAAAACCAACAAATAGTTTTTTTTTGGCTATGGCATGGTAAACCGGAAGTGGTTTCTTTAGATAGAGAATAAAAAACTGAGATAGGGAGGTGAAAACCATTTTTCTCTAAGATGCGCCGTTCTAGTGCTACAGCCTGTCAAAGTCTGATAATCGCATATTTTAAACGTTAATATCTCAAAAACAATTGAATTTATATATATACGGATAGGGTAGTCGTTGTTGACTAGTTAGGAAAACAAACTAGGGAAATATTGGGATATGCAGCAAATGAAAGAGTACTCTTTAAAGTTGGTCCAAGCTTTCGGAAAATTTTATTTCCATCTTCAGGTAAGAACTTTGGTGAGGTTATTCATATAGATGTAGAATATTGGAACAATATAGTAAAAACATTGAACAGGTTACGTGAAAATGGAATAAAATACAGCACTACATTTTAAAATAAATTAAACTAAAAGTCTTTGATCAAATTCAAATAGATTTTTTTCCTCAACGGACATTTTGTAACATGTTACAAATGTTTTTAAATTTGATCAAAGACTTTTAGTTTAATTTATTTTAAAATGTAGTGCTGTGTTTTATATCAATTTCACGTAACCTGTTCAAAGTTTTTACTATATTGTTCCAATATTCTACATCTATATGAATAACCTCACCAAAGTTCTTCCCTGAAGATGGAAATAAAATTTTCCGAAAGCTTGGACCAACTTTAAAGAGTACTCTTTCATTTGCTGCATATCCCAATATTTCTCTAGTTTGTTTTTATATACACTTTATTCAAAATATTCGTGGCATTTTTATAGGGAATTAAAAAATAATATTTAAGATGTTCCATTTAAAATAACGATGTTGCCACCTGTTTCGGGTAGAAGCGGCTACGCCGCATTGCTAAAAATATTTTATGCGATAGACCATTGTTGTTTACCAGAGGCAACCATATTTTTGAAGAAAACGTATCACCCGTTTTCCATAAACGTCTAACATAACACCGTGAAATACTGTAAACTATATGGAGTAAATATAAGGTTAAATAAAACTATTTTGTTAAAAAATTCATTTTCTACATAGATTATAAAATAATTCCCTTAAGGAGGCAATTTACCCTACATAGGGATGCCAAAATAATGGGTTTCCACAAGCACAGGTAGGCAATGACGACCGTTTCGTCATTATTAGGACTCTACGGAAAACGATTACCTGAGTTTTAATTGCAGAAACAGCAATAGCGCTACTGTTTGAAGGCTGAAGACAATGAAGTTTCTTGAATGATAGAAGTATGTTGGACTTGTATTGTCTTTATTTGTTTTAAATCACAACGTTTCAGCTGGTAAATATTTTCAGTCGTCTTCAGGTAAATACTAAATAAGTACAGTAACTACAGCTCTATTTATACTAAATAGGTGTACTGGAGCATAACTAGGATGGGTGCAGTCATGCGTTCAGTTCGTGCGCGGTATTACATCTGCTCAATAAAGGTTTCCAGATATTTCTTATATCTAATGAGGGCTTACTAAAACAACCTGGGGTCTGATGTATGGTAGCAGCTTTAGCTTCTGTCCAGCTTATATGATGGCCGTGTGTCCAGGCAGAGTCAGCCGAACCTAATTTTTCGGTGTCTCCCTTTAGCGTATTATTTCTGTGTTTCTTGATCCTTGTTTAGAGTGGTTTTAGTTTCTCACTAATGTAAGTGTAGGACTACATGCACGAACGATATTTCCGCTGCGGACGACTCGCGATGGAATTTCCGTCAAAATAGAAACCACACATTTAAAGGGACCCGACTACACGAACGTGTTTCTCGGTCGTACGCAACCGAGAGCGTTCAATCCGTTCCGTCGCTACTCGCCGGCGGATTTCTAAAGATGCAACACATGGGTTAGAGCGTTTTCACACGGCACCATATATCGCGCGCGATAAATGGTCGCAATATTGCTTTACACCAAATTATGTGTTCTCTAATATCGCTTGTGTGTGAAAATGGCTCATTAGAAAACACATAATTTGGTGTAAAAGCAATATTGCGACCATTTGTCGCGCGCGATATATGGTGCCGTGTGAAAACGCTCTTAGTACGTGTTAGACTACACGAGTGCGAGATACGACAACGGAGTACAGGCTAATATAAAAACGTTTGATACGGAAAAATTAATTACTGAGATAGAGAAACGTCCCGATTTGTATAACGTTAAATTAAAAAGTATAGCAACAGAGACCTTAAAGTAATTACCAATCTTTCTAGATGCTAAATGGACATTCTCATATTAGTATCATTTTTTTGTAATATTTTATGTAATCGATCTAGCAATTCGTCGAAACCGAATACAGACATTTGATAGAATTAAAAAACTATTCTGTATATTTTCTGTGGTTCATAAAGTTTAGATGAAAAAATCCCATTGACAATCTATTACTTAATAAGGGATGTATCCACCAACGCCGTCATTTTCTTCGCTTTTTTAAAAGCAAATGTTTCGACTAGTAAAGAAAACATGAGAGTGTACGCGCAGTAAATATCGCAGTCGAAATTGACGAAAACCGGACGGAAATTCCGTAGCGAGTCGTCCGCAATGAAAATATCGCTCATGTAGTTCTACACAGACTGGCCACATTCGCATATTACACATCAAATCACTCTAATAACACAAAACGTGGCATAGAAAGAACGCTTGTGGATAGAGCAATCACTATTTGTAATTTAGATGAAGCCCTCAAAGAAGAAACTAACTACACCAAGAACGACCTCATCAAAAATGGCTACCCCATGAGATTAGTGGACAAAATATTGGAGACTCGTAAGAATCGGGCAAATGCAAAGAAGCAAAAAGATGCACAACTAACACTTAACATTCCGTATGTTAAAGGAATATCTGAGTGAATTAGAGGACTAGGACAACGATACAACATCAATACGGTATTTAACTCAACAGACACCTTAAGAAGCCACCTAACAAAGACGAAACCAACAAGCCAAAAAGACAGTTAAGAATGTGTCTACCAGATCCCCTGGGAATGATGGTCAGTCTTACATTGGTAAGACACTTAGATCAATCAACGAAAATCAAGGAACACAGAAATAATTCGCTAAAGGGAGAGACCAAAAAATCAGTTGAGGCTGACCATGCCTAGGCACACGGCCATCATATAAACTGGACAGAAGCCTAAATTCTGCATAAGAAACCATACTGGAGGAACAGGAAATTCAAGGAAGCTGCTACCATACATCAGAACCCAGCTTGTTTTTAGATATACATAAGAATAACTAGAAACCTTTATTAAACAAATGTAATCTTAGAATAATTTCGAGCATGAAATGAGCGCATGACTGCACCCATATCAGTTATGCTTCAGTGCACTCGCTAGTTTAAATAGAGCTGTAGTTACTGTACTTATTTATTATTGACCTGAAGACGACTGGAGATGCTTACCAGTTGAAACGTATTGATTTAAAACAAATAAAGACAATGCAAGTCCATAATACTTCTGTCATTCAAAAGCCCTACCACTTCTTAAATATCAAGTTTTCTCATATACAGTGTGTCTGCTTAAGTTCGCACCATATAGAAAACTTTTTTATTATTAATTTTACGAAAAAGAGTTATTACTCATGAAAAGTTCTGCATGATCTAAAACGCAACCTTTAGATGTTAAATTTTTTCAGTCGTATACGAGGTTTTTCAAAAAATATGAATTTGGCTCAAGAGTAACTTATCGAAAACTTTTATTTCTAGTTGGTCGCGATTAAGTGAATGCATTTCGAATCAAATTGCCATGACATTTTATGGTAGCAAATAAAATTTGTTAACATGCCGGTGATATTTTAAATTATTTTTTTTATAATTGTAAAATAAATAATTTTGTTATGTATCAATTATTTTAATGTATCATCAAAATAATGCAACAAGGGGTTAAGAGACGTAAAGGTTTTTAAATTTTAAAAGAATAAAGAAAAAAAAGAAGAAAACTGTATATTTCAACCTAATTTATAATTTTAAATAAATTTTCTTTATAAAAGTTTTCGATATTGTCAAAATTAATGGTACTTTACTCTTGAGCCAAATTCATATTTTTTGAGAAACCTCGTATACCACTGAACAAATTTAACATCTTAAAGTTACATTTTAGGTTTAACACCATGCAGAACTTTTTATAAAGAATAACTTTTTTTCGTAAAATTAATAATAAAAAAGTTTTCCATATGGTGCGAACTTATAAGCAGACACACTGTATAACCTTAAAATTGTGTAATTGTTTATTAAATTGCAGTAATTGGCTTTTTGTATATAAAAAACTTAGTTCACATAGATAAATAAAGTAAACGGAAATTATTACAATATAAGCTTACCACAATGTCGCTACTCAATTTTTGACTCCCTATAATTTTCCCATCTAATTATGTTTGTTGGTCCACTGCACTCGCACCCTCCTACGTAATCCAGGGATGCTGGAAGCGAATAAATCGATACTCAGGACTTCTAGGAAAATCAGTGTACCGGCGAGGGTCCTGCGAGATACCGGGAAACTGTGTGTTATTGTGATGGTCTGGTTTAATAGTTGAAAATATAAAGGATTATAATATTTAAAAAATGAAGTAAATTTGTAAGAATTCGTTTGAATACAAGTGAATATTAATTAAAAGGTAAGGTACGAGTAAAAACCGTGAGTGCGATTCTCGGAATAGCTATCAATTTGTTAAAAAAAAAGCAGTAGATTTTTTATACACTCCTAAAACTGGCCTATAGTATACCATACCAGAATCTTAGTTTCCGCGATAAGAAAAGTTAGTTAAAATAACCCCAAAAGGTAACTTAGTCAGGGAGACTACATTTTATTGCTAGGCCGATTCCGGTTGCTGGTAAGGTTAAAGAGTACGTTTGTTGCCAGTACTAATTTGTTTGAAAATGCATAAAAAATAATATTCAAACCACCTGAAAGTGCCTTATAATATAAGGTCATATTTTGTCAACAGTGTGCCAAAATAAAAATTAGATGGCATCACCAAGAAGTGAAGACTTTACTATTAGTAGGA
This sequence comes from Polydrusus cervinus, assembly GCA_935413205.1. NCBI lineage: Eukaryota > Metazoa > Arthropoda > Insecta > Coleoptera > Curculionidae > Polydrusus > Polydrusus cervinus. Next base: position 14,385,354 of record OW284517.1, read on the forward strand.
TGCTACCATCTGCAGACCGGTTTCGAACTTATTCGTTCTCGTCAGTACAGGGTAGGTGTCTATACCCCAGGCACGGATCCAGGGGGGGGGACAAACGCAGTTCCCCTCCCCCTCTGAGCTTCACAAAATGGGTGTTTTTTTACCTTGAGCCTTGAAAATTATAGGACGTGTGAAGGGTCAAAAGTTTTTTAGAAGTCACGTTTGAAAGTAGGAAGATTTTTAGAGCCGGGATACGCTCTTTTTTTTAGAAGTAATTTCTTTTAAAGTCGCAACTTCCCTCAACAAAATCCTGGATCCGCTACTGCTATACCCTTCAAACGATAGTCTTGATATTAAAAATTACAATATTATCAACCTTCTAGGGTTGTATATAACTTTTAGCGCTATCTCTTGGTAGTCCTGGTGTGTTTGGTTAAGATAAATATTTAAACTTGTTTTAGGAACTAGGTAAGCAAATCTGTTGGTTGCAACATGCCGACTTGGTTGCCAATACTATAATACAGTTAAGAGTAATATATAGTTTAACTAAAGAAATTTGTTTAAAACAACCAAGTAATAGCTAAAATTCGTTTTGGAAAATAAAGGTTATTTTTAGGTAGGTATACTAAAGTCTAGCATAGAGCAAAAAAAAATATAGTCAAATCACCCTTCCTTCACGGAAATTCCATTACAAAACCGAATTCCTTAATTTTGGGTGGCACCCCATGTTTTTAGGGTGGGCCAGGGTGGGCGCCGCCGCTGTGTCATATTTGTCACAGTTAAACTTTCTGGTTAGTTAATTACGATTAAAATTCTTTGTGCAATCCGATATTAAGCTATTAAAGCTAATTAAATAAAATCTTGGACAATTATAATGGACTCTAATACGAATCTCAATATGCCATAAAATACTGGGTATTTTATTTAAGAAAATATAACTTTTTGTTATCACACTTTTTTGGGACACTCTTTCTGTATATGGAAATAGTACATTGTATATCTAGTAGGAAAAGCTGAACACAAGCCGATACTGACCATACGGAGTCCGGGAATGTGTATTTTCTACGAGGTATACATACTATTTTTCCTTAAATCGAAAATTATTAAAAGGACATAACTTATTACAATCAACTTGTTAAAATTTTGAAATAAATATTATTACCTTTGTTCACAAATAAAGGATGCCATTAAACATTTGTGTTGTAACTATGGAAACACAGTAATATTGAATTGTCAAGCTCAACACACTTTAGTTTACAAGTAGCCGTACAGAAATAACATTTCCTTACAGTTCAATAATAAATATTTCCTAACAGTTATTTACCGTTGCCTAGCAACGACTAAGTGTAAGGAAATATTGGCTTTTTTTTTTTTTAAATAATTATTAAAAATGTCAATATTTCCGATCGATTTTCGAAAAAATACGTTTCTGAAATGCACCCTATAAGACAGTATAAGTCTGTATACGAATGAAATTCCTAACTTAACTTATATGTGAGCTTTAGAGCTGTAAGACCCTGTATATTCATTATTCTTTGTCAGCAGTTTTGGTATTATGTAAAGTTTGTTTAACATAATGCAAAATATTCAAATTTCAGATCAAAAGTCAGATCCATTTATTTTAAATTGGAACTTTTTCTTTATTTTTGTTAGAAACCGATTATATCATAAAATTGAAACAATTTTCGTGTCAGCTAAATATTATCAGGCTGATTGTGAATCTGTCCAGATTTTAAATTATTTTAGGGGTTCTAAGTAGTTTTAGTGGAGAGTATAGAGTGTAATAATCGGCTCGTGAATTTTGTAACTACAGAAAATGTGTACTCTAAATAAGAGTCCCTACGCAGTTTGAAACAATTTTTTAATTCTCCGGACCATTCCTCCGCACAAACGGATAAACTTTTAGTTATGTGTCAGTGCTGGTGTCATTTTTAGCTTAACGATTTATTCATTTGGGTTAATTTTCAGAAAAGGTAATATTTGATGACGTAATGGACATTAAAAAAAAAACCTATTTCCGTTTACAAATTTAATTCGGCCTAAAGTATAAAAATAGGCAATATATTTCAATAAAGAAAATGCATTTTTATTATTTTTTCACAGTAAATTTTATGTTTGCATTATATGATTCCTCACTCTTGCTGCTGTGGTTTGTCTGAGGTATAATTTTAAAAACATATCAAAGACTAATAAATGAAAACATTTAATTAATTTTTTTGTGCCTAAGAAAAGTAAATCTCAAGAATACATTGTTTCGAAAACATGGCGATATTACAAAAAATATTGTAAAAACACAGAACTTCTACTAGTCAGGTAGCAAACATTTAAGAAAACATGAAAATTATATTTCAAACCACCTAAAAGTGCCTTATTCTCAATAAGGTTGTATTTCTTCGTCTTACACAATTAAATAATTATAAGATATGAATAGAACTATGCAATCTGATTTGTAATTCACTATCTAACTGTGTTAGCAGTGGCGGCTCGTCAGGTGATGTACCAAAAAAAAAACCAGGAGGAAAGTTTTTCGACAATAGTAAATATTAATGTACCAATAGGTACAGCTACAATTTTAGTCCTTAAAAAATAATTATGTTCGAATTAATAATATTAATTAAATTCGAATCCAGATATGCATAATCGGGCCACGGTTAACTCCGATGTCCAATAATTATAAACACTCTTGCATTTTGGCGCACCCCAGCCGGCCGTGTCCGTTAGCTCAAAGCAAGTGAAGGCCCCAGCGCCCAACATGGTTTTGATAATCACCGTTGCTATGGTTACGTGACGTCAGTTACTCAAACAGCATGTAACAATTTGCATTATGATGAAGGGCAATTTAAAAATAGATCAGTCATATGAACCATTGTTTTAGCATTGGTTCGCCTAACCTTAAGATATTTATTTGAGGCTTCGCGAAACTTACGGTTATATATATCGTTTTTACGTGATTTAGTGTATGATTAAAAAGTTTTATTTTTATTTTTCAGTTAATTCAGTAGTGTACGTACCTACTTAGTTGTGTGTTTTAAAAATCAACCTAATTAATGACATAGTTTGTAATAATTCTTTGGAAACTCCATTCAGTCATTCGACAGATGAGGATAAGAAAGACGTTTTCTTACACGGGTTTTTCGTCAATGTTTGTTTAAGTACCCGCACTATACCTGACTAATAAGACAAAACAGCATAAAGTATATTTGGCTATGTGTTGATGACCAGGCCCGCACTTAGATTTTTTACTTCTGTATCTCGCCTATTTTTAAGTTTTTTGAAAAAAGATATTTGAAAATGTTGTTTATTTTAACGCCTTCTATACACAGCTAAAACAGAAGTATCAACTTAGGAATCATCCTGTATTACTTATATCCTGCTGTATGCAATTATACCTTAAATGAATGCCAGGGTCGTATTTAGTGAAAAGTTATTATCAAATTTCTGATGACGTAAAGTATTCCATCAGTTCCATAAAAATAAAACATTATACCGGAGTTCTGAAAACAGGATAGTATAAAGATAAAAAGTTGCTTAAACCATGTTGTATTTGTTCATCTGTAGTGGTTAAAGTAGGTCAGGTAAATTAAAAAAACAAGAACGTAAAATTTTAGTTATTTTGAATATTATATATACATATATATAAGCGCTGGCTTTTTTTACGATATTACTGGGCACAGAATTCCGCTACTTTCCCACTATTTGACTAGTTTCCGCGACACCTGTGATGAGCATCGAATTTGGGACACCATGTACCTACACCACTGCTTTGAGAAAGACATGGGGTAAAAACATGTATTTTTATATTGTAATAGTTTATATCAAAATGTATTGTAACATCCCTAGCGGTCTTTGAGATTTTTAATGAAAACCAGAAAAAAAGTAACACTTTAACACCCTGTATATCGAAAACAAAGTATTTTAGGACATATGCGTATATAAACTTTTCGTCTTACAATTGGTCCAGGATTAACTAATTAAAATAATTACATAAGTAAGACCCTGTATAAAAATATACAGAAAAAATAGTAGGTACCTACTCACACGCCACTGGGTAATCTTTAACAATTATTTCAAATTTTCTAGTAGTATTCTAGCTCTTATCAAAATAATTATTGTCGATGTTACGCGTTATTAGCCGTACAATTAAATATCCAATTTACCACTCTAGTGACGTAAAAACACTTTTAAACACATGCAAATGTTTAAACATATTCTAAAACTATTAGTTTAAGTTTAACCTTTAACTTATCATATACCGTACCTACAACTAAAAATTAAAATTCTAGTTTTTATTTAACTGCATGGTAAGTTATCGGTGGTAATAGCCGTAGTGCATTAAAATTACCCATAATTTTGCACGAATCCGTGTTTTATAAAAACTACATTGGTTTATTTTCATATTATGGAAAGAGCCCAACACTGAAGGTGGAGGGCTTTTTTTAAGAAAATATGAAAATGAACGAAATCACTTTTTAAAGAAAACAGACATGAATGCAAAATAATCTGATGATTATTTTCAGTCACGAATGATATTTAATTGAGTATTTCCCGAAACTGGCGCCATACGTACTGCTTACTTACTATTCTTCAAAAATGTAATCTTAACTAAAACTAAAATAAGAAAAAAATGGTAGATATCATTAATATTGTAATATTAGATTAAAAAAAAAAAGGTTCAATGAGTAGAACAATGAGAAAATCAATACGCACGTCACACTGTGAAATCGGTGATAGTCGTTTCATTATCTGATACTAAAACCAAACAGGATAGGTCATTTTATATTACTGACAAGAAAAGTGGAGTGAGTTTATTGGAAATTGTGAGAAAGTACACTGGCGTGCGCCCCAAAAAAGTACCTCATAGTAAGTTTTTTGTGAATTACCCACAGCAAACGGTGGGGATTAACACTATATATAAGATACCCAAGAAGATTGCGGATTTTTTGAAGCTACCAAATTCAGAAATGTACACGGGGCATTGTTTCCGTCGTTCTTCAGCTACCATGTTGGCAAACTCTGGTGCTGATCTAGTAAAAGTTAAACGCTTAGGTGGATGGAAATCGTCATCCGTTGCAGAGTCTTACATTGAACAGTCAGTATGCAATAAGATTGCTGTATCCAAGTGTATACTTGGTGGACTTGAAAATCAATCCAGTACCTCGGTTCAAGTGTCTAAGCAAATGAGTACAAGTTATGGTGTTCCAAAAATAGATGTTTCTAATAATGTTAATTATAAAATTACACTTGTTGTTAATCCTTCGAATTAATGTTTATAAATTTGTAAATTTAATTGAATAAAAAAAGTTAAAACATTTTATCTACCCTGGCTGTTAAAGTGTTACTTTATCTACCCTTGCGTTTAAAGTGATACTTTATCTACTCAAAAGAGCTATAACAACATTTTAACATCAGCAATAGAAAAAAGTAATATAGATAGAAACGTGAAAATTCATTTAAGAGAAGAAAGGTTATGGGTTTTGGGAAACGTGGCTTTTCGAGCTTTTTTTGAAGTTAACCCAAAAACTTTTTTTAACTAAGGCTAATAAGAACTTTCCCTACATATACTAAGAAGATATTTCTCTACATATACTCTTAATTGGAACTACCACCAATATAAATGCTTTCATCATAAAATCACAAAATATCTAAAACATTTTTCATTAGCATTTATCTTCCTCTACACACTTATATGCACTTCTTTTTCATAGTTTCTGATTTGACAAACCTACAACCTTTCTTTTTCTAAATGAACTTTCACGTTTTCATCCTTATTACTTTTCATTTCTATTAACAGTTTTTCTCACACCTAGTTGTTAAATGTTTCATTCTACAATTTAATTCTTATAGTTCTCAGGGCCACAAACCTACATATATTTTTCTTTTTCAGAGTGTGACATGCGTATTGATTTTCTGACTGTTCTACTCATCGAACCTTTATTCCATATAATTTTACAATCTTAGCTCCGTTAAGATGATATCTACCATTTTTTTCCTATTTTTATTTGTTCTCCTGAACATAAATGCTTCTGCATTCGAAACATGTGGAGAATTTTTATTTTAAAACAAAAATATTTTATTAATGTTGAGGAAGACTTTGAGTTCTTATTTCTTTCCTTTTAAATATCCACTTTAAGTATGGACTATTTCTTCAAGTTTAAATGTGCCATGGAAAAAAAATCATACATCGTTGAATATGGTTTCTATGGAAAAAACTCTAACATCATCACTTTATCCAGTAGCGGCTCGTAAGGTGGGGCCACGGTGCCATGGCTCCGCCTTCCTTGCCAATTTAAATTGATAACGGTTTCTATTCTTATTTTTACAGTAATTGCAATAAGGAAGAAATCCTCATCAGATTCAATTGGTACTATGGATGTGGCAGGCGTAGCTATGGCCCCGGGGCTCTACCTCATGCGCCGCCACTAACTTTATCCCTATAACTTATTTCATTCAAACCCCATACGCAAAGCGGTGTATTTTTACATGTTGGCAGAAAACTTACCTACGAATATAATTTTTTTTTAACTCCCACATGGATATTTTCCGTTTACTTGACACTTAAGTGACGAGAAAAGTAGGCTATTCCAGGTAACTGTACGGCAAAATTTCATATTCTTACTTTTAAAAGAACAATGCCACGAATACACACAATACTAAAAAAGTATTTTTTAAACAGATCACAACAAGGGATCCTAAAGAATATCCTACGTATATCGAACAGTGCGTAAATAGTATATTGTATACCTAGTAGGAAAAGCTGAACATTCCCGGACGACTGTAAAGATTGTAGGTCGGGGCCCAAGCCGAGACTGACAATACGGAGTCTTGAAATGTGGCTTTTTCTACTCTATTTGTGATTTATGATATAAATATTTGGAAATTGCAAAATCCTAAGCGTAATTAGTAATAATTGCTAAACATTTTCATATGCAAAGGCTTGAGGTAGAAAAAGGTGTGACAAAAACTCATTCACCGAAGCAAGGTTCCAAGATTATTCGTTTTTAAGGTTTAAGACTCTCTACTACAGAATATACTCTTTTAAAAAGTAATCGTTTAAACTTAAACTACTTAAAACCTAATTTTTATACAAAAGAGCCATTTGTGTTAATATAAAAAACACTTTTAATAATTTGATATTATTTGAAACACTAAGCAAAGGAATATTAGGATATAAAATTTAAATTGAAAAATGTTTTTGCCAGCATACAGACACGATTAAAATTGAAAAAGTTGTATGTCTCCGCTGGGAATCGAACCCAGAACCTCTCGATTAGACCTCTGTGAATCACAGAAGATTCCAGACTATTACTACTAACATAAAATTGAATAAGTTATATGACCGAAGTTGGTGAGAGAATTTCAGGTCCCCCGTAGCGCAATTGGCAGCGCGCTTGACATGTAATCAAGAGGTTCTGGGTTCGATTCCCAGCGGAGGCATAAAACTTTTTCAATTTTAATCGAGTCTGTACGCCGGCAAAAACATTTTTCAATTTAAAAAATATTTACAGACGCTAACATAACTACTTTAAACTATAAAATTTAAAAATTTGTTAATTTTGTTTTTTTTTATTACATGAGAACTAAAATCAAAACAAATCCTTAACTTGAGAGTCGCTAAAAGTAATACCGTTTTTAGGTGCAGATTCGGGAATAATTATTTTCCTAAATGCCGTTCTGACATTACAGTATCGGCCCATTGCTAGGCCGAACGGGCCATTTTATTGACGAAAAAAAAATATGCAAGACTTTAAACGATTTTGGAATGGAATTATTTATTGCTGGTTGTGGAATTGCTCAATTTTTGGTGGTAAGTTGTGATATGTAGTATTTATCCGTTTTTTTTTGGCGATTGCGATAATTATAGACATTTTACTCGCGTTTTGTGCATTACCTTTTTTTTATTTATTTAATCTGAGCATTTTGCAGTTTCTAACAGATTACATTTTAAAATAAATTTCTATTTATCCTGGTGTTACTGTACATTGCCGAAATAAATATTTCAGGTGATTGTTATTTCAAGTTTATCTCTACACCGGGTGTCCCATTATGGATGGCCACCGGCCGTATCTCGGAAACTACTGGGCATAGAAGCTCGGAAAAAAATATAATAACTAAAGTGGCCTAGAAAAAATCCTGGAAATAATTTTTAAGTTCCGCATTTTGCCGTAAGAGGGCGTAATTGACAAGTAAATTTTAATATTTTACATATCTCCGAAAATTCCACATTAAGGTATATCTTTGGTAACACCATTAAAAAGCTTAGACAATTATGCATCATTTTGGTCTTATGCTCATTGGCGTACCGACTTTAATAAGCGGGGGGAAGAAGCTGTTGAAAGTGTAATCATTTAAATCGCTGTACTCTGCTTTTATCGCTGTATCCGATTTTAGAAAACTAGAGACTGTCTGGAAGAAAATGTATGCACTTTCACCAATCGTATTTAGTTGTCCATAATAGTTCTCAAAAAAAAAATGCTAGAGGGCGCAATTTGTAATAATAACACATTTTTTGATTTTACTCCGAAAAAATAAAATATACGGTATAATTATGATACCATAATCGAAAAGTAGATAAAATTTGCTAGAAAAAATATTAAAACCGCAGCTCGATATCTCCGTTCGTTTCAGCGTTATCGCTATTTTTAAAACTTTAAATGAAAAAGCGATAATATATTTTTTAGAAAAAAAGTGGGACGCCACTGATATTTTTCAATGTGGATATTATTTTGGATTAGCCTGGTCAATTCTGCATAAAAATGGTCCCTTGCGTTTTTCTCCTCAGGCACACCGTTCTTATTTAAAATAATTAAATTAAAATAAAAAAAAATGATGCATAATTGTTCAAGCTTTTTAATGGTGTTGCCAAAGTTATACCTTAATGTGGAATTTTCGGAGATATGTAAAATTTTAAACTTTACTTTTCAATTACGCCCTCTTGCGGCAAAATGCGGAACTTAAAAATTATTTCCAGGATTTTCTCATGGCCACTTTAGTTATCATTTTTCCCCCGAGTTTCTATACCCAGTAGTTTCCGAGATACGGCCGATGGCCATCCATAATGGGACACCCGGTATATATGTCCAACACATTCATTACAATATTTTCTAAAACTTACATCACTATCTTTCTCAAAAACCATATTAATGGGCCCTTTTACTAAATTTTCATTTTTACCCTATCGTATAAAGCACGAGAAAATAAAATTTACTACGGTTTCCGTTTTTAAATTATTTAATTATTTACCGAGAAAATAATTAAACAAAATACGCTATATCTAATAAAAACACGCGAAAGAAAGTACCGAAGTCACAACAAAACCGGCAAATGGGTAACCTGCGACACCCTTCATTCGACACGCTTTGACTCTTTGACTCATGTCGAACTTAACTATTAATCTCTCTAGACTGGCGTTCTATTTCTAATCTGTTATTTGCTAGTTAAGTTATCGAAACAAAGATAACAATATAATCGGTCGCACGACTTGCAAATAAACGAATTGAGCGGTTAATAGGATGACGGACAAGGCTTATCGCCAAGTTTTTAAACTTGTAGCTTTCCCGCCGTGTTTTAATTGTTTCTAGAAAAGGTTTGTGATACTCTAGGAATATTTTTATTATTGAAATATGTTTTTAATAGGGATGTTATTACTGAATATGATAAATTCGATATTAGTGAAAGAGCCCGTTGTTTTAATATTTATAGTACATTTCTTAATATTTTTTAAAAATTAGATCATATGAAATATGCATGCTGCCTATTCATCTTATCTTATTTAAACATTATAATTAAGTTGGTAATATCTCGTGCCGGTTGCTAAGGACCGCGCCAGTATGTTTGGGTAAGTAAGAAACATCCAAATTTCCATAGTTTATTGAACTGAGCTATTATATTTTAGCCCTGGTTTACTAGAAACATGTTATTGAATTTGTCAGTTACTCATTATTCATTCTAGACAACAACCTATTTACTTTTGTTATATTAAATATATTATTATTTACTAATCTGTTTTAAGGGTTATCTGATATTACATAATAATTATTGTCACTGAAAACTTCTATTAAAAGAGAATTTGTTTTAGTGCATAATAGCAAGAACGCAAGAAATCATTACTACCAAATTCTATCTTTATAAATTTAAAAAAAATCGTAAATAATAGTATTTGAAATGTCCAGTAAACGCAAATATTGGTTTATAGTCAATTATTTTCGGTTGTAAAATATGAATTACAACTACATCTTCTAAAATTATAGAACTACTTTTAAAAATTTCAATTTTTCAGGAAATAGTAAATTTTATATTTTCATTGTTGTGTCTAAATTTGAACTAATAAATATTCTGAATATGAGTTTTTGGGATCGTAGTTTAACAAATAGACATTTTTGGCATTATGCTCTTGTTCAGTACACTGACTAATTTGTGTAAATCGTGTCGACATCGGTCAGTAATTCTAACTCTGCTTTGGTCATGCGAAAGTTATAATCAAAAGTTAAACTTGGAAGACCATAGTACTGCGCAGGATCTAACTTATAAACAGTCATTTATGTATCCCGACATTGTTCAAGAATAGCAGTTAATCTGACTTAAAATACAGTTGAAGACGTGTTCACCTCAAAAATGTTCGTAAAACATATTTGTTGTTGGCATCATTGTAGTTATACAATTAAAAATTATACATTTTTAGGATATTTCTTTTTTGCGACATTGCTGCCTGTACTGATACTTTTCCCAAGGCTTTACCGAAAAATAATTGATTTTGTTGTGACATTTTGGCAATTCTATGTTACGGTAAGTAGACAGCAATTTTTCAAAGTTGCAGTGAAAAAGTTGTTTCTTTTGGGTAGAAAGTTATATAGTAAAAAGCTATAAAGGAGGGTTATAAATCATGTGTGTATATGTGGATCTGGAAACGTTAAGAGGTTTGTAGATAGGTATGTTAATGCAAAGATACATATTTTGGTTAAAAAGTTTTGGGAATTAAAAAAATACAAATTAAGATTTTAATTTATTAAACAATTATTTTTGAAAAGAAGAGAAAATATTTTTTTATATGAACCTGAATTTTTATACGGCTCTGAATACCCTTAAGCTATAAAAAAACTTATCAAATAATTATGTTTTTAGATATAATACATTTCGTAGCTATGAATGGTTTCATTAAAATTTTCGACAATACTTATAATACTTAATAAGTATAATATGTTAGTTATGTCAGTACTTAAGAAAATGCTAATAAATACCTACACGTAGAGTAATTTACTCATGTTGGATTACACAAAAATTTTAAAAAATAATTAACTATTTAGACATCTTAAATTGTAATATAAATGACATTGAGAGAAAAATGTATTTGCGAACAAAGTTGTGAATAATAAATCAAAAAGTAAGTTAACCTAAACCTAAACGCTTTTATCTTTTAAAAAAGAGAAAATGGCATTTTGTTATACTATTTAGACGAAAAAATTTAGCGGTATTAATTCCTTTTTCTTTTGATTTGCCTGTCTTTAGTTGAAATCGTTAAGAAAGAAAAAATTGGAAAGAATATTAATTTTAAAAAAATTCATCGATAGAAATGAGAATTACCGTAACCCAAAATCGTAAAATATTCCATTGATTTTTGTAATTAATTGTAAAAATATTAACTTGTTTAAGGATTTAGTTCTTTAGTCAAACATTTTCATAGCTCGTAGCCTTTTATGTAATCATTCTTAAAATAATAATTTTTTAGACTCTCTTGACCCAGCGATGGGGGTGTAACATCCAAGTCACTGGAGATGCAATCAACAGTGATGAAACGTCTGTCTTAATTTCCAATCATCGCACTCGCGTGGATTGGAACTTTTTGTGGCCTGCCATGTACCATGCTGTTCAAGGAGAAACCAAGATGTTTTGCTCAACAAAATTCGTTTTGAAGGATTCAATAAAAAATGTTCCAGGAGCCGGTAAGATTATATAGGTCTTAAATCTATCCTTTTCTCGTAATTTCTTTACGTCAAGGGTTTTGAGTGACGAAGTTTAGCCATTACACTAATGTATTTTTATTGTTCCAATAAAGGAATTTCATATTATACCATATAACAACGGGAAAAATATAAAACAAAAGCTTTTACGCAGGCTGTAATGTAAAGAAAAATTCTACAATTTGTACTATTTTAAAACGAGTGATCATAATATCAAGTTTAAGTAAGCAACAAAAATCATAATTTAACAATCTTTTGATATATTTATGATACTTTTAAGGTATCCGCTATCATTTAACATTTTTTGGGGTCGCAGGGCCTAAGAAATCACTAACCTAGTTCGTTTTTTTTACTTGGCGAAAATACCGGCTATATCTATCAAAACCAAAAAAAAAAAGATAATTGATTAGTCCAATTTATTTTAAATATATTCATCATATCAAAATGATTGGCAACTGGAACGTGTAGCTTAGATGATTTGAAGTTACGTTTTAATCTTTTTAATTTGTTGTGCGGCATTTATTTACTGAAACATCTAAGATTTTTTATTAAGGCGAAGCAAAGCAAAGCTAATTAATTTACGACTACATTATGGTGAATGACATACAAGTCTTAAGAAATAAAAAAAGAAAGTTATTAAATCAAAAAATTTAGATAGTTTTTAAAGAAGAGTTGCTCCCTTAAAACTTACACACGAAGCTATTTCAAGTAAGTTCAAGAGACACAATTTTCGCTTTACAGTGACCTCAGGCCAAAAGAGAAATAAAAATGTTTACACTTAAATCAACTTTACAAAGATCACTTACTCACTGGCTGGAAAATGCTTTGATTCTGAGATTTAGTTTTTACATCTTTTAGAGAAACTTGAGTGACCAAACGGCAGAGGTTACCCTTACACTTGAATACTTTAAACAAGTCCACTGAGTAAGTGTTTCTTTGAGTTTTTTATGTTTTGTAACCCCTACCGAAATAGAGAAGGGCTTCCTTTTTGCTGTGTCAGAAATTATTAACATTAGGAGAAAACCTTCCTAAATGTACTATCAAAATGGAACCCTTTCTTTAACCAATTACAAACATTTATTTTTATAAACATTTATCTACTGACTCCTCCTACGAAACTAGAAAGGTTCTTGTCCTTGTTCTATGCACTATCTTTCTACTGGACCTATTTATCACCCATAAAGAGTCTTAACTTCACAGCGAAGTATTAGATGAGTAATCCATCTTTAAGGATACCAATCCATATCCGACAGTATATTTATTGATTACAAGTTTTAATTAAAATATCCTGTCTACTGTAACATAACCGTAAGAATTAAATCGTTGTTTTGATTGTACTTTTAATAAATTAATGATTTTTTTTACCGCGAGGGCATAAATTATTTTTGTATAATTTTTTTTTAGGTTGGGTTATGCAACTTGCGTTTTACATTTTTATACGCAGAAACTGGGATAAAGATCAACGTATCATAAAGGGTTACATAGACTATGTCGCCGCGATGGGTTATAAACATATCCTTATATTGTTTCCTGAAGGAACTGATTTGACCGCCAGAACAAAAGAAAGTAGTGATAAATATGCAGGGTCTAATGGGTTACCGGTAAGTCGAAAGCGAAGTTGTTAAACTGAAAAAAAAATCCATATTTAATGTGGAATGGATATTTAAATGGAAAGAATTAAGACACTCGAAGTCAGCCTCCACTATATTATTTATGAAAAATGATCTAAATGGTGAATTCTTTCTACACGACTCGAATGTATAAACACTCACCTTCAGGAGAACAAATAAAATGTATAAAAGAAAAGGGTAAATATCATCTTAACGAGGCTTTACACTCATAATGATACTAGATCGTGTTGCATTTCTGTTCACTGAACCTTTTAATACGATCTAATATCATTATAAAGATTTTAAACCTCCGTTATTCACCATTTCCTTTTTTAAATTGTGTTTGTTCTCCTGAATAGTGTCTTATTTCTTTCCATTAAGAGTTGTTAAAGTCATTACGATTTTTTTTTTAAATTTGTTTAATCTCACAAACTCGAAGTTAGCCCCCTAGATCGATTAGTGTTTTATAAAAAAATTAAAAATTATAGCTAATTCTAGTAATACTTGATTTCATATATCGCACTCTATTTTAAAGTGCTTTGCTTTGATTATAAACCTAAAGTTAACGTGTTCATTAAGCATCATTAACTTACCAAAAATGTTATATATAAAAAATTTACTTTATCTTAAGGGTAAGTGCTTATATAACGCTTGTTATATAAACATCTCTCACGAATTCAGTACATTAAGGTCGGTGTCTGCGAACTATATTATGAATTAAACAACTTTTAAGTTTGTTGGCAAGTCCGTTTTACAAGAGAAACGTCAATGCACCGGAAACGCACAAACTTTCTAGTATACTAACCAAAACGTTATATAACAGTCCCAGTACAGTAATGAATGTAAAATAATTTACTTTTGCTGTAGAAGATTGAAAACACACATAAAACATCAATTGAGCAACACGCCATAATGATCATTTATGTTAAAAAAACCTTCTTAACTTCCCTTCTTTCTTTTTGTACCGTAGTAGTTGTAGTCTATACAATAGCTACGTTAGGGCCAGCGGCGGCGCCAGGGGGGGCCAGGGTGGGCACTGGCCCACCCTAAAAACACCCCAAAATTGAAGGAATCGGTTTTATAGCCAAGGGAAAAGAAACCTAGGAAAGCTTTGAGGGGAAAGTAGTGGTATGGTATGCTATTTTCAATAAAATTCCTCGGGACCACTTGTGCCCACCCACCCCAAAAATCCTGGCGCCGCTGCTGGTTAGGGCCATTGTGGCTGGTCAGACCCATCATATATTGAAGGGCTGTGTTTACCTGGCTACTTTTCCGGATTATGTTTCTTCGTAACAGATTAGATAAATGTCGTTCATAACCATTCTCTTTTCAAGCGACGTCATGCAATTCTGATAATTTTCTTGATAAAAATTTGTTTTGTTTTAGAAATACAAACATGTTTTGCACCCAAGAACAACCGGCTTCATTTATATAGTCGAACAGATGAAGAGAAGGAAGTGCATCGATGCAGTTTATGACTTAACGTTAATTTATCCAGATGATTGTCCTCAAAATGAGGAAGAACTATTTTTTCAGGGAAAATTTCCTAAGAAAGTCATGGCACATCTAGCAAGGTTGGTGTAATGATATTAAACTACACAAGAAAATATTAACTAAATATTCTTATGTTAGGGAAGGCATTGTGACACACTGCCCAACTAGCATTTTTACGTCGTACCCACGTTATATTTTTTTAACCTGACGTTGGAAACTTACGTAGATCTGACTTTGAAAAGACTCGAATTTGCACCAATTTGGTGAACAAAATAAGGGTTGTAAGGACGCCAGTATATGACTTCTGTACATACTAAGTAACGAATTTTATGTATATCTGTTACTTATCCTACACCTAAAATGTCGGAAAAATATCTTTATTTGACTTCTGCACGGGTAAATATACTAGACCACTAACAAATATGACCAACGGATATTTTGTGGGTTATTTCATAAAATATAAGTAATGGCTGCTATATAAAAAGCTTACTCTTACTTGAATAAACTTATTGATGTTTCGGTCGCTTAAAATTGAAACGCAAAGCACTTCACTGTTAAAATTTTGGCCTTAAAAATTAAACGTCCCTTAATTGATCAAATTAAAAAAATTATATTACTATATCTTGGACGAGGGAGAAAACTTACATTAATTAAACTAGCATCTATTAAACACTCAGAATACGTAAAGTAAATTATTATAGATCAAATAAGGGCAGTTTCCAGTATTTGGTTTTATGTTTTCCAAAATTATCTTATTAAAAACGAAACCCTAAAATGAGCTCTCTTCAAAATACGGCGGAGTCACGTCGTTATCTAAAAGGGTTTAAAGCATGCTTTAGGGAAGAATTAACCTAAAATGACGCATAGACAGATTTAGGTAAAATAAGTATACTTAAATCGTGCATGGGTAATGAAAACAAAACTTGCGATAAGCAGGGGCAAAAACAAAACGTCTCTCTGTCCAAAGCGACGTCTAAAAAAAAGTCATCGTTCTCTTGAAAATAACATACCATCACTCTTTTCTCATCACAGCTTTCCTAGCCAAGGCCCCCGAAAATTCACTTACAAAACCGAACCCGTAAAATTTGGGGGGCACCAGGGTGGGCCAGTGCCCACCCTGGCGCGCCCGCTGTCCCTTAAGGACCTTCAAAAATAAGTCATAGTGCGACGTCTGTGTGACTACTTTTAGCATCACGCATACTACCTCGGCATTTAAGGTCAGATTACTACGTCAGATAAACGACGTAAGAGTCAAGACTATTTGCGACCTCAATCCGAAAGAAAGTCAGTGACATCGACACGATGAAGTTTAGCCGGCAAATACTAACTAGACATCTTAAGTAACTGTATTATCCAAAGTTGCACCATCCCTGACGTCATATTTAGTTCATATTTAGTTATAAGTTCCGAAAATGCTAGTTAGGTGTGCACAAGGTTTATACAATATTTTTTTTTAATTAGCAAAATATTATATTTTGACCACTTATATTTTATAGCTATTAAGTGATAAAATTGATCACTAACACAAATAAATCCTTACAGATATCCAGTGTCAACACTTCCAGAAACCAAAGAAGGTCTCAAAGAATTCCTGGAGCAGCGCTGGTTGGAAAAAGAAAAAACGATAGAAGAATTCCGATCCACAGGTCGTTTTCTTCATGGTAAAATATTAAACAAAACGGAATCTTCCTTGTGGTACATTTTTACATTTATTTTTTGGTCAGCTATACCATTTTTTGCTTTTTATTTTTTATTGACGAATAGAATATATTTTTATATCGTAGTATTTCACACAATAGCTATGTTAGGGCTTCAATGGATGCCTATTGGAGCTCAGAGCTTTGATTTAATGTTTTTTAAATTAGGAAGAATCCTCATGGGTTGGAGAAAATGAATCAAAGTAAAATTCTTAAATTTGGTTTGTATTCATGTAACGAGAAGATAGTTTACGCTATAAATATATGTTATGTAAGGCATCAAAGCAATTATAAATATCGTGACTTATACTTAACATATCTTTATATCCTTTCATAGCTCTTTATGCTTTTTCTTTTCATTTTGACTTCTTACCATATTATTTTTTGTGATTTAATAATTATTGTTTTAGAGTTACATTTCTTATTTATTAAATTGTCACAATTTAATCTCAGAACTATCTGAAGATGCGCGCTACTTCATTTAAAAGTAAATTATTAAACAATTTATTGTTATATGTAAATAGAAAATTACCTAACAAATGCGGTTACTGATATTTTACCGCACACGAGAGTAGCTGTAACCAGTGGCGGCTGACAAGAGCTGCAGAGTTGCAGCACCTGTTCTGATAATATGAAACTATTTATTTATACACTTCTATTTTTTGTGTCTTAATTATCCCAGCAAAGCCAAAATTCGCAATTTTTTTATTTTATTTAGTATACATTTTATCCCATGTGGTTTCTCTGACGTATTGGTCGTCGCAATACCGGGACATAACAAGTGATCGACCTTGAAGCGACCAATGGTAAATGAGTAAATTGTTTGTGGCCCTGGATTATCTCCAATAGTTTTAAGAGCGTGTTAACATTTACATACAGAGCGCCAAAATTTGGCCCGTGGTTTTAAAACGTTTGACGAGTCTGTCTTTTATGTTTTAAGTTATTGAGTTTACTGTTTTGCTTTGATAATTGAAAAGAGAAATAAATTTCGAAACAAAATGACTTTTCAAGATTGAACATTCATGAACAACTTAAAATTAACAAAACGGACGTCTTAAACCTAACTTAAATTTTGTAGTGTCGTCCACAAGCCGGGGGAAAAGTAATACTAGAAAATTAAATGAAAATATATATGAATATTACGGGTAAATCTGTGGCTCTATGACAAAAAATACTGAATTTTGGTTTTGTATATATACTTTTTGGTGGCGAAGCACACATTGAACAATTAGTCGTGTTGATGATTTTTAGTGTATCTCGCTGAAAAGGCAAGATTGCATGGAAATTCCAAACAGCTCCCGAGTCTTTATTTGTATTACATCACAACGTTTCAACTGGTAAGTATCTTTAGTAGTGTTCAGATGAATACTAATAATAAGAATAATAGAAATTATAAATACTTTAATATTCAACTGAAGACGACTGGAGATACTTACCAGTTGAAACGGTGTGATGGAAAACAAATAATGACAAGTAAGTCCAAAACTCTTCTATCATTCATGAAAATGCCAGTTTCGGGCAAAACATGTAACAAAATAACCAGACAGAAAAATATTTGAGGCTAACACAATATATTGTCACGTCTAGATTTCGGGGTGCGATAAAGGCGTAAAGGTAGCTACGCGACCTTAGCAACTATAAGAAAAACAAAGTGATTTCGAAAACAAATTTATTAAAAAAATTAAAATAATATTTACCTGAAGGGTTTACAAAGAAAATCAAACTCAATAAATAACTTGGATTTAAACCCTTAACAACAACTTTAAAATAAAATTATACTTACATTAATATGGGGCTCATCGCTGGCGTCTTTTTATATGGGGGACCAACAAGTTGTTTCACAATTTTTTAGATGTGGATGTCTCACGGACTCGAGCACTAGTGTCGATAGATATTTCTTCTACCAATAATGTGCCGTTCCGTCAAGTCAGCAATTTTTCCCACTTTATGGAAACAACGAACTTAGGTAGTACACCTCATTTCTGCTGACTCGATGACTCGAAAATAATTGATAGATCGAGATGCGCGTAGAACATTTTATATTTGATTTTTATTCATTTGTTTAATAAATATGATACCCGTTTTATATTGCGTAGAATGACCTGTGTATAACGTGAACAATTTGTAAAAATGTAAAATATTGATTTATGAAATATTAGTGTTCCCATTTCGTGACAATATAAAAGCGCAGTTTTTATGTTTTTAAATTTTTATTGTTGATACTGACGCTCTGCAGAAATGTATCTTTAACAGGTAATGAGCCGCCACTGGTTGTAATCAAATAGAAGCGACAAAATACGATTTTAATGGAAGATAAGCAATATCACCTAACAGGTGGTATTGGCGTGGGTCGGTACTCTTGCCTATAAAGTGAATTGGCCGTGATACAGACCTGAACCCTTCCCCAGTAACACCATCTGCTTTGCGAACACCAGCAAGGCCTAATGGAATTGTAAAGTACAAAAAATATTATATAAAACATACACACACCCCTTTATGTGTAAACATCTTGTCCGTGTGTACGCGCCATATTTGTTTTAGTTTAAATTAGTCTTCTCAGTTTTATTTGGTTTTAGATGGTTAATTTTAAAGGAGTTATTGAAGGACGTATACTATTATAGCCCTCGCATCTTAAATCCCTCGTCGCTACGCTCCTCGTGATTTACACTCGACGCTTGGGCAATAATGGTAGCTGTCTAAACCTTGGTTATTATATACTATTATATCTGGTAAAGTTACCAGGAGATGGATATAACGGGCCTAAATTGTAAAAATATGACTAATAGATTTTAGGTGGATACTTTATAGAGTCGAGATCATGAATACCAAAAACCCCGTCACAAAATAGAATATAATAATACGGCCCAGAAATGAATTAAATACGGGCCAGTGTACGATGTGATGTATAGAGCGCTGCATTTTTTTCTACCGAACATTAGTATCAAAAAATATTCTTTATCCATCAATCGCCTATAGTGCTAATAAATGAAAAATGTTATTTAAGTGCTTTTGTAAGTATTAACTTTGAAATACGTAATTTAAAACTACACATTGACTGGTTCAAATAGATTTTAAAAAAGCCGTAACTTAGATTAATTATTCCGCCTGTAAATTCCATACCGGGTGACAGAAGAAAGTTTTTTCCGTAATTTTAAATGTAAAGATTTTAAAATTTGGATAATTAAATTCTGTAGAAAATGTGCTCTTCAATGACATATAATAAAAATGGCCGCCTAGATCGATTTTCCTTTGTTTTCTAAAATCTCCATAACTTTGATAAAACAGGGTAAGTCCGAATAGTCCATGGAAGAACCATAACCCGTAAAGAACTCCAAACACTTATTTAAAAGTAAATAAGTAGTAAAAATGCGGCATCGCCATCAAATAGGAATCAAGACTTACCGGACGTAAAATCAAAGAACTATGTGACGCTGTACAACTAATAGGGGTTGATTCCTACTGAATAGTAATTTCGCGTGTTTACTAAGTAAGTCTTGAAAACGCTCTTTTACTGTTATTGTAGTTGCTTCGAGTTATGCCTTTCCGTAGAGCCCTAATAAAAATAAAAGAGACGTCATTTTCTACCTGTGCTCCAGGGAATCTATTGTTTTGGCGATCCTGTGTACTTTAGTGCAGAAAACATATTAACAACCTTTCTTTCTATTTTATTTTTACTGATACTAAACTTCTGCTGCGATAAGTATTATTGTTTTTTTTTTCAATTTTAGTTTAATATTTATTGATGGATGACCTAGAGCTCTGCACGGGCCGGTATTTGACGCCCAAGATAAAAATCCGACCTGTGGAGGCCTCTAAGATGACCACTTATTAGAATATAATCATGTGACAGAAATAAGACTATGAAAGTAATGTCACATATTTCTTAACAATAATTTAAATTAGCAAACGATTGTTTTCCTGATGCATTAAATAACTTTTAGAACTAAACATAACTAAAATTGTTTATAAGGCCGAGGTCGCCTTGACGTAGCCATTTTGTACTAACATTACCGAAACTCAGTAGTTGTGTAGTGCCATCGTTACAACGTTGGATTTGGTAAAGAACTACAACGTTGTAAAGTATTACCAATACAATATTAAATATCATACAGAAACTGTTTTTAAGAGGAAATACTATTTATCACTAATGAAGACATGAAATATAGAACTGAGAGAAAAATTATCTTTCCTACGACGACCTATGAAAATCAGAAAGAAAGCACGGTTAATTTATCTAGAAAGCGTCGTATATATATAACACGCGCGTTGAAAAAAAAACATTTCAACACTAGTGTTGAAATATCAAGGCACCCTATTTAATTTAAACATATGGTGCCAATTTGACAGACCACCCCTATTTATAAAAAAGAACAAATTTCAAAAAGCAGTAATTGTAAAGTGTTTAACTTATTTATCATGTATTTCTCGAGTGATTCAGAAATAGTGTAGTGTGAAAATAAGCTATCTGAAATTATAAAAAATAATAATATACTGGAAAATCTATTACCAGAAAAAACAAATCGCGCTGAAGAGAGTGTCATGTAATGAACGACAAGTCTTTATCGGTAGCGATAATGTAGAGAATAGAGCTCTAGCCTACATATCGCAAGATCACAGGTTCAAATTCTGGTCTATTTGACTTTTTTTTATAAAAACATTAAATAATTTATAGAATTATTTTGAATTGAAATCTTCCTTGTTCGGTAAATTTTTTAAATTTATGTTTAAAACATCTTTTCTTGATTAAATTTAAAAAATTTCATTCTGGTTAATCTAGAAGTCAATCCAGGATTAGTTCTTCCTATGATATATGAGCCGTATAAATGCAAACTACGCCATATTCAAAAAAAAAAAAAATAAATAAATAACATTGCTATTTTTAAAGAAATGTTAATATATTGTACTGTGTTAAAATATTATTTCTCAAAACCGTCCTTTTGAATTATTATTCCCAATCTAAAATTCACTTTACGTTCAATCCTACGCCCAGTGCAGACTTGTGTATCTGCAAAAAGCGCCAAATGTTGGTGACCAATAGGAAAGCCATAGTTTTGTGGCGTGACTATTACGGCTCCGGCTCCGTGGCGTTCGATGCTTCCGATTCTATTGGCGGCAGTTTGTTTTAGTTTTTATTGTAAATTATAGTAAACAGGTGAAGAACGTTATTGTTAGTAATATTATTGTTAGCATTATAGAACAACATTCAACATTCAAAGTGTTGGGAATAGATTGACATGCCTGTGATTGAAAAGCGGCTATTCAGGATACTATGAAACTGCCAGGAAGTTGGCACTTTTAATTTAATCCAACAAAAAGATTCGTCATAACAGGAAACAAAATAATCAAGTTTTAATTCAAGGAGAAGCAAACTACCACTCCAATTTGGGAGTACGTAAAGGCGTTTGCAAAAAGGCTAAAAAAATATTATCCATTAAGCCGAAAGAACTAGTACTATCGTACTGTTAATAATGAAAAAAAGAAATCCATTGAAAATTTATTATCCAAACATTTTGGACCTAATTGAAAATTTTTGCAAAATTTAAAATTTTATAAGGATGCAATGGAGAATCAAAACAGGCAAGATTTACCAAACTCTTCTACAATCATGAAAGAATTCATCTGCGATGAAAACCCCGAAGATTTGTTTAATTTTTAAACTTGTTTAAAGTTTCTTGGTGATACTTTTGCTTGTACTTTAAAGTTGTTTTTAAGGTTTTTTTGTTTTGATAATATTATAAGCTTTCCTACTTTTAATTTTTAGTTTTTTAAATAAAGTATTTAAAAGTTAAACACAAAATTTTAAAAGAACTTACCTTTACCACAAAGTCAAAACCCCTTTATAAATGTTCTAAGTGGTATATTATGTTTTTAAAATTTATCAAGTTTTTCAAAACAATCAATTTTGGCAACAAAACCCGCCTTTTTTCAAGTTTATTTTCAAAAGCCGCTAACTGCATTTTATTTTTCTCATTTACGATGCTATGCGACCTCTCTGATTTATAATCTGAATGATGACTAATAAGAAATAGTATTCTATATCAACAAAATAATAAACTACCTTTCGCGTTTTTCTGGGAACTACTTCGTTTGCACTTGGCGGGGTTTGCATTTAGACTACTCATAAAAAATATGAAAAAATGAAAAAGTTAACCTACAAATAAAGGACAAGCTTATTGACAAACTATGAAACCAGATATTAAGTGGAACATCATTCTAAGTATGCTCATTTCAACACTAGTATTGATTTTTTTTCAACACTAATGTTGAAATATTCTTTCACAAATCAAAGATTTTTTAATAATTCTTTGTGGTCGTAGTAAAAATAGTGTACATTACTCGTGTGAAAGTGATTATTCTAAAAACCCGGAGAATATCCGCACTCGGCTGATGCCTCGTGCTAAATATCTTCTCGTTTGAAAAGTGTCACTTTCATCACTTGTTATGTACTATTAAATGTCCTTAAATCTTTATTTTATTTATTTTTTTGTGAATTTTTGGAATCCGTTACTGGAATCTACAATTTACATCAAATCTCTACATACCGTAAAAGTTTATATTAAATAATATATGTCATAAAATAAAAAAGTAATATAAATAAATTAGTAAGTTATTAAAAAAAGTTCAAAAATTATTTAGCATATAATGGAAATCATAGACTAATGTCGGGTTGCACAAAGAATTTTAATAATAATTATTTAACCGGCAAGTTTGACTGTGACAGACGTAACATTGACAGAAATAATTTTCTCACAATCATACTGGCCCGGTTACCTTAATTTTTAATTTACTAATCACGCACCTTTGAATGTGAGTATATAATGCCTGTCAAAGTCATTTATGTCACAGTTAAACTTTCCGGTTAAATAATTATTATTAAAATTCTTTGTGCAACCCGACATTAGTTTAATATTAAATTTCTGTTGGTTTTTACATTTTTAAAACGTTTTTAGAAAGACTATTTGACAAGTCTTTCTTCACTAAATAACCAAAGAATAGGCACTTTAATAGGACGGCAAAAGGTAGCTATAAGTATGTGACGGATATATTTGTGTATATATTTATTCAAGTTACATATTTATTTAGTAGATTAGAATTATAATTTTATTTACAACAATTAGTAAATATAATTGCACAGTGTACAGGTAATTAGAATAAATAGTTAATTTTTCATAATTTACTCTGTAAATATACCATAGTATTATCCATATTTAACCCTTTTGTTACCTATAAGCAGGTGACACAAGAAAGTTCCGTAATTTTAAAAGTAAAGATTTAAAAATTTGAGGAGTTAATAAGTGTGTAAATTACCATTTTTCGATTAATTCAAACATTCAAATCCATTTCCGTTTTAACCGGAAGTGACGTCAACATTTGACTTTTAAATGGAAATACCCCATTTTTATTCGATGCTTAAATTCTATGAAATTTTTTTTTAATGACATGTCATACTTTATCATTTATTCTAAAAATGTTCGCCTAGATCAATTTTCCATTTTTTTTTTAAATGTCCATAAATTTAATAAAACATGAAAGGGGGGGGGGACACTTTCTTGTGTCATCCAACATGCTTAAAGGGCACAAAGATAAAGTTAAACAACCAAAAATGCAAAAGTCTGCTAACCCTATTTAAGTCCACTACCCAGGCGCGGCTCGCGAGTTTTTTTAAAGGTGGGGCAAATTTTGATGGCAGTAACCTAACAAGCAAAATGCAGTTTAGTGCATAGTTTTGCCAATAAATAATTATTTACCTACTAATAAATGCCTCAAAAACAACAAAAATTGCATTTTTGCTGTGACTTTTTTTAAAAATTACATCAAGTAGCTTTACTTTATTATTATTACTATATATAATTTTCTAGCCTTAATGTAGTTGTATGCTTGTATATCAAATCGATCATTCTATATTTTTGTTTAGAAAAAATCACTAGATCATTAATTAGCTAAAGAACTTAACCTTGATTCCCTCACTGCGTTTTTTATTCCTAATTCTATTTAGTGTCGAAAAGCACCTCGCATTTTCCACTGTCATAATTTTTTAGTACCTAAAATTTCCTATAATTTTACACTTTTCGAAAACGTTTCATCCAGGTTTATTTCTAAAAATAGCTGTAAAATCGCCCAGCACCTGCACTACTATAGAAATCTTCACGACTAAATAAAACTTTTAATTCTGATTTAGGCTTGGAGACGTTTATCCTGTCATAATTATTTTTAACGGATTTTAAAATGTCATGAGGAAACTATTTTTAAAACTAGCAAAATTACTCGTTTTAAGCAAACGTGTGACAATTAAATGTTCGGTTGTTCTTTAATCCATATCACAACACATAATACTTACACGTCACAAACATACATAAATGAACTAAATAAGGGTTAAAGGCATACTACGGGCGATTCGGCATTCCTAATGAAATAACAGGTGTAGGCAAATGTTGCAATTACAATCCTCATATTTTGTAATAAGTTTTTTCTTACCCAATGTAAAGTTTTGATTGAGAGAGCAGACATTATTCACAAAGCTGTCTGACTGTGTCCATAAATGCCGATTGAATCCAGTGATTCGGTCAGTACCGACAAAACGCGAAGAGTGGCGAAGTTGATGTCTGGATTTCCTGTTTCTTTTTAACTTCTGAGAGCGCGTATGTCTGTTTCGCTCTTAGTTTCCAATTCATTTATGTAATCTTCTAATTCAATATAAATCCATAAGGTCAACCATGGGCTGAAGTAAAATACGACCCGACCGAGTGGTTTTCTTCGGTTAGTTCGATCTGTATTGGGATGTTTTCACATGATACATTTTGAAATATTTGAAATTTTTGAAGAATAATCATTTTTATTTATTTTGAGAAATAAATTAATTAGGTGGGTCAAATATCTAAAAACATGCACCTAGATGATTTTTTACACAGCTGATGCCATTTTTTTTTTCATTTAAAGCGATCCATTACTTGCAATTGCAACTTGCACCTAATATAAACCGGCCTTCACCTTGTTGAGGTGCTCGAGAATATGACGTCACTATGTGAGCAAGATATGAGAATATTATAGAGAATATTTTTTCTTTACTTATAAAACTTGCCATTAAGACCGTCTATACGGCATTGGTAAAAATATTTACATTGTTCGATGAAAATTTAGGTTACACACATGAACGTCTCGGTGTCCATATTTCGGAAAATACTAGCCTACTCAATTTCAGGTATATCTGAACTTGAACTAGCTTGAAAAACGTATCACACATAACACCCGACATCAAATTAACCATTTTTATTTTTAGTGATAAAGTATGGTTACCAGTAGTATTATTAACGGGATATTTTGACAAAATACTAAATTGGTATTGGAAAATTCCCAAATGATACCATATACAGGGTTAGGAAAACCCAACTTTTTGAGCAAACCTGTGTATTCCAATTTATTACAAACTCATGTATCTTGTAAAATAATCGACTGTTCAGGTAATTTTCACTAACCTTGTATGCAGGGTGATTAATAAGTTGATACTTCTTTTTATCTGTGTATAGAAGGCATTAAAATAAACAACATTTTCAAATACATTTTTTCAAAAAACTCAAAAACAAGGTACTTACATTCATTTATTACACTATGGAGCGAATATGGTTCTGCCTAACTTGCCCGTTGAATAACATTAAGAAAACTTCTGGGTGTAGGATGAGCCCGCAAGGGAAAGCGTTGTGCGTATAATCCCGAGGCAGCAGCCGGACTTTGACGACACTCACTATAAATGAGAACCATATCTACTAGTTCATTGTTTTCCAATTTTACCATTTTCACCATTCAAAATTAACTTGATTCAGAAAAACACATTGCGCGCATTGCCAAATAACTGACGACTGACCCGTAAAATAAGACTAAGACTAAGAAGACAAAAGCAGGACAAAAACAACATAAAGTAAAGGGCTACGTTTTGATGACCAGGCCCGCACTTAGATTTTTTACTTCTGTATCTCAGCTAGTTTTAAGTTTTGAAAAATGTATTTGAAAATGTTGTTTATTTTAATGCCTTCTATACACAGCTAAAAAAGAAGTATCAACGTAGGAATCACCCTGTATTTAACCAATATATTGCTAATAGCATGTACAAGATTTGTGATGCGATGGACGACTAAAGAAGGATACAGATTTCACATCATTTTGTGGATCATGTACATAGTGAACCGGGCCGCCGTATGAGGGTTATAAATTACACGGCACTGTATCAACCACAGTGGTTGATAAGGACACGTAAATTATCTTAAACCGTTTTTTGCAATAAAAATAACACAACACTTAAAAATTCCACAAACATACACGAAAATAATCACAAAAAAGCCTAGCACAACGGAGTGATCTATTATGTCAAATTTTAAATTCTGTTATCACAACACCTTATGAGAACGTTAAAATATCAATTTCCTAATCTACAACTAATAACACCAAAAAGTTATCATTGGTTGGAGGCCCAGAAAGTGTTTAAAACTTCGACCACCATTAGAAGATCGTATTCCTTCGGAAATTGTTGAATACCGTTGTACACAGTTTCTTAAATCACTATTATTAATTGTTTTTACAAATAATTATAAATTTAGTTTGTTGGATGTCAACAAGCATGATTAATAATCATTATCGAATTTCGCAAAGGGAGCAAACGTACTTAGTTCGTCATTAAGCCTACGCTAATACAGTGTGGATAAGAAATTAGCAAGAATATAGATTTTATTATATTCGCTTTTTTAGCAAGATCAAGGAGTGTTTTTTTAAATTGACATATTTGTTTCAGTGGTCCTTACGTTTATTTACTTTTCATTAAAATATATTAAATTTGATATAGATAAAATGCCGCCCTCTAATTACTGCCACCCCGTGCAAGTGCAATTGCTGTTCCAATCTAGGAACGTCCCTGTCCTTAATAACATAATATTTAGATTGTATTAATTCGTTGTATGCCTTGAGACCTTCTTTGACGTTACATTTAAAAAAAAATGGTTTAGGAAAAGCAAACATTTCGTAACAGACAGTTGTTATGAACGGCAGAGTTTTAGACTTGAATTGTCTTTATTAATTATTTTAAATTACTACGTTTCAACTGGTAAGCATCTCCAGTCTCTCCAGATAGTTGTTATATTATTGAAAAAATATTTTTTTTTAAATATAATAATATTACTGTCAATTATCTTTTCTTAACGAGTACCAAGTACTGCTATTTAAAGATCACTAGTTTTTGCAATAAAAAAAAATTAACAGACAACAATTTTAATTTTGGATGGTGTAAGTAACATCAACCTAAAGAAAAATAAGCCGATTATGTTAGTTATTCTACTTAAACGTATAATGTATATAAAATGGACTGAAATATAAGTGCTAAATAGATATTGTATTATAAAAACGTTTTGGTTCATTTTACAGTAATATTAAGTTTCTGTGTAATTGTATCAATGTGCCAAATGTATCGTTCTCAATCTAATACCTAAAAGGTTTAGATAAAGTTAGAATTTAAAAGACCAATGTGTTTTTTGATTATATATAAAATTAATATAAGAGATATATTAAAATTATAAGAACTAGGCATAATGATATAGTAAAGTAAATTTTAAATAGATATTGTTACTTAAAAAAATGAATTTGATCTTTATAAAGACACTTTTTATTCTTAAGAGAATCGTGTTAAATTTTAGATACAGGAATAAAAGTGCGTCTATATTGTGCAGCCGACCAAAGGTGGCATTCCGTTCAAGTTATCTTACGTAGACGGTTGGCGATCAAAAGAAAGCTACTTGTCATTTCAAATTCCTTTCGGTCAACGAGAGGGTGTCCCCTACATGTGTAAGACAAAGATGCAAACAATGATTTTAAATAAATTGCATTTTAAATCAGTGATAGTATATTTTTATTTATGTTTTTCTTTACAGTTCCATGCCGCTAGGTTAGTGGCAGACCTTTGATTCTCCAAACAGTCTCACGTAGTCCTATTAGGTCCGTTGTGACACCACACGTGTTCCGTGGAACCCACGTTCATCAGATCTCTGATGGTTAGTGCCGCGTACACCGCAGAAGGATTATAACAACTCATTTAACTCGGCCACTACTATTCAGAAATCTGCTCAGTTGTAAGTTGCTTATTTTCTCCAGACTATTGAAAAATGGTTCACCTAGGGCAGTGAACGTTCTTCTTGCGAGGCCAGGGCATTTGCACACAAAAAATGTTGAATACTTTCTTCCTCTTCCTCATTTCTGCAACTTCTGCAGAAAACGTTAAGGGGTATTTGCAGACGTTCGGCATGTCTACCGAAGAGACAATGTCCGGTGACAACCGCAGTAATATTTTTCACGTCTTTCCGATGGTGCTTCAATAGCTCTGCGGTTTTCTTTTTATCAAATATAGGCCACAGTTGCCTGGATGTTCTACATATTATTAACCCTATCCATCTGTTTTGTGCAAGCTGTTTGGCCGTATAATCAATCTCCTCTTTGACTAATCTCAGTGGTATGTTCACCATATTGTCTGCTAGATCAGCTGGCATGCCTGCGCCCACTCTCGCGAGCGTATTGGTAGCCTCCATACCGTTTGTTGTAAATTATAATATTTGCCATTAATAAATCCTAACTAGAAACAAATTAGGGTAAATATTATTTTTAACTTTGCATTGGAAAAATTATAACCTAAAACAAACAGGTATGCTTGGGAAAGTTTTTTTTCTACTTTTAATTTTTATTGAATATTTTTTTATCTTAAATGCTTCCTGTATAAATCTTTACTTACTCTATCGTAAAGAATTTTATTGATTTGTTAATACGTCTCATAGTTTTTGCGGCTTTTATTTGGCATTATGTCCTCTAAACCTGTTGGATATAATTTGTGAATGTTCCTCAGCAAAGCTTACAATTATTATTACATGGTGTTCCGTAGCAAGTCTCATTTTATAAATTGTTATCTCTTAGTCCTTAATTTTTTTGCAAAAGATGCCGAATTTTTGTGACATTCGGCACTGACGAAAGCAAACAAAACCAC
This sequence comes from Polydrusus cervinus, assembly GCA_935413205.1. NCBI lineage: Eukaryota > Metazoa > Arthropoda > Insecta > Coleoptera > Curculionidae > Polydrusus > Polydrusus cervinus. The sequence continues at coordinate 14,415,097 of OW284517.1, forward strand.
AAAAGTACAAATAAAATGAATAACCCTAAATTTTGACAGAAAATTGTAGCATAAACCGAATATTCCCGACAGAGTTTTCGATCTCTGAACGTAATCGTTTCTTGCCACAATGTCGCTAGAGACATCGCTTCAATTCAATCGCTTTTTAAGATGAACAAAATGTCACCCCTGGTCGAACGATATCGCCGCGGGCATATTTGTATACAACACCCAGGATCACCAGTCGGCTTTCGCCCGAACATCTCTGGTAAATAGCAGACGATATGGCAAATCGTTTGGGTAACTAACACCCGTAATCACAAAAATGTTCGTTAAAAATCAGTCTGGAAAAAAGCGCCAAAAGCGTTTAAGATTGAGGTTAGTAAAACGCAAACCAAACGATTAGTACGGAGGTTTATGTTTTTATATTTGATTTTGTGATTAAATAAAATATGAATTTGCCACCAAATTATGAATACAACATAGTTGATGACCACACAGTTAGGACAACCTTATCTAACAAGGAAGAAATAGAAGTTAGTATCTTTTATAATTTTTGAATACTTAATTGAAGCCGGTAAAAATTGGGTTATGTCCGGGTTAGAAATTCTATCATAAATGTGTACCTACTACCTACAATGTAATTGCGTTGAGCGTTATACAGGGTCTGCTCAAATTTGATTACGAAATGGAAAACTTTTTATTTTTAATTTATCAACAAAAAGTTATTCTTGATAAATTTGGTGCTTGGAAATATAAAGCCTTTGACGATCTTGAACCTGACGTCAAGTCTACAGGGTGCTCTTAAAATACAAAAAGTAGTTTTTGAGATATTTAAGATCAAAAATAGCACGATAACACATCACGCATACTTATAGCACTTTCAGAATTTGCAGTCACGGATGCTATTTGCTACACGGATATTGCGATATCGTCTGCCGTTTACAAAAGGGGTTAGGGCAGTTGAAATTTGCAATTAAGTAAATAGGATTTGCGATATCTTATGCTGTTTACGGAAGAGGTTACGGCAGCGTTCGGGCTACAACCGAATCGCAATCATGGACGTCGTTTACAAATATGCTCGCCGCGGTGCCGGTACGTCGTAAAGAGGTCTAAGCAAAGAGCAATAAAGCCAGCTACATGATGCGACCTAAATATTAAAATGGTAATGAAGTAGAACGACCCTTGAATGACGACACGACCAGTGTCTATTTGTTCGAATCTAAGATTGACGGCACAATGTAAGTGCACTAGTTAGTACTTACTAATATATCAAACATATTTTGTATAGTATCATAAGATGAGGGTTTTAGAAAAGCCTTAGAAATAAGATTAGTAGTATTATGTCCCGGTGCCAATTTCCACCTATAAAGATTTACAAAATTTTAAATTAACTTTAAAACTTAATTTTCTTTAAAATTTATATATTAGGTAGGGTAAATATATTAAAATAATAAAATAAAGTTAAAGTCATGTAGGTACCAGTTATAAATAGATATTAGAAGCAGGTAATTATAGTAGGTAATGACATAAATCTACCTTATAAAATAGATTGTCATTCTTATTGATATAACAAAATATAAAAATAATAAAGTAGAACTAAAAATGTTAGGATTTAGGCAATTAATATATACATAGTATACAATGTACAACGTATTATTAAGATATATTGGTTAGTTTTCAAGTTATGTTAATATTCAATGTGATATTTTGACGTGCCAAATAAACAATTCTCAATCGAAGAAGATCGTAAAAGATTTCTAATATTTAATGTATAAATTAATATAAGGATTATATATAAAATATTACATAAATTTAGCCAAAATATTATTAATAAAATGGTAAACATATGTGTGTAAACAACAATTTTACATAAGTTTATTTAGAAAATTAAACATTAAGTTATTATTTTAAATTAATAAAATTGAATGACCTATTGATAAATGGGATCTAAATCACTTTTTTCGGCAATTTTAAATTACCTGTGGATTTGCTATGTCTATATTCGATATTTCGGTGTCAAAAGGGACCCAAGTCATCGACTGAGGTAAATTTTAGCACTTAAGACTGACAACACTATTGGACGCTGTCTGCTTGAATACTTTTAAGTGTCGGATACTTTTTTTAACGAATGTTTTCCAATATTTTTTTAAACTGACTTAGATCCATGGTAACAAAAGGTCATTTCTTTTGTTTACTAAAATCTGTATATAGATTTTTAAAAGCCCTACAACTTTGATTAAAGACATTTTTTGTTAACTTAAGTATCTTTTAAAATATCGACTGTTCTGGTTTTTTCCCTAACCCTGTATATTTATATATTATATTGCTAATAGCATGTATAAGATTTGTGATCCGATGGACGAATAAAAGGGGATACAGATTTCACAGTAGTTTTTAAGAACACCTAAATTGTCATAAACGGATAAAAATAACACAACATTTAAAAATTCCACAAATATAATCACAAAAGTTGTGAAAATGTTGGCGCTATTTAAAATGGTTACTCATACTTACCTATTTAGGTAACGTGCATGTCAAGAAGTCAAAGAAAACAATACCGAATTGATAAATATAAAATATTAAGCTTCTTCAAAGAAAGAAGAGCAAATTATTTGTGACCCAATTTGGTAAGTTGGAGGGAGTTTGTTGAGAGGGGTCAAATAAAACAAGGAAACCAATTAATTTCAAAACCGACGTTTCGACTTATATAACGTCATCCTCAGGGCACTACAATGGATGTAAATTATTAATATTTTGAATAAATAAAAATCAAAAGAAATTGGACAATAGAAGTAAAAATGTCAAATATTAGTTATTTTTAAATATATTTCATTGATATAAAGCTTAATATTTTTTAAAAAATTTTGGTTAAATGCTGTTGGAGTGGGTGCCATGTTTACTACGATGTTAGTATGGGGCGCCACAATTAAACAATGTTTGAAACAATATATATTAAAGTGTTATTTACCATGAGTTTAAAATAAGTATTTATGTAAGTCAAAATACCCTACCATTAATTTACCCAAGTGCTGGTCAATGCGTTCATTGAATAACAAAATCATAGCGCATATAGCGTTTTATGATATTAAGCCAATTAGAATTGATAAAACTGGGATGGACTGAATCGTCGGAATGAGAATCAATGACTTGATAAAGGTTTTTGCAGTAGTTAAAAGGTTAGAAGCAGGATGCAGAGCTGAAGTAATTAAAATTGGTATTTAAGTAGGTACAAAGAAGTACTTTAAGCATCAAGAAAAAATGGATAGTCAATTCAATTTAAAGTATAAAGTATGTTACTTACAATACCTACTTATTTGGTTTAGGTGATTCCCGAAAGTTACAGAATAAAGGACACAAGCTGAAAATATATTTTAATGTACGCTCATGATATCGACTCTATAAATTAATATCTATTTGCAAATATTATTATTTTACTAGGATTCCGTATAATGTAACCTAAATATTATTAATAATATTACAGTGCGTATTGCCGTGAATCTTAACTTTAAAGTTATCTTCTGCATATAATTAAAATTGAACTAGTCTAGGATTATTACAGAACTCCTACACTGCTTTATTTTATATTTTGCATAATGTAAACCTATTGATATACCGAAATTTTTTTTAATGCACTGGTAAATATAATTTAAAAGTTAATAGCTGAAGATTTTGGTTATGTAGTGTTAAAAAGGAAAAGGATTCTTACTATTACCAAATACAATTTGAAGCTTGGGTTTTAAGTTCCACCCTAATGGATATCATCTCACTATGGAAATGTTTTTAAGATATTATATTTATTTTCATTATTTCACGTAAGAAACAAAAATATGTTCTAACAAATATTAAACTTTAAAAAAATTCTCACTGTTTCTTCATACTTTACAATTATGAGGATTTTTCTGTTAACTTTAGCAGTAAATAACTAGATTTTTCGCAAGTATGTATTAACTATGAAAATAGAACACAGTTGTCTATGAAATCTATTCAAATATTTTACATGTGTATTTAGGAATGATAGATTATTACATTATGACCAAAAGATAAATTTTGTTCGAAAAGTCATTTGCTTAATCCCAGGTTTTTGAAGAATATTTTACATTTGGTTTGTTCATTAAAGTATGGCAATTTAAATATGGGCCTTTTCGAAAAATTTGACCGACTTAAGAGCATCTGATCAATATTTCCAAATTCTCCTAAAAAGGTACCAGCTTTATGCGAAATTATACAGGGTGTCCTTAAAATTACTGTACAACGCTTCACCACAAATTTCTTAACCAAAAATAAGGCGATCTAGGTAAACTTACTTATATGCCCCCCTTTCGTTCGTTTCCCTATATGCAATATTGCTTCATTTTGAAGCTGCAGAGCGCTAAAGTTTTCAAATGAATACTTTTTTTTTTTTAATAATTTCTAAACGCCTTTATTGATTTCCACTAATTTTGGGACTAAGAATGACCATTATTAATAGCGTGTTTTTGACGTATATGCCAGCTTTTTTAATACCTGCAAATTTAAAAATGGCCTGTGATGAGTAAATAAAACTTTGTCTTTTTTTTACCCTCTCTATAAATGACTTTAATTATTTCTCTGCCACTAGCTGACTTCATGTTGAAACTTTTTGTCTCTTGTAGAATTTTAGCCAGACATGCAGTTTCTCTACAAACGTCGCTATGGAAGCGAGTAATTGCAAATAATTAATAAAGCTGCAGATTATTTTAAAAACAAGCCTGATACGATGGCCAAAGTACAATTTAATTTTTGGAAAAGAATTCTTTTATGTATTGAACACGATGAACATTTCAAACAATTTTTATAAAAATCAAATTAGTTGGTAGTTATTTAGAATTTAAAAATTTCATGTTTTCTCGTTCTGAATAAACAGCAATGATGAATTACAAGGTACCGTAAATAATTTTTTTGTAGAGAAACTGCTTATCTAGTTAAAATTCTACAAAAGATAAAAACGGTTTCGCATGAATTCAGCTACTGTCAGAAAAATAATTAGTCACTTATACGGGGGGTAATAAAAAGACAAACTTTTATTTACCAATCACACGCCATTTTTAAATTTGCAGGTATAAAAAAATGATGGCGAATACATCAAAACACGATGTTAATAGTGGTTATTCTTAGTCACAAAATTAGTGGAAATCGATAAACGCGTTTAGAAATTATTCCGGAAAATCGATATGCAATTGAAAACTTTAGCGCCCTGTAGCGGCAAAACGAAGCCTTATCGCCGATCGCCTTATTTTTGGTTACAGAATTTATGGTTTAGCGTTGTACAGGTATTTCAAGGATACCCTGTATATTATTTAGACCAAAACATTGCGTTGTCTTAACCTACAACCTGGCCATGTTTATTAATAGCTTTTTAAACTCATACATTTAAATAGTGTCAAAAAGATATTTTTATTAATTTTTTTATGGTTCTTACAACACAATAAACTTTGGTAATTATTTTTAGGGTTTTGATTGGCTTACATATTTTTTTTCGAATTTTTCTTGCATTAAATAAACTTTTTTACACCCACCTGTCTATTGGTTTAAAAAATGCAATAGTTTGCTTAGTTTTTTGTATTTTGGGACAAGAAAAACAGCAATTTAACAGGGAAAATTTTAGCGCGATTGGATTTACTTAAAATATAAACATTTTTAACCCCTTGGAAGGGTAAACAAATGATAATCGAACATAAACATAAATGATTTTAAATATAGATGTATATAATTATAAATCTATAGATGAATAACGAAATACTTAATTAGTAATTATAATAAAACTATTTGTCAGATCTTGCACCACCATATTTTATTGTAATATAGATGTTTACAAATAATACTTAATCATTGGTTTGTTTTTTATTTCCTCCCTTTTCACGATAGATTATAAAACTGTTGACATAATACAGTAGAGGGTCGTAGACAAAAATACAGAAACTTATTTGGATGGCTTTGCTACGGGATGGCAGCTATAAAATCTAGACCATTGTGGGTTCGGAGAGAATTCGTGTGCACAGCAGTCTGCTTTGTGTATAATTTGTAAACCACAAGCATTGTGAAGCTATTCTATCATTATATCTAAAGTAGAATAATTTCACGAAAGTTTCGATCCGACACACAGTGCAAATACGCTGTTCACTGTAACTATTTAACCGACAGCGATGTTGCCAAGCTTTCTTTTCGTCGCACAATATGAAAAATATATTTAAACTGATAATTATTGAACAAACTTCTTATATTAATTTGTCATACATATTAGTTATGTATCGAAAACAAGTTTAATTCTTAATATACTTTGATATATTTTTTACTTTTAATGCCCTGGTCTGCCACTCTAACCTAACCCAGTAGGATTTATTTACATCTGTCTAATTTTTGTAATTCGCACTGTTTAATTATTTTACAATCATACGTCATAACACATTATATTCTAAAAGCCATATCAAAAATAGTAGTAGAGTCTAACCAAATAGGTTCAGACGACATGGTGCGGTGCGGCGCATTAATACTCGCTTGTTGTCGCCTCCAACGGGGCGTAAACATTTTTGGTTTGCAGTTTAAATTAAAACAAAATTGAAGAAGAATTTGAAAGTTAAGATACTTGGACAAAAAGTTGTAGTTTTAGGTTTTTGGAAAAGGCTAAAATGGCAAGACAGGGTGATTCCTAAGTTGATACTTCTTTCTTAGCTGTGTATAGAAGGCATTATTAAAATAAAATTCAAATACTTTTTTTCAAAAATAAGGTGCTTACATTCATTTATTACACTATGGATCCAATACGGTTCTGCCTAACTTGCCCATTGAATAACATTAAGAAAACTTCTGGGTGTAGGATGAACCCGAAAGGGAAAGCGTTCTGCGTATAATCTCGAAGCAGCAGCCGCACTTTGACGACACTCACAGTTCATTGTTTTTAAATTTTACCATTTTCACGTATCACCAATTTAAAATGAACTTGCTTTAGAAAAACACACCGCAGAGTATTGCCAATTAACTCACCACTGACCCATAACTTGCATGACTAATAAGAGATAAGACAAACAACATAAACTATAGCAGGTTACTTTTGATGACCAGGCCTGCACTTTTACAGATTTTTTACTTCTGTATCTCGCATATTTTAAAGTTTTTGGAAAAAATGTATTTGAAAATGTTGTTTACTTTAATGCCTTCTATACACAGCTAAAAAAGAATTATAGACTTAGGAATCATCCTGTATATGGAGATTTTAAAAAGTATCGTCTTATGGCTAAATTAACATCTGTAAATTTGTTTTCGAAAACTAAGACTACAGCTTTTTGCGGGGATTATTTAGGGGTTTCAATTTTTTCCTAACTAGTTATTCTAGTATGGTGACGTATCAGTTCATTGGACGGCGGGTACATTTTATCACGATGAAAACTTAGTTTTTACGGCTCGAGGAGAAACTTTTAATGAAAACTAAAATATTTACTTTTGCTTTTTTATTAATCTTTTAACTTTAACCACAAATAATTATAATCAATTTAACAAATTACAAAGAGAATTACAATGCTATTGACCATACCCCAACTTTAAGCATAATATCGCCTATATACATATTATTCAACATCATCTACATGAAATATACTGGTTTGGGCCGCCTTCAGGATATACTAATTATACTTCAAGGCTGAATAGGAAAGAATTTATGGAAGAGTGAGTACAACAGATTTCCACGGAAAATTAACCATATTATATACTATTCTCTAGTATTTAAAAAACGAGAACTAAGCGAATAAAAAAAATTAATTGATTTTATATTCTATGAGGTAGGGTCAAAACAAAAAGTGAGACCACATACGGCGACGCGGAGGGAATTCGTACCAGCTGCGGTGAAAGCGTATGTCAACCATATATACAGGGTGTCCCAGATAAGGATGCACTCTACCGGAATCTCGTAAACCATAGAAGATATGGAGATGGTTTAATTAGAAAAAAGTTGCGTCCTACTAAATTCTGCAACATCGTCTTATAAAATTAAAAAAACCCCAAATATTTCCGAAGATATTTGGGCAAAATTTTTTTCTGACTTTATTTGAAGAGATATGTAAAAATAAAGTTATCATTCTCATCATCATTTTTACTTCCCTATAAGTTGGTGTAATTAGATTTCGTTTTTTCAAAACCAATATCGACTTTGCTTTTTTAAATAGTCAATTTTGTTTTATTATTATTAAATTCTCCATTTGTTTAATAATTTAATTTCGTATCATATTAGTATTTAAAACACTTTTCAGACATAAAACCTCATCATAAATAAGAATAAGTGCAAATTTATCTTATATCTTACTACCTAAACTTTCTTTTGTTTTCAAAGCCAACTAGAAATAATTTGACGTCAACAATAAATCATAATATTCAATTTTTCTTTGCTTGAGTAGTGTTCCACAGTTTTTATAAAAAAAACCTTCTCAAAAACATAATACTTTTACTTTAAAGAAATGAGATAAAAGTTCATTTGCATTAAACGATTTCATTCTCCTAATCTGTCATTTGGCAAGTATTTACAGTGTTTTTAAACAAGTGCCTGTTACAGCCTACAATACAGTTGAGACAGAGTAGGTTACAAGAATTGAAAATAAAATAGATTAAATAAAAATAAATTTGCACTTATTCTTATTAATGAGTTTTTAAGTCCGAAACGTGTTATTAAAACTAGGTGTGATACGTCATTGAATTATAAAGGAGAAGGGACATTTAAAAATAATAAAATACAATTTCCGTATGATTTAAAAAAGCAAAATTAATGATGGTTTTGAAAAACCGAAACGTCGAATTAAAAATTACACCAACTTGTACAGGAGAAGAAATGTAATCAGAATGTAAACTTTATATTAACTTATCTCTTTAAATAGTCAAAAGAAAGAAAAAAATAAATAACAAATATCTTGGGAAGGATTCGGGTTTTTTTTTAAATTTGAAAACACAATATTACAGAAAACAGTGTGGCGCAACTTTTTGCTAATTTAACCATCTCTGTATCTTTTTTTTTTGTATGGTTAACGAAATTCCTGTAAAGTGCATCCTTGCTGGGATACCCTGTATATAACCAATGTATTGCTAATAGCATAGCAGCGTTCTCATGAGATCACTCGCTTCCCCTTCAGTGTCACATACGATTTTGAAGGTTTCAAACTAACTCTGCCCATTTATCTCATGAGAAGGATGTTCCTCAATTTCGAGAATGAGGCCTCTGGTGTTAATGTAATATTTTGCGATGCGGGCAGGAACGTAAAACTTTCCCGTACCGCCGCCTATTGTCCCACTCGCTGCAGTGGCGGCTCGCGGTTTTAAAAAATGGTGATGAGCTAGGTATAGGGCGGATACTTAAACAAACATTGACTAACAACCCGTGTAACAAAACGTCTCTCTTATCCTCATCTATCCAACGACAGAATGGAGTTTCCAACAAATTACAAACTATGTCATTAAATGGGTTCATTTTTAAAACACAATATTAAGCAGGTACGTACACTACTGAATTAACTGAAAAATAATAACAAAACTTTTTAATCACACAGTAAATTACGTGACAACGATAGCTATAACCGTAAGTTTCGCGAAGCCTCAAAATAAATAGCTTAAGGTTAGGCGAGCCAATACTAACACCCGTATTCACCAACAAGTATTTTTTCACTATCAGTCGGTTAAGATTCTTGTCAGTCTGTTAAATTCAATCTTCGTATTTACCATTGGGTTTTAAGCCTTATCAGAGAGTTAAAATAACAAGCTGTTAAGTTTTAAAATTGTTGTTATATTTATGATAACTTGACAAACACTTAAGAACGCATGAGAAATAACAACAATCCTTAATAGTTTTTTCGTTTAAAAATTAATTTAAACTAAATAGATTTTCCACGTTTACTAGACTCTTCAGACTCAGTTGATGAGGAAATCGTACGAGAAAGAAACGTAAAAGTGTTTAACAATTTATTTGAAGAAATAGACAATATTGAATTCAAAAAACGGTTTAGAAGCAATAAAAACACATTTGCATGAGCAATTAGCGAATCGGTTAGATGGAGTAATTGAACCAGTAAATTATAGAAATCAACCTATTTCAAAAATAAATCAAATACTAATTTGTTTAAGATATTCTGCTACAGGATCATTTCAAGGATCATTTCAAATAAATATCGGGGATTCCACATTTTGATGTACTTTTATTCCAATGAAATTGTGTGAAAATGTTTTGTTCGTCATTAAATTTTACTACTGAATCCGTAAAATTTAATTTATTAACGTAAAGTGACGTAAAGGACGGAATTGATTGATAAAACGGTATTTCAAAATATATGAGGTTCGAATATTTTACTCTGAGTTAGTTGTAAACTAAAATACGATATTTCATTATAAGACTGTTAATCCTTATACCGATGTTAACTATCAGACTGTTATGGTGAATACGGCTGTAAAACAATGGTGCATACGACTGATCTATTTTTAAATTGCCCTTCATCGTAATGCAAATTGTTACATGCTGTTTGCGTGACTGATGCCACTTAACCATAGCGACGGTGAATATATATGGGCGTTGGGCTTCACTTGCTTTGAGCTAACGGATACGGTCGTTGGGGCGCGACAAAATGCACGAGTGATTATATTTATTGTCCATCGGAGTTAACCGTGGCCCTATTATGCATAGCTACATTCGGATTAAATTAATATTATTAATTCGAACATAATTATTTTTTAAGGGCTAAAATGGTAGCTGTATTGGTACATTAATATTTAATATTGTGGAAAAACTTTCCTCCTGGTTTTATTTATTTTTTGGTAAAGAGCCCCTTCATCTACTTCACCTGACAAGCCGCCACTGACTCGCTGCTCTGTTACTCTATAATTACCACTGGTTTATTACTGGGATTAATAATCTTCTAAAAAATACTTAATCTAAGGTCTGTGCAAATAATATAAAAGTGTTAAGTTTTATATACAGTGTGTCCTTAAAAGGACTATACAACGCTTCACCACAAATTCTTTTACCAAAAATAAGGCAATCTAGGCCAACTTACCTATATGCAATGTTGCTTCGTTTTGCCGCTACAGGGCGCTAAAGTTTTTAAATAAATATAGTTTTTCTGGAATAATTTCTAAACGCCTTTATCGATTTCCACTAATTTGGGACTAAGAATGACCACTAATATTAGCGTGTTTTGACGTATGCGCCATCATTTTGTAATACCTATAATTTAAAAATGGCGTGTGATTGGTAAATAAAAGTTTGTCTTTTTGGTACCCCCCGTATAAATGACTTTAATTATTTCTCTGACAGTAGCTGACTTCATGTTTCTTCTTCACTTTACTTTACAAAAAAATTATTTACGGTACCTTGTCAATACTCTTTATTCGCGCTGTTAAAAGAGAAAACATGAACAATTTTTTAATTCGAAATAACTACCAACTAATTTGAGTTTTATAACAATTATTGTTCGAAATGTTCATACACGAATACATAAATTAATTATTTTCAAAAAATTAAACTATACTTTGGGCATCGTGTCGGGCTTGTTTTTAAAATATTCTTCAGGATTGATGATCTGGAGTTTATGCACGACGGGGCGCCACCCCATTATCAACATATGAAGATTTTTAAATGAAAGATATCCTAATAAATGGATCGGAAGAGGTAATGATGCACCCATGCTTCCCACATCGCTGAGCAAGATGAATTATTGCAAAGAATTATCAATGCTGCAAATTATTTTAAAAACAAGCCCGACACGATGCCCAAAGTACAGTTTAATTTTTTCAAAATAATTAATTTATGTATTCAGGTAAACATGTCGCACAATTGTTATAAAAATTAAACTAGTTGGTAGTTATTTAGAATTTAAAAAAATTTCATGTTTTCTCGTTCTGAAAAAATAGCAATGATGAATTACAAGGTACCGTAAAGAACTTTTTTGTAGAGAAACTGCATGTCTGGTTACACTTCATTTTTAAATTTACAGGTATTTAAAAAGATCGCGTATATGTCAAAACACGCTATTAATAATGGTCACTCTTAGTCCCAAAATTAGTGGAAATCGATAAAGGCGTTTAGAAATAATTCCAAAAAACGATATTAATTTTAAAACCTTAGCGCCTTGTAGCGTAAAAACGAAGCAACATTGCATATAGGTAAGTTTCCTAGATCGTCTTATTTTTTGTTAAGGAATTTGTGGTGAAGCGTTGTACAGTCATTTCGAGGACACCCTGTATTTACCTACTAGAAATGTAAAAAAAAATATAATAAAGGCCGTCAATATCTCATGTAGCTTGTAATAAATAAGAAACGAGCGGACTACTTCTTAGTATATAGCACATTTATGCCAAAATCGTCATCATACGTAAATTTTCATTTTTTCGTTTTGTCAATACACCGTATTGAAATTTCAATATAAAATACGACACTATATAAAGTAAATTAAAACATACAACGTAGTCTGTTAGATAGCGTCTTGTAGAGCCCTGCACAGGCAGGAATTAAACGACCCGACCCAGCCCGGCCCGAGCTGGCACGAAAAAAATTATTAGGGCTTAAAAATTATTTTACAAATATTATTTTAAAAAAAAGCACATAAGCAATCCAAGCCTGACCCGAACGACAAGCTGGCCATAAAAATCCGTCAGGCCCGACCTGCCCGACAGGCACGGAAAGAATTGTTAGGGCCCAAAACTTTAAATTATTTGGATTAAATGGCCCGGCCCGACCCGAGCCCGAGAGTCAGGCCGTTAAGGCCCGAGATGAAACCCGGCCCGTGCAGGCTTCTAGCATCTTGTGTCACTATAAAGTTTTAAAATATTCGCAAAAAAACTGACATTAAACCAGTAGAGAACTAGTCCGGCACGGTGATTACAAGTGACATTTTTCTGAAAGGCGTCATCTTTTGTTGACAAGATATGTTTATAATATTTCTTAGGCAAAAGCGTTCCTTGGAGTTTAGTGACACTTTTGAGTTAATTTACACTTATAAGTAGTAATAATGTAATGAAATATATGAATACATAACGATATTTGCTTAGAAACGCTTTAGCGTAATAGTATATTACGTATTAAGTGTGGTAAAAAGCATATTACACACGAATGGAAAAATTACATGAGTGCGTAATTGTTTTACAACACGCAATACATACTATACTTTTTCTATAACTCTTACTTATAAATTAAAGATCGGTTTATAATTTATAAAGTATCGATTGGAACTTAAAATATCAAATAGTAGCAATGTCACTGTCAAATATTCAAAACGCAAGATAGATAAAAATGTCATGATTTAAGTGGTTTAAAGCTAACTTCATTGTTAGATATATCAGGCATCATAACGCACAGTTATAGAGTGAACTGTACATAAATCAATGTTTACTAAATAGGAGTAGAATTTTTCCTTTAGCCATCTTTACTGCATGAGATATGGAGGTCGATATTAAAAAACAAATAACTATACACAACAATTCATAAAAATATTTTTACAAAAAGAATTTAAAAAAATCGGGAAATGTAGTAAAAAAGTAATACGAAGAAACCTATTTTGACGATTCGGTCCAAGACGAAGAATCTGCAAAAAAAAACGAAGGTTAAACGTTTAGTAAATAAGCATTACAAAACACAATCAAAAATTACGACAATAGTTGTTAGAGTAGATCAAAACTTACATTTTTAGGTTCCTTCTCGCTGCCGGCAACATATCATCAGTTTCTTTAAAAATATGTCTCCTCGCGTACATCATACAGTCCTCCAAATAGGCTCTTATGTCCACATCCTCAGCTTCAAGCTTAAATTAAAATATATAACTTTATATATTCTATACAGGGACATAAATAACTTTTTAAATTTTTTCTTTTGTGGAAAAAATGGTAACTAACATTTTATACAGGGTTGCCCAGAAGTCCGGAATAAAATTAATATAGCCTTAACCTGTAACTTTTGGGGAAAACGCTCGGATACGTCAACTTAGTTTTATATATGCTCACATTTTGACGTTATTGGTTTGTTTTTTTATAGACATTTGTCAAAGATATTATGACGACATCGATCTTTTTTTTTTAACGGAAACACACAGCTTGTCATACATCATTTAAAAGCTAATATCTCGTACAGTATGCTCATAAATGTCGGTGCGATTCTGTCAAGCTATTTCAAAATGGCGACTGTTAAAAGTTTTTTAAAAATCTCTATTTAAACAAGCTGAAATGATAAATAATTGTTTTTTTACCTTTCAAGGTGAGAAATCTTCATTGTTTCACGTCTTGAGATAACAATAGTTATGGTTTATTTGTTATTCATTTTATTAAAAAAAATAAAAATGTAACGAAACAAAACAAAACACAACAAAAAGGTGGTTTAACGTGGCAAATGCTGGAAATGTCCTCCACCCTTTACTTGACATGCTTCCAGACGATGGTAAAATCCATCGACGGAATTCCGAATGGCATCAGCCCGTATGTTATGTGTCTCCAATCTAATTTTGAATTTTAAATCTTCAATATTATTTAGCCTATTTTGGTAAACTTGTTCTTTTAATATCCCCAAAGAAAATCGTCTAGAGGCGTTAAGTCTGGGGACCTCGGTGGTAATTCATTGGTACTACGTCGTCCTATCTATCTAAATATGTTCTCACATTGACCCTGAAATGCGGGGAAGCACCATCTTGTAAAACCAAATTGTTTCATTAGGTATATCTGGATCTACTTCGTTGGGAAAAATTACAGCTAGAGCAGGCATCAACTCGAAGGTTAAAAAATCCAGGTACCGTTCGGCTGTGAGGTTTCCTTCAAAAAGAATGGCCCCAGAATTCGGTTATTAATGATATCTACCCACACATTTACTTTCTGGGGCCGATGAGTATGCGCTTCAAATATCCATTGTGGATTTTCTTGACTCCAGAAACGATAATTATGTCTGTTAATCATCCTGTTTAAATAGAAAGTAACTTCATCCGAAAATAATATGTTCTGTGAAAATCTATTTTTCTCGTCGGAAACCTATTATTCTCGTCACACCGTCTCATCATTTATTCGCAAAATTGCAAACGCCTATCATAGTCATCTTCTGAAAGTTCTTGGACAAGATATAAGGGTGGTATTTTTCTGCTTTCAAAAATCTATCAAAAGTACCTCTAGATGTATCATGATTTTGAGCCATTAAAACTATTGAAACATTCTGTTTATCCTGCAGAGGTAATGCAATATCCAATTTTTCATTGTCGCCTAAATCACGTGGCCGTTCATTCCTAGGTAAGTCCTTGACTGTGCCAAGTTCATCAAATTTGTGGAATATTTCTCTAACAGTGCCCTGTGAAATTAGATTATCCGGATATTTAGCATTAAATAAAGTGCACACTTCACTTTGACTTCTTATTTTATCTCCACATCCATAACAACACTTCGATACGCTGTCTTTCCGACAAAACCATTTTTGTTTAGAAAATTGTAAAATAATACTTCGGAAATACCTAAACTAATTTTACAAGTTCACAATGTCACAATATGTCAGAACGTGAAACAATGAAGATTTTTTACCTTGAAAGGTAAAAAAACATCAATGATTTATCATTTTCGCTTATTTAAATAGAGAGCAAATATTTAGACATTCTAAAACTTGTTTGGGATTTCCTATGTTTCCAACCACGATACACCACCCGGTCAATCACTTCATCCAGGGACACCCCGTATATTTAAGTTTTGCAACTATTAGGTATGCCGCATCACTACACACTAGTAATCTCCTTATTTACAAATTAATTTTTTTCAGGGTGCCAAAAATTATTGTTTAAAAATAATCTGCCGGTTTTATCTTACCTGATATATTTTTTTCTCCTCTGGCGTAAGCTTTCGTCTCAAACTTATAAGGTAATCAGTGTTAAAGTCCCATGCTTTGGTTGTGTAATATTCAAACATTTCTTGACCCTTTCTTAATCGTTGGTTAATCCCTAGAAGTCTGAAACACAAAAATACTGCTAAATTTAATAAGACAATTTTATTAGTTTACTGGGTTTTATTGAATTAATCAAAATATATTATGTACCGTATGTAATGACTGTCGGCCATATCTCAGTAATCGTACAGAATCCGGGTAAATTTTTTTATGATAAAAGTGCTCAAGAGAAAATACTGGAATTATTGGCAACTTACGACGAGTTCAAGCCCGGCAGGCTGCAAACTATTTTTTAGCATAAGTTTCGTAAGTTTGGTCGTAGAAAAAATATACTGTTCACTACGAGTGGATTGTCCATATTGCACCCGGAAGTTTAAGCACGTACTTAATTTACTTCCTCGTGAGTTATAGACATCATATTTACTCTTGTTTATAAACGTTAATTACACATAAAATATTAATTATTTTAAGTTATGTAGCAGCTTTTTAAAATTTTCTCTCCACTGTCGCCTACGTCATTGTACTTTACATGATTAATTTTGAGTCTAATATACGAGAATATTCACGATTTGTTTTTTTGGTATTATGACAGACGCCATAACTCGAGAGTCATTGAGCTAGCTATGGATTCATACTTAATTTACTTTCTTGTACGATATGGACATCGCATTTACTCTTGTTGTACAAACTCTTAGACAAGGTCTTGTCTATGTATAAACTACTAATGCATCCTAGTGCGCGCGGGTCGTAATTTTGAAACTAAACAATTGCAAGTGTGATAGATCTCTTAAAAGCTAATAGACTCCTACTTACATTGGCTTATATCCCAAGCAGAAAAGCAGCATATCGATAAAAATAGCTGGAATAATCTGGAACAGAAAACCATTAATATTATTCCACAATCGACTTTTAGTCATGGCTCCGCCAGGATACCAAATCATCTGGTTAAACGGCGTACGTAGAAATATGACATCCTTGCCAATTTCTATAATTTCTTCCCAGGTTAATTTTATGTCTTCTTGGGGTATGCAAGCATTGTAGACCTGTTGTTTTCTGGAAAAAATCGTAATTAACAAGTAATTGTATGAATCAAAAGAATTCAATTGCATACCTACAGGTACACAAAATATATTTTTTAATTTAAAATATGGAGAAAACACTAATAATGTGTTAAATTCCACTTTATTTAAAAAAACAATATTAAAATAGTTCTTGACTCAACATGTTCCGCTACACAGTAGCTTTATCAGGAATACTAATAGTAGTTTAAGTGTAGTATTATACCGGGTGTCCCATTATGGATGGCCATTGGCCGTATCTCGGAAACTACTGGGCATAGAAACTCGAGAACATTTTTTTTTAACTAAAGTGGCCATGAGAAAATCCTGGAAATAATTTTTAAGTTCCGCATTTTGCCGCAAGAGACCGTAATTGAAAGGTAAATTTTAAAATTGCACATATCTCCGAAAATTCCACATTAATGGCCTTTTTACATTGGTTGCAATTGCAAGAAAAAATTGCCTAAAAGCATGCGCTTTGTCGACGTTTTAAACAGCTGATGCAGGTTTTAAATGGGAAAACGTGCACCAGCTGATTAAAACGTCGTCGAAGCGCACGCTTCCAGGCCATTTTTCTTGCAATTGCATCAAATGTAAAAAGGCCTTAAGGTATATCTTTGGTAACACCATTAAAAAGCTTGGACAATTATGCATCATTTTGGTCTTATGCTCATTAGCGTATCGACTTTAATAAGCGGGGGGAAGAAGCTGTTGAAAGTGTAATCATTTAAATCGCTGTAACTTATAAACGACTGTTGCGGTCTTTCGTTGTGGACTGTAGATGTGGTCGCCTGGCTCGGCCTTCTCTATCGTTGTAAATTAAGCACTCAACATTTGATTTTAATTTACTGCTGTATTGACAAGCTGATACATAAGAGTAATAATAATGATTACAAAATATAAACAAACAAAACTGTCTTTTTCCAGCTGCTACCATGGTAACGTTGTTCTCTCCGCGCCTCGGCGCAGCCACCTTTGCTTCGAGCGTCGGCGGCATCGGTTGTCCTGGTAACGGTAGTTTGGCTTGCGCGGGTTTTTGAGATGTACACGTTACATTGTAACTTAAAGTATATCAAACAACGACTTATCCGATTTTAGCAAACTAAAGACTGTTTGGAAGAGAAATGTATGCACTTTCACCAATCGTATTTAGTTGTCCATAATAGTTCTCAAAAAAAAATGCTAGAGGGCGCAATTTGTAATAATAACACATTTTTTGATTTTACTCCGAAAAAATAAATCATACGGTATAATTATGATACCATAATCGAAAAGTAAATCAAATTTTCTAGAAAAAATATCAAAACCTCAGCTCGATATCTCCGTTCGTTTCAGCGTTATCGCCAATAGAATAATTTTTAAAACTTTAAATGAAAAAGCGATAATATATTTTTTAGAAAAAAAGTGGGACGCCACTGATATTTTTCAATGTGGATATTATTTCGGATTAGCCTGGTCAATTCTGCATAAAAATGGTCTCTTGCGTTTTTCTCCTCAGGCACACCGTTCTTAATTAAATTAAATTAGACAGGCGGAAGCTTACCTATTAAGTGCAGGTGGTCATTTCCAACAATTTTTATAAAACAAAATTTTTCATTATCAATGACAATAATAATAATAATAATAATAATAATAATAATAATAATAATAATAATAATAATAATAATAATATTAATAATAATTAGTAGAGCTTATTTTAATTAAGAACGGTGTGCCTGGAGAGAAAAAGGGTTATTAAGGTCTAATTGACAATTTAAAAGGTGGTGTATTATATGTCAGTGAACAAAAAACTGACCGATCAATCACATATTATATTGGTACCGCAAGTCAAAATATCTCGAATTTCTTTAAAAAATACAATATCGCTGTATTATTGAAAACAAATAACTCTACTGGAAAATTTATTAAAAACAATAAAACTAAAACAAAGATAATAAATGCGGTGTTTATAAATTGTGAACATGTCAAGATTGCCTCAAAAATATAGGCCAATCTGGTAGAAGTTTTTCAAAAAGAATTAAGGAACATAGTTCCAGCTTTACTTTGGGAAAAACCGACCCTCTTTATGCAAATCAATTACCGGAATCTTCACATCATTTTAATCATAATTTCCAAATTTTTCATACAGAAAATAAGGGCAATAAACTTAATTTACTGGAATACCTAGACATAAATAAACTTAATACAAACCACCTTTTAAATTGTCAATTAGACCTTAATAACTCACCCTTGCTGAATTAGTTTTGAATTTATTGTTAACGGAAAAGCCCTAAGACTACACTGAAACTAGTGAATTATTTAAGCGTAATTTTTAGGTGAAAATTAATTTTACTCCGATAATGATTTCTTTAACAGATAATATTGGAATGACGATTTGCTGCTCTGATTTTTGCCTTATTGATTTCGATTTTTAGTGTTTTCGGTCGTTTATTGTTGTCTTTTTCGTTTGAAAACTGAGCATTATTTCTAAATACTATATTTTCGTCACTTATTATTGTATTAATTGTTTACTTATTTTAAAATTATTCATATTTAAATGTATTCATATTGTCTGTTTAAAGGTTGGAGACAATGATGTTTCTTGAACGATAGAAAAGTTTTGGACTTGCATTGTCTTTATTTGTTTTACATCACAACGTTTCAACTGGTAAGTATCTCCAGTCGTCTTCAGCTATATGTACTGGAGCATAACCGAGATGGGTACAGTCATTCGTTTAGTTCATGTGCGGTATTTTAAGATTAAACTAGGTTCAAGGAACACAGAAACAATACGCTTAAAGGAGAAATCAAAAAATCAGGTGCATCTGACCATGCCTCGACACACGGTCATCACATCAAGTGGACAGAAGCTCAAATCCTGCATAAAGAACCACATTGGAGAAAAAGGAAGTTCAAGGAAGCTGCTACCATAAGTTAAGTTAAGCAAACTTAAAATACCGCACACGAACTAAACGCATGACTGCACCCATCTCGGTTATGCTCCAGTGCATCTACCTAGTATAAATAGAACTGTAGTTACTTTACTTATTTAGTATTTACCTGAAGACGACTGCAGATACTTACCAGTTGAAACGTTGTGACAAAGCAAGTCCAAATCTCTTCTATCGTTCAAGTATTCATAATGGATTGGGATTTCTCTCAGTGTCCCGCCAATTCGCTCCCGACCCCCTCCCCCGTTTCTCATTAGTTGAGACAAAATAGAAAATAAAAAATGTCTTACTTAAGTGTCAAGTAATCCCAAGCAGAAACCAACAAAACGTTGATGGTACTATCAGCAGGTATAAGGTTTGCATATGACTTGCTGTCCATATACATCGTTCTTATGACGCCTTTGCCAGCGCCCACGAAAATGCCCATGGGACTTTGCAAGTTGTTGAAGTAGCCCGGAAGTGGTTCCTTCCATGTTGGGATAACTAAAATATAAATAATATTTTTTGGATAAACAGTGACTGCATGACTAACGGAATCTGTGGCTCGAGGCTGCAAATCATCTATGAATGGAATATCCTGATATGGTTTTGATAAATATGTTGACTTTGGGCAGGGTCTATTTATAGGCGGCCCTAAACCCAGTGGCGGCTCGCGGTCTTAAAAAATGGTGAAGAGCTGGTATAGTGCGGGTACTTAAACAAACATTGACTAAAAACCCGTGTAACAAAACGTTTATCTTATCCTCATCTGTCCAACGACTGAATGGAGTTTCCAACAAACTATGTCATTAATTGGGTTCATTTTTAAAACACACAACTAAGTAGGTACGCACACTACTCGAAATAAATACCTTAAAGTTAGGCGAACCAATGCTAAAACAATGGTGCATACGACTGATCTATTTTTAAATTGCTCTTCATCATAATGCAAATTGTTACATGCTGTGACTGACGTCACGTAACCATAACTACGGTGAATATCAAAGCCACGTTGGGCGTTGGGTCTTCACTTTCTTTGAGTTAACGGACTCGGGCGCGCCAAAATAAACGAGTGTTTATATTATTGTCCATCGGAGTTAACCGTGACCCTATTATGCATAGCTACATTCGGATTAAATTAATATTATTAATTCGAACATAATTTTTTTTTAAGGGCTAAAATGGTAGCTGTATTGGTACATTAATATTTAATATTGTCAAAAAACTTTTCTCCTGGTTTTATTTTTTTTTGGTGAAGAGTCCCTTCACCTACTTCACATGACGAATCGCCACTGTCTAGACCCGTTACGCAATCCAGGGCCCGAATCCTGGGCGCCCATAGAGCCTATTTCATACGGGAAATGAAATGCAGTAATAAAAAAAACGTATCAAAAATGTCTACTTTTAAAGCCCCCATGACCTAGGAAGGCCCCCTCCCCTATGGGCGTCCATACCCCTCCTCACAACTTTATAGTATTTTTTCCGTAAGAAGTTACGCAAAAATGATTTCTTTTAAATGCGAAAATATATACAAAAAAAATAATAATGATTAATACATTTACTAAGTCCAGAAAATCAAAAAGAATTTTTAAGAAAGTCTTTAAAAAATGTAACATACAAAGAAGCCGATATCGATCAAAAAAGATATCGAGCTTTTCGCCCCTCGCCTGTCTGACCTTTTGATTCGTTCGCCTTCCTTGATGCGGCTATTTTTATTAAATAATATTTTAAAATAATTTTTTAAGGTAATTTGTGATAAATTTCTTTAAAGTATAATTTTTATTTTTGAACGAATTTAAATCGAAAAAAAAACTCGCCATAAAATAATTCTTTAATCTTATTTTCCATTTTTCAGTAAATGGAAACTAACACCGTCGCAGAACTACTATGAAGATTTCAAATTAGTATTCTTAGTGATATTACTATGGAAGAGTAGAAAATACAGAATTGTATTGTAAGAATATTTCTACATAATTCTCTTATATAATAATTTCTAAAACCAAAATTAATACCCGTCCCTAAATGAAATATAATAATATTATAAACGATATTATACTGGATTATGGTTCTATACAGGGTGCTACAAATTCAAGTCCGTACAAGGGGATTTTAAAAACGGTCAGAATTACGAAGATGGTTAAATTAAGGCAAAGTTGCGTATTTTGGGGCTTAAGATCCGAAAAAAAACAAAATTTTTAGTTATGGTTTTTTATTTTTTGCGCTTTCATTTGGACTTAAAAAAAAAACAAAAAACACTTTCTCATAGCCGTTCCTTAGGTTCTACAAGATGGCGTTATTAGTTTTCCAATTGGATGGTTCGTTCTTTAGTTACCAACTTCAATTAATTTCTTTTAAATACGGACCTGGAATTTTTAAAATAGTTTTAAGGACTTCTAAGCTTTGGAAATTTAAAGGTTTTTATAATTTTACCGTTTTGTCATCAAATTACAAAAAAAGCATTTCAAATTATCCTTTCTTTACTATTAAAGCCCTGGCAATTATTTTTAGGATTACTTAAATATTAAAATTACATTATATGAAGTTATGGTGTTTAGGTCGTTTATTTTTTCAATAAGATTTACCGTCACAATACTCTAGAAAGTAAGCAAGTTTTTAAGGCATGAGAAGTAATACTATTTTGTATTACTATTTTATTAATATAACGTATATCTAAAGTTCTATGGTTTTTGACTTAGACCTAGACCGAAATACAGTAAAACAAAAAAAAATAATGCTCCTGAGTGAAGAAAAGGTAACTGGATTGTTAGTCTAGTTATGTTACTGTGCGCTTATGTTTGTTTCAAAAACAATTTAAAAATATTTTTTTATAGTTTAGAAGATCGGATAATGGTAGTTTCAGGCGAAACATATAACAAAAATAAACAGACAGAAAAATATTTAAGGTCGAGACTTTGGGTCTCTTTTCTGACAAAATATCAAATATCTGGTCTCTTTGAGTAAAAATTGATTTTTCAAATCAGAAATCTTTTGTTTTTTTAATTTGGCTTTAATGTTCAGGACAGTAATGAAATGAAAAATATAGTTTGAAAAATATGTTATTAGATGACAAAACGTTAAAATTTTAAAAACTTGATAATTGTATTAAATTTCTAAAGCTTAGAAATCCCTAAAACTGTATTTAAAATTCCAGGTCCAACCAAAAATGGAAATTTCGATTTTTTTCAGATATCTCCGAAAACATTAGGAATAATTACAATAGAAAAAAGTTTTTTAGCGGCAGGCGGACAAGTGGTGCATCTATCTTTTGCATTAAAGTATACAGGGACGCCAAAGATAATGGGTTCCCTGGGGCACAGGTAGACAATGACAGGCTGTTTCGTTCTTGTTACTCATCAGAAAGCCATAACCTGTAAAGCAACTCCTAGTACAGCGAAACTTGTTCTTTCAAGCCATTTATAAGAAATAAAAACCGCGATGAAAACCCAGTAACGCCATCAATAGGAATCAACTCAATGCAAAATATATAGCCATCTAACGTGAAAACATAGAACTAAT
Organism: Polydrusus cervinus; assembly: GCA_935413205.1. NCBI lineage: Eukaryota > Metazoa > Arthropoda > Insecta > Coleoptera > Curculionidae > Polydrusus > Polydrusus cervinus. Next base: position 14,438,442 of record OW284517.1, read on the forward strand.
AAACTAAAGTACGGTGACCAACAACCACCAGTATAGGAAACTTTACGCTTAACTAAATTTTTTCTACGGGTTTGTAGATTCAAATATAGATCGCGCCGTGTAGCCCTGCACTGGCGGTGCCGATCCATTCCGTATACAATGCCGTGTTTTTAAAAATAAAGAAGAGAGTTTAGCGTCCGTATGAGTAAATAGAAAAAAGTTTTTTAGCGGCAGGCGGACAAGTGGTGCATCTCTATCTTTTGCATTAAAGTACACAGGGACGCCAAAGGTAATGGGTTTCCTGGGGCACAGGTAGACAATGACAGGCTGTTTCGTTCTTGTTAGAACTCATCAGAAAGTCATAACCTGTAAAGCAACTCCTAGTACAGCGAGACTGTTCTTTCAAGGCATTTTTAAGAAAGAAAAACCGCGATTAAAACCCAGTAACGCAATCATCTAACGTTAGATGGCTATATCTTTTGCATTGAGTTGATTCCTATTGATGGCGTTACTGGGTTTTCATCACGGTTTTTATTTCTTAAAAATGCCTTGAAAGAACAGTCTCGCTATACTAGGAGTTGCTTTACAGGTCATGGCTTTCTGATGAGTTCTAACAAGAACGAAACAGCCTGTCATTGTCTACCTGTGCCCCAGGGAACGGAACCCATTACTTTTGGCGTCCCTGTGTACTTTAATGCAAAAGATAGATGCACCACTTGTCCGCCTGCCGCTAAAAAACTTTTTTCTATTTACTAATACGGACGCTAAACTCTCTTCTTTATTAATAATTACAATTTTTGTTCACCAAATTATTAAGCCCCAAAATACGCAACTTTGCCTCAATTTAGCCATCTTCGTATCTCTTATAGTTTTCGAGATCCCCTTGTACCCACACGAATTTGTAGCACCCTGTATACTACTAAATATTATTATATTTCTTATACGTGTATTATAAATTTCTCTTTGGGTAGAGGCAAAAACTTTAAAACATTATATTAGGTAATTTTATATAACTAAGTGTCATTATGCTTACCTACAGCTGGCCTTACTATAATTACAGGAAGCTTTCCAAATTCTTTATTGACAAGTCCTTCTGCTAAAGCTTTGGAGAACGTGTATGTATTTGGACAGTCACCAAGAATTCTAGAAACAAAAAAAAAACATGAAACTTTGCTCTGTTCGTATATACCGGCTGGTGCATCGTGGTTAGAAACATAAGATATTCCATTCAAGTTTTAGACTGTTCAAATATTTACTTCCCCGTTGACTTTAAAGCGGGGATGTAGGGAGCCTTTTTTAGGATCTTTGTGTGGTGAGTGCACATGCGGAGATTGACAATTTTGGAAACCCGATCTTAGCTTATTTGAATATGATTGCGATTAGTTTTTTATTTTATTTATATTTTAACAAATAATACGGATTTTCTATTAATTTATTCCAATGCGGGGGATTTCTAAGGAACGAGTAGCCACTGATTTTAAATATATTGATATTTTAATAAATAATAAGTCCAGAGAATAAGTCCAAGGATGGGAAGGTCGGGACATTGAAATTATTTAAATATGAGCCTATTAGTTTTTAAAAATATTATTTTATTAAAAAAAATAATTATACAATAGCATCTACGACTATAACGGTGTAAATATTAAGCATCAATTTCAATTAACCAGCATACGTCATCGTAATTATGAAAATTATCGTTTTCACATGAGCACAATTATAATAATGCAATAAATATAAACTGGATAAAAACTTAAATGAATATTTATGAGTTTAAAGGTTAAGTATTTCTTTTATTAGAAGCAGTGGCTAGTGTATAAGAGCAGATATGGAGCACCTGTTCTGATAATATGAAAATATTTATATATTTCTATGTTTTGTGTCTGAATTATTATTCTATATTTGGAAAAGCCAAATATTTTTAAATTTTATTTAATATAATTTTTTATCCATGTGGTTTGTCTTATCAGCAATTAGTCGCGGTTGCCTAACATCAATCGAATGAATCAAGGGTGAAAGGTGACGTATGCTGCTCGTCGCAACACCTGCACACAACAAGGATTCGACCGTGAACCGACCAATAGCAGTTGAGAATTGTTTCTAGCCCTAGATTATTTCCAATGGTTCTAAGAGCATGTTACAAAGCGCAAACATTTTCGATCTACTCTAGCGTTTAGCCATGGCCCGTGGTTTTAAAACGTTTACCAGATTATTCTTTTGTGTTTTAACTTACTGAGTTTACTGTTTTGCTTTTGATAATTGGAAAATGGATTTGATTTCGACATAATGAGACCTTTTCAAGATTGAGCATTGACAAAAAATTTGAAATTTAATAAAACGGACGCCCTATGCCTAATTTAAATATTGTAGTGTCTTCCACAAACCCGGGAATAAGTTATACCATGGCGTTTTTAGTTTTCAAATTCAACGTTTCGTTCTTTGGATACCAACTTAAAGTCATTTTTTTTAATACGGACGTGGAATATTAAATACAGTTTTCCAAGCTTTAGAAATTTAATATAATTTAAAGATTTTTCAAATTTTAACATTTTGTATCTAACAACACATTTTTTCTAATTATAATTCATTTCTAGTTATAATATCATTACGACCCGGAACAATTAGAGACAATCTAAAAAAAATACTTCTAATTTGAAGAATCCGTCCATTTTTACTCAAAGAGGATGATATTTTGTAAGAAAAAAATAGCAAAGTCTCGGCCTCAAATATTTTTCTGTCTGTCTTTTTTTTTTGTAACATGTTTCGCCTGAAACTAGCATCATCAGACCCTATTATAGGGTAAAAATAAGGCTTTATCTTATTTTACCTATTTTAGTTGTATTTATAATGTTATTGTTATAATCATTCCCGAACCTTGGTATCAATAACAAGGATATTGTCGAGGGTATAACCCTCTACCAAAGGTGACGGTATATTAATTTATTTTTATTAGTTATATTAACTATAAATAATAACATTTATTTAATCATAGGTTAAGTTAAGAGTTTAAGGTTAAGTTTAGTATATATAGAACTACGACTGATTTTGTAAGATAGAATAGATTAAATAAGTATACATTTATTACGCATCTCTATGCCTCTCACTCGTCGAACCAACTGGTCACCTTACACTATCACAGTAAGAAAATTTTTAAATTGCTTTTGAAACAAAGATAAGCGCATCACAGTAGGGTTGCCACCTCTCCCGGTATTCCGGAAGTTTCCCGGAATCGGGCCTAAAAAAGCGTGTCTCCCGGGCTTTTTTAAATAATTTTTATATAATTTCTCCCGGAATCCAGTTTAGAACACGCAGCAAGAGCGTGGAGGAGGCGGCGACATTTTTTTAAAATTTTTTTCTTTAGAGCTTATTTGAACAAAAGGGTAGTATTGTATTGTTTGTCTTCTCAGCTTATTGCGTTATAGAGCGCGTGGGGGCGGCGACCTTTTTTTTTTTAGATGTCGTCACTGGTGAGGTTTACGTATTTACCTTCAACTTTTTTTTTTGTTATTAGACTCCCGGAATAGTTGGCAAGGAAGGTGGCAACCCTACATCACAGTATCATAATTAGACTAACACTCTAGTTACCTACCTTCACCTACTTTACCCGAAAGCATTAATTTTTTTCTGTTTCACAGTATTTCGGTCTAGGCCTAAGGCAAAAACCGTAGGACTTAAGATATACGTTATATTAATAAAGTAAATAAAATACTATTTAATAAAAATAAAATGCCTGTAAAACCTAACATACTTCCTGGAGTATTGTTAAGATAAATCTTATTAAAATAATAAACGGCTTATACACCATAATATCCTGTAATGTAATTTAATATTTAAGTAATCCAAAAAATAATTGCCAGGGCCGTAATAGTAAAGAAAGAATAATTTGAAACATTAATGACGTGTTATTTGATAAAGAAACGTTAAAATTTAAAAAATCCTTAAACCGTATTACATTTCTAAAGCTTAGTAGTCCCTAAAACTGTTTTTAAAATTCCAGGTCCGTATTTAAGACAATTGGTTTTAGGTTGGTATTTTAAAAAATGTTGAATTTAAAAACTATTAACGCCATCTTGTAGAACCTAAAAAACAGCAATGACAAAGTGTTTTTGTTTTTTTCCCACATCAAATATAAAAGCACAAAAAACTAAAAACCAAAACTACATATATCGGTTTTTTTGCTCGGAATATTTACAATTTTCAATCCCCAAATACGCAGCTTTGCCTTAATTTAACCATCTTCGTATCTCTTACTGTTTTCGATATCCCCTTGTACGCACACGAATTTGTGGCACCCTTTATAGGGTAGATACGCCTTAAGTCAGCTTTTGCCAGTAGTCAGCCACATGGAGGTAAAATTGTAAATAAGATAGTAATCCGAAAATATATAACTCTGCATCTAATTGCCCAGTACTCAGCCAACTCATCTCTATTTAAGCATATTTTGTCTAGTTTTGAGCGACATCTATTAGAGTTTGATAAATTAAAATAGTGGTCAGCGTTTTGGCATGTCAGAACAGGCGCGAAAACCCTAGTTATTTGGTTGGCCGAGTTGGATAAAATTTATTCAATAAAAAAAAAGTGTGTTTATCCTATTTTAGTGTATGTTGTGTTTAAAGTATACTTATGGCAAGTAGTATTTAACATTATTTTAAAAGAAAATTTGGAGATTTAAAAAAAGATAACCTTAAATAATGGGGGCTGTGAATAGGGTTATCAATCTTCAACAATTTTCAGTAGTCAAATGCACCAACTTTACCGATGTTTCATATGCAGTTGCCTCATTTCAAGATTTTATTTGCGATATTTGTTCTTTTAAGAATAATTAAGAGTTTGATATAATAAGAATAAATGTTTAATAAAGAGCATATAATATTTAGAGCAGTTTATATTTTTTCTAATGGCTGACTATTAGCAGAGAAATGGCTGACTTTAGAATTAGGGTGGCTAATTACTAGCATAGAAATGGCTGACTTTAGAATTAGGGTGGCTGATTACTAGCATAGAAATGGCTGACTTTAGAATTAGGGTGGCTAATTACTAGCATAGAAATGGCTGACTTTAGAATTAGGGTGGCTAATTACTAGCATAGAAATGGCTGACTTTAGAATTAGGGTGGCTGATTACTAGCATAGAAATGGCTGACTTTAGAATTAGGGTGGCTAATTACTAGCCTAGAAATGGCTGACTTTAGAATTAGGGTGGCTGATTACTAGCATAGAAATGGCTGACTTTAGAATTAGGGTGGCTGAGCAATAGCAATTTTGTTCCTTTTTAATATTAAATTAATTGTTAAGTTTGATAATATATTCACGACTTTTAACTTTATTTAGCCAACATAAAATAAATACAAGGGTGCGATAACAATAATTTGGAAACCTTTCTGTAAAAGCCTTTTTTTAACACTCAGTTAACTTTTAAATTTATATTAGGTGGCTGACTACTGGCACATTTACCCTACTCTTCTACAATACATTCTTTTGTTTGTAGACAATTTCTTTTGGATTATAAAAGAGAAAATATAATAAAGACATGTAAAAACTTCAGAAAATAAATTTATTCTGATAGAGTTCAGTTGATTTATTGTATATTTATTCCCAACTAATTTTTTTGTTATCATAAATAAAAATAAACCAGTCAGTGCACACTGTATATTTGTCTTAAGGAAAATCCTGCAATATGTCTTTTGCTCTGCAGCAAAAACTAACTAACCTTACATAGCGTCAATGACGGTCTGATTTAAAAGTTTTTCCTAATACGGAAAGTCGTGTTACTGGATAATAAAATGCAAAGACGGGTTTTGGGTGAAAACCTTAATTGTTGATATTACAAAAATCCGCTTTCGATGAAAGATAATGGTGCTATTACACTTTACCTACTTAAATTTTGGTTTCTAGGATTGCGTAACAACAATTGCCCAATAAAGCAAATAGAAAACACAGATGTTTAGAGTCAAGTGAGGGAACGTAGCCCAGGAGGTAAATGTGCGTAATGTTTGTATCACCATAGATAGTACGGTGCGGATACTAATATCGAGCGATTCACAATCCTGGCGAGCAGGGTGTCGAACAAGTCTGGAACATTGCAAATATTTTAAACACTACAGAATATTATTATTTATAAAATCATTAAAGTATAATATCTACGTTTTTGTGCTAGTAAGCCAAAACATCAACATTCCAATATACCAGTAAATAAATACCTAATTTTTCGTCTCACGCTTGGACTCTCAATTAAATTTTTTTATATAATGTATTATTGGCTTGGATTACAAAGGTCTTGTAGGAAATGTTTAGTTTTTAAACTTTTCCTTCTAAAAGTCCTGCTTTATATAGAGATTAAGGTTTTGGACGCATATCGTTTTAATTATTGATTTATGATGGAATTTTATAGGAAAACGAGTAAAAATAATAATATCTTATAGTATTTTCCTATTATATACTTGTCTGTTTCATTTTCCCTTTTTTAGAGCTATTTAAATTAACAAAAATATAACCCAATGCAATAAAATATTTTTATAACAAAAACAAAAAACTATTAGGTATTTATTTTTAAGAGAAAAATTAAAGTAAAAATTTTAATTGAAACATTTTTATGGAAGCAGTGTGATAAATTATAATATAAAAAATAGTGGGGGAAGAAACGAGAATGCTTTATAATGAATATACAAAACGGCACTTAAGAAGGAGTATTTCAAAACCGAAGCATTTGCACCAAAAATTGCTCTTAGATCTATAGTACAGTCATTTGGTAGTTTTACCTGGAAAGTTTTCCAGGAGTTTTAAAAATTGGTAATTTTATAGATTTTGAGGTGCTCTTTCCGAATTTCGATTTTGCCACCTCGTATTTTTGCCGCTCGTGCCGCCTTATTGGAAAAATGGCGCCTAAAAGCAGTTTTTTGACAATATCTCCTTTTCGACTCATTTTTCGATAAAAACAGTTATATACAAAATGAAACTAGAGACAATTGCCAACAATTCATGTATCTACCTTTTTTTTCAAGTCAATAGTTTACGCGTGCGAGCGCCGCAAAGTGTACTCCAACGCGCATTTTGGCCAAAAAACTCATTTCCACACCACCTTGAGGTAGAGTACCTAAGTGGCGCGTTTTTTTTAATGTAGATCTTCTTATTCTTTTGACGTCTCTTTCTAGGCGCTCAAACATATATTTTCTTAAACCAGGAAAAGGCAAAATTTGTCAACAAATATATTCTACTAAAAGTATTATAGATAAAGCAGCCGCAGATCATATTTTTTTCTTTCATGCCTTCAGTGGCTGCGATACAACATCAGCATTGTTTCATCAAGGAAAAATGAGATGTATTAATGTGCTCCGAAAAAATCCAGATTTATACAAGATTATTCAGGTATTTAAAAATCCAAAGGCGGATCCAGAGATCATTGCTAAAGCTGGAGAACGCTTTCTTCTTGAATTATACAGCTACAATAATTCGAAAAGTAAAAAAAATATATCGTTAAATAGATATGCATGCTTCACAACATCAGCATATAAAAGAAAATTTAATATTGCGTCGCTACCACCAACAGAAGCAGCAGCAGCACGACAACATTCATTCCGAACTTACCACCAGGTTCAGCTGTGGTATGGGAATGAACAAAATGCAGAGCAATGGGGGTGGAAAAAAACAAGAATGGGCTAATTCCTGTCACCACACTCGAGCCCCCAGCTCCAGAAAGCTTGTTAAAACTCATTTCTTGCAAATGCAAAAAAGGATGTCAGAAAGCTTGTGGATGCAGAAAGGCTGGGTTAAAGTACTCTGTTACATGCACGAATAGTAGCGGTACCTGTGGTAACTCGCAAGTTCCATCACCAGATAGCGATGATGAAGAAGGAACGGAGACTATAATTGATCAAGTCGAGAACGAAGAGGATTGCGATGAAATTGATACTCCCATCGCAAATGATGTAGATGAAATACCGGTCTGTGACGTTTTGATTGGTACTACAGACGATGAATTTGCAACACCTGGTCCATCGAGAACAATAAAGCGAAGGAGAATACGCTTAATTTTAGCACATGTTGCATGTGGATTAGGCCTATTGGGGATACCACATTAAAAAAAACGCGCTACTTACTCTACCTCAAGGTGGTGTGGAAATGAGTTTTTTTTGGCCAAAATGCACCTTGGAGTACACTTTGCGGCGCTCGTACGCGTAATCTATTGACTTTATGAAAAAAAAAGGTGGATACATGAATTGTTGGCAATTATCTCTAGTTTCATTTTGTATATAACTGTTTTTATCCTAAAATGAGTCGGAAAGGAGATATTGTCAAAAAACTGCTTTTAGACGCCATTTTTCCAATATGGCGGCACGAGCGGCAAAAATACGAGGTGGCAAAGTCGAAATTCGGAAAGAGCACCTCAAAATCTATAAAACTACCAATTTTCAAAACTCCCGGAAAACTTTCCAGGTAACCACTATATTTCTCACCAAATGACTGTACTACTACGCTCCTAAAATACATGATTTCTGAAATCATCATCAATTTTGGCGTGGTGAGCGATATTTACTTTATTTTTAATCATGAAAAACCGAGCCCGAAAAACGCTTGTACGTCTTATACAATTTTGGATTGACACCAATATTCATATTTTTCACAAATATAAAAAATGTTTTTTTTTTAATAAAAAGCGAGCTAGGAATATAAAAAAAACATTTACAAAAACAAATTTAATCCAACTATGCAGAGGGGAGAGATAATAATTTAATTTTCGAAATTTGATAGTTAGATGAATTTTAAACGAACTTTGGGCGTGGCCCCGAACATTTTTCGGCTTCTTCACTGGATACAATATCATAAGATACATGTAGTCCCGACTGTCCCTTTCTCTTTTTTTCTGGAGAGAAAAAAAATGTCCTACTTACGCCCATTGAGCCCCCCCCCCCCCCCGAGCATATTTTCTGGCTACGCCACTGGTTTCCTATAAATATTTCTGCTTGAATACAACATTAAAAAATTGCGGCTTTATAAGATGTATATGAAATTACAAAAAGTGTACTTTTACCCCGTATGGCTCTAATAGTTCAGAGAATAATGATATTTGGATGATGGTTTTGCATATAATAATTCGAATATTTATTTTAATGTTAATTAGCAAATAATGGCTATTTTTTCTGTTTTCTTTTGGTAAATGAATTTGGCAATAATGCTGCGAGGAAAGAGATAATGGATTTTTAAATAGCAAATAGAAAAAGTTGCAATAAATTTGCAGAAGTTTATATTAATTATTGTATTTATTGCTAAATTCAATTACATTTTTTTACAATAAAACAAAATGAAAACAGGAATTATTTTTATATTATATTATGATACAATGAGATCTGCAAGTTCTCAAAAACTAAAAAAATAATTTTTGTACTTCCACGTGAATGCTTGATGTTTTACTTTATACTAAAATAATTGGATAAGTAAGCTATTCCGGTTAACTGAACGCATATAATTTCATATCCATCCTAGTTAGGATATGAAACTATCCAATAACAGTGGTCGGTGTTGTTTTGGTTTTATTAAATTGGGATGCAATTTACCTACGAAACAGTGTCGCGCGCGGACAACATTAAATATATAATAGCACGTTTCTTTTTTCCAAGATTATTCCGTTGGAGAAAAAATAAACAATTATTATTGTAGAAATTACATTTCGATTACTATCTATTTTTAAGTAGGTACCTATAGTCTATTTTAGAAATGTGTAGAGTAACTACAGCTCATTAGGTATGCAAAGAGACTACAGAGTGACCCAACGAATATGTAAGCTACTTTCATAATTTGGCATTGATTTCATTGCAAAATTCTTTATTTTCATCAAGTGCAGATAGTACCACCCGGGTTTGAGTCATGAGTTTATGGGTTTTGCCCATTGTCATCCATTTACAAACACTGAAAATGGTGTGACAAAGGCTTGCATGATCTACATAGTATTAGGTACACAAGAAAATACAAAATACAAAAAATACATTATACAGAAATTAAATTATAAAAAAATCATAATAATCTTTGTCATCTGAGGAACTGTCATCTTCTCGAGACGTTATAATTAACGATCAGGTGGTCAAGATCCCAAATTGTCTCCTCTTCTTTGATTACATGATGTACTGCTTTTCGCCAGGTCTCTGGTGTCACTTCCTTAATGGCTTGATCAAACAGTAGCTTAACGTCTTTCATTTTGAATGTCGTGTTGTGTCTTGCTACAAATCCTTTCACCTGCGCCCATATAAGTTCAATAGGATTCAGTTCGGAATGATTTAGCGGTATGCGAAGCACACTATGTTTTCAGCTATATCTCCCACGGAATATTTCATAAAACGATGTTTGTTTAAATTTTCTATAGCTAATAGTTCCATAAATTGACCCAAACCCAGGTGGTACTATCTGCCCTTGATAAAAATAAAGAATTTTGCAATGAAATCAACGCCAAATCAAGAAAGTGGCTTAAATATTCGTTGGGTCACTCTGTAGTCCCTTTGCATACCTAATGAGCTTTTATTACTCTAAACATTTTTGAAATCGACTATAAGTTATTTTGACGACTCCTAATTGAACAATGAAATTACTTACTGTTTGGTAAACCCGGCTATGGCGTCATCTTTAATCCAGTTTATACTATTGATTACTTCCTCTGGATCTGCTGGAGGATCATAAGGCTTTTCATACAGGATATTTTCTTTCGGAAAGGCATATGCCGTGGAAACGTGAATAAACAACTGAAAAATTAAAAAAAAAAACGTCAATCTGGGCGTTATATTTTTCTGTTATAAATACTATTATTGGTATCTACTAAACGGTAATTTCTATGAAGTTGATTAAATGAGGGAGAGTGTCTTATTTTTGGAGCATTTTAAAGATCTACGTGATTTGTTAAAAACGCCCAATATTTATTTTTCAAATTCAAAAGGTTTAGAAAAAAGTTAGGTTATTTACACTGCGTATTTTTTTCTTCTCTATAAAATACCGTTATTATTATTTTTAAATGTTACTTAAAGATAGGGTTGTAATAATTAGGACAAATGTTTGATTTTTAATTCTGCATCGAGACCAAGACCTGATCATATTCAAATATTTGTAATTAAATTTAGTCTCGATCTTTTTCCAACATTCTATTTTTTCTTTATTAGAAATATTATCTGTTTTTTTTTTTATTTCCCAAAATACCTTTAAATTTCTTAACAAAAGCTAATAACAGACATTCTTTTTTGAAACTAATATTTGCAGATAGTTTTACTTCAAACTTTGACAACAAATAAACTTTGATTTTTTTTACAGCGTAACCATTGCTAGCATGGTAATTTAATTATTGATCCCACCTATGGTTAGGAATTGATTATATAACAGAATTACCTTTTTGAACCAAGTTCAACTGGTCGAGCTTTTAAAAATGATAAATTTGGCATTTCCATTAGTGCGATGTCGAGCCTAAATACCGAATTTCTGTTTTATTCTAGCGATGCGACCTTTAAGAGTATTTTTCTAAAACGTGTTCTTATAGCAGGTTGTGCAGGATTAACGATAATACGTCAATTGTTTTTGGTATAAAAATAAAACATTTATAATATGTTAAAAAAAGCATTTCGTAATCACCGGCTGCGTGCAAAATTATATCTATATACCGGGTGGTGCGTCCAAACAGGGCACATTAGATTTCCCATGTAAATTTCAAGGTGGTCAAATATTCGTTCCCGTATTTATTTTAGCTCAAAAATATACTAAACCTTTTTAAATAATACAATATAAAGAATCTCCTTGTCCAATTTAGAGCGTATTTTAGTAGTAACTTAAGATTTATTAAACAAAATGTATTTTCACAATGATAAACTAGGAAATAAGGCCCTGACACATTTCTGTCAGAATACACTAGCAAATAAATGATTAAAAGTTTGTCAAAGTCATTTTATATTAATGTAAAGGTTAGAGACAGGTTTTGCATAAAATTACTAATAAACTTTGTTAAAAAAAATCACCAGGCAGTAAACAATTTTTTAATTTTACGCTATACATTAATAACCAAAAAGCTAATGATTAATGTGTTACAGTATTTAAACAAAATTTGGTTTTATTTTAATTAATGTTTAAGATGTTCAAAGCGTTAGTCGCCAAACAATATCCTAAACGATTACAAAACTCCATTGTTGCATTGGCCTGTTGGTACGGCGAAATTCTATCACAAGTTTGTGATAGAATTTCGCCGTACCAACAGGCTGAAATTGAGTTTCTCACTTGGTCCAAATTTTCGTGCCGAATAATTTTCTAAATTTTAGTTGTTATGTGTATCCATAGAAAACAAGTCGTTTAAAAAATTTCTGTGATTGTTACAGCGTTTTATCATTTGAAAACAAAAGTTTGATTTTCGTTCTTCATCAACCTTCCGCAGTTCTTGGTGTTTCTCGTATTTTTATGAATGGTATTGATGTTTCGGTAAAACTCGTAAGGCGGTACTATAATGTTGGACTATAATTTTTCCTAGCGTCCTATAGTACTAACTTTACCTTTATTTTCTTCGACATGAAGCAGTATCACTCTGATTATCCTACTCTTCGGTCCTATTATTTTTATTTTTACGTCATCATTTACTTAGCTCGTCACTTTTAAATTCAAATTTCTTTATTATTCTCCTTGCCTGGAATGGGTCAGTTTGGAAAATTTACTGAGAACATGTCGGATACCACGTGATAACTATTTTCGACGTAGAACCATCTAATCCTTTTAACTTTTTCGTTTACTGAATTGCTTATATGGTGATTAGAAATATTCAACAGACACAATTATTGGAAAAAATTAAAAAAGCTGTTAAATATTGACAAGTGTACCTAAACCTAATTATAAAGGTAATTACTGGTATTTTTATTTTAACCTAAATTAAAAATAAACAGGATCGTACTAAGGTCTTAAGCTAGTTTGAAGACAGAATTTTATTAATATTCTGAAAATGGTAGGTCTAAAATAATTCAAAATTGGCAGACAATTTACTCTCACTAAGCTCTTCAAAACGTCTTTATAAAAGTTTTCTTTATGATCAATACGGGAGTGATTATTTGACCACCTAGAAATGTACATGGAAAAATTCATGTGTTATTCTGTACGGAAGCACCACCCGGCATAATTAAACATAGCGTTCTCTTGACCCGAATCCTGGCCATATTTAGGGATGGATTTTTAAAAACTTTTTAAATTTGTACTCTACCGTTATTAATGAATGTGAGTTATTTATATTTAAAAAAATAATTATAAATATTTTTAACAGTACAATAAAGTTAAAAAATAATTTTAATGGTTTTCTTTAGCTTGTCTTTTTTCCTGGGTTTCTCTTGCATGAAAATAGCTTTCTTACGCTGACATAGATAGAATATTTTGTCTAGTTTTTTTTTTAATTCAGGTAAAAAAAAACTTCAATCTAACATGGTGGAAAATTTTAAGTCGGTCTGATACACTTAAACATATTTTCTGCTTCTTTTAAGATTGAGGTCTAGCGACGCATTCGCCATTTCGTTGTTTGATCAATATTTCGTTACTTTCTCCTTTTATCCAAAAATCGGCCAAATACCGATATTTGAAGCATAATTACCTACAATTTAAAATTAAACAAATTTGAATTTATAAAGTAATAAAAGCAGAAAAAGAAAAACGGAAAAATTTCACCAATTTTTGTTTTATGCTTTTATTAATTCATTAATCAAGATTTCTTTCGTTCAAAACTGTAGATAATGGGTACTCACTGACGGGTATTTGGCCCCTTTTTGAATAAAGCAAAAAGGATAAGAAATATTAATCAAAAATTGAAATGGCGAATGCATCACTGGACTTCACTCTTAAAAACAACAGTAGACGTAATAGTATATGGTGTAAAGAACAAGGTCAGAGCTTAGACCATCGGCATTGATAAAATAATTTACTACTTATTTGTCTAAACCAAAAACTCGTTTCCAAAAAAATAATTACCAAGCAAGCATTAATATTACCGAAGGTTAAATTTAAACTTCGCAAATCAAAAATAGTCCCGTACATCCGGTTTTAATATCTTGTAACTAACCGCTTCTTTGATTATACTGGGGAACAAATTTCAACTTCTTTTTTGTTTCCCGAACAAAACTTATTTTTTTGAATAATTATTAGTTCAAAATTGTTATTTTTGTATCGGCGGGAAATACTACTTTGGTGATCGAGAACTGATTTTTTTAACGAGGAGCAGTTAAGTTAAAAACATAGTCGAGATCACCAAATTATTTCGCGCACGAATTGCCAACAACATTTTTTCTACAAACGTCAAAATATGTATATTTGTTAAAATTGTTCTAAAATATTATATAATTCTAAATGGTGAAGCATTTGATATGCTGGCAGTATATTTGAATGCTTTTAAGTGTGATAAAGTCATTGAAAAGAGAATTTTCTACAGAATTTAATTATATCGAAAAAAATACGAGGGGTTTCCGTTTAAAATTCAAAAGTAGACTTTACTTCCGGTTAAATCGGAAGTGGGTCCAAAGGTTTGAATCGGCGGCAATTTACAAACTTATTAACTCCTCATATTTTTGACTATTTTCTTTTAAAATTACAAATAAAAAGTTTCTTGTGTCATCCACCGTCCTACTTCACCGGGAATCGCTTCGATCTATACAGGGTGTCCGGTAACTTGTTGGATTGTTACTCGTTGTGTGATACAGGGTGTATATAATTTATTTATTATTAATTTAATTATGTACTACGTTTTTTTATGCTTTGGGATGTTTAAAGGGAAATATCTCGAAAACCGTTAAAGATATTAAGATCAATCAAGTACACTTTTTGACTCATAAAATGCCCTTTTTTAAGAAACTATAATTGAAAAACACCTAATATCACAGGTAAGAAAAAAAATCATAGATTTATGAAGCCCAATGTATGCAACAAGCGCCCTCCAGTTTGAAATTTAAAAATTTCTACAAATTCTAATATCTTGCTCATAAAGGCATAATATTGCCAACTTTCAATTTGATTTATTAAACCGTTTTACAGTTATGGCTTATTTTCGAGAATAAACTTTTACTTTCAACACCCTGTATCTCTAGAACGAGTAACAATCCGAAAATACTTATATGACTTAATCGGCTTAGTTTGATGTTTAGTATCTCCAGTTACTCTACGGCCCATAAGTTACCGGACACCCTGTATAATATGGAAAACTATACATAGGAAAATTTTTACAGTATGTTAATAATGATGGGGGCGATCGGGCTAAAATATTTTCATATTGATGGCACTTCCGGTTATAACGGAAATAAGTGTCAACTTGCTTATCTTAAATAGAACACCCTATAAATTATTACATTTTTGCATTCTACGCATTTTTTGTATACCATGTACTATACCTATGTCTAAGCGTTTTTGACATATTTGAATTTTTATATCAAAAATGAAGTTTGCAAGCCTTAAAATAATTATTATTGTTTTTAATAAAGAAGCCCTATTTATTTAATTTAAGTGGGATTCCTTGCTATAAAGGACCTGCTTTAATATATTTTTTATAATATTTTAATAACTATTAATACAGGGTGTTTAAACAATAAGATTAAAAATGAAATTGAAAAAACTGCAATAAGTCTAGATTTTCAAACGGAAACACTTAAATTTTATAATTATTTCTTATTAAGCAATAAAAATAACGGTAAGTTAGTATATGGTTTATATCACAAAATTTTTAGTTTTCGAAATATTGCCAATTTAATATTTTTATATGGCGATTTTGCTACAGATTTTAAGTTCAGTTACTCTTAGTTGGCTATGACGGCATTGAAAAACAGTCAAATTCTAAAGAAATCTATGAAGCTGTCACTTGCCAATTGACAATAATTATAAATAATCATGCCGGGGCGCTTAAATTGTACATAGTTTTAGCCAACTAGAAGTAACTCAACTTAAAATCTGCAGCAAAATCGCCATATAAAAATATTAAATTGTCAATATTTCGAAAACCTAAAATTTTAGGTACCTATATCCTTATACAAACTTACCGTTATTTTTAAAGCTAAATAAGAAATAATTATAAAATTTGGGTGTTTCCGTTTGAAAATCTAGACTCTTTGAAGTTTTTCCAATTTCATTTTTAATCATAATAATAATAAAATATTAATAGTTATCAAAATATTATAAAAATCTATTAAAGCAGGTCCTTTATAACAAGTAATTCCACTTAAATTAAATAAATAGAGCTTCTTTATAAAAAAAAATTGATAATTATTTTAAGGCTTGCAAACGTAATTTCTGGCATAAAATTCAAATATGTCAAAAAGCTTAGACAAAGGTATAGAATATGATATACAAAATCTGCCTAGAAGCTTGCGTAGAATGCAAAAATGTAATAATATATAGAGTGTTCTATTTAAAATAAACAAGTTGACACTTACTTCCGGCATAATCGGAAGTCCACCATTATGAAAATATTTTAAACTGGTCGCCCCCGTCAGCATTAACATACTGTCAAATTTTCAAAATTTTCCTATGTATAGTTTTTCATATATAGATCGAAGCAGTTTCCGGTGGAACACCCTGTATAGATATAATTTCGCATGAAGCTGGTAACTTTGGAGAACAATTTAGAATTATTATTCGGAAACTCTTAAAATAATAAAGAAACGTGAATCACATCGTGGCCAATTTTCCTAGCTAAGGTTTTCGATATGAATTTGTAAATCATGCATTTTGGACATTTCCTCAAAAATAAAAATATTCGCAGGCACTCAATTTTGTTTATCTGGATTTGCGCCCTCCCATACCCAATATCCACGAGCCGCCACTGCGGGTGTTAGAAAATGGCTGCACAAGTTAAAGTGTAGAAATATCTTTGGTTTAAAAACGTTTTAACTGGGCAAAGATAACGAACGAGTGCCTATAAAATCTTGGTCATTTCAACACCCTCACCTGAAGTTTCTTGCACTGCTTTGCCAAATCCAACATGTATTTCGTCCCTCTGGTGTTCATCTGGACGGCATACCTCATGGAATCGTCAAATCTTGTTGTGGCCGCCGAATGGAAAATAAAGTTGACCTCATTTTGAAGTATCTTCTTATCATCTTCAGTAATCCCTAGATCCACTTCGATGACATCGCCAATGACTACAAAGCATTTCTTTAAAGTTTCGGGACGTTCTTGTTTCAATCGGGTGAACATCTAAAAGATAAATTTTAATTACAAATTTTTATACACGGTATTTCTTAATGAGGTGCTAATATTTCAGGTTGTGAATTTTCAGGTCAATTTATGAAGACAAGTTCATATAAAACTATGTCTGCACAGTATTAATTTTTTTTACTACAAGGTGATACATTTTTTCCTACGACCTCCTATGAAAATTAGAAAAAAAGCACGGTTAATTTGGCTAGAAAGCGCCGTATATCGCACGCGTGTTGAAAAAAAATATTTCAACACTAGTGTTGAAATATCAAGGCACACTTTTTAATTTACCAATTTGACAGTCAACTCCTATTTATTAAAAAGAACATATTTTAGAAAGCAGTAATTGTAAAGTGTTTAACTTATTTATCATGTATTTATCGAGTGATTTAGAAGTAGAATGTTAAAATACGCCATCTTAAATTATAATATATTAAATTATAATAATAATATATTGGAAAATCTATTACCAGAAAAAACAAATCGCGCTGAAGAGAGTGTCATATTAGACAACAAATCTTTATTGATAGCGATAGCTTAGGGAATAGAGCTCTAGCCTACAAATCTTAAGGTCACAGGTTCAAATCCCAACAGGTGTATTTTACTTTTTTTTTTAAAAACATTAAATAATTTATAGAATTATTTTGAATTGAAATCTACCTTGTTGGGTGGATTTTTTAAATTTGTGTTTAATGCATCTTTCCTTGATTAAATTAAAAACTTTTCATTCTGGTTAATCTAGGAGTTAATCCAGGATTAGTTCTTCATAATTATGATATCTAAAATATAAAAAAATAAAAAAGTTAAACTACAAATATAGGAAAAGCCTATTGACAAACTATGAAACCAGATATTAAGTGGAACATAATCCTAAGTATGCTAATTTCATCACTAGTGTTGATATTTTTTTTCACCGCTAGTGTTGAACTATTTTTTTCACAAATTCTTTTTTAATAATTCTTTGTGGTCGTATGAGAAATAATGTAGGTACATTACTCGTGTAAAAGTGATTATTCTAAAACTCGGAGAATTTCCGCACTCGGCTGACGCCTCGTGCTAAATATCTCCTCGTTTGAAAAGTATCACTTTTTCATCACTTGTTATCTAATATAGGTACTATTTTTTAAACATTAATTTGTAATATTTTCGTAAGTACTTTAGATATTTTTTTCAATCTTGGTATGGGGTAAAAGGCGACAAAACCACATAATTTAGATAGAACAGTAATTCTGCAAATTTGAACAAAGTGTGTAAAGCTCTCGAAATACTCACGTTCTTATCGTTTAGGCAAGAAAGCCTAAGAGCTGGATCTTTTCATATATTTTTGAATAACTTAACACAACATGAAAGTGATTTCTCAAAATAAAGTTTTCTCAAATACTCAAAAGTGCTTGAGTTCTGCAGACATTTTTGGAACTACATTTAACGATGTTTACACACTTTTCCCAGCAGTGGAAATCTAAACAAATGTTACAAGAATGTTGAATTAAACACTTTTTTAAAAGATACCAAGTTATATATAAATGTGTAAATGTTTTCCTTAGGGTAGATAATTTAATAATGATTACAAACTTTTACTAATCTTATTTCGTCCTTTGGACATTGAAAAAACAAAATGTCACCCCCCAATTTGGTTCTACAACCACTGACCGCACAATATCTTACAGTCATTATTCAAGTTAAAATATAACACACTGTAACGACTTGGACGAGCGTTGTAATTCTCATCGAGAGTCTGGAACAAGCCTACTGATCGAATTTCTCCTACCAGAAAAGGCTGACGGTAATGCGGAGTCATAAAATGGTCGATTTCATTTCCTGTGAGTAGTGATACTGGTCTTTAGTCTATATACTGTGATATTGGCAACCAAGGTATGTTGAAACCAACAGATTAGCTTACCTAGTTCGCACAACAAGTTTACATATTTATCTTACCCAAACTTACCAGTGCTACCAAAATATGGCGCTAAAACTTATATACAACCCTAGAATGTTAAAAGTATTGTAATTTTTAGTAACATGACTATCGTTTGGAAGGTACCCTGCATGGACGAGAACGAAAGTGTTTAAAATCGGTCTGCAGGTGGTTGCATCCTACTAATATTTCTCTTCTCTTTTTGGTGGTCCAATCTGATTTGTATTTTAACACAGTGTTGACAAAATATGACCTCATATTATAAGGAACTTTCAGTTGGTTAGAAAATTATTTTTTATGAATGTTCCAAACAAATTAGTACTGGCAACAAATATTCTCTTTAACCTAACAAGCAGTTAGTAGGCTAATAACAAAAGTAACTGGTAACCAATGCTGGAATCGGCCTAGCAATAAAATGTAGTCTGCGTTACTAAGTTTCCTCTTGAGGTTATTTTAACTAAAAAACTAAAAGTAAATGTGGGGAGTTGGTTGTACACTGTGTTCTGAAGAAAGGAAAAAACGTGGTATTTCATTGTAACTATTTGTTAACACTGACGCCAAGCGCTTTCGGCCTTATTTACTTAAGGCCATCATCAGGGCTTAACTCTAAAGCCTAAAGGTAAGTTTGAAATTTACAAGTTGTAAAATAAGAGTCAAATGAGAGTACCTACTTACTAGTCAAATAGAGTTTTGAAAGCAACGCTTAAAAAGTTTTTGGTGGTAAATAATTTATGTCTAAACATTAACCTAAACTTGGACAAATGACATTTCAAACAATAAATACATTGATACGGCGTGAACTAAACTTGAATTAATAAATAATTGAAATATAAATACGACATTTTACAAACAGAAAGCTATAAACAAAGGTCATGAAAATTAAAATAACAGACCCAAAATCAAAATTCTGACAAGGCCAGGGAATTTAATTTAAGTACTAGTTAATGCTAGCAAATTTAAAAAATTTTATTTAAATTAATTAAAAAATGAAGTAACCGGCAACATTGTATTATATGCTAAAAAGCTGAAGCCTGTGCAAAAATTAATGTCTAAAAGACAAGTTTTGTGGACTCCAAACAGGGCCATTAAAAATTAAAGAAAACTCAACACATTCGACCAATATCTTATAAGATCAGAAGTTTTTCAACTTTAGTTGCTAAATTTGGTGAGGAGAGTATTCAGATTTTTAAAGAATTATCTCTAAGAGATTTAGCAACAATGTTAAAAAATATCGGAAAAACCACCAGGTTTTTACATACAAAATCAAAGAACACATAGAAGTAAATCAACAAAATCAGTTTTTGGACACAATCATCATTTTACAGGTCTTAATGTCAAACATCTTGATCTTTTGGAGAAGTTCGAAATTTGTAGAGAGATCAAGAAAAATCCTGTCCTCTGTCTTAACACGAAATAACTTCTTATCTAGCAACAATTCACTTTTTAGACTTTTTAATTAATTTTTTGTTTAGCCAATCAACTTTCACTGCATACTGCATAAGATTATTTTTCCATATAATTTTTTTTAACCAAGTTGCCAAATCTCCTACATATAATTCTTTAAAAATATGAATACTTACCTCACCAAATTTAACAACCAAAGTTGAAAAACTTTTGATCTTATAAGATATTGGTTGATTGTGTTGATTTTTCGTTCCAGCCCTGTTTGGAGTCCACAACACTTGTCTTTTAAAAATTCATTTTTGCACAGGCTTCAGCTTTTTAACATACAATACAATGTTGCCGGTTATCTCATTTTTTAATTAATTTAAATAAAAAATTTTAAATTTGTGAGCATTTACTAATGTGGCTGAAGTTAGAAACGGATTCAGAAACGATTCTACCAACGAGTTCCCAATATTGGGAGATATAAGATATAATTGAAAAAATACGTTTTTCTTACATGTTGTATAGCCAGCTGGCCCAGACAGTAAAAAATAATTTGTAATATACATACGGGGGTTTGTTCTGAAAATTGATCAGTCTGCCATAGGCTGCAGGGGTGGATAACTTATTAAAATTCATAAATTATCAAAATTGGTCCCAAGAAAGAGTAAACGATTGTTGTAGACCGTTAGATTTTGATATGAGGTAAGAATCAATATTAACAAAGTTTTTATACACCAGAAATGGAAAAAGTCAGGGGCGGCGGGGGTGAAATTGATTTATTAAAGTTACCATTGGGAATAATAAATAGTAAACGGATTTGGTACACCACTAGATTTTGATTAAATATAAGGTTTGTAACTAAAAAAGTTTCTATATATCAGAAACGGAAAAAGTCAGGGGCGGCGGGGGTTAAATTTATTAATTAAAGTTACCATTGGGAATAATAAATAGTAAACGAATTTGGTACACCACTAGATTTTGCCAAAATTTAAGGTTTATAACTAAAAAAGTTTTTATATATCAGAAACGAAAAAAGTCAGGGGCGGCGGGGGTGAAATTCATTAATTAAAGTTACCATTGGGAATAATAAATAGTAAACGAATTTGGTACACCACTAGATTTTGCCAAAATTTAAGGTTTATAACTAAAAAAGTTTTTATATATCAGAAACGAAAAAAGTCAGGGACGGCGGGGGTGAAATTGATTTATTAAAGTTACCATAGGGAATTATAAATAGTAAACGAATTTGGTACACCACTAGATTTTGATAAAATATAAGGTTTGTAACTAAAAAAGTTTTTATATATCAGAAACGGAAAAAGTCAGGGGCGGCGGGTGTGAAATTGATTTATTAAAGTTACCATAGGGAATTATAAATAGTAAACGAATTTGGTACACCACTAGATTTTGATAAAATATAAGGTTTGTAACTAAAAAAGTTTTTATATATCAGAAACGGAAAAAGTCAGGGGCGGCGGGTGTGAAATTGATTTATTAAAGTTACCATAGGGAATTATAAATAGTAAACGAATTTAGTACACCACTAGATTTTGATAAAATATAAGGTTTGTAACTAAAAAAGTTTTTATATATCAGAAACGGAAAAAGTCAGGGGCGGCGGGGGTAAAATTGATTTATTAATTCGTTTACTATTTTCTATTCCCAATAGTAACTTTAATTAATTAATTTCGCCCTCGCCGCCACTGACTTTTTTCGTTTCTGGTATATAATAACTTTTTTAGTTATAAACCTTATGTTTTGGCAAAATCTAGTGGTGTACCAAATTCGTTTACTATTTATTATTCTCAATGGTAACTTTAATTAATAAATTTCACCCCTGCCGCCCCTGACTTTTTTCGTTACTGGTAAATAATAACTTTTTTAGTTATAAACCTTATATTTTGGCAAAATCTAGTGGTGTACCAAATTCGTTTACTATTTATTATTCCCAATGGTAACTTTAATTAATTAATTTCACCCCCGCCGCCCCTGAGTTTTTCCGTTTCTGGTATTTAATAACTTTTTTAGTTATAAACCTTAAATTTTGGCAAAGTCTAGTGGTGTACCAAATTCGTTTACTATTTATTATTCCCAATGGTAACTTTAATAAATCAATTTCACCCCCGCCGCCCCTGACTTTTTCCATTTCTGGTGTATAGAAACTTTGTTAATATTGATTCTTACCTCATATCAAAATCTAAAGGTCTACAACAATCGTTTACTCTTTCTTGGGACCAATTTTGATAATTTATGAATTTTAATAAGTTATCCACTCCTGCAGCCCCTGGCAGACTGATCAATTTTCAGAACAAACCCCCGTATGTATATTACAAATAATTTTTACTGTCTGGGCCAGCTGACTATACAACATGTAAGAAAAACGTATTTTTTCAATTATATCTTATATCTCCCAATATTGGGAACTCGTTGGTAGAATCGTTTCTGAATCCGTTTCTAACTTCAGCCACATCCTGATGATGGCCTTAAGTAAATAGGGCCGAAAGCGCTTGGCGTCAGTAGTAATAAATAGTTACACTAAAATACAACGTTTCTCCTTTCTATTTTAACTAAGTTTTCCTGTAACAGAAACTAAGATTCTGGTTTGGTATACTAGGCTAGTTTTAAAATTTATAAAAAATTTACTAAAGTCAAGGGACGGCGCGGTTCGTAGCGCTGATGCAAGCAATGATCCCTTAAAAACATATATTCTTACCACATGATTGAACATCTCGGTTAATCTATCTTTCGGCACTTTTCCTTTCTTTTGCCTTATTAGGAGATAAAGCCTTTTTACTTCTGTGACTCTCAAAAGCTTCTCGATGAGCATTTTGCCCAGGAATCCAGTGGCACCGGAAATGAAAACCGTTTTGTCCCGGAATATTTCTCCGATTCTGTCTATTTCTTCCGTCATGGTTGCGAAGTTTTAACTGAAACAAAAAATAAAAATATTTTAAAAATTAACTCATGTGAATATTTGAAATAATCAGGACCTTTATTATCAAAATAACCAATACTTTAATGGCGTTTACCGGATGCAAATTTATTTTCCAACGGTATCTCAGGCGCCACCACTCGGGTTAATGTGGTAAGGGGCACACGTGCTTCAGGAGCTTGCTACAGTAGAGAAAAATGAACCAGGCGATCAACTACGCAATGTGCGACTACCTATTGTTTCTTTTGGGCGTCCTGAAATCAATATTTTCGAGATGAAGTAATTAAATAAAACAATCAGTTTCAAAATGTTTTCTATTGTCAAGTGAAATAGTTCAACAACATATCAGTTCGCAGTTTTAGACTCTGATACTGTGTCAGAGTGAGACAGACTTAATTAACACTACAGTCTAACAGAGAGAAATGAAGAGAGAATGTATACGTGTATGCTTTTCGGTAATGTGCTCTATTAGATATATGATGTGAATAATAATAAAGATTTTTAAATTTTTTAAATTGTTAAATAATTCCGAAGCAACTAAAAATATGGATCGAATGACATTGTAGCATTCTTCCATTGGCGAAAATTGACTTATACATATCACTTAACATGAATGACCCTATATAGCAGAATGGAATAGGAAGCCCTGTGCCAGTCTTTTTGTTTAAAGTTTTGTAGACCTAAATTAAAATTTAAAAAATTATTGAAAGAGGCTCTGCTTTAAAAAAAAATAAAAGGTTAAAATTAATTGTATACCATGTACGTACATACAATAAAACATAATGATCAAGAAAAAACAAAATGCCAAATTATGTACTTGACACTTTAACCTCTACGTCTAGAATAATAATTTTAAAAACTAAGCGCTTTTTTCAAAAGTTATGTTCAGATTAATAATCCGTGCTCTAAAAATCATCCCTTAAAAACCACTATCTTATGCGTAATTTTTGGCATAATGAGGTAGGTATATTCTTTTTTCTACAAGCGTGCCCGATTTACCGTTTTCCCGCACTCGTTTTGGTTCTGAAAGATCCATTTTCCCGCACAGTGTGGGAAAATTTTTCCCGCACGGTGTGGGAAAAGTTTTCCCGCACGGTGTGGGAAATGTTTTCCCGCACGGTGTACCGAGAAAATATTTTTTCTGTAATTTTATAATAAAATACAACTTTAATAATTTAAAATATGAATTTTTAAACTCATTTTTAGTGAAAGTAATGAGGTATATTACAGAAACACTAATTTTTGCCGTTTATTATAAACATTTTTAAAAAAGCTGATTTAAAACGGTTTATTTCAAAAACCCCGTACATAGATGGTAACCACGACACACACATAAAATTTAATTGTCAAAGTAACACCTTACAACAGTTCACGGAGCGTGGCTTTGATTTTTGATTTCGTTCAGATTCGGATACAAATGTATTCCATAGATAATTTTTTGGACGATGAGCTGCCAGAAGATATTCTAGAAGCTGCAAGTGTCGCAAATTTGGAGTTGCTACCAAAAAAGGCATTAGTCAGGTTAGAAAAACAATACGAACATTTGTTAGTTTGTGTGAAGCGAAAAAAGTAAAAGCTCCAAGAGAAGAAGTACAATTCTTAATCTCAATATTCCATCAAATTTGAGCTTTAGTTTGAAAGCGTCCACGTCTTTAAAAACTCCAGTTTCCCAGCAGCGCAAACAACAGCTCCATACCTCTTTCTTTGCAACCATCCCCTCATCAGGATCAGTTGGCTTCGATGGCTTCAACCTGTCTTGCATCCGCAATCAATTTACATAGTGCATCAAATTGTACTTTTAATATAAATATTATTAATAAGTAGAAATTAAATCTGTGTTTGTTTTCAGTAATATTTTGTGGTAGTTTTTCTAACGCTTGTAGAAAAAATGTTGATCCTAACTCATGCGGAAAGACACTTCCCCGCACACAAGTGCGGAAAGAGACACTTTTCCGCACGCGACTGCCGTTACCCGAACGACCTCCTATGAAAATAAGAAAAAAAGTTAGTAAGTAGTTAATTTGTCTAGAAAGCGCCGTATATCAAACGCGTGTTTAAATAGTATATTACATAACAAGTGATGAAAGTGATACTTTTCAAACGAGGAGATATTTAGCACGAGGCGTCAGCCGAGTGGGGAAATTCTCCGAGTTTTAGAATAATCACTTTCACACGAGTAATGTACACTATTTTTCCTACGACCACAAAGAATTATTAAAAAAACCCTTTGATTTGTGAAAAAAATATTTCAACTCTAGAGTTGAAAAAAATATTTCAACTCTAGAGTGGAAATACAAGGCACACTATTAATTTAAACATATGATGCCAATTTGACAGACCACCCCTATTTATTAAAAAGAACAAATTTTAGAAAGTAGTTTAGTGTTTAACTTATTTATCATGTATTTTTCGAGTGATTTCGAATTAGAGTGTGAAAATACGCCATCTGAAATTATAAAAAATATTAATAATATACTGAAAAATCTATTACCATTCAAAACAAGCCGCGCTGAAGAAAATGTCATATATTATATTACCAAAGAATTTTTATTGGTAACCATAGCGTAGAGACTAGAGCTATGGCCTACAGATCGAAAGGTAACAGGTTCAAATCCCATTAGGAGTATTTGACTTTTTTTTATAAAAACATTAAATAATTTATAGAATTAGGTATTTTGAATTGAAATCTTCCTTGTTGGATGAATTTTTAAAATTTAATCAAGGAAAGATGCAATAAATATAAATTTAAAAAATTTATCCACCTAAATACCTAATTCTATAAATTGTTTAATGTTTTTATAAAAAAAAGTCAAATACTCCTGATGGGATTTGAACCTGTGACCTTTCGATCTGTAGGCCATAGCTCTAGTCTCTACGCTATGACAACAAACAGCGGGGCTTGTTTTGACTGGTAATAGATTTTCTAGTATATTCTTAACTTTTTTATAATTTCAGATGGCGTATTTTCACACTCTAATTCGAAATCAATCGACAAATACATGATAAATAAGTTAGACAATAAACTGCTTTCTAAAATTTATTCTTTTTAATAAATAGGGGTGGTCTGTCAAATTGGCACCATAATGTTTAATTTAAATAGTGTGCCTTGTATTACCACTCTAGAGTGGAAATATTTTCTTTCAACACGCGTGTGATATTCGGCGCTTTCGAGCCAAGTTAACCGTGCTTTTTTTCTCAATTTCATAGGTGGTCGTAGGAAAATAAATATTTCAACACTAGTGTTTAAATACAGGGCACACTATTTAATTTAAACATATGGAGCAAATTTGACAGACCACTCCTATTTATTAAAAATAACAAATTTTAGAAAGCAGTAATTTTAAAGTGTTTAACTTATTTGTCATGTATTTGTCAAGTGATTTAGAATTAGAGTATGAAAGTACGTCATCTATAATTGAAGAGTGGTCAAGCTAAGTGATCTATGTGCCAAAATTGAAAAAAATTTTTTTTTCTATTTATATGATCTATGTACCTACCTATGCCAATATCCTACTAGAAGATCTAAGTGCCAATTTCACCCTATTCGTTATAAAAAGCGTTCATAGATGGCGTTGTCTGTATGTCCAATAACATAATATCCTCTAAATGATCTAAGTGCCCAAATGTTTGTCCACGCGCCTTGTCTTGTATTAGTTTAGTAGCGCTTGTTGTTTATGACTAGTTGTAATGCTCTGTTTATAAACTTTTTAAAACTGAGAGAATGGATTCGCCTAAAATACAGACAGTAGAAGATGTAAAAACAGTAATTGCGGTAGCTAGACCATCCAGGCCATATAATGTGTTAGATATGGGTGAACATGTATTTTTTGACTTTCAGACAGCATCATCCAAATGCATAGATACATCAAAACTTGGCATAAGTAAAGCATCGTGGCTGCGTGTGACTAAGGAAGAACCAGGGGTCGTGTTACACAAAAAAACTTTTAACCCTTTACTTGGATGGGAGAAATGCCGTGTATTAAAAAAGGGTGTTACTATCCAAAATATACAGTCAGCAGAGCTCTTGGCCTTGGTTGGTGTTCAGCAGATAAGCGAAAATAAGAAAAAAGATCTTCATGCAATGCTCGAATTCATTGACGAGAAAAACAAAGCATTTTTTACATCTATTTTAGATTATTAATCATTGCTCTTGAATCGTTTTGAATGTCCATGATATGTGGACTTAGATCTTTTCCACATTTTTTTGTTCAATTTATGAACAAACGTTTTTCTGATTTACTGATATTAAAATTTTCTCCAACGAATGTTTTTGTGTATGTTTATGAATAAAAATATAAATAAAAAAATATACTATTGCTTTATTTTTAGCTTTAAAACAGTTTTTTGCATTTTCTGGTAGTTTTTGATTATGGCACTTAGATCACTTAGCTTGACCACTCTTCAATTATGAAAAATGTTAATAATATACTGGAAAATCTATTACCAAAAACAAAACAAATCGCGCTGAAGAAAATATCATATATTAAACACAAATCTTTATCGGTAGCGATAGCGTAGAGCACAGAGCTCTAGCCTACAGATCACAAGGTCACAAGTTCAAATCCCATCAGGAGTATTAGACTTTTTTTTATAAAAACATAAAATAAAAATTTATAGAATTATTTTGAATTAAAATCTTCCTTGTTGGATGGATTTTTTAAATTTATGTTTAATGCATCTTTCCTTGATTAAATTTAAAATTTTTCATTTTGGTTAATTTAGAAGAAGAAGAAAAAAGGAAAAAGTTAAACTACAAATAAAGAAAAAGCCCATTAACAAACTATGGAACCAGATATTAAGTGAATATAATCCTAAGTATGCTAATTTCAATACTAGTGTTGATATTTTTTTTTCAACACTAGTGTTAAAATATTTTTTTCACAAATCAAAGGCTTTTTTAATAATTTTTTGTGGTTGTAGGAAAAATAGTGTTCATTACTCGTGTGAAAGTGATTGTTCTAAAACTCGGCTGACGCCTCGTGCTAAATATCTCCTCGTTTGAAAAGTATCACTTTCATTACTTGTTATGTAATACTATACTATTTTTTACTGGTGGGTCCACCGGTGGCACCGGTGGCAACGGTTAAACCGAATCTTCTTAAATTGCCTATTGTATTACCGGTTGCACATAAATCATGTTATTTTATTCATGATGGATTTCTATCAACGTCAACGAGAGTGAGATCGTAAAATAATTAACCAACCGGTTGATGACGTTATTCCACCAGCTGTCAATCATAGCTTCATCAATTCCACCACTGGTTGAATTCACTGGTGAAAAAATAATACAGGGTGTCCGGTAACTTATGGGCCGTAGAGTAACTGGAGATACTAGACATCAAACTAAGCCGATTAAGTCATATACGTTTTTTCGGGTTGTTACTCGTTCTAGAGATACAGGGTGTTGAAAGTAAAAGTTTATTCTCGAAATAAGCCATAATTTTAAAACGGTTTAATGAATCGAATTGAAAGTTGGCAATGTTATGTTTTTATGAGCAAGAAATAAGAATTTGTAGACATTTTTAAGTTTGAAACTAGAGGGCGCTAGTTGCATACACTGGGCCTTTCTTACCTGTGATATAATGTGTTTTTCAATTATAGTTTCTTAAAGAAGGGCATTTTCTGAGTCAAAAAGTGTACTTGATTGATCTTAATATCTTTAACGGTTTTCGAGATATTTCCCTTTAAACATCCCAAAGCATAAAAAAAACATAGTACATAATTAAATTAATAATACATAAATTATATATACCCTGTATCTCTAGAACAAGTAACAATACGAAAAAACTTATATGACTTAATCGGCTTAGTTTGATGTCTAGTATCTCCAGTTACTCTACGGCCCATAAGTTACCGGACACCCTGTATATCTATTTGGCTAAAGAAAATGACCAGGAAAGGTAAGAATATTATTATTAGCAATTGACATTATTAGTTGGGTTATTTGTTAAAAGTGCATGTCAAAGTTATGAGGGAGCTTTATATATTAGCAATAGTTTTATGTATCCTGTTAGCTGTTAATGTTGTTGTGCAATCAGCTCTGCTAACATGGGTGGCAAGCATGTTCTTAGTCCATAGAAATTGTACAAAGTCTAAGTATTAATGTTGGCGTTAATTAGGTGAGTATATAAATTTTACCCAATGTCATAATTTAGTTGCATTAAGATTTCACATTCTTATTTTCACCGGTGAGTTAACCGGTGCTACCGGTTGAGCCGAATCGCTTCTTAAATTGCCTATTGTATTACCGTATATTGTAATCGTGTTCTTTTATTCATGGTGGTTTTCTAATGATTTCTATCAACGTCAACGAGGGAGAGGTCGTAAAATAATTTTTCTACTCCCACATGGAAATTTGCTGTTTCCTTTACACTTAAGTGGCGAGTAAAGTAGGCTATTCCAGTTAACTGTGCAACAAAATTTATAACAATCCTAGATAGGTAATGAAACTGACCAATCACAGTAGACAATTACAGAGAAGCCATTGTTGTTCTTAAAAATACTGACCAATCACAGTATATTATTTTTTTCAAGACACTAAATTATATAATTTAAATGCATATGGTACAATTTGTTATTAATTTGTTCAATATAATAAAATCTAGACGCATTTATAATAGATTTATCAATAATGCAACCTGCTGAATGTGCATAGAAAATTAATTTCATGTAGCATCATTTATCAGTTGGTTTTCCCATAATTAGTTCGTTTCGATAGTCGAGAGGTAGAGCGTTTTACTATGGATCCAATGGTCGTGAGTTCGAGCCCGGCAACCTGAAAACTTTTTTTTACATTTTTTAGCATAAGGTTTGTAAGTTTGGTCGTAGAAAAATATACTGTTTAACTCGAGTGGATTGTCCATATTGCCCTCGGAAGTTTGAAGTTGCTTCCTCGTGCGATATGAACATCATATCCACTCTTGTTGTACAAACTACTATAACCAAACGGTTAATGACGTTATTAAACCAGCTGTCAATCATAAGTTAATCAATTCCACTACTGGTTGAATTCACCGGTAAAAAAAAGAATATATTTATTTGGCTAAAATATAACAGAAAATTACCAGGAAAGGTAAGAATATAATTATTAAATTGACATTATTAGTTGGGTTATTTGTCAAAAGTGCATGTCAAAGTCATGAGGCAGCTTTATATTTTAGCAATAATTTTATGTGTCCTGTTAGCTGTTAATGTTGTTGTGCAATCAGCTATGCTAACATGGGTGGCAAGCATGTTCTTTGTCCAGAATAATTGTAAAAAGTAAGCTATTATGTTGGCGTTAAATAGGTGAGTATATACATTTTACCCAATGTCATAATTTAGTTGCATTAGGATTTCCCACAATCTTCTAATTAATGTATACCGGGTGGTGTATCGTGGTTGGAAACATGGGAAATCCCCTGCAAGTTTTAGACTGTCCAAATATTTGCTCCCCTGTTGACTTTAGAGCGGGGTTGTAGGAAAACTTTTTTAGGGTCTCTGTGTGGTGAGTGCACATGCAGAGTTTAAACAATTTTGGACAACCCGATCTTAACTTACTTGAATAGGATTGCGGTTGATTTTTCATTGGTATTCCACAGGTGATGCTGCAGACCCCAGCATTGATTGAACCTGTCAACCTGTGATTTGTCGTTGTCAAATGTAATTTGATAGTATTACATTTTTTACTAGTAATAATTTTTTACCTTGGTAATTATTATGAGTGACACAATAGAAGAAAAAGTCACTATGATAAAATGGTACTATGCAAGGAAAAGCCCCAGTATTTTATCTGATATGTTTTACGTTTATTTCCCTGATAGACCCATTCCTACCAAGTCGGCAATACAAAAGTTATTACTAAGTTTGAGGTGAAAGACACTGTAATAAACAACTGCAAATGCACAGGCAGAATCATGAGAGAGCTGAAGATAACAATGATAGAGATCCTAA
This sequence comes from Polydrusus cervinus, assembly GCA_935413205.1. NCBI lineage: Eukaryota > Metazoa > Arthropoda > Insecta > Coleoptera > Curculionidae > Polydrusus > Polydrusus cervinus. Next base: position 14,469,754 of record OW284517.1, read on the forward strand.
TATTTTACTACGTACTTTACATCGAAGAAAATTAAAATATCAGCATTTAAATGTTTTATGAAATCATGAATTGGACTTAAATAGTTCCCCATTATTAAACTTATAGGTTACACCCTGTATTGTTTAGTGAATTGCTCCATCCATTGTTTATCCTAAATTGAAAGGGTTTTCCTTCTTAATAGTGACATTTTGTAAACCAACAAAAGCCCCCTAAACGCTATTTCAAACGTGATTTTCTCGGAATCCACACAAACAATTTTGTATAAACCTGTTTCATATTCAGCGACAAATATAATTATTTCTAGCGAATCGAGAATCCGGTTTCAGGTATTAGCCAGTGCGGAGATTTTAGCGCCTGAAAAATCTATTAGCGGGATTTTGTTGATTGGCAAAATGTCACCATTGTTCATTAAATAATAAATTTATCATTTATTTAGCTATTAAATTTGTTTACTGGCTTTAAGTAATTATTTTATTACAGTTTTAATAATTTTAGTAAATGTATGAAAATTCTGTTAATCTCAGTTAGATTAGACCATCTGACAAAGACATTGTGTGTCGAAACAATTGTTATAGCAATTTAAAATAAACCGTTGTGTTACTTATTAATATTTTAATAATGAATTTCCATCAAGTATGGGCTACGTCTGTAGAATATCAACAAAGTTTTTTATTGTAAATATTTTAATAGTTTTCCTTTAAATTTATAAAGAAAAACCAATTTTAGTCATACTGTGTCCTTTCATTAAAATAAAACTATATTTGCAACAAAAATTATTTATCGGTAAGACGATTTAATTACAAAAATATTAAATTAACACAAAAGCGTCGTATGGCAAAAAAAGTATTGCCACGATGAAAACATAACTGGGAGACTGAGGATCTAAATATTTCGATGCTCTAAATCTTAAACCCCTTTACTGAATACGCGGGTAAAACTTTTTATTTACCTTTTCTCGCTAGCTATCTTAATAAAAAAAATAATCGACCGTTTCCACACATAAAGACGACCCTGTATACCTCATTATCTGCTAAGTGAGTAAAAGATTCTATTGGTTACAGATAGGATATCAGAAAATTACAACTGGATCAAGGAATAAATTCGGTCATTTGGTCTTCTATATTTTACCACTTAATTTTTTTTTGTAAATTTTTTCAAAAATTGCTATTTGTTTTGGTGTATGTTAGAGTTTCTATTTTAAGTATAAACTTTAATGTGATGGTAATAAATACAAATAAATAAAAATATTAAAGTAGTTTTATATAATATTAGATATAAGTTTAAATAATATTTACGTTGGGTCGCATAAAGGTTTTTAACAATAATTAACTAACCAGCAAGTTGAGCTGTGACATAAATCACTTTGACAGGCATTATGTACTCACAATCAAAGTAACCGGGCCAGTATGATTGTAAGAAAATTATTTCTGCCAATGTCATATACTTAGTAATATGTCACAATCAAACTTGTTGGTTAGTTAATTATTATTAAAATTCTTCATGCAGCCCGAAATTAGACACACAATTTTTAGTGGTTGCTTAATTAGAAATTAAGTCGTTTCTTTAAAAAAAAAAGTCCAGTTTATAACCTTCGAATTAAAAAAAAAAGTTATGCCAAATATTACAAAAAATTTCTTAACCAGTTTTTTATAAATTTTTACCAAAGTGCGTAAATTAATTATCAATCATTTGATCGACACTACCTAATTATTGGTTTCACTATACCCAAGCACTAGAATAATAATTAAATTTTAATCATTAATAATTATCTTTTAATGCACTTTTATATCTACTAGGTAGGAGAAATTTTTACACGAGCAAAATATATTTTAACGTTTTTTCTGGTACAGAAGAAGAATTTCCTTTCGTTTCGTCAGATCCACCCCTAGACGCGTTTCGCCATATCATGGCTCATCAGTAGAGCTAGGATCCGACGAAAGAAAGGATAACTCAAAGCTGCTTATGTAGCACTTGGTGGGATACACCGGTAAGATGTGGCACAGAGCGCCATTTGTGTCGTTGTTAGACACTCTTAAGCATACCAGCACCTCTAACAAACTTATAGAAATAAGTAAAAAATGTTAAGAGGAAATCACATGTAAAGACATTCGTCACAATTACAGGAGTTCCGCTAGGCAGCGCTAACTCGCATCGGTTTATTTAACCGAAAACAATAAGTACAGAAGTTTTTTCTGGTGTTTCGATCAGCAAAACAGAATTCGTGTAAATTAACCCATTTTCTTTAACTTGTCGGGCTCGCTAGATACTGAATAAGCTGTTTGATATTGAAAACCTTCGTTGATTAATATTGTTGTTAAAATAGAACGTTCCTTTTTAAAATAGGGGTTTGCACGGCATCATTTTAGCTCTGTTTATGAAGATCCCCACACCAACCAACTCTCAGAACAATGTGTCAATACATGTCAAGAGGTTATTAGTCTGAAGTGCATATAGGTTATGAGGAAGTGTACGATGCTATCAAAGATCTTAAAGTAAACAGAGCGGTTGTTTACCAGCATATATTATCAAGGGTCTGGTAGGATTTTTTGCTCAACCTCTTTCTTATTTAATTTATCAATAAAATCAGATACTTTTCCTGGTAAGTGGAAAGAAGTTGAAATATGTCCAATTTAAAAAAAGTTAGATGCAAGAGATATTAAAAACTATAGGGCTATTGCCATTTTATCTACTCTCCCAAAGCTTTTCGAATCAATAGTTTATAAGCGTATATACAGGGTGTCCTATAACTTATGGCCGCAGAGCAACTGGAGATACTAGACATCAAACTAAGCCGATTATGTCATACAAGTTTTTTCGGATTGTCACTTTTTTTTTTGTTAATTTAATTATGTACTAAGTTGTTTTATGCTTTGGAATGTTTAAAGGGAAATATCTCGAAAACCGTTAAAGGTATTAAGATCAATCAAGTACACCTTTTTACTCTGCCCTTCTTTAAGAAACTATTATTGAAAAACACCTAATATCACAGGTAAGAAAAAAAATCATAGATTTATGAAGCCCAGTGTATGCAACTAGCGCCCTCTAGTTTCAAACTTAAAAATTTCTACAAATTCTTATTTCTTGCTCATCAAAACATAATATTGCCAACTTTCAATTCGATTCATTAAACCGTTTTAAAATTATGGCTTATTTTCGAGAATAAACTTTTACTTTCAACACCCTGTATCTCTAGAATGAGTAACAATCCGAAAAAACTTATATGACTTAATTGGCTTAGTTTGATGTCTAGTATCCTCAGTTACTCTACGGCCCATAAGTTACAGGACACCCCGTATAGTTCTGTACACAGAATTCTGTCTCCATTTCAACATGGCTTCATGAACCAAAGGTCTACCATTACCAAACCAACCTAACAAACATAACTCAATATACCTATATCCGAAAATCTAGATATAAAATTACAAATTGATGTAATATATACAGACTTCACAAAGGCCTTTGATAGAGTATCGCATACTGTCCTTCTAAACAAGCTTTACAATGAATTTAATTTTGATTGACTCTTAATATTTTTTCAAATTCTTTTGAAATTTTTATTGCAAGCTCTGGTGTCCCACAGGGCTCCAATCTTGGGTCATTACTGTTTGTTTTATTTATTGATGGTTTGATTGAGCAAGTTAGAAAATGCGGTGTCTTAGTGTTTGCTGATGACTTTAAATTGTATTCGAGTATTAAGTGTGAAAGAGATTGTATAGTACTCCAAGATAATTTAAATAGAATATTAGAATAATCAACTACTAATAAATTAGATTTTAACATAAGTAAATGTTATGTGCTCACATTTGCTAGAAAAAAGACACATTTTATCTTTAATTAAAATATAAATGGAACAGTAGCTAATCGAGTAGAAGAAATAGGAAATCTTGGAGTTGTGTTAGACTCGCAGTTGACATTTAGGGCGCACATATCCAACATCTCAAACAGGGTATGTAGTATGTACGGATTTTGTTCGGAATTGTAAAAATTTTAATAATGTAAATTGTATTAGACAACTGTATATAGCCTACGTTAGAAGTATTTTGGAGTATGCTGCTATTATTTGGAGTCCCTGATATAATAATCATAAATACACTATAGAGAGGGTATAAAACAAATTATATATTTATATTACAGGGAAACAAATGCATATGACATAACTATATCTAAAATTCAACTTAGGAAAAAATATAACCTACAAAGTTTGGAAAACCGAAGAAGTAATTCTTCAATAGTTTTTCTTTTCAAATTATTGCATAATCAAATTGATGCTTTTAATTTCCCATCGTTGATTAATTTTAATATTCCGTTATATAGAACAAGACATCCTGTTACATTTTATTTGGAGTCTGCAAGCATCAATAATTTTAATAATGCACTACTTAATATCATGTGTAGATTGTTTAATGATATCCCAAAAGATTATGATTTATTTCATATGAGTTTAAAAGAACTAAAAAAAGTGTTGATTTGAGCTGTTAAATTAAAGTATTGATAATTATGTACTCTTAGCTATTAAGTCTCCTACTCTGTAATTGGGCATTTTTATACCTGTTGAGTATTAAATAAATAAGGTATATTTACAAGGATTTTGGGTTATATTACAAGTAAAGGAGAACAACTTTTTGTTTTGCATTTTTAATTTAGATATTTGTAAAAATGAGTACGCCTATGATTTGGATACAAATATTTCGATTTTAATGATTACACATTCAATAGCTTCCCCCACTCTTATGAGCCAATGAGCCTTAAATCAAAATAATGCAGAATTGTCTAAGCTTTCTATATGATGTTACCAAAGGTATACCTTAATGTGGGAATTTTCGGAGAAATTTAGAATTCTAACATTTAATTTTCAATTATGCCCCCTTGCGGTAAAATGCGGAACTTAATTAATTTTTTTCTCCTAAGTTTCTATACCCAATAGTTTCCGTAATACGGCCGATGGCGAATCATAATAAGACACCCTGTATACAAATAAAACCAAACTTGTTACATATTATTAAGAAATTAGAAAGACTAAAGAAAGTAATGATCATTTGTTTTGAAAATGGCTACTTGTATCAATTTTCCTTTCTTTCCTAAAATGTCCATAACTTTTGTAAAACAAGGTAAGTGGTAAAGAATAGCCCATGAAAACATTAAAGCAATTATTTTAACGCACTTTTTTGTATGAAATTAACTTTTTCGAGAAAATGTCCCCATTAAAGCTGTTTTACCTACAATCTGCTTCAAAAAAAAACAAAGCGGAATTTCTTTATTTTTTGAAGTAGCAATCCATCATATTATAAAATTTCTCATTTAATTTTCTTTCTAATGATGTATAACGAGCTACTAATTATTTATTAAATAATATATATAATTACGTAAATTATTTCACAAAGATTTTGGGTAATATAAAAGGTAACTGAGTACACCTTTTGTTTTACATTTTTAATTTATACTTGTAAAAAGGAGTACGACTAAAGCTCGAATACAAATGTTTCAGCTTAAATAATAACACTAGTGTCGAAATTAGCATACTTAGGATTATGTTCAACTTAATATCTGGTTTCATAGTTTGTCAATAGGCTTTTCCTTTATTTGTAGTTTAACTTTTAAATTTGTTCATATTTTATATATCGTAGAAAGAACTTATCCTGGATTGACTTATAGAATAACCAGAATGAAAATTTTTAAATTTAATTAAGAAAAGATGCAATAAACATAAATTTAAAAATTATAAAAAAAAGTCAAATACTCCTGGTGGGATTTGAACCTGTGACCTTGCAATCTGTAGGCTAGAGCTCTATTCTCTACGCTCTCGATACCAATATTTATTGTTTAATACATGACACTTTCTTCAGCGCGGTTTGTTTTTTCTGGTCATAGATTTTCCATTATAATATTAACATTTTTTAAAATTTCAGATGTCGTATTAACACACTCTAATTCTGAATCACTTGAAAAATACATGATAAATAAGTTAAAGACTTTACAATTACTGCTTTACAAAATGTATTATTTTTAATAAATAGGGTTTGTCTGTCAAATTGGTACCATATGTTCAAATTAAATAGTGTTCCTTGTATTTCAACACTAGTATTGAAATATGTTTTCAACACGCGTGTGATATACGGCTCTTTCTAACCAAATTAACCGTGCTTTTTTTTTCATTTTTATAGGTGGTCGTAGGAAAATACTATAGCACACTTATCTCTTAAAATTTTTGAATATTTCTTTCTAGAATTATACGGAAACAATTGATGGGTGGGTTAGCATTTTCTTACCGGAATATTTGGCTAAATATTTGCTTAACACACTATTCAATCTTATCCCAGTAAAGGCCAATCAAAACAAACGTGCCATCCACACGTTCGTGTGTGCAATAAAATAATTAATTTAATCAATGCTTTAAACATTAAATTTAATTGCCTTATAATTATTTAAAATAATTACCTAAAAGCTAATTAAACGTGCCATGATAACTCAATAGATAATTAACACTCTTAAATATACATCAATTGGTCACAACGATTATTGCTAGTTACCTACTATGAACTTATTCACCAAGTACCTATGTGCTTGTTATTGGCGATTTATTTTTAAATTTATTTTACAAAAAATGTTGTAAAAATATTTTTTTATTAAATGTTCGTAAGTATTGTAAAAACTTACACCCGTATTTAGGTGTTTTAAATTTAGATAATCGAAATATTTAAATCTTATATTATGTCGGGTTGTACAAAGAATTTTAATAGTAATTAACTATCCAGTCAGTTTGACTGTGACATACAGGACATTGGCAGAATTAATGTTCTCACAATCATATTGGCCCGGTTACCTTAATTTTTAATTTACTAATCAGGCACCTTTGATTGTTAGTACTTAAGCCTGTCATAGTTAAACTTGCTGGTTAGTTAATTATCGTTTAAAAATTTTGTGTAACCCAACAATAGTTTTCCAGTTGTATTTTCACTAAAGTAATAGTTATTATCCTAACAAGTGCGGAAAAAGTCACTTTCCCGCACCCGACTGCCATTACCCGAACGACGAGAAGCGGAGTTCGGGTAAGCAGTCAAGTGCGGGGAAGTGTCTTTCCGCATGAGTTAGGATCAACATTTTTTCTACAACAAAATATTTCTAAAAATTTTATTTTACTGAAAAACAAACACAGATTTAATTTCTACTTGTTAATAATATTTATATTAGAAGTAAAATTTGATGCACTATGCAAATTGATTGCGGATGCAAGACAGGTTGAAGCCATCGAAGCCAACTGATCCTGTTGAGCGGATGGTTGCAAAGAAAGAAGTATCGAGCTGTTGCTTGCGATGCTGGGAAACTGTGCAGTTTTTGAAGACGTGGACGCTTCTAAACTACAGCTAAAATTTGATAGAATATTGAGATTGAGAATTTTGTTAGACATGTCTTTTTTTTGTGTGATTCCTCCAGGTAGCCTTCGACAACAGACGTGGATTTTCATCCTCCTAAACGTTTAATGTTTGTTATTTCTTCGCCAGAATTAGCCAGTAGAGTGGCTGACGAACGTCTAAAATTGTGACCTGTGTATAATTCTGGATTTTTAAGTCCTATATAAGCTGCAATGTTGGAGGGCATTTTTCCTATGGTATTAATTCCACCACATTGGGTACTGCATTTTCCATGTTTGTAGTTCAAAAAAAATCGGCGGTGTGGAGTTTCAGAACCAAAACAAGTGCGGGAAAACGGTAAATCGCGCATGCTTGTAGAAACATAATTTTACAGGGATGTAGTGACAAATACAATTTAATTTCTATTAAAGAACACAGTATGCACTCAAATGTTTTTTTCTGTATACATTTAAAGGAAAACCGAAAAAATATAACCAATACAAAACTTAACATTTTAAACCTGTGCTGTCAGTTTAGGAAGGTCTTAAATTAAGAATCCTTTGGGCCCTATTTTATAAAGTCCTCTTAAACCTAAGTTTAAACCTAGGATTAAACTGAAGAACAATTCTAAAATCATAGAAATGTCGGAAGTGGTCGATTTATAATGTGGAATTGGCAGCAAAGTTCAATTTAAGAATAATCAAGCTATATATCTTGTTATAATATGTTATGTTACATTATATTAATTTATGACCATCTTTTAACTCGAACTTTGCAGTCAATCCCACATTATAAACCTCGGGCTAAAACTGTTAAACAGAAAAGTTTAGGGTTTTTAAAAATCTATTATACAGGATACTACAAATTCGTGTGCGTACAAGGAGATCTCGAAAACGGTAAGAGATACGAAGATGGTTAAATTAAGGCAGAGTTGCGTATTTTGGGGCTTACTAATTTGGTGAAAGAAAATTCTAAATATTCCGAATACCTTCGGAGATATCCGAAAAAAAAACGAAATTTCTAGTTTTGATTTGAAATTTTTTGCGCCTTTATTTTTGACTTGGGAAAAAACAAAAAACACGATAACTGAAATATTAAAATTACATTACAAGAACTTATGGCGTTTAGGTCGTTTTATTTCAATAAGAGTTACCGTGACAATACTCTAGGAAGTAAGTAAGTTTCTAAGGCATGAGAAATACATCTGTTTTTATTAGTATACTATTTATTTTATTAATATAAAATCTTAAGTCCTATGATGGTTTTTGCCTTAGACCTAGACCGAAATATTATAATACAGAAAAAAATTAATACTAGTTATGTTACTGTTGTGCGCCTAAATTTGTATATGTAAAATATAACTTGAAAAATGTGTTATTAGAAGACAAAACGTTAAAATTTCAAAACCTTTTATTTGTATTAAATTTGTAAAGTTTAGAAGTCCATAAAACTGTATTTAAAATTTCAGGTCCGTATTTAAAAAAATTGACTTAAGTTTGGTATTTAAAGAATGAAACGTTGAATTTGAAAACTAATAACGTTATCTTGTAAAACATAAAAAACGGCTATGAAAAAGCGTTTTTTGTTTTTTTTCCCAAGTCAAGAATGAAGACGCAAAAAATTAAAAACCAAAAATAGAAATTTCGGCTTTTTTCGAATATCTCCGAAAGCATTCTTAATAATTAGAATTTTTTTTTACCAAATTATTAAGCTCCAAAATACGCAACTTTGCCTAAATTTAAACAACTTCGTATCTCTTACCGTTTTCGAGATTCCCTTGTACACACACCAATTTGAAGCATTCTGTATTCACTGCAAAAAATTATATATGCAGAATCAGTCAAAAAGTCGTGAAAAAAAAAGTTATATTATTTTAAACGAAACACTCTGTATGTTATTCTATATTTTAATTATTGGCAATATTCTAAAAAGGTATTGAGCTTTGAATATCAGTTGCTATTAAGAAAAGACAAAACTATTTTGATGAGAATTTCATTCAGTTGTCATAAAATCATCGTTTGAATACTTTTTTAGTGCCGCTCGTAGTAAAGGCGGTAATCACTCGTTTAAAACTGATTAAAATGTATATGGGAAAATTCTTGCATCGCAGTATAGTGAAAGTATACCAATAATATCAGATTTTACTTGTTTTCATATTAGGTAGCATTTGAAAGGGATATACAAAGGAATTTTAAACAAGTTATTGGAGAACTATGATAATTTAATTTAAACTAAAACACTAAACAATATATTTTGTATTGTTTAACAATGGACCCGTTCACTAGATTTTGAATTTGGTTGTAGTGTTGAATAAAGAAACAAAAAATGAAATTTTTTATTTGTACTAGTTATTTATGGTACTAGTGTGTTATGTTGAAAATAAGTCACGCGAGAAAGATTCAGGCCGAGTGGTATAAATTCTCAAGTGACTTAGGTAACATAACACACGAGTGGCATACAATGTTTTATTCAACAAGTGGACGAAATAGTTTTTTTATGAGATAATAATACTTAATAAGTTCGTAAACATACCCTATAAATGTCAGAATGACTTGACAGTGACTTTTTTACATTTTGGTCAAAGTTGGTTGATTGTTTGGTTGCCACGGGCATGTTTAAAATAGCAAACGTTTAAATAAATGTTGACACTTGTCAGTTTTCCCTGCAGAAGAAGAAGCTTTTTGAAGAAAATGGAAAAAACCGATGAAAATTACGTTCCTGAGGATATCCTTACGGAAGCGGAAGAAGCAGCGATGCAGATTTTGCCAGAAAAGTCCCGAGATGCTTACGACAAGGAGTTCAAAATGTTTAAGTTTTGGATAAATTCACGGAAGATAAAAGGTATCGATGAAAATGTTCTATTGGCTCATGTTTTACATTTGCAAAAAAAATTAGCCCCATTGTCGTTATGGACCAAATACTCGATGCTTCGCTCGACTATTTACCTTTATAAAAAAAAGATATTTTAAAATATGGCTAACTAGCGAGCTTTCTGAAAAGCAAATCACAGGGATACAAACCAAAGAAATCCAAGACATTAGAACGACCTGAAATAGAGAAGTTTTTGAACGAAGCTCCCGACGACGAGTACTTGTTGATGAAAGTGGCTTTGATAATGGGGATTAGTGATGCTTGTAGATGCGATGAATTGGTCAATTTGAAAATAGAAAATATTAAAGACAAAGGGAAACATTTTTATGTAGTTTTGCCAGACACTAAAACCAAGAAATCGAGAAGTTTCTCCATACTTGAAGAAGGATGTCCAGTCAACCCTATCAATTTGTGTAAAAATTCTGCTTGTAATAGTAATAAATAAATGGAATACTACTTTAAATACGAACGAGAGTTATGGATTATAACTCACTAGGGTGTTATTTGATAGTTTACTTGTCTAAAATGACATTGATAATGGCAGTCATAACTGTGATGTGTTGGATAAATAAATAAAAAAACTATTGGAACAAAAACACTGACTTTATCAAACATAATATGTCAAAAAACGGCCGGTTGCCAATGTTCTCTAAAATTTTTATATTATAATACAATAACAAAGTCTGAAAAGTAATCTAGTAGAAATAATTGTCCAAAACGCACTTATGAGGAAAAATAAAAAATCATCATTATATAGAAATTTATATTTTGTCTTAAAATAAGTTAACAAAATTTTGGAAACAAAATATATTATTTAACTAGCATAAAAGGTTTCACATATGGCAACACCGAATTTATTGACCGAAGAGGCTAATGAAATGACCTAACCTAAGTTATTTGTCGAACTTTCTGCCTTAGTGACAAATAGTAATAAATAATAAAAAGAACAGTTATTTTAAACAAAAATACATCAAGACTCCACAATAGTTCGGATGTAAGTGGGATGTAAACAAAAACACCGACATGACAAGTGAAAGATCGGTAATGATGATCACTGTAAATTCTTATCGGATCGACGGCATCGAGTAATCGCCCCAGTTTTGCGTTTTTAAAATTTGTGGTTATTGTGCATTTTTTAATGAGCAGCATAAAATGCATGGCATGACCTAGCAATAGTTTTATTGATGATAAACTCCTATTATAGCAACGACGTAACAATTTAAATGCCAAAAGTATTAAATATGAGAATAGTGAAAGAGCCCATTTGGTTGATAACAGATGAATGTGATAGATTACAATGTAATAAAAAAAAAGGAAATGATTAAAATGTAGGAGAGACAAATTGAGGTTAATAAATTACACAAGTCAATTAAAAAGCTTTAATGCGTTTAAAACAGTGTAAAAATTACTTAAACAGGACAAATAAACAATTACTACTAATAGGCCATTTAATAGTAATAATAATAATAATAATATTAATAATAATAATAATATTAATAATAATAATAATAATAATAATAATAATAATAATAATAATAATAATAATAATAATAATAATAATAATAATAATAATAATAATAATAATAATAATAATAATCTGAGTTTTTTTCTCATTCAAAATTAAGTTGTGAGATTTAGAGATGTCAGAGATTAATTTAAGATCTTCATTGATTTTATGTACAGCGGTAGCGACGTCTGAAGGTAAGAAAGATAAATATAATTGTGTATCATCCGCAAATTGGTGTGATTCAAGGTAATTAAGAAATTTGGAAAAATCAGAAGTATAAATTGAGAATAAAAGAGGACCCAAAATACTACCCGGGGCCACACCCCTGCCAATAAAATGGGGTTGAGAAGGGTAATTATTATTTAGTACTCGCTGGGATCTATTCGAAAAATAAGTTTCAAAGAATTTCAATGCTACCTCACCCAGTCCAAAAAAATTCAGTTTAGTAAGTTAGTATGTCATGCCCAATTGTATCAAATGCCTTACTATAATCGAGAAGAATAAGGCAACTACAGTTATTGTTATCCCATTCTCTTAAAAGGTCATCAGTTATGTTTAAAAGGGCCGTGGTGGTGCTATGGTTTCTACGAAACTCTGACTGGGTAGGTGGAAGAATATTGTTATTGTTTAAAAATAAAGTTAATTTTTCCGCCACCACTCGTTCAAGAATTCTGGACAGAGTAGGTAGCCACTTTAGGAACCGGCACAATGTTGGCGGCTTTCCAGGCATTTGGAAAATAACCTAATAAGAGACATCTGTTCTGTTAATTGTGAATGAGGTGTAATATAAAGCAGCATTTTCAAATGTATGCCATCATTTCCAACTGCGTTGCTTTTCAAATTGTTAATAATTTTGTCAATATCTATGTTAGTTACTGCATTAAACTTAAAATCTTCACACTAGTTAAATCTTTTATTTACGTAGTTTTGGTTCATAAAGTTTAGATCCACAGGGGCATTAGGCAGCGAATTACTAAAGAAATTATTAAAATCATCGGAATCACCTATTTTCAACAATTAATCAGAGGATTGAGAGTTGAAGCTTAAGTTTAAATATTTTATGGTATTTTATGGTAAATAAGCCTTTTTTTCAGCTCTAACGGTAATGTTCACTTGATTGCGTAAGGTTTTATAATATGTCCAGTTACCGTCAGTTTTAAGTTTTTTGTACTTAGAAAATGCCTTGTCACGAAGCTTCATCATAAATTTTAAATTGGGTGTTATCCAAGGCGTGGGATATTTAGTAATTATTGAGGTTTTAAGAGTAGCTTGTAGGTTAAATAGGTTAAGAACATTGTCATTAAAGAAGTCTACCATAGTGTCGATGTCGGTTAATGTATATATAAACTGCCAATTAATACTTAGATCTTGCAAAAAATTATTGTAATCAAAATTAGAAAAGTCTCGGTATGTCTTAAAACTAGGACCGGGTTTAGTTTTACTTATCTTGATCGTAAAATTGACCAGCTTATGGTCGGATATATCGTCCATATTAATTACAGAAGCATTATCCACGAGATTTGGGTCTGAACATACCAGAACATCCAGTAGTGTGTTGGTAGAAGGGGTAACGCGAGTGGGATCCTTGATGCATTGTGATAATCCGTAGTTATTGAGAAAACTATTAAGATACATACTACCTGCACTATTAGGGTTACTCAGATCCACATTAAGATCGCCGCCAAAAGCAATGAAGTCGAATTCAGGCAGTATACTAACCAATATATTTTCCAATTCGTCCAAGCATATTTGAAGATTAGAGTTAGGAGGTCTATACAGTGTACCCAGACAAAGTCGCCTTCCACCCAGCTTAACTGAGACCCATAGTTGTTCCAGAGAACTATTACCATGATGAATTTTTAGCAGGGAATAATTAATGTATTTCTTAATATAAAAGGCCACGCCCCCACCTGGCCCATTACGATCATTACGAATCAAATCAAATCCCGAGTCCACCATCCCCCATATCAGAGTTGAGCCATGTCTCCGAAATACCGACAACATCAAAAGTGCCCCCAGTCAGAACATCCGCGATCAAGTCGAATCCAGCACACAGCGAACGCACATTAAAATGTGAAAAATCCATCCAAGTATCACGCATATCACTATCTAGACTCATTATCAACATGAATTCTTGACACACCAAATATAACGCCACTAAGAATTGCTGGGTACACTTTTTAAAAATTATTTCGAGGGCAATACAGGAGAAATTAAAGTTTTAAGCCAGAGCTAGAGAAGACAGCTATCTACGCAGATACATAAGACTTACGCTGTCAAAATTTAAATATTATAAACTCAAAAAATAAAACATTTTTTATTAAAATGTATGTGTTAAATAAATCTTGTTGTTTTAATACAACAATGATATTACATCGACAGAATAGTATTAAAAATAGTTTTTTTGGAGCTTTTATTATCGCTCTCTTATGTTCCGGTAAATAGTTTATTATAAAAAGTTATAAGTTATAATTTATAATGGTATGTCGTAAAAAAAATTACGGCGGAAGCTATATAAAGTTCTCTAAATGAATATATGCTAAAAAATTAAAAACGTATGTATAGTTTGTTGATAAAATTATTGTGCAAAGTGATTTTAAACGATCTATTAAATGTATAGGATAGATATGGATAGCATTGGTTTTGTATTAGAACTAAATTATTGATTTAAAACTTTAAACAACGTTTAGGAACCCGTATATCGGGACATTAGGCACATCTCATATAATATTTATGAAATTAGACTTTGTTTTGATCATATTTCTTCGATTTGATTCGTACGATGCACGGGTAATCACTCACTGAGAATACTGTATGTGTATATATTATGTGACAGAGCATAACCAGGAGTCTATGGCCCGCCTTTAAAAAAAACGTCATAGTATGTGGTTAAAAAGTTTTTAAACTTAAATCAGCAACTTATTATTTTTAATAAAATTAATAACATAGAATTCCAAATGGAAAAAACCTAAAATTACGGACCATATCGTACAACTATTTTCATATAATAGGGTGTCCCACATTTTCACAAGTTTATACTTTCGGTATTTCTTAATTAATTGTTTTGAATTGTGTGTGTACCTAGTTAAAAAGGATGTTTACGGTGGACGGAACGTTAGGCGTTTATGGAAAACGGGTGATACGTTTTTTTCAAAAATTTGGTTGGGCTATCGTTTTAAAATATTTTTTCTGCTCGAAACAGGTGGCAACATTGTTATTTCACATCGAATATTTTATATATATTATATTATTTTCTAATTCCCCAACCAATTTCACGTATATTTTATATAGAATGTCATATGTCTAATTTCAGTTGTTTTTGAGATATTGACGTTTAAAATATGCCATTTTCAGACTTTGACAGGCTATAGCACTGGAACGGCGCATCTTAAAGAAAAATGGTTTTCACCAGCTCCCTATCTCAGTTTTTTAATCTCTATCTAAAAGTTACAACTTCCGGATTGACATGTTTAATCGTAGAACCATTTCTTTGGTTTAACATGTTAGACCGAAAGTTGTTATTTTTGGATAGAGAATTAGGCTGTTTAATATTTCAAGATTTACCATAACAATACTCTAGGAAGTCAGAAAGATTTTAAGGCATGAGACATGTAATGCTATTTTTATTAGTAATTTATTTATTTTATTCATACAACATAATATATCTTAAATCCTATGGTTTTGCCTTAGACCTGGACAGAAATACTGTAAAACAGAAAAAAATTAATGCTCCCGAGTGAAAAAAAGAGGTAATTGCTGGAGTGTTAGTTTAGTTATGTCACTGTGATGTGCTTATTTTTGTTTCAAAAACAATTTCTTTTTTTTTACTGTTTATAAGATCTGATAATGCTAGTTTCAGGCAAAACATTTAATAAAATCAAAAGATAGACAAATATTTGAGGCCGAGACATTGGGTCTTTTTTCTTAGATCCAATATCAATTATCTCCTCTTATCTTTGAGTAAAAATGAACGGATTTTTTAAATTAGAATTTTTTTTTATTTTGGCTCTAAATGTTCAGGACCGTAATGATATAAACAGATAATTTGAAAAAAGTATTATTAGATAACAACCCGTTAAAATTTCAAAATCCTTTAAACTGTATTTAAAATTTTAGGTCCGTATTTAAAAAAATTTACTTGAAGTTGGTATCTAAAGAACAAGACGTCTAATTTGAAAACTCATACCGCCATATTGTAGAACATATCAAGCGACTTTGAGAAAGTGTTTTTGTTCTTTTTCCCACGTTAAAAATCAAGACGCAGAAAATTAAAAACAATAACTAAAAATTTCGGTTTTTTCGAATTTCTCCGAATGTATTCGGAATATTTACAATTTTTCTTCACTAAATTACTAAGCCCCAAAATACGCAACTTTGCCTCAATTTAACCATCTTCGTTTCTTCTTAACGTTTTGGAGATCCCCTTGTACCCACACGAATTTGTAACACCCTGTATACAAAATGTAATTTTATATCAGAAGATAAGGTACACCACTGCTTTTAACGTATAGTAGTTTTTTAGATGAAGCAGCTAACTGCGGCGGTGGTAGCTCAGCGGTGACTTACTGGCATTCGACCGTGACGGTCCGGGTTCGATCCTCGGAGTGAGCATAGCACAATAAAAAAAAAGTTTGTACGAATTTCAGTGTGTAGGTTTAAGAATGCAGGGAAGAATGTAAAATGTATCATCGTCCAACTCACCTCATTCATACTGGTAACTAGGCCGGATGAGATCGAATATCTCGTGGGGTGCGGAAAAAGGTTCACACTCCCCGATCGGTAGGTCATGCAATGGGGCAAGAAACCGTGGGTTAGCCTTTGGGGGGCTCGCATGACTGAGGATCGTGGTTCGGAACCCACGTTATGCTGTAAGTCCGCTCGCAAATGGCCCTGGCAGCGAACGAGGAGCTGAAAAGCCTAATTTGAAAGCATGGCAAGAAATGACAATAGATGAAGTAGTTAATATTTTTGGTTATTACCTTGTTTGTTATCGAGCGTATTTAAGATGTAAATATTTTTAAAAAGAAATAAAAATAAAATCGATCATACGCAAGCCACTGGTTATGTTTATATACTGAAATTTTGTTTTTGGTCGTTTTGAATGAGACCAAATCTACTTCTGATATTAGTTTAGAAATAAAATAATCGCTAAAGCCCGTTTTTTCTTTAAATCATTGTTTTAGAAACTCTATAAATCCACACGCCAATAAGTTAATTAAAATTTTAAACCATTTGAAAAGTGCGCCCCAGGATCATACGTAACCACACCAAAATTGAAAACAATCAATTGAGAAATACCGAATATATAAGCTTGTTTCCATTATTAGTGGGACACCCCATATATACTTAGTATTAGTAGATACATAATTAGGATTTAATTAAAGAAATAAAATGAGTAGATAAAAAGTAGGTGCACAATTACGGAGTATGAAAATTTGTTATATGATTTTATTGGATTTGCTCTACCTGCTTTGTTCTTTAAAAAAAGTAACTTTTATTTTTTATTAACAAAAGCGTAAGTAAGAGGATTTTACCGCAGTTTTATTGATAGTTCTTAAGTGGATACGAACGCGCTTAATTTTTACATATTAAATTGCGAGTTTCTGGAAACGAGTCACAAAAAAGATTAAACAAATTATTATTAAATTTTTTTTCACCAATGAAAAGGTTGTATATATGTGGATGTAGAGAAAAGATTTAAGCCAATGAAAACCATAAAAAGATTACTAAAATTTTTTGTATTCTAAAAAATATTCAGAATATTTTTTTTTAATAAAAATACTTTTCTCACATTCTCTATTATCTGTAGAGTCCAAATTAAAATTTAAAAAGTTTGTAATAATCCATTAATAAACATGGACAATTGGACAGGATTCGCTTCAGGAGAATGCAATGTTTTTAATATACAGGGTAAGTTAACTATATAGAAAGTTCATTTTCGCCTTTATCTTAAGAATTAGATAAAAATTCGAAATATAAAAGTTGTAAGTGTACATTTCAAAATTATGCTGGAGTATAAGGGGTGGCCCAAAAAAACGTGGCGAATATAACTTAGGTTTTTTGGAACATCCTTTATATTGTATTATTTTCCACAAAATTATACCCTAATTTTATAAATGTCATCTGTCTAAATGTAATAGTTTTTGAGATATAGACGTTTAAAATATCGCATTTCAGACTTTGACAGGCTGTAACATTGGAATGGTTATTAGAGAAAAATAGTTTTCACCTTCCTATCTTAAATTTTTACTTTGTACCTATCTAAAAGATACAACTTCCGGTTTAACATGTATACCCGTTAAAACCGGTTTTTTGGTTTAACATGGTAAATCGAAAGTTAGTTTCTTTTTTTCTCTAAGATAAACCGTTCAAATGTTAAGTCTGAAAATGCCATATTTTAAACGTCAATATCTCAAAAACTATTGAATTTAGACATATGACATTTACAAAATAAGCGTAGAATTTTGTGGGGAATCAAAAATTAATACAATATATAGGGAGTTCCATTAGAAAAAA
This sequence comes from Polydrusus cervinus, assembly GCA_935413205.1. Classification (NCBI taxonomy): domain Eukaryota; kingdom Metazoa; phylum Arthropoda; class Insecta; order Coleoptera; family Curculionidae; genus Polydrusus; species Polydrusus cervinus. Next base: position 14,487,998 of record OW284517.1, read on the forward strand.
CCCAAGTTATTATATTCACTACGTTTTTTTGGGCCACCCCAGCATAATTTTAAAATGTGCACCTTAACGGTCTCTACAACTTTGTATTTCGAATTTTTATCTAATTCTTAAGATTAAGGAGAAAATGGACTTTATCGTTGACGCGCCCTGTATATGATTTGTCATTGTCAAATGTAATTTGCAAACGGTAGACTTTTTAAAAATCAGATACATTTTACACTGAATTTAATTAACATTTTAAAATAAAATTAACATTATTTAACAAAACGGATCTTTTAATGGAAAACAGATTATTTTGCTTGCAATAAAACCAATCATCAAGAATTGATGAAAGGGAAAGAGAATAAGAGAGTGTTTAAAAATAAACAGGTGTTTATAAAAAACCTAATAATTTTATTTTAAAAAAACTGTACAATTTTGTTAGGAATATATTGTTAATTCTTAGTTAAATATTTAAATAAAGCGCCATTTGCTGCCAAACAATATTCTAACCGATCGTAAACTTATCTACGAACATGAACTGCTCTAAATTTTTAAATAAAGAATTTTTTTTAAATGCCCCCTAAGGGAAGGAAAGTTTATATTTGTAAATCTCCAATCAATATTCTTTTTAATATTATTGAAAAGTATCTTTTGCAACAATTCGATTTTAGCTAATATTAGTCTTTTACCTTCTATTTAACTAAGTAATTAAAAACTAATATTAATTTTATTTTTATAAAGATGTCGGGTTGCACGTTGATTGTGAGCAAATCTTTTTGCCAATATTATTGTTGCCTGACTATTTAGGTATTGCTTAAAATCTTTATGAAACCCAAAATAAATATTAATAACAGCTAGATTACGGAGAGTGGCAAAATACCCAAAAATTCCATTAAGTAACCTTGTTTCTATGCTTTCACCAAAATATTTCTAGACAACTTAAACATATTTTAGTATTCTTTTCGGTTCATATTAAGCATAATTCTAAAACTGTTGTCTGTGGTTTCGGAAGCCAGGACGCGAGCCACTGTAAACGGTTGCCCAATTATGTAAAGAGTCGTAAATTTGTAGTAAATTAATGATAATTTCCTTGTTTTAATTATTGCTTTTCACGGACCATAACCTGTGAATTTCAACTCTTTTTGATTTCTCAATTCGATTTATTTGTTTTTAATTATCTCTATTTACCGAATACCTATAAATATTTTTTTTCTACTCCCACATGGAAATTTGCTGTCTCCTTTACACTTAAGTGGCGAGTAAAGTAGGCTATTTCAGTTAACTGTGCGGCAAAATTTCATATCCATCCTAATTAGGATATGAGACTGAGCCAGTGGTCAGATCCTAGAGACCCATTTACACGCTGTAAATTTTACTCGCTGTTTTGACATTTAAAAAGTGTGAGGTTAAGAATGGTTTTCAAGAAGTGACAATCTGTCAGATTTGTTTTTATTTTAATTGTATGCAAACATTTCTCCCAGATTATACAGGGTGATTCCTATACTTCTTTTTTGCTGCGTATAGAGGGCATTAAAATAAACAACATTTTCAAATACCTTTTTTCAAAAAACTCAAAATTAAGGTACTTACATTCATTTATTACACTATGGATCAAATACGGTTCTACCTAACTTGCCCGTTGAAGACCATTAAGAATACTTCTGGGTGTAGGATGAGTCCGCAGGGGAATATGTTCTGCGTATAATCTCGAAGCAGCAGCCGCACTTTGACGACCCTCGCCGTAAATTAGCACCATATCTACTAGTTTATTGTTTTTAAATTTTACCATTTTCACGTGTCACCATATTAACTTGATTCAGAAAAACACACTGCAGCATATTGCCAAATAACTCACCATCGACTCGTAAATTGCATGACTAATAAGAGATAAGACAAACAACATAAAGTATAGCAGGCTACGTTTTTATGACCAATTAGAATTTTTTTACTTCTGTATCTCGCCTATTTTTAAGTTTTTTGAAAGAAGGTATTTGAAAATGTTGTTTATTTTACTGTCTATACACAGCTGGCGAGAGTCTACCAGGCGCTCGACCCCCCTAAAACTTGCAGGTCAGGTCGATCCCACAAATGGAGTGGGTAAAGGCTTTTTGTTGGTAGTGTTTCGGCACAGCTGACATATGATCTGTCAAGTAGGCGATAAAACCTTTCGGGGTGGAAGCCAGTCTGGTAGAAGGTGCTCTAAAGCCCGGAACTCGTCGTTCGAGGTGTCGGAGCGTCTTGTATACGCTCTAGAACCGAGACGAAGTTTTTAGCGCTTTTGAGCAATTCGCCCAAGTCGTGTGAGTGATCGCCGTGCACATATAGTGCCAAGGTGTCGGGTCTCGTTCAAGCTGGACCTAGTATCCGTTGACCACTTTTCACCACTGGGTTGATCCTTCGACGTCCGACCAGTGTGCGTTATGTAGCAGGGTACTGACCTGCTCTAAACTGGTACTGCGGGGGGATGGAGCCCCGTTGTTTCGGCAACGCCATCCCAACTTGGTGTTGGACTCGCAGGGGTAGTGCTCGCTAACTTAGTTGGTAGTTTACTGCCTTTATTGACAACGCGAGGGTAAGGCTTAATTGCTAGGAACCGTTTGAGCGAACCATTAAGACTGTCTATACACAGCTAAAAAAGAAGTATCAACTTAGGAATCACCCTGTATGTTCAAAGTACTATTATGTAATTGACGATCGTTTTAAAATTCAATAAAATATACCAGCAGAAAAGAAGATATATCAGCACTAAAAAAACATCAATTTTGATGTTTTTATTATATTTATGATATCTTATAGATATTGACCAAATATAAAATTACTGAAGCCAAAATACACGTATTGAGATAAATCAACCAAAACATGAATGCAGTTCATTTGAGGATAAGGATAAAACATTTAAAAAATTTAAAGGTATGTATTATTTTATTAAATTTGTATGGTATAGAGGTTCACAACATTTTATTGAGGAGTTACACCTCCTAAACCTTGGTACTTAAATTTTAATATTGGCTTTGTACGGAGAGACATTCTTTGTTTATGGATATTTGGGGTGTTTTTTTCCGAGGGTCCGTCCGTGCGCCGGTTTGACCCATTGTGCTCACCCTGTTTGGTTGTTACACCCACTCCGTGATTCGAGTTCCTTGCACTAGTTTGTATAGGTCAACTGGGGAGAGGGTAAAGATGTCCTCTGGTTCCAGTTTTGGTTGCCCGAGTATTTGTTACCTCTTCCGATCTAGTGACTCGCAATGGCAAAATATGTGCTGTACAGTTTCCCTGTCTTGTCCGCATAATCTGCCGTCAAGATCTCCATTGTACAGTTGAATTCTGGGCACATGGTTCTTGACAGCCACATGTCCTGTTAGAATTCCTGTAATGGTTCTCAGCTGATTCCTATTCATTTAAAGCAGCTGTTCTGTAAGTCTTAAGTCTGGCTCCCCAATGAAGCTTCTGCTGTGGTGTAATCATTGTCTGTTGCTGCAGTGGATTTTGTGTTTACTCCTCATCCATCGCTTTATTGCATCCCATACTGTGCACCTTGGTACTCCGAGTGCCAATTTTGGACCAATGAATGTATTTTCTGAGCCTTTTCTTACAACATATTTGGGGTGTTCGGGTTTGTTCCCATTATCGCTATTTATAATAGATATTCTTGTTCTACAAAAATAACTTACCAAGTACCCATATATTTTATCAGAACAATTTTATACTTCAAATATAAAAAAAAATTGTCTCCTGGTAGATAAAGCCAATGTACTATTTTAGTATATTTGCTTAGGGTATTTTATTTTGATTGTCGTTTTGTGTCTTGCTACAAATCCTTTCACTTGAAATTGACTATAGATTTAATAACGAAACAATACGTTATTTTCCGCCTAATATAAACGTTTGCTATAACGCTTGCTGCAAATTACTAAGTCGACCCTGTATTTTCAGCAGGAATACAAAATTGTCTGAGGTCTAGTTACGATCAATATTAAAGAGTTTTTGCAATTACACTAACCGAATGTTTACATTAAATTCTCGAACACCACTGGCTTCTAGAACAAAAATGTTCAGTTTTCCTGAAAAAAAGGTTTTTTTCCTGATTACGGAATACGAGTTGACAAAACAGCGTATGTGTATTAGGAAATGTTTAGAATTGAAGATTTCATTTATAAACGTGTTTGCAAAGAGCCACATTCTATAATCATCATATTTGTTCGACTTAACAGCCCACAGTAGTAGATAAGGCAACACGAACAAATAGTGCATTTCCACCACATCGCGCATATTGTGCCTGCGTCTGGCGATTGCTATAAAATGTCTTTATTTATATACAAGATATTATAAAAACGAATTTGACGAGAATTAAGAGGCGAGGTGTCGCGATTTTCAAGATAATATCGGGGCATCGTTTGTATTTTTAATGGTAAATAAGAAATTCACATGAATAGCCCTAATATTTCTATTTTTATGTTCTGCATGGCGGATAATATAAATTGAACCTATATAATTAAAACTTTAGAATACATTTTTAATTATTTTTTTTTTAAAATAAAGTATCATTCGCGAAACTAGAAGTTCTTCTGAACCCTTTGGTAAAATTTTTGTGTTAAATTTTCAATTAGACGAGCTAGAAAACGATGGTATGGAAGGCTCTTAACCCAAAATATAATAATAATTATCGTGTTACTTAATTGTTTGAGAGAGTTTCTGGTCCGACTTCTTAAAATAACTTAATTCAGTTTTTATGCTAGACCAAGTAGGTAGGTACCTCGAAAAAGTGAAAGTTTATAGACGAAAAATAAGTATTATAAAATAAATAGTAGGACACGCATTTTATAAGACTGCTATTTTAGGTTAAGGTGAATTTTGCTACACAATTTTTTTTTGTCTATTTTGTTAATATTCATCACATCAGTGGCGGCGCCAGAAAAATTATAATGGGTGTTCCCAAAATTTCTAAAATGACTTTTAAAAAATAGTTATTTACCTAAAAAGTGCGGAAAGTGGTACTTTTCCGCACGCGACGGCAGTTGCACGAACGACGGAAAGCGGAGTTCGGACAAGCCGCCGCACTTTCCGCATGTGCTAGGTACAAAAGTTTTCCTACGATCGATATAGTTCTCAGATAAACGTCATTTAGATTCGTAATAATATACCTACTGTAATTACAAAAATTGTTGAGCTTTTGGCAAAAAAAAATATTTATTTTGCAAGTATTTCACTTTATTGAGTGTTTTAGATAAGGTATTCATTAATTTAACAAATCGTGCGGAAAAGTTACTAGTGCTAGTATCTCTGAAAAGTTACTTTTCCGCACGATTTACATATTAAACACATATTTACATATAAATATTACAAAAACCTTTATTTTAGACTAGGAGAATAGAGAACTAAGAACAAATTAAGCATATTATTAAAATTAAACGTGCATTTATTATATATTTAATATATATACCAGGGGTGTCAAATTAAAACATTTTATATAAATTCTGTCACAATTTCAAAAATAGTGGGGTAAAATAAATTTGGGCGGGAAAGTAAAATGGTGCGGAAAAGTGGTACTTTTCGCACGATATATCGTGCCGAAAAGTAACTTTTCCCCACGATCGTAGGAAAAAAGTATCTCTTTCCCAAAACATCTCTTTCAAACAAAAATGACTTAAAAAACGCACTTCCTTCTCCAAAACTTCTCCCTAAGAAAATGTACCCACGCACTCAAAATAATAAGTAAATTAACCTAACCACAATTGGGTGGGCACATGGGTGGATGAACACTCTTAGTTTCAGAGTTAGATTCTAAAAATCGTTATATTATTTAAACCTCTTCTCTCAATTTTCAAGGATGAAGAATAAAAAAAAATTAATTGACATGAACGGCACTGAGCTATAATGGATACAGTAGGTACCTCTAACATAAAGCTGTAATCAACACTCTTTCGTATTCTCCATTCTCGAAAACCGGGGGAAATGGGTGTAAGTAAAATAACGATTTTTCGACAATCAATTTTTTTTTAATTGACACGAATGGCACTGCACTGTTGTAGTAGGTACAGTAAGTACTTAAGAGCCTTTCATACCAGCGTGAAACGTGGCATCATTTCCTGGCTTGTTCAATTGAAACTTCAATACAAAAATTTTACTAAAGGGTTTACAAGAACTTTTAGTTTGGCAGATGATACCTTAATTTTTTTTTTAAATTGAAAATGTATTTTAAAGTTTCAATTAAAAATGATATCAGCCGCCGTGCAGAACATTAAAATAGTAATATGGCGGCTATTCATGTTAATTTCTTATTTTTCATTACAATTACAAATTTAATGATGCCCCGATATTATCTTAAAAATCTCCAATGACGCCGCGCCACTTAATTCTCGAAATGAAAATGACCAACCTCAATCCTATTTAAATAAATTAGGATTGTCCAAAACTGTTCAAACTCCGCACGTACACTCACCACACAGAAACCCTAAAAAAGTCTCCCTAAAACCCCGCTGCCGCTGTAAAGTCAACAGGGGAGCAAACATTTGGACCGTCCTAAACTTGCATGGGATTTCCTATGTTTGCAACCATGATGCACCAACCGATATATAAATAAAAAATATTGCGCTCTCTTCTAATAAATTCTGATCATGTTTACTAATGGATTTTCAAAAACGTTTCAGATTTAAACTCTAGAGATATTGGAGAATGTGAGAAAATTATTTTTATTAAAAAAATTATTTTCAATCTTTATGGAATACCTACAATGAAATTTAATAATTTTTTTTAAAAAGTTTTCATTGGCTAAAATCTTTTTTCTGGATTTTTTTTTCTGTATGAAAATATTGTTCCCACACCCACATTTTTTGAAAAATTGGATTAGTTGTCATTTCTTGACATTCTTTCGAATAAAGCTTTTTACCTCTTCGTTTGCTGCCAGGGCCATTGCCGAGGGGCATATAACTTAACGTGGGTTTCGAACCACGATTCTCAGTTATGCGACCCCCCCCCCCCCCATTCGTGCGTCATTGCATGACCTATCGATTGGGGAGTGTGTAACTTCTTCCGCACCACACGAGATATCCGATCTCATCCGGCCTTGTTACCGGTGTGAATGGGTGGGTTGAGAGATACTACATTTTACACTATTCCCTGCATTCTTAAACCTACTAAAATTCGGACATACTTTTTTTATTGTGCGTATGCCCACTCCGAAAATCGAACTCGGAACGCCACGGTCACTCACAGCTGAGGCACTGCCACATCTAAAATAAGTTATTTGTATAGGATGTCCATTCTTCGATGCTTTCCTTATGAATAAAAATAGTGGGATACGCTTTTCGAGAGATAGTGCTTCTTTTTAAAGTAACTAAATATTCACTATTCAGAATCCAGATTTTTATATCATCCCCCCCCCCCCCCCGTTTTTTGCTATACATGGAAAAATTGCCGTCAATTTGATGCCAATGTTGCCAACACCTGGACAATTTTCCTATTCATAAGAAATATATCTAAAAGGAAAAGTTAAAATGTCTTATATTTGTGGGTTATTCTTTAAAATAGAGGATTTTTTATCGTTCTTGTTAGAAATTTTATTTTTAAAGGTTGCAATATTCTTCATCACTAACAAAGATGTGTACTTATGACCTTAAATCCGTTTGGTTAACTAGAATAGCCCGTATATATCCAATCATTTTAGTCTAAAGAAAATAGCAAATATTCAATCCATCCAATCATATTTTGTAACCTTGAATTAGAAGGTATCTCAAAGAACGTAGAAAACTTGTTTTACCGACTCGGTCTAGCTTGACCACGACCTACTATTATTAGCAATATGCAAAATACGAAAAATCTCAAATTTTGGCCTTATTTCCATAAATACGCCTATACAATTATATATTTAAAAAAAAATTAAAGTATAGTAAGGCCAGATTAAAAAATTAAAAATATACCGGATGTTCCAATTAAAAAACATAATGTCGCTTTTTTAAATACAAATGGTGCATGGTCTCTAGAAGATACCTAAATTCCTAAAGTTTAATAGTATAATAATACAAATTCTGATATATCCGGTTACACAAGAAACGTCCCCCCCCCGCCAATTTTTACGTAATTTAACCAATTAAGATTTAAAAATGTGAGACGTTAATAAGTGTATAAATTGCCATTTTTTGACCAATTTGACCAAACCAATCGACCTTCGAAACCACTTCCGGTTGACCGGAAGTGGAGTCAACTTTTAAATTTTAAATGGAAATCCCTTATTTTTATTTCATGTTTACATTCTATAGAAAATTCTCTTTTCAATGACATATCACACTTTATCATTTCTTTTAAAAATTGCCAAAGATCAATTTTCCTTTGTTTTCTAAAATGTCCATAGTTTAGGTAAAACAAGATAAGTAGTAAAGAGTAGGCCATGCAAATAGTAAAATGGCTTATTGTCACCTACTTAATAGTATGAAATTGACTTGGTTGAAAACAATGTATTCGTTAGGGCTATTTTATTTAAAACCTGTTTTCTAAAAAAACAAAGCGGATTTTCTTAATTTTTTTAAATAGCAGACAATCTTTGTTTTATTATAATAATATTTTTCATTTAATTCTCTTTCTAACAGTGTATTACAAGTTAAAATTATTCATTAGGTTATAGTAGAAATTAACAAGAAATACTAGAATAACTGGAATAAGCTATAAGAAATTTAGGCAAGACCAGTCTAGTATGCCGTGGAAAACAAAAATATTATTTCTGCATTTATTAGACCAAAATGTCGAATGGTAATAAATAATAATTACGAAGATCGAATTGTTTTCCACGCCATACTTGACAACTTCTCATGGCTTCTACGGGTTTAGAAATTACATTTATGATTATTTCGGTCATTTCTACTATTACCTAATACATAATTATCATCTTGTGATATAACACCGTTAGAAAAGAAATTAAATAAAGGATTTTATTATAATAAAACAAGAAATTTCGTTTTGTTTTTTTTAAACAAACTGTTTTAAATAAAAAAAAAGCCCTAACGGATACATTTTTTTCAAGCAAGTCAATTTTATATTATAAAGCAGGTTAAAATGAACCCTTTCAACGTTTCCATGACCTACTTGTTTACCATTTACCTTGTTTTATCAAAGTTACGGACATTTTAAAAAACAAAGGAAAATTGATCTAGGTGGCTATTTTTAAAACAAATGATAAAGTATGATATGTCATTGAAAAAAAAAATTCCATAGAATTTAAGCATCGAATAAAAATGAGGGGTTTTCAAATAAATTTAAAAATGATCTTCACACCGGAAGTGGTTTTGCAGGTTTGAATAGGCCGGAAAATGGCAATTGAAGTATTAACTACTTAAATTTATAAATTTTTACTTTTAAAATTAGGATAAAAATGGGGCAGGGCGGGGGGACAATTTGTTGTGTCACCAAGTATATCATAATTATTATCTCCCAAAGAAAGTCCTAAATTTGAAGTCTATTACAAGACAAGAAACGTTTGAACCTTTAGCTATCCGTTATTACTAAATTTGTATTTGTTCAGTTAAATATTAGAGGTGATATTTAATGACAGCCGACGATCTGCAACTAATTTTAAAATATGTATCTCGATGTTCGTTAATCGTTTTTGAGTAAACACCAAAAGCGATGATAGATCCTTAAAGGTTTTTATAAAAAATATATAGAATAATTAGTAGACTCGTAGATTAATGGCGACCAAACTTTAAATTTTTACTTTAAAACAGAAATGGCGTACATACCTGATGTTTCCTAAATTTTAAACAAAAAATAGACTTTAGGAACAGATCAAAAAGTACCAGTATCTAGAGTACTATCACCTACTCGCGAACGCGAATGATATCTAACCAACGCGGTCAATCGCAGACGATCAACTTACTTTCAACAAGAAAAGTACTATTATTTTTCTAATAGTAGACACACACTTCTCCCAAATATTCGGAGATAGATACGGACGAAATAAGATGCTTCAAGGCGATATTAATACTATTATATTATAAACCTGCCAGATACGTAGTGTCCCAAATAGGTCTATGAGACACAGTGGCGGCTCGTGGATATTGAGTATGGGAGGGCGCAGATCTATGTACAGGGTGTCTCAAAATCGATGCTTATCATGAGTATCTCGGAAACTGCAAGAGATACAGCATTGGTCAATTGGTGGCAAAGTTGCGAAATTATATTTCTATATCGTAGAAAAAAAATTTGAGCTTTCTTTTTTATTTTTTGAAATATTAGACAAAAACTAAAATTTTGGGTCTGTTCGTTGTGTTATTTTAACCGCTACAGAAAAACAAGTACAACATTGTTAAAGCATCTTTTTAACTTTAAACTATCGTGTTTTTAGAATTTCGGTACAACGTTTCGTTGTTGTGGAACTCTTATCAATTTTAGTTTTTTAAATACATCTCCTTAAACTTTAAATTCAACCATGTGTCACACTTAATAATTTTTAGCCGTTTCGATGTTCTTTACATCATTAGAAATTTGATAAATACTTTTAAATAAATACGGTTCTGGTGTCAGTTACTTACTAATTTTTTCTAGTCCGATATTAGTAATAGTAAGCAGTTTTACGTACAGTTCACTCTATCAGTAAATCAATTCTTACGCAACTGTGCGTACAGAATAAAAACGCACAATTGTGCGTTAAGATACCTAAAAACACATAACTGTGCGTTTTGATTAGGGGCCAGCACGGGCCGGTTTTTTATCACAAGCCTTTACGTGGCCCGGCTCGGCTCTCGGGCTCGGGTCGGGCTGGTCCACTACAAACAATAAAAGTTTGGGTTTTCGGGCCCTAACAAGTTTTTCCGGGTCTGTCAGGCCTGACGGTCCTGACGAACCCGTCAGGCCTTACGAGACCGCCGGACTATTGTGGCCAGCCGGTTTTCGGATCAGCCTTGGTTTGCTTATGTGCTAATTTAAAATAAATATTTACAAAATATTTTTCAAAACCTAATGATACTTTTTTGGGCTTTTCTAGCTTGTCGGGTCTGCCGGGCTTATCGGGCCTGCCGGGCTTATCGGGCCTGCCGGGCTTGTCGGGCTTGTCGGGCTTGCCGGGCTTGTCGGGCTTGCCGGGCTTGTCGGGCCTGCCGGGCTGTTCGGTTTTGGTTGACGAGCCGGACCGAGCGCATCGCAAAATCCGGCGTTCCGGGCCAGGCTGGGTCAGGTCGGGTAATTCTGACTTGTGCAGAACTCTCGTTATGAAGCCTAGTAAAAGAACAAAGTTAGCCTGAACCACTTAAATCGTGACATTTATCTATCTTGCGTTTTGAAAATATTTGACATTGACATTGTCAATATTTGAGATTTAAAGTTCAAATCGATACTTTATAAATTATAAACCGCGATCTTTAATTTATTAGTAAGAGTCGTAGAAAAAGTCTAGTATGTATTGCGTGTTGCAAGGCAATTACGCACTCATATAATTACCGCACTCGCCGCTACGCGGCTCGTTCGCAAGTTTTCCATTCGTGCACAATATGCTTTTTACCACATTTAAAATCTAATAATATACTATTACTTAATACAAAAAGCAAATGAATGCGGACAGTTAGAATGAATTATAGGTATTTATATCTGTTGCGAGCAAATTTTATTAACTAAAAATTACATATTTTTCTAATTTGTTGATTATAATATATCCACTGCAGATAATTAAAAAACAAAAAAAATTTAAATAAAAAGTTTAATCCAGCCGCACAAGCACCACTGACAAAAAATTAAAATTTAAGATTTTATCCAACACACTCACGTTCATATTTAAAGTAGTATTCCATTTATTTATTACTAATACAAGCACAATTTTTACACAAATTGATCGGGTTGACTGGAAATCCTTCTTCGAGTATGGTGAAACTTCTCGATTTCTTGGTTTTAGTGTCTGGCAAAACTACGTGAAAATATTTCCCTTTGTCTTGATTTTTTTTTTCTATTTTCAAATTGACCAATTCATTGCATCTACAAGCACCGCTAATCCCCATTATTCAAGCCACAAAAACTTCTCTATTTCAAGTCGTTCTAATGTCTTGGACTTCTTTGGTTTGTATCCCTGTGATTTGCTTTTTCAAAAAGCTCATTAGTTTTCCATATTTTGAAATATCTTTTTTTTTATATAAAAGTAAATAGTCGAGCGAAGCATCGAGTATTTGGTCCATAGCGACGATGCATTTTTTTTGTAAATGTAAAAAATAAGCCAATAGAACATTTTCATCGATACCTTTTATCTTCCGTGAATTCATCCAAAACTCAAACATTTTGAACTCCTTGTCGTAAGCATCTCGGGACTTTTCTGGCAAAATCTGCATCGCTGCTTCTTCCGCTTTCGTAAGGATATCCTCAGGAACGTAATTTTCATCTGTTTTCTCCATTTTCTATAGGTTTTTTTCTTCAAAAAGCTTCCCATTTCTGCAGGGAAACTGACAAGTGTCAACATTTATTTAAACATTTGCTATTTTAAACATGCCCGTGGCCACCAAACTATCAACCAACTTTGACCAAAATGTAAAAAAGTCACTTTCAAGTCATTCTGCCATTTATAGGGTATGTTCACGAAACTTATCAATTGTTATTATCTCATGAAAAAACAATTTCGTCCACTTGTTGGATAAAACATTGTATGCCACTCGTGTGTTATGTTACCTAAGTCACTTGAGAATTTATACCACTCTGCCTGACGGCCTCGTGGTATAAATCTTTCTTGCGTGACTTATTTTCAACATAACACACAAGTACCATAAATAACTATAATATAAATTATAACAAAGCATGAAATAAAGCTTAACAAGCTAAAGATGGCTATGACGGAAACTTTATATTTGATTGTTTGGCCACAGCCCTCTGAAGGTGTGATGTGGCTTAATTATGTTGATATTGGCACATAATTCCGCAACATTCTCACCATTTGGCCGGCATTGTATATTTTATAGTTTCCGAAATACCCATGATGAGCATCGAATTTAGGACACCCTGTACATGTCGTGGATATTTTTATAATTTTTTAGGAAGTATCTAAAATGCATGACTTACAAATTCATATCGAAAACATAAGCTAGGAAAATTTGTCACGATGTTATCCACGTTTCGTTATTTTTTTAAGAACATCCGAATAAAATTTCTAAATTCTTCTCCAAAGTTACCAGCTCCATGGAAAATTAAATCTATACAGGGTGCTACAAATTCGTGTGCATTCAAGGGGATCTCGAAAACGGTACGAGATACGAAGATGGTTTAATTGAGGCAAAGTTGCGTATTTTGGGGCTTAATAATTTGGTGAAAGAAAATTGCATAATATTCCGAATACCTTCAGAGATATTCGAATAAAACCGAAATTTTTAATTTTGGTTTTTAATTTTTTATATGAATAATATTTGGTTCTTTATACCCGAATCCTGACTAATGTTTATTAATGGATTTTTGTAAATATTTTAAATTAGAACTTGCAGATATTGAGAATTGTCAAAAGTAATTTTTATTTAAAAAAAAAATGTTTAAATATGTTTAACAATATAATGAAATTAAACAATAATTTTAATAGTTTTTGGCTTATATTATATTTTTTACCTGAAATTTTTTTGCATTAAAATAACTTTCTCACAACCACATAGATATCACCCTTTCCTTTGGTAAAAAAAGAAATTCAATATTTTGTTTAGTTTTTTGTAATTTAGTTAAAAAAAACTGCTTTTTTACACCGCAAATTTAAACGCTGTCGGATCCACCTGCTGCGTCTCCCACTTGACGTTGGTTAAATATCTTAAATATTTAATTTTTTTTAAGCTGGTTATATTGGAGAAGAATTTAGAAATATTATTTGGATCCACTTGAATTAAAAAATTAAGTTCAAAAGAATATGATATAAACTAATCAATACATATATTGTATGTGCCATCGAGTTAAATAAACTCGTACCTACATAAAAATTTTAATTTTAGCTCTTGGTCTATAATAATTTGACTTGGTCATCTTGGCAGATTGTCAACAAATGTAATGTATTATATGATCAAGACCCAAGGTCCTTAGATAGATAGGTTGTCTGGTAACATGGAGGCGGAAGCGACGATGAGCGGGGTGTCCGCGTCATCACGAGGAACTAATACATTTGTTTACATCTGATTTGTATGTGTTTTAAGCTAGATACAACGCAAAAAAAGCGGTTTTCAGTGTTATTTGTGTGTTTAACGTTAAATTCTAAAGTGTGAATATATTTGTTTTTGAACTGATAATAACATTTAGTGGAAAAACTATTAAAAATACTGAATTTTCATCAAAGTTTTCTTCTTCCTCTTTTTCTATTTCGTTTGGGTGGCCTTAGTGGTCAAAGTTTTAATTTTGTGTATTTTAAGGTTAGTTTATTAAACTAGATTCTCACGCTAAATCGTTAGTTTCAAACGAATTCTGTGATTATTTATTTAGATAATGGGTGGTGGCAATGTTTGTAGCATAGCTACATGCAAAAGTAACTCCAAGAGGCCAGATCCAGATGGAAAAAAGATAATTTTTTTTACATTCCCAAAAAACCCCAATATTTTGAAAGATTGGATTAAAAAATGTTGCCGAAAAGACAATTGGACGCCTCAACACAAACGATTATGCAGTAAGCATTTTCTTTTAACCGATTACGATGACGAAGTTCCAGCTAGGATAATGAATTTCCAACCAATGCATTTAAAAAAATATATTTGTCAAATATCAAACAATCTATTAAACCATATTTTCAGAAATATTTTTATACCACCAATACATTTTGATAGTGATTTAAAATGAAAGTGTGGTGGGGTGTGGTTGGTTAACTTAGTATAGTTATCTCTAAGTTAACCTGAACTAGAAATACCCAACAAACAGGTATTAAAATAAAATAAACAATGTTTTTATAGACTTGCAAATCCATGCCTTCACAAACAATTTAAAAGAGAATAAGTTCAGTTCTTAAAGATCACTCTGGTGTATCATTACTACATCCCCCCCAAGTAGCACAGATGTGCTTATAAATGTTTTATAAACTACTATATAATAATTTCTAATAAAACCCTCTTCTCTTGAAAATACTTTAAAATCCTTTATATCATGCTTATAAACACGGAAAAGGCGCAGGTTTATAAAACAATTTTATTTATTTAAAGTTTTGTTAGGTCTTCTGATAATACTTACAAAATAATTTAAAGTATTTTAAAAAATATTTATAAAACAATCATATAAAGAATTTGTAAAGTATGCGATAGTGCTCCTATATACTTTATACGATAACAATAGATTACTAATATAATTGTTTTCTAGGAGTTCTAAAAGTATCAGCACAATAACCAATTTGTGTAATTTAGGATATTATATCGAACTTAGGTTTTTTAGTTGTCATATTAATATTTAATAAAATAAAATGTACATTTTCTTTACTGTTACATGATAAAAGTGATTTTTAAGATTATAATCAAAATATTATTTACTAATGGCGACATTAAAGGTTGAAAATGTTTTGTCTTGGAATAGAAAATATCGGAAACGCTATTCCTATGGACAAATTCTCTTGCCAGGTCAAATTTTCTGATAATATATATACATATTTGTAAATATATTTTTAAGCGCTTCCTTTTTATCACGATTTTACATTTTACAGTTATATTTTATTTTGGCAAATTATTTTACAATAATTTACAAAATTAAAAATACTTATTGTTATATGTTCATTGTGATATTACATGCCTTTTTTCTTATTACAGTAAAGATTTAAACAGGATAATAATTATAATTTGATTTGCTTTATTTGGATAACATAATGGCCGACATAAAGTACTTCGTAAAACATGGCGTCATCTAAAAAATCATTTTATCGCACAGAAAATATTTATAAAACAAAATTGATTTTTTAATAACAAAAATGATTTATAATTTGTTATATAGTGCCATTTTATGGAATATAATTGTGTTACTATATCGAATGACATAACAAAAATTATCAAATTGTTTTGATGTCTGCTATGTTGCCGTATATGTTTGTAGATTATACTTACGCCTAATATATTTTGATCTAAAAAGATATTTAAAAATTAATTCCAGTTGCGCAATTTCTAACCTACTTAAGTAAAAAGTCTATCTAATACCAATGGCAATTTTTCTTTTTTGTCGAAAATACAAAAATTAATTAATCGAGGCCCCAATAATATCTAGCCGGAAAATATCTTTATAAACAATACTCTAAGCCCCGGTTGTACAATTACGACTTAAACTTAGTTCAGCGTTGAACCAAGCTCAAACTTCATTTTAATGTAAAGATGTTGTCAAAATGAAGTTTGAACTTGGTTCAACGCTGAACTAAGTTTAAGTCGTAATTGTACAACCGGGCCTAAGCATGCCGATTAATAATTTGAATTTCTTGTAGAATGAAAATCTGCATCAATAAACGTGTTTTTGTTTTGCAATTAATTTAGTTCAGTTAGAAATTAGGGTGGTTCGGTTGGGTTTTTTCCGCCGTGCCGAATGCGTAGCTCCGGTAATCCGCAGTCCTTTTAAACTGGCTTTTCCTACCAAAGCGCATTTTACGTTACGCAGAACGTAGTATGCCCGGCGTAAAACTTTGTAAACTACTTCATTGCTAGAGCACTACGTTTGACTCTTCCGTTTGATTTTTATTGAACAAGTTTACAGTTTTAAGTCGGGCGTAGTACGGTTCTGAGCCACGGATAATGTGCGTCGCTCGGCTTAGTCGGCTCTCGCTTAGTCCAGTGCAGACAAAATACCAATCACTCTTTATTTTACCATGATTAATGATGCGATGCTTTGCGTAAAAGGGCGTGCAACTTTAAGTTTATCGTTATTTTTTAATATGCCACACTATTTTCGGATAAAATTTTATGAAGGAAATAACAGTTACAATTATTAATTTGTTAATTATTTTTTAACAGAAATTGTGTTAACTATGACAACGCCGCATCCTTACTCGTTACCTCAACATAGCGCGGCTAGAAGGTATATTATTTGAAAAATAGTGGCACTTATATCTCGTTTATAAAATATTTTTGTTGTATAGCGCCTAGAAAATATATCTTAAACAACATTATTATTTTATAGAATATCGTGGAAGAAGGTTTTACGACAATTTTGATATAAAAATCTATTTAATTGTCACAACAGATACTAAACCGTTGAACAGAGTTGTAATTTCTTATAATTATTCCATGATAATACCGAGTTTTGTTATAGTATAGTTATTCTTTCTTTTTTAGATTTTTAAAGTGATTTTGATTTATTAGCAATTGTGGACTGATGTCGACTTTAAAGAAAATATATTGCACAGTACCTATCGGCCAAAATTCAGTTTTAGAACTTCTATACATATATGGGAAAAGGCCTTCAAAATTTTTATATTTAACGATATAAAATTCATAGGTTCATAGGGTGTGTTTTAGAGTATTTTTGTAAATTAGCTATTATTTCGTCGTGGTGCCAATAATAACCTTTTTCCATTTTAATCAAATTATGTATTTCTCTCGCTGTATTTAGTAATGTCCTAATCTTTTGAAAGTAAGTTTGGAATTCTTTCATTAATAATTGTAAATAGTTCTCTTAATGCTTAATGGTTAACATTAAACGAGGTAGCCCATGTTCTTATTTGTTTATTGACCTTAATATTTTTGCTAATTTTAGTTAATTCTGAGGCACTTTTCTCTATAACTGGGTAATGCCTGTATTCTTTATTACTGCTCCTAATTTTATTCAGATAAAGAATTGGAACTTAGTTGCTATTGAACAATTACACTTTGACATGGATCAGCTCTGTCTGGTCACGTGTCAACATGCTGGTATAACTTTGCATTTAAAATTTTTTGATAGTTGGCTTTAAACTTTCTCTTAAAATTACCACTGCGTTTTGTTTTTTCCCTCTAGATATGCTCGATATGGTTTAAGTAATAAAAATTTAACCGTATGAATGACAAAATTAGGGTTAGTACTATAGTTATTTTATAGGGTTACCTTAATAATGATTTTGCATTTAAAAATACAGTTTTGTTTTGTAAACATTTTTTAAGCATTTTATTCCGTTTCAATTCTCAACAGCTATAAAATATTTTATTAAGAGAGACCGACACAACCTAATTGTTGCGAAGAATAAATTGTTTTTTAATTAAGTTTCCACCACCGCTATATAACCTAGTTATACAGTTTTATTAATACTACAAGTCATATTCTTATAAACGTTTTATAAGTAATTTTAACCAGTACTATAAATGAACTATATAATGTATCGAGCTTAATACAAAATACTCGTATACGTTTTGTCATATAAATATCATCAAGTCAATTTAATACGTAACCTATAAAAATGTTTTATTAACTTGTCTTAATAATATCTTTATGATAAAATAATAAAATAGATTTGTTTCTGCAGCAAATATGTGTTTATTACGACTATTAAATAATAAATCGATGTATTTTAATACCATTATAAACCTGATATATAACACTTTAGTCTAATAGTAGTATTTTTGTGCTACTTGGGCCACACCCTTTACATGGAGTACATCACTAAAAGTATTTTTAAATTTATGGTATAAGTGTAGTTTTATTTCTCGCAATTTCCACAATTCCTATTTATGATAAAACGTGTTTTTTTAAATATACATTTTTTGACAATATCAAGTCCAATTCTTTTAATAATTTTAGCACTTGGACCTATAATGTTTCTGGGGCTATTTTCTGATAGACCTATTTAATCACAATATTAATATGATAAGGTATTTATTAAAAGATTTTTTTATATATTACCGCAATCATAAATTCTTCAATGAAAGAAAATCAAACAAAAAAATATTTTGTTACGTTAATAGTAATGATTTGTAAAAAGCGTTTTAAGGGCTAGATTCAGTTTATTTCCCCTCTTAAATAGGGTTCGTCCATCGGGACTATATTTCTTCATTTCTATATATGTATGATTTACACTTGCCTCTTTAAAGTTGCGGTAACTACGTGATTCGTGATCATGTGCCAGAAGTTATATTTTTTAAATTTAAGCTATGTAAAAGAGTCACAATATCTCAATATTGGCTGAGAGACTTATGGCACACCTACACACAATTTGTCGACAAATGATATTTAAAAAAACACGTTTTAAATTACATTTCCAAACTCCTTAGCTTGCATTCGTATATCAAGAGATTTTAAAAAGTTCCTCTAAATGACGCATTCCCGCGCATTAAATGCGAACATCTGATTGGTCCAAAGTTACCAGACAACCTATCTATCTAAGGACCTTGATCAAGACCCACTATGTCAGTACAAAAAGCTAACTTTTAAATTTTACACTGTCCTTATAGGCCAGAAGATTTAGGTTTATTGTCCTAGTTTTCATTAAACACGATGGTACCATTGCGCCCAAAAAAAACTGGGATAGCAAAATGTAGTTTAATCTCCCAGACTATTAGCTTGTTTTGAAGTTGTCTGACAGTGACTTGTTAAAAGAAATAGTTTTTGAATGCCCGCGTTAACCATAAGCGACCATTTACACTCGATTGAGAGCTGGGCATCAAATAAGAAACATCGCAGATGAATTAGGGATTAGCAAAAATACAGTGTTGTTGGCTAAGCACCAAATTGCAGAATATGGAAGTATTGTAAGAAAAGCAGGTTCTGGTCGCCCCAAAATTTCGAATGACGGCCAAGATAGAGAATTAATTAATTTTCTAAAAGATCATCCCTTCGAAACAGCAATAAAAGCTAAAGAAGAAACACATTTTCCTGGTTCGGCTAATACAGCACGTAGAAGAATTCGTAGTTCAGATTATAAAAAGTTATTGTGCTGCCAATAAAATATTTTTGACCGAAGCAAACAAACACAGAAGAGTAGAATTTTTTTATGAATATATAAATCAAAGTAATATAATATGGGAAAGCGAAATATTTTCCGATGAAAAAACTTTTAATCATGCAATAATGGGAAAATCCGCGTTTATAGGCTTTTTGGTACAAGATACGATGAAAGATATACAAATACGACTAATCAAAGTGGACGCTTTCTAATAAACGTTTGGGGCTGGATTAGTGCAAGGGGCCCAAAAGTTTGCCAAATAGTGCAGGGGAGGCTTAATTCACCATTATATTGCAACATACTAAACCAAGACCATCTGTCGGCGCAGTATATGCTCAAGATTTTATATTTTAACAAGATAATGCTCCTATACATAAAGCCCGCATAGTTCAAAATTATTTAGAAGAAAATAAAATTCGTGTTCTGCCGTGACCGTCGAAAAGTCCGGATACCAACCCAATTGAAAACGTTTGGGGTGAGATGACAAAATTTATGTATAAACACTAGCCTAGAACTCGGGATGAATTAAGCCAAAGGATAATGCAAGCATGAGATGCAATAACGCAAGACTATACGAGAAACAGTGGCGGCTCGTGATATTTATCGTAGGGTGTGCGCAGCAGGCAAAAAGTGAAAATTTTTCGAGGTGCCACGCCCCTTTTCACCTTTGCATCGATTTTCTTTGTGCTTTTTATCCAAAAAAATAAAAAAACGCAGTTTTTAAATGGGATTTAAATTTTCTTTGTTTTAGCACCAAATTTATTTTTTATTTTTTAAAAATTTCCTTTGGAAATCGAATGTCGAAAATTTATTTATAATGTCCTCTACAGAATTTTGGTCCATAACTATATCACTTCGTGTGACACAATCCAAACTACTAGCCATTATTAATTTAAAAACAACACAAAAACATCCACAACACCGTCAATAAACTCCAAACTTAAAAACAACACAAAAACATCCACAACACCGTCAATAAACTCCAAACTTATCTAATCGCGTCAAAAACTCATAAAACAATCATATTAAATTATTGAAGTGTGTATTCAGAGAGCGCACGGCGACGCCCTCTTATCGGGCGATTAACCGAATATTCCCGATCAATCCGCATAAGGAAAATCGCACGAAAATCCATCCATAAGAGCGCCGAACGAATACACAGTACACACCACCCCGGTGAAACTTTAAATGAGAGATCTTGCATCACAAGGTCATTTTTCATTGAAGCTTTGCCTCCTCCTCATCAGGGAGAAATTGACGCTATCTGCGCACTCAGGTTCTTCAGTTGGCAGACTGAGAGTAGATTTTTGTCGCATACTTTTGACGCATAGAAGAGAAGGACAGTCCCATTCCAAACTAGTTTAAGAAACCATAGATTGAATCAGTTGCTAATCGGATCAACTCGCCGTCTTAAGCTGTCAACAGAGTCAATTTATTTTTTCCACGTGTTTTTTTGCATTTTTATTCTTAAATTTTGTAAAATTCTAATGATTTTGGCCATAAAAATGTCTAAAATCTATAGTTTTTTAAAATATTATTCCAGCCTACCATGCAGGTAATTAAAATTCTGTATCTTATAGTTAGGTTTGTTTATTAACTTTATTTGCATTATGCACAGGAAGGCACACTTTTTATATTGTAAATTTACAATTTATAATAAGCAAATAAACATGAAACCTTATACATATTATGTTACCGATTAGAAATGTATTTTATACTAATAAGACTTATTTGTTTTAAGGAATTTTTTTAACATTGACCAATGTTAACGGAATGAACATGAGGACGAAGACAATGGTAACGAGCTAACTGAGTAAGTAATTTTAATATATTATAACAAACTTTTATCACTTTGTTATCAACATGGCATAGTGTTAATCGCAGTGTTGGAGGCAGAAAATATATTCTTGAATTTCTCCAGGTTGCACTAATTCTTACTTAGTCTCTGTCACAGATGAGGACTCTAAAAACAAACACTTTTCAATTTCCTTTAAAAGATGCCCAACGTGTGCATACCTGAAAAGAGCATTGCAACATTAATTCTAATAACGAGTGTACAAATTTACGAATCTGCGAGGATCTAACATAGAAAAAAACACATATTCAAATAGTCTTAATGTAGAGTTGTACCCTAACTATAAGATGGAAATTATTGATAAAATCATACGTTTAGATATATATAAATACATCAAAGACACACTACCAAAAAGAAATAATAGTTCAGGTCACAGTGAAAAGGTTAAAAAATTTAAAGAGACCAGTGCAAAATAATCTCATTGCTTCTATATAGATATCCTTTTCCTGAGACATTTCTAACATGGACGAAGAGATCTGACAAATTTATAGTGTTTTCGATTTACTGCTCTCGGGCACTCTGAGAGTGCTTTCCCCGAGATTGTATGTATTGCATGTTCAATTATCAAAATCGAGTAATCTCACTACATGGCTATGACAGATTTCGGGCAGATCTATGATGTCTCATAGCGCTCTCGGAGTACTGGTAATTGAAAACGCTATTAGTTTTGAGCCGACACTGCTTCTTTTTCTTTTGTTTCAGAGACTTCTCTAGAAATTCCCCATGGATTTAGAGACATTATTATTAGTGAGACCTGATAGACCGAAGAACATTACTTTATTTTCGTTATAGTTGTTATTTTATTTTACACTGTTTTATGGTCCAAGAAATTGTACAAATAGTTCTATTATGCATAGGAGAAAAGGCATTGTAGCTTAGACTGTGTACTACTTATACGATTTTCTTGGCTACCTTTCAAATTTTTTTTTGAAAATAAACATAATTTACTTTGTTAATATAAAAATGTGTTTTGATTTATTCCATAAAATAAAAACTTTTATGCGACTTTTTATTGATTTAACTCGTGATTCATTACTTTTTGAATCACGATTTAAATCAATAAAAACTCGTGAAAAATTAATAATAAATCGAAAATCATAAAATCGACGTTCAAATTTCCCGCCATTGCGCCTCTCATAGCGAGGTGGCAAACTAAAGCTCTTTCTCCGTCTCTTCTTTCTCTCTCTTTTGTGTTGCGTTTGTTTAACAAGGAGTTAACATTTCTAACCCTATACATTTTCTTTGGTACACACTACAGCACACAGCCGGTGAGTCTGCCCACGCGCTCGGTCGCACTTGAAGTCTTACGCCTTCGCCATTGTTATATTATACAAGTTCTTTATTTCAGTTTCCTAAATATTTTTTTAAATAAGTATAAATTTTATTTTTGCTGGTGCTTGACTTTCTTAGGCAGTGCGCGCGCACGAGCGCACTTGTTGACGAGCCGCCCCTGACGAGAAACCTAGTATGAAGTATGCCACAACGTTTACAAGCCTTAATCGATATTAACGGTGCAAGTACCAAATATTAAAAAACATGTTATTATATTAAGGTTTAAATATGATTGAAATTAAAATTTATAGAAACATAATATTAAAAAATCTTGTTTTATTTTTGTTACATTTTAAAACACTAAATATGCGTATTTTCATGTCTAAAAATGTAGTATTGTTGTTAAACCTTTTCACTTCCATGACAACTATTATAACAACAATGTAAACCTTCCCTCAATAGATTTTACATATTCCTTATAGTCAAGGAACTACTCTACAACAACAATTTTGCTGTCCCAGTTTTTTTTTGTGCACAATGGTACATGTTAAAAAAAACTGGGACAGCAAAATTGTAGTAGTAGAGTAGCACCTGGGCTATATAAGGATTATGCAAAATATATTAAAAATAGGTGATTATTGTCGCTATGGAAATAGAAAGGTTAAACATCAAAATAATATATTCTTATAAGTTACCTTTCTGAAAAATGCCAGGTTAAATAATAAAGCGTATCTTTATAATATTAAAATGTCACAAAAATAAATATATTTTTTTATTATTTGGTTCGTTCTTCTTAATTATTATTTTTTGTTGTGTAATTTTTTCTCCTTGTTCGCTGCTAAGGCCATTCCCGAGGGGACCTACAGCATAACGTGAATTCCGAACCACGATCCTTAGTCATGTGATACCCCCCAAGGGCTATCAACCCTCGGTTTCCTGCCATTGCATGACCTACCGTTTGGGTAGTGTGTACCTTCTTCCGCACCCCACGAGATATCCGATCTCATCCGGCCTAGTTACCGGCATATATGGGGTGGGTTGGGTTGGGAGATGATACATTTTCGACTCTTCCCTGCATTCTTAAACCTACTAAATTTCAAAAAAAAATTTTTTCTGCATATTATGCCCACGGTGGAATGCCGGTAACTCGCCACTGCCGTGGTCTTCTTATCAATTACGTCTTGCAATATTCTAGGCATACTTAAATATAAATTTCTGGTATTCTCTTATGTTATTGTATCACATACTGATGCATTTATTTTTCTTGATTTCTGGGGCGGAAGTGTTTGTAAATACATTTTTCCATCGCTCTCCAAACGTTGTCTATTGGGTTAAGATCTATAGACTCTTCCGGGCCATGATAAAACATAGATTTGATTTTTCTCAAGTTAATTCCTGATGGTATCAAAAAAATTGGTCCCTTCTGTTGCTACAATTGCTAGTTTAAGGGAATAATTTGTAAAAAAATTAATAATTCTTGTGCGATAGGCGCGTTTGTGTTTTCTTATATATTTTACCAATATGTATCAGGAAAATAGAATAAAAAACTAAGATCGGCAGGTAAAAACCATTTTTCTCTAAGATGAACCGTACCAATGTTACAGCCTGTCAAAGTCGGAAAATGCCATACGTCAATATCTCAAAAACTACCTATTGAACTTAGGCATATGACATTTACAAAATAAACGTAGAATTTTGTGGGAAATAATATTACAATAAGTATATAGTAGGGTAGGTATTTCATTTAAAAAAATTCGCCACGTATTTTCGGGCCACCCCGTATACCATGGCATAATTTAAAAATGTGCACCTCAATGGTCTCTACAACTTTTGCATTTAGGCGAAAATCAACTTTACTCTATCGTTGACTCACCCAGTATAGGTATGTCAGCTTAAACATAATGTTTGTTCGTTTTTTACTTAATTTTTTTAAACATGTCATATTTGCTAAAATATAATTTATAAGGCAATGTCTGATGGTCAAACATTTTGCCAAAATAAAATTAATGGTCATCAAATATTTTTTTAAACGTTAACACAATAGTTTTACATCATTTTTATAACTTTATGATAAATGCTTTTTTAAGTACCTATTCAACACAATCATAAAATTATAGACAAAACACTCGTTGCTAACATGTTTTTAAAGAATGGAAAGAACTTCAGGCTAAAGGTTGCAATTTTAATAAATTGTGAATGAGTGGGGGTGGGGTCTGAGAAATATATTAATACATTTTTAAAATTGTGCTTAAATTGCCAAAAAATGGATCATTATTGCCTAGAGTTGCGGGTAGGAAAAATGGATAAACACTAATTACACAATTTTAGGAAAAAAACTAGGCATAATTGTATACACATCGATTCTTTTTCGGGTGTTTTTTAACTTTTGCGAGCAGAAATGGTATCCATGTACATTTATAGTAGAAACATCGCGGTGGAATAGTAGTTTACACAACAAGAGTAAATATGATGTCCATATTGCACGAGGAAGTAAATTGAGCACGACGCCGTAGGCGGACCCGAACAAACCTATTCTGTGCTAAACAAAACTAAATAACATAACCTCAAAACCATTAATATTCCAAAACAGAATATATAAAAATCTTGTAATTTTTTCTGTTTTATCTGGTTTTATGTACTTTTATTCATTACATTACTCATTTTCCACTATTTAAGGAAGATTTACCAGATATTTCTCTATTTGTTGCATATAATAATAAGTGTTTTAAGATCAAGTGCAAACGTTTATTTTGTATAAGTATCTATACATTTTATCTTTAAATCTTAATAAGTGGAAAACTGGATATTTCTTGAAAAGAAAGAGTACATTTGTGCATAAACCTTTACTTCGGTTAGAAAATTAAGAATAGTTCGGTAAGCATGTATTTTGGTTTTTTATCTTCAATTCTCGCACCATTTCGTGCACTCTTTGGGAAATATTGGTGTAGTTATAGGCTTTGGCATAAATACAGAAGAAGAATTTTTCAAATTTAATTCGTCAGACGCAAGACGCATTTCGCCATGGCATGGCTCATCAGTAGAGCTAGGATCCGGCGAAGAAAAGAGCAACTCAAAACTGTTTATACAGTATTTGGTGGGGCACACCAGTAAGTGGTTGCACGGCGCGACATCTGTATCGTTGTTAGACACTCTTGAGCATACCAGCACCTCTAACAAACTTATAGAAATAAGTAAAAATGTTAAGAGGAAATCACCTGTAAAGATATTCGTCACAATTACAGGAGTCCCGCTAGACAGTGCTAATTCGCATCGGTTTTTCAAACCAAAAACAATAAGTACAGAAGAAGAATTTCCTTTAATTTCATCAGATCCATCCCTAGACGTGTTTCGCCATATCATGGCTCATCAGTAGAGCTAGGATCCGACAAAAAAAAGGTTTGTTCAAATATAAAAAATAGCAAATTTGATCTGTCAGATTTACAACGTGTAAATTTGGTTTCTTTGTAAAGAACCGGTGTGATTGGTCACTTTCATACCGTAACTAGTTAACCGGAATAGCCCACTTATTCAATCACTTTAGTGTAAACGAACAGCAAATATCCATGTGGGAATAGAAAGAAATTATTTATATGGCAAAAAACCAACAGCGGCAAGTGAAAACTTTCAGTTTGATTCGAATATTTTATTTTTGATCTGGAATATAAGGAATTTAAACTAACATAGGTAGCTTAATAAATAAAATACATATAAAAGTGCTCCGATACTTAGGTACACGGCAATAAAACACACTTTTTTATAGTCAGTTTCTTAATCTGAACCAGAGACCATTATATATGAAACACATTTACTTCCTTACAGAGTGAACCAGCATTTTTACAACTAAAATATACATTTCTCGTTACATATCAGGTGATTTGTATTTTATACATTGATTCGCCGTATATTTTACGGAGCACAATAGGCAGGTTAAATTTAATATTTTACACTATATCAGTGGTGGAGGTTTAAATATCTAGATGTTTTCAAGTGAGATTATCGTTAAATCTGATACAAAAAAACTAAAGATATGATATTCCTCTGAATGTGACGTCATGTGGTGACTGATATTTATCCATATCCATGGAAAACACAATGACCACCTGTTTCTAGGGTTACTTGATCATCACACGACATTACAGCCTCGGAATAGCATATTTGGATATATTTGAATCATGAGAGTAAATAATAATTATAGTCTATTTCCGAAAGGGGTAGAGTAATAAAATGGAAAATTCCGTCCAGTTCGGCTCAATTTCGGTGTCGGCCATAGGCGCACATGGAAGCGAAGAGGGATTTTTAAAAGAAGGTTTGCTAACCTTTCAGTCGTTTAATACGGGAGTATACCACGAGGACATGAGTTTGTTTAATATTTTTAAGGACTATTTATAAAATATATTCCAGCTGATTCAGTAGTAGTTATGGATAACGCATGATATCATTCACGACGCACAGAAAAGACTCCAACTTCATCGTGGAGAAAACAAGAAATTATCGACTGATTAACCATCAATAGAATTGATTTTGAAGATAATTTGATAAAAAAGGAACTATTAGCTATAGCAAATTAACACAAACGTCGTTTTATGAAACATGCCTTGAAAGATATAGCTGAAAAACATAGTGTAACTGTGCTGCGCACACCGCCATATTATTTCAAACTAAATTCTATAAAACTTATATGGGCGCAAGTGAATTTTTTGCAAGACATAACATGACATTGAAAATGAAATACGTTAAGCTACTGTTTGATCAAGCCATTAAGGAAGTGACACCAGAGAACTGGCGAAAAGCAGTCCATCGTGTCATTAAAGAAGAAGAGAAAATGTGGGATCTTGACCACCTGATCAATCGGACCGTTCACCCGTTAATTATAACGTCAACAGGAGCAGAAGAGATGACAGTTCCTGTCCTAATGTTTTAATTTAAATATAAAAAATAACAGTTTTGATCTGACAGATTTGCATCAAGTATTTTCTTAACCTCACTTTTGTTAAATGTCACAAAACTACTCATAAAATTTACAAAGTGTAACTTTGGTTTATTTGTAATTGACCGCTGTGATTAGTCAGTTTGATATCCTAACTAGGATGGATATGAAATTATATCCAATCATTTTAGTGTAAAGGAAACAGCAAGTATCCGTGTGGGAGTAGAAAAAAATACTACGAAACCCAAGATTACCAGATAATACGTGCCATGTCCTTTATGAAACGTGTTTATTAATCCATTAATTTTGCTTTCGATCATTGATCCTGATAGATACCCCTTATTTATCTTTCTCTCTTTCGAATTCGGCTTTTTACCTCTTCTTTCGCTGCCAGGGCCATTTCCGCGGGGACTTGCAGCTTAAGCCGAACCACGATCCTCAGTTATGTGACCCCCCCCCCCCTACCCCCAAGGGCTAACCCTCCATTTCTTGCGTCACTGAATGACCTACCGATTGGGGATGGTGTACCTTCTTCCGCTCCCCACAAGATATCCGATCTCATTCGGCCTGGTTAACGGCGTAAATGGGGTGGGTTGGGAGATAATACATTTTAAACCCTTTCCTGCATTCTTAAACCTACTAATATTTGGACATACTTTTTTATTCTGCGTTTGCCCACTCCGTAATATGTATTTAGTCGTCAAAAGATAGAAGTTTTGTTAAAAAATTAAATTGATGTCGTATTAATAATTACTTTTTCTCTTTTATAATGAGAAATAAATGTATTATTGTATTTTTGTAGAAACAAAAATCATTTGGCATTTTATAAAATTGTATTAATTATGTAAGATGAGGAAGGATTTGACCAATCAAATCAACTCAAAAATATTCGCATGAAGTGCCTGATTACTCGTCAAATTATGTCCTTAAAAATATAAAATTACACAACCATAGATAGATATAGTATATATAATAAAATAGTTTTTATTTCAAATTAAAATTTTTAGTTTCTCTTGCGAATTATTGATTTTAATGACATCGTTAACAACATTAAGGAGTTCGCAATCACACTCTATACATAAGTACTGTGATGGGCTAAAATATGGAACAAATTCAATAAATCAGGTATTAATTTTTTGAAAAAACGCTCGGACACATCGACTATAATTTTTTTTCAGGATTTTTTTTTGGCTCAAAAAGAAATTATACAGAGTGTGTCAAAAAGTAGATGTAGCAAAAAATTTTGGTGTTTTAAATAGAATCCTATTTTTTTCAGTCGAATTTTGAATTCTACGTCAAATTCTCATCATTCGCATCCTCTGGTCTTCGTTACCACGCTGGCCTATGCTACTACTATACGAGGCTACCGCTGAGCTACGTTACCGCTGGAATACGCTACCGCTGGAATAGGCTACCGCTGGGATACGCTACCGTTGGAATACGCAACCGTTGGCATATGCTACCACTGGGATGCGCTACCGCTGAGCTACGCTACCACTGGATTAGGCTACCGCTGGGATACGCTACCGTTGGAATGCACAACCGTTGGCATATGCTACCACTGGGAAGCGGTACCACTGGGCTACGCTACCGCTGGATTAGGCTACCGCTGGGATACGCTAGCGTTGGAATACGCAACCGTTGGCATATGCTACCACTGAAATGCGGTACCGCTGAGATATGCTATACCTTTGAGAGAATCTAGCACCGGGATAGCTGGAATTTAACCAAAACGCTAAATTTTTTACCACACTAGTGCAATAATATATTCTTTATCACACATGAATTAGTGTAATAAGTGCTTGGTACCACAAAGCTGTAAAGAAAATAAAACTATAGACTCCTGAATCTTCTTAATCAATTTATGATTGGTTAAAAAGTACTTTATTGTTATTTTATGCATTCTATTTAGGTTAATTTGTTTAATGTGGAAAAAATATAAATATTTCGGCAAAACTTTTACCATGCCTTATTATAATAAATTTCATATTTAAATTATTTGTTTGTCCCGAATGCTCGATTTACTATGAAAGAAAAGGTGTTGATTTTGTTGGATTTGCTTAATAGTATAAGTGGTTTCCAAGATATATCAAGTATAAAATTTACAATTTAGAACTTTTTTATACAACAGGAATGTATTGTATTTCTGGTTCATACATACTGTAACTTTAGGGGGTAGGGGGTAAAAAATATATTAAGAAATATTACCCAAACAATCTACTGCAAAACATTTAGTTTCAAATTCTACCGCTTGGGGGGGGGGGTGTATTTGCTATACAACGTCCTTAATTTCTACCTATTTTTGATGTAATATACAGGGTGTGCCCATTTGTGTGCCAAAGTAATATACCGTCTCTATAAAGTTTTTATAAAAGTTGTGAGGTATAAATATATTCTAAAATTATTTTTGAATATACAGAATGATATAGAAAAGTAGGGCAATAAAAATATATATTTTTTTAAATAGAACACCCTATATATTTTATTTAATTTTTTCTTTCCTCATAAAATTATCCATAATATGTTTTTTAATTTTTTGCACGTTGCCAAATATAATATAATTACATTTTGATTATTTATTCAATAATGTCCAAACTCATGGGATTGTGTATGATTTTTTTTTATTGTATGTATTTGTTTACCTGTTCATTTTAAATATTGTTTTATTTTTTATACCTATATATTATTAATGTATAATGACAATATCCTATACTACCTACACAGTAGTCAAAAGGAAATAAAGGATTTTTATTTTATTTTAATGCAAAATTCTTAAAATTCTGGAAAAAACATGACAGTACATAATTACCTGTATTTCTCAATTGGAATATTGCATATCAAAAATTTCTGAAAATTGTGTACATTTCTTGATATCCGAATATAGAAACATTTAAAATACAATAGGTTACTCTGTTTTCTCAAATGAAACACATGTATATTTATTAGGTTCGTGTGATAGATATTTTGAGTATTATTGGTGACATTTTGCCAACCAACAAAATTCCGCTACTAGTTTTGCAAATATTTTTTATTTAAATTTTCATGAAAAAACTAGATTTTATTTTTCTAGTTAGCCTTGACTAGCAAAGTCAAAACAAATATAATTAAATATAATGCCAAATTAAAAAAGTTTATGAGTAATATTTTTTCGACGAGGTCTTCTTATAATCTAGATGCTGGCCGTTAATTTTAACACTTATTAAACAGTTTCTTTAGTAGTACTGAAATTATTGATATGATTTACATTGTTGGTGACAAAAATACATTGTTGGCACTAATACTTTATCAAGAAAAATATCCAGACAGACGACAACAAAATAATCCAGCTTTCATAAAACGAATGGGGAGGTATTACCGAACAGGAAGCTTGATTTATAATTTAAAAAAAATAGAAAAAAAACTGTTTGTACGGAAGAAAATGAGCTGAATAATTTATTAGGTAGAAGAAAGTGATTTTGTATTACGTGTAAAAAATCATTTATTTAGGATCATAGCAGAGCGATTTCGGCTCTCGCCATCTTCAGAGCTATTCGTCAATGATTACATAAGGACATCCTCATCTAGGCCGAACGGTACTATGCCCACTTAATACTATAAAATAATTTAGAATTGTAAAAAGACAATACGAATAAACATTCCTGATTAACAAAACATGGTATCATTTTTGAATAATTTATTGGCTATCAATGAACCGAGAACAAACGACGCGAAATCTCACTATCGTGAGTTCGGTCTAATGACGTTGTTTGTATGTTCGTTCCATTTGTTTACTTCCCTTTACACTATTTAAATGTTGATGGACTTATTATCAATATCAAGTTGCTTAATAACATGTTATAAAGTTTTTTGATACAGTTGTATTTTGTGTTTAAAATAAGTAAAAGTTTGTTGTTATGTGAAATGCGTAAAATTTTTATTTGTTAATTGGATTTATAACCATTGTTTTTTTTTTATTAAGTTTGTGCTGGGATTTTTGAGGTTGATTTAATTGTTATTTCTTAACTCATAACAGGTTCGGTCGGTATTACGACCTTTATTAATTAACGTTTTAAATAATAATTAGGTAATCAGTGGCGTAGCCAGAAAATATGCTCGGGGCAAGGGGCTCTGTGGGCGTAATTAGGACATTTTTTTTCAAGTTCAAAAACCAATCGTTTAAGAGTTCAAGCATGAGACGAGAAATTAGGTTGCAATTAGACTTTTAGACCCAACATCCTTGGATCTTGGGGGGGGGTGGTGTCTGCAACCCAGCAGCCCCCTCCCCCCCTAAATACGCCACTGTATGTGACCATAGTTATCAATTTATTTTAATATTACATTATATTCAATTACATTGCTGATCATGCCTAACTAAAAAAATAAATATTATAGTTTTTTTCACGAAAATTTAAATAACAATCAAAATATTGGCAAAACTAGTAAATTTATCGAAGAAATCGTACATAATTCTCAAAGAGACCGGATATAGATTCAAAGGGAAAAGTAAGATAACCAAGTCACGGTATCAACAAATATATTTAATTGTGTATGGTTACACGTGTTTCACCCTTTCGGGCATCATCAGACCTAAAACAAGAGACCTAACTACCAGATACACGAATAATTAAAAACACCTAGAATTTTAAAAATTACAAAAGTAATTAGTGTTTTTAATTATTCGTGTATCTGGTAGTTAGGTCTCTTGTTTTAGGTCCGATGATGCCCGAAAGGGTGAAACACGTGTAACCATACACAATTAAATATATTTGTTGAGACCGTGACTTGGTTATCTTACTTTTTCCTTTTAGTAAATTTATGAATAGATGTGACTTAACAACAATAAAAAATACTTAAAACATCTATCAGACGAGCTTAATGAATATGGGGTGTTTCATTGGACAAAAAGAGTTATAGTGATTTAAAATTTTCTATATTCGGATGTCAACAGAAGACACCCTGTACAAAATTTTAGGTACTTTAAGATTTCAGACAGATTTTCTAACTCTAAACTTTAGAACTTATAAGAAATTTTCGATTTTTGATACTCCAATTAGGAAAAACAGGTAATCTTGTTTTTCCAAAATTTTAAGAATTTTGTATTTTGTTTGGCAACGCTGCAAAAAATTAGAAAACTAAATATGGCGTTATATGAATAATTTTGTGGGAAAATAAGAAATGCTAAAATATATAGGGTGTTCCATTTAAAAAAATGTATCTTTTTATTGTCCTACTTTCTGGATCATCCTGTCTATTAAAAAAAAAAATGTATACATATATTTTTTTATACCTTACAACTTTTATAAAATCTTTTTTTGATATCTTTATTAGTACAGACGGTATATTACTTTGTCACACTAATGGGCAACCCTGTATGTAGGTAAGAAATTAATTTTTATAATCTGTACTATCCTCTATAAATTTTGTAAACTATTTTTTCTCCTCCCTATATTGTAAACAACGCATTTTGACACTGTTTTGAAAGATGTAAGTAACAATTACCAAAAAGGTATCGATTGCCCTTGACGACGGGTTGTAAGTCAACTTACCACTGTTTGGTGATAATAATTTATGTCATATAAAAACAATGATTTATAAAAATTGAGTAATCTTAAGTGATTTGAATATGAATAGTACAATTATTACAATAATTATAAACATTATTTACAAAATTTGGATAAATGTTTTCTCGTTTTTTCCCAATTTGTATGAAATGTTCTGACTTCATAATTTCTCCATCTCTAACCAAGTTTTCTGTTAGGTACTCTTGAAGTACTGCAGGAGACTTCTGGCTTCGTTATATTGTATAAAATTTTATTTGCAACTTCCTTTTTATTATTGACGCTCTCCGCTACATAACTTTTCGCAATAGTTGCAGGTTTCCATCCGCCATGTCGCTTGAGAGCTAAGACATCAACTCCAGTATTCGCTAATAAAGTGGCCGACGTTTTGAAATAACAAACCTTCTCATCGTCACTTTTAGTCACTATAAATTTAGATGCCATTCCATTTTTGAAATCAGGAATAGTAACAAATATGACTTCATGCCTTAATTCAATATTGTCCATTTTCGTTGTATAGAATTCACTAGAACAGCACGCTCCTGCAATTCCCATTAGCATTACAACCTTCATCATTAAATAAATATCATCGGGTGCTTTAAACAGGAATTTATTTACATCTTCCCTGTCAAACACATTAGATTCTTTGGGTTTATATACGTCATTTTTTCTTTTTAAACATGCTCGAAGTTTAGGATATTTGGAAATAACTATGTTTTTCTCTTTGAAAAGGGTGGACTTCAGCATGGAATATACATATACACCAGAGGCTTGATGGAGACTTTAATACAGCAGATGTTTCGTCAAAGTACGCCAAAAGCACGGTTTCTGAAACGGCAGTAGCAGTCTCTTCCTCGATTTTTCTGGCAGTAGCAACAGACAAACGATATTTTCTGATTCTTCTACATCCATTTGGCTGTTATACAAATCAATAATTTCAATTTCTCTCAGTTTTTAATAATAAACTATCAGCTTAATGTTGTTGATAAAATAACAATGCTTATGATGCTATAGAAACCGATCAAATCTGCCCTTAATTTCAGGCGAAAGGTATCGAATTAAATTAATAAAAATCCAAGAATAAATTCTGCGGGGAGGAAAAAAAATGTTATATTCTTCACGGGATGTAAGTATATATACACTATATTGCCACTACAAGCAGCCGCACGAAGCAAGAATAAACCCACGTGCAATTCAAAATAACCTGAGTTGGGGGCCGTGGCGCTTGCACAGTAGGGAAAAAATTAGGCAACCCACACGATTTCAAACAGAACCCAAGGTATCTTGAACAGAAACGGCTCGCCGTTTTATTCTTATTAGTCGCCATCTTTTGTTTCGTTCATTTGTGTGTTGTTATAATTTCCAAGTTTTGGGTGTTAATATTTATAAAACTTTACTTTAGACATTTTTTTTTGTTAGTTCGTAAGTTATAGTCATTTCCATCTTTTTTACGTTGTATTCGTTCGGATGTTCCGTGTGTGATTGTGGATATTATTTTTAAGTTTTGGGTGCGAATTTAGGTATAAAACTTTACCAGACATTTTGTTATTGTTAGCGACTTGTGTCTCAAGATGGGTAGAAAAAAGTGCATGATCCTTTTTTGCACGAATCGCGGTTCAATACAAGGAATAAGGTATTTCGAGTATGTAAAATATTGGTTACTTAGTTGTATTTGACCATAAACTGTACACTGTACACACCCGAACTAAACGGGTGAATTTAAATAAAAGCTTGTAAAAATATTTTGAAAGTCGGCCCTGTCAAGTGTTTTCATCAAGAAGCAAATTTCCGAGCTGCGCAAACTCAACGGCCCCTGATCATCTGCTTACAGTGGTGTCATCATTGTATTATGGTATTAGAAATATAGTGTATGTATATATGTGATATTTACTAGTTTCGAACTTTATTGCCAGCCCTCGCTATCGCTCGGGCGGAAAATCGTTCTCGACTAGTAAATGTTACTTACATTCTTTGTAGTATAAATAACTATTTTTTCATAGTTACTCTGGTAACGGAGTGGGGAGGGTAACGATTAAAATAACTTAACCCCTAATAACTTTAAGGTGAGTCTAAGGAATCCAAGGCATATCCATTAACCTCACCGTCCTTATTGAATATGAATTGAGTGTTGCGCTCCCGTGTATGTTTAAAGATCTATATTCTCTTTTGGATGTACCGTGTGGCCAAATATCCATTCTTATTTGGCCACCCGGTACAAAACATTTAATTATGTTTACTGAAAAACAACTAAAACTGTCGAATTTATTTCAAGATATGTTTGTTTATTGACGGATTGACGGTGTTTGAAGTCATATATCTTTGACGTTTTTGCCATCAACAAACACC
Organism: Polydrusus cervinus; assembly: GCA_935413205.1. Lineage (NCBI taxonomy): Eukaryota > Metazoa > Arthropoda > Insecta > Coleoptera > Curculionidae > Polydrusus > Polydrusus cervinus. The sequence continues at coordinate 14,523,706 of OW284517.1, forward strand.
GAGATAATTATTGCAAAATTAGTTGCAGAAGGTCACCAAATATCACTTCTAATATCTGCTTAAACAAGTGCAAATTGGGTATAAAAAATCAATCAAACGTTATTTGTCTTGTAATTAATAAATATAAAGTTTAGGGCTTTATTTCGGAGAAAATAATTCTTAAAATTGGTCCAATTATTATGCACACACACAAATTATGGTATATTTTGGAAATGAATGGAATATCTGAAAATCCGCGACATGAGAGAGTCAAAGGATAATTCTTTCGATATATTTAAATTCAAGCAAATCGTATGTCTAGTTTTGGAGAAATTCAATAACAGCGGACGGAAAAAAGTACTTGTACTTGCAGGCACACTGCGCATGCCAGGCGGATAACTCAGATGGCGGGATATTTAAAATATAGGTAGAAATGGGTTTAATTATGTTTTGGTAATTTTTTAAGCCACGGTGGGTGTCATAGTCGAGGTTCTAGTCTATTAATTTATGGGCCATAATTATAAAATGGGCGGGGAGGCTATTACTCATCAATCAGTAAGTTTTGTCGTCGAGGCTGTAAAGCACCTGCAAAGTAACCTTACTTCCACCTATTTAAATTGTAGAATAATTTATATGTGCACACTGCACTGTGGGATGAATTGTATGTAGTACAAAAATATATTTACTCCATTGAAGAAAACAATATAGAGGTTATTATGCTGGAGCAATATTTTTGTACTACATACAATTCATCTCACAGTCTGTGTATACATAAATTTATTAACATTTAAAAATTTGAAGGATAGGTTTTTACTTTACAGGTGCTTGAAGGCTTCCACAATAATAAAATTCATTGATTAATAGCCTGCCCCTCCATATTATTTATGGTCCATAAATTAACAAATCGGCAAGCTACGAATAACAACAATATTCTTGCAAAAAAATTTAATAGAGACTAGAACCTAAACTATGACTCACATCGTGACGTATAAAATATAAAAACATAATTAAACCCATTTCTACTATATTTTAAACATCCCGCCATCAGGTTATTCAACTGACATGCGCAGTGTGCCTGCAATAGGTTGGGAAATAGACGCGAGCAAAAAGTGGGTTTATTTTACATAAGGTTATGAACTCTTTAGTTGCTTACAGCTAGATATTTCGGTATTTCTTTCTTTGAATAAATTACGGATGTATCTGGGTCTCGAGCACCCGGTGATAGTATTAGGGAATTTATAAAATTATAAGTAAATATTTAAAATCAACTGATTTTTTTTTGGTAAAGGACCCCTTTTAATGCTTATGGGAAATTGCTTTTGGCTAATTTTTCTGAATTTTTAGTCGACAATACAAAAAGCTATTACTAAGTTTGAGGCGAAAGGCACCGTAATAAACAACTGCAAACGCAAGCACAGAATAATAAAAGAGCTGAAGAAAACAATGCTAGAGATGAATACCTACAGTATTCACCTGAAGACGACTGGAGATACTTACCAATTATTAAAACGTTGTGATGTAAAACAAATAAAGACAATGCAAGTCCCAAACTCTTCTATCATTCAATGTCATTATGATCAAGTAGAATACAAAACACATTTTTTAATATTTTTAGGAAACATTTTCTTAAGATAAAACAGTAGCCTATGAGTCATAACGAACAAACCGTGCGTTTCCACCGCATCGCGCATGTTGTACCTGTGTCGGACGATGGCAATAAAATTTATTTTTTATATAAGTACGTACAAAATATTATAAAAACGAATTTCACGAGAATTAAGTGGCGCGGCGTCAATGGAGATTTTAAAGATAATATCGGAGCATCGTTTGTAATTTTAATGGAAAATAAGAAATTAACATGGATAACCGTAATATTTCTATTTTTATGTTGTACAGGGCGGATGATATCAATTGAATTTATTTAATTATATAGAAATTTTAAAAAATAATTTCCAATTTTTTTTGACGAAAAATAAGGTTTTGTGCGCCAAACTACAAGTTCTTGTGAACCCTTTAGTAAATTTTCAATTAGACAAGCCAGGAAACGATGCCGCGTTTCACCCTGGTATGGAAGACTAACATTCCAAGAAAATCCTTCATGTAAGACAAGTGAAAAAAGACCAAAAGGATTTACTCAGTGATTTATATTGAACGAATATTAATAAACAAGTTTACCAGGTATAAAATATTAGGTACTACAAATCTATCCAACCATTCCATTAGTGTATAATTTAAAACTACAACAGACTTATATGGTAGGTTAAAAATTTACGAACAATTTCTTTAAAATAAGTACAAAATTCCATTAAATTTTTCGCAAGTTTTTCTTCAAAAATTAATTTTTTATATAAATTATTTATATTGCTAAATAAGGGTTCTGTAGGAGTCAACTTTTTCAAAATAATTTAGATAAACTAGGTATTATGTTTAAAATATTCCATATTTTGAGCGCTCTAGTTACTATATACTATATCTAATGTAGCAATGTTTAATATAGTCATTCCTATTTCAGTACATACTTTAAGTCCCAATTTTTGTAAAGTCCTCTTAAACCTAAGTTACCCTAATATAATATAACATAACAAGTCATGACCCGGTTGATTACTCTTAAATTGAACTTTGCAGTCAATCCCACATTATAAATCGTCCATTTCTGATATTTCTTCCATTTAAACTGGATCTCGGTTTAAATATAGATGTTCTTTTGTCCAATTTTATAAAGTCGATTGAAACAGACGTGACGTGCAGTTTAAATTGAAGAAAAAAAAGGGTCATTTTATAATGTGGAAGTGACCGCAAAGTTCGAGTTAAAAGTAACTTACCTGGTCATAACTTAATATATTGTAATATAACATAACAAGTTATGACCAGGTTGATTACTCTTAAATTTAACTTTGCCGTCAATTCCACATTATAAAATGACCATCTCTGACATTTCTTTTATTTAAGCTGGATCTCGGTTTAAATCACAGATGTTCTTTTGACCAATTTTATAAAGTCGACTGAAACAGACGTGCAGTTTAAATACCTAGAAGAAATGTCTAAAATTCTAATTTTATAATGTGGAATTTTCAGCAAAGTTCGAGTTAAAAGTGACTTACCTGGTCATAACTCAATATATTGTAATATAACATAACAAGTTATGACCAGGTTGATAACTCTTAAATTGAACTTTGCCGTCAATCCCACATTATAAATCGACCATTTCTGACATTTGTACGATTTTAGAATTACTCTTCGGTTTAAACCTAGACTTAAACTTAGGTTTAAGAGGACTTTATAAAATTGGGCCTAAAACCAATAAAATTAAAAAATTTCCGTTAAAGTGACCATCATTACATTTAATGTAATGAAGTAGATGAAATTGGTTACAGAGTATTTCAAGAAAATATGACATTTTTGGTATATTACACTTGGACAAAAACATTTTATTTTTACAGTCAAAGTACGAGTAAAGGCCTATTGATCTTATCATAGCCTTCTTGATTTAAACAGAGTGAGTGAAACAGGAGAGCCCTCTATGTCAGCCGCCCGAACTAGACATATATTTTGTCAAATCATGTTAAGATGTCAAGGCGTTGACATATTAAATATATTTTGAGGTTAGCTTTGCTTGTCAATTTATAAAACTTTGACATCGGTTAGTTTGTGTATCAGGAGGCGACGACCAACGTTATCCACGTGGTAAACGTCAAATTTTCCTTTGTTTTTTTTAACTGACTGAATTGTCTCTTTTTCACTCTTCGAAGATGGAAAATTTCAGATCATTTTCTGTAATTGTTTACACAATTTATTCTCCGCAAAATTTAACTCCAAATTATTAATTTAAAACATAACTAATTAAAAAATGTATTTAAAATAATTAAAAAATAGTAGATTATTTTGATTTGATATACCATCCTTGCCTATTTGTGTTTATTATAATATTCCATTCTTTCAGTCATTTTATTTAAAGATTTACCTATATGGCATTCAAATTTAAGATAGTTAGGGCTCGAGTAAAATACAGGGTCCAATTTTCGACGTCACTATAATTTTCTTTTGATAAGCCTTTGATCGCACGCTTTTGATTATAAGCAGTTTTATGCCTCCCGCGCACTAGCAACTTTTCCGAAGCAACTGTTTAATCACATAAATCACATAACTAAATGTAATCTCGCGCACGGGCGATTTTTAAATCGAAGCAACTAAAAAATTGCAACACGTCCTATTTTGACGGCGATGAAACTGTTGCCGTTGATTATCAGCCACGCTTGTTTAAACCTGTCGCCGCGCACCCGGCGATTATTTAGTTGCTTTGTTAACTATTTTTACATGTTAAACTGTTACGGTTTCTTTCTTTCCTGTGGTGGTACAGCCAGACGAAATGTAGTATTTTGATATGAAATACGATGTCCCAGTATTTTTAATAAGTTGTCAAAACTATCTATACTCATTCGAAAATAATTAAAAAATTTGTTTGGATGCTCTCTCAAGCCATCAAACAACTTATAAAATTGTCCATTTAAAGATCTCCGGCTTAGTATTGGATGAACCCCAAAATAACTTTTTTTTTGCTTTATTTTTCTAGCTAAACTGAGAGCACAAACACATGCAATATCTACAAAATCTATGGTTAAATTGACCTTTATAAGCAACTATTCTCTAGATGCGCGCTGCCGGAGATAACGGGAAACTTTTTGGGTGACTAAACTATTTAGTTGCTTATAACAAAAGTTGCTAGTGCACGGGAGGCATTATACTAAGAAACTGTCGTATAACATGTTTACAAACACGACCATGGCCTTCTGCGATTTGAGGAGACGTTAGGCACAATACACGCTTGTTCGTGTGTGATACACAGTCCAACAGTTTATAACAAGATAGTCTACGCACAAAATATTGATCTCTACAAATACCAAATACACACCACTGCACTTATTATTCAACACGTTAACGAATGAATAGCGGCTCTGTGATATTAAACGAACGCAGAGAAGACACCCGGATTGATAATGTACGGAAAGAGATATGAGAAGGCAAAAGCTTAAGAAAGAGATACACATACTAACGGCATCGATGTCAGGTTCTGTAACAATAAATCTCTTGACGGGTTTTAGCTGATTGAAGGGCAACAGACTGGAGTGTTTAGTGTGTCTCCTTGTTGTACACATGTAAATATACAGTCAGTTATATATCCGTCTCTCATGAATCTAGTTAAAGTTCGTGAGGAAAAGCCGTTTTCAGAATTAAGGAATTTTTCAATCACATGTTGGCCAACGCGTTTCACAAGAGAAACGTCAAAGCATTAAAAACGTATGTGAAATTTACTATTGTAAAGATATAAATCAAATAGCGGCAAGGGAGAGGAGGCTAGTGGCTCAAACACGTCCTTTTATCTGGATCCGTGAAAGTCCCGAAATGAAAGCGCTGGAAATTCTGTTCCACTTACTCCTTTTAAAACGAAAAGTCTATGGATTTAATAAAAACACTTATTTTAATTATTGTCCTTGCACAACTTTTTTTAGTCGTAGTAAAAAAATCGACTCCTCGTATAAAAAAATAAGATACAAAACTTATACTAGCACTAAATCTTAAAGATAACTTGATAATATTGGATTAAACAATTTCTTGTAAAGGTAGTAAATTGCTAATATGAAAAACATTCCTTTGCAGACCTTGTCGACAACCCACATGCTAAAAAAAAAATTAACATTACTAAAAATAGACTTTGATAATGAAATTTACAGGGTTGTATGGCTATGTATGGCTAGTCTTAAAAATAAGAATAAGCAAAAAAATAAATCCGTTTATTTACAGTTTTTTTTTATACAGATACCATTTTTTACACCCGAGCCCTTCAAATATAAATATATTAATTTTAAATATGACATTATATTCAATTACATTTGTTTTTACTTTGCTGGTCATGGCTTACTAGAAAAATAAAAACTATCGTTTTTTTCACCAAAATTTAAATAAAAATCGAAATATTGCCAAAACTAGTAAATTTAGGTATAGGTATGACTTAACAATAATAAAAGATACTTACAATATCTATCAGACGAGCCTAATAAATATGGGGTGTTTTATTTGAAAAAACAGAGTAATTGTATTTTAAAATTTTGTATATTTGGAGGTCAACAGAGAACACCCTGTAGAAAATTTTAGGTACCTAAAGATTTAAGACAGGTTTTCTATCCCTAAACTTAAGAGCTTATAAGAAATTTTCGATTTTCGATTCTTTTAATGAGAAATACAGGTAATTATTTACTATCATGTTTTTTCCAAAATTTTAAGAATTTTGCATTTTGTTTGGCAACGTTGCAAAAAATTAAAAAACTTAATATGGCGTCATATGGATAATTTTGTAAGAAAACAAAAAATGTTAAAATATATAGGGTGTTCCATTTAAAAAAAATGTATCTTTTTATTGTCCTATCTTTCTGGACAATCCGTATGTTTAAAAATAATTTTAGAACATATATTTTTTCATACCTCACAACTTTTATAGAAACTTTTTTTTTAATCTTTAATAGTAGAGACGGTATATTACTTTGTTAGACAAATGGGCCACCCTGTACATATATAAAAGTACTTTAGGAATCACACCCTAAAATATAAGCACGTTATTAAGAAACACCCTGTATATTAGCTAGAACGAACCCATTTTTGTACTAAAATGATTTCAGAACTTACGAATTTTTATTTTAAAAGAAATTTTGGGTTCAATTTAGATTTGCATTTTTCTTACCTTACTTTAAATAAAAAATTACAAAACATTTGATAATACTTACATAAACATGTGTCTTCTAGCTGCAGGCAATGAAGCATCAGACTCTTTAAGAATATGCAGTCTAGCAGAATGAACACATTTGGTAAAATATTCGATATAATTAATTCCATCTCCGTCAACTTTATATATCTCCTTCTCTTTTGGATTTAGGAAGCTTCTTGATATTAGAGATTTTTCGTTGTCGAAATCCCATTGTCTGTTTGCGTAATATTCGAAAACTTCGAATCCTTTCCATATTCTTTTTTGAGCTCTGCATAATCTAAAACCAGAAGGTAAGTCTATCATCATATTATTTCAGGACTTACTACCATAGCTCGGAAGAGAAGACGCAGGCATGCCATCTGATCACTTGCGTCTATATCCCAACCTAATGGCAGGCATACTGCGCATGTCAGGCGGATAGCGTGATAGCGGCACATTTAAACTATAGGTAGAAATGGATTTATTTATTTTCTTGCGTCGCGGTGTTGAGTCATAGTCAAGGTATTAAGTTTTCTTACAAGAACAGTTTGCCCATTTGTTAATTTGTGACCTTGTGGGGCATAATTAAAATAGAGGGACAGGTTATTAATTAGTAAGTTTTGTTATGGCTGCGGATGTCACAAGATATTAAATATTTTGTGGCGGCTGTCAAGCACCTGTAAAGTAAAAACCTAACCGTCATTTTTTAAATTGTAGAACAGTTTATGTGTGTACAGACTGTGGGATGAAATGTAGTACAAAAACAGATATTAATGTGCACATGAAAAGAAAACACAAAGTCTTTAAACGATCACCTTTAAAGACCATTACATGCCATGCATTTCTGGTATTAATGCACTAAAAACAACAATAAGCCCTATAATTTCTTCTAACTATGACCCTCATAACAAAAAGTCGGAATTAGAAAATCGTAGACTGTCAACACCGGTAAACACATCTTTGAATTCCTTGAAAAACAAAAGAAAAAAAGAGAATAAAGTGTTTGATTTAAAAATATAAATAGAATACTGTAATATTAAAAATTTAATTAATTAATCGCTATACCAATCATATTTTACATGTAATAATTGAACTTATTTCTACTTATGTAAATTTCAAAAACCCGCCATTACACTATGCGCCTGACATGCGCAGTGTGCCTGCAATAGGTTGGGATAGAGGCACGAGTAGCTGATTTAGCAGACAATACGGTGAACAAACCATTGGGATTAGTCAAAAAGGAGATTGATTACACGGTCAAACAGCTTGCACATAACAGATAGACAGAGTTGATAACCTGTAGTACATCCAGGCAACTGTGGCCCACATTTGATAAAAAGATAAACGCAGAGTTATTGAGACACAGTCGGAAAGACGTGAGAAATATTATTGCGGTTGTTACCGGACATTGCCTCTTCGGTAGACATGTCGAACGTATGCAAATACCCATTAACGACTTCTGCAGAAGTTGCAGAAATGAGGAAGAGAAAGAAAGTATTCAACATTTTTTGTGTGAATGTCCTGACCTTGCAAGAAGAAGGTTCGCTGCCCTGGGTCAATCATTTTTCAATAGCCTGGAGGAACTAAGCAACTTACAACTTGGACGAATGAGCAGGTTTCTGAACAGTAGTGGCTGGTTTGAATGAGTTGTTAAAATTCTTCTGCGACGTACGCCGCACTAACCATCAGAGATCTGATGAAGGTGGGTTCTACGGAACACGTGTGGTATCACAACGGACCTAATAGGACTACGTAAGACTGTTTGGTCTGAACCAAAGGTCTGCTACTCTAACCTAACCTAACCTACTACCATAGAAACCCTGATGAGAGGTTGTGGTGAGAACAGTGTGACAGCTAGTGTATAAGAGCTGTAGCTCCTGTTCTGATAATATTACAATATTTATATATTTCTATTTTTTTATCTTAGTATCCTTTATTTGCAAAACCAAAGTGTTTAAAAAAGATTCTATAATATTTTTATTCGTAGAAATTTTTGGAACATATCGAAAGGTCTCCAACATTTACACAGATTTATATAGATTATAATTTCTTTCACGCTCTGGACCAGGCGCTGATCTGATTTCGCTCCTTCCCCTGATCCTTACAAAATGGGTGTCTTGTTTACTTTGAGCCTTAAAAATTGTAGGGCGTATGAAGGGTTAGTATTTTTTTTAGAAGTCACTTTTGAGTGTAGAAAGATTTTTTAAGGTTCTTTTTTTTTAGAAGATAATTTGATAAAGAAGGAACTATTAGCTACAGCAAATTTACACAAACATCGTTTTATGAAATATGCCGTGGAAGATATAGCTGAAAAACATGGTGTACCTGTGCTGCGCACACCGCCATATCATTGCGATCTAAATCCTATAGAACTTATATGGGCACAAGTGAAAGGATTTGAAGCAAGGACAACACGACATTCAAAATGAAAGACGTTAAGCTACTGTTTGATCAAGCCATTTAGGAAGTGACACCAAAGAACTGGCGTAAAGCAGTCCATCGTATCATTAAAGAAGAGGATAAAATGTGGGATATTGACCACCTGATCGATCGCACCGTTGACCCGTTAATTTGTCACACGATTTTTAGTGTTTGCGAATGGATAACAATAATAGGCAAAACCCATAAATTGACCCAAACCAGGGTATTACTACGTGCACTTGATGAAAATAAGGAATTTTGCAATGAAATCAATGCCAAATTATGAAAGTGTCCTAAATATTCGTTGGGTCACTCTGTAGTCCCTTTGCATACCTAATAAGCTTTCATTAGTCTACACCTTTCTGAAATAGACCATAGTTAAGAGCATTTTTAAAAAAGATAAGATATAAATACTTACACTGGTTTGTATCCCAGAATAATCAACAATGCATCAACTAACACGGCTGGTACTAAGTGAAACAAAAAGAAACAAATATAATGAACTAATTTTGATCGCTTCATTGAACCACCAGGATACCAAGCTACTCCATTCAATGGCATTTTGGTGTTTATTACCTAAAAATAAATTTTTACATTTACCGACGGGCTTATAATTTGAATCCATATCTTAGAAAATAGAACCTATACTAAAAAAATTATAACCAAAGTGACCACGTGAAAATTCTGGAAATAATTTTTAAGTTCCGCATTTTGCCGCAAGAGGGCGCAATTGAAAAGTAAATTTTAAAATTTTACATATCTCCGAAAATTCCACATTAAGGTATATCTTTGATAACACCATTAAAAAGCTTGGACAATTATGCATCATTTTGGTCTTATGCTTATTGGCGTACCGACTTTAATAAGAGGGGGGGAAACTGTTGAGAGTGTAATCATTTAAATCGCTGTAACTTATAAACGACTTATCTGATTTCAGCAAACTAAAGACTGTTTGGAACTGTATGCACTTTCACCAATCGTATTTAGTTGTCCATAATAGTTCTCAAAAAAAAAAATGCTAGAAGGCTCAATTTGTAATAAGAACACATTTTTTGATTTTACTCCGAAAAAATAAATCGTGCGATATAATTATGATACCATAATCGAAAAGTAGATGAAATTTGCTAGAAAAAATATTAAAACCGCAGCTCGATATCTCCGTTCGTTTCAGTGTTAGCGCCAATAGAATAATTTTTTAAACTTTAAATGAAGAAGCGATTATATATCTTTTAGAAAAAAAGTGGGACGCCACTGATATTTTTCCATGTGGATATTATTTCGAATTAGCCTGGTCAATTCTGTATAAAAATGATCTCTTGCGTTTTTCTCCTCAGGCATACCGTTCTTAATTAAAATAATTAAATTAAATTAGACGGGCGGAAGCTTGCCTATTAAGTGAAGGTGGTCATTTCCAACAATTTTTCTAAAACAAAATTTTTCATTATCAATGTTAATAATAATAATAAATAGTAGAGCTAATTTAATTTAATTATTTTAATTAAGAACGGTGTGCCTGAGGAGAAAAACGCAAGATACCATTTTTATGCAGAATTGACCAGGCTAATCAGAAATAATATCTACATGGAAAAATGGTGTTATCAAAGATATATCTTAATGTGGAATTTTTGGAGATATGTAAAATTTTAAAATTTACTTTTCAATTTCGCTCTCTTGCGGCAAAAGGCGGAACTTATTTCCAGGATTTTCTCATGGCCGCTTTAGTTATCATTTTTTTTCCTGATCACGCTGTATACTATTTTATCGTTAATCGAAAATTATTAAAAGGACATAACTTACTATTATTAACTTTGTTCACAAATAAAGGATGCCATTTAATATTTCTGTTGTAACTATGGAAACAGAGTAATATTGAATTGTCAAGCTTAACACATTTTAGTTTACAAGTAGCCGTACAGAAATAACATTTCCTTACAGTACAATAATAAATATTTCCCAACAGTTATTTTCCGTTGCCTAGCAACGACTAAGTGTAAGGAAATATTGACTTTTTCTTTCAGAAATGTTATCAAAAATGTCAATATTTCCGATCGATTTTCGGAAAACCTGTTTATTCAAATGTGCAAGCTGAATGCAGTCTTGTACCGATCGCATCGAGAGTTTTGTGGTTAGGTTATTGTTATTATATCGGTGTCAGTTGAAAATTAATACACTTTAGGCACGTTCTTATTATGCTTAATTAAAAAACTACACTTTGCTTGTTATGTTACTAGTTGCCCTCAAAATATGCCCTACTCGTAAAAAAACTCACGGGCCGCACCTGATCATTAGCAACCAGTTTCCAATCTTGTTATTTTTGAAATAATATTTAAAACCCCATTTAAGAAAATCGACCTGAAGATGATGAATTCAACGATCCTATGAAATACGGGGTGATTCCTAAGTTGATACTTCTGTTTTAGCTGTGTATAGAAGGCATTCAAATAAACAACATTTTCAAATACAATTGACCCTGAAGACGTGTTCGTGCTGTGATAGCGAGTGGATGTGGTTTTCAGATGCTCCCTGTCTCAGTGCTGCACGACGTTTTTTCAAATTCCAAGCGTGGTTGGAATTCCACTAATAACCATACAGTAGTTAATCGTATTAAAAACTTCAAATTCTTAAAATTCCTTGCAATACTATTGCAAGGAATACGCCGCTAAAGGACAATTCTACAACAAATTCCTTCCGCCGGCCAACTCCGGTGCGACGCTGCTAAACCAACTTAGCCGAATAAACCTGATAGGCTCAGCCTACTATGAATGTTCAAGTGGGTGCCCAAGGCACCCCAAATGAAGATCAAAACTCAATTAGTTAGTATAACGGGAAATAATGCAGACCCCAGTAAAAATAGGCAAACAAAAACACTTATCAAGTATTTACAAACGCACAAGGTGTCCTGTACCATCTGCACTAACTACTTTAAGAAATGCAAACTTAAAAACGAAAGGGATAGGCTCAGGGTGGAAGTCATACAGCATTTGAAATACAAACACGCAATAAAATCAAAAATTTCAATAACCCCTCCGATCACCACGACAAATATGAACCAAACAACTGACACACCCTCACTCATAAGCACGAGTAACGTACAAAAACGACCACCAAGTGAAGAACAAAATCAATCAAGAAATGAATATGAAACCAGAACAGATCTAACACTAAATGAACGAATAAGAAAGGAAAGAGAAACAATTACAAAAGGAGGAGAAGTATTCATTAAACCAAACGCTCCAACAAAACGGACAATAAATGAAATTACAAACACACAAAACATACAACCAAGCACATCAAAATATAAGAAAATCCTAAAGCCCAGACTTGAAATACCTATCTTTAACCGTTTTCAAATACTCACCGACAACGAAGACACGGACATGGAAATTGAAACATCGGACGAAGAGTCGACAGCCATGTCAGAAATTTCCAATAAAGTTAAACAACCACTAAGAAACAACAAAACAAAAAACAAAAACACAAAAAAATAAAAACAACAAAAACAGGAAAAACAATCAAAAATGCCACCTATAATTATGAAGGGAGTAGCACAAAGCAGAATAGCATTCCAAGAACTGACCAATGATATTAACAAATCAGTTAATGGGAAATACAACGTTAAATTAACTAAAATAATACTATCAACATCATCGAAGATAAAGAAGACTACAAACGCTATAAAGAACTATACAGGGTGGCCCATTTGTCTGACAAAGTAATATACCGTCTCTACTATTAAAGATATCAAAAAAAAGTTTTTATAAAAGTTGTGAGGTACAAAAAAATATATGTTCCAAAATTATTTTGAAACATACAGGATGGTCCAAAAAAGTAGGACAATAAAAAGATACATTTTTTTAAATGGAACACCCTATATATTTTAGCATTTTTTGTTTCCTTGCAAAATTGTCCATATGACGCCATATTTAGTTTTTTAATTTTTTGCAATGTTGCCAAACAAAATGCAAAATTCTTAAAATTTTGGAAAAATCATGATAGTGTCGGATATGGATTGGTACCCTTAAGGATAATTTAATCGGTTCATACTTCGCTGTGGTGCTAAGACGCTTAATAGGTGTTGAGTCTGCTGATAAGAATAGGTGTAGTGAAAAGATAGTGTGTGGAACAAGGACAAGGACATTCCTAGTTTTGTAGGAGGAGTTTGTAGACGAAAGTTGATAAACATAATTGTTTGAATTGGTTGGGATAAAGGGTTCCATTTTGAATAGTCCATCCAGGGAAATCCCCTCTTTTAATAAATTGCTGACATAACAAAAAGGAACCCCTTCTCCCATCTGGTAAGGGTTACAAAACATTATAAAAACTTAAACAGACACTTACTCAGTGGAGTTGTTTAACATTTTCAAGTGCAAGGGTAACCTCTGCCCATTTGGTCATTCAAGTAAAGATGTAGAAACAGAATCTCAGATCAGAACAGTTTCCAACCAGTGAGTAAGTGATCTTGATAATGTTTATTTAAATTGTTAAATTGTTTATTTCTATTTTGGCCTGAGTTGACTGTAAAGCGGAAGTTGTTTTTCTTGAACTTAGAACAAATAACCTCGTATGTGAGTTTTAAGGAAACAACTCTTCTTTAGAGAAAACTCTCTAAATTTACTAATTTAAGAACTTTATTTTTATTTCTAAAGACTTCTATTTTATTCATTATGTAATCGTCAATTGCTTTGCTTTGCTTCGCTTAAATAAAACTATTAAAAATCTTTGGTGTTTTAGTAACTAAATAGGGCACAACAAATTAAATAAATTAAAACGTAATTTCAAATCATCTAAGCTACACGTTCCCGTCGCCTATCATTTTGATACGCGACATTTGGTGGAGGCGCCGTTTTCTATACGAGTGTATTTTTATTCTAAATATTCTTCTATAGTCGATTCCGTTATTTTCCTAAATTTTGTATTTTTTAAGGTGCTCTATTATTTTTATTGAAGTGGAATTTTACATTTTTTTTTTCAAAGTACCTACCTACTTAAAACTTTCTAAAAAACAAAAATGTATAAGCAAGCAAAATTAAATTCGAGAAAAGAAAAATAAGAATATAAGAAACTTAAAATTTTTTTCGTATATACAGCTAAAGAGAACAAAGAGGTTTTTTAAAATTAATTTTAATAGATAGTTTAAGTCCAAGTAGTGTTGAATCGCTCTCCCTAATAAAATCGTTCAATTCAAAAAGTCCAAGTACAGACGTTGACTCAGATCTAGATTTGATATATAAATTAAAAAATACCTTCACTTGAACAACTCCCCTGGATCTGATTCACAACAGTTTTCCCACACAAAAAAGTTACTTTCTCTGAAACTGTTGTAACAAACTAAAGTAATTTTGATCATAAAAAATATTAGAAATTCGGATATAAATAAAAAGTATACACACTACTGTGGCAAAAGTGCAAAAGGAGACCGCGGATCCTGCGGCGACAAGATTCATATCGCCGGAATTATTTTACCCGTCGGAAAAAGAAACAAAATATTTTTTTTAAATAATTTTGAACGTTGCGCAACGATAATAAATAGTTGGGGTATTAAACATAAAAACGTTTATTTTGAAAATTATCTTTTAAATGCAGCAAATAAGTGGTACGCACAAGCGGCGGCAATAAATTAAAATAAAATATGGAAAGTTATAAAATATTCTTTTTGCAAAAAAAAATTAGGTTCTACGATACCAAACCGTGATTTAAGAATTAGAATATTGTTAGCAAAATAATGCTTGAATAAAGGAATTTAAAGTTACTACCTACTATAAAATTAGCAAGTTATGTGCTGAATTTAAACATAATATGTATTTTGAAAATGTTTTAGAACATTTCAAAAGTTGATTACATATAAATTTTATTACTACCTTTTTTCTATTTTACGATGATAGTGTGAATTTAATAGAAAAATTATCTGCAATTGTCAATAAATTAAGTGATATTCAAAAGGTAAGAAATTAATCAAACAGTTTTTCTCAAATTTTAGCTTTGTCAGACAAGCCTTTAACGTCTTTATAAAACATAGCACAGTCAAATATATTACAAACTAACGTAACAGAATTTAGAGATACGCCTCAGTATAAAAAAGTCAGATAACTCAAATTAATTATGAGGGTACCGCTGAGCAACAACTATCAGTTTTGCAATTACCCCAGATCAACAATTTAATTTTTTTAAATTTTCAGTCATATAGAATAAGGTTTACGATGTAGAGGTGGATTTTATAATTTTATATATTGTAAATTATGTATACATACTTAAATATTTTTATTGATAATGAAAAATTAGAAATCATATATTTATTTAAATCTTTTGGAATAATTTAGGACTCTACACTAATATTTGAATTTTATTTTGAACATCTCATATTTAAAATTGAATAAAGAAATATTATTTTTTTTTTACAAAAAGGTAACTCACAATTGAAATATTTTATACACAGCTAAAAACAAAAATAAATATTAAAAAGATTATAAATTTTAAAAAATAAAACGATGCGTATATTTTTAAAAATGTATAAAGTTTAAAAATATGTTTATTTTTTTAGAGAAATTTAAATCTATGTTTGAGATATTATTTCAGTGGTTTAATTTATCTTTTTTCATTTGCATTTTCATTTTAAGATACAATTTAATTTTGGGACCTTCTCATTTACAATATTATAGAATTCAAAATTTTGAAAATCATAACAAAGTATTCATTAACATTTTTTGTCTAGGTTGGATATAAAAACATTTGACATAACATAAATCGTTTCTCGTTAAAGAACTAAAAAGTTAATACAATTTGGATATTTGATATAAATCTCAAAACTTTTAAAACTTAAAGATCACTTAAAAATGATTTATTTATAATAACTAATAAAATTTCTTTTACGTTTTTCAGCTGATATTTTAAATTTATTTCAGTATTTTATAAAATTTGTTAAAAAAAAAAAGTTTTTAAAACGTTTACTCATTTATTTAACACCCTTATATTTTAAAATTCTACCGAAACTAAAATTATTAAGCGTTAAGTTTTGTTAAAATAAGGCGTTATAGTAATTAATTTCTCTAATCAGACGTTATCAATGACTATGACTTTTAATAGAGATTACTTTTAATATTTTTTCGGTTTGTTAGAGATGATTTAATTTTGTCCAGTTAATATAATTTATAAAATGTGCTTAGAAACTTGCAATTTTAATTATTAATGAAATTAAAGAAATTTGTTTAGATATGACAAAGTTAAACGAATCACAGGAAGATATTAAAATGCTTTTAGATTGAGTATAATAAAGCTCTTGTTATTAAAAATGAACACATTGTTCTGTTACTTTTGCATATTAAATAAGATAAGCTATTAATTAAAACATTATGCAAATGTGCTATGCTAAAACTTTATGCTGGTACAGCATTGGATAAGTTATAGGTTGACAAACATTTTTCTTTAGATCACGAAGGAAGCAGATAAGTAGAAACTTTTAATTTAAACGATATTATCTCTATTATAATTATTAAATCAGCACTATCACGAGAACAAAAGGCTTATTCAAAGGAATTTTTATTTCACTTACAGTAATGTTTTTGCAACTATACAGAAAGAAATGGGTTATAATAATTTAACCAAACTTTAAAATAAATAAAGGTACAATCAAAAGTAAAACATACAGGGTAGCTCAGAAAGATTAACGCGATAAAATAAATAACCAAGTTCAGGAAATGCTAGATCATGTGGTATAATAAGTAAAATATTCTTGGTCAAGTCCAGTCGTTATTTTTGTAAGAAAAGGTTCGATATTAATACAACAATGTAATAATACAAAAAAAAACTCTATATTACTCTAACGAATGCAATTTTAAATACCTTTATAATTATGTGATTATTAAATAATATAAATCTAACATATACCTGTCCGTCAGTTTTAACAGAAATAATTATTTATCATTTGTTATTACATATATTGAATTTTAAAATGATCAATGGGGTTAGTGTTTTTTTCTCAAATAAATGATTACTTAAAATAAACATAAAAGAATGAAGTAAATAAATTTTAAGTTTGAATTTAAAAATACTCAGAATTAAAGATGCTTTTATTCGCTCTGCAAGCTTCAATCTAAACACTTCATAAACATTTTTTTAAGACTACCAATATCTTTACTTCTCTTAAGGTCACTAATTATAAATAAACCCAATACACCATAAGGTTTAATATAGGGAGTATCATTTTATTTTCTTAACAGTTATACCATTAACCCGACGACAGTCAGATGATATACCTACGTACAGATTTTTTCATGATTTTTCAAAAATTAAATGATTCACTAAATACAAAACTAGTCTTACCCGTAATAAATGACGATACTTTAGGTCATCTAAAAGGCTCAAAATATTTACTCTAGATAATTTTAGCGAATACTGACAGGTATAGTTACAAAAAGACTAAGGAAAGAACAGCGTACAATTTATTTTAAAAAAAATTAGCCGATAGAATATTTGAACATTTGAAATAGACAGAAGTACTAATATATTAAGATGATATAATAGTTTTTCTGATAGCTTTAAAAAAAAAACGTCTTAAAAGACCAAATAATATTTTTCTAGACTGCGAAAAGCAGGTTTAACATTTAAATCTAGTACTATTTTGCAGAAAATAAGGTAAACATTTTTTTAGGGCATATAAAAAAGGCAATTAACCAGACCCTAATAAATAAACTTTCAGCTATAAAAAAAAATCCATTACCCATAATTATAAAAAAAAAATTAATTTTATCACAAAAAATATATTTCTTATTTGGTCAAAATAGCACGACCATTACACAAATTAACCAGAAAAAAAAGTATACACATTATGGACAGAAGAAGCGACCAACCTTAATAATTGAATTAATTTTGACACCGATTTTAGTGCATTGCGTTCATAGAAAAAAAATATGAGTTACAAATGGATATTTCTATACAAGGTTTATTGCATTACTTTTACTAAAAATGACATGAGTTGTGACCATTCTGTTGCATACAATTCAAAAATTTTGCCAAAGCCCGAGTCAAACTATTAGTCTAGTAACATTTTTTTTATGTGATTGTCAAAATGGTATAGACATAGTCACGGATTATCATGCATTACATTATTTCAGAATTTGACTACACTGTTAAACGTTAAAATAGTAAAAAACATAAAGGTATTGATTATTGACCACGATATTCAATAAAATAACTAAATTTTCTTTTCTCTTGCTTTACAAGAAAACAATTTTAACATTTCTAAACTATATATCGTGGATTCTGAAACAATTCACTACCATCAAAACAACGTTCAAAATTTTAATGAAATAATTTTCTCTTTAAAGAACGCAGATAGTCAATAGTTATTAACATTGTTATATCTCAAAATATTACATTTTAAAAGACAACATTTAATATAAAAGAAATATTTTACCTAATGACAATCAAGAATTATCAGTAATTTAAATTTAAAAAGAAACCAAACATGAACGAATTCTTCGTTGGTTACTTAAGCGTGATTAAAATAACCAATCAACTTAGGTCACAGTATTCTTGGGACAGTATGTAAAAAGATACATAAAAAAATATGTAAAGAATGTAAGCAAATATATAGTAAACCCGTTAGATTTTTACGACTAATTAAATTAGACGCGTCATTTGTAAGAAATTGACATTTTGACATACCATGATTATAGTAGCTACAAACTACGCTACGAATTAAACTAAACAAAACTAAGAAATTACACAAGAAAAGCAGAATCAGTTGAAAATTTTATTTTTGAAAATATTATTAGTCCAGAAAGCCTAAATTTTTTATGATTTATCGCAGAAAAAGTTTGTTAGTCTGAATTTATTACTGAACTTTTACAAATAATGAGTAATAACCCTTTAATTATTATCAGTTATCATTCCCAGGTTTAACAGAAAGATTAAATAAAACCATAAAGTATCAAGCATGTTAAGATTGTACACAAATAAGGCTCATACCGATTGGTCCTTATATTTGCCGCATGTAACTTTTGTTTATAATACATCGGTGCAAAGTACCACTATGTAGACCCCTTTATTGTTAGTTTAAGCCCGAAATTTTGCATTACTCACCGAAGCTTCGTAAGGGCAAGGAGTTAATGATTTTATAGTAACCGAGAATTTAAAGAAAAAGCGCTTAGTAAGAAAACGATAATATAAATGAAATATAGTTGAGACAAAGTAAGGAAATATATGATAAAAAAAAAGCATAGACATTTTGATTTTTAAGAGTATGCCCAATTAGAAAATTGGAAGGAGACAATTTTTTGTAATTTGGTCCGGACCGTACCGTACTTAATATGTTATTAGACAATCTGAGGTAGATTGTGTTATTCTGAAAAGAACAGATAAAAATGACAAATAAAAGACGTAGTACATGTCAGAAGAATCCTACCCTATATAACAATCATTGGGTATTAGATCAATTAAATAGACAGTAAAGTTTTTCTCCCCTATTAATATAAATTTTATTTTAAAACAGGTTGTTGATTTAAAGCGAAAAACCAAACATTTCACAAATTAAAAATAAATTTAACAAAAGGTAAAAGAATACTTACTCGCGAATTCTAGCTCCGAAAATGCAAAAAGTACCAAGAATCCCACTCTTGAGGGAATGACCCCGGAAAACGTGTTTTCGAAATTCGTGGTTTAACACAAGGTGTCAGTACGTCACAATTTAAATTTTTCTTTAAACACTAATAAAGTTTTAAAAACGATAGTAAATAACAAAACACTTATTTTAAATAACAAATAGAAACAATCAATTTATAATTTTTTTGAATTAATATTAAATCATTTCATTTTTCTTGAAACTATAAACTTAAATTAAATTTTTTTTAAAAATCACAATCTCATTATAATTATAAATGTTTATTCACTAACGCGTTAAAACACTTTTAATTTCAAGCCAATTTTCGCGACGTACTGAAAGTAAGAATAAAATTATGTATCCTTACCGACACAAATCATTGGAGATAATTATTATTCGTTCAGCAGATTCTCATATCTCAATATTACAATACAGAGTATTAATTAAACGAGTCAAGAGATAACTAGGAAAAGGTGTATTTAGCAGTTATACTTATTATAAACCTACAGTGTCTTTAATGATTACTAATGTGTATTTATTTTTAGATTGGCTTTATCCATTGTCATTATTAGGTACAAAAGGAACCTGCTACCAAACTCCCTTGATGGATGCATTTTTATTACTACATTACTAAAAAGTCAAAATCATTTTTAGTAACATTTATGAATTTTTTATATTTCAGCCTGTATATTTTTTTATTTTTCAGCCTGTATATTTTTGATTTTTCAGTCTGTATATTTTTTATTTTTTAGCCTATATCTATGGATATACATAAATAATGTTGATACAAGTTGGTCATTGTTCCTGACTTAAATTTATTAACTTCAGAGGATTTTTAGGTTTGATAATGAAAGAAGAATTATTTTATTTGAAATATATTCCAGGAGATTTTTACTACGTGGATAATGATAATATTTTACTGATAGTACGGAACTGTTCTTTTGGTCTATGCGGTATAAGATTTAAATGAGTATTTTCTCGGTTTTTAAAGATGTTAGCGCGCAAGAAGTAAGTAGCATCACGTGATGATTATATTTTTTGGTATTTCCTTACTGATATGAATAATTTTTGGATTCCTAGGAATAATGTGTGTATTGTTATGATCATAAAAGGTATAATACGCGTATTGTGATATATCAGAAATATCACGTGAAGGGAACGTTGTCTCCTCCCTTCAAGACAAAATGTCGGAGTTATGTTTGAATTACAGAAAAATCAGAAAGACGAGACTAAAGTCTAAAATGTTACGTACTTACTTTCTTATTTTTCAATTATTTTGTATTACCATGGCCATGCGTAGAAAACTATATGTTTAAACATGCGTAGAAAAGTACATGTTTAAACATGTGTAAGAGTTTAAATTTATATAGGTATAAAGGTATAGGTGCACCTAGGTAAAATGTGTATTGTATAAAAATTGTATGTGTTTATAGTATTATGTTACTACAATTACTCACAAGTTCGTATAGGTATGTGTAAATATTATTAGATATATTATTGTCTATTCATTTTCTTACGTAAAGGACAATTTATTTTATAAATGCGAAAGGTTATATTGTCCAATTTATTATATTAACATTGTTATTATTGGAAAATATTTGTAACTTGAAAGTTTTGTAACCCAGGAAATCACTTTTAATTATTTTTACACAACGGTAAAGTTAATTTTGAAAAGGTATATTTTTATTAAAGAACTACTGAAACTCCTTCTAGTCGTCCCACATGTTAATTTAAAAACTTATACTGCACTATTTGTTTCATGTATGTACTACATCTGGAGACCTATGCACTACAACACCTGGAAAACCATCCACTCCACCACAGCTGTAAGTTGACTACCAGTTACCGAACCATCCACCATAATTGGGCGAATTGCAGTAACCCAAAAGTCATAATGAGGGATGCCTCTCCTAAAGCTACTATGCTAGTTATCCGTACAACCCAACCCTACAAGTCATCCTCCATCCCATGGAACTTCAAGTCACTCTATTACAAGTTGGTCGCCGTGGTCGTCGACCCTGGAGGAGGGGGTAATGTCGGATATGGATTGGTACCCTTAAGGATAATTTAATCGGTTCATACTTCGCTGTGGTGCTAAGACGCTTAATAGGTGTTGAGTCTGCTGATAAGAATAGGTGTAGTGAAAAGATAGTGTGTGGAACAAGGACAAGGACATTCCTAGTTTTGTAGGAGGAGTTTGTAGACGAAAGTTGATAAACATAATTGTTTGAATTGGTTGGGATAAAGGGTTCCATTTTGAATAGTCCATCCAGGGAAATCCCCTCTTTTAATAAATTGCTGACATAACAAAAAGGAACCCCTTCTCCCATCTGGTAAGGGTTACAAAACATTATAAAAACTTAAACAGACACTTACTCAGTGGAGTTGTTTAACATTTTCAAGTGCAAGGGTAACCTCTGCCCATTTGGTCATTCAAGTAAAGATGTAGAAACAGAATCTCAGATCAGAACAGTTTCCAACCAGTGAGTAAGTGATCTTGATAATGTTTATTTAAATTGTTAAATTGTTTATTTCTATTTTGGCCTGAGTTGACTGTAAAGCGGAAGTTGTTTTTCTTGAACTTAGAACAAATAACCTCGTATGTGAGTTTTAAGGAAACAACTCTTCTTTAGAGAAAACTCTCTAAATTTACTAATTTAAGAACTTTATTTTTATTTCTAAAGACTTCTATTTTATTCATTATGTAATCGTCAATTGCTTTGCTTTGCTTCGCTTAAATAAAACTATTAAAAATCTTTGGTGTTTTAGTAACTAAATAGGGCACAACAAATTAAATAAATTAAAACGTAATTTCAAATCATCTAAGCTACACGTTCCCGTCGCCTATCATTTTGATACGCGACAATAGTAAAAAATTACCTGTATTTCTCAATAAGAGTATCGAAAATCGAAAATTTCTTGTAAGCTCTTAAGTTTATGGATAGAAAAACTGTCTTAAATCTTTAAGTATCGAAAATTTT
The DNA here is from genome assembly GCA_935413205.1 of Polydrusus cervinus. NCBI lineage: Eukaryota > Metazoa > Arthropoda > Insecta > Coleoptera > Curculionidae > Polydrusus > Polydrusus cervinus. The sequence goes on from OW284517.1 coordinate 14,546,417, forward strand.
GTACAGGGTGTTTTCTGTTGAAATCCAAATATACAAAATTTTAAAATACAATAACTCTGTTTTTTTAAATGAAACACCCTATATTTATTAGGCTCGTCTGATAGATATTATAAGTATCTTTTATTATTGTTAAGTCATACCCATACCTAAATTTACTAGTTTTGGCAATATTTCGATTTTTATTTAAATTTTGGTGAAAAAAACTATAATTTTTATTTTTCTAGTAAGCCATGACCCCAAACTAAAAACAAAAAATGTAATTAAATATTATCCCATATTAAAATAAATTAATAACCATAGTTAGTTACGTATTTATTTAATTTAATAAAATTTTGTTTTTATTACGCAACTTAATATTAAAAATAAGTTTACAAACATTGTAAATATAAATATAATAATTATAAATATGACATTATATTCAATTACATTTGTTTTGACTTTGCTAGTCATGGCTTACTAGAAAAATAAAAACTATAGTTTTTTTTCACCAAAATTTAAATAAAAATCGATATATTGTCAAAACTAGTAAATTTAGGTATAGGTATGACTAAACAATAATAAAAGATACTTACAATATCTATTAGACGAGCCTAATAAATATAGGGTGTTTCATTTAAAAAAACAGAGTTATTGTATCTTAAAATTTTGTATATTTGGATGTCAACAGAAAACACCCTGTACAAAATTTTCGGTACTTAAAGATTTAAGACAGTATTTCTATCCCTAAACTTAAGAGCTAACAAGAAATTTTCGATTTTCGATACTCTTATTGAGAAATACAGGTGATTTTTTACTATCATGATTTTTCCAAAATTTTAAGAATTTTGCATTTTGTTTGGCAACGTTGTAAAATATTAAAAAACTAAATATGGCGTCATATGAATAATTTTGTAAGGAAACAAAAAAAGCTAAAATATATAGGGTGTTCCATTTAAAAAAATGTATCTTTTTATTGTCCTACTTTTTTGGACCATCCTGTATGTTTAAAGATAATTTTAGAACATTTATTTTTTTGTACCTCACAACTTTTATAAAAACTTTTTTTTGATATCTTTAATAGTAGAGACGGTATATTACTTTGTCAGACAAATGGGCCACCCTGTATGCCACACGTGAAGAAAGAACTCATGCTTTTGTGATTAAGGGACTAGACCACCTACCTGATACAGAAGAAATAAAACAAAAACTTTTACAAACATACAATATCAAGACCAAAAACATACATATTATGCAAACTAGATACAGACCGCTCTACGTGGTAGTAACAGAAGCAGATATAAAACTCACCCAACTCGAGAAAATTAGGTATCTAAGTTACGTCAGCATCAAGTGGGAAAGAAGAAAACAAAGCAGCCAAATAATACAATGCAAGGACTGCGGCCAATGAGGTCATGCAACGACCAACTGCCATAGACTATCTAGATGCCTGATTTGCTCCGAAAATCACCGTACAAAGACATGCAATAACAGCCAACAAAAATGCATAAACTGCAGCAAAAATCACAGGGCATCGTCACACACTTGTCCAGTGTACATATTTAAAACGGAGCAAATAAATGAAAACCAAATAAACAAAATATATACCTGCACCACTACCGAGAACAAATTATTGGAACCAGACCAGGACAAATGGTCCATCAGGCGACAGGGCAAATGTCGACCACCCCCAGCAATAACCCCCCAGAAGGAATCAACTACAACAGCCCCTTGAAGAAAGTGACTATGAGACGGACCATCCGCAACTGGTCAGGACACGTCCACAAGGCAACGACCCCAACAAAGAGAGTTTAGGATTGAATCAGGCAAGTAACCTATTCAGTGCTATGAAGGAATTCAACAGTCTTATAAATATTAGCGAATTTGTAAGATTTTTAAATGATTGCTCAAAGGAACTACGTAAGGCTAATACAAAAGAAGAGCTGGTCTCAACCATGATGTCCATGCTGGGACACAATTTAAACAACTATCAAATTAGCCTTCCGTAGTTCACTAAAATTAGTCACTTGGAATGCTAACGGCGTCTCCGGAAAAATTGAAGAACTAAAGCATTTTTTACTTAGGTACAATGTAGACATTATTTGCATTCAAGATACTAGATTGAGTCAAAATAGACAGAATAAAATCAGAAACTTTCAAATGCACAGATTCGATAGAAATCCTCATGGGGAAGGGGTAACTATTCTAATTAAAAATTCAATCCCATTTCAAAAACTAAATAACGTGCCTTCAGCCATTGAAAATATTTCAATTAGACTTAAAAATGATGTGATAATATCAAGCTGCTACGCACCCCCGAACCACATATAATTCACTACCAGGATTTTGAAAATATTTTTCAAATAGGTGCAAAAGTGATGGTGTTGGGTGACCTAAATTCAAAACACGAATCCTGACACAATTTTGCAGCTAATAGACATGGAACAATACTAAGACAATACATTGACGACTATAACTTACAAATACTTCTACCACCAATACCTACATGTTACCCACCAAGAAGAATAAGAATAATTTAATTTAGATGTAGTACTCAACAAAAACATACCAAACCTGCCAGACACTACAATTTTAGAAGAACTCTCATTGGATCACCTCCCAGTTCTTCTAAACTGGCAAACTAACATTATAAAAGACGTTAAACCAACGACATGGTTATACAATAACGTAAACTGGACCCAATACAGACAAATACTAAACATAAACATAGAAATAACCAATAACATGACAACTGTAGAACAACTAGAACAGGAAGTAGACAAACTAACAAGAAACATACAAACTGCCAGAAACCGAACGGCAAAACAGATAAAACTTACAAAAAGATGACAAATAACCGAACGACATACAAAACCTAATAAACTACAAGAACACCATCAGAAAAAGATGGCAGAGACATAGAAGAATACAAGATCGAGACTTAACAAACCAACTAAAAAACGAAACACGACAATGAATACAAGAACACAAAAACCGAACGTGGACAACCATACCAACAAACGCCTCGACTAGAGACAATACATTATGGACTTTATTACGCAAAACAAAAAACAAACAAGACAATATTCCGTCTTTTACACAAACACCACAGCTTTTGATAATGTGTGGATCAACGGACTGGTCTTTAAATTAGCAACTTTCCATGAGTTCGCCTTGTATTTTATATCACTAATGTATTCCTATTTAATCGGCAGATCCCTAAAAGTTAAAGTTGGCAACGAACTATCTTCTCCGGTAAGATTGCACGCGGGTCTACAACAGGGAACCACCCTGGCCGCTCCCTTATTTAACTTTTACACAGCTGACATCCCACGCTTCCCAAACTCCAACTTAGCCATTTTTGTCGACGATGTGCTAATCCATGCAAGCTCATTCTTCCCAAACGTGGCTAGGCAGCACATTACAAATCACCTCAACATTCTCCTTCCATGGTACAAGAAATGGAAATTGGAAATAAACGGAGACAATAATGTGAATGGCTTAACATCACACGAAAAAGACTCAACACTCACATCAACCAACATCTCATAATAAACAATACTCCTATAGAACCAAAAGAAAAAATTAAATATCTTGGCGTTACGCTAGATAGAAAATTAAATTTCGTACACAACACAAAACACTTAACACAAAAGTTCTACCACGCAACCGCACAACTACATAAACTATTAAACTTCAGAACATTTTTATCACCACATAACAAACAAACAATTTACAATCAATTAATTAGACCATTACTGACCTATGCTGCACCTGTATGGTGCAGCTTGTCAAAAATGGACAATACAACAGACTACAAAAACTACAAAACATAGTACTTAGACAAATTCTTTTAGCGCGCAGAACGACTTCACCAAGACTATTACATAACGTAACAAATACTCCATACTTAATACAATACGTACACAATATTTCAAACAAGTTCTATGAATGAAACACACATACAAAACGCACTATTAACACAAAACATCATACACATAAGGCATACAGATAACGTAACACATAAACCAATTTATCAAAGGCTTCCCATTTTCCGGCAAGATAGATAAAATCAATATTTTTCCAATTTTCAATTTTAAAACCACATACACCAGGCCCTACCCACTCCCAAACCCCCTCCGACATTATGCAGCAAACTACTTTTTGACAAAATTTAGCTACTGAGTACCTGAGAAAATTCATGCTGGTTTTTTCAAAACGTTTTTCCAGCAAACACCAAGCAATAAATTATTATTATTATAAAGTACCAATCGCAAACAAACACACAATCAAAGCAATAGCTAAAATAGAATTTTTTCATGGCAGTGTATGGGTTACTGGAACTGACTAAAATCATTTATAAGTCAATTTCACTTTTACCTAAAGGGTTTACACCAGCCCCGTTGGAGCGTTGCTCCGACGAATGTCCTGGCAAGTTGCTAGAAGTCCAGTTACAAACATAGTTTCATAAAAACTATGCAAATTGTAAAGTAAAATGACATGTAATTATAAAGAGTAAATAAATAAAGATATTTTGAAAGTAAAAGAAAATAAACAAAATTTTCAAATACTTACCTTTTTTCAAAAAACTTAAAAATAGGATAAATACAGAAGTAAAAAATCTAAGTGCGGGCCTGATCATCAAAACATAGCCTAATATGCTTTATGCTGTTTTGTCCTATTAGTAATTATTAGTCATGCAGTTTACAGGTCGGTAATAAGTTATTTATTTGGCGATCTGCTGAGGTGGGTATTTCTGAAGCAAGTTAATTTTAAATTGGCGACACGTGAAAATGGTAAAATTTGAAAACAATGAACTAGTAGATATGGTGCTAATTTGCTGTGAGTGTTGCAAAGTGCTTCGAGACGCAGAACGCTTTTCCTTGCGGACTCATCCCACACCCAGAAGTTTTCTTAATGTTATTCAACGGGCAAGTTAGGCAGGACCGTATTTGATCCATAGTGTAATAAATAAATGTAAGTACCTTATTTTTAAGTTCTTTGAAAACATGTATTTGAAAATGTTGTTTATTTTAATGCCTTCTATACACAGCTAGAACAGAAGTATCAACTTAGGAATCACCCCGTATATTACTTTTACGGTACCTGCCATCGATTAATATTTTTTATGGCGTAACGACGCCGGGGCAATCAGCGGCGCCGGTATAATTTTTGCTGGACCTTTAGAGATCGACTTTCATCTTCCTGAGCCTTTTTACAGAAATTATTTATCCCAGTTTAATAATTTTTTATTTTTATATTTATTCCATCTATATCGAAAATTGTCATTTATAAAAGCTAGTTATTTTTATCTGAGATAAAGCTTTGTATATTTACCTTTCTTCCTATTTCAATAATTTCCTCCATGGTTATTTTGTATTCAGCGGAACTAGTCATATTGATAATCCACATATCTTTGCTAAAAAATAAAATACAACTTTACACTGGACCTGGATACATGAGACTGTCCTAATAAAATTAAAAACAAATATTTTGACATCACATTCCCATACTTTTCACTAACATCCCATTGTCAAAAAGATGACGTTTTGCCAAACAGAGACTTTTGGAAGCCCAGCAGTTGTCGCTGTTACGTGATTTTAAATCAAAGGAAAGAATCCGTGATAAAAATGTACAATTGAACGGCAGTAGAGTTTTGGACTTGCATTGTCTTTATTTGTTTAGAATCACTACACTTACCAGTTGAAACGTAGTGATTCTAAACAAATAAAGACAATGCAAGTCCAAAACTCTACTGCCGTTCAAGAAACGTCATTGTCTCCAACCTTTAAACAGACAAAAATGTACAAGTCCAAACAATATGATTCTCGGAAAGACAAATCCAGCCCGCTATAAAACTTATGATAGTCTTTTGAACGGCAGTAGAGTTTTGGACTTGCATTGTCTTTATTTGTTATGAATCACTACGTTTCAACTGGTAAGCATCTCCAGTCTCTATTTATACTAGGTAGGTGCAATGACGCATGACTAGTAGGCGGAGTCATGCGTGTAACTCTTGCGTGCTCTCTTTATACTAGCTAGGTGTATGACGCATAACTGGATGAGGCATGCTCATCCCCGATGACTCATGCGTGTAACTCTTACGTGGTCTTATTCTAATATTACATTTACTTAACAAAGATTTTCAGACGTTTCTCATATCTAATGAAGCCTTACTAAAACAACCTGGAATTTGGTGGATGGTGGCAACTTCCTTAAACTTCCTCTTTCTCCAGTGCGGTTCTTTTTGCGCCGTGCATCCAGGCGTAGTCAGCTGCACCTAGTCATGCGTCACCGCACCTACCTAGTTTAAATAGAGCTGTAGTTACCATACCTATTTAGTATTCACCTGAAGACAACTGGATATGCTTACCAGTTAAAACGTAGTGATTCAAAACAAATAAAGACAATGCAAGTCCAAAACTCTGCTGCCGTTCAAGAAACGTCATTGTCTCCAACCTTTAAACAGACTTTATATAGTCTTTATTACAGCAATATAGAAAGTCAACTAAAATACATTGTATGAATGCAAATAGAATATTTAGTATGATTTATTTATTATGATCTGTATCTTGTCAACGCTAAGTTCCTAAATTACTTTTTTCAGTCAACAATACACTGAAAAATTTACTAATTCAGACTACTTTCTTATACTTTTCTATGCGAACTGTCAAATAGGTCACCACGTTACCAGTCCGTACTGGCTGTCTTCTCGAGGTGATAGACCTTTAGTTACTTATGTTAATAATAATATATTATTTGTAATGTTTGACGATGTAAACAGAGCTTTAGCAACAAAATAATCCTAAGTGTAGTTGATTCGAATTTCTTTAAGACCAATTGTGTTAAAACATTCGACGACATTAAAAAGTAAATTGAGATAAATTTGTTCAAGTTTGTTGATTGATTCATGTAATCAATTTTTGTCAGTTGTGTAAGTTTCGCTCACGCCAGAAGTTTAGTAATGCCGCATTTAAATTATTACATTATGGCATAGCTGCCTAAAAGTCAGCAAAAAGTCGTGTATATTACGTGTTAATTTTAATTTTTGTTTTTTATTCTGAATGTTAGGTCTGATGTTGCCCATAGTTTAGGGCGAAACATGTCACCCATTGATTAAATTTTAAGACATGATTGAGACTTTGACTTTGAGTTTCCCCACTTTTAAAAACTTCTACCAAAGTTGCAGAGATGAAGACGTAGAAGAAAGTGTCAATATTTTTTGTGTGAATGTCCTGGTCTCTTAAGAAGACTATTTACTACCTAAGATGAACTATTTTTCAATGATGTGGGGAAAGGAAACAAGTTACAACTTTGTCGGTTTACCAAGTTTAATAATAGTAGGTCTAGCTAACCTCGAAAGATCTAATGAAGGCAGGTTCTACCAAAAACCTGTAATATCATCGTTCATCTTATAGGACTACGAGACACTATTTGGCCAGTGTCCTTCCTTCTTTAAAAATTGAGACATGTTGGGCTATAATAATAATTCAAAATATACACATACCCTATCGCTCATTTTTATATCCGTCTTCAGCCTACCCCGAATAATATGATACTTACTTTAAGTGAACGTAATTAAATACACACAAGAGGGCAGCATTGACGGCAATATCCACGGGTACGTAATCGGCATAGCTATCTTGTTTACAGTACATGGTCCTAATAACACCCTTGCCTGCTCCTATTAGGAGTCCGGTAGGGCCGTTTATGTTGTCGGTCCATCCTGGAAGAGGTTCTTTCCAAATAGGGATCACTAACAAATGTAAAAGATATATTATTAAAATTAAAACTATCTTTCCTGACTGGTGCCATATAAACAAAAAAAGGCAAATGTCTAAATATCCAGAAGTATAGCGATTGTCGAAAAATAAATATATATATAAATAAATAAATCCGTTTCTGCCATCAGCTCAGGGCAGATTAAGGTCGACAAAAGCGTATTTTTCTTTAACATCTGATGCTCTACACGCATGCAAGTTGTCACATCGCTGGCTCAAAGGAAAAATGTGTTAAAAAAAATAACTTCTACGGGTAAACACAGGCCGGCAGGCATGTCATACACTGTCAATACAAATACAGAAATTAAAAAAGTTCTCATGTTACTTTCTGTCCTGTATACATATTTCCTTTTCCTATGCGATTACGACTATCCATTGCCATACGCGCATAGTTTAACAGGTTTAGAGAGCGCAATGCAAGACAGGGCTTTTCATTTCCTATGCAAGTATAGCTATATTGAATAGTCGTAACCGCATAGGAAATAGAAATATGTAGAAGTAAAATTAGTTGGGAAATAGTAAGTAAAACACTTTAGAAAATCAAAGTTTGTATTTATGCCGACGTTCCGAACTCTATGAGGTCATCTTCAGGACGATACAGTTATGAACTTCCGTGTTAAAAACAAATTTATCAGGTACATTGTATAACCATTTGTTAAAATATTGTTTACAGTAGAAGCCATCGGGCCAACAAGGAGGCGCTATTATCATTTAATTTCGTCTGCAAAAAACAGTACCATGGGGCAGGGCTAAGTGTCATACCAATATGGCCGATTCATAAGGGCCTGATTAAATTTATTTTGAACAATTTTAAAAATGCTTGGGTTAATTAGAATAATATAATTTTATTTAGCGATGAACAGCTTTGTAACGGAAATAACGTATAATGGTATTATTTATACTCATGTTTGTATATTGTGTACTTGTTAGTAGCTAGAAAAATTTTGGTGAAACCCGTTTGTGCTCATTAATTTGATTGGTGACATAGAAAAAATTGAGAATATCGTATTGTAATTAAATATTGTTCCATTGCAAAGGTGCACAATGGGATGAGAAATGATTTTATTTAGAAGTTGTAAATGTTTTAGTAAATTAACTTTAACCCATAAAATTTGACTTACATGCGACAGCAGCAAGAATGAAATGTTTTGTTACACTTTTTTATGAACCATGTGACTTGTCAGACGATGACGAGTAGTGGCATAGTGGGCCGGTTATCTAAATTTGTAATTTATAAATATTGCAAGTTCGATTGTAAGTAAATAATGCCTATCAAAGTCATTTATGTCACAGTCAATGTTGATGGTTAGTTAATTCTGGTTAAAAAAAAAGTTGTGTTTATTTCGCACATAGAAAATAATGACCTATATCAATAAATAAATGGTCAATTTGAAGTTAAGCGGCTGGTCCTAAAAAGTCCAAAGCTGCTTTAACTTAATTGTTGAGATATTGTCTTTACATTTTTTTTTGTTATTTAATAATTTAAATAAATTGCAACTAAATAAACCATAGGCAACAATTAGCACCTAAAGTTTATAAATAAGGACCTGCCCTTTATTTATACTAACCTATAAAACTTAATTTTTGCCGTTTTCTTCTTATCAACAGCATTTCTGCTGGAACAACTTCGCATGGTACAAGAAATAATTAATATCTATCACACAGTAGCAATAGTTTTACACAAAAATTGAAAAACTTCTCTTAAAATCTAAAACCACCTCGATTATGATAGATCGAACAGCTGACTACACGAATGACATAAGTGTCATACCAATATAGCGCAGGTAGGGTCACTTTTAGTCACGTGATGTCGCTTCCTTGTTTTATCTCAATGCATAGACCCAATGATTGACATTCAGGTCGATTTTCGTTTTTTAAATAAGTTGCTGTATTAACTCCAATGTGAACTTATTTGTTGTGTTTCATTTTTTTAAATTTTAGTTTAAGGCCATAAAAAATCCACTTTTAGAAACCAGAAGTAAAAAAGGGACCATCAAAAATGTCTTTGTAAAGGTTGCCGACTCAAACAGCATAGCCGGCATCTACCTGGTCAAACCAATTAAAGATAATGGGTTATTCTACACTAAATTCGGTTTTACTGATTAAAAAGCCAGAAAAAACGTTAAAAATGTATTTTTTCGGTTCCCGCGTATACATTTCTTTATCCAAAGAACTATCCCTAGAACTACGTGATGATCAGCAAAAGAAATTAAATATATATATGCTTCTCTGGATAGAGAATTTTTTATACGAGCGCCAAAAAAATACATTTTAACGTTTTTTCCGGCTTTTCGATCAGTAAAACCAAATTTCGAGTAGAATAACCCATTTTTTTTTAACTGGTCCGGTGAGGTAGATGCCGGCTAAGCTATTTGATGTCGGTAACCTTTATTAATAAATTTTCCATCGTCCCTTCTACAATTTGTTTTCTTTTGAAATAAGTTAATGAAAAACAATTTGTCATTTTTGTTAAGCCTTGTCACACAATGAGACAATTACGGGGTCATCAGGGTGCCAATAACTGGAATAATGTGCCAATGACTGGGTAAAACTCTGGTGCCAATAACTTAAACTTAATGCCAATCACCCCAGATCGTGTTTTTTGACTGAAAAAAACATTCTTTAACTATTTTAAACGACTTTAAACAAATAATATGTATATTTTTGTGGTATTATTGGCAACATAATTCGTTTTAGTTCAAGACAAGTTTTCCCCAGTTTCTTTATAAATGATTCATTAAAATACGTAGATATAATGAGCTACCTCTAAAAGTGCCAATGATTTTACCCTGGATAGCTATTTTTTATATTATTTATTACGTTTGTAAAATATGGTAAAATGAGTCCCGTAAAAAAAATTGAAATATTTTTGTTGCCTTACCAACCGATGGTCTTAAAACAAGCACTGGTAAAGTTCCTTTTTGTTCAACCACTAGAGCTTCTCCTAGGGCTTTGGTAAAAGCATAAGTGTTGGGAATATCTCCTAATATCCTATAATAGAGAAAACAAAAAACTCAGAAGCCGTTTTTAAGATGTTAAGTGGACAATGGCAAAAAAAACAGAAGAATAAGAAATTTAAATTATTTTTCAAAATAATGTTTGTTAAAATTATTTTTAAATTGTATTTTTACCCTAAAAATTGTTAAATATTTTTATGAGGGCACTGCATTTGTTTTTTACGAACGCGTAGAAGGGTCACCATCCCAATATTTTATTTACACTCAAATGCCGCGTTGTATATCCAATATTATGTCAACCAATCTCAGTGGCGGCTCGCGGTCTAACAAAATGGTGAAGAGCTAGGTATAGTGCCGGCATTTAAACAAACATTGACTAAAAACTCGTTTAACAAAACGGTTCTCTTATCCTCATCTGTCCAACGACTGAATGGAGTTTCCAACAAATTACAAATTATGTCATTAATTGGGTTCATTTTAAAAAACTTTTTAATCACACAGTAAATCACGTAAAAACGATATCTATAACCCTAAGTTTCGCGAAGCCTTAAAATAAATGCCACGAACAAATGTTACAACAATAGTGCATACGACTGATCTATTTTTAAATTGCCCCTCATCATAATGCAAATTGTTACATGCTGTTTGCATGACTGACATCACGTAACCATAGCAACGGTGAATATCAAAGCTATGTTGGGCGTTGGGTCTTCACTTGCTTTGAGCAAACGGACACGGTCGGCTGGGGCGGGCCAAAATGCACGAGTGTTTATAATTATTGTCCATCGGAGTTAACCGTGGCCCTATTATGCATAGCTACATTCGGATTAAATTAATAACATTAATTCGAACATAATTATTTTTTAAGGGCTAAAATGGTAGCTGTATTGGTTCATTAATATTTAATATTGTCGAAAAACTTTCCTCCTGGTTTTATTTTTTTTTGTCAAGAGCTTACTTCACCTGACGAGCCGCCACTGACCAATCTCATTGGAAAGAGATGATAGTAAAAATGTACCTCTCTTAAGTTTAGGGATAGAAAAACATTCTTAAATCTTTAAGTACCCAAAATGTTGTACAGGGTGTTTTCTGTTGACCTCCAAATATACCTCGAAATATACCAAATTTTAAAATTCAATAACTTTGTTCTTTTAAATGAAACACCCTATATTTATAAGGCTCATCTCATAGATATTGTAAGTATCTTTTAATATTGTTAAGCCATACCTATACCGAAATTTACTAGTTTTGCCAATATTTAGATTTTTATTTAAATTTTCGTGAAAAAAACTATAGTTTTTATTTTTGTAGTTAACCATGACCAACAAAGTCAAAGTGAAAACAAATGTAATTGAATATAATGTCAAATTAAAATACGTATAATAGTAATATTTTTTCGACGAGGTCTTCTTATAATCTCGGCGGTGACCGTTAATTTTAACATTTATGTATTAAATTATTTTTTCAAGTACCGAAATGCTATATAATTTACATTCTTGGTGTAAGTGATAGTGGCGTAACTAGCCCTCTGACCTGGGGGTGGTCTAGGGTGGGCCTGTTATTGTGACATACAGTGGCGGCTCGTGTAGATGTGGGCCGGCGGAGAGCCCGCTGTAGGCAAAACGCGCCGCAGGCGAATTTTTTTTGGACCACGCCCAAATTTTAACAAATTTGGTCAATAATCAACAGTAATATCACAAGACCTCGTTTTTTTATCGGTTAGATTCTTCAGCTGTCACGAAAATTTTTTTTGAAATTTTTCGAGTTGAATTTGGACATGTTTATTCTGATTAGATCCCGAGAGCGAAGCTCGAGGGATTTAATTTTTGAATAAACAAGCTCAAAGTTCAACGAGTATTGCCAAAAAGTTTGAGTGAAAAATGAAAAATTTAACCAATAAAAAAATGATGGTCGAGTGATATTAATTATTTGGCAAGATTATTTCGTACATCGTTGAATAAACATGCCCAAAGTTCAACGAGTAAAATTGCCAAATAAGTTTGAGGCTGACAACCAAAATACATTTGTTAAGCTATATTTGCGAGGTTAGTAGCGAGCTTACAAAGTTAGCCTTTTTTTCTGGGGGGCCTAGCGACGTCTGGGGGGGAGGGGGGGGGTGTAGTTACGCGCCTGGTAAGTGACAAAAATACATTGTTGGCAACAAAACTTTATCATGGAAATATCCAGACAGACGCCAATCCAATAAAACAGCGTTGGAAGAATTAATGGCGAGGTTTGACAGAACAATAAGCGTAACTATGACCAAAAAAGGAATAAAGGAAAAACTGTTTGAACGGAAGAAAATGAGCTAAATGATTTACTGACTATCACCAAACCAAGAACAAACGACGAGAAACCTCATATTTCGTGTGTTCAGTATGGTGTTGTTTTACACAATTTAAATATTGGTAAACTTATAATTATTCATCATATCACATAAGTATAGTATACCTCACAACTTTTATAAAAACTTTTTTTTTGATATCTTCAATAGCAGAGACGGTATATTACTTTGTCAGATAAATGGGCCACCCTGTATATTCATTTAATGATGTATATCCTTATTTTTTTTAGTTGCGATTGTAAGGTCAAAATTTCTAATAACTTGCAGTTATTATAAAAATTATTGAAATTCAATTATATATAATCATAAATACTTACAAGTTAGTTAAATTTCATATTTTTAATTATAAGATAGCAGAAGTGACGTAATTTATCGAGAAGTGTTAATTAGTTACTTCCGAGCGACATGGTTCGATAATATAGTTTAAAAAACATTAGAAAAACTCTCTACGTCTATTAACTTAGACGAGAGTCATCGCATGCATAATAAATCCTTATTCGTTCTGCTTCCACATGGATATTTGCTGTTTTATTTATACTAAAGCATGACTGGATAAATGGACTATTACCAGAGTTGGCCCTTTTTAATTCCATCCAGTGTGGTCACCGTTGTTTGCCGCATCTCAGAGATAAAATTAAAACTTTTTGGAAGCACCATTTTTCCTCAAATGACTTGAAAACATAAACAATAATAAACATCTTACAGCAAGGACGGATTTACGGGATGGGGGAGGGAGTAATGGGGTAAACACCCCCCATAAATGACTAAAGGTGCCCAAAATCGTAATCTTCCCTATTTCAGAAAGGTGTAATGTAATAAAATGGAAAATTCCGTCCAGTTCGGCTCAATTTCGATGTCGGCCATAGGCGTAGGTAAATTTTGTGCATTAAATTTTTATGATAATAACTAACCAAAAAAAAGAAGATAATTTGATAAAGAAGGAACTATTAGCTATAGCAAGTTTACACAATCATCGTCTAATGAAATATGCCGTGGAAGATATAGCTGAAAAACATAATGTAACTGTACTACGCATGCCGCCATATCATTGCGAACTAAATTCTATAGAACTTATATGGGCGCAAGTGAAAGGATTTGTCGCAAGACAAAACATGACATTCAAAATGAAAGACATTAAACTACTGCTTGATCAAGCCATTAAGGAAGTGACACCAGAGAACTGGCAAAAAGCTGTCCATCATGTCATTAAAGAAGAGGAGAAAATGTGGGATCTTGACCACCTGATCGATCGGACCGTCGACCCGTTAATTATAACGTCAAGAGGAGATGACAGTTCCTCAGATGATGAAGAATATTATGATTTTTTATAATTTAATTTCGGTATAATGTATTTTTTGTATTTTGTTTATAATGTTTAATAAAAAATAAGAGTACCTAATACTATGTACATAATGAACGCCTTTGTCACACTTTTTCAGTGTTTGTGAATTTATAACAATAGGCATAATCCATAAATTGACCCAAACCAGGGTGGAACTACCTGCACTTGATGAAAATAAAGAATTTTGTAATAAAATCAATGCAAAATTATGAAGGTTGCTTAAATATTCGTTGGGTCACTCTATAGTCCCTTTGCATACCTAATGAGCTTTTATTACTCTACGCCTTTCTGAAATAGACTATAATTGCATTAAAATTATAATTCCTTTGTGCTATTACTATAGCCATACGAGTTTGTTCAATTTTTTATGTGCCCGATTTTAAACACGTGAAGAACCATCCGTTATTGACAAAACTTTTTCTTGAAAATTGCTTCTAAACCATGCTTTTGAAAGGCTCATTCAAAACAAGTTTTTTTCTTGTTCCTCCAAAACTACACCACAAAAGCAGCATCATTTTATTATTTAACTGGCCAATCTTAATCTTAAATATTTTTTCGCAGTAGACAACGCACATCTCGCAATCGAAGGGGTAAGAAGTAAATTAGCCTAAGTAGCGGATTATTTGTTTTGAAAAATTTTGCCTCAAGTTTTTAGTTCTCTGGTATTGACGTTTAGAATATGCCCTTTTCAGACTTCAACAGACTGTAGCACTGGCATGGCGCATCTTAAAGAAAAATGGTTTTTACCTCCCTATCTTAGGTTTTATTCTCTATCTAAAAGTTACAACTTCCGGTTTAACATGTTAAACCAAAAAAAAAAAGGTTTTTGATTTATAATTTTTCTGAATTTTTAGTATTTCGTAGATCTTGACATCTTGATTAAAATTGTCCATGGCCGTAATCCAATCCTATAACTAGTTAAAAATATTCTATATAATTTAACCATTTTACTTTGTCATTGATAAATAAGGTGAAGTGAAAACTCTAGAGAATGCAGAAAATCTGAAAGTAATAAGTTGCCATCTATAAAAGGTCATAACTCAAACACTAGTCATAGGATTGGATTATGACCATGGACACTTTTAAACAGGACGTCAAGATCTACAAAATACTAAAAATTCAGATAAATTAGCTGAAAGTCATTTCCCATAAGCTTTGTGAGGGGTCATTTTTCCTTTTTAGGAACGTTCTATTCGAAATAAAAAAGTTAGTATTGTTTTGTGTCGCCCTGTAGAATTACAGAAACGGCTTCATTCTTTCTAGGAGAGACGTTGTTGATTATGAATATCCAAATTTTAAAAAAATATATTTAGTGGTTTTTGAAATTTTTGTACCCTTTTTTATCACCCTGTTATTTGCAGTAATGAGTTTATTGGCTTTTGAAAATAAAAACAAATAGTAAATTCACGTCGACTCTCTCCTACTACTGCTAATAAGAAAAATTACTCCAGGTCAGTGCCAAAATTCTCGGTACATGCACTTTATATTCACGGTTGGCGGGTTTTATTAAAAAAGTTTTTAAAGTCGATGACACTTTGTTTACAACAAAATGCACCAGGAAATACGAGTTTATGCCATTGGCCCTCAAGGTGAGAAAAAGTGTCAGGCAAAGATATTATACCACTGGAAAAATATCTAGGTGCATGGAAATTCCTAAGGCCTTTTTACATTAGGCGCAAGTTTCAAGCAAGAAAATTTAATATGTAAAATTTATTATGTAACCAATATACAGGGTTCGCGGAAAAGTTTGCACTATACGGAAAACATTTTCATAAAAATAGTTTTCTAGAAACCAAAAAATAGTCTAAAATATTTGATATAATATGGCATTAGCTTCAATATGCCCTTTAAAATTTTCAAAAGTCGGAAAATGACATGATTTGTGCAAATATCAACCAACGTTATAAGAAAAAGTTATTTGTATTTACATGGGCATTCTAAATCCAAGGTTGATATATTATCGAGAACGAATGAAGAGTAAAAAATATAGCTAATAAGTCAAAACTTGGTAATGAGACATAGGTTTTCAACCACAACAACTTTAACTAATTATTTTTTATCCTAACTTTACATATAAGGGTACTTTTTTCTTAGCTTTTTTTATATTTTCTTAAATTCTGAACACCCGGTATATAAATTTGAAAAAATCCTCATCAAAATCCTATCTTAATTAATAAGTAAGCTATAGAAGACGGGAGGTGAGGTGCAGGACCCTGTATATTTAAATCAGCCTGGTCATAACTTGTTAAGTTATGTTACGTTATATTAAGTTATGACCAGGTAAATCACTGTTAACTCGAACTTTACTGACAATTCCACATTACAAAACTACAATTTTTGACATTTTTTTGATTTAAAGTGAACGTCGGGTCAGTTTAAATCATAGATGTTCTTGTGCCCAATTTTAAAGTGTCATCTTGTAGAGGTAAGATTTCGGAAGCATATATTTCAATTTTTTTTTTGTTTTTAATTCAATTTTAAAGGAACTTGAGAGGAAAATGACAACTAGCCTCCTTAAGGGCCAATTTTATAAAGTCGATTAAATCAAGGTCCAAGGTCATTTATTAATATGGGATTTACATTAAAGGACGCGTTAAGAGTGATTTACCTGGTTCATAACTTAATATAATGTAACATAATACAAGTTGGGAACACGTTGATTACTTTTAAATCGAACTTTGCTGTCAATCCAAAAATTTTAAAATGACTATTTCTGACAATTAACGATTTAAACTAGACCTCTGTTTAAATCGACTTTACAAAATTGGCGCCAAGACAAATATTTAAAGTAAAAATTTTATTTTAAAAACACATATTATAATGAATTTTTTAATAGAAAAATAAATGTGTTTATTTACAATAAAAAATAGTTATGTGTATTATCTGAAACCTAAACAAAACGACACTTTACGAAGTAATATTTCAAAAATTGAGCATTCTCGACAAAATGGTGAGACACAGACACGGACACTAAACAGAAAATATGGTGCTACACCTTTCAAATGTTCTGCCCCCTAACTTACATAATAAGGCCCGCCACTGTGTTACAATATATTTTTGAGCCAGTAGATATATTTGAGTTCGCGAAACCGAGAAATACATTTTAATACTTTGTGCGAATGTTGCCAACTTTTGCTCTGCAACAACTCTGCAAATTAAATACCAATGCCAGTCGGCCGAGCGGCCACGTATTCTGCATTGCCGCAATGTATTTCTGTCGTGTCGCGTGTTTACCTTTTTCCTGTCTTAGTCGGCGTTCTACCGATCTGCCATTTAGGGCCGTTTGCACACGTTCCACTTAAGACGTTTTAGGTGGGGCTTAACTTAAGGTGTCACTTAACTAAAACTTTTCCGTTGCACAGTCGCTAAACTGGCACATAAGCCAGCCCTAAGTGGATATAAATTGAGCCGAAGATTTTTACGGCTTAATTTATATCTACTTAGGGCTGGCTTATGTGCCGGTTTAGCGACTGTGCAACGGAAAAGTTTTAGTTAAGTGACACTAAGCAGGTGTCACTTAAGTTAGGCCCCACCTAAAATGTCTTAAGTGGAACCCGTGCAAACGGCCCTAAAAGCTAAAAAGGAACTATCTCTTGTTATAATAAACGTCTAGTTTTTTTTTGGTGACATAACTAAACGCAGTGCAGTAGCTATATTATTTTTACTATATTTAATACTTTTGGTAAAATGACCACAAAAAAAGACTAGCGGTAATGACTTGCAGCTCGCAATGCAAATTTTATCCATGTGAAAAATAAATGGCATTACCAGCCTTCGTATAATGCATCACATATTTCTTGACCTATACTATTTAAAATTGAGAATCTAAAAACTGTAATATAACTTACTTTGGTGTTACCATTTCAATGACGTCGTCGCTCAACCATTCAACAGTTTTGATCACTTTATGAGGATCCGCTGGTGGTGGATATGGCTTTTCATACAGAATTCTTTCATTCAAGTGGCAGTAGGCGGTGGACATGTAACAAAAACACTAAAAAAAATTACGAAAATTAAAAACTTATGTCGGGTTGTATAAGGATTTAAAATAAATAACTAACCAGTAACATTTTCAATCAGTTTTTACTCACAATTAAAGTTGCCTGGTCAGCATAATTGTTGCTACACTTATCAGGTAAATTTAACTGTGAGTAAATAATGCATGCCAATGTCATTTATGTCACAGTCAAAGCTGCTGGATTCATTTCGTTTTCATTCATTGTAGTCAGTAATACTGACTGTGTAGGGCCTACGCACTATTATTATTCCATGAGTTTTACTGTTAAAAAAATAAAATTTTAAATACGAATGGTGTTAGTCATTTTAGAATCGAATAATCTAAATAATATAGTAGTGGCTGGTTTGTACTACTTATATTTACATTTTGAGCATCAATTCCATCTCCAACAAAAAGAAATACATTATAAGACACTAATATTAGAATCATAAAATATTTTTCCATTTAAAAGTATTATATAAATTTAAAAGAAATTCGCATAACTGATTTACTTTGTGACCTAATTTTTCTAGACCAAATAATTAATTCTGCAAATAAATAACTACTCTGTAGTAGCTCGCGTATTAAAGCTTCTAGAATAAATAAAAGGGAATATCGCTACAATTTAAAAAAAAGCGGCAAGCTTGGTAAGTAGATAAATGCTACTATTTTTATTTTACACTTTGTTACTAAATTAACATTAAAAACTGGGTCACTGTGTATAATTTAATAGTAGTTTATACAACAGATATGATGTCTATATCTCACGAGCATGGCCTTCTAGAATTTAAGGAGAGTAAGTAAGAAACTATGCAAGCCAGTTCATTGAAGAAGAGTGGGGGAAATATTGACGTTTACGACGTAGATGATGTAAGTCGTGGCATGCTGCTACACATTCTTAAGTTAACATACCGATGTGAGTGAAGGAGGTCTATAACTTCACCAGACCCTTCAACATCAGGTGCGACTCTGACATGCGGTCAAAAGGGACACCTCCGTCATTAGACAAGGGCCTGGTTTGGTACACTGATGGATCAAAAACGGCCGACGGAGTAGGCGTAGGTATATTTGGGGAAAGACCCAGAATGGAAATCATCATTCCCCTGGGAAACTACGCCACAGTATACCAAGCGGAAATACGTGCTATACAAGCATGTGTACAGAAAAATATCGAAAAGGGCTACCACGCCCAGGAGATATACATACTGTCAGACAGCCAAGCTGCTCTCAAGACCCTAAACTACAATCGACTCAAATCGAAGATCACACTGGAGTGCCTAAACAAACTAAAAGACCTAGCCGAAAGGATCAACAGGATAGAACTCCTTAACTCCTATGGATTCCTGGTCATTCGGGAATAGCGGGCAACGAAAGGGCCGATGAACTGGCTAGAGTCGGATCATCTCAAAAACTCAGGGGCCTTGAACCCGCCCTTGGCATATCAAAACAGGCAACCAAAGCAACATCAGACAGGTGGGCGCAACAACAACACCTATCCCGATGGAACAGGATACCTGGACATACCCAAGTGAGGGCCACAATTGGGAAACCCTCTAAAAAGCTATTAACTGGAATGTTGCCTCTAACGCGCACCCAGCTAAAACAAGTGGTCGGCCTACTAACAGGCCACTGCCTACGAAAACACCTACGCCGAGTAGGAATTTACAATGGTCCCATTGAATGCAGGCTTTGCGGCAAAGAGGACGAAACCGCCTCACACATCATATATAACTGCGAAGCACTGACCTGAAGAAGACTCAACATCTTCGGAGAAATCCAATGTGGGGATAACCTCCCGCATGACAAACTTGGTGGGAATTTGCTGGACCTTATAAAAGGAACAAATCTTATTTAGCCAGATAGGGGAGCACAATAAGCCACTAGGCTGCAATGCAGGAGGCTTGCGCCTAACGCCAGACCCCCGCCTTAAACCAATCAACCAACCAACCGATGTCAACGTCTTATGAATTGACAAGCAAAACTAACCTCAAAGTACATTTAATATGTCAACGCCTTGACGTCTTGTCATGATTTGACAAACCAAATCGACCTTAAAATACATTCTTGTCATGATGACAAACAAAACTAACCTCAAATTATTTAGTTCTGGCCACCGATATAAAGGTCTCCACTCAACGTTAGGCCCCCTTTATAAAGACGCTCCCGCACCGAGTTCACTCAAAGTTCCCAAATAAATCGGTCAGACATTCTGTCTCACTCACTCTTCTTACATCGAGAAGGCTATGCTCACTAGGAAGGAAATTGAGCAAGACGCCGTAGGCGGAGTGCTCAAACTTTCGAGTGGACAATTTACTCGAGTTAAACAGTATTTTTTTTCTACGACCAAACTTACGAACTTTGAATACCAAAAATTGGATACAAATATTAACACTGCCGTTTGAGCCACAAGATCATGTTAGAATTTATGGTAAAACTAACTTAATAATAATGCTACATGAAATTAATTTTCTATGCACATTATAGATGCGTATATATTTTGTTATATTAAACAAATGAATCATATATTGTACCATACATATATAAATTATATGATTTTGCGTCTTGGAAAAGAAGGCGGAGCCTCCATCAGTAAATACCATAAACTGTGATTAGCCAGTAAAGGACGCCACAGAGGAATACATTTTTATAATAATTTTGTCAACTAAGGAGTAGAAAAAAATAGTTTAAAATATTTTCTTGAAAATATGGTGGGGTAATATAGAAACATATTTAAACATATTTTTAACATTTATTTACTTTCTCTATCGTTTGTCAAAGTCACCTTTCATTCATTAAAAGTATTGAAATAGTTAAAAAAATAAGTACCTTGAAAATCATTTTTAATGACAAAAAATGTACTTAACGGGACTATGATTGAACATAAGAAAAATAAAGTGCTTTGTAGATTGAATTGTTTTTTAACATTTTTTTAAATGATATCCCTAAAACTAATTTTATTAAAATTTATTGGTATTATATGATAGGCACCCAAATAAGCAACAAATATATGGCATGTAATCTAAACAAATGTATCATTATCAGTGGCGTAGCCAAAACATATGCTCGGGGGGCTTAGTGGGCGTAAGTAGGACATTTTATTTTTGGGAGAGTGACTACGTGTATATATATGACATGGTACCTGGTGAAGAAGGCGGAAAAGCGCCGCAGGCGAAACAATTTCCAGGACCACGCCCAAAGTTCGTTTAAAATTCACCTAACTACTATCAAATATCGAAAATTAAATTATTACCTCTCCCCCTCTACATGGTTCGATTAACTTTGTTTTTGTACATTTACATTACATTTTTTTTTATATATTCCGAGCTCGCTCTTTATTAAAAAAAAAACAAATTTTATATTTGTGAAAATATGAATATGGGTGTCAATCCAAAATTTTAACATAAGACGTATATGTAGGTATGACTCTAACCAGCGTTTTTCAGGCTTGGTTTTTCATGATTAAAAATAAAGTAAATATCATGATTTTTTCAGAAATCATGTATTTTAGGAGCTTAGATCTAAGACCAGTTTTTGGTGCAAATGCTTAGGTTTTGAAATACTCCTTCTTAAGTGCCGTTTTGTATATTCATAATATAAAGCATTCTAGTTTCTTCCCGCACTATTTTTTTTATTATAAATTATCACACTTCTTCCATAAAAAATGTTTCAATTGAAATGTTTACTTTAATTTTTCTCTTTAAAAATAAATACCTACCTAATTGTTTTTTCGTTTGTTAAAAAAATATTTTATTGCATTTGGTTATATTTTTGTTGAATTAAAATAGGTCTAAAAAAGGGAAAATGGAACAGACAAGTGTATTATGGAAAAATGCTATAAAATATTATTCTTTTTACTCGTTTTTCTTTAAAATTGCATCAAAAATCAATAACTAAAACAATATGCGTCTGAAACCTTAATCTCTATATAAAACAGAACTTTTAGAAGGAAAATTTTAAAAACTAAACATTTTCTACAAGACCTTTGTAATCCAACCAAGAGTACATTAGTACATTATTTAAAGGTTAAAATTAGGAGTCCAAGCGTAAGGCGAAAAATAAGGTTGCAATAATTAGACTTTTTAGACTCGAGCTCCCAAGATCGGGGGGGGGGGGGGGGGCTGCAGCCCGGCAGCCCCCCCACCCTTCCTATATACGCCACTGATCATTAATACGTCAGACTTTTTACGACCTTCTCTTTAATCAAGAATATGTTTAGAATTTCTAAAATGCGCCCTAGCAAAAAGGTAAAACCTGTCAAACAAACGAATCCCCACTTAATGGACAACTAGAAAAGGTGAGAAGCAGGACCATGTTATAGATACAATAACACACATTTACAAATTAGCTATTTAATCGAAAAAAAAGGAACACCAAACTGATTAACGACGTCTATTAATTCCATCAATTAAATCTGCTTTGTAATTTAAGCTATATACCCAGTCAATGTGTATAGTATGTACAAGGACAAATGTATCAGAACTAGGAAAAAGAAAGTCATTATTTGTAAAATTATGAAATACGGTAACATACGTGAATTATTAAGTAAATATGGTGAACGTGGTACGAGTACAATAAGATAATTACTTATTTGTCAGTATTATTGGTTTCAAGGTTACTTTTCCATCTATTTTTTATAGTTCAACGGAAATGGGCATTAGGGTGGTCCATCTTTATAGGTCAAAAACATTAAATATACTAAAGTAGTAGAAGTATAGTTAAGTGCCCGTATAAGTAAAATAGAAAGAAAGTTTTAGCGGCAGGCGTACTAAGTATAAGTATATGCTTTCAAGATATTTTTAAGAATAAATATATGATGAAAACTTAGTATTGCCATCTGAAGGAATTAACTCAATGCAAAATATAGCCATCAGACGTGAAAACATAGAACTAACAATAAACCAAGTACATTAGGTCAACACATCCAGTATAGGAAATCTTTTTGCGCATCCCTACACTTTTTCTAAGGGTTTGTAGATTTAATTATAGATCGCGCTGCAGTAGTCCACTAGGGTGCCGCACTATCCGTAATTCAATGCCGTATTTAAAAAATAAAGTAGTAGTAGAGTTTTGTGTTCGTATAAGTAAAATAGAAAGAAAGTTTTTAGCGGCAGGCGGAATTGCTTACAGGTTTTGGCTTTCTGATGAGTCCTAACAAGGACGAAACAGCTTGTCATTGTCTACCTGTGCCCCAGGATGCCCATTACCTTTAGCGTCCTTGTGTTCTTTAATGCATTCTATTAAGTATACTATTTTATAAAGAAAACAACGGGTAAGGGTAAACGATATAGTTAGCAAGGCTCCAACTATCAAAACGGGTGTGCCGCAGAGCACATTGCTGGGTCCTATTTTTTTCTTATTTATATAAATAATATAGATAAATTACATCTGGATCTCATTATAATTTCTTATGCAGATGACACTGCTATTTTGTTTTTTGGTAAAAGTTGGCATGATGTTTATATGTGGGCTGAACTAGGACTTAGTGTTGTGTATAGGCGGCTTTCTGCTAAATTATTAAATTCCTCAAAAACTATTTTTTTGACATTCTCCGCAACTAGTATTTATCAACCGGCATAAAACATTTTAAGATGCAAATTGTTTCTTGTTAATTGATGTGACAAAGCTTTTCATTGCTTATATCTTAAAAACTAAAAACTAAAGTTTAGACAGAGGAAAGCATAAATAAAAATATTTAGAAAAGTAAGATAACTTTGAAAATTAAATTTATTGGAGAAATTTCTGTTTGAATGTCAAATTTTGCAGCACTTCCGGATAAACCGGAAGTGAAATAGTTGTATCTCATTCATACGGAATACCTAAAAAGAAGTAAGAAAGTAATAATACATTTTTTATTTATTCATTTGTTTTTTGTAAAAACAATAAATTATCTGGTTAATTTGACAATTTCCAACCTCATTTTCTCGGAAACTGTCTAAGATAGATATACGATAATATGATGCATATCTAGGATGTTCGATGTAAAATAACAAAATTATGCGCACTTCCGGTTCAACAGGAAGTAACAATCAGACGTTTGAATACTGAAAATGTTCATACACAGTAACCATAAAACCTACCAAAATTTCGAGATAAAGTTTTATTTTATAAGGATGTGATAAGCTGGGTAGTAAGTTCATTGTCACCCGGTATGGGCATCATCAGATCAAAAAGAGCATAAAACTAAAATTTCTGAGAGAAAAACGAACACATAATACACATAACAACTTTTTGGTCAATAACTTGCCAGTACCGAAAGGAATTTCGTTTTCGGTGGCAATTCGGTATTTTCCCACGTTCTAAAATCTTATCTTAAAGTTCTTAAAGTTATAATTTGGTTTGCGTGAAAAAGGCCAAAAAATAAGTAGTTACTGATTATTAATTAAAATTTAATTGTTTATATTTTAAAATATTAAATAAGGTTTAAAGTTTAAGACGTCATTAACACAGTAAGGACGGGACTCGTCTTTACAAAGTATACTTTTCTTAATTTACCTCCAACTTTTTGCACTCCTTGGCTAACTCCAGCATAAACTTGGTACCCCTGACATTCAGTAAAACAGCGTTTTTCAAAGGTTCATCAAATCTAATCGTTGCTGCGCAGTGAAAAATTATATCGACTTCATTGATTAACATTTCTCTATCTTCCTTGCACATCCCTAGGTTAGGAAGCATAACGTCACCGAATACTGCATCAACTTTTTTAATTATGTCGTTGCCTTTTTCCTTTTTGACCATATCGTAGAGCTGAAATGGATATAAAATATTATACTTCTTTATTTTATGACGAGGAAATGGGGAGTAGTTTGCAAAGTGGTGATTCCTATCATTAGAAAAAAAAAGTTTTTTTTTGTGTAACGAAGTTACATATTTTTTACAGGGATACGCTCATCGCGTAGTTGATCGCCTAGTTCATTTTCTGATTTTCTTCACTGTAGAAAAGCTCCCGAGGCACTTGTGGGCCCCTTACCACATTAATACAAGGGGTGGCGCCCGAGAAATCGTTGGAAAAGGATTTTACGTCCTGTAGTAAGTAAATGAAAATGCCACTACAGTTGGTAGGCTCATGCACTTTGCCAGTGACAACCGAGTAATATGGAGATATCGTTCTCTTTATCACACCGATCCGACTATTCAAACTTTTACATTGTTCTCCACAAGTTCATAAATGAAATAACTTGGAAATGTCAGCCGAATTTTACCAGTGGCGGCTCATCAGGTGAAGTAGTTGAAGGGGCTTTTCACCAAAAAAATAAAATAAAACCAGAAGGAAAGGTTATCGACAATATTAAATATTAATGTACCAATACAGGAGACATTTTAGCCCTCAAAAAATAATTATGTTCGAATTAATAATATTGATTTAATCCGAATGTAGGTATGCATAATAGGGCCAAGGTTAATTTCAATGGACAATAATTATAAACACTCGTGCATTTTGGCGCGCCCCAGCGACCGTGTCCGTTAGCTCAAAGCAAGTGAAGACCCAACGCCCAGCATGGTTTTTGATATTCCCCGTTGCTATGGTTACGTGACGTCAGTCACGCAAACAGCATGTAACAATTTGCATTACGATGAAAGATAATTTAAAAAAAGATCAGTCGTAACCTTAAGGTATTTATTTTGAGGCTCCGCGAAACTTACGTTTATAGATATCATTTTTACGTGATTTACTGCGTTATTTATAGGTTTTGTTTTTATTTTTCAGTTAATTCAGTAGTGTACGTACCTACTTAGTTGTGTTTTTTTAAAATGAACCCAATTAATGGCTGCATAGTTTGTAATTTGTTGGAAACTCCATTCAGTCGTTGGACAGACAAGTATAAGACAGGCGCTTTGTTACTCAGGTTTTTAGTTAATGTTTGTTTAAGTACCAGCACTATACCTAGCTCTTCACTATTTTTTAAGACCTCGAGCCGCCACTGAATTTTACACAACAATGTTGCCAATGTTTAATAAGTTAGTAATATTCTCTTGTTTATCACAATTACAGTCTAAGGTCGATACTTCGGGACACTTGCTAGCCAGGATACTCAAATAATAATCTAGACCATCCTATAGTTCGGACATTTTGAGAAATTTACCTATGTAGTCCGAAATAAAATATTTAAACAAGCAGGCGCGGCTTGTCAATAAAGACAACCCCCCACCTACAAATTTGACCCACCTAAGTAATTTAGTTAAAAAAAAATTATCCTTCACAAAATCCAAGTTCCATAGTGTGTCATGCGAATACTCCCCAATATATGTAGTTTAAAGCACTCGGCCGTATTTTACGTTACCAATGATTGACCTTATGGGTTTATATTAAATATAAGATGACAAAAATGAACTGGAACCTAAGAGCGAGACAAACATAAAATATAAGCTAGTCGAGAAGTTAAAATGAGACAATAAATGAGACCTTTCGTTGACGCGCCGGGACCAATCATATCGCTTTTTAGGTGGTATGACAGTAGCTTATTAAGACGGTCAATTGAAACGTAGTGATTATAAACAAATAAAGACAATGTAAGTCCAAAAGTTTACTGCCGTTCAAGAAACGTCATTGTCTCCAACCTTTAAACAATGTCTTCAGTGTATTGTATTTAATTTGTTTAAGTTTGAGATTTATTTGACTGTCCTAATTGTTTTATGTGTATGTATTGCTGTGAGTATTAAGACTATTTTTTGTATTTGCAGTGTTTATTTGTAGGTAAATATATATTACTGTGGCTGAACTATAGTGTGTTTATTTTCAACTGGTACGGCTAGTAAACAATGCAATGATCTAATCACAAAGCGCTCGAAGCGACCGGTACAGGACTGCGTTTCGATATCGCATTTGAATAACACGTTTTCCGATTATATTGTAGCTTTATTTTGCACAATATTCCTGTTCTATTATTTTAAAACTTTAGTTTGGAATTTTGGATTTGCATAGTACAGTGTTTATCTTGTGGTGCAAAATAAAGCTACGTATAATATAATCGGAAAACTGACTTGTAATGAATAGTGGGCTGGGGCTCCAACGTGTTGTAGTCACAGTGCATCCCTTACAGCCATTGGTAAATTTAGACATAAATTTGGCCATTGATTTGGCAAAAAATCTAAATACAAAGGGCCATTTAAATGTCCGTTAAAAAGTGAGGGCCAATAACATGTTCACCAATTATCCACCCTGCACACACACACACATTAATTGATCATCTGTGTTGTTGATCAACCTGCCTAAATACTCGTGGATTGTGGTCGGAATAATAATAAGTTATGACGATTTACAAATACATTTTTATAAAAGGTGGCTTCGTCAGAAAAAAAAAATTATCAAAAAAATTGAAATTATTTCTAATTTTAGCTTGCGAGCAGTTGCAAAACTCGATACGTTGTTCAAAAAGTACGTAATGAAACTGGAAATGAAAATCGTAGATATGGTTATCCTTTAAACTTCGTTATACTATTCTTTTGTTTACATCCACGGCGTCAGCGACTTCACTTACTTTAATAAACTTTAATATCAATAAATTGTTTTTTTAAGCCACCTTCCATAATGACTGTTGGAATAGTTGATAAAATGAGTTTCTGCAAATTGATGCGTTAGAAATTGCAAAATTGTAGTTTGGACAAGTGTTTGATTTTTACTTCTGCATCGAATTCCAATTTGAAATAAGAAAAATAAATTGCTTTAAAGTTTGACACTAAACTTTGGAAACCCTGTACAATTCGTAATAATCAAACTTGGTTAACAAGACTGTTAGACCTTATTTATTAAGTGTCTTTGTATAATTTTATTGGCAATGCATTATTTTTATTTTTTATTAATATTTAAAACCAGTGGTGCAAAACTGTTTTTTCTTAGTTTTTATTTTTTAATTAATACCTGAGCTATAGAAGACGGGAGGAGGTGTATATCGTGCATTTAGTACTTATATAATACATACGACAAAATTTTACCTTTATTTATTTAAAATAAAAACTTACGTACCGCAAGCTGTCATGTCATTATCGCTGAGACTATCGGAAAAGTATTTCGCAAATCTCTTCTTTCAAATGGAAAAATATGTCTTGTTGGCCGTAAAATTTCCGACAATTTAAATTTCAATGACTGTAAGAGAGTATTACTTATTTTCATATTGCAAAATAGTAATTGTACTTTGGGTTAAGTGGACAAGCAATTTATCAGTCACTGATGTATTATTTTGCAAGAGGTTGTAAAATGTCGGCGTTCTTAGAAGTATTGCCATAACTCGGAAAATTTAATAGTTTATTAATACTAATTATTGTTTTCGTAATAATAAATTGAGTGTTCATTGAAAAGAGAAAAATGGAAAAAAAAATTTAAAAACTTTGGCATTATTATTTTTTATGTAATTTCTTGTAATGTTAATAAAAAAACTAATTTTCTGTGAGAAATGCATACACCTTTAATCCAAAAACTTCAGGCTTTTAAATAGATCCAAATGTGATCGCTTTTTGCCAAAATCCGTAATTTTCTTACCATGTATTTTCTATAAGAGTAATAATATAAATAAATACTTTTTCTCTTTGTTGACCGTCACTTTATTATGATCCAAGAGTTGTTATTATTGGCTAAAAAGCGTTTATGCTAGAGAAGCGAGTATTTGTTCTTGACCCGAAAGAATTTTGTTCTTGTAATTTTGCTATAATTAAAGGTTTGGAATCAAATAAATTAACAAACCAGGAAACTATTTACTCTGATTAGAAAGATTATAAGAAATTTAGTTTTAGGTTTTTTTTTTGGTTTTGCTTTTAATAATTATTATTGAGAAATTGATTTAATTTTGAAATATAAGGACTTCTCAAGATTTAACATTCATGAACATCTTGAAATTAAACGAAACGGACGTCCTATGCCTAACTTAAATATTGCAGTGTCTTCCACAAGACGGGGATAAAGTTATACCAGAAAATTTAAGTAAAATATATATGAAAAATACGGGGGATCTGTGGCTGTGAAATAAAAAATAATGTGATAATTTAGTAAATCTTGCTGAAAACTGCACGGAAATTCTAAACAGTACCTTACAAATTAAATGTGTGTAACCTTATTAGAAGCCTTAACCTTATTAGAACTAAAGCTGTTTTTTCGAACCGTTTTTCCAGTGAACCAAGCGAAAAAATCTACCATAACAGAAACCATTTAATAGCAAAAAAAAAATTTTAAGCAAAAGCAAAATAAGCTCTTTCATGGCGGTAAAAGATTACTGGAACCGGCCGAATAAAATCAATGAAAACGGAATCATTTCTACCAGGGCTAAGACAAGCCTCGTTGTGGTGTCCTGGTTAGCACGCGCTAATCCAGCGGAAAATAGTATTAAGATATTATGTATGTAATAATAATAATCGATATGTAGGAAAACCTGACATGTATCTTATTAAGAATATTTTTAAAGTAAAAAAAAAACCTTATTAGAAAAGGAAAATCACATACCGGGTGACACAAGATACACATCTTTTCCGTAAAAATGTGAGACATTAATAAGTGTGTAAATTGTCATTTTTCGACCAATTCAACCAGTGGCGGCGCCAGGGATTTTGGTATGGGTGGGCACAAGTGAGCCCGATGATTTGAGTAGGAGCTACCCACCCCAAAAATGACTTCTAAAAAGGTCGTCCGCCTCCCCCACGCCCTATAACGCCATAAGCAGAGACAAACAATACTTCCCAACAAAAGTAATCGTTCTCTTTAAAATAACATACAATACCACTTCTGTCTCACTTTTATAGCCAAATCCCCCCCCCCCCCCCCCGAAATTCCGTTACAAAACCAAATTCATCAATTTTGGGTGGACACTCATCTTTCTTGGACGGGCCAGTGCCCACCCTGTCCCCACCTTATATTTTTAATCGATTAGAACAACTTGGACAATTTTATTGTTTGTTTTAAAACGAAAGGACCAGAATTCGGAATATCGTGAGAACTACCCAAATACTCAATTCGATAAAAATTTGAGATACACCCGGCGAGAAAACAATTTCTGCGGCCCTGGCGAGACTTTGTCACAACAAATACTATTTTGAAAGGTATTGGACTTTACTTGATGGAAATTTATTATACACTTAATAAAAACAACAATTATTAGTCACATTTCCACGATATTATTGTTTATTAAGTGTTAAACGCATTCGTTGTGACGTCTAATTAATTATTTAAATAATTTTCTTCAAAATATAATTAATTTTTTTTTGAATTTTATTGCTGTTTTTTTAAGGAAATACCATATAACTTAATTAAATTAGCTAGATGTCAAATTAAGGGCCTACCATCGCTTTTAGATATTTTCCCCTCGCATTTTGCATTTTCGCCGTTAAGCTAACAAGTTTATATTAATACATCATTCTTTATTGTGAAATATTAAAGTAGTTTTTGTATACAATTGAATCACTGATTTCAGAAAGAACCTAAGTCACACATAACGACTTTTGAGATAATTTAAGAAAATTAATTAGGTGCTTAGAGACATTTTTGTATCAATTATAAAATAACCCACAACTTATATCAGCATTAAAGCTAAGTAAGTATGATACTTGGTACTAACCATCAGCAAGATGTTGCGTATAGCGACATCTAGTATCGTTGTTAGATACTATTAGAGCATATTAGCTCCTCCAACAAACACAAAGTTGAAATGTTAAGAGGAACTCACCTGTAAAGACATTTGTAATTTTACAGCAGTCCCGCTAGGTAGTGCTAACCCGTATGTATCGACTAAAATTTCGTAAAATGTAATTATTTTGTAAAATACCGAGCGTATCCTGCGGTATTAAATTGACATTTTTGCCGAGTCCGATGAGTTCAAATAAGGACGAAACGGACGTCATTGTCTAAGCCTGTCCGAGATACACACACCATTTTCTTTGGAGTGTTGTTTACTGTCTCTCTTATTCTTTGGGACATCCGATTTTAAGTCAAGAACCAACACTTTTGGCTTAAGAACCAATACTCTTGGCTCAAGAACCAACACAGAGACAGACAGACAGATATGTACTTTGTGGCAAGTGAATGACGGTTTTTTAGGCCAAGAGCGATCGTATTCGGACTTATTTAAAAGCAGTGGTGGCTCGCAATCTTAAAAAATGATGAAGAGCTAAGTATAGTTCGGGTACTTAAACAAACATTAACTAAAAACCTGAGTAACAAAGCGCCTGTCTTATCCTTGTCTGTCCAACGACTGAATGGAGTTTCCAACAAATTACAAACTATGCAGCCATTAATTGGGTTCATTTTTAAAAAACACAACTAAGTAGCTACGTACCCTACTGAATTAACTGAAAAATAAAAACAAAACCTTGTAATCGCACAGTAAATCACGTATAAACGATATCTATAACCGTAAGTTTCGCTAAGCCTCAAAATAAATACCGCGAACCAATGCTAAAACAATGGTGCATACGACTGATCTATTTTTAAATTTCCCTTCATCATAATGCAAATTGTTACATGCTGTTTGCGTGACTGATGTCACGTAACCATAGCAACGTTAGTATTAAAGCCCTGTTGGACGTTGGGTCTTTACTTGCTTTGAGCTAATGGACACGGTCGGCTGGGGCGCGCCAAAATGCACGAGTATTTATAATTATTGTCCATCGGAGTTAACTGTGGCCCCAATATGCATAGCTACTTTCGGAATAAATTAATATTATTAATTCAAACATAATTATTTTTTAAAGGCTAAAATGGTAGCTGTATTGGTATATTAATATTTAATATTGTCAAAAAACTTTCCTCCTGGTTTTATTTTTTTTTGGTGAAGAACCCCTTCACCTAATTCACGTGATGAGCCGCCACTGTTTAAAAGCACGAAACTTTTGAATTAAAGACGTATTTATGTCTCCCAAAAGATTAGTGTTTTCAGTGTGGTTCCCAAAATACAGCCGGCTCCCCTTTATACTTGTAGACCCGGTATTATAGTATGAACATACCATGGTATTTCCCAAAAAAAACTTGCAATAAAATTTAATAAAAATAGTTGACTTTTCCTAGACTTTTTATGATGATAACACATAAAACTTAATTAAACGTTACTAAAAATGCATATTTAGTAACACTTAAATAATAATAATTTTAATGAAATTAATGGTAATTCTTAAAATACTCACAAAGTAATCATTACATAACATTGATGGGTAAAATACAAAGTATCATAAAAGTAATTTGTACAATAAGAGCGGATACGATGGTCATATCGTCATTACGAAAGATCTTTCCTTCCTGATTCCAAAAATATATAATTTGTTTAATTAGCTCAAACCGTTTTTTAGATCGGAGCCATCAAATTTCTAAGAAGTTGTATTCATTCTAGTTTAGAACGTTTTGTTTCAATCAAGATCTAAGGCCTGGTTGTACAATTACGGTTTATGCTTAGTTCAGCGTTGAACCAAACTTTAAATTCGTCTTGACGCTGTACTAATGAAGTTTAAGCTTGGTTCAGCGCTGAAGTCAGCTTAATCCGTAATTTTGCAACTGGATCTAAGGCCAGGTTGTACAATTATGGTTTTTGCTCAGTTCAGCGTTAAATCAAACTTTCAGTTTCTGTTGACGTTGTACAAATAAAGTTTAAGCTTGGTTCAACATTGAAGTAATCTTAAGCCGTAATTGTGCAATCGGATCTAAGGCCCAGTTGTACAATTACGATTTGAGCCTATGGTCATATCACTTTAACTTGAGAAAGATGACACAAAAAACAATTGAAGAAAAATTAATTCCATTGGTGATATCCATGGCCAAATTAAACGGTAACATATTTGTCTAATTAGTCCATTTCCTTTTACTAACAGAAGAAAAAAGGGTTTGTTCCTTTTACTTATAGAAAATTTTAAATCCCATTAAAGACATCAGGTTTATATCTATCTTTTTCACATTTGGCATTTTGCATAATACGAGACAAAAATGACTATAGTTATTGTGAAAAACGAACAATGTGTTGTTTTGTACCAAAGCTATTGTGATCTCTTGGGTTTCAGAAATGTTTTCTTGGTTGCCTACTTTCGCTAACAAAAAGCCTAGTTTTTCGACAAAATAGCTTTAAATTTATTTAAAAAATACTTTTTGGGAATTAATATTAACTTTTGAGTATTCGTGATGGTAAAGTTTTCAGAAATTAATTACATTCTTTTTCAATTTGCAGTAATAACGGCGACATTGTAACCGTTAGAAGTGGCAATACCGTAGGACATTTTTCTGACAAGCCGATATAACATAACCTCAAAAAGTCAAAAATAATATTTATTTAATTTCTTCTTCAAACCATAATTTTATATGTTTTGTTCTGGTTTTATGGATTTGTCTTAATTTTATAACATTTAAGAACTATTTACCAGTTTAATTTCTATTTCTGTTGCATATAATAAAAGTTCGAAGGTCGATTGGGGCCCTGTTGAATATATCAGAAAATAATGTAAATAAGTGTGTTGGAAAAGGATTTAACTTACAACAAAGGTAAATACAGATTTTCATTTTGTAAGATTTACATTATTTTTATGCTTTAAATGTTGTAGAAATTGTGCAGAAACAAGTTGAAGACTGGATATTGTTTAAATAAGTGAACAGTTAAACATAAAAAAACAGTTTAGAGGTAGGTATTTACACGTTTTATCTTCCTAATTTGCATGAAACCTTTGGTACATTTTACCATTTTCAATACCCATGTAGGTAGATAATATTTTTGTTCTCGGTTAGTTCAATAACAATATATTTTAGGTCTCATATCTTCAACTCTGGCACCATTTTGATCACTCTTTCAGAAAAAAATTAATAAGAACTGGTGTATGCATGCATAGGATCTCTGAAATAAATGTTTTGTTCCTATTTTTGGGGGTTGATATGATATTTATCATGTCAGTACATGTATGTCTGTTATGTCCTGGTATATGTTTGTCAGCAACTGCACTACCAATTTAATTTTTTTTATTTTATAGAAAAGATTCCATGATGGTTACATACAAGATAACATGTAAAAATTTTAAAATATAGTGTTTCAGATCACCGACAACACATCTTATAGGAAAATTTGTGTAAGTTATTTATTTACACCAGGAAATGTATGGAAAACCCTCGGGAAAACCTAAGACAAATTAACTTAAAGCTGACACCTGTGCTTTTCAATAGCTTTGGGAGTCCTATATGAGATAGTAATAGTCCCTATATTTCCTTCCAATCGAACATCAAAAATACTTGCACATATTCTAATTCAAATTTTTTACAGCTTTTTAATTAGAATTGCACGTTGCAGTGATAATGTTACAAGACTTTTTTATTTTTATTATTAGTTAGCAGGCTCTTAGATGTTTTCTTGACATACATTTGTATCTGACAATTTTTTTTTCTGTTTTAGGAAAACAACTTACAGTTAAAATGATTTATTGATAAAACGATTTAATTCCAAAAAAATCAATATCATTGCACATCAACACAATGACATGGTGAAAACAATGGGGAGACTAATGTCAGGTGGCACAAAGAATTTTCATAATGAATAACTAACCAGCCGCTTTGACGGTGACATACATGATATTGGCAGAAATACATTTTTCACAATCACATAGATCCGGTTGGCAAGTTTGTGAGTAAATTATGCCTGCCAATGTCATTTATGTCAGAGTCAAAGTTGCTGCTTAGTTAATTATTGTTAAAAATCCAGAATTTATATTCATTGAAGATTAAAAGCTACTTATAAGTATTGTAACAATAAATTAGTTTAATTTTTTATTATAAATTTTGGCTGCCTTAGAGCAGCATTTTTTTTAATACGTTTTTTAAATTTTTTTAGAACCATTTATGAAAAGGAAAGACCTATCAACTTGCCAAGCTGCCAAGAAAAAAGGCATTTGTGGACTAATAAATTACTAATTTGGGAAGCACAAGGAAGGATGTTTATAGAATATATACTGACTTAAATGACAACAAACATAAAAACATTTTGTTTTACAATACAATTTAAAATGCCATTTGTTTTATTTTATATGTTTTCTTTTGTTCAACCTTAATTGAAGTCATTAATCATCAAATAGTCATGTTGCTTTTTATTACTAAATTTTCAGTTAGGTTTTGAAATTCAAGGCTATCAAAAAAACTGGTTGCATAACCCATTTCTTATTAGATAAGGACTCTGGTACATAAGTTCAAAAATCATAAATGTGAAAGTTCGGGTTATATTTATTTATAAAGATTTGAGTAGAGTCATCGAACAAACTTTTTTTTTAAATAGTACTTATATACAATTGCAACTCAAGCAAACTTTATTTTAATCCTGATTTCTTCATATATATAACAAATATAGGGTGCATTTGTATACATAGATTATTAATTGTCTAAATAAACTTACCGATTTTAAAAAATGAGAAAAGGTATAATGTAATAATAAAATATTGTTTCAGTTTGATTTCTATCAATAAAGAATTTTCATTTTTTTAAAATAACTATGCTAGAGAGACTGCTAAGTGTAAATAAAAACATAGTCCTATAGTTTTAATCATGTTTTAATATATTAGTACACAAACACATTGGATTGTAAGTATTGATGTTTATACATTTATTAGTTGACTATACTTATAAGGATTATTTTATTTTTCCCATATTTGTTAACCATGCTCCCTAGGAATACTTTTTCCTCAAAAGCAGTAAAAATTTTATAAGTATTAAGCCGTAATGCTTATATGTATCTAGATATTTTAAAATAAACCATAGAGTATAAAATATTACTAACCTAATTAATTCCTGTAAAATAGAAAATGGTCTAAAAAAAACTCACATATAAATAATTATTATTTAGCAATAGTAAGCGGTAAAACCGATGAGACTATTCTGTTATCACATGTAAATATCACCGCATGTAATGGACGAATGAGCTGTTCCATTGTTTAATGTCTCTGTCAAGTCTATTCTTAAATTGGTTTATTGAGGTTGAATTGACTGTGTCTTCACTTCGTTGATTCCAGTTGTACACTACACAGTTCAAGAGAAAGTTTCTTCGTATAAGTTTGGCACATCTTTTCTTTGATAACTTCTTATTAATGCACTATATTTTTGTTAATTCAAGCAACACATAAATACCTACTTATGTTAGGGTAAGTGCATTCGATGCATTTTTCTGATATTCTTGACTAAAATATTGTTTTTAACAAACTTAGTTGGGTTTAAACATAACATGGCTGTGAAATTAAAATGCAGTAATCTTTCTCTTATAAAACTGTCCAATTAAGTTGTGTAGTAGAAACAGCTTTTCTTTGGAGTATTACATAGGTATATAGAGGTTTTAATTCTGCTTTCATCATAACATAAAGATGTCCAATTTATATTAATTCTCGCACTAAAATCACTTCTTCAATGAAATTTAGGTATATATTTTTTTATTCTTCTGCTCTCAATATAAAGGGTAGGTTTCCAGTTTACAATTCTCTTTATCCGCTTATTGAAAACTAATTATTTGGCCTCTCAAAGCGAAGAAGTTTTATTTATCCATAACTGGAACATCGCCAACATTTAGGTATTTTCAACTTAAATTTAATAAACTGACCGGTCCAAAGGGCATAGATAACTAAACACGTAATCCACAAATGTCTTTAACTATAATTTTCACTGAAATGTTACAACTACCACCGAAGAAAGGCTTTAATTACAGCAAAATAAAAATAAACAAATCTGACAGAATTGTCACTTTTTGAAATGTACCCTAAACTCACTTCTCTAAAGTGTCAAGTAAAATTTAACGCGTGTTTAATGGGTTTCTGTCATCTTTCTCAAGTTAAAGTGATATGACCATAGTTCAGAGTTGAACCAAATTTTAAATTCCTGTTGATGTTGTACAAATAAAGTTTTAGCTTGGTTTACCGCCGAAGTAAGCTTAATCCGTAATTTTGCAGCTGGCTCTAAGGCCAGGTTGTACAATTACGGTTTATGTTTAGTTCAGGGTTGAATCAAACTTTAAATTTCTGTTGACGTTATATAAATAAAGTTAAAGCTTGGTTGTACACTGAAGTAATCTTAAGCCGAAATTGTGCAACCGAATCTAAGGCCCAGTTGTACAATTACGATTTGAGCCTACTTCAGAGTTAAATCAAATTTTAAATTCCTGTTGATGTTGTACAAATAAAGTTTAAGCTTGGTTTACCGCTGAAGTAAACTTAATCCGTAATTGTGCAACTGGATCTAAGGCCAGGTTGTACAATTAAGGTTTATGTTTAGTTCAGAGTTGAACCAAACTTTTAATTTCTGTTGACGTCGTACAAATAAAGTTTATGCTTGGTTCTACACTGAAGTAATCTTAAGCCGTAATTGTGCAACCGGATCTAAGGCCCAGTTGTACAATTACGATTTGAGCCTAGTTCAGAATTGTATCAAATTTTAAATCCCTGTTGATGTTGTACAAATAAAGTTTAAGCTTGGTTCACCGGTGAAGTAAGCTTCATCCGTAATTGTGCAACTAGATCTAAGGCCAGGTTGTACAATTACGGTTTGAGGCTAGTTCAGCGTTGAAACAAATTTTAAATTCCTGTTGATGTTGTACAAATGAAGTTTAGGCTTGGTTTAACGCTAAAGTAATCTTAAGCCGTAAGTGTGCTACCGGATCTAAGGCTCGGTTCTACAATGACGGTTTAAACTCTATTGAGAAACCTCCACTAGCCCTAATGTCCAAGATACTTACCGGACCAGCAAATATTTCTCTAACTCTATCCTTCGGATGCTTTCCCTTCTTACTCCTCACCATTAGGATGATCCTTTTTAAATCTCCACAGGATCTCAGAAGTTTTTCTATAAGGACTTTTCCCATAAATCCCGTGCCGCCGGTGATGAATATCGTTTTGTCCTTGTAGGATTCAGCTACACGGTCAGGGTAGTCTTCTATGTTTTCCGTCATTAGTATTCCCATTTTGAAAAATACCTACAAAGTAATTGGTTAATTTCGTTATTAAGAGTTGCGACTAGTGATGCATGCCCTTTTTTTTTAATTAATACTTCGTTACATTTTTGTTTTATCCAAAAATTGGACAAATACCCACGTTTTGAGCATAATTACTTCAGTATAAAGGTAAAAAACTTTTAATTTAAATTCCAAAAACTTTTTTTTGCGTTTCTTAATTTAATAAAAAAAAGTATTGTAACCTCAAGACGGGTATTTCGCCGCTTCTGGGATAAGGCAAACATGATACAAAATATTGATGAAAAATGAAATGCGTCACTAGCCTTCACTCTTAATAAAATACATTTTTTCATAGCTTTGGAACGTGCAACGAAAATTAGAAAAATAAAATAGTTAATAATAACACACAGCCCTACAAAAAAAAGTTAAGTCCAGCGGACTAGACCCAATGTTTATGTATTTTCAAGGTTGTTAAATCCGATTTCGACCTCCGTTTCACCCCATCCGGTTGGAGTGAACCCGCCCTAACAGCAGGTGAAACCGAAGGATGTTTCTTAAAACAACGACGGAAAAAACATAAACAATACCCCCTAAAAGGGTTGTTTCACGCTCCAAAACATATAGAAATAGGGATCTAGTCCAGTGGACTATTTGTGTTCATTGTTTTTCGATACTTAAGTTGTGTGGAGCTAAAATTTAATTATGGCCGAAATACAAAATATTTTAAAACTTTGATGGCTTTAATTGTAATGGTAAGTAAAAAAATGTATTACTGCATGAAGCAAACTAGCTATATTATAACTCGTTGTTATATATTTTTAGTATTCTGTATAATAATAAATAATTATCATATAATACAGTCACATTTTATTACTTGGTAAAATTATTATATAAAATACAATTTAACAGAAAATTAAATTTTTATAATTACGACACAAGAAATTATACATTTTATTAAAATAATATATAATAAGCAACACTATGAATATAAATTTAAAATATTATTTTATTGTAAAAAATAAGATATAATTTTGTCTCTACAACCATAAAAATGTAAGTGATACTATACGCACAGTTGTGCGTAAGAATGGATTTACTTATAGAGTATACTGTACGTAAAATGTTTACTAATATAGAAGTTTTCCCCTGGGAAACTACGCCACAGTATACCAAGCGGAAATACGTGCTATGCAAGCATGTGTACAGAAAAATATCGAAAAGGGCCACCATGACCAGGAGATATACATTCTGTCAGACAACCTCCAACCAACTTAAATCGAGGATCACAATGGAGCGCCTAAACAGCCTGAAAGACCTAGCAGCAAGGAACAACAGGGTATAACTCCATGGGTTCTTGGTCACTCGGGGATAGCGGGCAAAGAAATAGCCGATAAACTGGCTAGAGCCGGATCATCTCAAAAACTCAAGGACCCTAAACCCGCCCTTGGTATATCAAAACAGGCAACCAAAACAACATCAAACAGGTGGGCGTAACAATAACACCTATCCCGATGGAACAGGATACCTGCTCAACCCCAAGCCAGGGCCACAATTGGGAAACCCTCTAAAAAGCTATCAACTGGAATGTTGCTTCTAACGCGCACCCAACTAAAATAAGTGGTTGGCCTACTAACAGGCCACTGGCACTTAAGAAGACACCTACGTCGAATAGGAATATACAATGGTCCCATTGAATGCAGACTTTGCGGCGAAGAGGACGATACCGCCTCACATATAACTGCGAAGCACTGACCCGAAGAAGATTTAATATCTTCGTAGGAATCCAATGTGGGGATAACCTCCCGCATGACAAACTTGATAGAAATTTACTATAAAAGGAACAAATCCTTTCTAGCAAGATAAGGGCGCACAATAAGCCACTAGGCTGCAGTGCAGGAAGCTTGGGCCGAACGCCCGACCCCCGCCTTAAACCAACCAACCAACCAACCAATATAGAAATAGAAAAATAGAATTATTCCTTTCTCTCTGTGTATCCTTTTGCGTTTGTACAGTTTCTTATCAGTTATTGATAATCATTTATATTTAAGCGCTCTTTATATTTTTTTTTTTGAAATACATTTGTGTGTTGACATAGGATTTTTGAGGCCATGGATGAATTATTGTAAAAGTGAATTTAGAATCAAGGGTTTTTATAAAAAATATAAAAGGAAAAGACAGGTTGTCAAACGCAAAAATAAAAGTAATAATTCATTTGTTGAAAAATTTTCCTTTATGCTAAATAATTACTGAAATAAACATACTTTTCTCAATAAAAAGCGTCACGAACCCGGAAAATTTAATTTGAATTATGATATATGAAGTTCTGAATAACGAATTATATTGTCACTAATTGCAAGGTTACGAAGCAACCTTTGAAACCGACCCGACCGTCTAAGTGCATATTCGAGAGATAAACTATATATTATGCACAGAAATGGATTGAACCACCGAGCCCGTAAAAAAAAATCTTATTATTTCATGAATAAAAATGTGGAACTAAAAGTTTCAATATAATGCTTAAATTTGATACAAGTATCTATACCGGGTGATTCACGACGAGCTTGCATTAGAACTTTTGAGGAAACCACTGAAAATTTTTTTTGAAAATCTGTAGGTTTAAGTTTATCGATATGCTCTCTTAAACTAAAATATTAACATCTTTCTGTCACTTCCGGGTATACCGGAAGTAGCCTCAACTTTTATTTTTTAAATACAATATACCATTTTTTATTATATTTTTGGTTTTTGCATTACATTTTGATTACCTTTAATGGAACACATTTTTTACCTAAGTCTACTAATTTCTGAGTTCTGTTTATTTTCTAATTATTTCGTAAATGCATAGCGATGAAATTATCCGTATATATATTTTTTACCATAGCTCATGGATTAAAATGTTTTGTTATTAAACTTGGCATACAATATACAGGGAAGTCACAATAAATAAGGGCTCATTGTAAAAAACCTGTAAACATTAAAAACTTTCTTATTTTAAATGGAACACCCTGTATATTTTTATTTTATATAATGATTAATTAACTGCTCTTAAAAATTGCTCTGACCTTTTCTATACCTATATCAACGCGTTTTCTTAAAATAGCAAGTTTTTTTTT
Source organism: Polydrusus cervinus (assembly GCA_935413205.1). Classification (NCBI taxonomy): domain Eukaryota; kingdom Metazoa; phylum Arthropoda; class Insecta; order Coleoptera; family Curculionidae; genus Polydrusus; species Polydrusus cervinus. The sequence continues at coordinate 14,587,783 of OW284517.1, forward strand.
AAATACGATTTTTTTCAAGCATGAAAACAATTGTACATGGATACTCCATGGTGATATTTATAAGGGAAATATTGTTCCAGAAACAGAATTGACATTCTTAAAATAGGCAACAAATAATTTAGTAATGTTTTTCTTGTCAAAGCATTCTAGAAAACATTGCCGCTAACAATATCACTATTGAGTATCCATGTAGGTACGTTTGTTTTAATGACAAGCTTGAAAAAATCGTATTTAAAAGAAAATTGATATTCTAAGAAAACGCTTTGATATAGGTATAGAAAAGGTTATAGCAATTTTAAGGGGCAGCTGATTTATCATCATGTAAAATAAAAATATACAGGGTGTTCCATATAAAATAAGATAGTTTTTAACGTTTAAAGTTTTTTACAATGAGCGCTTAATTGTGACCTCCCTGCATATTGTATGCCAAGTTTAATTATTTTTTGTGATTTGTTGATTCACACACAACTTTACAATACAATAACAAAAACATTTTAGTCCAGGAGCTAAGGTAAAAAAATATATACGGATAATTTCATCGCTATGTGTTTACGAAATAATTACAAAATATGCAGATATCTCAGAAATGATTAGATTTAGCTAAAAACGTGTTTCATAAAAGTTATTTAATATTTAATGCAAAAAACAAAAATATAATAAAAAATGCTATATTGTATTTAAAAAATGAAAGTTGAAGCTACTTCCGGTATAACCGGAAGTGACAGAAACATGTTAATATTTCAGTTTAAGAGAGCAAATCGATAACCTCAAAACTAAAAAATTTCAAAAAAAAATTTTTTTTGTAGTTTCCTCAAAAGTTATAATGCAAGCTCGTCGTGAATCACCCGGTATAAAAGTACAATAATAGTAACTATAGGTATTATAAAACGACTACGGAATGATACTTGTTCCCACGAATGTTTGCGGTACGAACTTCGGCTAATTCTAAAAATTATACAGGTACCAACACACCAACATTAAGGAACCTATAGTTAAATGATTACATGGTGACTATATTTATATCACCTTTATAAAACCCTTAAAGCGCTAAAATGGCGGATTTTATGATTATTACTTTATTGATGCATGATAATGCCAGATCCAACATTGCCTATGTAGTAAACTACGCGGCTCGTTCTCTATTTTTCCATTCGTGCGTAATATGCTTTTTACCACACTTAAATATAATATTACGGATATTGTTAATTTAAAACTTTTATGGAGATTTACTAACTAAAAATATTTTTTCAGTTTTTTGTTATACAAAATTACAGTTATTTATTTTTTACAGTATTTATGATGAAAATCTTTTTTGAACTAATAATTTTTTGGATTTTTGGTGTGGGACTAACCAGAGATAGCGCTACGGGCTATATACAACCCAAGAACGTTAATAACATACGCTTTAGTACATAGCCGGGACAGCACAAAAAGTGCTTTGGAAATTGTAAGTGCTTGCAATTAACAATTATCGAGGAAAGTAGTTTTGAGTGCTTGCAAGCACTTCAAGTGACTTGAAATACGAAAAAAACAAGCAGCTTTTATAAAGGGCTCAATTACCAATTAACGAGCACTGTATTTGAAAACTGTTTTCAAGCACTGTGCTCAAAGCACTATTGCACTTGAACCACTTTTTGAAGCACTTTCGAGGCAATTACTGCCCAGCTCTGCTTCAGTATATAAACTTTCGTTTGATATGGTTTAATGACGAAAACAACAGAGTTAGAAACCGGTCTGCAGGTGATGACATGCTACCAATAGTAAGATGTCACCTGTCACTTAAGATGGTTTGAAATTTATCTTTCATGCATTTCTTAAAAAATAAGTTAATTTTACAACGAATAATTATTTTATCATATATAAAGTGTATTTTTACAAAAAACTTGAATTGTATCTATAATTACTATATAAAATTACAAGAAATCTACGAAAATTTCTTACACAACTAATAGTGTAATCTTTTTATAGTATATGTTGTGGTTATAAATTGCCAATGATAAATAGTGTAATTATTTAGTAACATTGCAGTGCTAATACATGTGTAGAAGTACTATTTTTATAACCAAAATCTCGTTTTGTTTTATTTTATTTTAATTAAGGCATTTTTAAGGATGTGAAACAGGTTTGAAACAAGATAATTGTTAGCAGAAATTTAGTATTATATCGACCCAGGCCTGGTTGACAATTAAACTATGAATTTTTATTAATAGAATTAAGATCTATTTTTTATAACTTTTATCCAAATAGAAAACAATCAGTCTATTTATTGTATTTATTTCTATATATTTTTTTCCACCAATATAAGCTAAAAGTATGCGAACATATCATATGTTACAGATTTTCTGTTTTGTGGATAGTTTTGTATTCCCAATTTATTTTTGCAAATACCCCCATATCCATTAATTATGGAATAGTTAAAAAAGTATTTGATTACCAAAGACCCATATTTTCACTTATAATACCACTAGAGGTCAAATTATTTCCGAAAATTTTTTCGAGCTTATTAATATTTCGGAAATTAATTTAATTTTCTAAAAATATTAATGAGCGAGAAAAAATGTTCGGATTTAATTTGTCCTCGTGTGGTATTCGGTAAGAAAATTCCACACCAAATTGTGTTTAAATAATTAAAATTTATTTTTTGATTTCTAACAACGTCAATTTTCGTCTGCATCAAGTACAAGCAAAAAATAGTAGGTTTGGTCGACTTAATTATTTAGTTACCATGGCAACTAAGTGAAACCCTAACCTAAAAATTATTTCAGTGTTTAAGCTGTCAAGCGGCACGACGTAAAAAATGTTTCGCTTCTGTCAACAAAGCAAAGAAAATATTCGCCAGGAGATTACGTAGTTAACACCAGCGAATTTCTACTGATTGTAGTAGATCAAAAGTACCATGTGTATTTTGACAGTTCAAAACATCAGAAAAACTCGCGTTTTGTTGTAATAAAGAATATTGTGCAGCCAGTAAAACCAACAAAATCGTTGTTTTAAAAATGAATCGGTTTGAAAATCATACTGTGTATGTAAAATGTGCGTGAAATTGTCTGATGTAATGATCAATCATCGTGCGATGACTTATTTACCTGCATTAATGCAGAAAATTTGTTTCGAATTGTCCACGAATATTTGCATCTAAACTATTCAAAATTCAAAGTGTTAAATGGAAAAAAGGAATATAGTGTCTAAATATTATATATTATATTTCATTAGACATAAACATTTAATTCATTCCATTCCAAGTCCTGCATTTTCGCCATTAAGAAGAAAGGAGGTGTTCAAAGAATATAGAAAACATCTTAGCTTTGTAATTGAAATGTATCAAAATTATCATGTAAATAAATAAGAACCAGATTTTCAAAAAAATATTCTGTCATTATAAATGTCAAAAAAATTCCAGTATAATTCGCTGTTGGGTACCAACGAGGAAAAAATTTCCACTATAATTCATTCGTCGCCAAGGTAATCTGTCAAAAATACACGATTTAATTGGTTAAAAATTACAGGTGTGGAATTTTCATCAAAATTCAATCAATCGTTCCATTTTTAGTTTATTGTGTAGGCTGTTTCTTGGACCACCTAGTACAATGTGTGTGTGACTTCACTTTATGTATTTTTTATACCGGATGATGATGGTGCTAAAATCTGATATTTTTAAAATTCATGTTTCTATAACACCAAGAAAATTTAATTTTATTATTGTGTTATGTTGGGTACTTACTGTGCCCCCTACAGCGCAGTGCCGTTCGTGTCAATTAAATCCAAAAATTGTTATATTGCCAATTACGCTTTCTAGCGTAATATTTACAATAGATAAATAATTGAAGTTCATTGAGAGCTGGGAAAGTTTCCCACATCAGTGTTCCAAGCAGAGGTCTAAGCCATATGACAATGCGCGTACGAAAACTATAGGAGGGCTTACCTCAATAAGCGGATCCATATACAGGGTGACAATTTGAAAACGAACAGCATTTAATATTGCCTCTACCAATGAAAATTTGGCGAAACACGTCAATTGATATATCGAGGGGGACATTTTTTAAGACATTTGTTGTCGTGTTACTTTCAACCCCCTAACCCCCAGGGCACCTACCCCTAAAATTTTAAATGGCAACCCCTATTTATTTTGCCATTTTTGTGTTCCTTATTAAATTCTACATAAACTGTATCATTTTTTTTTTCAATAAATGTAATTAATTTATTTTTTCTAGTGGCGATATCGAAGACGAAATGTAAAAATACATTCCAAATTCCTTTATCTGCACAGAATGTAACTGTAGGTACAATGGAGACCTTGACTGCAGATTATGCGGACAAGACAGGGAAACTGTACAGCACATAGTTTGCCTTTGCGAGTCACTAGATCGGAAGAGGCATCAAATACTCGGGCAACCAAAACTGGAACCAGAGGACATCCTTACCCTCTCCCCAGTTGACCTACACAAACTAGTGTAAGAAACTGGGATCACGGACTGGGTGTAAGAACCAAACAGGGTGAGCACAATGGGCCAAACCTGGCCTAAGTGCACCCGGCGCACCGACGCGCCCTTGGGAAAAAAACGGACACATTTTTGTCAAGCAAGTCAATTTTATGTTATAAAGCAGGTTGAAATGAGCCATATCGACGTTTCCATGGCCTACTCTTTACTACTTACCTTGTTTTACCAGAGTTATGGACATTTTAGGAAACAAAGGAAAATTGATCTAGGTGACCATTTTTAAAACAAATGATAAAGTGTGATTTGTCATTGAAAAGATAATTTTCCATAGAAATCAAGCAATAAATAAAAATGGGGGGTTTTTATTTGAAATTTAAAAGTTTCCTTTACTTTATCCGTTAAACCGGAAATGGATTTAAAGGTGTGAATTGGCCGAAAAATGATAATTTACACACTTATTAAATTTTTAAATCTTTACTTTTAAAATTACGGAGAAAATTGGGGGGTTAGTAACACATTCTTGTGTCACATGGTACTATAGACAATTTAACATTTTCATGACTTTAAAAAGGCCAAGAAAAGTTACAAAAACAAAGTCCTAATTTTAATATAGCAAAATTAAAAATAAATTTATTTATAAACAATTAAAATGCTTTATTTTTATTTTAGGAAAATAAATAATTTACACTTTTAAACTCAGTGTTTAATGTTTAACTCTTTAGTGAACACGAATGTTATCATTATCATCGATAATAAATTAATTGACTTAAGTACAAAGTTGTTTACAATAATTATATTATTCTAAAAGAAGGAATTCTTGTTTCTTTCCTTGGTAGCAACATTAAATGTGGCAAAAAAACTGTTACCTTGTTAACTACTAGGCAGTCAAGGTAACAGGAAAATTTTTTATATCTTTATACAGGCTGTCACAAAAGTTCGATAAAGAAAAAAATTTAAAAACTTTCTTTCATTGTTGAAACTACTATGTAACAGCGCGCTGTAATTAAGAGTGAGGTCTAGTGATGCATTCGCCATTTCATTCATTGATAAATATTTCGTATCCTAAGTAAGATTTATGCATGTCGCCAAACAATTCGGTCATCTTCGTTATTAGATTAAAATAGTATATTACATAACAAGTGATGAAAGTGATACCTTTCAAACGAGGAGATGCTTAGCACAAGGCGTCAGCAGAGTGCGGAAATTCTCCGAGTTTTAGAATAATCACTTTCCCACGAGTAAGGTATGTTATTTTTACTTCGACCATAAAGAATTATTAAAAAGCCTTTGATTTGTGAAAAAAGTATTTCAGCACTGGTGTTGAAAAAAAATATCAACACTAGTGTTAAAATTAGCATACTTAAGGATTATGTTTCACTTAATATCTGGTTTCATAGTCTGTCTCTCTGTCCTTTATTTGTAGTTTGACTTTTTCATTTTTTCATATTTTATCTATCATAGGAAGAACCAATCCTGGATTGACTTCTAGAATAAACATAAATTTAAAAAATCCACCCAACAAGGAAGATTTCAATTCAAAATAATTCTATAAATTATTTAATGTTTTTATAAAAAAAAAATGTCAAATAGCTCTGATGGGATTTGAACTTGTGACCTTGCGATCTGTAGGCTAGAGATCTATTCTCTACGCCATCGATACCAATAAAGATTTGTTGTTTTTTAATATATGACGCTTTCTTCAGTGCGATTTGTTTTTTCTGGTAATAGATTTTCCAGTATATTATTAACATTTTTTATAATTTCAGATGACGTATTTTCACACTCTAATTCTAAATCACTCGACAAATACATGATAAATAAGTTAAACCCTTACAATGAGTTTTTTCTAAAATTTGTTCTTTTTAATAAATAGGGGTTGTCTGTCAAATTGGAACTATATGACTTGTATTTCAACACTAGTGTTAAAATATTTTTTCAACAAGCGTGTGATATTCGGCGCTTTCGAGGCCAGTTATCCGTGCTTTTTTTCTCATTTTCATAGGTGGTCGTAGGAAAAAGTATTCTGCGATTGATTTTTTGCAATGCAGAGCTTGATCAATTTTAAATTTAAATTAAAATCCAGTTTTAATTATTTTTTGTAAAGCTTGTTAGCCACCACCGTTATCAACCCAAGTAGCATTTTAACGTTGGATCAACGTCGGTGCCGTTGACTTAACATTACCACGCAACGTTAACGCGACGTCCTAGCGACCTTTATTTACACAACATTGGGAAATAAAATCGGGGTTGCTAAGACGCGACGTCGTTCTTTTTAGAGTTGTTTTGTTACCCAGTGTTATCGTTAATTTAAAACATATTTTTTAACTTAAGGTATTTGAATTTTGAATAGTAAAATGTATAAGTAAAAATGACAACAACGGCCACTTTATTGTTAAATATTAATATAGAACTTCCAAAATTTAAGAATCGCCTTCAAAATAATGATTTTTAAAAACATTTTTATTAAGAATGAAAAAATAATTGGTTCAAATTGTGGATTAAAGTGAATCTACAATTTATAGTTGTCGTTTTAAATTTAGTTAAAATTGTTAAAACGCATTTTACATTACGAAAATTTGATAAATTTCAAAGTGGTCAAACATGGCGACATTTTGATCTTGTCCTTTATTAATTAAGAATGGCGAGGTCCAACAAAAACACATAAGTTGGAAAACCTACACTTTAAGACTCTAAGTCTAAAACATTGCGCCTATTTAACATTCTTTTGAACTTAAAGTTTAAATAGGTACCTAGCGCAAAACCAGTGCAAACCTAGCCTTAAACCGCCAAAAAAGGTTGAAATTTACAACTGATTTAAAACCTTATTTCTGTAACAGAAGACCTGGAAAGAAACTGCATAACCTTATAAATTCGAAAGCTGCATTTGGAAATTTAACTGTTAATAATGTTTTATACCTGTTTAGGTTTTATTTAAAATTGAAATGAAATAGAGCCTGTTCCCCATTCTTGGGAACAGGATGACGTACTGCATTGGCCTACAACGAAAAGCGATTTAGTTGGCCTTTACTACGTTGAACAACGTTCTTGTTTGTTGAATATATCTCAGTCGCAACAGGCGACGTTTCGTAACGTTGAAATGAATGACGTTTACTAATCTAAGGAAATTTAACGTCGCCTATGGTCTTTCTTGGAAGAAGCTTTAAGCGAGAACTTAAATTTCCGATATTTAACGTCGTGGTGCTTAACTAAAATACATTAACGTAAATACAACATTTATACAAAGTCGGATGGCGTAGGCTCTTTTTAGTGTCAACAGTTAGCCGCAAGTCGGAGGATTACTAAAAAATGTTACTTGGGAACATTATTACAATGACATAATACGAGCTCAGCCACTAGTTTTAGAAGGTACGTTAGTATCTTACAATTACAGAAACAACAAAATATTTAACTTTGGTATGTTTCTATTTTTTTTTTATTTGACTGGTGAACTGTTTTGCTTCTTATGATAATGCCTCTTTTAACGTTTAACAGAATGAGGTCATTCTTTGGGACGAGCGACTGACTAGTATTTAGAAATTATTGACCAAATTTATCAAAAGTTGAGCCTAATCCAGTTGTTAGTTCTACTATACGCACACGACGCCGATTTTGATGATTTTTTTACGAGAGATGCGAAGATTAAGAATCTAAAAACGAAATAGCTTGGTTTTCGAGATATTTATTTCCTTTTTAATACACCATTATTTACTGGTTTGTTTACATCGCGATGGCTAAGGATTTTTACCATTTCTTAGTCTCATTACTTTTTATGTAACACAGGATATATACTAACTTAATGTGTTCAGATATCAGCGAAAATAATCACATTTCATAGAGACAACGCGCATTTTCCTTCTTGAAACTAGGATTTTTCACTATTTTCAAATTACTTTTTAATTGGTCAACGAGGTTATGGTAAGTCTTCGGTTTTTTGTTGGTATTATTTGGTACAAATTTTTTTAAATTTGAATAAATCGTAGTGGGTGCGTTTAGTTTTTTATTCTTTTGTTTTTAAACGACGCTAAAAACGGGCGTGCTTTTCTTTTTTAATTTAGGTTCTTTAATTTAGGTTAAATTGAATAGTCATTTGCCAATATATTAAATTGGGTAAAATTCATATTTTAGAAAAAGATAGACGCACTTTTAAAAAATCCAAACGTAAAGATACAAATGGAGGAGCGTCATTTAGAAACAAAAGAAGGGAAAAAACGGGCCTACTACGATTTTTTCAAATTAAAAGAATGTTGCATCAAAGGTTACCAGCAAAAAAATCTTAAACTTACCCTTACCTCGTTGAACAAACAGCATCGCTCGCTGTCAAAAAGTAGTATGGATATGCAAATAGTGGAAAATCCTAGTTTCAAGAAGGAAATGCGTGTTTTCTCTGTGATCTGACATTTTTAGTTAGTATAAAAATTATATCCTGTGTTGCATAAAAAGTAGGAGAGTTGACTTGACTGAAAAATGGTAACAATCCTTAGACAACGCGATGTAAACAAACCCGTGAAAACTCGTAACTTAAGAAGAAAACATCTATAAGACTTTTTTTCGACAAAATTCGTTCTTGGATTCGTAATCTACCCATTAAAATACGTATTTCCTAAGAAAATCATCAAAATCGTTGTGGTGTGCACATAATAGATAATTACCAATATCTGCATTAATGTTGCTGAATTAAAATCTCAAAAAAGATTCTGATAATATTCTACTAAAATGATCATCATATTATTCGAAATTAAAATATATCAGCAGCTGACATAGAAGACTTATTATCATGTTAGAGTCATTCCTCTTTTAAGAAATTTAAAAATGCCGCCAAAAATAAAAAAAGGAAATTGATGCAAATTTTTTTACAAAAATTTAAAAACAGGCAAAAAAACTTACTTTATAATTACCGTACAAATAAGCTCCAAAGTTGTTATTACGTTACACAAAAAAAAACACCTCACCGTGTGTTGCAAAAACCCGCGACTAAATGAAGCAACGTCTTACTACAATAATACCACAAGCACAAGTATGCAAAAAGAAGAATCAACAAATAAGCAAAAAACTACGCGCGAGACGGCGCGCGACTATAGGAATTGGGAAAAACTAGTACTGGTAGATTTGTTAGTACTAGTTACCGCCTAATTCGAACTATGCGGTGCCGTACGAAAATACTATGTTCTATCGCGAATTGTCGCGGTACTGCTAGAAAAGTACTGGTATACTTTCATTTTTACTCGCTTACCTAATAAAAGGCCTACTATGACGCGATCAATACTGATGGATTAGAATTTGGATAGAGATAAAAATCTAGTTGTTTTTAGGATTTACCTTGATGTGATTCATCGAAAATTGTTTGTATAGAGTTTATCGTAATTTTTTCCGTTCTGGAAGTTCTAAATGAATAAAGTTTTGCTAAATTTAAATAAACATAATTTGAAAGGTCATTTTGTTATTTTTCTTTTTGTACGTGGCCGTAGATAAGAGGGGGTTAAACACTCCCCCCCCCTTCCCCATAACACCACTATAAAACAAAAATCCTCTCTCACCGCTTTAGAAAAAAGTTAAACCCTACATTAGTGATTTAATTATTTAATTGCTTCAATGAATTTACAATTTCGCATTGGGGTGCTGTAAAAGCAGCAGACCCAAAAATGCAAATCTAATAAAAAGTTTATAATGAAAATATATACCGAGTGGTGCATCGTGGTTGAAAATATAGGGAATCCCATGCAAATTTTAGACTGTCCAAATATTAGCTCCCCTGTTGACTTTAGAGCGGGGTTGTAGGGCGACTTTTTTAGGGTCTCTGTGTGGTGAGTGCACATGCGGAGTTTAAAAAATTTTGGACGGCCCGATCTTAACGTAGTTAAATAGGATTGCGGTTAGTTTTTCATTACTACTAATAAATTAAGATGTTTTAAAATTAAATTAATGTATTTTTGGCTTAGATTACCAAACAGTTTTTGTCATATGTTCTGAAAATAATCATCAATTTTGGCATGGTGAGTATATAAAGATATTTATTTTATTTTTAAACATAAAAAACCGAGCCCGAAACTCCTGACTATAGAGTAATACATACGTCCTATATAAAAATTTTGGATTGAAACAGTCATATTTTTCACAATTAATGTAAAAAATGTTTATTTTTAAAGAGACAGTTAAAAATATCAAGATAAAAGTGAAAAAAACATTCACAAAATCAAATTTTTAATCCAACCATGAGTTAGTTAGAAGGGGTAGGTTAGGTTAGGTTAAGAGTGGCAGACCCTTGGTTCTGACCAAACAGTCTCACGTAGTCCTAATTAGGACCGTTGTGATACCACACGTGTTCCGTAGAACCCACCTTCATCAGATATCTGATGGTTAGTGCGACGTAACCGCGGAAAGATTTTAACAACTCATTCAAACCAGCCACTACTGTTCAGAAATCTGCTCAGCCGTCCAAGTTGTAAGTTGCTTAGTTTCTCCAGGCTATCGAAAGATGGTTCACCCAGAGTAGTGAACCTCCTTCTTGCGAGGCCAGGGCATTCACACAGAAAATGTTGAATACTTTCTTCCTCTTCCTCATCTCTGCAACTTCTGCAGAAGTCGTTAGTGGGTATTTGCATACGTTCGGCATGTCTACCGAAGAGGCAATGTCCGGTAAAAACCGCAGTAATATTTCTCACGTCTTTTCGACTGTGTCTCAATAGCTCTGCGGTTTTCTTTTTATTGAATGTGGGCCACAGTTGCCTTGATGTACTACAGGTTGTCAACCCTGTCCATCGGTTCTGTGCAAGCTGCTTGGCCGTGTAGTCAATCTCCTCTTTGACCAATCCCAGTGGTTTGTTCACTGTATTGTCTGCTAGATCAGCTGGCATGCCTGCGCCGTCTCTTGCGAGCGCATCGGCAGCCTCGTTGCCATCTATTTTGGAGTGTCCAGGAACCCAGCACAGAATAACCCGATGTTGGTTGCCAAGTGTGCATAGATTGTTGCGGCATCGCTTTACGAGCTTTGATTTAACGCTGCTGGAACAGATTGCCTTAATCGCCGCCTGACTATCACTGAAGATGGTGATTGACGAGGCTACTCCCAAGCCAAGGTGTTCTTGCAGGATATTAACCGCCTTCTCTACTGCCAGTAGTTAGAAGGGGTAGAGGTAATCTAAACTTGATCGTAATTTAGGTATGAATGGCAGTAGGTCCATTAAATCTTTTTCTTAGGTACAGTGATGGAATGGCTATTTGGATACAGGGTTTCTCGGGTCAGTATATCCTGTGTGCTCCTCTTAGAAATAGTGACTTTAGAAAATTCAACAAAATCATTATTTGAATATTTGTAGCGTATAACATATGGGTCAGATTTACGATATTGTAACCATTGAAATTTTAACCACTTAACCTTATCTCCGTAAAGGATATTTTTCGGTTAGTTATATTTTTTTCGAGCTTTTTAGTCGATACAAAATCTTCTGTTGACATTTCTACGATTTCAAATTAATTCTTTTTTCTGGTACTACGAATAACTTTGTTCCAATTCTGAGGCAGAAAAATTTCTTGAAAATACTTTTTTTGTTTTTCTATAAGCTCAAAGTCCTGGTCACATGGTAGATATGACTGAAGTGGCTCTTCTTCACTCTCTAAAAAATTAAAACAATACTAATATTGTACGTGTAACTAATTGTTAATTTACCATCATAGTAAAACATTATTTTGTTCACAAAATAACCCGAATTCTTTACTACAAACACTAATAATAAATTGTCAGCATTTAGTAAGCACACACAACACAGCTGATACCGTTCTATGGTTGTTAGCGACCTAAGCCACAGTCAAGAAATGACATGTTTTAAATACTAGTACCACAGTGGCCTAACCCACAGTTGGGCCAGTAACGAGTGCTAAAACGAATTAGTGCCGCCATCTGTGAATAAAAAGCAAAAGGTGGCTTGGGCTCCTTTAACACTATTAAGTTTGGTTCTTTAAGACGCCTAACTTAAATCAACCTTTTTGTGGGTTAGGCCACTCTGGTTCTGAGCGCCTCAATTAATATAAAGAGAATGCTAATTTCGATTTTTTTTTAAAGTGGTTTGTATGTGACACCTATAATTTATCCAAAAGGTCCCACTCCAACACTAAATGATAAAGATTGCGGATAATTGACGGATTGAGCTCATTAAGGTAAAAGAGAAAAAACCAAAGAATTAGAAAAGAAAAAGTCTGAAAAAAAGAGCCGAAGCTAAAATTTATGAAAATAAAAAAGACCCAGGAAACGATCAAAGAGAAAAGAATACAAAGAACAACAGATATGTGAAATTGCTGTAATTTCATCTTCAACTGCACTAACCGTAGGCAGGTTTGTTATTTTGAAATACGATATAGAATTGTATCCTGTAAAAATCGTCAAAATAGAAAATAATGATATTATTTATTGTAGTGGCTCAAAAAAATTACTAACTCTGGTATAAAAGTATAAACTAAACTATATTTTAATGAGAATTAAAGAGCTAATGCAAATAAACTCAAGGGGAATAATATATGTGGTTCCTAAATTATTAACGTTTCTCCTAACGGATTGCTTTTTTAAATGTTATATTCTGTATTTATGTTCTATAGTCTATTTCAGAAAGGTGTAGAGTAATATAATGGGAAATTCCGTCCAGTTCGGCACAATTTCGGTGTCGGCCATAAGCGCATGAAAATTTTGTGCATTAAATTATTTATGATAACTAATCAAAAATTTTAGAGAATAGGGTTAACGGGCATTAAGACAAAATATTATTGTTTCTAATATTAACATTTCAATTAACTGCGTAATTCAATTCGGGAGATTACCACGAGGACATGAATTCCTATGTTTTTGAGGACTATTTTGGTTAAATGATATATGATCTTCGAGCTGATTCAGTAGTAGTTATGGATAACACTAGCTATCATTCACGACGCATTGAGAAGACTCCAACTTCATCTTGAGGAAAACAAGAAATTATCGACTGGTTAATCACCAAACGTATTGAAATTAAATTAATTTGATAAAGAAGGCACTATTAGCTATAGCAAATTTACACAAACATCGTTTTATGAAATATGCCGTGGAAGATATAGCTGAAAAACATAGTGTAACTGTGCTGCGCACACCGCCATATCAGTACGAGCTAAATCCTATAAAACTTATATGGGCGCAAGTGAAAGGATTTATAGCAAGACACAACACGACATTCAAAATGAATGATGTTAAGCTACTGTTTGATCAAGCCATTAAGGAAGTGACACCAGAGAATCCTCAGATGACGAGGAATGTTACGATTTTTTATAATTTAATTTCTGTGTAATATATTTTTTGTATTTTGTATTTTTTTAATAATGTTTAATACAAAATAAGTGCACCTAATACTATGTACATAATGCACGCCTTTAACACACCATTTTCAGTGTTTGTGCATGAATAACAATAGGCAAAACCCATAAATTGACCCAAACCCGGGTGGTACTACCTGCATTTGTTGAAAATAAAGAATTTTGCAATGAAATCAATTCCAAATTATGAAAGGGGCTTCAATATTTATTGAGTCCCTTGGCATACTTAATGAGCTTTTATTACTTTATACCTTTCTGAAATAGACTACAAAGTAGTTGTTGTATAACTTTTTGATAACACAAGTCGACAAATTTAAACTTTTGTAAAGTAACATTGATGAAAATAGGTTTGTCTAAAGTATTTTAGAGCCCTAATTCCGAAAATGATAAGCTAATTACTGTAACATGTACAGTTTTTTTGTTATAAGGAGTTGTGTAGAAAAAAGAGGAGACGAAATTTTTACAATCTAATATATTTATTTAATATAAACATATAAAACATGTGGCATTCATGCAAAAATATTACTGAGGATTGGTTGTTATGTTATTAAACAATATATTGCACAAGATATGATACAGCGACAAAAACGTTCACATTTTCCTTTGTGTTCTGTAGCATCATCCCTTTTTAAAAATCATCAGTAGACGCCCAACATAGATAGGTTCCAGCATCCCTGGTATCTTGTTTCCATAGTCCTGATGTCCTGGTGAAACATCTCTCCTTGTTCGTCGCTTCCTGCACTCAAATTTTCTGGGAAAAAATTCAAATGGGAGTGCAAAAAATATATTTTTAAAAACATGCGACACCCTAGTAATTCATAGATTTTCAACAGTTTATCTATGAGTCTTTTATAGTCTTCATCTTTCTTGTTGCCCAGAAATCCACACGTACAAAATACATCCAAGCTGCCAATTCCCTTCCATTTAATTGTTCTTGAAAACGGAGATCATCTAGGAGCTTCCTTATCTGAGGTCCAATAAATATGCCTTCTTTTATTCTTGCATCACTTAGTTGAGGATATCTTTCTCTTAGGTACTGGAAACCACTACCTTCATTGTCCATAACTTTGACAAAGTTTTTCATTAGTCAAAGCTTAATAAGGAGAGGCGGAGGCAGCACCTTTTTGGGGTTAACAAGGGGGGCATATTTAACGTTTGAAGTACCAGGTTCAAAAGAAGTTCTATGAGGCCAATCCTTTTTACTGTAGTGTTCTTTTGTTGCCCTACTATCCCACAGATACAAAAAACAGCAATACTCTATAAAACCCCCTTGAAGTCCTAGCAATATATTAAATCTCCACAGATATCCCACTGATATTGTTCATATTTAACACCATTTAATATGGTGGCTAAGTTGTCATAGGTTTCTTTCATTGTCACTTGGGCTAAAGGAATGGACAGTTTTTTGTTTCCATTATGAAGCAGGACTGCTTTTAGGCTGTATTTCGACGAATCTATGAATAAACGCCACTCGCTAGGATCATATAAGCTCATTCATTAAACCATCAATATCACAACAGACACATAGCGACCTTTCCATTTTAAAAAAACTTGGTAACATTACATTCCGTTTTCAGTAAAGTGAAACACTATATCTAACAAGTTCCACTGTTGATGTCTAGAACCAAGAAGTTCCGATTTTTGTTTTGACAATCCTAGGTCATGTAACAAGTCATTTAATTCAGTCAGTTATTAAGTGAGGTTTACTGGTAGTTGGTAAAAATGTTGGGTCACAACAACAAAAAGGATTTCAAAGATCGCATTACATAGCAGGTACTTCAAATTAAGACGTGCTAGGCCATTTCTGGAAAAAAGTGTTTTAATAACTTCCTTCCTAAATGAAACGCAAAATAAGCCTTCTCATCGATGTTACAAAAATTATGTCGACTTGTGTAATTTTTGATGTGTTTTATTATTATAAATTTGTTATGTAAGAATATTTGTTTTATTTTTAGGTACTTAGGTAGTACCTATTTTCCGTTCTTAATCCCAGTGGCCATTGGATTTCTAACAAACTTCGGGCGTGGCCCTGAAGATTTTTTGCCTGCGGCGCTTTTCCGCCTTCCTAACTAAATACAAAATCATAAAATACATACATACTGCCCCTCCCTCCAGAAAAAAATGTTCTAGTTATGCCCACTGCGTTCCACCGAACATATTTTCTGGTTACGCCACTGGGTGTGTTGAGTCCCGCAAAAATATTCATGGAAATAATATTTCTCCTATCAAATGTTTTTTTGGCTGGTTGTCCCCCTATTATGTACTCTATGGGTGCCTAGGACCAGTAGTCTCTTTTTTGTTCTTTTTCTACAGTGAATGATAAAATTAACGTGAGAAACTGCTCCCGAAAACAGGTAATACAAAAAGCTTATCTTAAAAAAAAATAGCTGCCTCAAGAAGGCCTATTCATTGATAACCGACAACACAGAAGTGGCTCCAGGGGGGTCACTGTAGGCACCGGTCCACCCTAAAAACATGGGTGCTCACCCAAAATTGAGGGATTCGGTTTTGTAATGGAATTTCCGTAGGGGAAGGGGGATTTGACTATGAGATTTTTGATGAGGAACGGGTGGTATTATGGAATAATGTAATAGGAGATAAAGAGAACGATGTGCCCCATCCCAAAAATCCTGGCGCCGCCACTGCGATAACACAAATAAATTTTCATAACACAAATAAAATATTCTTAAAAACGAACAAAGAAATTGAAAATCCATCGTCGGAAGACATACATATCTGATAATGTCTATATTTATTTATTCTGGCCTCTACACCCAGAATCGGCGCAAGGAAAGTGGTTCACAGAAGTAACTATTAATTTGTGAATCTACAGTTTTAGATAGATTATTCTATGCAATACAATCTCAAAACTTATTTCTTTTGGTAATGAGCTACTTTCCGTTTCATGCTCAGGTGAGCTTTAATAAACACTGCTCTTAAAATATCAGATTTTGCAAGTTACCTACAAGAAAAGTTGACGTAATTGTACCACTATACAGGGTGTTATGGAAATGGACTTATTATATTTAAATGGGTTGTCCTTGGGTATCATAAAGAAAAGTTCAATATGTTTATTATTGCGACCTTCTAAAAAATTGGATAAAGAATCCTATAATTATCCTCTAAAAAAACAATTGGAATAAAAGTATTTTATTCTTAAAATTCAAAATAGTTCACATATTGGGATTCCTACAAATTTCTTGTGTGTCCCATGGGTGGCTCGCTTTAATAATTTTTTTGCTTTCTATGATACAAAAATTAAAAATAGAGAATATGTTTAAGGCATTGAAACATATTTTATGACAATTAACTCAAATATATGCACTTCCTGTCTACCCGGAAATGGCATCAACTTTCGATTTTTAAGCCTAGATTGCCGTTGAAAATATATACGTCGATGCCAACAATACGTAAATTTTACGTAGGTTGGCAATCCAGGGTTAAAAGGGACACCCTGTATTTTTTCTTTTATTTTAAATATTTAATGACATTTAGAATTTTAGTCCTAGAAAATGGAAAAAATTTACGTTTGTACATATTGTTTTCACTCATAATCTTCTTGTTATACTAAATTTATCTTTAAACTTCTATTCACTCATTTTTTTGCAAATGGCTCAAATGGTTAAGGATAATAGTACCTATATTGTATACCTAATAGGAAAAGCTGAACATTCCCGGACGACCGTAAAGAATACGGAGTCCGGGAATGTGGCTTTTTCTACGAGGTATACACACTATTATTTTGTATATCGAAAATTGAAGAGTGGAATGGATAAGTCGGCTAAGTGCCAAAAGTTTAGTTTTAAACTAGAAGGAAAAAACTGTCTGTGAGACTTAATATAAACGCTAGTAAAGTTTAAAATTTGTTATTCTATGTTTAGTGTTATTAGGATACCCTGACAAAAATTTAGAAATCCAGCTTATATGATTATCTTAAAAATAATTTTTAAAGTTCTTAGTGTCTAGAACAGGCTAAGTGCCTATAAGGCGACATTTAAAAAAAGGCTATATATATACTTAATGATCCAGTTCAATATGCTTTTCCACTGATCAGCAACTTTCTCTGTTCTCTCATAAAAGGCCCTGTACTTCTTTCGCTTGTTAGTATTATTTTTTATGGGGGTTTCCATGTTTCCCGCCAAAAGAACAGACTCCGTGATCAACACCGTTAACGGTTGGCTTAGTACTAGATACTATGACTGATTCAGACTTATCGCCTAGATACGTGGTTAACCGTTGGCATTTAGCCGCTTTTGAAGGAAACATTCGATGGCACATTTCCTGAGCTGCAGTATTTTAGTTGGATGACGTAGTTAAATAATGGGTTTAGCACATAGCCTATTTTAGAATACATCCGCGTTGGCATTTAGATTATTTTTAAGTATGAATACTAAAAAGTAAAGAAATGGCACTTAGCCGACTTATCCATTCCACTCTTAAATTATTAAGAAGACATAACTTTTACAAGCAACTTGTTAAAATTTTGAAATAAATATTATTAACTTTGTTCACAATTAAAGAATTGGTGTTGTAACTTTGGAAACAAAGTAATATTGAATTGTCCAGCTTAACACATTTTAGCTTACAGAAATAATATTTCCTTACAGTACACTAATAAATATTTCCTAACAGTGTAAGAAAATATTGACTTTTTCTTTCAAAAAGATTATCAAAAATGTCAATATTTCCTATCGATTTTCGGAAAAAGCATGTTTGCAGTAATTTGCTGTGTTCTTCTGTTTTAAGTGGCGAGAAAAGTAGGCTATTCCAGTTAACTGTACGGCAAAATTTCATAAAAGTGCTCTGAGTGCTCAATAGTGTTGCAACTTATAAAAATAAAATCTGATCCTAACGAATATGCTACGAATATAACACTTTGCGTAAAAATTTCCGTTTTCCATCTAGAGACAGCGACGACCTATCATTCCTCTTTGCTTTTGGTCTTATCTTACTACTCTTGAAATCACCCTTTAGTTGACATCATTATTATAAAAATTAGATTTCTCTGTGGCATCCTTATAAGGTACCGACCAAACACGATTATGTAAAATAGTTGTGTTCCTTGAAGTTATTCATTAAAGATTACAGTCAGCGTTATTAAAATTAACAATATTCGTCCCGTTTACTAACACAAAACTTATGGGAAATGGCTTTCGGCTAATTTTTCTGGATTTTTGGTATCTTGTAGATCTTGACGTCCTGATTAAAAGTGCCCATGGCCGTAATCGAATCCTATAACTAGTTTTTGAGTTATGACCTTTTAAAGTTGGCAACTTCTTACTTTGAGTTTTTCGGTACTGTCTGGAGTTTTTACTTGTTTCTTAAAACCAATCAACTTTTTGATTTTTCTTTATCGGGGAAAAAGTAGGCCTTAAGTTTTCTTTCACTAATATAGTAATAAAATATGTACAGGATGTTAAATAATTTATGTTGAGATTAAATAATGAATAATATTTAAAAATTATGAAAATCCAAAAAAAAATTCTTACCAATTTTTTGAATTTCGAAAACAAACGGCTACATTTTGATCATATTTTAATATCCTATAGTACTCACCTATAGAGGAACAGAAATGGGGACAGATTGATAAAGAGTATATTTTTTAGTGTTTTATTTTTCAAAAAAAATTAAAATTTATTTTTATTTATTTATTTTTAAGTTTTTTGATAAAGGGTATTTTAAAATGTTGTTTATTTTCATGTCTTCTATACACAGCTAAAAAAGAAGTATCAACTTAGGAATCACCCTGTATCAGTTCTTTTAATACTAACATTGCAATTGCACTGCTTGCATCTTAAATAGTGAATTTGAAATTATTATTACAATATCTTCTCAGCGTTACTTTCAAATATACAAAGAATTTGGATGCAAGTGTTTTTTTTCAAGCAGTGTATAACAAAGTATGTTGCGCCTAGACAACTTTGTTATATAACAACTCTTTACGACATTGGTACTCTTTAATATAGGCTCAGCTGCAATTCCAAAGATTGAATTTCATATTTTTATAATTTTGTAATAACTATACGTACGTTACCAATGTATTCAGTTCGTGGCGATTTTCCCCAAGAATTCTTTACGCACTGAAGAAGATTTATTACTTACTTCGCTACAAAAAACATCGCTGCATTTTTCGATAAAAGTATATTTAGAAGAAAAGAAATAAGAACTCAAAGTCTTCCTCCACTGTTATATTAATGAGAAGCTTATTTTAAGATAGGAATTATGTAAATGTTTCGAATACAGAAGTATTCATCTTCAGGAGAACAAATAAAATTAAAAAGTAAAGGGTAGATATCATCCTAACGGAGCTTTAAGATTAAAATGTTGGATGAAATAAAGGTTCAATGAGTAAAATAGGGATAATCATCATCAAAATACACGTCACACCCAGCGGCGGCGACAACGGGGGAAGGGGGGGGGGGGGGGCACCGGCCCATCCTAGAAGTATAAGTGCCCACCCAAAATTGATGAATTCGGTTTTGTAATGGAATTTCCGGGGTGAAAGGGGGATTTGGCTATGAAAGCTTTGATCAGAAAGGAGCTGGTATTGTATGTTATTTTCAAAAGAAAGATGACCTTTTTTTAGACGTAACTTTCAAAAGGGAAGTTTTGTTTGCCACTGCTTATGGCGTTATAGAGCGTGGGGGAGGTGGCGACTTTTTTTTTAGAAGTCATTTTTGATTTGGTTAGTGCCTAATCAAAAATCATCGGGCCCACTTGTGCCCATCCATTCCAAAAATTCTGACGCCGTCACTGATCACATCGTGAAAAGGGAAATTGTAATAAGGTTTGTAGCTTTGGGTACTATTAGAATTTAAGTGCAGAATAAAAGGTGTAAGGAAGAGAATTGTAAATTGAAATGGAGAGTAATCTGGGTAGAAATTTAATAATTCATTTTAAAAGATACTATGGGCTCGGCATATCAAACACTATGGAAAAGAATTATATCCATGCGAGGAAGATAAATGTTAAAAAAAATTTAATTATTTTTTAATGGGATGGTCAAACTAGGATAAAGCAGAATATGATCTCTAAATGTTAGCCTGAACAAGAGATATTCTTTTAGGTTACATCAAGTGAACAAAAATTGTGAGAACTTATAACCGCATGAGTAGTTCTGCAGATTATAAATACTAGAATATGTAGAAAAATAAAGTAAAAAGTAAAAGAAAAGTAAGTTAGGATGATATCTACCCATTTCTTCTTAATTTAATCTGTTCTCCTGAAGATGAATGCTTCTGCATTCGAAATATGTAGAGAATTTCTGTTTTTTATTAATTTAACAGTGGCGGTAGACCTTGAGTTCTTATTTCTTTCCTTCTAATTATCTACTCCGCTTCGAGAATGGACTACTTCTTCAAGTTAAAAGTGTATTTGTTTCTTCTGAGTTATATGTATAGGGTGTTTTATTAGGGCTGGCCATATTGCGGAACCTATACTGGGCATAGAAACCAGGCAAAAAAAAATCGTAATTAAAGTGGCTATAAGAAAATTCTGAAAATAATTTTTGACTTCAGCATTCTGCCGCAAGAGGGCAGAATTGAAAATTAAATATTAAAATTCTATATTACTCCAAAAATTTCCATGTTAAGGTATACCTCTGGTAACATTATTAGAAAGCTAAGACAATTCTGCATCATTTTGGTTTAGGGCTCATTGGCGTACCGACCTTGGAGTTGAAAGTGTAATCATTTAAATTGCTGTAACTTCTAAACGACTTACTGCATTTGGGTAGGTAAACTTAAGCTTATTTGGAAAAGAAAGGTAAGTATGTTTTATTGTCATATCTATTGGTACAATTTGTAATAATAAGAGTATTTTGCCGAAAATTAAATAACGAGTGTTTTAAATAGTTTTAATAATAATAATAATAACAATAATAATAATAATAATAATAATAATAATAATAATAATAATAATAATAAAACGCTGTGAAAACTAACATTGAGAAAAATAATAATAATAATAATAATAATAAAAGCCGTCTGGGTTCCGGTTTGCGAATCTAGGCCCAGGGTAGAACCTGCCTGCCGTAAAAGGCGGCTAAAAGGTTGGTGGTCCTTGCCTTAAAGGGGCCTACATTGGTCACCGGCTACCGCAGGTAGGCGTAGGAACTGATGTAGTGAAGAAACGGCTGACTCCATGTTAGGAGCGGTTTCTCAACAGCGTCTGTTCCCTATGTTAAGGGCGGCTGTATCAATAACCTGGCAGAAGGTATAAATGCAAACCATTTCTGAGGAAATGTGTAAATATGGATTTAAACAAATATTATGTCGAATTTACAAGAATATGTACCCCAGGTGGATTCGCAATCCCACACTGCGCAAGCAGGCAGCCTCACGGATTCTGGGGGAGGCATAAATTCGACTAGTACTAATAATACTAACGGCAGGATGCTAAGACAAGCCCCTGCCGACAACCGAACTATTCAACCGAACACCGGCGAGGAACACATCATAATGGAGACTAGCTTGCAGCCTGACCCTGGAGTCGATAGAACTGCCGCTGGTCTACCCAGAAGAACAGAAACCGGTCGAATCAAGTGGACTCGTGACATGAATAGAACATTTATCAAAGCATTCCTCTTGATTAACGACTGTGAAGATAACCCCCGCCCTGGCTGGAGAATAAAACTCCACCGAGAAATAAGCCAGATATATCCGGAATTAAAACTCACGGAACAAAATGTAGCCTGCCGACAAAGAGCTATTTATGCTAACCACCTGTTACCCCAAGCTGAAATAGATCAAATACGGCGTGAAGTTGGCAGAACGTTGCACAACCTTCAGCATGTGGAAGAACTAACAGCACAGCAGGAAGTAATACATGAACAAGATCAAACTATACAGGCTGATACGGACAATATGAACCAAAAATATTTGGAAAATTTGTCCTTATTTGAAAATAGTGACCCGACCTTGAGTATGAGTATCCCTAAGCTAAGATTCAAGAAAGGAACCCACGAAATACTAGCGAGAGTAAACCTAGCAGCAGGGACGTCCTTAAATACAACTGAGGACCTCGAGACATTACACAGTGGGTTATATGCAGCAGCAGTAACTGTAATTGAACTTAATGGTCAGGCATTATATCTCAGAACTGATAAGAAAACAACCAAGAAACAAGCGGTACCCGCTTGGAAAATGAGGCTTGAAAAACAAATAAGCCAGTTACGAGCACAAAGTGATATCATTGGAGAACATCTAAATGGAAACTATAGCAGCAAGGTTGCTAAAAAGGTTAAAGATATACTGAAAGCAGAGAGTATTCCTTTAGATAGTCCCGATGTAAAACGGTTGCTAACAGTTGTAAGAGACACTATTAGACAAAAATGTAAGGCTAAAGGTGCCCGTCTAAGGCGATACCATAAAGCCACAACGAGGAAGGTACAAAACCAACAGTTCACCACGAACCAAAATACCTTCTATAGGACTCTGAACCAAGAAGAAAATGACCTTACTCCAACTAATGACATGAATAAAGACCAATTTAATGCATTTTGGAGTAATATTTGGTCTGACGCGTCCCATTTCAATGAAGAAGCAAGCTGGCTCGAAAAAGTTGAAGCCGAGGCTGAAACTTTGCAAGAAATGCCTAAGCCGCAAGTAACATCAATTGATATAAGGGATGCCACTAAGAACTTGGCCAACTGGAAATCACTGGGACCTGACCAAATTCATAATTTTTGGCTTAAAACCTTTACCAGCTTACACCCTATAATAGCAAACTGCTTTAGCAAAGCTCTCCTAAACCCCGAACACTTCCCAGCTTACCTTGTCAGTGGCAATACCTTCCTTTTGTTTAAAAAAGGGCAGGTAAACGACCCAAAAAACTACAGACCGATCACCTGTCTGTCAGTGGTGTATAAACTTTTAACATCAGTCATGTACTCAAAAATATACGCACACTGCATAAACAACAACCTGGTAGCTGATGAGCAAAAGGGCTGTATTAGGAAAGCTTTGGATTGCAAGGAACAACTTACAATCGATGCCGTTATTATAAAACAAGAAGAAGTTAAAAGGCGAAATCTAAATATGTGCTACATCGATTATAGTAAAGCATTCGATTCTGTTCCTCACGACTGGCTAAAGAAAATATTGCAAATATACAAAGTACACCCCCTAATACGCAACATGTTAGGCACCCTAATGGAGCAATGGAATACTAACCTCCATATTGGACAAGAGAAGCTTGGCAATATAAATATATCGAAAGGTATATTTCAAGGCGACTCGTTAAGCCCCCTATGGTTCATTTTGGCCATGAACCCACTGTCCTCACTATTAAAATTAACATCCTACGGATATCGCCTTAACTTAACTGAAAATTTTAGAATAAATCACCTTCTATTTATAGACGATATCAAACTCTACGCTGAAAGCAAAACCCACCTACAGTCCCTAATTCAAATAACCAAGACATTTAGCGATGACATCAAAATGTCGTTTGGATTAGACAAGTGCGCAATCTTGAATGTCGTACGCGGAAAGACTGAACAAAACCGTGGACTGCTTGAAGGCATAGATATACTAGATGAGGACAAAACATATAAATACTTAGGCATCTCCCAAATCCAACAAATAGATCACACACGCCTAAAAAGGGAGTTTAAAAACAAATACAAAAGCAGACTAACAAAGCTTTTTAATACTCGCCTGAATGCTGGTAACCTTACTACTGCCATCAACACCTGGGCAATACCAATACTTACCTACTCATTCGGAATCCTTAAGTATTCAGACACGGATTTGCACGAACTAGATAGGCTTACGCGCAGGCTGCTAACAAAATTCAGATTCCACCACCCACGCTCTGCACTTGAAAGAATCTACCTAAAACGAAAGGAGGGAGGAAGAGGTCTCATTAATATATATAACTTGTGCAAGTCACAAGAGACCTCTATGAGAAAATACTTCCAAGAATCGAATGGGGAAATTCTTAAAAAAGTGGTTGCAGCAGACGCTGGATATACAGCCCTCAACTTAAAGCGAAACGGACTACCTAACATCATCCGCGCGCCGCCAAGTCAACAGCTTGTAACTTGGCAAGAGAAAGCTCTACACGGCAAATACCCTACTGCACTCCAAAATCCACTCATAGATAGAGAAATGTCACTGAATTGGTTAGAGAAAAGGCAGCTTCACGCTAAAACAGAAGGTTTTATTATCTCTATCCAAGACCGTGTCATTCGAACTCGAAACTATGAAAAGGTCATCATGAAAAGGAATGTGGAAGATGTGTGCAGAAAATGCAATTGCCCCGGAGAGACGATAGAACATATCACGGCGGGTTGTGGTGCTATGGCCCCCAACGCTTACCTGGGGAGACATAATCAGGTGGCAAAGATCATCCACAAGGAACTGGCTCATAAACTAGGGCTAAGGGAAAACCTCCCACCATACTACCAATACTCACCCGAGCCAGTCCTTGAATCCCCTGAATATCTCTTATACTGGGACAGGCCAATAATAACGGATAGAACAGTAGACCACAACCGTCCGGATATTCTTCTCATCGAAAAAAACACCAAAAAAGCTTTCATAATCGATATAGGTTGCCCACTAACACACAACCTCTCTAAAACCGAATCGGAGAGAAAGACCAAGTACTCGAATTTGGCTATAGAGATAAGAAATATATGGAAGCTAGATAAAATCGACATAATTCCGATCATAATATCGGTGGAGGGAGCTATGACGAAAAATTTCAAGCCCAACTTGGAAAAACTGGGCCTTGCAGGTTATTTATACCAACTTATTCAGAAAAGCGTCATCCTCCAAACTTGCCATATAGTACGGAAGTTTCTAAACAGTACAGGTTAAGATGAATTTCTTCTCTGTACTGTAAATAACACCAGCCTTACCAACAAAAAGCTGAGAAACAGAACACTGAAAACATAATAATAATAATAATAATAATAATAATAATAATAATAATAATAATAATAATAATAATAATAATAATGATAATAATAATAATAATAATAATAATAATAATAATAATAATAATAATAATAATAATAATAATAATAATAATAATAAACATTATTATAGACTGTTTAAATGATCAAATTCAACATAGCTGCTCTCATTTTTTCAACTCCCTTAATTTTGAATAGTTACCCTTTTGTTACACCTTTTACTAAAAGTAAGGTTATTCTCAAAATTGAAGACTCCCAAACTATCTGGTTTTCACTTTTTCTCACGTCCCCACATGACAAGATTCAAGTCTATTTAAAGGTGTTTCCACTTAACTTATAACTATATAATCCAGTATAATTTTTCCTAATCTTTTCTTACAGTGCTTACTAACAAAAATTTTCCAGGTGTTATATATTTTCTCTTTACCAATTTGGACTTTAATTTATTATATTATTTTTTATGGTTATTTTCCCCCATATTACTTATAACTTTGAACATGTATTGTGTGCACTATATTGTTGTGGTTCATTTCATCACCTTTTTTTATAGTACCTTTTCATTTCTTAAGACAAGTTTAGGCTCCCACATTCTGCCTTCTTGTTTTAGGTTATGCAACTAGATATCTTTTGTAAACCCTGACTAAGCCATTAAAATTCTAGAAAATTCCATTAATCCCACATTTTGCTCTGTGACAATAACCCTAAAAAAATGTTTTCTCTGTTGTAGCCTTCCGCTTATTCAGAGTAATACCATAACTAATCCAAGTTTTTTTCTGTGGTCTCCATACGCCCCTCTTATTTTTCAATGAACTGTCACTAACTTCACCTAATAATCTGTCTTTTTGGGAAAGCACGCGGTAGCGGTCGAGCTGAAATAAATTTTATTTCTAAAAAGTCTTTGAAATGAAAGAATTTTTTAAAATTAAATTTTTCTATTTTTATTTTCACTATGTTTATTCGTAAACCAATGAGGTAAGATTTTTCTATATTTGGTCACTTGATGTATTCTAAAAAGATGTCTTTTTCTTTTTCAGGTTTACATCCAGTCAATTTTTAATTTCCATATAATTTTTAATAGTCTTCTTCCTCACACTTACATCCACTTCTTCTCCATATTTTTTCTCTAATGACTAGCTAACAGCTTTTTTTTTTGCTTAAATGTTCATTCCCTTTCACTTCAATCTCATCTTTCGACAGTTCTTTCACACAAAGATGTTAAATCTTTCATTCTACCTTTAAAGTTTTCACAGTGCCTTAAGCCTCAAACCCATATACTTTTCTTACTCACAATGCAATGTGTGTATCGGTTTCCTCACCGTTCCACTCATTTTATACCGAACCTATAATTGTGTTGCTCAGTTAGGGTGATATCTACTGGTCTTTTCATCTTTTAATTTTTTTCCTGAAGATGAATGCTTCTGCATTCGAAACATGTAGAGAAATTGATTAAAATATTTCTATAATATAACAGTAGAGGAAGACTTTGTGTTCTTATTTTTACCTTCTAAATTCTCACTCCACTTTAAGTATGGACTATTTCTTCAAATAATAATAAAGGTTAAGATAAATTTCTTCTCTGTACTGTAAATAACATCAGCAATATCAACAAAAACCTGTGAAACATAATATTGAAAACATAATAACATTAAAAATATAACCAGAAATCCTGGAAATTACCATGTAACAAATTATAGCGACATATTTATCAACAGTTACTCGTTTATTTACAATAAAAATTAATCCATCTATTTTCTACTAATGACAAAGTAATGTAAGTAATTACTAAAAAACTACTGGTGTATCACAAAAATTTACATTTATTTGCCGATTATTCCAAAACTGCAAAACCACTGAACTCATTTAAAAGTTTCTATTATAAGGAATCTATGATTTAGGTAATACCAATATTATTACCCACTGTTTAATTTTATATTATCATTATGGTATATGGTATACAGGGTGCTACAAATTCGCGTGCGTGAAAGGGGATCTCGAAAACGGTAAGAGATACGAAGATGGTTAAATTGAGGCAAAGTTGCGTATTGTTGGGCTTAATAATTTGGTGAAAGAAAATCTAAATATTTCGAATGCCTTCGGAGATATCCTAAAAAAACCGAAACTTTCAGTTTTGGTTTTTAATTTTTTGCGCCTTTATTTTTGACTTATTTATGATCTACAACATGGCCTTTTTAATTTTTAAATGTGACATTTCGTTCTTTGGATACCACCATCAAGTCACTTTTTTTAAATACGGACCTGGATTTTTTATTACGGTTTTAGGGACTTATAGGCTTTAGAAACCTAATACAATTATAACATTTTTAAAATATTAATGTCTTGTCATCAAATCACACATCAATATTTAAAATTATCCTTTTTTACGAATTCCGGTCCTGGCAATTATTTTTAGGGTTAAATATTAAAATTGCATTACAGGAAGTGAGAAGTATGGTTCAAACCATTAATTATTTTTAAAAAATTAGTCAGACAGTCAAGGTCAAATATTTCAGCAGGTCAATAAAACGTATAGTTTATAAGGCATGGGAAGTAATTATATTTTTTATTAATGTTTTTATATTATTATTATATCTTATCCTAACACTTACTTTTATTCGTATAATTTTGTCCTGAGACCTCAAAATATTTTTAAATAGAAAAAGGGAGTCATGAATGAAAAAGAGATACCTACATAGTCGTAGAGTGAAGTTGAAACAAAGATTTGAAGGTTCTAGGGCAAAACTTTAAGACAGATAATAGTAATCGCTATCTATAATAATTTTTTCTTACTGGATAATACATCTAAAAAAAATAGTGAAATAAAAAAAAAATGAAAACATTTAATAACATGTTAATTTAATACACACTAATACATCACTAATCAACATTAATATTTATTTTTCCTTGTAATTAATAATAATTTTATTTATTAATCTATATATCTAACTAAAAAAATTTTAAACTATAAAAAGGACTAAAATTGTTTAAAATAATTTACAGGGCCGTGAGGGAATAAATTGATAATTTTAAATGCATTATTTGATGACGAAGCATTAAAATTTTTAAAATGTTTTAATTGTAATAGGTTTCTAAAGCCTATAAGTCCCTGAAACCGTAATAAAAAATCCAGGTCCGTGTTTACAAAAATTGACTTGATGGTGGTATTAAAAAGACATGTTGTAGATAATAAAAAACGGCTATAAAAAAGTATTTCTTGTTTTTTTTCCCAAGTCAAAAATAAATGAGCAAAAAATTAAAAACCAAAACTGAAAATTTCGGTTTTTTTCTGATCTCCGAAGGCAGTCGAAATATTTAGATTTTTCTTTCACCAAATTAGTAAGCCCCAAAATACGCAACTTTGCCTAAATTTAACCATCTTCGTATCTCTTACCGTTTTCGAGATCCCCATGCACGCACGCGAATTTGTAGCACCCTGTAATTATATGGTTTCACATTCACAGTAGGATTTAGGATTGTTGTGGTACTTCGAGAAGCTTCTATGAAAGTAATATTTTTAATTATTTTCTAAGGTTACCAGCTCCCTTCGAAATTATATCTATAATATATTAAATTAGACTAAAAACATTGCGTTCTCTTGGCCCAAATCCTGGCCATGTATTTCTAAAAACTTTATAAATTTGGACTCTTCAGATATTGGGAAGTATTATAATCTATTTCAGAAACGTGTAAGAAATTCCGTCCAGTTCCGCTCAATGTCAGTGTCGGCAATAGACGCAGGTTAATATAGTGCATTAAATTATTTATGATAACTAGCCAAAGGAAAACAAGGAAATAATTTGATAAAGAAGGAACTATTAGCTATAGCAAATTTACACAAACATCGTTTTATGAAATATGCCGTGGAAGATATAGCTGCAAAACATAGTGTACCTAACTGTGCTGCGCATACCATATAGAACTTACATGGGCGCAATTGAAAGGACTTGTAGCAAGACACAACACGACATTCAAAATGAAAGACGTTAGGCTACTGAAGTGACACCAGAGAACTGGCGAAAAGCAGTCCATCATGTCAATACAGAAGAGGAGAAAGTATGGGATCTCGACCACCTGATCGATCGGACCGGCGACCCGTTAATTATAACGTCAAGAGGAAATGACAGTTCCTCAGATGACGATGCATGAATATTATGATTTTTTATAACTTAATTTCTGTCTAATGTATTTTTTATTTTTTTATAATGTTTAATAAGAAATAAGTGTGCCTAATACTATGTATGTACATAATGCATGCCTTTGTCACGCCATTTTCAAAGTTTGTGAATGGATAACAATAGACAAAACCCATAAATTGACCCAAACCCAGGTGGTAGTACCTGCACGTGATGAAAATAAAGAATTTTGCAATGAAATCAATGCCAAATTATGAAAGTGGCTTAAATATTCGTTGGGTCACTCTGTAGTCCCTTTGCATAGCTATTGAGCTTTAATTACTCCAAAATAGACAATAGATATGTTTTTTTTTATCAAACATTTTAATTTTCCGACTATTTTAATGTAAGTTAAAATTTCCAAAAGCTTTGTTGACAAAATTGTTTTTTCTGACAATAATCCATATTTTGACTTTGACTTCTTTTCCTAATCAGTAATATTAAATTTGAAATAGTTTAATTAAATATTACGGGGAATAAGTGTGATTCATTAATAGCACAAGCAGTGGCATAGCCAGGGGTTGGCTCAGCCCTTCCCTCCCCCCTCCCCGAAATCTATAAAACCAGAAGATTTAAAATATAATTGGAAATTGAAATTCCGGCAATCCTATCAATAAGGCAGTGGCGGCTCGTCAGGTGAAGTAGGTGAAGGGGCTCTTCACCAAAAAATAAAGCCAGGAGGACTTTTTCGACAATATTTAATATTAATGTACCAATACGGATAGGTAGGTACCATTTAACCCTTAAAAAATAATTATGTTCGAATTAATAATATTAATTAAATACGAATGTAACTATGCATAATAGGGTCACGGTTAACTCCGATGGATAATAATTATAAACACTCGTGCATTTTGGCGCGCCCCAGCCGACCGTGTCCGTTAGCTCAAAGCAAGTGAAGACCCAACATCCAACATGGCTTTGATATTCACCGTTGCTATGGTAACGTGACGTCAGTCACGCAAACAGCATGTTACAAATTGCATTATGATGAAGGGCAATTTAAAAATAGATCAGTCGTATGCACCATTGTTTTAGCATTGGTTCGCCTAACCTTAAGGTATTTATTTTGAGGCTTCGCGACACTTACGGTTATAGACATCGTTTTTACGTGATTTACTGTGTGATTAAAAAGTTTTGTATTTATTTTTCGGTTAATTCAGTAGTGTACGTAGGTACCTACTTAGTTTTGTGTTTTAAAAATAAACCCAATTAATGACATAGTTTGTAATTTGTTGGAAACTCCATTGAGTCGTTAAACAGATGAGGATAAGAGAGACGTTTTGTTACACGGGTTTTTAGTCAATGTTTGTTTAAGTACCCGCACTATACCTAGCTCTTCACCATTTTTTAAGACCGCAAGGTGCCA
Organism: Polydrusus cervinus; assembly: GCA_935413205.1. NCBI lineage: Eukaryota > Metazoa > Arthropoda > Insecta > Coleoptera > Curculionidae > Polydrusus > Polydrusus cervinus. The sequence continues at coordinate 14,619,010 of OW284517.1, forward strand.
CTGCAATAAGGCACCAAATGAAATAACATATGATCTTATCATCTTGCATAATACAAAATGCTTTCAATACAAACTGACATCCACGCAAATCTTAAAACTTTTAAATACACCCGCGGCGCGAGACACCCTCTTCGGATTTTATTTATTAATTTATGAAGTTTTATTGGGGTTTGCATGTATAATCTTTACATGACTATGGCTTCTAATAATTATCGATTATAGTTAATATATTTTTTTGGTTTTCAATAAATAAAAATAAACCATATTTTTAATATTTTTTTGCTGTTATGCTTATTTCATAAAGTTTTTTTATAAGTTTTAAATTATTTATATTAGTGTATTAGTAGGTCCCTACAAGTTTCTATAAAACTATTAAATATTTTTTCTAATTTGAAATTTTTTTTATGGTTCAAAAAGGGTTTTTTGGGCTTGGCACCCGAAAAAACTTTCGCTAGCGCGCTATGGTTACTCGGTTTCAGATCCTTTTGCCCCCGAACTAAATTTCTGGCTACGCCACTGAGCACAAACATCAAATGTAGAAAAACTAGTTTAGTATCCGTCGATAAACAAAATAATATGAATATGCTCGATAGTTTCAGTCTTTTTTAGTCAGTTTCTTATAAATGCAATGAGGTAATCAAAAATATGTAAAAACCGATGATAGACATTTAAGGATTGTTAAATAAGTATAAATGGTGCCTCGGCTTTCCCTGGGATTTATGGCTTCTGGTAAATATGCAGAATTGTTGCAAAATTTAACATTTTGTGTAGCAAACAGGTCAAAGCCACGCAGAAAATAATTATTTCAAATTGATGGAAATATTATTAACGATACTATCGCTTTTGGTTATTTAAATACTATTTTTTTTTTATGTTTAGGGTGTTTCAGATAATGATGCACTTTACAGGAATCTCGTAAACCATATAAGATACAAAGATGGTAAAATTAGAAGAAAGTTGTGCCCTATTAAATTCTGTAAATTTAAAAACTCCTTCCGAAGATATTTGGACAAAACCGAATTTTCGCGATTTCGTTTTAATTTTTTAAACTTTGCTTTTTTAAATAGTACTTAGATAGTATTATTTTAATGTTTTTAGTTTCCCCTCTTTCTTTAAAATTAAACGACGTATCACACCTATGATTAATAAGACGTTTTGACTTTAAAAACCCATCGTCAATAAGAATAAGTTCTAATTCAACTTGTATCAACTTTCTTTTGTTTTCAAAGCCAACTAGAAATAATTTGATTCTGGACGTCGTCATATCCAATTTTTCTTATGTTAAAAATGTTCCATAATTTTTATTAATAAAAAAAACCACAATTCCTTAAAAACATAAAAGTTTTACTTAGAAGACATTAGATAAAAGTTAATTTGCACTGAACGATTTTATTACCATAATCTGTCATTTGACAAGTATGTATAATTTATTTAAACATGTGCCTGTCACAGCCTTCTATGCAGTTGAGGCAGATTCGGTTATGGAGATTGAAAATAAAATAGTTTCAAATAAGATGAATTTGCACTACTTATTCTTATTGATTATGGATTTTTAAATCCGAAACATACTAAATGGCATACGTTGTTATATTATAAAGAAGAAGGAGAATTTAAAAATTTCAAAATAGAATTCCCCGAGTATTTAAAAACGCAATGTTGATGATGTTTTTTGAAAACACGAAACTTTGTTGGATTTAAAATCTAATTGCACCAACTTGTAAAAGAGAAAAAATGGTAATACGAATGTAAACGTCATCTCTTCAAATAGACTCAGAGAGAAATAGAAACGAAATCGCGAAAATTCGGTTTTGCCCAAATATCTTCGAAACGATTCGGAGTTGTTTATGTTTGAAAATGCAATATTGCAGAATTCAGTTGGGCGCCACTTTTTTCTTATTTAACCACCCTGTGCTTCCTAAGATTCCCTTTGGGACACCATGCATATAACTTTTGTGCTATAGTCTATTTCAGAAAGGTGTAGAGTAATAAAAGCTTATTAGATATGCAAAGGTACTACAGAGTGACCCAACGAATATTTAAGCCACTTTTATGATTTGGCATGGATTTCATTGCAAAATTCTTTATTTTCATCAAGTGCAGGTAGTACCACCCGGGTTTGGGTCAACTTATGAAAAAACCCGGGTTTTGCCTATTGTTATCCATTCACAAACACTGAAAATGCTATGACAAAGGCGTGCATTATGTACATAGTGTTAGGTACACTTATTTTTTATTAAACATTATAAAAAAAATACAAAATACAAAAAATATATTATACGGAAATTAAATTATAAAAAATCATAATATTCTTCGTTATCTGAGGAACTGTCATCTCCTTTTGACGTTATAATTAACGGGTCGACGGTCCGATAGATCAGGTGATCAAAAGCCCACATTTGCTCCTCTTCTTTAATAACATGATGCTTTTCGCCAGTTCTCTGATGTCACTTCCTTAATGGCTTGATCAAGCAGTAGCTTAACGTTCTTTCATTTTAAATGTCGCGTTGTGTCTTGCTACAAATCCTTTCGCTTGCGCCCATATACGTTCTATAGGATTTAGTTCGCAATAATATGGCGGTGTGCGTAGCACAAAATGTACCTGCGCCTATGGCCGACACCGAAAGTGAGCCGAACTGGACGGAATTTCTCATTTTATTACTCTACACCTTTCTGAAATAGATTATAACAACACAAACTGCTCTTACTCATAAGCCCAAAAATAGTAATAATTTAATTTTTCTACTTTTCTCCAAGTTTTATTGATTCAAAGAGCAGAGGGTTCTTCGTCAGATGGCAAAAACTATCTGAAGCATAAAATAATCATTCTTTGCAGCCAGTTAGATATTCCCGCGCATCCGCCATAACATATTTTAAACAATTTCCCATATTTTTGTCGAACTTTCGTTGAATAAGCAAAAATTTTAAATGGTGAAAAATCGTAAGAAAGAAAGGGGGTGTACACTTTACAAAGCTATGCACGATTCGTGTAGCTTGAATTTTTTAAATTAATTTTTAATACTTTTATATTATTGGTTTCATTGTTGGGAAGAAAATTTTTCCAGAGCCTTTAGCCATCTTACCTGAAGGGGAGAGGGTAGACAGGGCCTCCTTGTCAATGGTGAGGTGTTAAGAGGCGCAACAAGCATGAATTTCTAGGGGGCTTATTGTGAAAATTTCTAAGATCACCCAATTTTTTAACGCTTTACAGTATTAAAACATTGTTAAGCACAAGTACACTTCTAGGCTATTGATTATGTCCTAAAAAGCAGAGTAATAAGGAACTACAGAGTGTGTGGGTTTTTATTGCATAAATCGTTTAATTGGTTATTCAGAATGACAAAACCGCAGAGTGCTATTAAATTAGAAGAAAATACTGGAGATAGGGGGGAAAATGCAATCCTTACGGTTTTTTGAGTATATCTCGAAAATGAAGCAAAATTTGTGGGTATTTTATAGGAACAATATTGTAGAGAGTTAGATTTTCTATCGAAGTGCCGTAATTAAAAAAATCTACAAGTCTATTCAGTTCAAATTATGTTAAAAACAATTTAACAAAAAAGTGCAAAAAATTAAATATTTTTTTTTTTTTTACTTTTATGCAAATACCTTTTTTTTGAGCAGAGATAGGTATAGACATTGTTTCATAGAAAAGACAGGATATTAAATTTCCTACAGAATGACGTATTAAATGATGAAGTTTCAATGAGATATGACCGTTTAAACTTTGACATATTTTTCGGTTTTTATTGAATTTATAACAATATCATTTTGTTACTTAGTTTTGAATGTATGCAATTGAATTTTATTTAATAAAGACATGTTAAATTAATTTATTAACAATAAATATAAGGCAATTATTATGATATTGCCCATACATAATATTGACTGTCTGAGGCCCGGTTTGGTTTATTTGAAAATATTTGAATATACTGTGAATATCTATAAAGAACAAAAAAGTTTTATATTTCTTCAATAATATTGTCTAACTGGATTTCAATTTCTTCATCGTCACAGATACCACAGGTACTTGAGAATTGTCACAATTAACTCCTAGACATTCTTTACAGAATATAGAGCAGGTAATTCCTAATTTTCTACAACCACAACTTCCATGACAATCTGTGGTGCATCCGCAAGCTACTTTTATTAGCAAAAAAGATAAATAAAGAGCAACTTTTAAGAAAAAGTAGTTATTAATTTGTTTAAAAAATAAATAAAAATTGATCCATGCATTGATCATGCATGCATATAACATTTATTTACTGTTGGTCAATTAATTTAACATGTCTTTATTAAATAAAATTCAATTGCATACATTCAAACCTACGTAACAAAATTATATTGTTATAAATTCAATAAAAACCGAAAAATATGACAAAGTTTAAACGGTCATATCTTATTAAAACTTTATCAAAAACATTTTTTTAATACATCTAGATCATTCTGTAGGAAATTTAATATCCTGTCTTTTCTATGAAGCAATGCCTGCTCAAAAAAAAGTTATTTTCAGAAAAGTAAAAAAAATATAAAATATTTAATTTTTTGCACGTTTTTGTTAAATTATTATTTTTAACATAATTTGAACAGAATAGACTTGTAAGTTTTTTAATTACGCCAGTTCGATAGAAAATCTAACTCTCTACAAAAATTTTCCTATAAAGTACCCTCAAATTTTGCTTCGTTTTCGAGATATACTCAAAAACCCACAAGGGTTGCATTTCCCCCCCCCCCCCCCCCCTTCCCTGTCACCAGTTTCCCCCCTCTAATTTAATAGCACTCTGCGGTTTTTTCATTCTGAATAACCAATTAAACGATTTATGCCATAAAAACCCACACACTATGTAGTTCCTTATGATATGACATAATCAATAGCCTATTCCATTTTTTATTACTTTTAAAGGGTATTTCTATGTACATACAACTGTTTCACAGAGCGTGGTTTTGAATTTTTGAATTTTCAAGAGTAATTTTATAAGAAAAATGTCGGAATAAACTTCAATCTTGATCTTTTATTACGTTTATTCGTACTTACTTACTTTACTTTTAAAATCTCTTTATTTATTATATATTTTTTACATTGTCAGGTACTACTAACGTTTATTCGTAATAAACAACTACAAGGGCTTTTTATATTTTTACTCTTATAATAATAATAATTGTAAAAATAGTCAGCTTAATACTTAATAAATAAATAATATCTAAGATAATTATAATTTTTTTTTACAAATTTCATTCCTTTAATATTATTCTCCTGAAGTTGAATGTTTATGCATTCGAACACGTGGAAATTCTAACATCTAATAAACATTTTCTGAATGCATCAGTGGAGGAAGATTTATGCACGTTTGTACAGTTAGGACTTAAGCTTAGTTCAGCGTTGAATCAATCTTCAACTTTATTTTGACACTTTCACATTCTTGTTGGTTGTCAAAATGACGTTTCAGCTTAGTACAACGTTAAACTAAGAATAAGCAGTCATTTTACAAGAGGATCTTAGAGTTTTTTCTTTCTTTATCCTTTAAATTCACACTCTGCGGACTATTTCTTCATGTTAATAATGTTTTGTTTCGTTATTTTGTCAAGAAAATATCTGTATAAGGTAGTAGGTATAAGGAGAACCTATCGATTTTTTATGTTCAGACCAGTGGCGTAGCCAGAAAATATGCTCTGGGGGGCTAAGTGGCCGTAATTAAATTATTACTTCTCCTCCTCTGCATGGTGGCTTGCTTGCTTTTTCAGCTTTCCCCTTCGTTCGCTGCCAGGGTCATTCCCGAGAGGACCTACAGCTTAACGTGCGTTCCGAACCACGATCCTCGGTCATGCGACACCCCCAAGGGCTATCAATTCTTAATTTATTGCCATTACATGACCTACCGATTGGGGAGTATGTATCTTATTCTTCCGCACCCCACGAGATATCCGATCTCGTCCGGCCTGGTTACCGGCATGAATGGGTTGGGTTAGGAGATGATACCTTTTACACTCTTCCCTGCATTCTTAAATCCACTAAATTTTGGACATACTTTTTTATTGTACGTATGCCCACTCTGGGAATCGAACCTCTGCATGTTTAGAATAAATTTGTTTTTGTAAATGTTTTTTTTTCCAGCTGGCTCTTTATTTAAAAAAAAAAAAAAAAATTTATATTTGTGAAAAATATGAATATTGGTGTCAATCCAAAATTTTAACATAAGACGTATGTATAACTCTAACCAGCGTTTTTCGAGCTCAATTTTTCATGATTAAAAATAAAGTAAATATCGCTCACCACGCCAAAATTGATGATTTTTTCAGAAATCGTGTATTTTAGGAGCAGTTTTTAGTGCAAATGCTTAGGTTTTGAAATACCGTAAAACTCCATAACTTCGGACAAAATTTATATGAAGTGACGATTATTGAATAAACAATAAAAGATACAAATATTGCATGTAAGTTATTATTGCCAGGGTATTAAAAGAGAGAGTAACTGATAGATAGGAGAACAATTTCAGCAACGGAGTGTTAAAAAAAAATTAAAAGGAGGTGTTCGAAGTTAGGGATATTTTTCCTAAGATCGCACAGTAATTTTTTAGTTAAAATTTAAGTGGTTTGTTAATTTCGGACACATATGGACGTCTATTCTTATCTCATGATTTAGTTTCTTATATGTCCGAAGTTAGGACATAGGGATTTCAATGTAATTTTTAGATTGTTTTAGAAATTTATTACATTCGGACACTTAGGGAAAAAATTAACATTTAACTTCAAAACAAAGGCGTATTATTTATTATTTGAGTATCTAAACAACACACGTCCGAAGTTTTTAACGAAGTGTGCAATTTTTGATAAACAATTTTAAACAAAATAACTATACAAAATTTTAATCAATTATATATTACTTTATGTTGCCAAATTATAACTCCAAACAACAAATACAATTAAAACAAAAAAAAATTATATTTTCTTGGTACCCACCGTAAAAGTTTGCGCCCTACAAGAAATTTAAAGCAAAACAGTTGACGTTCAAAGTGCATTCTGCGGAAAAACAGAGAAACAGTAATGACATTGATCATACTACATGTTTCTTTTATATGTACTAGTTTCACGGTTAACTTCCAGGTTGAAATATTGAAATTTGATGTATTGTTAATATGATACGCACTATATATACAGCCGAGTAAAACCGAATAATAATAACATTCTGGGAAGAAGCGAATGGAATGCAGCCAGCCAATGACGTTTTTAATATTGATAAGTGTTGCCAGATCTTTAGTTTTAGCGGTTAACCGTTTTGATGTCTTCCTGTCTATCGCTAAGCTACCATTAAACATTACACGTGAATTAATTTACGCTTTCAAACTAGACATGCTCATAAATACTAAAATAGTTTCCTTAATAATAATTTTTTAATTTAATTTACAACAAAAGACATAAATATGTCAATATTGGAGCAAAATCATTATTGCCGGGTCGGCACCACACTTCATTCTCCGATTAGGTATGCCTATCTTAAGTCGATTAGCATTATTTGTTAAATTATCGTCCGTATAAATAACTACCTACCAGAATAGCAGACTTTTCTGCATTTAGCAGATTTTTGGAAGCATATTCATTCGCAGAATCATTTCGTAATTTGCAGATTTTTAAAGAATTTTTAATAAATAAGGAATACCTACTTTAACAATTAGATTTTAAAACACAATATACAATGAAAATATTCAGAATTTTGTTTTTTCTGAAACTATTGGTAAGGACGAAGTAAGGGCAAGGGGCCAATAAAAATATATCTGATAATACAACCTTGATACACAATTCAGCAGATGATCCAATCCGCAGAATAATTCGGTGACCAGTCTGGCAACACTGCCCCGATGTTTGCGCTGGTCCACTAATAGTGTCGGCCTGCCTAAGCGTTGTTGCGCGATCGTTAGCGTTGTTGCGCGATTGTTAAAATTAAATATTAATTTGGCCATTGATTGACTGTGACAAAGATCGAAAGTGAGGTAAGATTATTTTATAGTATTTTCGACAATAAGGAGATAGAGTTTAAAAGTTGAGATTAATTATTTATTTCGATTACTTCTTAGGAGGCCAAGACAAGATAATATTTGAGTACTAAGTCTGGCAGTTTTTGACATACCAATGTCGAGAGCTGTAAATTTCAAGATGACAGCTGGGTCCGCTTTTAGAATATTTTTTTAAATGGAAATGGGGTTCTCCAATTCTCCAATTAACATTTTTTTTAATTTAAAAAAAATTAAAATTACTTTTTGCAAAAAAAATGTTGTGTCTATTGATTGTTGCTGTTATAATATTTTTAAATGACTGATTGACAGAAAATATTCTTAGCCCTAAATTGTCTTAAATGGCTTGTTCTTTACAAGATAAATTTGAAGAAGTTATTTTGCCGAAGCTAGTCGAAATTACCAAGCTGCTGTTCGAATGTTCAATAATTCATATCCGGAACGCATAGTATGCAGAAATTTTTTGCAAAAACTAATTTTAATTTATTTTTAATTACATTTTTTTAAAATTTTTAAATTAGAGGATGTCTCAAGCATTAAAATACCTTTAAAATGAGGTATCAGTAGACGAATGTATTCCAAAAAAGCGGACCCAGCTGTCATCTAGAAATTTACAGTAGTATGTCAAAATATGCAAGATTTATGTCGGGTTGCACAAAGAATTTTAATAATAATTATTTAACCAGCAAGTTTCACTGTGACAGACCGTGACAGACGTAACATTGACTGAAATAATTTTCTCACAATCATTCTGGCCCGGTTACCTTAATTTTTAACTTACTAATCACGCACCTTTGAATGTGAGTACCTATCGAATGCCTCTCAAAGTTATTTATGTCACAGTCAAACTTGATGGGTAAATAATTATTAGTAAAATTCTTTGTGCAACCCGACGTTACTCAAATAGTATTGTTCTAAATTTCATTAAAATATACCGAACGATTTATATCTTGAGATATTTTCGATATTTTTTTTGTTTAATGTCCCAGGGCAAGAATTATCCTAATTTTCTTATTAGAACAGTTTGTTGTTTTGGGCACAACTTACACAGCATTATCCCGTTAATCACTGTTTACGCAGTTTTTTTTATTTACTGTATAATTTGGTTTATTTCCTAAAAAGAAAACTAATAAATGATCCTAAGATATCTACTCCCAAATTCAGGAAGTGATATAAAATAACAATGGGTAATACGAAACTAAACCAAGTGTTGTGATTGGTGAAACGGCAACAAAACCATTTTTCGAACTTTGTGATGAGCAATTTAGTTGGATTCATCCTTCTCATCAATTTATCGTTTATTGTTACAATTTGACATTGACAGCACCTGTCGAATTTTGATAATATATTTTTTTAGTATATATCCCTAGGTTAGTTCATATACTGCTTAGACGTGAATCGCAAACATACGCAAAAAAAAATCGCGATTTTTTCCTATTTCATATACGATACGACGAATATTCTCGAAATATTGACAGAGTGACATTGACATCACATATTTATTTTTACCTATAAGTAATTCCGTTTTAGGTTTTCATCTCTTTTTCATTGTTGATTAAACTTTAATTATCAAGAAACGTCCAAATGAACAATGCAAATTTGTTATGTTGGCATTGGTGACGAAGACGAGCAATCGCTGCCTATTTATTGTTAAAAAATAGAGCACACAAAACACAGGTCAATAGAAACCTGCGACATTTTTCAATTTAGAAAGAAACAGGGTGCCTATCATAATTTAATTCAGGAAATGAGGCTAAAGGATGACAACATCAATCTTCCCGCCACCAATTTTAAATCGGCCAATAAGATAATATATACATACCTTCAAGATTCTCGTCCTCTAAATTAAAATTTTGCGAATTCGCAAAATAACTTAAAAACCTCTTGTCATTTTTACCGCCACTAAATTTAATTTGAAATTGACCAATGAGAAAGAAATTCGCGATTCGCCTTTCGTGACTCGTGTCTATATGAATTAACCATTAATCACTGATTCCCTTTGTCACCTGGTCTTTGCGTCCGCATAGTTCATTGTATCAATATCGTCGATCATTACAATTTGACACCGATACATCACAATACATGTCAAATTTTGATAATAGATTTTCTTGCGCAACATATTATTTGGTTTAAATAATTTTAATCGCAATAAATTTTATTTATTATTAATATTCAAACAGCGAACAATTAAACCCTTATACCCCCCATCCCCACTTTTGTGACCTAATTAACGTCAACCTATTGCCAGCGAGTCTCTTAAATTCATTGCAAAGCATTAAAATCACATTATCTTGTTTAATAGTGATGAAAGGAATTTCTTTCTCTGTCTTAGGCATACTATTGATTTGTAAAGACGCTAAAAGACGAAGTTTCACGACCCGAAAATATATAGGCTGTTGCGGCTAAAAATTGCAGCAAATTTAAAATTATTTTATTCACCTGGAAGTTAGCCGTGAAACTAGGTGTACATATTAAATATGTCACATCAAATTTTATGTTAATTATGTCCAATAGATGAAGCCACAAGTCAAGAATTTTTAAAACGATTTGTCCGAACTAAAGGTACCGTCCGAAGAATGGAGTTTTACGGTACTCCTTCTTAAGTTCCGTTTTGTATATTCATAATAAAGCATTTTCATTTCTTCCCGCACTATTTTTTTATTATAAATTATCACATTTCTTCCATAAAAAATGTTTCATTAAAATTTTTCTTTTTAAAAATAAAGTCCTAATTTTTTCTTGTTTTTGTTGTGAAAAGTATTTTATTGCATAGGGTATATTTTTGTTGATTTAAAATAGCTCTAAAAAAGGGGAAACAGAACAGACAAGTATACAATAGAAAAATACTATAAAATATTATTATTTTCAAACATTATTCTTTTTACTCGTTTTCCTTTAACACTGCATTATAAATCAATAACTAAAACGTTATGCGTGGGGGGGGGGGGGGGGGGGGGGAGGGCTGCAGCCTGGCAGCCCCTCCCACTAAATACGCCACTGGTTCAGACTGGAATTAATACTCTACTAGTATAAAATAAAACAGTAGGTGGCGTAATCCAAATACTTGATATTGTCTCTTGAGCTTGAAAAAATCGTATAAAAAACGTGATATTCTAAGAAAACGTGTTGATATAGGTATAGAAAAGGTTATAGCAATTTTAAGGAGCAAGTTTATTTATCATTATATAAAATAAAAATATACAGGGTGGTCAATTTAAAATAGGAAAGTTTGAGCCCTTAATTGTGACCTCCCTGTATATTTTATACCAAGATTAATTATTTTTTGAGATTTGTTCATTCTTTCACTCAATAACAAAAAAAATTTGATCCTGGAGCTAAGGTAAAAAATATATACGGATAATTTCATCGCTATGCATTTACGAAATAATTACAAAATATGCAGATATCTCGGAAATTAGTAGACTTAGGTAAAAAACGTGTTCCATAAAATGTAATTAAAATTAAATGCAAGAACCAAAAATATAATAAAAAATGTTATATTGTGTTTAGAAAAAAAGTTGAAGCTATTTCCGGTATAACCGGAAGTGACAGAAACATGTTAATATTTTAGTTTTAGAAAGCATATCGATAAACTTAAACCTACAGAATTTCAAAAACATATTTTCAGTAGTTTCCTCAAAAGTTATAATGCAAGCTCGCCGTGAATGACCCTATATAGATACTCTTTTCCTTCTGCGTGTATACAATCTACCATCTAACCATGGCTGTACCTACTTATTTGCACATTAACGCCGACTATTAAAATACTTTTAAGTACATGCCTAAAACATTGGCAACGTCGCACAAAACCTCCCTTACCCAAATCTTCACCCCCCATTAAATTTCGTCTCGTGACGTCGGCATTGCAGGTCGTCGCGACGTCTGCATCGACCATGCCTTGGCAAAAATGACAATCGAATAAAACAGCTGAATGTCAACAGTATAAAGATAAGGTATCCAGTGATTTTTGGTTGTTTTAGCCGGGTATTTTTTCGGGATTTTGTGATAAAGCCGGTCGTCATTGCGGTGTTGGGAAATTTGTGATAAATGATAATGGAACTCTTGTAATTGGCAGGTACGATAATTGAGGTTATGTAGTGCATGTTTTTGCAATTGTTATCAGTGAGGTAAACTCGGGTAAACTCAACAGTGTCTTAGAGTTACTCTTTAACGTTCTGCTACAAGACTAGAATATTAACCTCAAAAAATCATATAGATAACTTATTAAAATGATCCTAAATACACACCGATTTATTACTTTCAACTTTAAAAGGTATATGTTGGGTTACATACAGATTTTTTACTAACCAGCTACTTTCGCTGTGACATGAGTGACATTTTCAGGCATTATTTAGTCACAATCAAAGTTTACCCAGTCAACCAAATAACATTAAAACCATGTTAGATTAATATGGTATTAAAAAACGTTGACTAGGCGAATCACATGTTTATCAATATGAAAATAACATTTAATCGGCCGATAACTAACATTGTGGTAAAAAACATAAGATATTTTAACGTTGTTTTTGTATTATCATTTATACATAAAATATCTTTATATTTACTTAATTCTAATGTAGAATAACGTTGCGGACAAAAACGTTTAACATTATTTTAACGTTTAAAATTTGTGATAAAGCACTATATTTTATCTTATTTATAATGGTATTTTATCATTAGATATTCTATATTTTCAACTTTTTACCTATTAGAATATTCTTGAATTATAATATTTTGGTATTACTTTATAAACGTATTCTTATAATGGTTTATGGGCTCAAATCGTACCAAATTTCCGATTACCTTTCGCCTACGATTGTTTGAAGCATCTTCTGGGATCTTGACGTTTTGAGATTGAAACACTAAATGCATCCCGAGACTTAGGTATATGAATTAGAGTTCTATCCATAGTCCGATACAAACAAGTTCAATATTCAGCTTGTTTTCCAGTGTTCTAATCTTAAAAGGTTCAAATCCCTGAAGATACAAACGTGCAATCGTAAACGACGTCTGAAATCAACTCCAATTTGATACAATTGGAATCCAAAAACCATAAAGAGTGGTATCAGCATCAACATATTATATTCACAGCGATCTTTTTTTGTCGATAAAAATTGGGTTTTAGGGAAAACAAGCCAATAACACAACTGTTTTTATTTCATTTTTTTTATTTTTATACATTTAATTTTTTTAATCGGGCATTAGCATATCGAACATACTCCATTATCGTTTTGTCTATGCTAAAGTCAGATGAAGTATATGATTTATACTAACCTATGAAACGTAATTTTCGCCGTTTTCTTCTTATCCACCGCTTTTCTGCTGGAACAACTTCGCACGGCACAAGAAATAATTAATATCTATCACACAGTAGCAATAGTTTTACACAAAAATTGAAAACCTTCTCATAAAATCTAAAACTACCTCGATTATGATTGATCGAACAGCTGACTACATGAATGACAGAAAGATCAAGCTTTAAAGGTCGCAGGTAGGGTCACTTTTAGTCACGTGATGTCGCCTCCTTGTTTATTCTATCTCGATGGTACAGGACGGCATTCAGCTTTTGCATTTGAATGACAGGTCTTTGTGAAACTAAAAAAAAATGAACAAAAATTGGATTACCCTCGGGATTATTATTTAGATGCATTTGTTTTTTTATAAGTTTGCATAAATATGTACTTAAAAAAAAATTGTTATAAGCCTGCAACACAAGCCACTAGTAATAAAAGTAACCAACTGGTGAGTTTTTTATATAAAGATGAAGCCAAATCTTCTAAGATAACAAATTTTCTGTCATAAAAATCCTAATCCCCCGCCTAATCCCAAAATAAAGTTTCAATATTTTTACGATAGTTAATTGACCATTGACTAAACACCTATTTTTACTTTAAATTTTATGACCTTTTATTTTAAAATAAAACGGTAGGATAGCCGCGGTCATCATCTTACCAGCAAGGTTAGGTGTTAAATCTGGTTAAAAAGGGGTGATATTTTTTTTTAAACATTATTTTCTTCTTTTATTACATATTTTTATTTTAAAAACATAAAATTTAGGTGCTAAACATATCTTTTCGGTTTTAAAATTTGTGAAAGCCTACAAAAATAAGTCAAAATTAAACATGGCGATATTGGCCATTGGTGACACATCGTTTTTCGGCCAGTTTCTGTAGATATTCCGACGGCAAATAGTTATTAATATAAAAAAAGAAATTTGAAAACTTACCTACACATCAAACATAAAAGAGGCACATATCACAAGACACACCATCACTAATTTTTACTTAAGAATCGCAAAACAAAACTAAGAAAGACCACAAGAATAAGACAACGAAAAAGGTAGTAGTAGAATGGACGCTGGGCCGGGAGCCGGAGGCTGCTCGTGGGCGGGGTGGTTGCGACCAGTTCCGAACATAAGCGAAGTCAACACGAGGTAGTTTAAATCGGGCGCCAAATTTAAAAATACATTTTGTGCAAATGAAAAACATGTTGATTTAAGTAACGTTATAAGTAGTAATATAATTATATCGTTGGGAAATAAAACATTGCACAAATACCTCTAAAAATAATATATTCGACCCAACAGTTGTTATTAATAGGTTGTAAAAAATAATGTTGAAATTATTAACTTTTTTTTTACAAAATTAAATGTTGTGTAAAAAAACGTTAGTGTTCTAATGTTATTGCCATATGATTTTCACAAAGTGTGTTCAGTGGGTATGCCTCTGGGTATGTAGTAAATTAGGAATTATGCTAACCGGGCCACTTTGATTGATTGATAAAATTATTTATGCCGGTATCATAAATGATGTCATCGTCAAAGTTGCTGGTTAGTAAAATTATTGTTAACGTTATTTAAGTAACCCGACAATAGTATTGAGTGTATTTAAGATAATTGAAAATATATTCGACTTAAGGGTGTTTTATCACCTATATGCCTTCAGGGCATAAGTCTCTAACGATACTTCTATTCTAAAATAAAAATTTTAAATTTGGCCATTATCACTCTCTGTGGCAACATTTTTTATTCCAAACTTTCTAGAAAAATTATGTGAAGTTTAAAATTTTTCTATGGACCCATTACCTAGTATTGTAGGGGATTTGAAAAAAATAATTTTTTTCTTCTTTAACGATGAACAACTAGTAGCCCAGGAGAATACTCGTGGCCAAATTTTTAATTTTAGAACGGAAAACTGAATATTTATGCCGGGGGCATGGAGGTGATAGATTCTCATTAAGTAATTATCTAGGTAAAAGCTTAAGAGTGAGATCTAGTGATGCATTCGTCATTTCGTTATTTGGTCAATATTTCGTTAGTTTTACCCACATTTGAAGCATAATTACCTAGAATTTAAAATTTAGCAAGTTTGAATTTATATGAACAAAATTTATTTCCTTTTCTTATTTCCTTAAATAAATCAAAAAGTATAAGAAATATTGATTAAGAAATGAAATGGCGAATGCACCACTAGACTTCACTCTTAAGGTTCAATCTCCTGGTATCTTTACCAGCCAGATAATTTCTATGAAATCAATTGTCTTAATAATGGTTTCTTTGGAAATTATCTTGTCGGTAAAGTTACCAAAAGATGGATCTAGCGGACCTTAGGCTGGTGATATCTGAATATCTATTTTTTGTTTATTAAAAAGTAGTTTTTTTCACAAAATCATAAAATCTAAAAATGTATAGAAATTAAAAGTCCTGAAGTACAAGTTCTATAACGCACAATTTAGGAGAAAGCAACGAGATCAATAATAGCTTTAGAAAACACATAGTTACGTTATACTATGTTTTCGATTGTACCTATGTTTTTTTCCATTAAAAAAAAACAGTATTTCAAAAGAAAACAGGTCACATAAATTTTGTGAACTTTCATGTCTAAATTTTATAAAATAGTAGAATTTATGGACACTATAGTGTCCCCGTTAAAATATATAGAAAGAAAACTTAGCAGCAAGCGGACAGAGTAGTGCGTCTCTATTTTGCATTAAAGCACACAGGGACGCCCAAGGTAATGGGTTCCCTGGGGCACATGTAGACAATGAGAGGCTGTTTCGTCCTTGTTGGGACTCATCAGAAAGCCATAACCTGTAAGCAATTCCCAATAGGTACAGCGAAAATATGTTTTCTAGATATTTTTAAGAATAAATATATGATGAAAACCTAGTATTGCCATCTGTTGGAATCAACCCAATGCAAAAAATAACCATCAGACGTAAAAACATAGAACTATAAATAAACCAAGCACGGTAGGCCACCACATCCAGTATAGGAAACATTTTTTGCGCTTTCCTACAAATCTCTACGGTTTTGTAGATTCAGATCTAGATCACGCTGCAGTCGCCCTCCGGGGTGCAGCACTAATCCGAAAACTGCTATGTAAGAAATTAAATAAAATAGTAGAATTCAATGTGATGGCTATATTTTTCATTGAGTTGATTTCAACTAGGTTTTCATTATATATTTATTCTTAAAAATATCTTGAAAACATATTTTTGGCCGTAATGGGAATTGCTTATAGGTTATGGCTTTCTGATGAGTCCCAACAAGGATGAAACAGCCTGTCATTGTCCTGTGCCCCAGGTAATTTTTAAATTGGGTAACGGTCGCCCGATCCCCTTAAATTCAAATTTTTGTTCTAACGATAACGTTGACAGTGGATTTTCCTTTAGCTAATTGTTTTAATAACTCTTAAATTTGTGATAGAAGTTTTTTGGACTTGCATTGTCTTTATTTGTTTTAAATCATAACCTTTCAACTATTTTCTTTTTCGAGGGCCCTTTCGTGCGCTGGATGCACTTAGGCCAGGTATGACCTATTGTGCTCACCCTGTTTGGTTGTTACGCGCACTCCTTGATCCCAGTTTCTTTCACAAGTTTGTGCAGGTCAACTGGAGAGAGGTCAAGGATGTCCTCTGGTTCCAGTTTTGGTTGCCCGAGTATTTGTTGCCTCTTCCGATCCAGTGACTCGCAATGGCAAACTATGTGCTGTACAGTTTCTCTGTCTTGTCCGCATAATCTGCAGTCAAGGTCTCCATTGTACAGTTGCATTCTGTGCAGATGTTTCTTCACAGCCATGTGTCCTATCAGAATTCCTGTAATGGTTCTCAGCTGGTTCCTTTTGATTTGAATCAGCTGTTTCGTAAGTCTTGGATCTGGATCTCCAATAAGGCTTGGCTGTGGTATAATCCCTGTCTGTTACTCCAGTGGATTTTGTGTTTATTCCTGATCCATCGCTTTATGGAATCTCGTACTGTGCATCTTGGTACTCCGACTACAAATTGTACAACTTTTCGCCTTTTAATCTGAGCTGTATCTCCTACCGGTTACGAAGATAAAGATTGAAGATGTTATTATTGGGGTCCAGACGTTGCTATTTGACTAAAGCAGTATTGCATTAATATTTTATTAGATACATGGTATGTAAAAATTACAGGTCTGTATTAAAAAAAAAAACATACCTGATAAAGGTACCTGAAAGACGAAACATGAATTTCCGATAACAAGTTATAGAAAATAAAAAGCAGCCATATAAATGTAAAATAATTAATGTTTGACCATCTCTTTAAATTAAGCTAGGAAAACAAAAACAGACGAGAATTTTCGGTTCGTTCCGAATATCAGTACCGTTTACGAGATCCCAATGATAAGCGTTGAATTTGTAAAACCCTGTATACAAAAATTTGTGTCGTGCAAACTCATATTAATAGATGATTAAATTGTTTGTTCGAATTATCATTTTTTGTCAGAAAAACATTTCTCATTAGGTATGCAAAGTGACTACAGAGTGACCCAACGAATATTTAAGCCACTTTCATAATTTGGCATTGATTTCATTGTAAAATTTATTTTCATTAAGTGCAGGTAGTACAACCCGGGTTTGGGTCAATTTATGGGTTTTGCTTATTGTTATCCATTAACAAACACTGAAAATGGTGTGACAAAGGCGTGCATTATGTAAATAGTATTATGTATACTTGTTTTTTATTAAACATTATAAAAAAATATAAAATACATTATACAGAAATTAAATTATAAATAATCATAATATTCTTTGTCACCTGAGAAACTGTCATCTCCTCTTGACGTTATAATTAATGGGTTGACGGTGCGATCTATCAGGTGGTCAAGATCCCACATTTTCTCCTCTTCTTTAATGATATGATGGACTGCTTTTCGCCAGTTCACTGGTGTCACTTCCTTAATGGCTTGATCAAAAAGAGTAAATTAACGTATTTCATTTTGAATGTCGTGTTGTGTATTGCTACAAATCCTTTTACTCGCGCCCATATAAGTTCTATAGGATTTAGTTCGCAACGATATGGCGGTGTGCGCAGCATAGTTACACTATGTTTTTCAGCTATATCCTTCACGGCATATTTCATAAAACGATGTTTGTGTAAATTGGCTATAGCTAATAGTTCCTTCTTTATCAAATTATCTTTAAATTCAATACATTTTGGTGGTTAACCAGTCGATAATTTCTTGTTTTCTCCAAGATGAAGTTGGAGTCTTCTCTGTGCGTCGTGAATGATAACTTGCGTTATCCATAAATACTTCTGAATCAGCTGGAAGATATTTTATCATTTCACCAAAATAGTCCTTAAAAAACATTCGAATTCATGTCCTTGTGGTAATCTCTCGTATTGAACAACTGAAAGGTTAGTAAACCTTCTTTTAAAAATCCCTCTTCGTTTCTAATATAAACGATTATTAGTCTAAACATACCTTTCCTAATCCTCTTACGCAATTACGTGAAATATTAATATTCCAAACAATACTGTTTTACCTTAATACCTGTTAACCTAATTCTACAAAATTTTTGGATAGTTAATGCACAAAATTTACCTGCGCCCATGCCCGACACCGAAATTGAGCCGAGCTGGACAGAATTTCCCATTTTATTACTCTACTCATTTCTGAAATAGACTATAGATACGTTTTAAACGAACAAAGTTATCCTAATCATTTTATAGATAGATTAAAAAAAAAGTTAATATAATAATTAATATAGTCCTCGTACAGCTGATAATAGTTTAACGGCTGTTAATTTAACAAGACCTTATATCGCAGATATTTTAGATAAAATTGGGAGAATGTCCAAATTTTTTCTACTCCTACATGGATACTTGCTGTTTCCTTTTACACGCAAGTGATTGGATAAGTGGGATATTCCGGTTAAGCGAACGGATATAATTTCAATTAAATCAATTAGAAAGAAACAAAATTTAGACGTCGTAAATTGTATGCGTCGTTTTAATGACACTTTAGTTCAAAAAGATGCAAATCTGTCGGATTAATTTTATTATTTTTTATATTTAGACTGCACGAAATGGAGCGAAAGTTAAAGATATAAAACCAAATATATTTTTATCAACAGTTGTTCAGTATTTCTTGGCCGAACTAAAGATTTCTGCACAAATGAAGTTTCTCATTTCAAACGTCTTCATTTTTTCACTCATTTCTAGACAATTACTAATACAAGATTTAATGCATAAAATGTTGTCTTTGGAATTTACGATAACGGAGCTCCAACCCTAATCGACCCTAAAATTTTGTAGATTATACGCAGCAGATAAAGAAATACAACTTGTAAAAATCTTCCTTAAATGATGGAAAATGACCATAAGTAAATAAAACCAGGTAAAACAGACGAAAATATAAGATTTTTAGAATTTTTTAAATTATTTTAAAGGTTATACTGTTATTTCGTTTTATTTTGCATAGAAAAGGGGTTTGTTACGAAAACCGGCAAAGAATACATTTCAGCAGAACAATTAATAAAAAATCAATAAATTATCCATTTTTGTTAATACTACATATATCGCTTTTCGTTTGTTATTCTGCAAGAGGCCGAATATAAAAAATTACCCAAATCGACTAATAATATGTTACAGTAGTGGCGGCTCAAGTGTACCAAAAAAATAAAACCAGGAGGAAATTGTTTCGACAATATTAACTATTAATGTACCAATACAGCTATCATTTTAGCCCTTAAAAAATAATTTTGTTCGAATTAATAATATTAATTTAATCCGAATATAGCTAGGCCCACGGTTAACTCCGATGGACAATAATTATAAACACTCGTGCATTTTGGCGCGCCCCAGCCGACCGTGTCCGTCAGCTCAATGCAGCAAGTGAAGACCCAAAGCCCAACAAACAGTTAAGTGGCTTTGATTTTCACCATTGCTATGGTTACGCGACGTCAGTCACGCGACAGCATATAACAATTTGCATTATGATGAAGGGCAATTTAAAAGTTGATCAGTCGTATGAACCATTTTTTTATCATTGGTTCGCCAACCTTAAGATATTTATTTTGAGGCTTCGTGAAACTTACGGTTATAGCGTGATATACTGTGTGATTAAAATGTTTTTTTTTTATTTTTCAGTTAATTCAGTAGTAATTAGTCAATGTTTGTTTAAGTACCCGCACTATACCTATCTCTTCGCCATTTTTTTGGACCGCGAGCCGCCACTGTGTTACAGTTTAATTTGGTCCATGGATTTGAAGTTAATTTTTCTTCAGTTGTTTTTTATTATCTTTCTCACAAGTTCACGACCAACTAAAAACACAAAGATTAATTCCTGATTTAAATAATTTAAAAAAAAATTAAAATAAAATTCGGAAGTTGAGCCTAAAAAAAAAATATAAGTAATGTACAACCAGAATGGATTATCCATATTGGGCTCGGAAGTTTGGGCCCTCCGACTACGGCGTCGTGCTCAATTTACTTCCTCGTGCGATATGGGAAATGGGCATCCACTCTTGTAGTACAAACTACTATTATGTTGCTTTAATTTTTTATTATTATTTAAATATGGACCAAAACTTTTTTTTTCAACTAAAAAAACTTGAAAAATATATGCGAATTGATATTTTTGACAAGAATATTATTTTATATTTCTTCTTACTCCCCCCATTCTTACATTTTTTTTACACATGTCGATTAAAACGGGCGTTTTCAATTATTTGGCCATTAATATTGTTCAAGTATTTTTTTTAAAAATAAACAAAATTCGCTCTCTGATAAAAAAAAAATACGCGAAAACTTGCCAGTCGTCGGCGCCCAACAACGGTCTGTTCGACATGCTCTCACCTTAAGTCTCATTTCAGGTTTCTAATCTGGTCGTTTCTATTTAAATTACCTTAAAAACAACCTACCACTAAAAATGTTTGACAAAATGTTATATTATTCCCCGTGAAATGTTTTGCCAAAATTGGCTTTTTCAACCTCAATACATTTTTCACAAAAATCTAATGCAGGTAATGGATAACTTTAATATTTTGAGGTTGGAAAAAAAGTTTATTTATTTACTATGCAGATTTTTATTTTCATTCGCCAGAATGTCAAGAACAATATATTACTTATAAAAAAAACTTATTTCATTTTTTGTCATGCGACTTCGAAGTGTCATATATCTTCATTAAATTGCAGATTCTGCAATAAAAAAAGCACAAAAATCAGTTTTAATTCGACTTTATTTATTTAAACTTGCTCATTTAAACAATCAAATCGCGAGGTTACATTAAAGTAAAATATTATCGCGGAGGCCGCGCGCAATACTTACTTGTTCATTTGTTTCAAAGACTCGCTAGATTTCTAGCCGTGCGGTTGTGTAGGTACTGATGCGCGATTGTTTTCGCGGCTTTCTTTGACGTCCCGACGACGACGAAAGACGACGACGACGTGAGTGTTTTATTTCCGTTGCATTATTGTTTCCGGTTGATATTTGTTTTTGCGCGATAAGGCACTTAATTTGTTTCGATTTGTTTTTGTTTTTTTTTGTGACTTTTGTGTTTTATTTTACGAATTACTTTTTTGTTATTTGTTGTAAAAGGTAACTGAGAATATTTGGTAAGTTTTTCTTTTGGTACCTACATTTTAATTTTAACCTTGCTATTAATAAAATACATTTAATATCTATTATTTTAATTAAGAGTGAGGTCTAGTGACTCATTCGCCATTTAATTTTGTAATCAATACTTCTTATCCTTTTTGGTTTATTCAAAAAGGGGCACATCTTTGAGTAGCAATTACCTACAGTTTTGAACTAATGAAATTTTGTTCATAAATTCAAACTTGCTTAACTTTAAATTGTAGGTAATTATGCTTGAAATATGGGTATTTGGCCGATTTTTGGATAAAAGGAAAAAGTAACAAAATATTGACCAAAAAACGAAATGACGAATGCATCACTAGATCTCACTCTTAAAGCTTTTACCTAAATAATTAGTTAATGACAATCTAGCACCTCCATGCCCTCCGGACGTAAAGATTCAGTTTTCTGTTCCAAAATTAAAAATTTGCCCACGATCATTCTCTGTGTTGCTGCAAAGAGTGATGATGGCCAAATTTAAAATTTTTATTTTAGAACAGAAATATCGTTAAAAACTTATGCCCTGAAGGCATGTAAGTGATAAAACACCCTTAAGTCGAAGAAACTCTCTATTATCTTAAATATACTCAATACTATTGTCAGATTACATAAATAATGTTAACAACAATTTTACTAACCAGCAACTTTGACGATGACATCATTTATGATATTGGCATAAATAATTTTTTTTATCAATATTTTTCCTTTTATCCAAAAATCGGCCAAATTCCAACATTTGGAGCATAATTATCTAGAATTTAAAGTTAAACAAGTTTAAAATTATAAAGTAATAAAAGCTTGCTTTTATTAATCCAAATTTCTTTAGTTCAAAACTGTAGGCAATTGCTACTCAAGGACGGGTATTTGGCCCTTTTTTGAATAAACCGAAAAGGATAAGATATATTGATAAAAAAATGAAACTGCGAATGCACCACTAATTGTTAAATTTTTTCAAGGAATTTAAAAAAATATTTTTTTGGTGAAATAATTTAGGTGCATGTCACCAACAAAATTAACTATTTAGTGTTAAAGTCGTTTAAACTTATCTTCTTATATTTTTTAAATAGTTTTGTCGATTTTATGTAAATATGTTGATATATTATAATACAAAACATAAATATTTTTTTTATTACCATGAAAAATACTATGCAATTTATGCAATTATACAAGGGGGACTCGAAGAATGGCTTTTTGTGCAATGCAGGGTTGCAACGATTTAAATCAAATGAGTTAAATCACATGATTTAAATCGTGATTTAAATCAACTGATTTTTTCAATTTTATTCGTGATTTAAATCAAATTATAAATTGCTGTAAAAACAAGTCGTCGAAGCAAATAACTCATCAGGAAATTAAGAAAAAAGGAAGATAGTTTATTTAAAACAAAGTGTTTAGATATATTTCGTAAGTGTAAAAACATAACTAATCGTTATCAGTGCAGTGTAAAAAAATTTCATAAATTACGCTGCACGCTGCCGAAAAATTTCATATAAGTTATTTTGTATGTCACCGATGAGATTTTCTAACTGTAAAGATTTACAGTTAGAAAATCTTCTCGGTTAGAAGAGACCAAATAATGAAAAAAAGTTCATTATTACCATATTTAAGGAAAAAATCAGTATAAATTGATAAAAATCAAAAAATCACGATTTAATCGAAAAAATCTGATTTATTGATTTTTGAAATGAAATCGTGATTTATTACAACCCTGGTGCAATGACACTTTAAATATGTTATGATTACGTGTCGTGTGAAAGAGAGATGCAACTCCCAACTTTCTCAAACTCGCTATACCTAATTATTTTAACATACATCAAACCTTTAAGAACAAAAGCCATTTCTACAAAATAGAATTTTACCCAAAAGCACAAAAAGCAGTATTGATAAAGAATACAATAAAATTAAAACCTTTAGTTCATAGAATTCGTTGTGTAGAAGTTCATAACTAGGTACATTGCGTCTATTAATTATGGAATAATTTGAAGAAGTAGTGAATACTTCAAGTGAAGTGGCAAGTTAAATGGGAAGAAATAATACTCGTTAATTCACTAAGATATATTTGATAAGAAACCTATTTCCTAATATTTATTACAACATAAGCTATACTTCTCCTGAGGATGAACGTTTATACGTTCGAAATTTTTATAACGATGTTTTTAAATCATTTTTACGACGACCGTGAAATAATTTACAAATAATGTCGCTTTAATCTTCTTCTGTCAGTGTTCTTTTGACAAACTCAAAAACAAGATATTTTGTGACAAAATTTGAAATTTAGATGTTTGAATGCTACGGAAGGTAAATGTTTGTCTCAGATACAATTTTTGCCTACCCTGGTTAAAACAGCATTGCTCGCCACTGGTAAAATGCTACCTCAATAAATGTTTTTTATCTTTAGGAGTACGACAAAGAATTCTAATTTGTCGTTTGATTTTAATAATCTACCAATCAATCAAATATTTATATTATCTATATTTTTGTGATATTTTAAACATTGGGAATTACTAAATAGAAGATATTAGACAGCAATTTCTTTTTATACATACCGCTATTAATTAACAATAACTACCTATTCTAGGGCTGTCCTAGACGAAACTTTAAGAGGAAAGTAGATTAAAAGCTGCGTCGCAAAAATATTTTTTCGAAATATACAGTGTGTCTACTTAAGTTGGCCACTAATGGGAAACTTTTTTATTATTAACTTTACGAAAAAAAGTTATTCTTCATAAAAAGTTCTGAATGGTCCAAAACCTAAAATACAATCATCAGATGTTAATTTTTTTTTTCCTTTATTTTTGACAATATCGAAAACGGTAATTATGAAAAGGTGTTCAAAATGTAAAACTATAATATTTGATTGGTATAATTGGTTAATAATGAGTGATTTTAAAGTTAGTAGTGGAAAAAATCTATTACAAGACAAACAACGTTTGAACCTGACTATCCACCAAAGAACCCCGCACAAAGCTTATAGGAAATAGCTTTCGGCTAATTTTTCTGAATTTTTAGTATTTTCTAGATCTTGACTTCCTGATTAAAAGTGCTCATAGCTGTAATCCAATCCTATGACTAGTTTTTAAGTTATGGCCTTTTAAAGTTGTCAACTTCTACTTTGAGATTTTATGCATTGCCAGGAGTTTTCAGTTTCCTAAAAACTATCAACTTTTTTATTTTTTTTTATTGGTGGAAAAGTAGGCCTTAAGTTTTCTTTCACTTATATAGAAATAAAATATGTACAGAATGTTGAATCATTTAGGTATAGGCGGATTAAATAAATACTAATATTAAAAAATTATGAAAATCCAAAAAAAAATTTTACTCATTTTTTGAATTTCGAAAACAAACAGCTAGATTTTGTTCATATCCTAATATCTTGTAGCACCAAGCTGTGGATGAAAAAAAAAATGGGTATAGGTTGACGTAGACATTGCCGGGTATTTTACTAAAAAAAAATTGAAAATTCACCTGCCAACGTAATAAACGACTTTTAATTGATTCATTTAATTATTCTTTTATAATAAATATTTTCTAACGCTTTCTTATTCAAGATATACAGGGTGAACTAGTTACAATGATTTAAACAAGTGAAAACTTTTAAATATAGGAATATAAAAAATATAATTGCTGAAAAAAAAACATTTTGGTATGACTCTAAGATAATCTAAAGGTATCATGTACAAGAGCCAAGGTACAATAATATTTTGTCATTTGATAGAAAAAAAACATTTTTTATATTTTCCTATAAGTACCTATTTAAAAGTTTTCACTTGTATAAATCATTGTGAACTGGTTCACCCTGTATATCTAAGATAAGAATGTGTTAGAAAATAATTATTATTGTAAAAGAAAATTGTTATGGATTGGCATAATAATTAAATGAATCAATTAAAAGTCGTTTATTACGATTTCAGGTAAATTTTCAATTTTTTTCTGAAAAATAAAATACCCGGCAATATATTCTACGTCAACCTATACCCATTTTTTTTCTTTCATAGCTTGGTACTACAAGATAATAAAATATGAACAAAATCTAGACGTTTGTTTTTAAAATTAAAAAAATTAGTAACATTTTTTTTAGGGTTTTCATAATATTTTGTATTACTATTTATTTAATCCGCCTATAAATTATTTAACATCCTGCACATATTTTATTTCTATATAAGTAAAAGAAAACTTAAGGCCTACTCTTCCAATAAAATAGAAAAAATAAAATAAAAAAGTTGATAGTTTGTAAGAAACAAATGAAAACTCCAGACAATGCATACAATCTCAAAGTAAGAAGTTGCCAACTTTAAAAGGCCATAACTCAAAAACTAGTCATAGGATTGGATTACGGCCATGGACATTTTTAATTAGGACGTCAAGATCTAGAAAATACTAAAAATTCAGAAAAATCAGCCGAACGCCATTTCCCATAAGCTTTGTGCGGGGTCCTTTGCACTTGTTTAATAAAAAATGAGAGGTGATATTTGGTGGCAGCCAACCCCTGCAACTAATTTTGAAATATTTATTTCGGTGTTTCTTTAATTTCTTTCAATAAACAAACAATATGTAAATCTTGAATTAAATTCGATAGTTAACGTAGTTTTTGAGTAATTAAGTAATTTTTAAAAAATATCTATACTTTTAAAGAAAACAGTGATTTTATTAAGTTGCCACCCTTTTTTTTTAGCTTGAATAACGAATATAATGTTGAAAAATTAATATTTTTACTTATTTTCAGAAAAAATTTCATCTCTTACCTTCCGATCAACGAACGATGAACATCCCCTGCGTCACCGAACAATCCCGAGCTAAAACAAACAAATAGCACAGCCTCACGCGAACAAAATAAACTTTTATATTAAAATAGTAACTCTACTTTAACCGGGACTCGAACCTCGGTCATTTACTCCCGTAAAGTAAATATATAATAATTAAAATAAAAATGAGTTCGGTTTTGCTTGAAGCCAGGCCTTTCAGGCCTTTTAAATCGAGTGAAGAATATTTGTATGCGATGAAGGAAGATCTGGCAGAATGGTTGCAGACGATGTACCCGCATTTAAACATTGCCGTGGAGAACTTTATGGAGAAATTGGAGACGGGAGTAGCTTTGTGTGAGGTAAGTAGTTTTTTTTAGTTCAACGTTGGTTTTATCGAAACAAAAATCGGAAACAAATGTAGTTTTTAGTTATCTACGCAGAGGGAAATTTATAATACAACCTATAAGAAATATAATATTTATTATCTAGTAGTATATAAGCGAGTTCGGTTTTCAATGGCGTGCATACAATACAGGCAAAAATGCATTGCCTAGCCTGGGAACAATAAAACAAACAGATACAATTTTTTTTGTATTTTAGTTTTTATCCCTGTAATTGAACTGTGGCAATTTATCTCTACATTAATATAATAAATAATAATATAGGACCGAAAACTTAGGTACTCCTATATCATTGCCACGAACGTATTTTTTTTGCTTATTATATCGTTAATTAGATCCCTGTATAAGCATTCCGTAAGACCGTTCTAAAAGCATGTACATTAGCGTCTTATGTAAACGCAAAAGCACTGCTTTTGTACGAGTGGAAGCAAGCAAGAGAGCCGGTAGGCAGTAGGGTAGAAAGAGATGTAACAAATAAACCAGTTGCAAACTTCGACCTTCCTTCATCTATCAGCCCGCGCCAAGAAAGCACGTGTTTGGTAAGTGCATTGGTGCCAATCTTCAAGTTTTACCGTAGTTTGGAAAATACGCATCTATAGGTTTTATTATTAATTATTATAGTTAGGATATTTTTAATGGGATAACGAATAACGTATCGTAAAATGAAAATCACATTTGTGACAATTAAAATAATTTTTGCTGATAGGTTCATAATATTTAATAATCAGTAAGCCTATTAATTATATTTTACATAATAATTGACTTCATTTTTGGTAACATTGGTTTAATTAGGTGGATGATAGATTTTTAATTTATAATTATTAGTGTTTTTGCCCTTTTGATAGACTTCGCGCTGTCGGGGTTTCGGGAAAAAAAGAAATATGGAGGTGGTAATTGTTACTATTTCGGCTAGCAGCGTATTTGCAGAACGATCCTTTTCTAGATTAAAAAAAATGTATACCTATTTACGAAACACACAGGGAGAGGCAGGCTTAAGTGAATTAACAATAATCTCTCTGGAGAGCGACCTTTTAAAGGATTTAAAAAGCAAAACCAATTTTTATGAGGATGTTTTAAAATAATTTTTACGTAAAGACCGCCGTGTTGAACTAATTTACATTCTTCTTCTTCTTACCGATAGGTACGTCCATCGGGTTTTTGCCGGTACCCTGGCTAGCCTGTCATTTAATTTGATGTTAACATTCCTTGCCTCACTTAAAATGAAATGTGAGGTCATCCTTGTTTCTGATTCTGGGTGCTCATCAGGGATCTGGCTTTGCAATGTGACACGTTCGATGTCCAGTTATCGTTCGTTTAATGTTTCAGAGGACAAACATAAAACTGAATATCGTTCGTTTATCATGTCGACGAGCAAATGGAGGAATATACATATTTTCCATCGGAGAATTTCGACAGATTTTAAAAGTGAAATCCCAATAGGCGGGAATATTTAAAATCTAACCGTTGGCGTTGTTTATTGAGGAATGAAGATAACCGTACCTTTCTTGAAATTCGCCAAGATTATATTTTATTGCACTTTACAAATAATATGATATGAATCCGACCAAATTTTTTGTTTAACCTTGTTTACATACAACTTTACAAAATTATTAAGTTAAAAAATCAAATAGAAACCATCAAGATCGTTCGGTAAGTACGAAGTCGTCTGAATCCTCCGTGATCACAAGATCTAAAAATTTCATCGCTCTCGTCTCATCTGCGAGGTAAAAACCGAACTTGCTTTATGTATGTATAGGACCATAATTCAGGATAATACCGTTTACAATAAAATCATAAGCAACATTTTGCCAATCAAGAAAATCCCGCTAAACGATATTTCAATCGTGATTTTCTCGGAATCCACACACACAATTTTGTAAAAACCTGTTTTATAGTCAGCCGCAAATATAATTCTTTTTAGCGAATTGAAAGTGTGGTTTCTGTTATTCCTCAGCCAGTGCAGAGATTTTAGCGTCTGAAATGGCAAAATGTCACCATTATCATTCATGTAGGGACGGGTATTATTTTAGATTCAATATGGCGGTTGATGGCAAAAAGCATTGAGTCACACGTTAAATTTCACTAGCAATGTAATTTTTAAGGTCACGTGTATCAAACAAAGCAATGTTTGTCATCACAGTATTTTTGACACATCGTTTTCTAATTACTGGGTTTCTAAAAATTTTGTAGTGTCGTTTTTCTGTCAAACTTGTTCCTCCACCATGAGCACATAAATAAGCGGTATTTTAAATATTATTTCAATTAAATATAATTTTTTTTGTTCTTGTTGCTGGGGTTCGCGAAAGAGCCAGTATACTTAGGCCTATAAGGCCGATTGTATCCCCTGTCGTCTGGGTAATGTCAGTCAGACAGGACCTACAGCTTAGCGTAGAATCCAAATCACGTGTATGTACTAGTTTACACTTTTTACTCCCCTACTCTACTCTCTCTAATTCCCGATATTAGAATTTACTAATGGCATACTGCATTCTTTTATCCAGTTATCCAGTTCCGAGCATATTTTTTTTTATTAAGCGTATATCCAGTCCGGGGATCGAACACGGACCGCCTCGGTCGAATGCCAGTAACACACCATGAAGCCACTGCCGCGGTAATTGAATATAATATAAATTATACTAAAGAGTTGAAGCTGTCCCTATACATAAAAAAAAATGACTGGCGATCTATCACAATTATTGCAGTTAAATCTTTATAAAAATGAAATTTCCTATATCGTGGTAGCCTAGTAATTAAATATGCATAACTCATAATGTTATCTTTTTCTAATAATAATTATAAATGTCATATTGATTGCAGTTATTTATATTTTATTCAAAATACTGACATCATTCTATGATATATAGTCATTATTTATTGATTTGTACAGAGTGGATAGAAACCAAATTAATTCACAGTCGCGTAACTTAAAGGTAATTCTGATAGACCTGATGATGGCTTACGCATAGGCCAAAATAATAAGAGCACAATTAATTTGGTTAGAAAGCGTCGTATATCACACGCGTGTTGAAAAAAAACAACACTAGTGTTGAAATACAAGGCACACTATTTAATTTAAACATACGGTACCAATTTGACAGACCACCCCTATTTATTAAAAAGAAAACATTTTAAAAAGCAGTAATTGTAAAGTGTTTAACTTATTTATCATAGTATATTTGTCGAGTGATTCAGAATTAAAGTGTGAAAATACGCTATCTGAAATTATTAAAAATGTTAATAATATACTTGAAAATCTATTACCAGAGAAAACAAATCCCGCTGAAGAGAGTGTCATGTATTAACCAGCAAATCTCTATTGGTAGCAATAACGTAGAGAATAGAGCTCTAGCCTACAGAGCGTAAGGTCACAGGTTTAAATCCCACTAGGAGTATTTGACTTTTTTTATAAAAACATTAAATAATTTATGGAATTTTTTTGAAATGAAATCTTCCTTGTTGGGTGGATTTTTTAAATTTATGTTTAATGCATCTTTCCTTGATTGAATTTTAAGTTTTTCATTCTAAATAATCTAGCAGTCAATCCAGGATTAGTTCTTCCTATGATATATAAAATATGAAAGACTGAAAAAGTTAAACTACAAATAAAAGAAAAACCTATTGACAAACTATGAAAGCAGATATTAGGTGGAACATTATTCTAAGTATGCTTATTTCAAAACAAGTTTAGTGTTGATATTTTTTTTTCAACACTAGTGTTGAAATATTTTTCCACAAATCAAAGGCTTTTTTATTAATTTCTTTGTCGTCGTAGGAAATATAGTGTACATTACTTGTGTGAAAGTGATTATTCTTAAACTCGGAGAATATTCGCACTCGACTGACGCCTCGTGCTAAATATCTCCTCGTTTGAAAAAAAGTATCACTTTCAACACTTGTTATATAATATAGGTACTATTAATGTTTAACAAATTGTTCCAAATAAATTTAAAAAAAATTCGATAACTTCCGGAGATATCCGAGAAAACCCGATAAAATCAATTTTTGTCTTTATTTTTTTTTCGACAAAAATAAGAATTATTTTGAAAAACCAAGAGCACTTTCTTATGACACTTTTTTATGCTCTTCAGGAAAATAATACCCGCATCCACGTTATATCTGAAAAAAAGTCTCCTACAAATTGCCTTAGTAAAATACTCTTATAAGTATACAATTTAGTGACATATGATTAGTTTTGGAAAGTCAAAAGCTACTTAAAGAAATAA
The DNA here is from genome assembly GCA_935413205.1 of Polydrusus cervinus. Lineage (NCBI taxonomy): Eukaryota > Metazoa > Arthropoda > Insecta > Coleoptera > Curculionidae > Polydrusus > Polydrusus cervinus. Next base: position 14,650,263 of record OW284517.1, read on the forward strand.
AATTTAGGCCCGTATTTAAAAAAATTAAGTTGATATAGGTATTCAAAAAACGAAACGTCGTATCTGAAAAATTTAATTATTTTTTAAACACTAAATTTTATAGTCAAAGAATAATCAATCCGTATTATACCTTATAATATTAAAGACACAAAATAGACAGTGCACATAGTACCGATAAAGGGAGCTTGTGCGCATGTCTATTTCTGGGGGACTCTTTAAGATATGACAGGTGCGAAGCTACATACGCCTTATTGAATGAATGAAAATTAGCTTTCGTCTGCGCAACCAGTCAGCTGTACGGATCTAATATTGCTAAATTTTGATATTGACTCTATCGAATAGAGCATGAAAAATAAAATTGTCGACGGTTTCAGTTTTTAAGTTCTTTAATTATTTACTGAAAAAATAATAAATACTCTCTCAAATAAAAACACGCAAAAGAACGTACCGACGTCACAGCAAACCCGGCAATGGGCAATCCGGGACAGTCCTCATTCAACACGCTCCGAACTGACTAAGCTCTCGCGACTCATGTCCTGTTTCCTGTTTCTGCTCTGCTCTTTACTATTTAAGTTATCGAAAGAAAGATAACAATATAATTGGTCTCCTTACTGGCGAATAAAAGAATTGCGCGGTTAATAGGACGACGTATATACAGGGTGAGTCAACGATAGAGTATATAAAGTTCATTTTCGCCTTTATCTTAAGAATTATATAAAAATTCGAAATACAAAAATTGTAGAGACCATTATGGTGCATATTTCATGCTGGAGTATACGGGGTGGCCCAAGAAAACGAGGCAAATATAATCTTTTTTTAATGGAATACACTATTATATTGTATTATTTTTCCACAAAATTCTACGCTTATTTTGTAAATGTCATATGTCTAAATTCAATAGTTTTTGAAATACTGACGTTTAAAATATGGCCTTTTCAGACTTTGAGAGGCTGTAACATTGGAACGTTCACCTTAGACAAAAATGGTTTACACCTCCCCATCGTAGTTTTTTATTCTCTATCCAAAAAAAGCAACTTCCTATTTACCATGTTAAACCAAAAAACCTGTTTTAACGGTTTAACATGTTAAACCGGAAGTTGTAACTTTGAGATAGATGGAAAATTTTTGCCACGTTTTTTTGGGCCACCCCAGATAGTCCAATATAATTTTAAAATATGCACCGCAATGATCTGTAGAACTTTTGCATTTCGAATTTTTATTTAGTTCTTAAGATAAAGGAGAAAATGAACTTTTCGCTATCGTTGACTCACCCTGTACATTGTACATTCCTTCTCGCCTCATGTTTTTGGACTTCAGATTTCTAGAAAAGACCTTTGATTGTGAGTAAATATTGCCTGTCAATATCAACTAGGTATGTCACAGTCAAACTTGCTGGTTAGTGAATTGTGAATAAAAATCTTAATATATTCCAATATAATTATGGTAAAAGTATATAGGCAAGTTAAAAGAAGTAACTTGTTTCTTTTAAAACATTTCGATTCTTTGCCAAATAGTCCGATTTGGGTGAGTTTGTTCGAACAAGGCACTAAAAATATAGTTTTCATGTCAGTATCTCCGAAATTGTTTGAGTTAAAAAATAAATATAAATTCCATTTTACGCCCAGACTACATGATACTCTATAAAATGAATGTAGTACCGATCATTCTGTATATAACAATTATTAATTTTGAACAATCTTATCATAATTTTATGATTCGTATACCCATTTTATTTAAGTACCTAAAAGTTGCAATAATTTAGATTATCTATCAATTTCTATCTGACAGTTATCACGTAGACCTTCAAAGGTCGTATCAAAAATATTTTTTTATAAGATAAAACAATATGGGTAAAGTACTGTCTCATTTAGATAACTGTTATTTACGTTACAAGGCCGAAAAGTCAGAACGGTCCATGAGGATTTGCAAAACTGCCTTCAACTCTCTTAACACCTTCGTGTCCTACTAATCCATGGACCATCATATCATGCGCTCGATTGTGGCTCGATACCGAATTCTCTGCGGCCGTACCTTCCTGATAAAGGCGTAAAATCAGCGACCTCGCACGGCCCTATTTCACCGGCTGTGTAACTGAAAACTGCGATTCTATCATGGCAAACAAAAAATTACCAACATAAAGTGGAAGACGCGACAAGTGCATCGGATCGCGTTAAAATTTTCCATGTGAAACACACACCTGTGCGTTATTATTCATAAAAATACACAACTGTGCGTTATGATATAATATACCTAACAATCATGTTAGTCTTAAACCACTCAAATCGTGACATTTATCTATTAGGAATTAGGCAATCCAGCGATGTGTCAAATTGATGTCGGCTGGATGGCAAATACTGCTTTGTGATTGGTACACGTGACCATAAAAATAATTTTTCTGGTGGCATTTAACGGGTGACTCAATGCTTTTTGCCATCCATCCGCCATATTGAATCACGTGGTTTGGATTCCCTAATTTTGTCTTTTGAATATTTGACAGTGACATTGTCATTATTTAAGATTTGATGTTCAAATCGATACTTTATAAATTATAAACCGATCTTTAATTTATTGGTAAGAGTCGTGGAAAAAGTAAAGTACTTATGTATTGCGTGTTGTAAAGTACCTAGTTACGCACTTATGTAATTAACGAACTTGTCGTTACGCGACTCGCTCGCAATTTTTCCATCTTTTTATCACACTTAATGCGTAATATACTAGTTAACAAAAACGTTTGTTGTAGAATAAATCATGTGTGTAATTCTAGTGCAAAATGACAAACTTCTCACTCCGAGCAGCAATGCATTACTTTGCGCTCCTAATATATAAATAATTCCGTTCATATAAATAGCCAGTTGCGGCTCGCGGACATTTAGTATGGGAGGGTGCAGATCTAGATACTTGAAATTGAGTGCCTGGGGATATTTTGCTTGACGGATTTTTGAAAACTTTTTAAATTTGTACTATTGAGGCATATGAGAAAGTAATTAACATTATACATTTAAAAAAAAATATTTTTAACAATACACGTTCGTCAGAAAGGAGCTGCCGCAGAGAATTCAGTATCGAGTTTCCAAGCCACAACCGAGCGCATCATATGAGGGCGCGTGGATTAGTAGGTAACGCAGTTGGTAAAAGAATTACAGGCAATATAGTTTTCCGATGAATTAACAACAATAAACATAATGAAATAAAATCATCATATTTTTGGATGGCTGCACGGGAGGGGGGGGCTACGCGACCTCACGGAGGAGCCGCCACTGCAAATATCTATTCTGAGTAGAGGGTACCTTATAAAAAAGCAAATGGAAATCTATTACCTTGGCTATTATCAACATTAATTTGTTTTACTTCCATGGTCAGAGTAATATTTTATGGGTGCCTATGCAAATTTTAAATGTGATATGTGCTTTTTTAGCTTCACCTTATCCGTGACATTTTAACTCTATAACGATAAGTTGTCTGAATTTATTATTAATTTATTTTAACAAGCTCTTCTTACCTGGTAAATTGTTTTGTATGTTTAAAAAAATGACATCATAGATTTAAAATCAAGTAGACTAGCGGGTTACCTCTTTGGTTAGTTTATTTGTCTATCCACTATCGCCTTTTTAACGTTAAATACATTTGTCGAGAAGCTAAGTAATTAATAATTCTGTATCCAGGACCGGATTAACCACTAGGCCACATAGGCCCTAACCTAAGGCGCCACGAACGAAATAGGCGCCGCGTCGCCCTGAGTACTTACATGTATTATACGTTTATTACAATTAAAATATTTTTTTTTTCAACAAAACCTCTAAATTTCTTCTTGCAAAACATATGTTTACGAGATTATAAACGTTTAGGCACAAATTTGATCATCCGTATCATGACTCGCTCAATTTATAAAAATCCATTTCGAAATTGAAAAAATTAGGCGCCAAATTTTGATGCAGTGGCCTAAGGTGTCAAACGACCTTAATTCAGCCCCGTCTGTACCTAAAATTATTGTTCGTTTTACTACCCGGAAATAGTTATTTTTGTGTCTAGGGTGCGAAATGCTACTTTGGTGATCGGGAACAACATATTTTTGACGAGGCGCCGAGTGAGGCGCAGACGAGTCAAAAAATTGTTCGAAAATGAAAAAGTTAAGTCAATCCTACACTGAGAAAACGATTTCTTCATATTTAATAGAGTTTATTAATTGTAAAGAAATGTCATGTTTAAATATCAGCTAAGAAATATTACTTTATGTCTAATGAATAGTTTAGTCAATTCAATTAAAAAAAATAAGAAACCAATATTGAAACTTAAAACTTACAATCGGCTTTAAACTCCTCCAGCCCTGTATCGTCCAGCATTTTCTTAAAATCATCCGCTATCATTCCTATTCTTATAAATTTCGTAAAAAACTGATTAGGATGTCGACCTTTTGGTCCCATAACACTTATCAATACAAATTTTCAATTAATAACTCATCTCACCCTCACAAATATTACAAACACTAGCACTTGGTTACCTGCACTAAGCACTTCAATAAAATTAGTAAAATAACACTGCATTAGAATAACGAGCAATGCCTAATGATGCGGGCTGAAGGTGATCGGTCACGTGTCGGCTTATATCGGAATAAGGCGGCGCGCCAGGATTGGTGCAAAGAGATAATTTCTTAAATATTAAGGTTAATGTTAAACGGTTATATTAATATTTAATCAGGGCCTTAACTATTAAATCAGTGTTTTAACTAAAATAAATTTGATTAACAAATACTTTCTTCAATAATAACAAATAGATATCTTCAATTTAATATGCCATATTAGGTAATAATAAAGTAACTTAATTCTAAATAAATCTTGTCCAATTAAATACGTTTGTTAACTATAACCAGACTTTTTCCTCAGTGTACGTTCTTTTCTGTTTGCAAATTTTGGAATCACTTTGTAATTAAAATTGTCTATTTCGGATATTAACTTTTATTTACAATCAAGAATCTTCAAACTCAAGTGCTCTAGATTGGTGACCCTTATTTCCGTCCAAGCTTTATCGCCACCAAAAAGTAAGCAGGGAAAATAGTATAAAGCATTTTTGTGTTACATCTTCAAATCCATTCATTTTTTAAATAAATGTCTCCATTAAATTAGCGTGTGTAACTTTTCCCTCTACTTACACCAGATTTTTTAATATTAATATCTGGTAATGGTCTACCTTTTCCTTTTAATTCGATCTTTTCTTTGTATGAATATTAAAAAAATCTCTTTACATTAATTAAATTAAAGACCACTTCCATAGTACTTACACAGTTAATAATAGAAAGAAAGTTTTTAGTTGCAAAGTAGAGCATCTATTTTTTACCTTAAAGTGTACAGAGATGAAAAAGGTAATGAGTTCCCTGGGGCACAGGTAGACAATGACAGGCTGTTTCGTCCTTGTTAGAACTCATCAGAAAATCATAACCTGTAATCAACTTCCAATGGTTATGGCTTTCTGATGAGTCTTAACAAGGACGAAACAGCCTGTCATTGTCTACCTGTGCCCCAGGGAACCCATTACCTTTGGCGTCCCTGTGTACTTTAATGCAAAAGATAGATGCACTACTTTGTCTGCCTGCCGCTAAAAACTTCCTTTCTATTTTACTTATACGGGCACCAAACTCTACTACTTTACAGTTAATTGTCAGATATACACAATAACAAAATCACACGCACGCACTATCTTATTATTGTTTTTAGGTTTGTCGTAAACTAGAAAGTCGCGTAAAAATTCAATACAAACAGCCGACAATTCCCAATAGCGCGCTGAACTAAATGCAGCGAACTCTCCACTTAAATCACGGACTTGTTTTTTAGAGGGACATGGGGAAAGCAGAGAGTATAGCGCGGGTGTTTAAAGAAGTTCGAAGAGCACGTTCGCGTGGCCCAGATAAATAATAACTCGGAGATAGTGGGAGCCGGTAGGTTATTCCACTGGTCGACCTTACTTGCATCGCTTGAGGTATTTTATTATTTAAAATGCGAATCACGAATGCCTATATTGGCTTTTTGGCAATAGAAAATCACATATGTACATACACTATATTGCCAATACAAACAGCCGTACGAAGCAAGAAGATACCCACCGTGCGATTCAAAATAACCTGAACTTGAGCACGTGGTGCTTGCGCAGTAGGGAAAAAATTAGGCAACCGACACGATATCTAACAGATCGTAAACAGAACCGACTCGCCGCGCCGTTATATTCTTATTCGTCACCATCTTTTGTTTCGTTCCTTCGTGTGTGGTAATAATTTCCAAGTTTTGGGTGTTAATATTTGTAAAACTTTACTTTAGACATTTTTTTGTTAGTTTGTAAGTTTTTAGTCGTTTACATATTTTTTTACGTTGTATTCGTTTGGATGTTCCGTGTGTGATTGTGGATATTATTTTTAAGTTTTGGGTGCGAATTTAGGTATAAAACTTTACCAGATATATTATTGTTAGCGACTTGTGTCTCAAGATGGGTAGAAAAAAGTGCATGATCCTTTTTTGCACGAATCGTGGTTCAATACCAGGAATAAGGTTTTTCAGATATGTAAAATATTGGTTACTTAGTTTTATTCGACCAAAAACTGTACACACCCCAACTAACGGGTGAATTTAAATAAAAGCTTGTAAAAATATTTTAAAAGTTGGTCCTGTCAAATGTTTACGTCAAGAAGCAAATTTCCGAGCTGCGCAAACTCAACGGACCCTGATCATCTGCCTACAGTGGTGTCATCATTGAATTATGATATTAGCAATATAGTGTATGTATATAATATGTGTAGAAAATAGGTTAGTTAGATTACTATTTTTTTTTTGGAAATCTGCAGTACCGCAGCACTTCCGCTTATGCATCAGCCGCTACTAGTAATGAGACTTCCATTAATCGAAAACATTGATTAATCGGTTTTTCTATTAGACGATTTTTTTTAAAGTTTCAGTCGAATAATCGATTATTTTGCCCACCCTTCGTTATAAGAACAATAAAAACTGACCTGCTTCATTTTGCAAACAGTCGGTTTAAATCAGCGTTTTTGGTTTTGAGTCGTATCTATTACGAGCCTGTAATAAATTTTTTCCACTCCCACATGGAAATTTGCTGTTTCCTTTACACTTAAGTGGCGAGTAAAGTAGGCTATTTCAGTTAACTGTGCGGCAAAATTTTATAACAATCCTAGTTAGGTAATGAAACTGACCAATCACAGTAGTCAATTACAGAGCAGCCATTGTTGTTCTTAAAAGTACTACTGACCAATCACAGTATATTATTTTTACTGAGGCTCCGCCTTCTTTTTCAAGACACTAAATTATATAATTTAAATGCATATGGTACAATTTGTTATTAATTTGTTCAATATAATAAATTCTAGACGCATTTATAATAGATTTATCAATAATGCAACCTGATGAATGTGCATAGAAAATTAATTTCATGTAGCATCAGCATCAGTTAGTTTTCCCATAATTAGTTTAACGTTTCGATAGTCGAAAGGTAAAGCTTTTTACTATGGATCCAATGGTCGTGAGTTTGAGCCCGGCAACCTGAAAACTTTTTTTTTACATTTTTTAGCATAAGGTCGTAGAAAAAATATACTGTTCAACTCGAGTGAATTGTCCATATTGCCCTCGGAAGTTTGAGCACTCCGCCTACGTCGTCGTGCTCAATTTACTTCCTCGTGCGATATGGACATCATATCCACTCTTGTTGTATAAACTACTATATTAATAAACTCTTTTCATCTTTAAACCTCACTTAATTTTCTGATATAAGTAGTATAACTTTGATTTGTTGCTTAAACTGGGTATTGTCCTTTAGTATTTAGGTCAAATTATTTATTACTAATCATAATATTAGCAATTAAAATAAGCTTAGGCCCACCTATTTCCTTAAAAAATCATGAAATATTGATCTCGTTATCAGTAATAGTCTAATAGATCATGACCAAATAACAATGTCGATCAGTTACATTATATATAACATTGACAGTTAAATCTACCTTATTTACATCAATTTGTTGAATACTATTAGCATAAACAGATACCTTGGCTGTCTTTATTGTGTTGGGATTTTTATTAAATGAACCATATATATCGTTTTCGTTATCTTTAATTGATTTGTTGAATTCTTAGTAGTGGCCTTTTACTAACTTTTAATAACTATTATCGCTTATCATTGTTAAAAGCCGGAATTTATGTTTTGCATTATTCAACCGAATTCTATCGAAGATCTACTGTACCAGTGGCGGCTCGTCAGGTGAAGTAGGTGAAGGGGCTCTTCACAAAAAATAAAATAAAACCAGGAGGGGTTTTTTTGACAATATTAAATATTAAAGTACCAATACAACTACCATTTTGGCCCTTAAAAAAATATTATGTTCGAATTAATAATAGTAATTTAATCCGAATATAGCTATAATAGGGCTACGGTTAACTCCGATGGACAATAATTATAAACACTCGTGCATTTTGGCGCGCCCGAGCCGACCGTGTCCGTTAGCTCAAAGCAAGTGAAGACCCAACGCCCAACATTGCTTTGATATTCACCGTTGCTATGGTTACGTGACGTCAGTCACGCAAACAGTATGTAACAATTTACATTATGATGAAGGGCAATGTAAAAATAGATCAGTCGTATGCACCATTGTTTTAGCATTGGGTCGCCTAACCTTAAGGTATTTATTTTAAGGCTTCACGAAACTTACGGTTATAGATATCATTTTTACGTAATTTACTGTGTGATCAAAAAGTTGTGTTTTTATTTTTCAGCTAATTCGGTAGGGTACTTAGTATTGTGTTATAAAAATGAACCCAATTAATGACATAGTTTGTAATTTGTTGGAAACTCCATTTAGTGGTTGGACAGATAAGGATAAGAAAGACGTTTTGTTACACGGGTTTTTAGTCAATGTTTGCTTAAGTACCCGCACTGTGCTTAGCTCTTCACCATTTTTTTAAACTGCGAGCCGCCACTGTACTGTACACTGTACAGGATGAGTCAACGATAGAGTAAAGTTCATTTTCTCCTTTATATTAAGAATTTGATGAATTCGAGATACTAAAGTTGTAGAGATCATTAAGGTGCACATTATAAAATTAAATTGGAGTACCTACACGGGGTGGCCCAAAGAAACATGGCGAATATATTTTAGGTTTTTTTAAATGGAACACCCTATATATTTTATTATTTTCTAATTTCCCACTAAATTCTACGCCTATTTTATAATCAATAATATATGTCTAAGTTAAATAGTTTCTGAGATATTGAAGTTTAAATTATGGCATTTTCAAACTTTGACAGGCTGTAACATTGGAATGGTTCGTCTTAAATAAAAATGGTTTTCACCTCCCTGTCTTAATTTTTTTATTCTCTATCTAAAAGTTACAACTTAACACGTTAAACCGGTTTTTTGGTTTAACAAGGTAAATCGAAAAAGAGTTTCTTTGGATAGAGAATAAAAACCTAAGAGAGGGAGGTAAAAACCATTTTTCTCTTAGATCAACCGTTCCAATGTTACAGTCTGTCAAAGTGTGAAATTGCAATATTTTTACATCAATAAATCATAAAAAGGAATGAGTACAGTAGTAGTGGCTTTTGGTACTCATTCCTTTGATAATGATCTGGAAAGATCAAAACACGTGTCAGGAAACTGAATTAAAAACTGTGAAACATAACAAGTAATCAATGTTTTATTTTCCATACAATGGAAATTTCGTTTCACCAAGAATGTAACCCAGCTCAAATAAGTTATACTAAAAAAAATTGCCTAAAACTTTCCTCATTCAACCGTCTTTCCTTCTCTTATAATTTCCGAGATCGCAATAATATCAACATCAACTTCGGGCACATTATGGATTCCTAAGAAAACAAATGTTTCTTTAACATTTTTTTTACAGTTAGCAACGGGCATTTTGTACTTTAGACGTACGCAAGCTGAGTACGAAGTAAAGAATCCACAGTTATAGCAGTGCACCAAAATAATTTTCTCTGGAGGGGGGGCTAATACGTCTACAAGTTCCTACCAAATTTGTCATGCGGGAGGTTAGCCCCACATTGGATTCCTCCGAAGATTTTGAATTTTCTTTGGGTCAGTGCTTCGCAGTTATATATTACATGTGGGTCGGTTTTCTCCTGCAATCAACGTAACTTTTAAAAAATTGTGTGTCTCCCACCACAACAAGATTGAACAAAAAAACCGTGTCCCTCCACAAACACATATTTTCATTGCTGCACAGTAGTGTGTTTGCTTAGTTAGTTAGTTACATTAAATTCCAATAAAAACTTCCAAAACGGTCTTAAAAAGTCAAAGGAGTCAACATTTGACCCTTGTGAAACTTGCATAGGTTACCCGTTAGAGAAATATGCAAGTAGATTGATGTAATCTAGTCTCGAATCCCACCGGAATTGTCCAAAATGGCATTTGCGACCGGTGCGACATATCCGCGCACTGACTCACTTACTTTATGGCCTATCGGGAGATTTAAAACGTAACGACTAACTGTTTTCCGGTCTAGTCGCTATACTTGGAGAACTCTATGTGGGGCCTTGTACGGGGATCGGTAAAAAGTGTGCATAAATTGAAAAAAACTTCATTTTTGGATTTGTAGTGACCCGCAGAAAGTTTGTAACAATTGGAAAAAATTGTTTTGATTGAGTTATCGAAAAAACTGCTTGAGAGATCAAGGCAGCATGTATAATATACCAGTGGCGGCTCGCGGTCTTAAAAAATGGTAAAGAGCTTGGTATAGTGCGGGTACTTAAACAAACATTGACTAAAAACCCGTGTAACAAAACGTCTCTCTGATCCTCGTCTGTCCAACGACTGAATGGATTTTCCAACAAATTACAAACTATGTCATTAATTGGGTTCATTTTTAAAACACACAACTAAGTAGGTACGTACACTACTGAATTAACTAAAAAATAAAATCAAAACTCTTTAATTACACAGTAAATCAAGTACGTAAGTTTCGCGAAGTCTTAAAATAAATACCCGGACCAATGCTAAAACAATGGTGCATACGACTGATCTAATTTTAAATTGCCCTTCATCATAATGCAAATTGTTACATGCACGAGTGTTTATAATTATTGTCCATCGGTGTTCACCGTCGCCCTATTATGCATAGCTACAGGACCATTTCTTAGATTAGTAAACGTCGTTCACTTCAATGTTACCAAACGTCGCCTGTTGCGATGGAGATTTATTCAACGTACATGAAAGTTGTTCAACGTTGTAAAGACCAGCTAGATCACTCGTTGTTAGAGGCAAATACCAATACGCTATCGCTATCTTGTTCCCAAGAATAGGGAACAGACTTTATTTTATTTAGCTGGGTTATATAAAAAGATAAATAATATTTTAGAATGATAAGTATTATACAGGGTGTCCGGTAACTTATGGGCCGTAGAATAACGGGAGATACTAGACATCAAACTAAGCCGATTATGTCATATAAGTTGTTTCGGATTGTCACTATGTTTTTTTATGCTTTGGGATGTTTAAAGGGAAATATCTCGAAAACCGTTAAAGATATTAAGATCAATCAAGTACACCTTTTTTAAGAAACTATAATTGAAAAACACCTAATATCACAGGTAGGAAAAAAAATCATAGATTTATGAAGCCCAGTGTATGCAACTAGCGCCCTCTAGTTTGAAACTTAAAAATTTCTACAAATACTTATTTCTTGCTCATAAAAACTTAATATTGTCAACTTTCAATTCGATTCATTAAACCGTTTTAAAATCATGGCTTATTTTCGAGAATAAACTTTTACTTTTAACACCTTGTATCTCTAGAACGAGTAACAATCCGAAAAAACTTATATGACTTAATCGGCTTAGTTTGATGTCTAGTATCTCCAGTTACTCTACGGCCCATAAGTTACCGGACACCCCGTATAGTATTCACCTGAAGATGACTGGAGATACTTACCAGTTGAAACGTTGTGATTTAACACAAATAAAGACAATGCAAGTCCAAAACACTTCTATCAATTTTAGAATGAACGGAGGACCTCGCCATTTTTGATTAATAAAAGGACAAGATGATGAGGTCGCCGTGTTTGACTACTTTGAAATTTTCGTGATGTAAAATGCGGTTTAACAATTTTAACTTATTTTAATCAATCTCTTAGGCTGTTCAATTGCTTATACGACACGTCAAAATCATCCTTCCGTACTACGACTACTGTCCTCAATGTTGTGATCGTCAAGTAAAGTGTCCAAAAAAGCGATTACGTTAGTTATACATAATTATGAAGAATAATATCACTTGAAAAGAAAAGTTAGTTTTGGTAACTAAGAATTATCTTAATTAAAATTAACAAAACTGTAGGGACTATAAATTCATAATGAGTTTTACAACAAGCTTGATTGATAAATACAAGTTTGTACGAGCCTTGATATAACATTTAAATAGGATATACATATACAGACAGATTCAAATTCAGCTTAACAAAATATTTTATTTCTGCCAATTAATATAAAAACAAGATATTTTCTTTAATCTAATGGCATTATTTTTTGGTAAATATAACAAAGAAAATAAAATAAATAATATAATATAATAAAAAATAATTATTTTTGGTAACGTAAACACGAGAACTACTTAATACAAATTAGTACAGAATATCAAGCCATTTTTAAGAGTGTGATATTGTACGAGAATTCGCGTAAATAATATACTTAAGTATATAATTATTTTTTAAATGCTTTATCTGCAAAAGCAGAATTAAATAATCTTTAATAATTGTTATTCAGTTACAACAGTATTGTACCAATAATAGTGATAAAAACAATTAATACAGTTCATTTCCGCATAGGCCATTGGTTACTAACTTGGCTGCTGAAGCGATTCTAGAACTTTTAAAAAAAAATTGCAAAACTGTTCCATTGTTTAATTTGCCGAAACATTTTAGTGCAACCTCTAAACGTCGAAACCTACAGTTATTTACAAATACAAAAATAAACTTTATTCTAAAGACTTTCACTTGACGATATGATCATGCTCATCATCAAATGAATTCTGACCTTGAATCTTAATATTACGGATCCCCCAATGTTTACAAATCACCGATTATACAATGCGTTATTACCTGTTGCAGCAGAGCGATAGCGACGTAATTTTATTGCACCTCATTTTATTATGATGTGTTTAGAAATGACAAGTTATCGCAGCAAATCGAGTGTTTCGTGGAGAGGAAGAGCAATATGAATTTCTCCTACGACCACCTATGAAAATGAGAAAAGAAGCATGGTTAACTTGGCTCTAAAGCGCCGAATATTACACGCGTTTATTATTTATTTAATTTAAACATATGGTGCCATTTTGACAGATCACCCCTATTTATTAAAAAGAACAAATTTTAGAAAGCAGTAATTGTAAAGTGTTTTACTTATTTATCATGTATTTTTCTAGTGATTCAGAATTAGAGTGAAAATACGCCATCTGAAATTATAAAAAATGGTAATAAAAATATACTGGAAAATCTATTACCAGAAAAAATAAATCACGCTAAAGAAAGTGTTATGCATTAAACAACAAATCTTTATTCGTATCGATAGCGTAGAGAATAGAGCTCTAGTCTACAGATCGCAAGGTGACAGGTTTAAATTCCATCAGGAGTATTTGACTTTTTTTTATAAAAATATTAAATAATTTATAGAATTATTTTGAATTAAAATCTTCCTTGTTGGGTCGATTTTTTAAATTTATGTTTAATGCATCTTTCATTCTTTTAAAAACATATTTTAATATTCCTATATTGTATATTTATAATTTAAAATACTAAGATTTGCCCCTAACAAGCACGTCTTCGGGGGATCAAAGAAGAAGTTTATTGAGGAAGATAAATAAACACATTTATTATACACTCACCGGCACAAAATTCCGCCACCCTAAAATTTTGGCCAAGTTTGATGTTTTATAACTTATTTATTTTTTATCCGATTTTCATGCTTTTTTTATCAGTTTGTAGATCCATTTATTCTGTTTTTCTTTAATTATTTTATAAAATATAATTTTTCGATTAGGTTATATTATACAGGAGGAAATCAAAATGTTGTTTTTTATCGTAATTTCAAAACACCCTGTAGGGAAATTAAGGTGGATAATTTTGTTTGTATACTATTTATTGTAATCTTTGATGTATTCTAAATATTTCTGTTTGGTTTTGTCAGAGAGCTGCAAATTTTAAATGAAACGCTGATTAGAAGCTTAATTTTATTAAGAAAAACAAACACTAGGTATATCATAAGGTTAATAAACAATTTAATAACGTGTATTTCCTCCTCTCGTAGCAATGACAGCTTGCAGTCTTCGTGGTATCGAATGAATAAGATCACTTATTCTTTCTTGAGGAATGGCTTGATACTCTTCGGTTAACGCCAGTTTTAGGTCTTGCAAGGTTTGTGGTTGTACAGAACGACGACGAACGGCTCTTTTAAGTTGATCCCAAAGATGTTCGATTGGGTTGAGATCTAGGCTAAATGTAGGCCATTTCAATCTTGGTAGTCCAACTTCATCCAGATATTCGCTTACTACTTGTGCAACATGAGGTCTAGCATTATCATGCATTAATGTAAATTGGTTCCCAATAAAAGAAGCAAATGGAACAACAACTTCTTGGAGAATTTCCTCAATGTAACGGTGGGTGGTTAGAGCTCCATTTTCAACAAATACAAGATTGGTGCGTGCTTCGGTAGAAATACCCGCCCAAATCATGACTGTACCGCCATGATATGAGATTCGTTCTGATATGGTGCAGTCAGCATATCTTTCATTTCTACGTCTGTATACCCGCTCACGACCATCCGGCGACCTTAAACAAACCCTGGATTCATCTGTGAATAGTACGTTTCCCCACTGTTCTAGAGTCCAGTCAGAATGCGATCCTGCAAATCTCAGTCGGTGTTGTCGATGCCGAGGAAGTAATCGTGGACATATTGTTGGCCTTCGTGAATGAAGCCCATCTTCTGCCAATCTTCTACGTATTGTTCTTTCACTTACATTTACTCGACAAATCATTTGCAAGTCATTTTTTAGACACACTGCAGTAGATCTTCGATCTCTTAAAGAACTAATGATAACAAAGTGATCATCAGCTGCAGTGCATTCTCCTTCTGCCAGAGCCTTCCCGTCTGTAAATACCTATTCCAGGTATCTCGAACGGTAGACCGCGGAATTCTCAGAGTACGGGCGACATAAATCGCGTCCTTAGCCAACCTGGATAATTTTTAACCTAAAGCTCGACATACATTTTCAAAAAATAACATCGTTTCATTTAAAATTTTGCAGCTCTTAGCAGAAATGAGATAATGGAATAAATCAAAAAAAGGAATGTTTAGAATACATCAGCGATTACAAGAGATAGTATGTAAACAAAATTATCCACCCCAATTTCCCTACAGGGTGTTTTGAAATTATGACAAAAAACAACACTTTTATTACCTCCTGTATAATATAGCCTAATCGAAAAATGATACTTTATAAAATAATTAAAGAAAATCAGAATAACTGGATCTACAAACTGATAAAAAAATCATGAAAATCGGATAAAAAATAAATAAGTAATAAAACATCAAACTTGGCTAAAATTTCAGGGTGGCGGAATTTTGTGCCGGTGAGTGTATTATAAATATTAAAAATAAACTTATTATTATTATTATATCGTCGCCAATTTTCTTAGCTAATGTTTTTGATATGAATTTGTAGAGACATTTGCTCAAAAATTAGAAAAATATTGGCATGCACGCAATTTTGGGTACCCTCCCATACTTAATATCCACAATCCACCACTGGATTTACAGGTCACCATAAAACGCCCACAAATGTCGACTAGAAGTGCGATTCTGTCTTACACATGACACATGACCTATTTTTTATATAATAAAAGCACTATTCATCAATGGACCCATACAAACACTCCCAAAAATTTCTTTTCCCTTGACCCAGTCCAGTCGTAGATAAATAAAAACCAGAAGTACGAACCACTTCGAACTAACCTCCACAAAGGTTATTTTTAAAAACTAGACATTTTTCGCGATGTTCTGTTCCATTTTTGCAATGTTACACACTTGGCCTGTTTTCGACCTTGTAACACATTTTTTTGTAATAGAACATTTCAGCGAAGATTTTGTTCTGAATGATGAATGACATTTTAGTAGATTCATAAATCGTGCCGGTTTATATCAAGTGATATGACTTATTCATTGTATTTACATTTTTTTGGTATTCTCAACCAGACTTTAATTAACTATTAAAATTTCCCAATCGGGTCAGCTTTTTTTTTGTTGTGCACTTTTTTCTTCTTCGTTCGTTGCCTGGGCCATTTCCGAGGGGACCTACAGGTTAACGTGGGTTCCGAACCACGATCCTCAGTCATGCGACACCCCTCAAGGGCAATCAACCCTCTGATTCTTGCCATTGCATGCCCTACCGATTGGGGAGTGAGTACCTTTTTCCGCGCCCCACGAGATGTCCGATCTTATCCGGCCTGGTTCGGCGTGAATGGAGTGGGTTGGGAGATGATACATTTTACACACTGCCCTGCATTCTTAAACCTACTAAATTTCGGGCATACTTTTTTTAATGTGCATATCCTCGCTCCGGGGATCGAACCTGGACCGCCACGGTCGAATGCCAGTAACTCACCTCTGAGGCACTGCCGCGGTTTACTGGGTTTTATATTTATTTGCTCACAAGTGTGGTTATTACATGAGTGCGTAATTGCTTTACAACACGCAATACTACTATACTTTTTCTACGACTCTTACTAATAAATTAAAGATCGGTTTATAATTTATAAAGTATCGATTTGAACTATAAATCTCAAATAATGACAATGCCACTGTCAAAGATTCAAAACGCAAGATAGATAAATGTCACGATTTGAGTGGTTCAAGGCTAACTTGATTGTTATATTAGGGATAATCATAACACACAGTTGTGTCTTTTTATGCATGGTAACGCACAGTCGTGCGTTTTCATTCTTTAAGCACAATTGTGCGTAAGAATGGATTTACTTATAGAGTGAACTGTACGTAAAACAATGTTTACTAATATAGGAATAGAAAAACATAATTTGTGTACACATAAGTACTTTATATTCACTTTTTAAAAATATGCATAGTAAGACCCCTACAGGAATAAATATGATACGTGTAAAAAAACAAAGCCGATTTCCTAGAACTTAAAATTATCAGAAAACTACAAACTTGTCTTGCATTTCTATTTTTTGTTGATCCTTCATATCTCACACACAATAATTTATAACAATGTGATCAATGGTATCTCTACGATGTAGTTATTTAGGTATAACAATAATTGAATACATTATTGCGACACCCAGTATGTAATTCGAAATTTCAATTAAGTACGTATTTTTAAAATGTTTAATTTATTTCTTAATATTCAATTTTATTTTTACGCAACGTACAACCTAAAATCCCCATATAGGTCAAAATAATATAACCTCAATTTAAATTTTTCAACTGTTATTTTGATTTCCATATAAGACCATATTAAATCGAGGGAACCTTCAACGAATCTTATATTGTTCCAATATTATGTATGTAAGGATAAGGACATACTTCATTTATCCTTGCAGATACATTAAATGACTCATGATCATGATTTCTTATGAGTATGAATGATTTAAATACAGGGGGTACATTTTATTTGTTTAGCTTCTATGTCTGACTCTGACAATATTTGTTGTAAATACAGGGTGTCCCATCGGAAACCGCCACGATCTATACAGAGTGTCCCAGATAAGAATGCACTCGTACAGTGGCGTCTTTTTTTGATTATTGCCCCCTCTACCCCTAGCTCAAAAGCCCTGGGTCTAATAGTCTAATTGCAAAATAATTTTTTGTCTTACACCTGTTACTAATATTTTATATTCGACCACATTTATCAATAGTCGAACTTTGCTACGTCTGGCAACAAAATTTCTCGATCGTCATAGTGGCACTAACAACTAAGCTCGAGCTGTCCGCCAAGCCGGCTATGCACCGTACTCGAGTTGCACCGTTAGTTTGTTGAAAACGACGTTCTTAATTTGGAACTAATATTGATTTTAATTTAGTAATCAGGTACCTTTGATTGTAAATAAATAATGCCGGCCAATATCATTTAGGTCACAGTCAAACTTGCTGGTTATAGTCAATTTCTAAAAGGTGTAGGATAATAGAAGCTCATTAGGTATGCAAAGGGACTACAAAGTGACTTAACGAATATTTAAGCCACTTTCATAATTTGGCATTGATTTCATTGCAAAATTCTTTATTTTCATCAAGTGCAGGTATTACCACCCGAGTTTGGGTCAATTTATGGGTTTTGCCTATTGTTATCCATTCACAAACACTAAATATGATGTGACAACGGCGTGCATTATGTACATAGTATTAGGTACACTTATTTTTTATTAAACATTATAAAAAATACATTATACAGAAATTACATTATAAAAAATCATAATACTGTCATCTCCTCTTGACGTTATAACTAACGGGTCGACGGTCCGATCGATCAGGTGGTCAAGATCCCTCAATTTCTCCTCTTCTTTAATGACATGATGGACTGCTTTTCGCCAGTTTTCTGGTGTCATTTCCTTAATGGCTTGATCAAACAGTAGCTTAACGTCTTTCATTTTGAATGTCGTAATGTGCCTTGCTACAAATCGTTTCACTTGCGTCCATATAAGTTCTATAAGATTTAGTTCGCAATGATATGGCGGTGTGCGCAGAGTTATACTATGTGTTTCAACTATGTCTTCCACGGCATATTTCATAAAACGATGTTTGTGTAAATTTGATATAGCTAATAGTTCCTTCGTTATCAAATGATCTTCAAATTTAATACTTTTGGTGGTTAACCAGTCGATAATTTCTTGTTTTCTCCAAGATAAAGTTGGAGTGTCCTCTGTGCGTCGTAAATGATAGCTTGCGTTATCCATAACTACTACTGAATCAGCTAGAAGATATTTTATCATTTCACCAAAATAGTCCTCAAAAACATTCGAATTCATGTCCTCATGGTAATTTCCCGTATTGAACGACTGAAAGGTTAGCATACCATCTTTTAAAAATCCCTCTTCGCTTCCATGCGCGCCTATGGCCGACACCGAATCCAGCAGAACTGGACGGAATTTCCCATTTTATTACTCTACACCTTTCTGAAATAGACTATGGTTTTTTTTTTAAATTCTTTATGCAACCTAACATTATTCGACTATTAAAAGCAATAATATACCTAATCAATATGCACCCAATATAAATAGAAAAGCACAAATAATATGCCTTTCATCAGAGTTGTATAAATAAAAATACCACAGAGGATTCCGTTCTATATTTAACGGGGTGAAAAATCCGTTAGCTGACATGGCGCCAGAAATATATGACTTCTTAAGTTCTGGAATAATGACTAAAATCCATCATACCTCTATTTTAATAAGACCTGGTTTACATTACAAATATTGTTTGATGTCAGCTCTAAGAGGTATTTGGGTGGAATGCATCTAAATTTAATTTTAAAAAGTTTTGGAATATTAGTGTCTGTTAACATGATGGCGTTCCTGTCGTTTTAAGAAGAGGCTTAAGCAAAAGATTTTTTTTTTGTGAGATTAAAATACAAATTTGACGAGGTCTATAGTCCATTTCAGAAAGGCGACAGAAGAGTTTTGGACTTGCATTGCCTTTATTTGTTTTTAAATTACAACTTTTCAAAAAGTAAATATGACCAGTTGTCTTCAGGTGAATATTGGAGTATTAACCTGAAGAATACTTATATACAAGTTAAAACATTATGTTTTAGAAACAAACAAAGAGAATGCAAGTTCAAAACTCTTCTATCATTTAAGAAATATCATTGTCTCAAATCTTTCAACAGACACAAGATACTTTTTGTATCCGTTTGCCAAAAAAAATGTGTCAACAGTAAGAAAAATAAAAAAATGCTTTGTTGGAATTTCGGTTGCTGATAATTAATTTAATCTATATTTAATAACCAATGAATATTTATAATTTAACATAGAATAAGTATGTAAATATACCGGGCGACACAAGAAGGTGTAGTGAAGTATTAATTAATATTAAGTAGTAAAGATTTGAAAATGTCAGACATTAATATGTGTGTAAATTGTAATTTTTCGAAAAAATTTAAACCTTCGAAACCACTTCCGGTTTAACTGAAAGTGAAGTGAACTCTTAAATTTTAAATGGAAACCCCTAATTTTTATTCGATGTTTGACGGTCACTATTGATATTATTTATAGTAACCAACAGTGGCGTAGCCAGAAAATATGCTCGGGGGGCAGTGGGCGTAAGTAGGACTTTTTTTTCTGAAGAAAAAGAACAGTTGGGACTATATGTATTTCATAACATTGAAAAATTTTCGGGGCCACGCCCAAAGTTCGTTTAATATTCATCTAACTACTATCATATCATATTCGAGAATTAAATGATCACCTCTCCCCCTCTGCATGGTTGAATATTGCTGTCAATCCAAAAATTAAATATTGGTGTCAATCCAAAATTTTAACATAAGACGTATGTATGACTCTAACCAGCGTTTTTCGGGCTCGGTTTTAAAATAAAATAAATATCGCTCACTACGCCAAAATTGATGATTATTTCAGAAATCATGTATTTTAGGAGCGCAGATCTAAGGGCAGTTTTTGGTGCAAATGCTTAGGTTTTGAAATACTCCTTCTTAAGTGCAGTTTTGTATATTCATAATAAAGCATTCTCATTTCTTAAAATTCTTCTTCCATAAAAAATGTTTCAATTAAAATGTTTACTTTATTTTTGTCTTTAAAAATAAATACCTAATTTTATTGTTGTGAACAGACAAGTATATAATTGAATAATACTACTTATTATTATTTTTACTCGTTTTCCTGTAAAATTGCATCATAAATCAATAACTAAAACGATATGCGTCCGAAACTTTAATCTCTATATAAAACAGCAGGACTTTTAGAAGGAAAAGTTTAAAAACTAAACGTTTGCTACAAGACCTTCGTAATCTAAGCCAAGAACACATTAGTTAAAAATTTAAATTAAGAGTCCAAGCATGAGACGAAAAATTAGGTTACAATAATTAGACTTTTTGACCTGAGCTCCTAGGGTCGGGGGGCGGGATTGCTGCCCGGAGCCCCCCCCCCCCCTTAAATACGCCACTGGTAACCAGACTAAGTACTTACTGTTTCAGATTTCCTAATTAAAATATTAAATTTTAAACAACTGCATAAAATATTGTCTATCCACACATTTTTATATTCTATTTTACCTACTCGCAGCCAAAATTTTATGAAATAGAAGCAATTTGCAGTTACCTTTGTGATTTCGCCGCTTAGCATCTTATTAGTTTCAATTTTACCCCGAGCTATACCCGCGCAACTTAGTTTGCCCGGAAAAACGGCATACAGTGAACAAGTGACAGCCTTTACCAACAACTGCTAAAACAATATAGACAGAAATATGCCCAGCATATATTTTTTGAGATTATTTTTTTTAACACGGATGATCTAGATTTATAGTACTGATATAACCGAAGATAGGTCGAACCGTCGACTAATAAATAATTTGATCATCTAAGGTTTATCATTGACCAGTATCCAACAAACTCTACAACGATAAACTTAATTGTGGTTCAGTGGCAGCTCGCGGTCTTAAAAAATGGTGACAAGCTAGGTATAGTGCCGGTAATTAAACAACCATTGACTAAAAACCCGTATAACAAAACGTCTTTCTTATCCTCATTTGTCCAACGACTCAATGGAGTTTCCAACAAATTACAAACTATGTCATTAATTGGGTTCATTTTTTAAACACACAACTAAGTAGGTACGTACACTACTGAACTAACTGATCACACAATCACACAGTAAATCAAGTAAAAACGTAAGTTTCGCAAAGCCTCAGAATAAATACCTTAAAGTTAGGCGAACCAATGCTAAAGCAATGGTGCATACGACTGATATATCTTCATCATAATACAAATTCTTACATGCTGTTTGCGTGGCTGACGTCACGTAATCATAGCAACGGTGAATATCAAAGCCATGTTGGGCGTTGGGTCTTTACTTGCTTTGAGCTAAGGGACACGATCAGCTGGGGCGCGCCAAAATGCACGAGCTTATATATATTGTCCATCGAAGTTAACCGTGGCACTATTATGCATAGATATATTCGGATTAAATTAATACTATTAATTCGAACATAATTATTTTTAAAGGGCTAAAATGGTAGCTGTATTATTGGTATACATTAATATTTAATATTGTCGAAAAACTTTCCAGGTTTTTTTTTTTGTGATTAGCCCCTTCACCTGACGAGCAGCCACTATTATTGTGGTCACAAAACGAAAATATAATATATTTTTGTTAATTCACTAACATTATTTTTTGAAACGATTCCAAATAATAATGTATAGCGTTTATTCTTTATCTCTTCGATTATTTTTACATTTGAAGATTATCTTTTTACAATGGCTAATAAACTATATCAATAAATAAGTAAATATCTTTATCTTTATATCTATGTAAATCTTTTTTTATAAAAAAAATTATTTAAAAATAAAACTGCCGTAAAATTTATTGTTAAAATTATATACAACGCTATTGTATAAGTGTCACGTTATTATTAATTGATATAACTAACCATAAAATTTCTTTTTGTAACAAAGTATTAACGTCATATGTCATAATACTTTCGTCCAGGCGAGGTAATGCGAAATGACCAACAGATTAAGGTTATGTCAGTATTACCTATAAATTATTGCAAATTTGTAACTTGTGGGCGTAGACCAAATTACGCTTTACACTTAAAAATTACTAAAGAATTAAAATATACGAACATTATTCACAAAATATTATGAAATTTGGACAAAATTTAAAACAACACAAAAAAATCCATTTTAATATGAGAATACTTTTAGTTTTGGAAATTTAATTTTCTTATAAGTATAATTAGTTTAAGTAGGAAAGAAATAAGAACTCAATGTCTATCTCTTCTGTTATATTAGTGAAAAGCTTATTTTAAGATAGAAATTATCTACATGTTTCGAATGCAGAAGCATTCATCTTCAGGAGAACAAATTAAATTAAGAAGAAAAGAGTAGATATCATCCTAATGAAGCTTAAAGGTTAACATATTGAATGAAATAAAGGTTCAATGAGTAGAATAGGGAGACTCATCATCAAAATATACGTCACACTTTGAAAAGGGAAATTGCAGTAAGGTTTGTAGCTTTGGGTACTATCAGAATTTAAGTGCAGAATAAAAGTTTTAATAACCAGGTGTGAGAAAGAGAATTGTTAAGAGAAATGGAGAGTAATCTGGGTAGAAATTTATTATTTCATTTTGAAAGATACCATGGGATCGGTATAATAAAAGTAGAACCTACATCAACTGTCTTTTTGGTAACGTGATGACGTTTCCACCTTTTTTTAAAAGTAAGCCCCAAAAAGTTTCAATATCAATAAGAAAATGCTACCATCCAAATCTACTTTCTTTTCTACGTATACTCTGAATCTGCAGAGGTGCCCATGTGGATGCTACCATCTAGAGATCATTTTCTGCTTTATCCTAGTATGGCCATCCCATCAATTCAATTTTTTATAAAAATATGTTTAACATTTATCTTCCTCACATATACATACACTTCATTTCCATAGTTTTGATTATGCCGAGCCCATAGTATCTTTTAAAATGAATTATTAAATTTCTACCCAGATTACTCTTAATTTCTCTTAACAATTCTCTTTCTGACACCTGGTTGTTAAACCTTTTATTATGCGCTTAAATTCCCTTAGTACCCAAAGCTACAAACTTTACTGTAATTTCCATTTTCACGGTGTGACGTGAATTTTGGTAATTATTATCCCTATTCTACTCGTTGAAACTTTATTTCATCTAATATCCTAATCTTAAAGCTCTGTTAGGATAGTCTACCCTTTCTTTCTTAATTTAATTTGTTCTCCTGAAGATGAATGCTTCTGTATTCGAAACATGTAGAGAATTTCTATCTTAAATTGAGCTTTTCATTAATATAACAGTGGAGTAAGACATTGAGTTCTTATTTTTTTCCTCCACTCCACTTCAATTATTATTATTCAACCCATCTTTTTTTTTAATATAATAATATTATTCATTTAATTTTCTTTCTTATGATGGAACAAAAGTTAAAATTATTCATTAAGTAATAGTAGAAATTAAAAAGAAACATCATAAATGTAATTTCTATTCTCGAGTAAGCTATAAGAATTTTAGTCAAGACCAGTCTAGTATGTCGTAGAAAATAAAAATATTATTTCTGTATTTATTTTTAGAAATCGTTTTAAATAATATTTACGAAGATTGAAATGAATGAATTGTTTTCCACGGCATACTTGGCATAACTTCTTATGGCTTATACGGGTTTAGAAATTACATTTATAATATTTTTATTAATTGCCACTATTACCTAAAAAATTATTATTAACTTGTGATAAACCGTTAGAAAGAAAATTATATAAAGAATTTTATTATAATAAAACAAAGAGAGGTTGCAATTTGAAAAATTCGAGAAGTTCCGTTTTTTTTTCTTAACAGGTTGTAAATATAATAGCCCTAACGGACGCATTTTTCTCAAGCAAGTCAATTTTTTATTATAAAGCCGGTTGAAATGAACCATTTCAACGGTTTCATTGCCTACTTTTTACCACTAACCTTGTTTTATTAAAGTTATGGACATTTTAGAAAACATAGGAAAATTGATCTAGACGACCATTTTTAAAATAAATAATAAAGTGTGGTATAATAATACATGTGTTTGAATTTAACCAAAAAAAAAATATTAAAAATTTGACAAAAATTAGTTTTTATTCATTTATTTCATTATCCGTCAATGTTTTTTAGATTTGAAGCTGTAGGTTCTTGCAGACAGCCCACGTTGAGTATTCGGTCGCGTTTTGAATAAAACGAAGCAAAACTTAAAATGCGTATACTCTTACCTTAGGTTCCAATTAGCTTAGCCCACCCCTATTTAATTTAATATTTATCCCACAACCTGACATGTATATATAACAATATAATCAGGTTAATAAATGATAAGTTAATAAATGGTTATGATATTTTATATTGTATATTATTAACAATAAAAGCAAAAAGTCGGCCGGTTAAATCACAATTAATAATTAAAACAATACTTAATTATGAGATTAATCTCGACAATAAATTAATAATAATGACACTTAACACTTTCACGAACTGCTAGATTTAATTGCTAAGTAAAAACAAGTGCGCTAGCAGGTGCTTGTTTGTTTCTTAAGATATGATTATGATGTTTTAATTATTTTTGATTTAATCGTTTTTTCATTACTTTGTCCAAGAAAACCAAGTTCCTAATATGTTTAATATTTTAATTTTTGGGTATAAAATAGTAAATACTAGTAATTAAGTTGAAATGGAAACACATTTTTGCCTACGACCACCTATGAAAATGAGAAAAAAAAAGCACGCTTAATTTGGCTAGGAAGCGCTGTATATCACACGAGTATTGAAAAAAAATATTTTAACACTAGTGTTGAAATATCAAGACACACTGTTTAATTTAAACATATGGTGCCTATTTAACAGACAACCCCTATTTATTAAAAGAACAAATTTTAGAAATCAGTAATTGTAAAGTGTTTATTTAACATTTATATCATATACATATATGTATTACCAGAAAAAAACAAATCTCGCTGAAGAGAGTGTCATGTATTAAACAACAAATATTTTCGGTAGCGATAGCATAGAGAATAGTGCTCTAGCCTATAGATCGCAAGGTCACAGGTTCAAATCCCATCAGGAGTATTTGACTTTTTTTTATAAAAACATTAAATAATATATAGAATTATATTTCACCTTTGGTTTCCAATATATAACACAATGTAGTATATTCACGTCAGTGCGATGTCCACAACGTTAAAAGATTTTATTTTCTCCCTCTGTATAGTCATCCAGACCCAGTCTAGGTTGCGTCACCTTTACTCATTATTCATCGTTGTGCGAAAGTGTTCACACGTTATTTGTTAGTTATTAAAAATGCCAAAGACGGAAACGCGAAAGACGCCATTCCAGGTTTTCCAAAAAGGCCTTAAAATAAATATAAAAAGCTAGTGTAACGGCTTGTGCATAATATGCCTTCAAGTTCTACTGAAAGTAAGTAAATCCTAATATATATATTTTATTTATCTTTTACACCCAGATTCTGGAATGATTTTTAAAGAAAAGGAAAGTATAAAGGGCATGGTACGCAGTAACTCTACTTTATGTGGGTTACATAAGGCAACGTTCCTACTGCGACTTTATGTGGCACAGAATGTTACGTACTACCCATGTTAACTTTTCAGTTATAATATATATTTAAAGTACCTGCCTCCATTTTTTGTTCACGTTCTATATCTAAATATTATAATTTCTAAAATATTTTAGGATTTGTCTTATCCCAGGTAAAAATGGGAAGTTCTGATTACACACTCTTGGGCCTGGATCCCCAATGAAGTTTTTGTTGTGTGTGCATGGTACGCAGTAACTCTACTTTATGTGGGTTACATAAGGCAACATTCCTACTGCGACTTTATGTGGCACAGAATGTTACGGACCCATGTTAACTTTTCAGTTTATCTTTTGCTGATTCAGATTCTTAAACAAAATCGAATCGTCATCGCCCAATCGTAGAGTATTATATTTCTCTTATATCATAAATCTTTTAATGCTGATATATAGAGAGAGCCAATAATAGTATAACTTTTATCCTATTATTGCACTACCCTGAAAATTGTGTTTCTACATTTCAGGTGATTCAGAGTCCAGCTCAACTCTGACTGAGTCGGAATTTTTTTTCCGGTAACTTATCTATACCTGATAATATCAGACCGGGTTCGCCTGTTATAGAGGAACCCGTTTTAAGTGAACTTTTGGGTTCTAACCTAGAGGGGGAGGGGTCAGTGGGTCCTCCCCTATAATATGATCAATTTTTATCGCGATGATCTACCTACGTAACTAAAGAAATAGATAAGGAGCATCTCAAAGAGCTTTTCCTTCCATCTAAGGGAGCTTTACTCCAAACACCGAATGTTAACCCCGAGGTTTAAGTTTTATTGTCAAATGAACAAAAGACTTCCGACGCTTATTTATCAACAGCCTTGGGCCAAATTTTCAATGAATATGTTGATAAACCTGTGAATAATTAGGAAACCAAACTGCTGGTTGTTGCAGGAAAATTGGTCTGCAAGGTAATCCATGGGTTGGGTACCTACAGACGTTTTTTATTATCGTCCAAGTTTTCCCCTTCTGCACAAAAAGCAGCACAAGAGCTACCTAGTGCTAATTTTCTATTTGGCACGGCTTTCTCGGGTAAATGCAAAGCAGCGAAAGAAGATTACCATAATTATAGTTCAGAATTTGCTATACAAAAATTGTTATATGGTTTCTTTGGATCTCAAAGATGCATATTTTTTAATTCCCATTGCTCAGGATCATATGGAGTACTTGATTCTTTTTGATCAGAAAACATAAGTCCTGCCTATGTCTTGGACTGAACATAGCTCCATATATTTTCACAAAAGTTTTAATACCTGTTGTAGGTACACCTCTTAAGGTCTCAAGGTATTTTGCTAGTAATATATCTGGACGATTCTCATACGTTCATCGATTACGACCTGATATGGTATATCATACCGAAACCTTGGAGTTATGAGGTGTGATCTCATTTCTAACTCAGGTCCATCTATAGTCTTGCTTAAAAGTTTGTGTCCAGTAATAGTTTTGCAAACCTTTTAAAAATGTTCCAAGATACGAGTTGGTTTAGATATTATTGTGTTGCACGCATATTTTATTTAAACATATTTTATCCAACTTGTGTTCTCAAAATTAGGATATAAACCATACTATCAGAATAGATATTCTTGTATTTAGTAAAACATCTTATGATTGTTTAGAAAACATTAACACAACAAAATTATTTTTCGAAAAATTGGGATTTATTGTTAATGTTGAAAAAGTAAACCTAATCCGTCACAAGAATGTCAATATTTAGGATTCATATTCAATTCTGCAGACATGACTTTATCTCTACCGCAGAAGAAAAGGCAAAAATCCTTTTCAGTTAATAATTAGGAAAGTTTGTCAAATTCGTGAGTTTGCTAAACTTATTGGGATATTAGTCTCTGCTTGTCCCGCCTTACCATATAGTTGGTTTCATACTACGGTTCGAAAGGCAAAAATATTTATGCTCGAAAATATTCGGGGGGATTATTGTATTTTTATGCCCCTTCCAGAATCTTTACATTCTGAATTTAATTGGTGTCCTAATGCACTTTCACATAATTAAAAATTCAATTTTAAACTTAATAAGTTCGTATTAGAAATCTTTACCGATGCTTCCAAAACAGGTTGGGGAGCATTTACTAATGGCGAAGTCTCGAGTTTTGGACTGCCCACCAAGCAACTCTTCATATACATTTTGTAGAACTATTAGGTCTTAAGGGTTTTGCGAGTACCAAAACAAACTGCCGAATATTAATTTATCAATTAATTAATTAATGCGGTATACTACATCCATCGGATAGTACTACAGCCATCTCTTATATAAATCACATGGGAGGTGTGAAACACAGACCTTTAAATACCATCACTTCTCAAATTTGGGAATGGTGCGAAGAGAGATTAATAATTATAATTGTTGCATTATAAGTACCCAATAAAATGTCTAAGCTGATAGAGAATCACCGTCTACAGCCAAAGAAACAGAATTTTGTAAAGAGATTTAATATGCTCATTACTAAATTTTGCATGCCAAAACTAGTTTTCTTTTTTGCATCAAAATCAAATGCAAAATGTCTCAGTACATATCATGGCAAAAGGACCCTGATTTTTTTGCTGTAGACGCATTTAGCGTAGCATGGCAAAGCATGTTTTTTATGCTTCTCCGCCTTTCTGTTTAGTACCAAAAGTACTAAATAAGAGAATGCTTGATAAGTTAACAGTGTTGGTTGTGGCGCCATTTTGGCCCTCACAAGCCTGGAATCCTCTTTTTACAAAGCTTTTCCTTTCAGAAATAATTTTGTTCCCACCCTCACAAGAACTATTATTATATCCTTTTAGGGAACCTCATCCTTTGAGCGCATCCCTTACCCTCGTTGTTGTGAACCGCTGCGGCAAGCATTTCTCCAAAAAAAAAAAAAAAAAAAAAAATGCTAGTGACTGTGCAATTTTGCCCTTTCTTGCCTCCCTTAGTGCTAACACATGGAAACAATATAACACAACATATGTAAAAGGGTGGCGGGGGTGCAACAACCGAGACGCTAATCATTTTCAACCTTCCATCACTAACGTACTAGAGTTTTTCCAGACAGAAATCGAAAACGGTGCTTCGTATACATCACTTAATACGTTCCGCATTATGTCTCTTATTCTCTCTTCTAGATGAATACACTCTGGTCAAAAGATTTTTAAAGGGTGTCTTTAAAAATAAGCCGGTATTTCCGAAATACGACTTCTCATGGATCCAAAATACTGTTCTATCATTTTTAGAAAGTCAACTGACTTTTTCTCTACCTCTTATTAAAATTAACAGCTCTTGTTGCTCTTACAACAGCGCAGAGAGTGTAAACTTTAACCAATATCAAGATAAACGACATTGAAGTCTATGCAAAAGAAAGGATAGATAGATATATTCTTTAATACCATTTTAAACTTCAGCACCTAATAAAAAACAACCCGTCGTTTCATTGCCGTTCTTTACTGCCATGCCAAAACTTTGTCTGGCGTCTACATTGCTGCCCTACCTCGAAGTCACTACTTTCAACAGAACAACCGCTAATCAGCATCAGCAACTACTTCTAACTTTTAAAAAACCATTGCATCCTGCTTCCTCTCAAACGATCAGTCGTTAGAGTCCGTTGGTCAAAAACCGTATTAAAAAGAGTGGAATAGACACAAATATTTTCAAGAGCCACTCGACTAGACATGCGTCCACTTCGGCCGTGTTTAGAGGCTTTCAAGCAGGCCTCAGTATTGACACTATTAAAGAAGCCGCAGGGTGGACTTTTAAGTCTCAGGTTTTTACTAAATTTTATAATAGACCAATCAAAACAACAACAAGCTTTGCAGCTAACTTACTAGCCAGGGTCACATAAATATTTAATGGTATTTTGAAATTTTGTTAATTTTTGTGATCTATACTTTTTATGATTTTGCCCCTGATATTTCATATCAGCAGACATTCACTGTTTCACAGTAGCTACATAAACATTTATAATCTTGTTTCTTTAGTGTTCTACATGACAGTTCGAAAGTATATTTCGAGCACATCTTTTTTCTACATCTACAATGCATTATCTTGTATGAACACTTTTCTATTAGATCGTTATTTACTTTAAACATCTACATTGTGTTATATATTGGAAACCAAAGGTGAAATATAATTATAGGATTAAACGACTTACCTTAAGGAAGTTCAATCCCAATTATATGAACCTTTGGTTTCCAATATATAACCTCCCTCCCATCCCTTAACAACCCCATCTTTTATACGCTCTAAGCACAACGAATAATGAGTAAAGGTGACGCAACCTAGACTGGGTCTGGATGACTATACAGAGGGAGAAAATAAAATCTTTTAACGTTGTGGACATCGCACTGACGTGAATATACTACATTGTGTTATATATTGGAAACCAAAGGTTCATATAATTGGGATTGAACTTCCTTAAGGTAAGTCGTTTAATCCTATAATTATTTTGAATTGAAATCTTCCTTGTTAGGTGGATTTTTAAATTTATGTTTAATGCATCTTTCCTTAATTAAATTTAAAATTTTTCATTCTGGTTAATCTAGAAGTCAATCCAGGATTAGTTCTTCCTATGATATAATATAATATAATTTATTAAAAAATAAAAAAGTTAAACTAAATAACGGAAAAGCCTATTGACAAACTATGAAAGCAGATATTAAGTGACATAATCCTAAGTATGCTAATTTCAATACTAGTGTTGATATTTTTTTTTCAACACTATAGTGTTGAAATATTTTTTTGACAAATCAATGGCTTTTTTAATAATTCTTTGTGGTCGTAGGAAAAATAGTGTTCATTACTTGTGTGAAAGTGATTATTCTAAAACTAGGAGAATTTCCGCACTCGGCTGACTACTCGTGCTAAAAATCTCCTCGTTTTGAATATCACTTTCATCACTTGTTATAATTGTAATATGTATACTATTTTCACTCCCTCCATCCTCTAGTTTTTGTTATTTTGTAATTCTCCAAATGTTATCTATTTCATTGTGCAGTGCCTGCGGAAAGGTCTGCACTATATGGAAAAAAAATTATTCGTTCAGTTTAAACAAAAATAATTTTCTAGTTTATTTTTGCTTAATTATAAGCCAAAAAATAGTCCAAAACATTTGACATATCGCATTTGCTTTATTCCGTAAATATCATTTAAAATTTTCAATTGTCGGAAAATTACTTTATTTTGTCCAAATATCAACAAATAACATATATTATTAAAAAGGTATTTGCATTTACATGGACATTCTAAATCCAAAGAATGGTGCTAGATTTTAAAATTTTATTTTTATTCATATTATGCCAAATTTGTGAAATTCTAAACTTGTTTCTAGTATCCTGGAGACAAACATAAAATTTTTGGTTACTTATTAATATTATAAATCTAAATAAATTTTACAGTTTTCAGTTTCAGTTTCTTAACATCTTTATTATTTACATAAGTTTACATTATATCAGTTTCTTACTTTTATTTACAGTACAAACAATATAATATAGAAATACTATAACATAATACTGCATTATTTTCTCTCTTGCTATAAGTAGCAAGGACATGGCAACAAGGCACTACTCTGTTAGGGTAGATGTTTTCCCTTGGTTAAAGGCCTTTTTACATTGGGTGCAATTGCAAGAAAAATGGCCTGGAAGCATGCACTTCGACGACGTTTTAATCAGCTGATGCACGTTTTCCCATTTAAAACCTGCACCAGCTGTTTACAACGTCGACAAAGCGCATGCTTTTCTTGCAATTGCACCCAATGTAAAAAGGCCTTAAGACAAGCTGATTTTTGGTTCATTTATTTCGGTCAGTTCCAGTAACCTATCACTGTCGCGGGGAAATTTATTTTGCTTTCGCTTGAGAAAAATTTATTATTTATTGCTTTAATTATTCTACTTTCTGCGTGGTGTTTACTGGAAAATTAGACGAAAAAAACAGCTTAATTTTCAATCAGGTACTGGGTAGCGATATTTTTATCAAAAATGTTTTGACTCGAAATTATCAAATATGTGGGATTTGTGGATGGGAGGGGCCTAACCCACATGGTATGAGAGAATCGGGTTTCTTGTTTGCTTTTTGGTTTTTTATTTTACTTTATTTTATTTAAGTTAATTTATTATTATTTATATTATTTATGTTTATTTTGGAAGAAAATAGGTAATCTATGGTATATGGGCTTGTGTTTGTAATTGTCTTGTTGTCTTGTGTAGGTACGTTAAGTTTCTTGTTAGTCTCGTTTTTGTTGGTTGGTTTTCGTAAAAGTTCGTCGCTTGTTCTTGTACGTATTGTTGTAGGTAGGGTGTGTTTGTTGCATTATGTAATATTCTTGTTGGTGTATGTCCCGGTACTGAAAGTATTCATCTTAGTATTATGTTTTGTAGTCGGTAGTACTGTGTCTGATTCGCTACACCAAACTGGCGAATCGTACGTTATTACGGGTCTAATCATTGTGTTGTATATTGTTTGTTTTTTTGTGGGGATAAAAATGATTGTTGTCCAAGTAGTTTTTGTAATTGTCATGTTATTATGTAAAATTTTCGTACTAGGTTTGTTGTGTGTTGTATAAATGTAAGTTTCCTGTCAAAAGTCACCCCTAAATATTTTAGGGTTTGTTTAGGTTCAATTTCTTTATTGTTTATTTTAATGTGTTGGTTTATGTGAGTGTCGTTGATCTTTTTTGATATTACTAAACACTCACATTTTTCCTCATTGATTTCTAGTTTCCATTTCTCATACCACGGGAGGAGGATATTCAGGTGATTTGATAAGTGTTGTCTAGCTGCATTCGCATGGAATGAGCTTGCTTATAATAATACGTCATCCGCGAATATAGCTAGATTGGAATTTGGAAATTTTGGGATGTCCGCTGTATAAAGGTTAAACAACGGTGCTGCCAATGCTGTACCTTGCTGTAGTTCAGCGTGCAGTACTACAGGAGTGGATACATCATTTCCAACTCTTACTCTTAACGTTCTGTTTGTGATGTATGAGTGTAATAGTGTTATGATGTATAGTGATGTATAGTGAAAAGTTATGTTGTGTAATGAGTTTATAGATCAAACCGTTGAACCATACGCTGTCGAAAGCGTGCCGTACGTCCAGGGCCAGCAGAACAGTACATTGTTTTTTCTCTACTTTTTCCATTGCGTTTTGTGCAACATGCGCAATCAATAGTACTGTTCCTCTGCCTTCCCTAAACCCGAATTGCTCTTCGGCAGGTTCTGATCCAACTTTTTGTTCTTTAGTTTTTTATGTATGATTTTCTCTGCAGCCTTTCCAATACAGCTTGTACGATTCTGGCCTTGTAGGCGCTTTACCAGGTTTTAATATTGGTACAATAATTGCCCTCTTCCACTGGCTTGGGAAGTGCTGCAGTAGAAAAACGGCGTTTATTATGTAATGTAGCTGGGTTATTGTTTTTTGTGGAAGGTTTTTGAGCAAGATGTTGGAAACTTTATCCTCTCCTGATGCATTGTTATTTTTGAGTTGTTTTAACACTTTACACAGCTTCTGGGGATTGGTGTAAAGGGTGGGAATTACTGCAGATGGGATTGGGTATTTTTGATTTGTAAATTTATTTACCATTTCAGGGATAATATTTTGCTCTTGTGTAGTGTTGGGGTTCCCTGCGCATGCTTGTGCAAATTGCTCGGCTAGTGTTTCAGCTTTTTGTCTGTTTGTTTGTGGGTCTGTTGTAAATGATGGTATGTTTTCGTCAGTCTTTTTTGTTTTTCGCATTAATCTCCATAGAGAGTTGTCTCTTGTATTTACGTTTGTTATTATATTCGTCCATATCTGGTTTTTATGTTCTTGTATTCTTTGTCGAATTTCGTTTTGTAGTTGATCTGTTAGTTGTGCGTCTTGGTTTCGTCTTAGTCTTTGTCATCTTTTCCGCGTTTGATTTTTTAGTTTAATTAAGTTCTGTATGTCCTGTGGTAGTTTTTTTTTCTCGTGATTCTAGTTTTATTTTTGTGGCCGTCCTGTTTCTTGCGTTTTGTATGTTTTTTGTTAGTATGTCAACTTGTTCTTCTAGCTGTTCAACTGTTGTTATGTTGTTTGTTATTTCTGTTGTGTCGTTTAGTATTTGTCTGTATCTCGTCCAGTTTATGTTTTTGTACAGCCATGCCGTCCTTCCCCCTTCCTTTTTTATATTCGTGTTAAACTCGAATATTACCGGAAGATGGTCAGATAACATTTCGTTTAGTGTTTTTAATTCGTTTATGTTTGTTATGTTTTTTGTAAGTGCTATGTCTAGGTATGCTGGTTGTCCTGCAGGTCTTTTGTAGTATGTAGGTTCTGTTGGTAGTAGTATTTGTACGTTGTTATTGTCAATGTATTGTCTTAGTGTCCTTCCGTGGTTGTTGCTTAATCCATTCTTCAATGTAGCATGTTTTGCGTTTAGGTCTCCCAACACTATCACTTTTGGTCCTTGGTTAAATAGGCAATCTAAATCATTATCCTGAAATGGTATATGGGGGGGGGGGGGCGTAGCTGCTAGTAATTATTACGCCATTAGTTAGTTTAATTGCTATATGTTCAATATAATGCTTTATTTCGTCCTCCTGCAAACACTGTTTGCATTCCATATAACAATTTTTAAAGAGCTATGGAAGGCTCATAAATATTATAGTTGTTCAAGTTGTCCGCCATCAGGGACATCATTACTGATACTCGTTCTTCGTCTGATTTGGCCTTTCTTAGTTCTTTTGTGCTATCGTTTGAAAATCTAATTAACTCATTAATATTTATTAGTTGATTGAATTCCCTCATTGCAGAAAATAAGTTACCTGCCTGAGCGACGGCAAAATTCTCTTGTGGTGGGAGGTTGCCTTGCGGGCGTGTCCTTGTTACTTGTGGAAATTGTCTGTTGTACTCGTCTTCCGTGTCTGTTTCGTCTCGTAGGGGATGGTTTTGGAGGGGTTGTTGTCCTCTTTGTATTCTTCGGCCGAGACTTGCCCTTTCGGCACACGCTGGGGTATTTGCCCTACCCGACCATGCATTTCTGGCTGGTGAAGGAGCTGGTACATTAACGGGTTTTTACCTGGCCTGGTTGTTCTTATCTATTTGTTCCAGCTTTAACAAATAGACGGAGCATTGTTGATATGTACTTTTATGGTTTCTTCCACAGTTTATGCACCTATGCTCCTCTTAATTGCTGCATTTTAATGTTGGACGCATTTGTGCACAGTTTAGACCATGGGTTTTTCTAAAACAATTTGTTGTGGCATAACCCCATTGACCACATTTTTTACACTGTATAATTGCGGTATGCTGCCTCCTTCTTTCCTATGTTATCCTTACGTAGTTTAGGAATTTTATCTTCCTAATTTTGTTGTTGCGTCGGTTATTATTAAGTATAGGGGTCTATATTTTGTCCTCATGATATATATTGTTTTTACGTTAATTCCGTGTTCGTCCTTCAATTCTGTTTTTATGTCCTAAATGTTAGGTAAATGATCAAACCCTTTTACAATGAAGGCATGGGTTTTCTCTTGATTCGTCGTATAGGTGTGCCATTCTACCTGTTCTTCCTTTAGTAATGCTTGCTTGTAGTTGTCGTAGTCATTCTGATCGTCTATGTATACTATTGTGTTGTTTTTCGTGAATTTTATTGAATATGTTTTGTTTATTGTTCTTCTTAGGTCGGTATTTAACTCATCGTACGTCTCCCTGCTTTGTGCTACCCCTTTCAGGATAATTGGGGGTGGTTTGATTATTTTTGTTGTTGCTGTACTTTTTGTTTTTGTTTTGTTCTGGTACCTTGTTTTTAATGTTTGTTTTACTTTGGTCGATATTTGAGATTGTGCGTTCGATTCGTTGTCAGTTGTTTCAATCTCTATGTCTGTGTCTTCTTTATCAGTTAATGCCTGAAATCTGTTTCGTAATAGTATTTGTGGTCTTGGTTGCAGAATTTTTTGGTATTCCGTTGGTTGTTCTCCGTCTTGTCCTGAGGTTATTATTTTTACCGGGTTTTTGGGTTTTTCAAATATATCTTTTCCTGCTATTATTTGTCGTCTTTCGTTTCCCCTTTTTAAACGTTCATCCAGTGTCATATCCGTGCTTGCGTATGTTGTTGTTGTTGTTGTTGTTGTTGTTGTTAGTTGTCTTGTTTTTAGATCTGGCTTCTTTATGTTTGATTGTATTAGTGGCGTTAATAGTATTCTTATTTTTATAGTATGCTTGTGTTTTAAATGTTGCGTCACCTCCATTCTTAGTCTATCCCGCTCTTTCTTGTTTTGTCATTGTTTGTAGTACTCAACGCATACTGCACAACATACTTTATGCGTCATTAAGTGCTTAATCAGTGTTTTTGTTTGTCTTGGGTTTGTTTCGTTTCTGCTGCTCGCTATACTGATGTCATCGTCCTTTTGTGTTGTTAAATCCTTCATTTCATGTACGTTTTGTTGGAATGTCAGCAATTGCAGTGCGTTTTTGTGTGAGTATTTTTGTCACCACACAGCACTGCACTTACTACACCACACTTGCACTTATGTATTATGTATTCACAATTTGTTTGTTTGAAGGTTGGAGACAATGATGTTTCTTGAACGATAGAAGAGTTTTGGACTTGCATGGTCTTTATTTGTTTTACATCACAACGTTTCAACTGGTTAGTATCTCCAGTCGTCTTCAGGTGAATACTTACCAGTTGAAACGTTGTGATGTAAAACAAATAAAGACAATGCAAGTTCAAAATTCTTCTGTCGTTCACAATTTGTTAGTTTTGTTCTGTTATTAGTTTTAAGGTTTCTGTTTATTTCGTTTTGCATACGCTTGAAATGGTTTTAGATACAATATGTCTGCGGATGGGGTTTAGAAGGGGACAAATGAACCTAAAAGTGAAATATACGAAAAAAGTAATTCTTTAAACGCTTTTACTTGTAAAATAGATTAGATTCGCGTTTTAAAAAATTAAATCCTTTATACAGGCGGCATAAAACATACCAAAATGTTGTTTTGCGTAAGAGTAAACATAGTGTGTATAGTATTTTCTACGAAGAGAACCAATATTAAACATGCTTTAAATTAAGTCCTAAGCCGAAGAACAAGATTTTCTTAAAAAAATACTTTTTCCAAAAATCGATCGGAAATATTGACATTTTTGTTAACATTTCTGAAAGAAAAAGTTAATATTTTCTTACACTTAGTCGTTGCTAAGCAACGAAAAATAACTGTTAGGAAATATTTATTATTGTACTGTAAGGAAATATTATTTCTATATTTCTGTACGGCTACTTATATAAACTAAAATGTGTTAAGCTTGACAATTCAATATTACATACTGTGTTTCCATAGTTGCAACACAAATATTTAAGGGCATCCTTTATTTGTGAACGAAGTTAATATATTTATTTTAAAATTTTACAAGTTGATTGTAATAAGTTATGTCTTTTTAATCATTTTCGATTTACGGATAAATAGTATATATATCTCGTAGAAAAACCACATTCCCGGACTCCGTATTGTCAGTCTCGGCTTGCGCCTTGACATACAATCTTTACGGTCGTTCGGAAATGTTCAGCTTTTCCTACTAGGTATACTTACAATGTACTATTTCCAAAAATCGAACGAAAATATTGACATTACATTGACAATATTTCCTTACACTTAGTCATATCGGCTACATTTTAGACCTTCTAAACGGCCAACTGAGAGTTATTTATCAAACCCTATAATGAATTGGGACAATTTTATTCTCCAACATTATATAGGATATGTTAATTCAAATAAAAAGTTAGTATTTTTCTGACTAACTCTGTATGCAATACAGGAACGGTTTCGTCCTGCCTAGATGTGCCAAATTTCAGAAAAATATATTTAGTAGTTTTTGAAAATTAGCAATATTCCAGACACCTTGTATAATCAAAATTTATTTACAGTGCAGCAACTTGCATTTGCAGTATATTAAATATAAATAATTAGTGTTCTAGATACTAATTGGTAACCCGGTACTATTTTTCGCTTTTTCTAGTAATAATTTGCCGCCCCCGTATTTTTGTTGGCGTCCTCTAATTAATTAATCATTTCCTCAGATCACTTTATTTTATATAGTTTTTTAAATAGCTGCATCATATAAACGCCGCTTCCTGGCTAAAACTAGCTGGCAGTAATATTTAATCATTTTACTCATGTTCCATCGGTTCATAAAAATATTTGGATATAAAATCAATAAATAAATAAAGTCTTTATTACGCGGGGCTCAGCCAAAGGCTGCTCGGGCCCAACCTTAAAATATCTTGACAATACAATAAAAACTAAAATGTCTGTTTAAAGGTTGAAGACAATGATGTTTCTTGAATGATAGGATAGTTTTGGACTTACAGTGTCTTTATTTGTTTTACATCACAGCGTTTCAACTAATAAGTGTCTCCAGTCGTCTTCAGGTGAATACTAAATAAGTAAAATAACTACAGCTCTATTTATACTAGCTAGATGCACTGGAGCCTCGACTGGAGCATAAATGAGATGGGTGCAGTCATGCGTTCAGTTTGTGGGCGGTATTTTAAGTTTACATCTACTTAACAAAGGATACCAGATATTTCTTATATCTAATGAGGGCTTTCAAAAACAATCTGGGTTCTGGTGTACGGTAGCTCTTCCTTGAATTTCCTCTTCCTCCAGTGTGGTTCATTTATGCAGGATTTGAGCTTATGTCTACTTGATGTGATGACCGTGTGTCCAGGCATGGTCAGCTGTACCTGATTTTTCGGTTTCTCCTTTAAGCGTGTTGTATTTGTGTTCCTTGATCCTAGTTTCAAGTGGCCTTAGAGTCTCATCAATGTAAGATAGGCCACATTCTCAGGGGATCTGGTAGACACAGTTTTTCCTGTCTTTTTGCCTTGTTGGATTTGTCTTCGTCAGGTGGCTTCTTAAAGTGTCTTTCGAGCTGAATATTGATGTTATATTGTTGTCCTAGTCTTCTAATTCTCTCAGATACTCCTTTGACATAAGGTTGTGTGTGTGAATGTTGAGTGTGGAGTGACGGCTTTATGTCCCAGTTTGAAGAAAGTCAGAGGGAAAGCGAAAGATTTTTAAGAAAGTTTTGAGAAAAAAACTAAAAACAAAAATATCAAAAACTTTTATTTTTTCCTTAAGTGACGAAATTTTCCCTGTTAAATTGCGGTGGTTCTTGTCCCGAATTACAAAAAAACTAAGCAAATTATTGAGTTTTTTGCACCAATGGAAAGGTGGTATTTAAATATGTGGGTGTGGTAAAGTTATTTTCTCGCAGAAAAAATATCTAAGAAAAAAACAAAAATAAAACATAAAAATAATTATTAAAGTTCATTGTATTATAAAAATATTAAAAGTAACTTTTTGATACTCTCCAATAACTGTAGAGTAAACCGTTTTTAAAAATCTATTAATAAACATGGCCAGGATTCATGCCAAGAGAACGCATGGGTTTTGTCTAATTTAATATATACAGTGTGTCCACGTATAGAGTTTGGAAGAGGAAAAACTCTTTTATTAGTAGGTATAGAAGAAAAAGTAATTCTTTATAAAACGTCTGCTTGTGCTGAAACTACAATTTCGAATATCAGATTTACTATACAGGATTCGTCCGAAAAAACATTTTTAGTTTTTTGGATTTCGTTTAAAATAAATTTACGTAAAAACAAACAGCTATAATAATTGTTGCCTGCTTACTTAGAATATGATTTTATATCTGGCCGAATAACGATTTTGTCGTAAGAAAACTATTTTTCTTTGTTTACTTTTAAAGTATTTTTATTAATATTATCATATTTCTTTAATTTATTCAATCATAATATAAATAATTTTAAAAAATTAAAAATGTATTTTCTGTCCAACCCTGTATAGTTATCGCAAATCTGATATTCGAAAGTGTAGTTTCAGAACGAGCAAAATCAATTTAATAAATAGAGGAATTGAAAAAAAAATTTAAAAAACTAAAAATGTTGTTTAGTGTAGTAATCGCAAATCTGATATTCCAAATTGTAGTTTTAACATAAGCAGACTTTTTTTAAAGAATAACTTTTTCTTTTATAGTTACTAATAAAAAAGGTTTTCCTTTTCCAAACTCTATCCGTGGACACACTGTAGAGATATAATTTTTCATGGAGGTGGTAACTTTGGAAACTAATTTAGACATTTTGAACGGATGATATAAAATAAATTCGTTCACGCTTGATATTCGAAAAATGTCATTAATGTTTCTTTTTTCTTGCAGGTATGGGACTTATATAGAAACGCAGTTCTGGTATGGCAAATGTAGACAATCTTGCATAAGTAAGAAATAGATATCATATAGAAATTACATTTTCTCTTATAAAATAAAAATGTTGTTAATAAACATTTATATCAAATTAAAAAAGAATACTCGGAGTATTCAAAACATTTATTACTTTAGAATATTAGAATGTTAAAAGTGTATTTATATACTGTTTTGTATTGTTTATGATAACATAATATGGAATTTAACAATGACAAATCGCAGGTTGAGAAGTCCCATCAAGTCTGGTTTCCGCAACATCACCTGTTGAATCCCAATGAAAAATCAGACTAATCTTATTCAAATAAGTTAAGATCAAGTTGATCAAAATTGTTCAAACTCCTCATGTGGACTCACCACTAAGAGACCCTTAAAAAGTCTAGCTACAATCTCGCTTTAAAGTCAACAGGGGAGCAAATATCTGGACTTGCATGGGATTTCCTATGTTTCCAACCACGATGCACCATCTGGTGCTTGTAAGAACAGACCTATTATGGACCGTCGGAATTTGAAAAATAATTTTAAGTTGGTGTCACATTTATATGGATACTATACAGCAGTGACGTATTTAGGGGGGGGGGGCTGCAGCCCGGCAGCCCCCCCCCCCCCCCCAACCTCGGAGCTCGAGGTCTAAAAGTCTAATTGCAACCTAATTTTTCGTCTCACGTCTCACTCTCTCTTTATTTCAATTTTTAAACAATGTATTCTTGAAACAATGTATTCTTGGCTTAGATTACGAAGGTCTTGTAGGAAATGTTTAATTTTTAAACTTTTCCTTCTAAAAGTCCTGTTTTATGTAGAGATTAAGGTTTTAGACGCGTATCGTTTTAGTTATTGATTTATAATGCAGTTTTAAAGGAAAACGAGTAAAAATAATAATATTTTATAGTATTTTTCTACTATACACTTGTCTGCCCCGTTTTCCCTTTTTTAGAGCTATTTTAAATCAAGAAGCATATAACCCAATGCAATAAAATATTTTTACCAAAAAAAATACAAAAAACAATTAGATATTTATTTTTAAAGAGAAAAATTAAAGTAAAAATTTTAATTAAAATATTTTTATTGAAGAAGTGTGATAATTTATAATAAAAAAAAATAGTTCGGGAAGAAATAAGAATACTTTATTATGAATATACAAAACGGCACTTAGGAAGGAGTATTTCAAAACCTAAGCATTTGCACCAAAAACTGCTCTTAGATCTACGCTCCTAAAATACATGATTTCTGAAAAAATCATCAATTTTGGGGTGGTGAGCGATATTTAGTTTATTTTTAATCATGAAAAACTGAGCCCAAAAAACATGGGCTAGAGTCATACATACGTCTTATGTTAAAATTTTGGATTGACACCAATATTCATATTTTTCACAAATATAAAAACGTTTTTTTTAATAAAGAGCCAGATAGGAATATCAAAAAAAAGTAAAAAAAAAACATTAAAAAAAAACAAATTTTAATAATTTAATTTTCGAAATTTGATAGTAGTTAGGGGAATTTTAAACAAACGTTGGGCGTGGCCCTAAAAATGTTTCCCCTCCGGCGCTTTTTCGCCTTCTTCACTGGGTACAATATCATGAAATTCATGTCAGTCCCGACTTTCCCTTTCTCCAGAAAAAAAAATGTCCCACTTACCCCTCCCCCCGAACATATTTTCTGGTTACGCCACTGCTATACAGTGTGTTCATTAACTATGTACAGAAGCTTTAAAGTAGTCCAAAACGGCTTCATTTTCCAAATACAGGGTGTTCAAAATTGAAACAAATTTAATATTTTTCCATACATTTTTTGATTCGTGTCAGCTACTTCATTGAAACTTAGAACACACTGATAGATATTCAGACACTACATTTTGCAAATATTAAGTTATACTTTTTTTTATTTACTTTCATAAGGTTTATTATTTTGTAATTTTTTTTTTTTGAGTTCTGAGCAATTTTAATTCCAACTTAAATTTGTCCATAGGCGTGCATGAAAACCGATTTAGGAAATTTTCTCGAAAATGGTTCATCCTATCAAAAATTATCGAGAAACACTTTTTATGTATTTCTTACCTGGCTTATTGGATAATGCTTGGTCAGTGGTGTGTCATTTTTTGCTCGTCTTAAAATTGTTTCACATTGTTTTGAACACCCTCTATTTGGAAAACGAAAAGTTTTTGTACTTACTTAACGAACACCCTGTATTTTATTAAATTTGATTAGATGTTGAATAGTATTATTTATTATTTGAAAATACTAGCTATTAAGCTATTTCTGTATCAAGTTGCAAACTGAGCATGTTTTTTGATAAAAATATTTTTTTTTACGTTTTTACAAATATGCCGCCCCAGAAATACGGCCGCCCCTGGCGACCGCCCCTTTTTTCCTAAAGGCACCCTTCGATTAGGATTTATTAATAATAATTTAAATGGTTGTGTAAATAACATAATGTAGGTATTCATTATTTATAATTATTTATTATTCCTTTAATTTTTGACGAATTTCAAACACTTTACCAAGAATCCAGCTAGACATTATAATAATTGCTGGTATATCAATGCCCACACTATTAAAATAACGTTATGTCTCTTGCGTAATGTCGAAATTATGGAGATTACTTGCTTTTACTTCACAGGAGAAATATAAGTTGCTATACTTTTTTAATGATATTGCAATGTTTTTACAATAATTATTTCCTAAAATGCGTTAAAGCTCTGGCATCAACGTCGAATGGCGCCGGAAGGGGGATAAAAAGAGAGCATTTACCCTTTCACCGAAAAAATAAAGGAGGTAGGTAATTATGATTCTGCTTCTAATTTTCAATCAATCTATTTATCTCAAAAATTACTCGGTTTCTACGTTTGACCTATTAAACAAAATACATTTAAAAACTTGAGAAGAAGAGCCCATCAAAATAGTAGTTTGTACAACACGCTATGGATATGGTATCCATCGCTTTATGGCATCTCGTACTGTGCACATTTTTCCGACTGCCGGTTCTATAATATAGACATACATGCAATCAAACTTTTAGGCCACTCTTTAACACAGTTACTCCACAAAGTATTCGGCTGCTGGGTGTAACTATGTTCATCTTCCATGCAGGGCGATGTCGATTTGCTTTATCGCTATATTTATATTCATAGAAATCCTCGCTTCTAAGCGATATTTTAAGCGCCATCTATGTCGTTCACGTCGCTTTCAAGTCGGTTATGGGAGTGCGATAAGGATAGATATAATTTGAACCGATCACTCACTTGTTTAACCTATAACCCAACTTTTAAAACGTTTTGTACCACAACAAATAAAATGTATTTATGAATCGTAAACCTCTTCTGCAAAAGACACGAATAATGTTATCCATTAATATTTTTAATCAAGTATTACTGAGGGAGGAGCAGAAAAGAAAAAATATGAAGGCCATTAACCAAGAACGTCCAGGCTAAAAGAGCGAACTGGGTGTTTTTCTGCCAACTCCTGTATCATCACGTGATGGTCTGTAATAAGGTCGGTACACAATACAGTCTCACATTTACAAAATACAAAAAAAAGTTAAAAACCAACTCAAAAATTCTTAAAAATATTTTAGCGGCTAAATTTTTCGTCGATTATACCGATGACACCCGAGTATTTTATCGATACTTGAACATGGTTTGAATATTTATAACTATCGAAAGCGATGTCTCTATAAATCTCTTTTTTTAATATAGTTGCGCGTTGCGCCCGAGGATTCCATTAACACTCCTTCGTTAACACTATTTTTTTTAGAAACGAACGCTCGTAATGAATCACCCAGTATAGAAAAATGTAGGTAGGGGTAGGTACCATCGCGATAAATGAAAACTAGGACAATAAACTTAAATCTCCTGGCCTATAAGGACAGTG
The DNA here is from genome assembly GCA_935413205.1 of Polydrusus cervinus. NCBI lineage: Eukaryota > Metazoa > Arthropoda > Insecta > Coleoptera > Curculionidae > Polydrusus > Polydrusus cervinus. The sequence continues at coordinate 14,694,685 of OW284517.1, forward strand.
TAAAATTTAAAGGTTAGACTTTTGTACCGGGTACTGGGTCTTGATTACTAAACCATAAAATATTTATCAAATTTCACAATCTGCCAAGATGACACAGTCCAATTATTATAGACCAAGAGCTCAAATTAAAATTTTCATCTCCTAGTTTTCATTTAACGCGATGGTACATGTTAAGAAGATTCAAGCACCCTCGCCGAAAAAAAACTCTCTAAACCCTTGAGCAAGCACTTATCACTTATTTTGTAAAATTTGCATTTTATTTCTGGCAACATACCCGACGCGCGATAAATTTTAATTATGTCACTAGAAAGTATGACGTTAATCTAAACTACTTATGATAAGCTAAACCTCGAGTTACATAACTTTTTAAATCTTTCGTGAAATGATATAAAAAAAAATTTATTTATTTACCGACATTTAATGAGTTTATAAGATCATTTAAAATAAACTCATTTTTGCCTTTCGCTGTTGTTAAATATAGTAAAAATGCTACATTAGCATCTATGTATATTTAACAGAAAAAGGATATCAATGCAACAATTATCGCTCAACATATGTTTTACCTATGTTTTCCCATATAGCTTGGTACCACAAGATATTAAAATATGAACAAAATCTAGCCGTTTATTTTGGAAATTCAAAAACTGGGTACTTAATACTTTTTTTTGGATTTTCATAATTTTTAAATGTTATTAATTATTTAATCCGCCAATAAATTATTAAACATCCTGTAAATATTTATTTCTATATAAGTGAAAGAAAACTTTTCGACCAATAAAAAAAAATAAAATAGTTTTCAAGAAATATGTGAAAACTGCAGACAATGCAGAAAACCTCAAAGTAAGGAGTTGCCAACTCAACTCAAAAACCATAACTTAAAAACTAGTCATAGGACTGGATTACGACCATGAATACTTTTAATCAGGATGTCAAGATCTACAGAATAGGGGAAGCCGGGGCATAATGAGCACAGGGGCATAAGGAACATCTCCTATAATTTGGAGAAATTTCTACGCAGTCTGGCAACACCGATCGGAAATATTTCAAAAAGAGTCACCTCTCACCTCACATTAATACATTAGTCGAGTCCACCGTTTGCGGCGGTTGTTATTACTAGAGGACATAAATTTGTGCACGTGATATAATTTTATTTTTGTTATATTATTTTTGTAAAGTAAACACTTTTTTACTAAACTTTTCCACTTTATTTGACAATACTACGACATGTTTCATTGCATTGCAACTTCGTCAGGTATTGTCAAATAAAGTGGAAAAGTTTAGTAAAAAAGTGTTTACTTTACAAAAATAATATAACAAAAGTATTATGGAATTCCACCAAGTAACGACCAATAACATTAAAATATAATTTTATACTATTTTGAATAGCCTACTACGCCAACCAGTGTCTTGTTTTTTGACTTGTTATCGTTTTAAGTTTAAAAGGTAAGTTTAGTTTTTAAATTTATATATATACAAATAACAGAATTGGTGATGTTTCTTTTCAATAGTTAAAATAATCCAATTTAACACCTGGGGCATGATGGGCGGAGCAAAATAAGTACTATATTAATAGTACATTAATGCTCAATATGCCCCTGCCCATATTGCCCCATAGATAAAAACCTAGTAGATGCATTTGTGAACAATTTTTTTTTTATTTCAGTTATTCAATTATGGTGCGTAATTACAAAAAGAAGACTGAGAGACAGTCCTGGAAAAAAATCATGGAGAAACAGCTATTTTAACAGAGTCCCCTTACAAAATGAGCTCATGGAATCCACAAAAGTCAAAGAAGCTAAGATATCTAAAGTAGAAACTAAAAAGCGAAAGGTATTTGAGAGCTAAGAAAATGAAAAAGATAACAAAATAAAAAACAAAACATAACGAAACAAACCCGAAGAGCTAAAACCATTGAAAAAAGAAAAAAAGCTGCTGATGACTCAGATTCTGCAAGTGAAGTATCTGATGTAGACTGTTTATACTGTGGAGTCACGTGAAGGTTGGGTTGCATGCAGCTTATGCGCAAAATGGGCTCATTGCTCCTGTGCTGGAGAAGAGAATGAAGATGAGGGCTGTAAATACACTTACGAACAGTGCCAGAACTAAGCGACATTTATTATAAATACCCATACTCATTGTGTCCCGTTGCGGTGCTCATTTTACCCCATACCCAGGGCACAATGAGTTTTTTTTTATTCAATAAACTATTTTTTTAATTTTTTTTTGGTTCGTTAAGTACATTTATGTGAAAATTTAACTTTTGTAATATAAGTTAACAAATATAAATATAACGAAATGCACCTAAAATAATCTTTACATTACTACCAACGAGTTCATAATTACGTTTTTTTCTTACGGTGCTCATTATGCCCTGGTTCCCCTACTAAAAATGCAGAAAAATTAGCCAAAAGTCATTTCACCCCCAAAAGCGTTGTGAGGGGTCCTTTAATAACGAGAATATTAAATATTAATATTAAAAAATGACATCGGAGATTAGTATTGACCAAAATTTAAATTCGAAAATCCATATCAAGTATACAGGGTGTTACCTAAGTTGATAATTCTTTTTTAGCGGTGTATAGAAGGCATTAAAATAAACAACATTTTCAAATATCTTTTTTCAAAAAACTCAAAAATAAGATCCTTACATTCATTTATTACACTATGGATGAAATACGGTTCGGCCTAACTTGTCTGTTGAATAACATTAAGAAAATTTCTGGGTGTAGGATGAGCCCGCAAGGGAAAGTGTTCTGCGTATAATTTCGAAGCAGCAGCCGCACTTTGACAACACTCACCCTAAATTAGTACCATATTTTTTAGTTCATTGTTTTCAAATATTACCATTTTCCCGTGTCACCAATTTAAAATTAACTTGCTTCAGAAAAACACAACGCAGCGGATGGCCAAATAAATAACTGACCACCGACCCATAAATTGAATGCCTAACAAGACAAAAACAACATAAAGTATAGAAGGCTACGTTTTGATGACCAGGCCCGTACTTAGATTTTTTACTTCTGTATCTCGCCGATTTTTAAGTTTTTTGAAAAAAGGTATTTGAAAATGTTGTTTATTTTAATGCCTTTTATGCACAGCTAAAAAGGAAGTATCAACTTAGGAATCACCCTGTATATTAATACAATATGCATTAAATAAATACAAGTGATAACATAGGCGATATATCCTTAATACATGCATTTTTCGCCAAAATTATCTGTAGCCTGTAGGTATACCTACATTTCTATAGGACCCCCCCTGTAAATTTAACCACGAGCCGCCACTAAGTATTCGGTATAATGTTTAAAATAAAACTGCTAGACTTTAAAACATTATCAAAAATCCATTTCCGCTGTTTAATAAATAACTAACTGCTTTATTTACATTCCTCTGATTTCCCTACAAGGTTGGTATATTCTCTTGCGACTTTTTGAAATAACTTCACTAAATGAGAAATAAAAATCGGCTACTCAGTAACAGACTTAGCCATTTTATTAAAATCAATATTTCGAAATTTCTTGGTTATAGGATTTGTTTTTTATGCACGATTACTCGAAACTACTATTAAACAGTTACAAGTGAAGTGTTTAATAAAACTTTTGTAAATGTGATGTTTAAGATCCTCCTAGCGCCCCCCCCCCCCCCCCCCCCACACACACCTAGTAGCCTATGCCTCTTTAACTTAAATATTTTTGTTTTCCTATCACTATCGTAAAACGTTTCGTCATCTAGATATCATAATCAGGTTTTTATTTTTAAATATAAACTCGTAATTTGTATTGCAGTTTCGTAAATCTTGCTTCTTCTAACGTCTTTGTGCAATATTGCTTTAACCAAATATCAATGTTTTGACCCTATAAAACATCCTCAATCTTTACATTCGGAAAAGTATGATAGTTGTGAAATTTAAAATGGACTGCTATTAATGCCTTAGAAAAACGAATATATCCGAAGAAGTAAAAGCATGAATTGAAAACTACTTATCTGGTCTGAACAAAATTTTACATACGAATGAAAAATGATTTATTGTGTGGAGCAAAGATTTTGTGTGTTGAAAAAAGGTTGTTTTTTGCTAGCTGTCATTTTGACAATTTCAAAGTTAAACTATTTCAATTAAACTATTAAATGTTAATTTTGTGAAACATAAATTAAAATGATAAAAATAAAATACACGAGTATTATTAGTTATATACTGACAGCTGTCATTTTGACATTTTTTATGTGTAATAATCGCGTTTATAAAAAAATATTTTGTTGTTTTAGTGTAGTTCTCATATTAAGATTGAAATACTTAAATATCAAATGAAATATTTGTAAATATTTTTTGACAGGTTTTATATCGACAAATTGGGCGATATGTTTTCACATCACAGTCCGAAGGAGTGTGATACAAAAGTAAATATTATAGTAAAACAGAATATTTAAAAAAATATATAAAAATGAAAAAAATTAAAAATTCAATTTGTTTATAAAAATTATTTTTTGTAATGACTTTTACCTTGAGAAGCAACGCGAGTTGCTGATCGGCGATATGCAGCTTTTTATACAGTATGTCCACGGATGGGGTTTACAAGAGGACAAATGGCCTAAAAATTGAAAGATACGAAAAAAAGTCACTCTTAATAAACGTTTTTGCTTGTCTAGAAAATACGATTCATTATAAGAAATTTCAATTTTTTTATACAGGGTGGGTAAAAACTGCAAAAATGTTATTTTGCCTAGGAGTAAACATACTTTATTTTAAAAGATACGAAAAAAAGTCACTCTTAATAAATGTATTTTTTACACAACAAACCGAAGTAGAACAATTCATAAATAGGTTTACCTATGTAAAAATTATTTCCCAAAAAGTATTCGCTGGCACACCTCTGACTGGTGAACCTAGTTAAAATAATAATGACACTTTAGGTGATAGGTACTTGTTGTCAATGTCTTTATTTAATAAAGTTATTATTTAAGTAGAAATGCTATCTACTGAACAAAGAGTTTTTATAATACAATGTTTTCAAGTTTCATACCGCTACGTCATGGAACAATTTACCGAGAAATTTGTAGGAATCCCAATAACTAGGATGACAATCTGCAAGTTCCAGATGACTGGTTCGGTTTAGGATCTAAAAAAAAAAAGAAATACGACCATGATGATGCTGCTACAGTCTTACTTTTTATGGGCCCGTTTAAAACAAACTGTTTTTGCTACCGTAGTACCAAATGATATTGAAGTGCTGAAGGGCAGAATTATCCAGGCTGTCCAATCGATATCTCAGGAAGAAATCTTATTTGAGAAAGCAATTAAAAAAATGTGTCGAGTATGGGGGTGGAGTTTTTGAATTATGAAATCGTTATCGTATTTTTTTATGTTAATAAAAATGTTCGTATTATTATTATTATTATTATTATTATTATTATTATTATTATTATTATTATTATTATTATTATTATTATTATTATTATTATTATTATTATTATTATTATTATTATTATTATTATTATTATAATTACTTCATTAAATAAAGACATTGACCACAAGTATCACCTATTCATTATTCAAGCAAGAACGTTTATTAAGAGTGGATTTTTTTCGTATCTTTCAATTTTTAGGCCATTTGTCCTCTTGTAAACCCCATCCATGGACATACTGTACCTATAAGTCCTTATTTAGTATTCACCTGAATACGACTAGAGATACTTACCAGCTGAAACGTTGTGTTCTAAAATAAATAAAGACAATACAAGTCCAAAACCTTACTGCCGTTCAAGAAACATCATCGAATCCAACCTTCAAACACACAATATTTTAGTTAAAGAGGGCACCTTAAAAATTATTTTTAAAAAATTAAAAAAACATTTTTGGAGGTTTTCGCAAAAGTTCTAAAAAACTCCCGTTGCAAATCACCATATACGCGAAAAACAAATAAAACAAAAGTGTAACGAAATACTGATCAAATAACATCATGAAAAATTAAATCATGATAAAAAAAATTCAAGTTTGAAAATGGCTTTGGAGTAATTTATATTTTTAAACCCCTCCCTTCGATTTTCATACTCTTTTGTGTGGCTAATTTATTTTTAAAATACATATTTTCAATCATATTGAGCCGTATGTATAAAACAAAAGGATACTATGCTTATACTTGCAAAATATAAAGGATATTCTATATATATTTTGCAAGTATATAATCTAAACTGGACATATCCTTTTGTTTTCTAAATACATCCCATTGTGTTACATAGTTTTTTTAATGTAGGCATATTATGTTTTACCACAGAAATACAAGATTTTGTTGAATAACTAACCTCACAATTGGAAAAATAAAGATTTGTCATGATACGAAAAAAAAATATTTTTCCACTCAAGTGCGGAAAAGGGATACTTTCTCCGGAACTCAACAAGTTGTTTCACATTTTTTGCTTTTAAGTCTTAGTATGTATTTTTTTTGCTCAATATAATTCGTACACATGATACGACAGTGACGTATTTAAGCCTAGGATCTCTAGGGTCTAAAAGTCGCCTCACGCTTGGACTCTTAATTTAAATCTTTAAGTAATGTATTTTTGGCTAAGATTACAAAGGTCTTGTAGGAAACGTTTAGTTTTTAAACTTTTCCTTCTAAAAGTCCTATTTTACATAGAGATTAAGGTTTTGGACGCATATCGTTTTAATTATTGATTTATGATGCAATTTTAAAGGAAAACGAGTACTAAAAAGAATAATATTTTATAGTGTTTTTCTATAATATACTTGTCTGTTCCCTTTTCCCTTTTTTAAAGCTATTTTATATCAACAAAAATATAAACCAGGCAATGTAATATTTTTACAACAAAAACAAAAAACAATTAGGTATTTATTTTTAAAGAAAAAAATTAAAGTACAAATTTTAATTGAAACATTTTTTATGGAAGAAGTGTTGTAATTTATAATATAAAAATAGTGCGAGAAGCAACGAGAATGCTTTATTATGATTATGAATATACAAAACGGCATTTAAGAAGGAGTATTTCAAAACCTAAGCATTTGCACCAAAAACTGCTCTTAGATCTACGCTCCTAAAATACATGATTTCTGAAACACTCATTAATTATGACGTGGTGAGCGATATTTATTTTATTTTTTATTATGAAAAACCGAGCCCGAAAAACGCTAGAGTCATACATACGTCTTATGTTAAAATTTTGGATTAACACCAACCAATATTCGTATATTTCACAAATATAAAAAATGTTTTTTTTTTAAATAAAGAGCCAGCTAGGAATATCAAAAAAAAGTAAAAAAAAAACATTTATAAAAACAAATGTAATCCAACCATGCAGAGAGGGAGAGGTAATAATTTAATTTTCGAAATTTAATAGTAGTTAAGTGAATTATAAACGAACTTTGAGCCTGGCCCCGAAAATGTTTCGGCTGCGGCGCTTTTCCGCCTTCTTCACTAGGTACAATATCATAAAATACATGTAGTCCCGACTGTCCCTCTCTCCAGAAAAAAATGTCCTACATACGCCCTCTGATCTCCCCCGAGCATATTTTGTGGCTACGCCACTGTGATACGAACATTATAAGGTATGATATTCATAGGCAGTGACGTCATCTTAAGTAAGTAACCCAAGAAACAAATGGTCATTTTCATTATGTTTTCATGGTTGCAAATATAAAAATTTTACTTACAAAACGACATAAGAGCCTCTGTATATTATACTTTGTAATTTTTGTATCATAATTCGTACATATCAAGAAGGAACCTCCGTAAATTACCGTATAATTCGGCCCTAATTATTAGATAAATAAATAAATTGGTTAGTAAGTAGGTATTCCTAAAATTTATTGGTAAAATACATAAAATATATGATGTCCTAACAAGTATACATTATTGTTTAAAACATTATCGTCTGATGAAGGCAGCGGCGTCGGACTGTGACCAAATCAAGTCGCGAGGAAGCAGTCTCGTGAAACACAACACAAAAGTATAAGTACTAAAGGCCTTACAGGGATGAATAATGTAAGCGTTCATTACGTGGTCGTACTCGTTGTTGAATTTAATACTTGAGGACTTGGTGGTGGAGGAGGGGCAGCATCATCATCAACTTGAATTTCAAACTGAACTGAGCCGGCTCTATTTAACGAGCCGCCTCTGTACACTATATTTTTAGCCCACGCTCTGCATTCAATGCTGAGTATCATGTTGGTAGGTAAATTTTTAAATTTAACGGCAATGATAGGACTAAGGTACCGGGGGTGATTTCGATAAGGATAATAATAACTTGCAAATCCTTTTGGGAAATATTCGATTTCGTTAATGCGTTCTTTATCAACACCATCGACCCCTTGGCATGAAATCCAGACTCGCTGTTCCTTCGTAGTATTAAGATGATTTTTTAAATCTTGAGGCATTACTTTATCGGGACTGGTGTAGTACTCCGGTTTCCAACCGAAAATTCGATTCAACTTTAAAAACACGCATGGTGACGAAGTCTTGTAACCGTATGCCTCATTTTTGGTACATTTGCCTAGTGAATTAGAAATATCAGTGACACACACTTGGCCTTCGCCGGGAGGTTTATCAAAGTCACAGTTGGCGTACTCCTCGCCCTTTTGTTCGGCCTGATAAGGTTCTAGAAATTCGTCTATAAAAGTTACCCATCTAGCAACATCTGTTGCGTTGGTTACGTTATACCAAATAAGAGATCCTTCTTGCGTCCTATTAGATATAGGTCTGAAACCCAGGCCAGGGTTTGTCCCAATCAAACTCTTATCCAAAGTCCATGTTGGTTCGACATCACTGATGGTTGAAAATAGACCTTTCATGCATAGAGCAAAAAATGCTGCCAGCACTGCATAGAAACATGCATAAAAAATTATGAGTTGGCCCCAACTTTTCCCTGTTCTTCCGAGGACTGCTTTGGTGGACGGGTCGTAAAGGGCTGTCTTAAAGGTTTGCCATTTGGTCTCGTTTTTTTGAATTTGAAATTGGAATTCTTGCACCTCACCGCCGTTGTCTTCGCCTTTGGCGGCAACCATGTTGTAATGAAATACTGACGCGTAACAAACAATTCAACGGAAACACAACGCGCTGCAACTCTCGTCAGTGAACGGCGAGCGGCGATGAACTATTTTTACTTGGCATTGGCAACAGCTGAGTATACTGCAAACTGCTGCTTTGTAACCGGCCAGTGTTGCCAACTGTCGGCTGTGCAATTAAAGCAGGAAATTTAATTTTATATAATACTCTAGATACCTAGTCATTGTTTTCTTCTAATTTTTAATGAAGAATACAGGAAAACTTTTAGCGACAGCACATTTTTAAGCAAAAATTTAAGGTTCAAAACGATATAACGTTTATAAATATTCAGTGGTGCACCCACAGATATGGTTTGGGGGAGCTGTTGAGTAAGAATAGTAGTTTTTACAACAAGAGTGGATATGATGTTCATATCGCACGAGGAAGTAAATTGAACATGACGCCGTAGGCGGAGGGCTCAAACTTTTGAGCGCAATATGGACAATCCACTCGAGTTGTACAGTATATTTTTTCTACGGCTCAACTTCCGAACTTCATACTAAGAATTTTTTAAAATTATTTAAATTAGACATCATAATAAAAAACAATTAAACAAAAATTAATTTGATGGCAAACTCATGGATGAAATTACACTGTAACATATTAATCGATTTGGGTAATTTCTTAGGTTATATTTAAACAAAATCCCTCTAAATATATCTATCTTTCTCACATTTGGCTTTTTGCAGAATAACAGACAAAAAGCAGTATATTATGTATTAATAAAAATGAACAATTTATTTTCTCAACCATAGGTATTTTGATTAATTGTTTTGCCGAAATAGACAGAAAAAAAAAGATTTGTCCGGGTTTATTTCTGCTTGCGTAAGAATTATAACTACGAAAGTACAACAAAATAGCTGTAGAATTCGTTTTAAACAGTTAAAAATGGATTCTGTCCATTAATATGAATTTTTAACGTTAGCTATGGTAAAATTTTTCAAAATAATCGCCAATTTACAAACTAGCAACACTGTTAATGTGAAAAGAGAAGTGGCAATACTGATTAAATAGACCCATCCAACATGTTATATTACAACAACATTTGGTTATATTGTTTAAAAGTAACTTTAGTTACATTTTTAAAAGTATATAACTATTACATAACGGGATACGACAATACTTTTCTTATTTTACCCATGAATATAAGTGTCGGCCTAGATACTATAGATGTCGCTCCGGTTTACCTGGGGATCCAGTGAGAACAATATTAAATAAAAATAAAAGAATCAGAAAAAATATAACTTTTCTTGGACAAAATAGAAATCTCCACGTCACTCCTCGATAGTTTTAAATTAATATTACAATAATATAACAAAAAACACTTTGCATGAGTGTTGCTGTAATATGTTGTAATATTGCGTGACATTGAATATAAGTCTGTTATATTATTAAAGCCTGAGACATAGTCTATTGCATACATATTACAATCACAATAACAACCACATACCTCCGAATATCACATTATTACCATATTATATGAGTGCAATATTGAGGTAACAAAACGTTGTTTGGTGGGGAAAGGTAGGTATTTTTATTGTTAGTTATATTATCTTGGGAAAAGTGAGTGCTTGTGCAAAAATAAAACGGATTTTTCATGCCGCCGTAATATAATTTACTTACCGTTGTAACTAAAGTAAAAACATAACCCTCTACAAATAATTATTATCTAAAAATACATTTTTTTTACCTTAGCACCGGAATTAGAACTTTTTTAAAATATATTTTTTCAAAATTTTTATTATAACTTCATACTTATAATATTTAATTTTCTTAATTTAAGTTTTTTGAAAAAAAGTAATTTTTCGCAATTTATTTTGCTTGTCACATAAATACAATTCATACAACTTTGATTTTGCGTAAAAAATCCAAAAATTTGAATTTGCAACATGGTTCAACATTTTTCAATCAAAAGAGAATATTAAATCAAATAAAGTTTTTTCACACACAGGTTATGGTTTCCAAGACTTAAAACGGATTTTTTTTAAAATTTTTGCCAGAAAAAAGCTAATATTTATTAAACTCATTACCTTTAGTTAAATAACAAAGTATTAAATTTTATTTAATATGAAACCCTCCAGCGTCAACGTATTTCTTCGTCCTTTTCAGAAATTCGTAATGGCACATTTCGAATAACATGCCGTTGTGGGGACCTTTAAGTCTATTTTTAATATCAAATACAATAAAAACCATAACTTAAAAAAAAACTTTAGTTAACTCCTCGATTTCTTCTTCTTCAGTTTTTATTCTGATGTTCCAAAAAAATTTAATTGAAATTTTTCAAATTTTTCAAATTTAGAGCTTTAAATTTTTTTGCGGTCCCTCTACAACAAAGTAACCTTTTTTTATGAGAATTTTATACATATAACGAGCAAGAGAAATAATAAAGAATCGAAAAACTGAAAATAACAATTCTTACAAGTATAAGCGATTCATGGACAGACACACTATATAATTATTATTTCAATTGAAAAACAAGAAAATATATAATAAATTACCACTTTCTATAACTATTAATATATCTATGTAAAGGTTTATAGTTATTAAATAAAAAGACCAATAATTCTTTTAATATACATTATCGTCTACCAGAAAAACGTTTTAAATTCATTTCTTGGAAAAAGCCAAGTTCTACATCAAAATAATAATTTTTTGTTCCAAATGGATATACTGTTAGTTTTGATGACTCCTTTTATACTTTTTTATTATTAAAATATCCATAAGTAGGTAGTCAAATTAACTATGCCCAAAATTAAAAAAAAAATTATGAATAAATTACCCTGAAAGTTAATGTAATTACGGTACGGCATACTATAATACGACCATATATGTATATAAGGTGTCCACCCCGACACTATAGATGTCGCCCCGGGTTACACACTCTCGCTTTACATCTTTGATATTTTTTGATATATAATAATAATAAAAATAAATAATAAATCAGATTTTACAGTCATACTAAAGAGCCTGAATGTGGACAAAAGCATCTGGTTCTGGGGATCCAGTGTACCAGTAAGGACAACATGGCGTTAATTTTAGGCAATATTTAATACATGAAAACAAATATATTTAAAATAAAATATCACAAAAACACATTGCATGGGAGTTGCTGCAATATTGTTATATAATTGCGTGATATTGAAAATCACTGTTATATTAGAACCCGAGGCATAATTTATTGCATGCATATTACAATCACCAGAACATCCACATACCTCCGATTGTCACATTATTACAATGTTTTATAAATGCGATGTTGAGGTAATAAAACGTTGTTTGGTGGGAAAATGACCATAATTTACTATTGTTTTTGTCAAAGTCTTTAAATTAAAGTAAATTTTCATTCAATGACGACGGACAAAAAAATTGGTTTATTTTATAAGATAATACGCCCCTGAAAAATGTTTCCTTATTGTCCCGCACAAATAACAATGGCGATGTAGGTATTTTAAATATTTTTATATTTACAGGAACATTAAAACAGCTTTAGCATAGCAGACTAGCATATTTAATTATAAATTATAACAATAAAACTAATAAATCAAATAAATATTTTCCTGTTATTTCGTCAGATGCATCGCTAGACGCGTTTCGCCATATCATGGCTCACCAGTAGAGAGCTAGGATCCAACTAAAGAAAGGAATAACTCAAAACTGCTTTAATAATAAAATTATTTTTGAGAGGAAGACAATATCTAAAAATAAAATTCTCTTCCATAATAACAGCCGATCTACATATGTTTATATGATCGCGCTGCGCCATAATGAACTTAACCGGTATTACTTTTTAAAGAAAAAAAATGATGTCGGCACCAGTGTAGACCTAAAATTCTAAAAATACCATTTCTCACATTTTTTTATTTTAAGTATCCATAATTTGAATTTCCCTAGTTTTTAATTAATTTAATTCAACATTTTTGGGCCCCATGTTAATTTTTTCAATTTAGAACAAACTTTATTCATTAATTTTTTGTTTACATATCATTCTATTGACAATTCATATATAACATAATGTCTGACGCACGGTTCTAGAGCTACAATGCCTGATAAGGCAGGGAGATAACGGCCGCATTAAAAAGGCAATTCCCCTTAAAACAGGGTAAAGTCCATACAATTACTGTCTGGATGCACATCACAGCTTCTGACGTAATTTTTGATTCGAGTTAGGTCGTTATCTCCCTGCCTTATCAGGCATTGTAGCTCTAGAACCGTGCGTCAGACTATAATGTTACGGTGCTGTAAACGCAACACATAGTTAGGTATATTTTCATTGTGGTTGTCGTAAATTTGCGCTAATCGTGTTTTTTACACGTGACGTCATTGAAGTAGCAACGATAAAGGTATAATAATATAAAAGAAAAGGACATTTATATTAAAATATCATAATATTATATATAATTGGAATATTTTGGATACTACAAGGGGGGCTACATTATACCAATTCTAGTATCAATTAATAATCAATTAAGTTGGCAACACTGGTAACCGTTGATAAAACTAGGTGTGTCGTGATAAAACTCTCGAACGGACAGAGGAGCCGGTACGATGTTTAAAATCAGGGAAAATAATTTTTTGAATCAACGCATTGAAGTACGTATGGTCTATTTTGAGATGTACAAAAATTTGGTTTTGTATTATGCCGCCGTGTCGCGACGTCAAATACTTTGTCATAATATAAGTTATGAGGTCATAAGACGTGAAGAGAGATCTGGGAAAGAGCGAAAAAACTATAAAAGGTTGTAATAGTACATACGAGGCCGATTGCAATGTTTCCGAAATGAAATCTTATTTATTGTTTATTTCACCTTTTTATATACAGGGTGATTCCTAAGTTTATACTTCTTTTTTAGCTGTGTATAGAAGGCATTAAAATAAACAACATTTTCAAATACCTTTTTTCAAAAAACTTTTATGTCAAGTATGCCGTGGAAAACAATACATTCATGTCAATCTTTGTAATTATTTAACACTATTTGACATTTTGGTCTAATAAAAGCAGAAATGATGTTTTTGTTTTCCAGGGCATACTAGACTGGTCTTTACAAACCTGGTAGCTTATACTGGTCTAAAAATTATATTTATGATATGGAAAAAGTGCTGGCCTGGTCATCAAAACGTAGCCCGCTATACTTTATGTTGTTTTTCTTATCTCTTATTAGTCATGCAAGTTACGGGTGGTGTTGAGCAATCCGCTGCGGTGTGTTTTCTAAAGCAAGTTAATTTTAAATTGGCGACACGTGAAAATGGTAAAATTTGAAAACAACGAACTAGTACAATATAGTGTTAATTTACGGTGAGTGTCGCCAAAGTGCTGCTTCGAGATTATACGCAGAACGCTTTCCCTTGTGGGCCCCTCCTACATCCAGAAGTTTTCTTAATGTTATTCAATGGGCAAGTTAGGCAGAACCGTATATGATCCATAGCTTAATAAACGAATGTAATTTTATGTTATTTTTGCGTTTTTTGAAAAATGATATTTGAAAATGTTGTTTATTTTAATGCCTTCTATCCACAGCTAAAAATGAAGTATCAACTTAGGAATCACCCTGTATAGAGTAATATAATTTAAAAAATATTAAATATAATGTTTTGAAATTTGGCCACATCAAAATATTGGTTAAAACGGCACATCTATTTATGAATGTACCGTTTCTATAATTGTACGGAGTTTGAGAAAAAAAGATAACTTTTTGTTTTAAACAGAACATGTTATATTACAACATAATAAGGTGACATTCTTTAAAAGTAACTTTTGTTACATTTTTAAAACTACCTATATAACTTTTCTTATATCAGATTGATATTTATGCAACATCACTAAAAAACTTAATAAGTAAGTGTCCTACTTCGACACAAGATGTCGGCCCAGGTTACATTTTCTCGCTTTACGCCTTGAACTACTTGAGACTTCCTTTCTTTGGTTAGATTAATGTGGCCAAACGCATCTGGGAATGAGTCTGATGAACTAAAAGAGGAATCTATTCTTCTATATTATACTAATATGTAAACATGTATGATTAAAATAAAAGATGTTAATAAAATATTACACAAAAAAATATAGCTTAAATATGATTGTAATAGACTAATTTAAAAAAAAAATAAACTAGACATCCACGCGATATTTTTTAAGTAACATTAAAATTATATAACAAAGAAAACATTGTATGGATTATGATGTAATATTTTTTGACATTAAATATTGTATATTATGTTATATCGTAACCAAGGATATAATCTATCGCATGGATATTACAATACCATCACCACCACATATCTTCGAGTGTCACATTATTATATAAATGCAATGTTGACGTAATAAAACGCTGTTTGGTGAGTAGGTAATAGCCAAGCTTTTATCACATGATATACATGATCAATATGGCTTATCAGGTGTCGAAAGATACAAAAATGATATCAATCCAAACAAATATTGAACTTTAAATTTCTCGCACTGATATATGATACCGGGTGGTGAATCGTGGTTGGAAACATTCCATGCAAGTTTTAGACTGTTGAAATAGTTGTTCCGCTGTTGAATTTAGAGCGGGGTTGTAGGAAGAGTTTTTAGGGTCTCTGTGTCGTGAGTGCACATGCGGAGGTTTAACAATTTTGGACAACCCAGTTTTAAATTATTTGAATAGGATTACGGTTGGTTTTTCATTGGAAATCGACAGATTATGCTGCGGACAAAAGCATTGATTGGACTTGTCAACCTGTAATTTGTCATGGTCAAATGTAATTTGCTTTTTAAAAATATTTAACAAATTACTCTGGATTTAACTAATATTTTCTAATCAAACGAACATTATTTTCAAAACGGATCTTTTAACAGAAAACGAATTGTTTTACTTACAATAAAACCTATTAAATAATATTAAAATCATCAAGAATTGCTAAAAGGGGAATAAAATAAGAGGGTGTTTAAAAATAAACAATTGTTTATAAAAAAAAACATATTTTAGTAATAGTGAACAATCATTTGGAAAATTGTTAATTCTTAATTAAATTGTCAAATAAACCGCCATTTTCTGCCAAACAATATCCTAAGAGATCGTCAAATTCTTTACGAAAATACAGTTCGTACTGGGTAATTCTTTCAGATTGCTTTAAAATTAAATTTTTTAACTGTGTAAATTTTCACACTTAACACTTTTATGAAGAACATTTTTTGAATGTCCCCTTGGTCTCCTTTTTTATCAGTGCGGGTCCCAATTAAATTTGAAAAAAATTAAAATATATTGGACCCGTATGATTTCCGTCAATAATAAAAGGTCCAATGATGCGATGTCCAAAAATTCCTGCCCAAACATTGACTTGCTAAGGGTATTGGGTTCGAGTTCGAGTACATGCAAGACGATGCATGGTCATTTTGTATTCTCCAGTACCGATAATTTTGTATATTCGGCTCATTATTTAATGTAAAAGTGTATTAGTCTGAGAAGCAAATATTTTGAAAAAAATATCTGTTTTTGTTAGCTAGCACCATCAGTTAAAAAAAAAGGGATCTTAGCTCTTCATCCCCTTCTAACAATTCTTGATGGTTTTGATACTTATATAAATGATATTATGCTTTTTTAAAGGTCGCAGTACTAACTGCGGTGTGATGTTTTTCTACCTCTTGTCTGAGAGTTCTAGTTCTGATATTTTTATGTTCTTCGACGTGAAGTAAAATATTAAGATCTCTATCATTGTTTTCTTCAGCTCTCTTATGACTCTGAATTTCCAATATTTCCAACCACGGCGCACCACCCTGTAGATACTAGTACAAAACACGATTTCGTCTATTATTGACATCATACTTAGAACGTTTAAGTTACTAATGTAAAAAACCATTTGGTTAACACACATGACACGTAATTATTTAACCAAACAAAAACTGTTAAGGTCACTGAACAAGAATATTTTGTACCAACAAATTTAAAAGACGCGTTTTGGCAATTGGCGATACTTAGTTTAAAAAAATACTAGGTAGAAATTATTATAAATGTTTGTTATTATTTTATTATGTGTTGTTGGTTTAGCAATTAAATTCTGAAACCGAGGACAATATCGTATTATGAATCAAATTATAATAATTGCTATTACAGTAGTTAAGTTTGTCTACTTCAAAATATTTTTTTTTTCCAAAAAAAAATCATGGTTGTTCTCAAGATAATGTTGATTTTCTAAAATCGATCCAGAATATTAATACTATCAACTATCAATTAAAGGAAAAAGATCTAGGAAAAACGCTCGGACCCGTGAATTTTTATTTTTAATTGTGCAGCAAAGGGCTTAATTTTTTTAAACATATGTTTATAATGTGCAATTAGATTGCCTAAAAATTTTAATGTTTTTTTGTTAATTTTCACTTTGTTAGTATTTAGAATTTATTTATGTGCAATAAATACGCAATAAAAAAAATCAATATTTTTTTTTAATTAAAAATACCTGGCAAGTGTTTTATTTTTTAAAATTAGAAAAAACACTTTCGAAATTATGTGCGAGACTAGGAAAAAGGCGGCAATTTTTTGTTTTGCCCAGGGCGGCGTTATTGCTAGAGCGGGCCCTGCTGTAGACAATAATCTTTAGTTTCCCGAACCAATTGGACCTGTTACTTGGTTGGTTAAATAAAATTCTTTAGTATTGGCAACCAAGTCGGCATGTTGCAACCAACACAAAAGCTTACCTAGTTTCCACAACAAGTTTAATTATTATTTGTCTGAACCCAACACACCTAGACTACCAAGAGATAGGACTAAAAGTTATATACAACCCTAGAAAATTGATAAAATAGTAATTTTTAGTATCAAGAATATCGTTTGGAAGGTACAGACACCTACCCTGTACGGACGAGAACGAGAAAGTTTGAAATCAGCTTGCAAAGCACTCGAAAAAAGTGCTTTAAGCACCAAGCATCAAGCCCTTTGGAAATTCTTAGTGAATGCAATTACCAAGAGAAGTAATTTTGAGTGCCAGCAAGCACTTTAAATGGCTTGAAATTCTAAATTCAATTACCAATAATTATTCTCAAGCAGTTTTAAAACTGCTTGAATTACCAATTACCGAGCACTGTGTCTTAAAAGTGCTTGCCAGCGCTGTGCTTGAAGCACTTTGTCGAGATCTTTCGAGGTAATTACTGCCCAGCTCTGCTAGAAGCAATGCTGGAATAAGGGTATTTTAACTAATTTTTCTTGTCACGGAAACTAAGACTCTATGTATGGGATGCTAGACCAGTTTTAAGAGTGATGCTTTCCCGTTCTAGGCCAGGAAATAACTTTCTTGTACCTTGTACATTTTTAAAAATCAAAAGGTATGACTGACTGTCAAGGAAACAATTTCATAAGAAATTAGATTGCAATGAAAAAAAAAATGTTATGAATTAATAAAAATTTCTTAATTTATAACATAATGCGTTTTAAGAAAAAATAGTATATGCATCTCGTAGTAAAAAAAAAGTAATTGATTGTTGGCATCGGCTTTCGCCCTAATTTATATTGTCTTCCGAGAATGAATTACTTATATAAATAGTTTTTTTGAGGTTTGGTTAAGCGGATTAAGAATATGACAGGTTAGAAAAAAATACAAAAAAAGGTAGAAAATTGAAAGAAAAACTATTTCATTTATAATTTTTCAAGATTTTGGGAAACAACCTAACTTTTTCCAATTTTTATAAATGTTTCAAATTTAACGGTGAAAGCCGATTTTTTAAAAACTGTTATCCATTTTACATAACTTTTAAAGCAAAAACCGTTCAGAAAATTAGAAATTTTTTTAAATTCATTAATAAAAAAATCCCATAGGATGCAGATTTTACTGTATACTGTGAGGACCTCTTAAGGGCTACTAATGGGTCAATTTAAATTCGTATTTTGGGTTGTTTTAAAAAAATAAAGATTAAAATTGCTTTTATCGTTATTTTCGCCCACAAACAAAAAGTTACTACACGAGTCGCCTCTGTTAGTACATGATCGATAAAAACTAGGTAAAACTATGTTTATTTCGGAGGACAAACACTCCCCTGTCCCCTGACCGGTTTGAACCGCTTACATCTCATTTAGAGGGGCTGGCCGGTTGTCATCCTGAAGCACAAGCAGGATCGATAGCAAAAGCCTGCGATATTTTTATAACTACTACATAACAGATTTATGGCATATGGATATGGATGTTTAAAACCGGCCAGAAACGCAGTCATTTCTAGCCTATTTTAAGGCCAGAAAATAAGATTTTACCTGCCAATATTTTTAGTACTTATACACTCTCAAAACTGACCTAGTATGACATATCAGAAGCTTAGTTTCCGTGACAAGAAAAACAGCCTCAAGAGGAAACTTAGTAACGGAGACTATATTTTATTGCTAGGTCGATTCCGGCATTGGTTATGTAAGAATCAGTTTTCATCTATACTACTATTGGGATTATTTTATGCATACTCACATAAAAATGCCAGACCTTATTTGTCACGCAGCCCCAAATTTGGGTAATAAATTAAAAACCAAATGAATAGGCATTGATAACTTAAAAGAATAAACACAGGTGGCTGAAAACTTAAGTTGGCTGAAAGACCACTAAAGCTTTCCTATTTCTATTTAGAGTAGTTTCAACAGTTGACTGTGATTGTGTGTTTCTGTGAGTCTGGAGATAGATTGTTTTATATTTAATTATAGGTGAGTGTGTCTCACGGGCAACCTGGTTTACCTATTTTAACTATTTTTATATTTAATGATTATAATGTCAATTTTATTAAAATGATAAATCATTTATTTGAGTAGAAATTATATCTGGCTTATTATTATATCAAGTCATTTCAATAATTACAAAGTACTATTATTAAAATTAATATTTTCATATTAAGAATTGATTAATTGTTATGGTGTCTGTTTGGCCTGGGAACATTCTAGTAGTTGTTTGTTAATATCTGGAGCGGGTACTGTGTCCGTTTGTCGGTTGGTATCCATTGCACACTCATGACGATATTAGCAAAGTTCTGTATTGGAGCGGACCCTAGTGCTGGTGTCCATTGCACAACTCAGTACAGAGCAGAGAATGTTTTAGTGATCCTGATCAGAGGGCATGTTGTCATGTCTAGTTGTTGTACGGGAGTGATGTTGTTCCACTCCGTACATTAGTTAGAGGCTCCGGATGGCTATTACCGTGTAATACCCGTGGTACGTTGTACTTCCGGAGACGGTGCTATCTTGAGAGAAGACGCACTGAGAACAGACGTTTCACTTTCTTATTTTGTCTATTGCTGTGGCTTGCTTCACATGTCGATCAGCATATGACGTTTTATAGTGTAATGCTACTTTTTAAGTAAAAGTTGGAGATAATGATTATTATTCTTAATTTACAATTATTATTGTTTTGGATAAAAAGAATAAATTGCACTTCATTAGTATTTCATATAACACTGAGATTGATAAGAATTAGTTCATAAAACAATATAAATAGTATGTCTATATTTATTTAAAGTTGATTATGGGGGAATTGGTTGCTCAGGTACTGTTTTTCTATTTTCAGGTATGTTAACTCGAAAGACAGCTCAAGTCCAGTTAAAGTTAAGATTATACCATATTAATTAGTAAGTACTTTACTTTACCATACAGTGCAGAAGTAATATGGTTGATTGATTGAGATACGCCCTTATTAACCTGACATTCAGCCTACAACTATTAATAGAAAAGTATACAATGAAAAAAAAAAATAAGTAAACTAGGAAGTCAATTATATAAAGCCTTTTTGGTTTATCATTTTTCTATTTTGTCCGTTTCGGCCTGCGTATTACAGTTACTAGCAGTAGCGTAGCCAGAAAATATGCTCGGGGTGGGGGGGGGGGGGGGGCTTGATTGGCGTTAGTAGGACATTTTTTTCCTGAAGACATGGACAGTCGTGATTACATGTATTTCATAATACTGTACTTAGTGAAGAAGGCAGAAAAGCGCCGCAGGCTAAAAATTTTCGGGGCCACGCCCAAATTTTCGTTTAAAATTCACCTAACTACTATCAATTTCGATTCGAAAATTAAATTATTAAAATTTGTTTTTGTAATTTTTTTTTTTTACTTTTTTTCCAATACCTATTTCTGGCTCTTTATTAAAAAAAAACATTTTTTATATTTGTAAAAAATATGAATATGGGTGTCAATCCAAAATTATAACATACGACTTATGATGACTCTAACCAGCGTTTTTCGGGCTCGGGTTTTCATGATTAAAATTAAAGTAAATATCGCTCACCACGCCAAAATTGATGTTTTTTTTCAGAAATCATGTATTTTAGGAGCGTAGATCTAAGAGCAGTCTTTGGTGCAAATGCTTAAGTTATTAAATAGTCCTTCTTACGTGCCGTTTTATATATTTATAATAAAGCATTCCCGTTTCTTCCCGCACTTTTTTTTTATTAGATATAAATTATCACACTTGTTCCATAAAAGATGTTTCAATTAAAATTTTTACTTTAATATTTCTCTTTAAAAATAAATACCTAATTTCTTTTGTTGTAAAAATATTTTATTGCATTGGGTTATATTTTTTGTTGATTTAAAAAAGCTCTAAAAAAGGGAAAACGGAACAGACAAGTATATTATAGAAAAATACTATAAAAAAATATTATTCTTTTTACTGGTTTTCCTATAAAATCGCATCATAAATCAATAACTAAAATGATATGCGTCCGAAACCTTAATCTTTATATAAAACAGGACTGAGAAGGAAAAGTTTAAAAACTAAACGTTCTCTACAAGAACTTTGTAATCTAAGCCAAGAATACATTATTTAAAACTTTAAATTAAGAGTCCAAGCGTAAAGCAAAAAAGTAGGTTGTCTTTATACGAAAAATTACAATATTATTAACCTTCAAGGTTTTATATAACTTTTAGCGCCATCTCTTGGTAGTCCTGGTGTGTTTGACTAAGATAAATATTTAAACTTGTTGTGGAAACTAAATCTGTTGGTTGCAACATGACGACTTGGTTGCCAATACTATAATACAGTTAGGAATAATATTTACTTTCAAAAACTAAATAATTTTTAATAAACCAACCTAGTAATAGCTACAATTGGTTGGGGAAACTAAAGATCATTTTTGGTGTACTAAAAAGTCTATCTAGCAAAAAAAACCTTGAATGATCAACTAATCATTTATTTTTTTAGTTATTTTCACAATAAATAGTTGTGATCTGTTAACTGCAATAAAACTAAAGAGTAGATCCCATTCTATGGACAAGATATTGACACTAAATAGGTATAAAGGTGCAGTAAAGGGTCGAACTAAGGCAATTAAGTAATTACGTCTCGTCGAGTAAGGATTAAGGAACATAGGAATAACACCCAAAAAGGAGAGACCGAAAAATCAGGTGCAGCTGACCACGCCTGGACGCATGGCCATCATATTATGTGGACAAAAGCGGAAATCATGCAAAAAGAACCGCACTGGAGAAAGAGGAAGTTTAAGGAAGCTGTGACCATACGCCAAAATCCAGGTTGCTTTAGTAAGCCTTCATTAGATATGAGAAACATCTGGAAACCCTTGTTAAGTAAATGTAATCTTAGAATAAGACCACCCAAGAGTTAAACGCATGATTCATCGAGCATGACGTCATCGAGCTTGACTCATCAAGCATGACTCATCAAGCATGACTCATCCAGTTATGCGTCATCACCTAGCAACACGCATGACTCCGCCCACTAGTCATGCGTCACAGCACCTGCCTAGTATAGCTGTAGTTACCGTACTTATTTAGTATTCACCTAAAGACGACTGGAGATGCTGACCAGTTGAAACGTAGTGATTCTAAACAAATAAAGACAATGCAAGTCCAAAACTCTACTGCCGTTCAAGAAACATCATTGTCTCCAACCTTTAAACAGACACGATAAAGATTTGTTGTTTAATACATGACACTTTCTTGAGTGCGATTTGTTTTTTCTGGTAATAGATTTTCCAGTATATTATTAACATTTTTTATAATTGCAGATGGCGTATTTTCACATTCTAATTCTAAATCACTCGACAAATACATGATAAATAAGTTAAAAACTTTACAATTACTGCTTTCTAAAATTTGTTCTTTTTAATAAATACGGATTGTCTGTCAAATTGGCACCATATTATGTAAATTAAATAGTGTGCCTTGATATTTCAACACTATAGTGTTGAAATATTTTTATCAACACGCGTGTGATATACGGCGCTTTCTAGCCAAATTAACCGTGCTTTTTTTCTCATTTTCATAGGTGGTCGTAGGAAAAATAGGTAACCACAACTTTTTGGACGAACCTGTATATGTATATTTCAATTTATTACAGATATGTATGTCTATATGAAATGTTATCAATTACGTTTTGGGCAATTTTAAACATATTTCATAGAACATGCTTAAAAAGCTTGTCTTTTATAAAAACCGCAAAATATACAAAACCCAAATTTCAATTTTATCAACACGTTGTTCTTATTTATATAAAGTAGAAGATAAGCGATATAACTTTACCGGAAATATGTTAATCATTAACCAAAATTTATTGTTTAGCAGTGGCAGTTCGTGGGATAAAATATAGGGTGTTATGGAATTGACGCATTTTGAATGTTTTCTTGGGTGTCCCCCGACAACTTGGGTAGAATTAATAAATACTAATTATTTTTAATACATTTTTCTGTAACTATATAAGGCAATCGACAACAGACAGAAAAAATATTTTTTTCTTGCGTTTTTCATCCAAATATTCTAAAAATAAACTTATACCTATTTTTAATAATCCAAGAATCAGAGAAGGCGTGGATGCAGAACAAACAATGAACAATCATCGAGAAAACAAGTGCGGCGGGTGCGTGTCAAGGCAGCTACCATATTTGGGCACGCGACCGTGTTTTGTTTCTGTTGGGCTCCAACACTGACCATGGTCACCCTTGATTCAAAAACAGATGATTTTAAAGCAGATTGTATCTGAGGGTCGAAATTCGGTTCTAATGAAGGAAGACATATTTAAAAATCTTCTTTCGTTAAACAATAGTTTTCCAAAAATATTATTAAATTTATTTTTTTTACTGAGTTTGTTCAGAAATTGACTTTAATTTTAATTGAAATTATATTATGCTAAATTTTTAAAAAAATTTATAAGAAAGATGTTAAAAAATCAATCGAAGAAAAATTAATTTTGTTAAAAAATCCAAAGACTAAATTACACTGCAACATATTTGTCGCTTTGGGCCATTTCTTATATTTACGTTTGGGGACAAAAATTCATATATTTATTATTGAAAGTTAACAATACCTATCGTTCTCTGAATCATAGCCAATTTGATATATTAGTTATTAGAGTGTATTTTTAGTTGCCTGCTTTCGCAAGAATAATGACGCCGAACGATAAGCAAAATAGCTATAAAATTAATTCTTAATTTTTAAAAACGGCTTTTGTGCCTTAATACTAACATTTACCATTTGCGATGCTAATTCTTTTAAAATAATAATCAAATTCTGTAATTCACATAACAGCATGATAACAATTCTGTAAATGTAATAAGAAAAGTGACAATATTGCCTATGAAATTGACAGACGACACAAGATGACCTTAAAAGGTTCAATTTATTTTTTTCTTCAAACCTTAATACTTTTGTCTGTTTTATCTGGTTTTATGTACTTATCTTCACTTTACACAATTTAAGGAAGATTTACCAGTAATTTTTCTATATCTGTTGCGTATAATAAAAGTTTTAGGGTCAAAGGGGTTAGAGTTCTGTTCAAAATATAGAACAACCGAGGTGGAAAAATATTTGGATGGCAAAAAACCAACAAAGGTGGGTAGTACAAATGTTAATTTTGTAGGTATTAAATTATGCATTAAATTTTGTAGCAATTGTCTAGAAATTAGTGAAAAATTAGAAAATTTTGGAAATAGGAAGGTGAACATGTGTGTAAATCTTTAGTTCGGTTCGGTCGCAATGTACTTAAATAAACAATAGTTCGGTAATAATATACAAGGTGTTTCACGGTGGATGGAACGTTAGACGTTTATGGAAAACGGGTGATACGTTTTCATACAAAAATTTGGTTGCTTGAAACAACCAGGGTCTAACGTTTTTACATGTTTTCAGCATTGCGGCGTTGCCGCTTCTGCCCGAAACAGGTGGCAACATCGTTATTTTAATTAAAACACCCTATATATTATGTTATTTTTTAATTCCCTTTACAATTCCAAGTATATTTTGTATAAAATGTCGTATGTCTAAATTCAATTTTTTAAAGATATTGACTCATTCACATAGATCTAGACAACCCAACATACACGACTACTAAAGCATGTCGGTCGTTTATTATCGTTTTCACCGGTGGCTTTTAGGTGGGACGGTCGACATAACATTCCTCTGTGGCATAGATAATTTTCTTTTTTACAAAATATTCAGCGACAAGCATTAAGCTCATGATACAACTATACCAGGTATGATATCAACAGGATGCGCAGTGGATCGTGACGTCACACAGAGAGGAATTTTTGAATTGAACCCGCCGAATTATACGGCAACGCGAAGTTTAGGTTGTTAAAAGGCAATTTTATATGACATTTTTAATAAATTTATTATAATATTAGCATTAGAATTTGCACTGTGACTGAAATATTGAAACATACATTTTAGATCGATTACTGTGATCATCAAGATTTAAAACTTAATATACTTACCTACCTTCCTTGTTACTCAAACTTGTAAATGGAATTATGTTGGAAGGAAAATTAAAGTATTTAGGAATTCGTTTCGACCAAAATGTTACATAGGAATAGTAAGTAAACAACGAAGAATATCGTAATATGGCGGTTTTTACTCGCTGTGTGACGTCACGTAAGTCATGCCCACCTACGCGATATCATACCTCTTGTAGTTGTATCATGCTTTAAGCTACTATTCCTCTGTGCCAAATGTTGATTTTAGCATAGAGATAAAAATCACAAGAGGCCATGCCAGCCGTCAATAAAATAAAATATTTGATTAATATTATTGTATGAAACCGATCATCTTAAACAAACCTAAACAATAAGCGCCCTGTATATAAATTTTATTTGTTTTATTATCAGTTCGAATTATAAGTATAATTTACGTATGGACATTTTACCTTTGCTTAACATTTCGCTGAAAAAAAAATTGTAAAACACTGGTATTATCACATGTTAAACATGTGTTGGCACGACCAAGTTGACCTATGTTAATTTGCAATGGTTCTTTACACTTATGCAGTCACTATCCATGTACATGGGACACGATTGTCTTTGGGCTAGCAAGTCGACGGTTTTTTAAAATCTTTCCTAAAGGTTTATGTTGAAATGATATGTACCGAAGGGGTTTCACGGAGTTTTTCCCATTAACGTAATAAACGCCTTTTTGTCAATCAGAGTTGGGCGGTGTTCTGCCATAAGCTACATATACAGGGTTCCTAAGTTGATCCCTATTTTTTAGCTGCGTATAGAAGGCATTAAAATAAACAACATTTGCAAATACCTTTTTTCAAAAAACCCAAAAATAAAGTACTTACATTCATTTATTACACTACAAATCAAATACGGTTCTGCCTAACTTGCCCGTTGAATAACATTAAGAAAACTTCTGGGTGTAGAGAAGAAACATCCGCACCGCATTTTCACCAATTTATTAAAATTAATTTGCTTCAGAAAACCACACCGCGTAGCGAATAGACAAAATAAATAACTGACGACCGATCCGTAAAATGCATGACTAACAATACAAAAAACAGAAAAAAACAATATAAAGTAAATGGCTACGTTTCGATTATCAGGCCCGCACTTAGATTTTTTACTTCTGTAACTCGGCTATTTTTAAGTTTTTTGAAAAAAGGTATTTGAAAAAGTTATTTATTTTAACGCCTTCTATACACAGCTAAAAAAGAAGTATCAACTTCGGAATCACCCTGTATAGGGTGTCCCTAATTCGATGTTCATCATGGGTATTTCGAAAACTATTAGAGATAAATCGGTTAAGTGGTGGCAAAATTTTAAAATTTTGTGCCCAGTAATACCGTAAAAAAAAATTTGAGCTTTTTTTTACTTTTTGAAATATTCGAAAAAAAGTATAATTTTGAGTTTTTTAAATTTGTCTGACAGAAAATACTACCGTGTTTTAAGAATTCCGGTACAACGTTTCGTTTTT
This sequence comes from Polydrusus cervinus, assembly GCA_935413205.1. Classification (NCBI taxonomy): domain Eukaryota; kingdom Metazoa; phylum Arthropoda; class Insecta; order Coleoptera; family Curculionidae; genus Polydrusus; species Polydrusus cervinus. The sequence continues at coordinate 14,721,868 of OW284517.1, forward strand.
GTGGAAATTTTTGTTGAATTGAATTGTTTTGTAAATTTTTTAAATAAGGACCTGCATTTATTATTTTATTTTTGAAATCTCTTTAAGCCCTAAATTCGATCATAATATATCACACTTAATAATTTTTAGACGTTTTGATGTCATCTTCACCTCATCAGGAATTTGATAATTAGACACTTTTAAATAAATACGGCTCTTGTATCAGTTACTTACTACCATTTTTACCGAATACAATATGCAAATAATTGCGGAACTTAACAGTTATAGAATGAATTAACTATTTAATATCTGTTTAGATCAAATTTTATTACTTATTACCGATGTGTAGATTAAAGGGCTATCGAACTATTAACCAAAAATCACATATTTAATTGTAGTTTTTGATAATTATTATATTATTAATATATCTAAAGCACATAATTAGAAACCAAACCAAAATTTGAATTAAAAAACTGAATAAATAAAGAAATCAATTCAGCCACGCAACTTGTAAATAAAACTCAAATTTAAGATTTAATATAAATAATTATAACAAAGTATGAAATAACGCTAAACAAACCAAAGGTGAATAAGGGGTTAGGAAAGAAAGCCCTATCTTCCTTCTTACATTTAAAAATAAAACTAGTGCCTACGCGTTTTGGCCGAAAGGGCCGTCATCAGGACATGAGGCAATAAGGTCCAAAAACACAAAGACAAAGTATGGCGCATTTTGGTCAATTAAAAATTAATTATTACAAAAAAAACACTGTTATAAGTTACATATTTTTAAAATTATTCGACCTAGTTTTTATTTTTAATAAATGTAAGAAGGAAGGCTTTCCTTCCTAACCCCTTATTTACAATGTCCCTTCTGGAGAGTAGTTACAACTTCGTTAAACCAAAGGTGGTTATGACAGAAATTTTATACTTGATTGTTTGGCTTAATTATGTTGACAGATGTAGTGTTTAACGGGCGTTATTTAAATTGCGGAGCCTTACTCAAAAATGCATTCGAGAGAAAGGACTTTTGTTTAAACTTCTAATATAATTAAGTTTTTTACCTTTTGTTTTTTGTTGCTCGTCTTTTCTCTTTTCATTTGTTTCGTACATAATATATTATTCATTCTTGCTGTATGCAATTATACATTAAATAAAAGAAAGCTTACATTTTTTTTACGATATTACTTGTCACAAAATTCCGCAACTTTGTCACCATTGCTGTATCTCTTATAGTTTCCGAGAAACCCTTGATGAACATAGAATTTTGGACAACCTGTATACAATGAACAAAAGAAAACTCATTATTAAATTTTGATATTTTTAAATATTTTTTTAAATTACCTACTTTTGTAGACGGTAGATACGCTTAAGACAAAAAATTCAACTGAAAATGAGAAAAAATGCACGGTTAATTTGGTTAGAAAGCGCCGTATATCACACGCATGTTGTAAAAAAATATTTCAACACTAGAGTTGAAATACAAGGCACACTATTTAATTTAAACGTATGGTGCCAATTTGACTAACCACCCCTATTTATTAAAAAAAAAACAAATTTTAGAAACCAGTAATTGTAAAGTGTTTAACTTATTTATCATGTATTTGTCGAGTGATTCAGAATTAGGGCGTGAAAATACGCCATATAAAATTATAAAAAATGTTAATACTATACTGGAAAATCGATTACCAGAAAAACAAATCGTGCTGAAGAAAATGTCATGTATTAAACACAAAAATGTTTATCGGTAGCAATAGCGTAGATAATAGAGGTCTAGCCTACATATCGCAAGGTCCCAGGTTCAAATCCCATTAGGAGTATTTGATTTTTTTTTTATAAAAACATTAAATAATATATACAGTTATTTTGAATTGAAATCTTCCTTGTTGGGTGAATTTTTTAAATTTATGTTTAATGCATTTATCTTGATTAAATTAAAAAAACTTCATTCTGGTTATTCTAAAAGTCAATCCAGGATTAGTTCTTCCTAAGATATATAAAATATGAAAAAATAAAAAAGTAAAAAAAATAAAGGAAAAGCCTATTGACAAACTATGAAACCAGATATTAAGTGGAACATAATCTTAAGTATGCTAATTTCAACAGTAGTGTTGAAATATTTTTTTTTTACAAATCAAAGGCTTTTTTAATAATTCTTTGTGGTCGTAGGAAAAATAGTGTACATTACTCGTGTGAAAGTGATTATTCTAAAACTCGAAGAATTTCCTAAATATCTCCTAGTTTAAAAAGTACCACTTTCATCACTTGTTATGTAATATACTATAGTATTTCTCATAAAACCACTATGTAGGCAGGTAGCTATATTTTAAAATAAATGGTTTCTAAATAAATGGCAAGGTACTAGTTCGAAAATACTCAAAAACGCTTGTAGACCCTTTACAAGATGACATTTTTCTATGTACCTCCCGATTACAAAAACCAATACTTTGGTTCGTGTGCGATTTATTTAGATTTACAGCAACTTTAGGTACATGTGTCTTTTGGATTGTTCCAGGAATAAATATATAAAATCTAAAACTGTGGGTACGTTGGCCTAAAGTAGCATTTTAATAGAATTCCAAGTATGAAAGCAAATCGGCCGGACGTTGTTTTAATTAGTCATTAATTTACTATGTTTACACCTTCAAACTGAAAGATGCAGTTGAATAAATTAATTAATTTTAAAAAATTGTCTCTCTCTCTCTGTATCGCCTAATGTAACCAAGTTAATTATAATATTTTTTCACCAGGATAGAGCCCAACGAACTATTGTTATTTTCTGGTCGAACTAAAGATGTGTGCAGAGATGTACTTTCTTATTTAAAAAATCTCCATTTTCCACTTATTTCTAAACAATTACTTTAATGTTTATTGCATGAAATGTACTATATACCTACCAAAAAAATAACTAGTAAATCTTCCCTAAATGGTGAAACATGAAGATGAGTACTTACATATCAGATTTCTATAAAAAAAAAATCTATTTTTACTAAAAGTGTTAAGGTTATATCTGCAGGATTTCCACTTCTCTTTTCACGTTAACAGTGTTGTTAGTTTGTAAACTGGCGATAATTTTAAAAAACTTTACAATAGCGAACGTTAAAAGTCCATATGAATGTACAAAAGTGGTTTTTAAGTGTTTAATACGAATTATATAGCTGTTTTGTTATACTTTCGGAGTTATAATGCTTACGCAAGCAGTTAAAACCCGAACAAAATTGACCAACGAAATAAGATTTTCTTTAATTCTTTTTTATTATCATTCTCACAAGTTCACGGCCAACTTAAAAGACAAAGTGTGCTTAATATAAATAATTTTTTAAAATTCTTAGTATAAGGTTCGGAAGTTGAGTCGTAGAAAAAATATACTGTACAACTCGAGTGGATTGTTCATATTGCGCTTGAAAGTTTGAGCACTCCGCCTACGCGGCGTCGTGCGCAATTTACTTCCTCGTGCGATATGGATATCATATCTACTCTTGTTGTACAAACTACTATTGTTCTCTATCATAGATACTCTATTTGAAGAGTGCAGGGAAGAAAGGGGGAAGGTCAATTTTTGGGCAAAACGAGTTTATGGTGGAAATGAGTAGCTAAATACCTATAGAATTAGTATGTAGGTCTAAACAGGGAAGAATCGAGGTCTGTCAAATAATAAAACGTGTTTATTAATATACTGTACAGTGAAGAAAAGGGGAATGTCCGTACGTACAGCGAAGAAATGGGAAAGGTCAAACTTTTCAAGTCGAGGCGCGATGGGAATTTGCTTGATTTGCACCCTGTATAAGTAAGATTCAATTTATTCTTTACGAAAATATTACCAGGTACTTATTTAAATCATAAAGTAACAAATAAGTCATTATTTCATTTAAAATAGAGTTTCAAATTTGAGAAAAAATGCACGGTTAATTTGGTTAGAAAGCGCCGTATATCACACGCATGTTGTAAAAAAATATTTCAACACTAGAGTTGAAATACAAGGCACACTATTTAATTTAAACGTATGGTGCCAATTTGACTAACCACCCCTATTTATTAAAAAGAACAAATTTTAGAAACCAGTAATTGTAAAGTGTTTAACTTATTTATCATGTATTTGTCGAGTGATTCAGAATTAGGGCGTGAAAATACGCCATATAAAATTATAAAAAATGTTAATACTATACTGGAAAATCGATTACCAGAAAAACAAATCGTGCTGAAGAAAATGTCCCCTGTATAAGTAAGATTCAATTTATTCTTTACGAAAATATTACCAGGTACTTATTTAAATCATAAAGTAACAAATAAGTCATTATTTTATTTAAAATAGAGTTTCAAATTTCAAAACCTAAAGTATAATTTTACATAATTACTGTGTAACTCTCTGAAAATAAATTTTTTTCGCACCCTGTATAAGCAATTTTTTATTTTATTTTTTACTAAAATGTTGCCAGGTACGTATTTAAATCATTTAAATGATAAAAGTAACAAATAAGTAATTATTCTATTTAAAATAGGGTTTCAAACTTTAAAATTGAAATTTCTCAAAAACATCTAAAATGACCTTCCCCCTTTCTACCCTGCACTCTTCATTTGTTAAAAATGGACCATAAGCTTGTTAATTGCTACACGAATCACTAGAAAATGAGCGTTATTTGCCGGTTTTCGTCATTTTCAATAACAACCAATAACAGTAGAGTTTTGGATTTGCATTGTAAATATGTATGTCATACTTATTTAGTATTCACCTGAAGACGACTGGAGATGCTTACCAGTTGAAACGTTGTGATGTAAAACAAATGAAGATAAGTCCAAAACTCTACTTTGTTCAAGAAACGTCATTGTCTCCAACCTTTAAACAGACAACAACCAATAAGTTATGCGATTCCTTCAAGAACTGATTTGTAGCAAGATTTAAAGTATAAATAAAATAGTAAAAATATTGGGGGAATATAATAAATATTTTATGAAATTAAACTATAATTTTACAGTCATTTTTGGCAGTGTACGTTTTCGACTAAAATGTATATTGTATATTATATTCTATTTTATCTTTCTTTCTTCAGGAAAACAAATCGAATGAAGAAGAAAAGGGCAGACAGTATCATTCAGCGAAAACTATAGTGGATTGTCCATATTACTAATTACCAATTTACTTCCTTGTGCGATATGCACCTCATATCCTCTTGTGTACTACAAGACTATTATTAACGCCGCACACCGTTTGTTTAAACTTATTAAATTTACCCAATTATAACTTTATACTAAATCAGTAATTTGTATAATTCCTCACGCGTCATTGATCTTAAGATTTAAAAAAAAGACAATCGGCTCCTTTGAATAATGCCATAAAGATAATAAAGTTGATATAATTCCAAGATAATCCTTGAATGGCTTAACTCAACGTTTATGGTGTTGGTAACGGGATTTTGAAATATACCAAATCTTGATTGTCGATTCCTTTTTTAAAACTGTAGCTAGGAATTTCTAAGTTTTCCTAAGGATTCCTTCTAGAGGGTTAGATAGTTTTTATTTCCCAAGGCGAGCAATTAGTACAGGTTATCAAAAACTTTAAAATATTGTAAATACAAAGGGATTCTATCAAAGAAAAAAGAAAGGGACGGATGTATTATCTACATCAGCGTTTCCCAAATGGTGTTCCGCGCAGTGGCGCATCAACACTAGTGTTGAAATTAGCATACGTAGGATTATGTTCCACTTAATATCTGGTTTTATAGTTTGTCAACAGGATTTTCCGTTAGTTGTAGTTTAACTTTTTCATTTTTTTATATTTTATATATCATAGGAAGAACTAATCCTGGATTGACTTCTAGATTAACCAGAATGAAAATTTTTAAATTTAATCAAGGGAAGATGCATTAAACATAAATTTAAAAAATCCACCCAACAAGGAAGATTTAATAAAAATTAAATAAATAATTTAATGTTTTTATAAAAAAAAGTCAAATACGCCTGATGGGATTTGAACCTGTGACCTTGCGATCTGTAGGCTAAAGCTCTATTCTCTACGCTATCGCTACCCATAAAGATATAATAATAATAATAATAATAATAATAATAATTGTTTTTATTGTTGAAAAATTAGTAAAATACAATTTATCATTGCAATTACAACAACACATACATTTTCCAACAAGGGCAGAGTTCGCACTCATCTGTCGAGACAGTGAGCAGCGCTTGTTGTTTAATACGTAACACTTTCTACAGCGCGATTTATTTTTTCTGGTAATAGATTTTCCAGTATATTATTAACATTTTTTATAATATTAGATGGACTATTTTCACACTCTAATTTTGAATCACTCGACAAATACATGATAAATACGTTAAACACTTTATAATTACTGCTTTCTAAAATTTATGCTTTTTAATAAATAGGGATTGTCTGTCAAATTGGCATCATAAGTTTAAATTAAATAGTGTGCCTTGATATTTCAACACTAGAGTTGAAATTTGTTTCTAACACGCGTGTAATATACGGCGCTTTCTAGCCAAATTAACCGTGTTTTTTTTCTCATTTTCCTAGGTGGTCGTAGGAAAAATAACAAATTGAATATCTAAGTTTTTTGTGCGTTCATACAGACTCGACGAGAGAAAAAAAATTAAAACATCCTGTATGTATTATTTTCTTTGTCATAATGAAGATATCCCATATACAACAAAATAATTAAGATTGTAACTTCAACCATTATTACAGAGACCGGCAAGTAGTCCCACGCGAAGTTTGTATATGGCATGGCCGAGCAATCTAGCTTTAAACAAGTCGCCTCCCGATTAATTTTTATTTGTAGGCATTTGCGTCTTTTATTAAATAACAATAATTATTTTAATTACTTTTTTGAATTTAATTTGCGAAGTTTATGAGTGATTTCCAGTGCCGTAGTCAGACTTAAGGGGCGGGAGAAGGCGACATATTTTAGGGAGGTGCCGTGTTGACACCTTTAAACGTCGAGCTAGCCAAAAAAAAATTTTCTGTAAAAGTTTTTGTGCGGACATCGCAATTTTTTTAGTTTTCGAATCGTATTTTTAATCAAATATTTTTTTTAAATAACCTATTAATTTTAAATCGCCCTGTACAGTAGAAATAACTATAATCAGGCATAGATTGAAAGTTATTCCAAAACTCTAAGGACCACATGTTGGCCGGTACCACTTTTAAGTATTTTCAACTTTCTACCCAGCAGGGGTTATAAAGTTAAAAAAAAAAACACTTTGTTAAAAAAGATGGGACTTAAAAACACCAATCAGTGATTAAGATTTTCCACAGGATGTTCAAAGGTTAAGCGTAAAATGCAATTTTTTGTGCTACCCTGTATGTCAACATATCCATTTACATGTTCGTGACAACGACATCAAAACATGATAAAGACGGCAGCATCTGCAACATGTCAAAAAATTATCGAACTTGTTAAAAAATTTAAAAGTTATTTACGATTGAATTGAAGCAACATTTTTTCCGTCCGGTTAATTTTGTGGTGCCTTCGCCATTTAATTTTTTGATCAATATTTGTTATCCTCGCTTTTCTCAAAAAGAGGTCAAATACCCATTCTTGTCTTGAGTAGCAATTACCTACAGTTTTAAACTAAAGAAATGTTAATTAGTGAATTAATGAAAGCAAAAAAAGAAAATTTTGTGAAATTTGTCCATTTTTCTTTTTCCGCTTTTATTACTCTATTACTTTAAAACTAACGAAATATTGATTAAAAACGAAATGGCGAATTCGTCACTAGACCTCACTTTTAAATGCTACTTTTGGCCTTTTAATTATTATTTCCGTACGTTTTCGCTGTATTCAAAAAGCGTCCATATTTGTGACGTATTTACCTACCAAAATGTAATTTTATTGATAAAATTAGCTAGCGCAGACAAATATATTTTCAAGGCGTAGGTGGATTTATTGAAATAAATGTTCAACGACTTCGCCAAAGGGACCAATTTTAACCCGATTAATCCTTAATAAGCGTCGCCTGCGCGATTGTTTCGCTGCATTAGGTCTGTTTATCTTGGATATACGGAAACAGGGGCGTGCATTCAAGTGAAAAATATTCGTTCCATGTTCCATGAATTAAGGATTGTGTGCCATTTTCAAAAGCATTCACTTGTGTGGTGTTATATATCATAGGGGTGGAAGGTAAGTTGGGGAAAAAGAGTATTAAAATAATTGATGATCAAATAAGGTACAGGTAAATTGGGGAGAGACATCTCATCATGTAGCAGGTAAATTGGGGAGAACAAATAGGTACTTAGGCAGTATTCTATTTACTGTTTAAAACTTAGATATTTAAATAAAAGTCCATTTTATAGTAAAAAATACATTGTATTACTTATTGAAAATTAAAAATATCTTTATAAAATGAAGACCGTAAGATACCTGATTTATTTAACATGCATGTTCTAATATAAAATACAATGTGAACTAAAAGTATTACCTTTAATAAAAAAAACTTTAAAAAATCTTGGAAACAGCTGAAAATCGGGATAGCAAGTCCTACATAAAAAATATTTAGAATTTTTCGTAGAATTTGAAAACCTAATAAAAAATTTGGCATTCCATTTAAAAAAATTGTCAAAGAAGTGACAACAGTTCTATGAGACACCCTGTATAATATTTTTTTATGTCAAAAAGTGCACAATTAAAAATAAAAATTTACGGGTCCGAGCGTTTTTCCTAAATCTTTTTCCTTTAATTGATATTAATTTTATGCGGGTCTTTTGGGAGACCCAGTATATTAAAACACTAATAAAGTCTTATTCTTAATACATTGTCGCTGTGACAATTTCAATCCTTAGGTTCGCTTGGCCCCAATTTATCTACCATAAAAAGATTAAATCCCGATTTACCAGCACCGATCATAGGTACACGGTAAAAAACAATAATAATATTAAGAATATGCTATACTTAGTTTATTTCAGAAAGGTGTAGAGTAATAAAATGGGAAATTCCGACCAGTTCAGCTCAATTTCGGTGTCGGCTATAGGCGCAGGTAAATTTTGTGCATTAAATTATTTATGATAACTAACCAAAAAAAAAAGAAAAAGAAGATTATTTGATTGAGAAGGAACTATTAGCTATAGCAAATTTACACAAACATCGTTTTATGAAATATGCCCTGGAAGATATAGTTGAAAAACATAATGTAACTGTGCTGCGCATAACGCCATATCATTGCGAAGTAAATCCTATAGAACTTATATGGTGAAAGGATTTGTAGCAAGACGCAACACGACATTCAAAATGAAAGACGTTAAGCTACTGTTTGATCAAGTCACTAAGAAAGTGACACCAGAGAACTGGTCAAAAGCAGTCCATCATGTCATTAAAGAAGAGGAGAAATGTGGGATATTAACCACTTGATCGATCAGACCGTCGACCCGTTAATTATAACGTCAAGCGGAGATGACAGTGCCTCAGAAAGACGAAGAATATTATGATTTTTTAGAATTTAATTTCTGTATAATGTATTTTTTGTTTTTTGTTTTTTTTTTTATAATGTTTATTAAAAAATAAGTGTACCTACCTAATACTATTCACATAATGCACGCCGCCGTCACACCACTTTCAGTGTTTGTGCATGGATAACAATAGGCAAAACCCATAAATTGACCTAAACCCAGGTGGTAATACCTGCACTTGATGAAAATAAAGAATTTTGCAATGAAATCAATGCGAAATTATGAAAGTGGCTTAAATATTCGTTGGGTCACTCTGTAGTCCCTTTGGATACTCTATGAGCTTTTATTACTCTACACCTTTCTGAAATAGACTATAGTTTTATCATTACTCAAATAAAATAATACTTGATTCCAATACTAGCTTATTTTTAAATAATAACAATAACCTTTCTTAAATAAAACGACAGGTGAAAGTAAGAGGTGCTTTTCGACATTCGACAAAGAATTAAGACTTTTTTAAGAAACACAATGGGGGAGTCAAATTTAAGTTTTTTAGGTTATTCGCTGCTGGTTTATGATTCTAAAAAGAATTATCGTTCAGTTATTAAAAAAATATACACTTTTTAAAAAAACAGGTTAAAAATATATTATCCAGTTTTTGCCAACCAAGAAAATCCCGCTATTCGATTTTTCAGACGTTAAACTCTCCCCAACCGCTGACTGCTGAAACCCGAATTTGGTTTCGTTAGAAAGAGTCATACTTGCTGTTCAATATGAAACAGGTTTTTACCAAATTGTTCTTGTAGTTTCACAGAAATTTGTTTTTGAAATGTCGTTTAGCGGGATTTTTTTGGTTGGCAAAAACTGGCTATTATTGAAAAAAATTTAAGAATTAAGCTTCTAATGTCAAATATGTCACAGTTAGTGTTGCCTGGTTTATAAATAAAACTGTTGTTAAAAATATTTGTACAACTCAACAATCAACTATAAATTGGCACGCCAGTGATTATAAATACAAATCTGACACAGATATGACGCCAAAGGGTATCGCATGCACTTTTGTTCAAGAAACACAATGCCTTATTTTATACGGTAATCGAGTGCTCTTTTTTGTACTGCTATTATTATACGCTAAACTTATTTTCCCTATTGTGCAACGCTACTTTTGGCGGCTCGGTTCCCTAGAACAATGAATTGTAATATGAGAGTACATTTCTATAGGAATCATTGTCTTGATATGGATATATTAGTTTTTACAACTTTATAAGGCTTAATTTGGAAAAGAATCGGCAAATACGAAAAACTCTAATAGTAGTTTGAACAAGAGTGGACATCATATTATATCGCACCATAAAGTAAATCGAGCACGACGCCGCAGGCGGAGTGCTCAAATTTTCGAGGCAATACATACAATCTACTCGAGTTGTATCCTATAGTTTTACTACAGCTTAACTTCCGAACTTCATACTAAAAATTTAAAATAAGAGTTGACAGTTGAAATCGATACGGGTCCGATGACACTGTAACATATTAGTCGATTTGGATCTTTCTTCTATTTACATTTATTTCATTTTAAAACATATTTTATTTATTTGAAAATATTTTCACATGTCAGCTTTCAAACTACTACTATATATCGTCGCTGACAATGCAAAGGGGCGAAAGCGCCAAGTTGTTAACTTTACAGGAGAGCGTTTTAAAGAAAATAGGTCCTATTTGGACCACGATAATTTTTTAAATAATTTATTAATTATTTTACTATAATACGTGTTGAGTAGGTCAGGACACATGCCTACGAAATACATACATAGAATTTCAATACTTATAAGTTATCACCCCTAAAGTAGTACCAAATGGACGTTCGCCTATAGGTGAGTTTTTTTGAAAGTTATATTGAATGATATATTGGACGTTCGCCTGTTCTTTTATACTAACATTCGGATTATCAATAAAAAATGTATGTTCTATTGGGAATTTTATTAGCAATAAAAGGTGGATTTATAAAAAATATTGTTAAACACCATTGAAAATTATTTTTCTGTCATTTTTATCGAAAGTATATATAACTGATTCTTGTTTCTTGGTTGTTCGCCCCTTTGTCTAAACCTGTAATATACTTAATGTCGTTTTCGCCTGTAGACGACATTGCTGTATACTGAAAACGGCTATAGATGGAGGTTCGCCTCTTTGTCAGATCGTAGATACCAATAAATCTTATCAATTGATAGACATAACGCCAAAACTTAAAAATGGCGCTTTTGACCCTTTGCATTGTCAGCGACGATATTATGTTACATAATGTTTCTTAAGAACTAGTTTCTGCTGGATTAGCAGTGCTAACGAGGCACAACAACGAGGCAACGCCCGAGGCTGATTTTAGCCCAGGTATGAAACATCTGGCTCTTATTTTGTGTTAGAGCGGCAGGTTTCAGTAATCTATAACCGCCATGAATGAGATTAATTTGCTTGCACTTTATAAACTGTTGTTAATTATTTATTGATTTAGAAAAGTTTATACTTGTTTCACTGGTAAAACGGTACAAAAAAACAGCTTTAATTACTCAGGTACATCGTAGCATGTTATGTCATATTGACTTGTATAAAAGTTAGAAACCATTATATTTACACAAATTCACTTTGAATATATCTATATATTTCCCACATTCGGCTTTTTGAAGAATAACAGACACAAAGCGATGTATTTATTCATAAAAATGGATAATTTATTTTTTTAAACCATAGCCATTTTAATTAATTATTCTGCTGAAATGTATTCTTGGCCTGCTTGCGTAAAAAAACTTGAAAACAACTCATTTTTTCTGTACAAAACAAATCGTAATACAATAAAATATATAAGTTATGAAGTATGCCGTGGAAAACAATTCATTCGTTTCAACCCTCGAAAATACTATTTAATGTCATTTGACATTTTGGTCTAAATGCAGAAATAATATTTTTGTTTTCCGTACTAGACTGGTCTTGACTAAAATTCCTATAGCTTATTTGAGTCTAAAAATTACATTTATGATGTTCCTTGATAATTTCTACTATTACCTAATAAATAATTTTAACTTATGATGCATCGTTAGAAAGAAAATTAAATGGACAATATTGTTATCATAAAACAAAGATGGGTTGCCATTTAAAGAAATGGAGAATTTCCGATTTGTTTTTTTTTTAAAAAACACGTAGTAAATAAAATAACTCTAACGGATAAATTTTTTTCAAGCAAGTAGGTAAATTTTATACTATTAAGTGGGTTAAAATGAGCCATTTTAATGTTTCCATGACTAACTCTTTACTCTTTGTTTTACCAAAACTATGGACATTTTAAAAAACAGTGGTTTAGGCAGCCATTTTTAAAACAAATGAGTAATTGTGATATGTCATTGAATAGAGAATTTTCTATAGATTTTAAATATGGAATAAAAATAAGGGATTTATATTTAAAATTTGAAATTTAACTTCCCTTCCGGTTAAACCGAAAGTGGTTTCGAAGGTTTAAATAAAAAAATTACAATTTATATACTTACTAACGTCTCACATTTTTTAATCTTTACTGCTAAAATTACAAAAAAATTGGGGGTTATCACTTTCTTATGTTATCTTCCAGTTTATAATATTAAAAGAATATAAAAGTTTTTATTAATTAGAAAACGGTTAAAAGTATATTATTGGAAACGCTTATCCTACTGTGAATGAATATTTTAATTATAATAATCTGTATTAATTATTTGCATTTTTTAATCTAATATTATTGTTTTTGGTTTTGTTAATTTTCGATTTAAAATAATTTCCTTGAACTCTTTAACGCATACGGAAGTAAGGCCCTTTCCTGATTAGTTAATAATATTAATTTTTAAATTGAAAAATGTTTTATGCTTCCACTGGGATTCGAACCTAGAACCTCTCGATTGCGCTACGGGGGACCTGATAATCTCTCACCAAATTCGGTCATATAACTTATTCAATTTTATGTTAATAATAATACTCTGGAATCTCCTGTGATTCACAGACCGGGAAGGGTGTTATAAGGGGAAAGGGAACTCATTCACTACCACTGAGCCCTAAACCAAACTTTCTAATGATGTAGTTATGTTGGCGTCTGTAAATAATTTTTAAATTGAAAAATGTGTTTGCCGGCGTACAGACACGAGGTCCTCCGTAGCGTAATTGGCAGCGCGCTTGAGGCTTAATTAAGCGGTCCTGGGTTCGATTCCCAGCAGAGGCATAAAACTTTTTCAATTTTATTCGCGTCTGTACGCCGGCAAACACATTTATTAATTTAAAAATTATTTACAAACGCCAACTTAACTACTTTAATAATATTAATGTTTATTATACATTTTTTTATAATAATATTGTTTACATTTTTACATCATCTTTACGTAAATATGGGGCGCGTAAAACTTTTACGAAAGGAGTTACCAGTAACCTAAAATAGTAATGTGACATACTATGTTTGAATTTTAAGCAGTGACGTCCTGTGCCGTACACTTTCATTAATAATGCATTACTTTGGTCTTATTACGTATAAATTTAATTACATATTACTTTTTAGTCATAACAACATTTATTTTTAAGATTCCAAGTTAAATACTCTGATACACTTTATTCAGAAAAATGTAATGGTATGTTTAGTAACTCGACTTCTTAACTTGGTGCTATTGCTACAAAATGCTTATAAGAAATAAGGCCTCTTTAATGTGAGCTTTTCTTGTGGCCTGTCGCGTTTTCTAAATAAATTTTTCGATGCCGGGTGACAACGAAATTACTATCCAGCTTGTAAAGTCCGTATAAAAAAAAAGTTACTTAGAAATTATGGTAGGTTACTATATGGCTGCATTTTGAGTACATTTTCACTATTCAAACGTCTGACTATCACTTCCGGTTGAACCGGAAGTGCATACAACTTTGTTATTTAAAATAGAATGTCGTGCATATCTTTTAAAATATGCATTCTACGAGGAATTCTAAGCATAAAATATGTAACATATCCAATAGGTACTTGTCTAAGGCAGTTTCCGAAAAAATGGCGTGGAAAAATGTCAAATTAGCCACATGTTTTATTGTTTTTACAAAAAACAGATGAATAAGTAAAAATTTTTTTTTTTTTTGATATTCCGTGTGAATGAGGCACAACTATTTTACTTTCGGTTTACCCGAAAGTGCTGCAAAATTTGACATTCAAACACATGTTATTATTTCTTCAGTAATTTCAATGTCACTCCCCCTTTTAACTCTCATTTTTAAAATTATCTTCATTTTCTCAATATATTTTATTTATCTATGTCTAAACTTATTAGTTTTTAAGATACCTATAAGCAATTAAAGGTTTAGTTACATTATCCAACAAGCAACAATGGATGTTAACTGATTTATAGTTTCATCTACGTTAGCTATGTATCCCGCAGATCTGTTTACTAATTTCAACTGTTTTACGACGTTATCATCCATATTATTTTAATCCATCGCTAACTTAGATGAAACTATATATTATAATAAAAAACATCAATTGTTGCTTGTTGGATAATGTAACTAAACCTTTAATTGCTTATATCTTACAAACTAATAAGTTAGGTTAACGACGTTAGTTCTACTAATAATAGGGAAGAATAATAAAGAATATTTAGAAACGAAAAATAATTTTGAAAATTTTATTTAAGTCCCATAAAAATTATTGGAATAATTTGTATTTGAATGTCAAATTTTGCAGCACTTCCGGTTAAATCGGAAGTAAAATAGTTGTGACTCATGCATACGGAATAGTAGAAGTAGAAGTTGAAAAAGAGTATTACGTGTTTTACTTCATTCATTTGTTTTTATTTATTTTGAATCACAACGTTTTAACTGGTAAAAGTAAAAACAATTTTAATAAAAGTGTCTCACTATGTTTCAAGTAAATTAAATAACTTGATAAAGATATCTGTTACACAAATATGATGCTAAAAATATACTAGTGAATCTGGGTTAGTGGAATGACATATTAATATAGTATGTATCATGTTAGTTGGAAACAGCTGATTCATTTTGTTAATTAATACAATTGTTTGTTAAAATTTCTAACGAAGATTATTAATATATTAAAACAACATATGTATTATGGGTATTGCGAAAAGTCAAAATATATAAATTTATAGTTTTTAACAGTAAATCTACAGAGATCTTAATTTTAATTTAAAAATTTAGTGTCAGGGAATCGACTATACTATAGTTGGTATGTATGTATCAGGTTTATGTATTATGCGCTGTTCTTTTAAGTAAATACATATTTTTAATAAGTATTATTGAATATGAGCGATACTGACTTTTCAATATAGCAGATATTTAGCACATAGTACCAGCCGAATGCGGACACCCTTCTAGTTCGGGAAAACATAACTATGAAGGCATTAATTTGTTACTATTCCCGTTAGCAGTGCGTCTGCAGAACGATCCTTTTCTGGATTAAAAAGAATTTATACCTATTTTTAAGAAATATAGAGAGAGAGAGACACGCTTAAGTGAATTAACAATAATATCTCTGGAAAGCGACCATTTGCAGGATTTGAAACGCAAAACCCAATTTTATGACAATGTTTTAAAATAATTTTTATTAAAGACCTCCGTGTTGGACTAATAAATAAAGTAGTTTTATTCTTTTTCTGCCAGTGTTCTTTCCACAAATTCAAAAACAAGACATTTTGTGACAAAATTGAAATTTAGATGCTTGAATGCTACAGAAGGTAAATTTTTATCTTAAATGCAATTTTTGCCTACCCTGGTTAAAATAAACCGGAAGAGTAACAATTAAAGCATCCGTATTTATTTTTTTTCCGAAACCAGATGGCGCGAAGTCTAGCGAAAGGGCGAAAATACTAATTTAAAAATCCATCATTTCCTGATTGAACTAATGTTACCAAAAACGAAGTCAATTATTATATGAAATATGATGGTAAGCTTACTGATTATTAAATCCTATCCTAACCTATTAGCAAAAATTAATTTAATTGTCACAAAAGTGCTTCGTATTTTACGATGCCTTATCCGTTACCCTCTTAAAAATATCTTAACTAAACTAATTAATAATACAACTTATATAGGCGCGATTCATATTTTATATTGAGAAAGCGAAGTATTTTCCAAACTACGATAAAACTTGAAGATTGGCACCAATGCACTTACCAAACGCGTGCTTTCTTGGCGGCGCGGGCTGATAGATGAAGAAAGGTCGAAGGTTGTCACGGGTTTATTTGTTACATCTTTTTCTACCCTACTGCCTACCGGCTCTACCGCTTGCTTCCACTCTTACAAAAGCAGTGGTTTTGCATAAGACGTTAATGTACAGCAAGATCTTTGCTTTTAGAACGGTCTTACAGAATGCTTATACAGGGATCTAGTTTACGATATAATAAGCAAATAATGCGTTCGTTAAAATGATATAGGAATAATGTATCGGTCCTATTTTCTTATTTATTATATTAATGTAGAGATAAATTGCCAAAGTTGGATTACACGGATAAAAAAAATTGTTTGTTTGTTTTATTTTTCCCAGGCTTTTTTGCCTATATTGTATGCACGCCGCTGCCACCTACCTTTGGTCAATTTACTTTCTTGCGCGATATGATGGACATCATAATCCACTGTTAGTATTTCGGAGATATCTTAATCTATAAGACAAATGTAGGGGATTTTGTTATGATTAATCGATAACAAAAAGTCTGGGAGGTTATTTACTAAATTTGGTCATTTTTATAAATAACCCTTTACCAATCGTTAACTTTTTATTTATATGGTTAAAAATGTTTACCGAATTGTATCTAAGTACAATTTATCTCTTAATCGCGTTTATCTTAATCGTTTGAAGGTTGTTTGCTCATTTTTTTGTGACATAATTAAATTAACTACAAGTTTCAAAATATGTAAATTTTATATTCTAGGAACTTAAGAGATCATAGATAGATAAATTAAACCAGGGAACCAGTTCTACAGTCAAAAAGTTAAAATTTCACAAACCATAGACAACGGTGCTTAGAAGACTCTAATTAAGGTACTACCATCTACTTATGTTTTTAGTAGAACTATAATTCCATGAAAAAATGGAATCAATCTCGACTGTTTAAACAATTTTGTGTAAAATTAATCAGCAAGATATTGCATGTAGCGGCATCTAGTGCCGTTGTTAGACACTTAGAGCTTACCAACATCCCTCAGAATGGAAATAAGTTAAAATGTTAAGATGAACCTCTGACATTCATCACAATTACAGGAGTCCCGTTTGGCAGCATTGGTGCTATATTTAGGGACATATCAAAGAATAAATAAAACGCATATAATGCTTTTATATAATTCACTTTAATTAGACGTTGCCTCTGTAAGATTAGACATTTCTTCTGTAAGAGATCGTTAACAATTTACATCGCTTCTTGATGTTGAAAACAGTACTATAGTCTATTTCAGAAAGGTGTAGAGTCTAGAGTAATAAAAGCTCATTAGGTATGCAAAGGGACTACAGAGTGACCCAACGAATATTTAAGCCACTTTCATAATTTGGCATTGGTTACATAGCAAAAATCTTTATTTTCATCAAGTGTAGGTAGTACCACCCGGGTTTGGGTCAAATTATGGGTTTTGCCCATTGTTATCCATAGACAAACACTAAAAATGGTGTGATAACGGCATGCTTTATGTACATAGTAGTAGATACACTTATTTTTTATTATATATTATAAAAAAATACAAACTAAAAAAATACATTATATACATCTCCTCTTGACGTTATAATGAACGATCGATCAGGTGGTCAAGATCCCACATTTTCTCATGTTCTTTAATAACTTAATGTTGTTATTTTTAAGGTGGTTTACAGGAAGGGAGGATTAAATTTTGAAAATATATTTTCCTGCCAAGGTAAAGGTTGTTTAGTTCCTTATAAACCATAAGCTGTCTGAATAGACGTTTCTTGACTTTTCATTATTATAAGTGAAAAATTCGAATGTGTACGCTTTTTACTAGATCTGCTTACATTAAGAAATATATACATAAAAATGATCACATACATTCTGGTAGTAATTGATGAACGAAACGTATGGAAAACCAAAGTACCAGAAACTACTCCTGGGGCAATAATCTGGTACACAGACGGCTCCAAAACCAATGAGAGTACCGGAGCGGGGATACACGGAGTAAGACCGGAGAAAATGCATTTTTCTCTCTGGGAAAGTCTCCCACAGTGTTCCAAGCAAAAATTTACGTCATATGGCAATGTGCGTACGAAAAAAATAGGGGGGCTCACCTCAATAAGCAGATTTAGTATATAAACTCTGACAGTCAAGCAGCCCTTAGATCGCTAATATGCAACAAGGTAACTTCAAGACTGGTATGGGAACGTTAAGAGGAACTGGAGGCCCTGGAAAAAGTAAACAAAGTAATACTGCAGTCGGTACCAGGACACGAAGGTATTACAGAAAATGAAAAAGCCAATAAACTTGCAAGGAAAGGCTCAGAAAATACATTCATTGGTCCATAACCGGCACTAGGAGTACCAAGGTGCATAGTACGAGATGCCATAAAGCGATGAATCAGGAGTAAACACAAAATCCACTGGAGCAACAAAGAGGGATTACACCACAGCAAAAGCTTCATTGGGGATCCAGACCCAAGACTTACGAAACAGTTCAAATGAACAGGAACCAGCTGAGAACCATTACAGGAATTCTGACAGGACACATGGCTGTCAATACCATCTGCACAGAATGTAACTGTACAATGGAGACATTGACTGCATATTATGCGGTCAAGACAGGGAAACTGTACAGCATATAGTTTACTATTGCAAGTCACTAGATCGAAAGAGGCAACAAATACTCAGGCAACCAAAACTGGAACCAGAGGACATCCTTAACCTCTCCCCAGTTGACCTACACAAACTAGTGCAAGAAACTGAGATCATGGAATATGTGTAACAATCAAACAGGGTGTGCATAATGGGCCAAACCTGGCCTAAGTGCATCCGGCGCACGGACGAGCCCTGGGAAAAAAAATTCTGGTGAAAGAAAAATGTAAACTTCCTAACGCCAAAAAAAATTATTGTAACATCCAATTAAAAAGAGGAACTTCAAATGATGTAAATTATGTAAATGAGAGTTAAGTTAGGCTAATTCGAAACCAAGACCTTTCTTGACAATTAAGTGCTGTTTTATGGACACAATCGATTATTTTAAATAATTCATAAAATATTTCAGCTGAAAGAACTATTTTTTATAATAAAAATATTTAACGGCTGTTAGGTCATCTATTTTTTAATTATCCATCTTTTTAACAATAAAGGTATTAATCATAGGAATTAGAGATTGATCCAAATTAAATCAGACTATTTTAGGAAACCTACTAATAATCAAATTAAACTGGTATTAATCTTTCAGTAAGTCGGGTATGTCTTAACCATGATTATAGAGATCCCAAACAACTACTCATATGATGGAAGTGGCAAGTTAAATGGGGGCCAACCTTCACTAAGATATATTTGATAAGAAACCTTTATTTTATTGTACTCCACATGTTTCGAACGTATAAACGTTCATCTTCAGGAGAAGTATAGCTTATGTTGGAATATATTAGGAAATTATAAGTGACACCCTCATAGAGTTTTTGAGGAAGTTAATTTATTAAAGAGGAGTGATAAAGAACTTCCATAAAAGTAGGGAAGAAAAACACACTACCAAGTTCTATAGATAAAGATAGGAGAATGGTTGATAAAGGGTATTTTAAAGTGACGAAATGATAAACGTTAGGTAAGAATGATATTGAAACTGAAAACAACTTCAGTGGTGAAGTATATTATTGAAATTTTTTCTAAATGGTGTAAAATGAAAATTAAAAGTGCTGGTAGGACAGAAGTACTATAATGTGTATTACGACGTCTGTTAACGATAGTAGGTATGTAAAAAAACACATACATATGTATATTGTGATCTATGTTGTTCCGAGACATCTTAGGATATGGTTTCCAGAAGTGACATGAATTGTTCTCAGAGGATACCATATACTATGAAAATTAGTATAGAAAGGTTAAGAAAAAAATCTTTTTTTCAAAGCATGTTATGGAATCGAATACGTTAATAGTTTTTGAGAAGTAACTCGATTATGAGTAGGTGTAGGCAAATTCTATTCTAATAGTTTTCTTGAGTATTTCAATCAAAAACCAGTCTACGCTGTGGGGATTTTTGCTTAAAAAAAAGTGGAAGTGAAATAGTTGTAACTCATTCATAGGGTATACCTAAGAAGAAGTTACAAGGTAAAATATTAAGTTTTATACTTATTCGTTTGTTTCTTGTAAAAACAATAAAATGTGTGGGTAATTTGATAATTTTCAAAGTCATTTTCTCGGAAACTCTCTTAGATAAGTATAGGATATGATATATGTTCGATGCTAAGAATTCTTAGTAGAAAGCATATTTTTAAAAATATATAGGATGTGCTATTTCAAATAATAATGTTGTGCGCATTTCCGGTTTAACCGGAAGTGACAATCAGACGTTTGAATACTAAAAGGGTGTATACAGTGTAACCATATTATAACCTATCAAAATTTCATAATAATGTTTTATTTTATAAGGACGTTACAAGTTGGATAGTAATTTCGTTGTCATCTGTATTTATAGGTCGAAGCTGTTCCCGGTGGGACACCCTGTATTTAGATCTTTTTCAAATCATTCAAAATTTGCAATATTGTAGTGTGTGTATTTTTTAAACCTTGTACGTTTAATACGACTATAGTTTTCTTCCTGAAAGATTTGAAAAGAAAAAATACATTACAAAAAAAGTAAATATTTTTTCCCCCCACAAAAATCTCAATTCTAGTTCATTTTCCAGTCCGTTTACAACTATTTACAGTTATTATTTTAAACATATTGTGTTTTTCTCATGCATGCCACACAACAATAATTGCATCAATATTGACAGTTCACCATCTTGAAGTAAAATGTAAATATACAACTTTATTTACTTTAATTAAATTTTCTGTTAATCGTAAACATCTTTAGAACCGTAGAAATTAAAACTCATATAAGAAAACTCCATTACCCGTATTTGTTTTCGTTGAATTCTATCTAATCATCACAATTGCTTTATTATTTCTTAGCATCACACTCGAAGATAAATTAAAGTGAACATCGTCTGTCAAAACAGTACTTATGTATATGTGATTATTAATGTTTACTTCCTCTTAGGCGATTAGCTATGAACTTCGAAGAAAGGAAGCTTGGACAGAGTCCAGTGACAGGCAGTGGGGAAATTTTGATGACAGTAATCTTATAGCAAAACGCAGTTTAGTGCATAGTTTAGCCAAGGAATAAATATTTACCTACAAATAAACTTCGCAAATACTAAAATTGTATTTTTGACTTTTTAAAATTATATTAAACAGCTTTACTGTATTATTATTTTTTTATATAATTCCCTTACCTTGATCGAGTTGTGTGTTTGTATATAAAATCGATCCTTCTATCCTTTTGAAAAAATGTTCCATCACCAGGTCATTAATATTATAAAATACTTCTAATAAAAAGTTTTTCAAATGTTAAAAGAACCGCTTGTTTTAAACTGTAATATTTCTTGAACTGTTGAAGTTATTGTTTTCTAATACAAGTCACAACAAACGAACAAACATAAGTACGCGTCAAAAACACACATAAACGAACTAAATAAGGGTTAAAGATATACTACGGGCGATTCGGCATTCCTAATGAAACAAAAGGTTTATGCAAATGTTGCAAATAGAATCCGCATATTTTGTAATAAGTCTTTGTCTAACGCAAAGTTTTGATTGCAATAGCATGCATGATTGGCGTGTTCGACTGTGTTTCCATAAATGCCTACTGAACGTGATTGATCCACTGACCAATTGAACGTAATCGTCGACGGCCGGATTTGTCTCTTTTTAACTGAGGAGAACCCCTATGGTTGTTTCGCTCTTAGTTTTTAATTAATTTATGCAATATTCTAATTTAATATAAATTTATAAGGTTAACGTTGAGCCAAACTAAAATACGGCAGAGCTACTGTGGCCGAGCGGACCGCTTCGATCTGTATTGGAGAGTTTCCGCATGACACACGCATTTGCATTTTTTGAAGAATAAGCATTTTTATTTGTTTTTGAAAAATAAATCAATTGGTTAAATTGATAGGTGGGTCGTTGACCAAGTGACCTTATGGACAAGACGCGTCTGGTGATAGGAATAAAAATAAGATGAAATAGTTTCTATTGTTTAAATAAAAACCTCAAGGGTGTGTGAGACAAAATCATAGGTCCACACTAGGATGAAGTAAAATTAAACTGGGCAATTTTTCATTTAATTTTCAAAATTGGAAGGTATTACAGATAATGAAAAAGCCGATGAACTTGCGAAAAGAGGCTCAGAAAATATGTACGTTTATTGGTCCAGAACCGGTACTCGAGGTACCAAGGTGCACGGTACGAGATGCTATAAAGCTGTTGATCAGGGGTGAATACAAAATCAACTAAAATAACAGACAGGGATTACACCATAGTACATGCTTCATTGGGAATCCAGACCCGAGACTAACGAAACAGCTGCTTCAAGCGAACAGGAATCAGCTAAGAACTATTACGGGAATTCTGACAGAACACATGACTGTCAAGAATCATTTACACAGAATGCAACTGTACAATGGAGACCTTGACTACAGATTATGCGACCAAGCAAACAGTACAGCATATAGTATGCCATTGCGAGTCACTAGATCGGAAGAGGCAACGAAAACTCGGGCAACCAAAACTGGAACGAGAGGACCTCCTGACCCTCTCCCCAGTTGACCTGCACTAACTGGTGCAAGGGACTGGGATTACCGAGTCGGTGTGAAGAATCAAACAGGGTGAGCACAATGGGCCAAACCTTACCTAAATGCATCCGGCGATCAAGATGATCAGATATAACAAGTATGCCAAGGATCGACGCACTAAATTTAAATTTTGAAGTGCCCCAAAGGAATTAAAAAACTTAATAGATTCCATTTTATTCCAGAAATCTTCATCCTGACACATACCTAGAGTGAATTATTCTCGACCGGTAACAAAATTTAAAATATACTGCTACTTGTGATACGCCCATGTATGGAGGCCTGTGGTTAGAAAAAGACAGACCGCTCATATCCTGTCATGTTTATGTGCTTAAACGTTTTGACTGCATGCATGGTGATGCATACCATTACCGCTTCATTTGATTATAATATTTAATTAATTGCTTGTAGACGCAATAAGACTTACGTTAGTTTAGTTTATTATCTTTAATATCTAAAATTCTAAAAAGAATAATTTTCAATCAAGTTATATATTATTTAGATAAATTCAATATTTCACTTATAAGTAGTCTATTTCAGAAAGGTGTAGAGTAATAAAATGAGAAATTCCGTCCAGTTCGGCTTAATTTCGGTGTCGCCTATGGCCGCAGGTAAATTTTGTGCATTCAATTATTTATGATAACTAACCAAAGAAAAAAAGAAGATAATTTGATAAAGAAGGAACTATTATTAGCTATAGTAAATTTACACAAACATTATTTTATGAAATAGGTATGTCGTGGAAGATATAGCTGAAAAACATAACTGTGTAACTGTGCTACGCACACCGCCATATCATTGCGAACTAAATCCTATAGAACGCTAGTGAAAGGATTTGTAGCAAGACACAACACGACATTCAAAATGAAAGACGTTAAGCTACTGTTTGATCCAGCCATTAAGGAAGTGTCACCAGAAAACTGGCGAAAAGCAGTCCATCATGTCATTAAAGAAGAGGAGGAAATGTGGGATTTTGACCACCTGATCGATCGGACCGTCCACCCGTTAATTATAACGTCAAGAGGAGATGACAGATCCTCAGATGACGAAGACGATTGTGATTTTTTATAATTTAATGTCTGTATTTTGTATTTTTTTATTATGATTAATAAAAAATAAGTGTACCTAATACTATAGACATAATGCACGCCTTTGTCACACCATTTTCAGTGTTATTGAATGGATAACAATAGGCAAAACCCATTAATTGACCCAAACCCGGGTGGTACTACTAGCACTTGATGAAAATAAAGAATTTTGCTATGAAATTAATGCCAAATTCTGAAAGTGGCTTAAATATTCGTTGGGTCACTCTGTAGTCTTTTTGGATACCTAATGAGCTTTTATTACTCTACGCCTTTCTGAAATATACTATAGTATTCTTATTCTTTTAGATACTCCTTTGATACGCGGAAAGTGGAGTATGGTAAATAAGCTAGTGTAAATAGAGCTGTAATTAATATACCTATTTAATATTCATCTGAAGACGATTGGAGATACTTACCAGTTGAAACGTTGTGATATAAAAAAAAAGAACAATACAAATGCAAAACTCTTCTGTCATTTAAGAAACATTACCGAATTGTAATAGTAGTTTGTACAACAAGAGTGAATATGATGTCCATATTGCACGAGGAAGTAAATTGTAAAAAACTTCCGAGCGCAATATGGACAATCCACTTCAGTTGTACAGTATATATTTTTTACGATTTAACTTTCGAACTTCATGCTAAAAATTAAAAAAAAATTATTTAAATAAGGCATCATAACTTGTCTTTTAAGTTGGCCATGAACGATAATAAAAAACAATTGAACAAAAATTTATTTTGATGGCAAACCCATGGACCAAATTACAATGTAACATATTTATCGATTTGGGTAAGTTCTTATATTTAAGTATACAAACTCACTTTTGAATATATCTATCTTTCTCACATTCAGCTCTTTGTAGAATAACAGACAAAAAGCGGTATATGTATTAATAAAAACGAACAATTTATTTTTTCAACCAGAGGTATTTTGATTAATTGTTTTACTGAAATGCATAGAAGAAAAAAAAGGTTTGTCGGGTCTATTTCTGCTTGCGTAAGAATTATAACCACGAAAGTACCACCAAATAGCTGTAGAATTCGTTTTACACAGTTAAAAATGGATTTTGTGCATTAATATGAATTTTTAACGTTCGTTATGGTCAAATTTATCAAAATAATCGCGAATTTACAAACTAGCAATACTCTTAACGTAGAAAGAGAAGTGGCAATACTGTCAGTAGAAATAACATAACCTTAAAAACTTTAGTGAAAAATGGATTTTTTTTCTAGAAATCTTATAATTATCGGGTTATCTTTATGTTCCACCATTTAAGGGAGAATTACCAGTTAATTTTCTTTGTTTGTTGTAAGTATAATAAAAGTTTTAAGATCAATTGGGGTTGGATCCCCGTTCAAAATATATCGGAAAATATCGCCGTGCACAAATATTTATAATAATATATTATTTATATGGAAAAAAATAACCAAGGTTAGTAAGAAAACGTTCATTTGTTAGGTATATAGTACATTTTATGCAAAGCTTGTAGTAATTGTCTAGAAATGAGTGGAAATAAAGATATTTTTGAAGCATATTTAACCTAACTTATGTCAACTGTCAGAAAACGAAATTACAACATGTAAATTTGGTTTCTCTGTAATTGACCACTGTGATTGGTCAGTTTCATATCCTAACTAGGATGGATATGAAATTTTGCCGCACAGTTAACTGGAATAGCTTACTTTTTCCGTCACTTAAGTGTAAAGGAAACAGCTAATTTCCTTGTGGGAGTAGAAAAAATATATTCCGTATATAGCAAATAAACCGCACGCCAATTGGTATTATTGTCTCTATTAATAACTGCAATTTATTTTACAATCTTTCTAAATACTATAAAAGGATATAAATAAGTTTAGGTAATTCCCAATTACTCAATCGAATTCGTCGTAAACTCTTAACTAATCATATTGTCGAAACAAGCTAATTGATCAGTGATTTGTTAAAGACAATGCTCGTATAATTAAGTAGATGACGTGCATTTTTTAATTGCTAAATACCCGTCGATTCTTATAAAACGTTTTTTTTTTAAATTCAAAAATATATTTTTTTTTTTTTTTTTTAAATTTTACGTTGGCCTATTTCCGCAGCGAGGCCAATCACCGACGCCAGGGAATTTGTCACACACTATCTGGTAATTTTGCCGAATCCCTCTTTGTCGAGGGTAGGGTTCTTTAACGTGCCAACATCCATGACACGGGACCCACAGTTTAACGTCTCTTCCGAAAAACGGTGCACCTCTTAAACCAAATTCCAAATTTAACATCGACGTTGCCGGCCTCGGGGATCGTACCCGGGACCTTCAAAAATACTTCTTGACTATAAATTGAAATGCTTTATACAAAATAGTAGTATGTATCGGGTATACAACTAAAAAAGAATCTTTGAGATTATCGGAAAATGGAAGGAAATTATTTTAAAGTTTCTCAGGCCGCTAGAGGGCGTAATACTAATGCTCAATTAAGAAACTGGCAGTTTTGGGTTTAAAATGACAATTTTATAAAATGGCCGTCTTCCATAATAATATAAAATCCTTTAGTCTATTTCAGAAAGGTGTAGAGTAATAAAAGCTTATTAGGTACCAAGGGACTACAAAGTAACCCAACGAATATTTAAGCCACTTTCATAATTTGGCATTGATTTCATTTCAAAATTCTTTATTTTCATCAAGTTCAGGTAGTACCACCCGGGTTTGGGTCAATTTATGGGTTTTGCCTATTGTTATCCATTCACAAACACTGAAAATGGTGTGATAAAGGCGTTCATTATGTACATAGTATTAGGTACACTTATTTTTTCCAACATTATAAAAAAATACAAAATACAAAAAATACATTATACAGAAATTAAATTATAAAAAATCATAATATTCTTCGACATCGGAGGAACTGTCGTCTCCTCTTGACGTTATAATTAACGGGCCGACGGTCCGATCGATCAGGTGGTCAAGATCCCACATTTTCTCCCCAACTTTAATGACATGATGGACTGCTTTTCGCCAGTTCTCTGGTGTCACTTCTTAATGGCTTAATCAAACAATAGCTAAACGTTTTTCCATTTTAAATGAAGTGTTGTGAATTGCTTCAAATCCTTTTACTTGCGCCCATATAAGTTCTATAGGATTTGGCTTGCAAAAAAAAATGTACCTACGCCTATGGCCGACACCGAAATTGAGCCGAACTGGACGGAATTTCTTATTTCAGTACTCTACACCTTTTTGAAATATACTACAATCGATTTTTGAAACGAGAAATTCTTTGAACTTACACAAATAATTATTGGGCAAATATCTGTTTTATATACAACATCAAATATTATTACTTCTATGAGTCGGAATTTTTTTTTCTCTTCATGCTCTGCCAGGGTAGGTAATTCTCAGGTTAACGTGGACTCCGATCAACGATCCTTAGTGATACGATGCACCCCTTACATCCCTATAAGGCCAATTAATCATTAGTTTCACGCATCGTGGTCTTAGCAGTTTCCAATAAATATACCACATACACTTAGTACAACACGCTGCCCTCTATATGAAAGTGATGAATCACTGACAGTCATTTTGGACTTTGGGTATCGATATAATAAAACCAGAAGTCGCCGACAAGACACTTTATATCGCATTTTTTTAACCAATGACTATATTAACTTGAAAAATGATAAATGACAAGGAAGTTTCCTTAATAATTTCTCGATATGTTAAACTAGACATCCATATAAGTGCCAAATTGTTATTTATTGAATATAAATGGGTTATTCTATCCGAACCGGGGATTTCTGAAGTAGGTATTTGTATTGAACAGGAACATGCTTATGGTAACATATTAGATTTAGTAATTATAAGCTAGGATAGAGACCTGCACGGGTCGGATTTTCATCTTGGGCATTAATGGGACACGGCCCGACTCTCGGGCTCCGGTTGGACCGGGCCAGGTTATTAATAAAGGTTCGGTAAAGAGCTCGACAGGCCTGCCGGACCTGTCGAGCTTGCAGAGCCTGTCGGACTCTAGCGACCTGCCGGGCCAGTCGGGCTTGCTGGGCCAGCTGAGCCTACCAGACTTCTGTGGCCAGCCGGTCTTTCTGGTCAGCCTTTTTTGCTTAGGTGTTTTTTTAAAGAAATATTTGTAAAATAATTTTTGAGGCATGCCAGACCCGCCAGGTATGCGCGGATCTGCTGGGCCTGCCAAGATTGTCGGGCTTGTCGGGCCTGCTAGGATGTTCAATTTTAGTTGACGGACTGGACCGGGCCTCGTCGCACTCTACAGATTTTGGAGAATGTGAGAAAGTTATTTTTATTAACACATTGATGACCAACGTCCAGTATACTGGACAATTTGGACATGTTGTTCTTTCCGTGGAGACCGCGTCCAATTTACTGCACACCTAATTTAACGCATTTAGCCGTGTTTTAAATCTGGCATGAACCTTAAGAAGTATGAATGTAATATCCTTTTATTTTACCCCACAATCTTTTGTAATTTTTTTTTTCTATTCAAAATATATGTTCGTTAATTAGTTTAAATAAAAAGTGTATAGCAAAATGTTGTTTTTATGTAAAAAAAACATCGTCCACTTAACTGGACTTTGGTGCCTGACGGTAAAATTTCTTTCCAGATACCGATGTCCAGTTTACTGCATATTGGAAAATTTTGAATGCGAAAATATTATCTATAAAAGCCCTACAACCCAAAAAAATATAATTTTTTTGTTATTCGCCACCGCTTTCAATGGTTTCTCAGGAAGTTCCGTATTTTGGTCATCTGTCATCAATGTGGTTAAAAAAAATCCCAATAATTTTTACAATACAATGAACTTTTGTAATTTTTTTTAGGATTTTCATTGACTTTCCTATATCTTTTTTCTGCATGATAATAACTTTCTCACACCCACATAAATAGGTACCACAAAAACAAAAATTCAAAATGGTGCTTAGTTTTTTTTTGTTATTCGGTTCAAAAGAAACCACTAAAACGAAACGGGACCCTGAGGAAAAAAAGGGGGTGGCCCCTAATTTAAAGTTATGCAACTGAATAGGATGTAAGATACCTTAAATTAAAATATACTGTTAATACCGAAAAAAAAGTAATTTCGTAATTTCTTTCCTAACTCAGTCGATTCACCCATCTCCATATAAGTGCAAAATTATTAATCGACTATAAACCGTAAAAAATGGAATAATTTCTCAATCTGACCGTGACACTGGGTGAGCGAATTTTTTTTTTAATATCTTGCGGTGATTCGGCTTATGGCGACCTCAGCGCCGCACCTCAAGGTCGGCCAAGGAAAGCCTTATAAGGAAGAGAAAAACAACCGGCCTGGCGCCTGTTTCATATGTTTTACAGGGTTGGATTAACATTTTCTTATATTGCAGGTGACCCTAATATTATATGGAAAATTTCGCACCCACTTTTTCAAATTAATCAGAAGATTTCATTTTGAATCATTACCATGACAACGAAGAGAATTTCTGGAAATACTCATGCTCTTTGAACTTCCGGCTGCCAAATTACACTAGAAATTTCCCGTCACTTTCGTGAAAATATTGTCACGAAATGACAGAATTAAATTATTTGTCAAGGCCAAAAACCATATTTTTGGTTGCGAAATTTTCTTACCGAATCTTCCTCGAGCTTGAATTATAACTACGGAAATTGCTCCTCAGTCGCGAATTTTTGAACAAAATTTCCCACGGCTGATGTGTCGTGATATTTTCCAATATTTCGCGATCTCGAAAAATGTTCGTAAATAATTCATGCTCTAGAGAGATAAGTGAAAATATTATAATAATCTAGATCATAACTCATAACGGCTTTTCGAAGACTTCATTTTTCCTTCGCTTCCACCGAACCCAAAAATACAAAGTGTTAGGTACTTACAAAGAAAAATTGATTTTTTAAATCATTTTTTTATTGTCAATAATATTGTTGGAAATGGTAACAAATTTACTCCTGATAGAACAATAGCCTTATACTGCCTGAAACAAAATGCAGTTCTATTATATACAATTTTTGAAGTTATTTGTCTAATTCCCAGTAGTATTCGTTGCCTAGGTTCGTATAAATTTTCTGGTTTTCTCAAGTAAACTTAACTTACCAGTACCCCAAAGAAAATAATCACGAGGATTAAGGTTTGGCGATCTTGTTGGCTACTCATTCATACCTCTCCTTCCTATCAAATGGTTATAAAAAACTTTATTGAAATGTTGTCGACCATTTTGCATGTAACGTGGCGGTGAAAAATCCTGTTGAAACCATATTCGGTCAATAAAAGTATTGATAATACCGCTGTTAATTCTCGCACTAGCTTAGCTAGAGTTCTGTATTGAGAGGGGGGCATACAATGTTGAACTCGCGATATGAATACAAGATAAACAAAAAACGCCACGTCCAAATAATATACATTGTTTGGCTCATCAAAAAAAATTTCTAATTTCTAATAATTTAGTAATGAATTAAAATAATAATATGTACTAAAATCTAATATTAAATTTTTTTTTAAAGCGCATTCGCAATATTTTTAATAAATTGGTGGGTATTTATAAGATTGGAAGAGAAACTAGCGATAGTCGCTTTGATTTAACTTTGTTTATATTATTTTTTTTTTTTTTGGCGCGGAAACAAAATGCAGCACTTTAAAATGTATTATTTTGTATAACATTTATGGTTCTTGGAGGCCGAATCACCCCTGCCCCCCCCCTTCTTTAGCTTCGCCAGTGACTCTTCGTGTCAACCAGTCTAGATGTTAACCTTTTTATTTATAAAATTACTTTTTCAAAATTTTTTCTTGGTTTTCAGGTAATAGACATCCAAAAATAAATATTATGCATTTGCATTGAAAAAAAACTTTGGTTACTTTCTAGGTATTTTGAGTCTCCTAATATCCAAGCTTCTAAGTGTTTCTCCGTGTGAGGACTGCCTAAAAGTGGATAATATGTCCATATCGTACGAGGAAGTAAATTTAAACTTCCGAACGCGATATGGCCATACCACTCGCACTAAGGGATGAAACAAGGTTTGTTCAAGAGGGGGGGGGGGGGGTTGTTTGTGAAAAATATTAGACAATTAACCAGGTAACCTCTTGCTGCAAAATTCAATTAAAATAGGATAGCTTCGCAGGATAAAATTTTAAAAAAACAGATACAAATACATTCTTTATTATATTAACATATTTTAAAATATACTATAGTAGTCTCCTAGTCCAGCTCTGGACTCGTATCATTTATCGACCGTAAACGTGGATAAATGAATAAATTTTTATGTCCTTTTGAAAGGGAAGGATATTTGTCCATTTAAAGAAATCGTTATTGAAAATTTAACAAACGTGAAATTGATTTTTTCCTTATTGTGCCAGATGATCGAGAAGTCCATTGTTTGATTGGATCGAAAAGGACTGTCAAGGATTAACGATTATTAACAGATCATGACATAGTTTTGGCACATAAAATAACCCATGAATTCTTTTGTTCCATTTATATGTCAATTTTATCTTAAGAGAGAAGTCTAGTGCATATTCGCCATTTCATTTTTTGATCAATACTTCTTATTCTTTTCGCTTTATTTCAGTGGGGGCTCGTCAGGTGAAGTAGGTGAAGGGGCTCTTCACCAAAAAAAAATAGAACCAGGAGAAAAGTTTTTCGATAATATTAAATACTAATGTACCAATACAGCTACCATTTTAGCCCTTAAAAATAATTATGTTCCAGTTAATAATATTAATTTAATCCGAATGTAGCTATGCATAATAGGGCCATGGTTAACTCCGATGGACAATAAAAACACTCGTGCATTTTGGCGCGCCCCAGCTGACCGTGTCCATAAGCTCAAAACAAGTAAAGACCCAACGCCCAACATAGCTTTGATTTTTACCGTCGCTATGGTTACGTGACGTCAGTCACCCAAACAGCATGTAACAATTTGCATTATGATGAAGGGCAATTTTAAAATAGATCAGTCGTATGCACCATTGTTTTAGCATTGGTTCGCCTATAACCTTAAGGCATTTATTTTGAGGCTTCGTGAAACTTACGATTATAGATATCGTTTTTACGTGATTTAGTGTGCGATTAAAAAATATTGTTTTTATTTTTCAGTTAATTCAGTAGTGTACGTACCTACTTAGTTGTGTGTTTCTAAAATGAACCCAATTAATGACATAGTTTGTAATTTGTTGGAAACTCCATTCAGTCGTTGGACAGATGAGGATAAGAGAGACTTTTGTTCGCCGGGTTTTTAGTCAATGTTTGTTTAAGTATCCGCACTATACCTAGATCTTCACCATTTTTTAAGACCGCGAGCCGCCACTGCTTTTTTTAAAAAGAAGCCAAATAGTCGTCCTTGAGTAGCCATTACCTGCAGTTTTGAACTAAAAAATATTCGATTAATGAATGAATTAATAAAAGTAAGAAACGAGAATTTGTGAAATTTTTCTTTTTCTGCTTTTATTACTAAATAAATTCAAACTTGTTTAACTTTAAATTGTAGGAAATTATGCTTCAAATATTGTTATTTGGCCGATTTTTGGATAAAAAGAACAAGTAATAAAATATTAATCAAATAACGAAATGGCCAATACGTCACTAGACCTCACTCTTAAAAAACAAATGAAAACTCCAGGCGATGCAGAAATTCTCTAAGTAAGAAATGGTATATGGCCGATTTTTGGATAAAAGGAAAAAGTAACGAAATATTGATCAAAAAACGAAATGGCGAATACGTAACTAGACTTCACTCTTAAATGATAAAATAATTGATAAAAATAAAAACTGTTGACTAAGATATACCGAGTGCTAAGTTTCCATATGTTTAATAATATTTTTCTGATAAGGTAATTTTTTATGCCCATTAAATGTAACATTAGGAATATTTTTGACCTGAAGAAGTAAGTAGTCCATACTTGAAGTGGAGTAGATAATTAGAAGGAAAGAAATAAGAACTCAAAGTCTTCCTTCACGGTTAAATTAATGAAAAGCTTATTTTCAGATAGAAATTCTCTACATGTTAATGCAGAAGCATTCATCTTTAGAAGAACAACAAATTAATTTAAGAAGAAAAGGGTATAGATATCATCTTAACGGAGCTTTAAGATTAAAATATTAGATGAAATAAAGGTTCAATAAGTAGAATAGGGAGAATCATTACCAAAATACACATCACACCGTGAAAAGGGAAATTACAGTAAAGTTTTTGCTTTGAATATTATCAGAATTTAACCAGGTGTGAGGAAGAGCAACGGAGAGTAATCTGGGTATAAATTTAATAATTTATTTTGAAAAATTTGATGGGCTCGGCATAATAAAAACTATGAAAATGAAGTGTATGTAAGTGTGAGGAAGTTAAATTTAAAAAAAATATATAAAAAATAAATTGATGGGATGGCCATACTAGGATAAAGCAGAATATGATCTCTAGATGGTAGCCTGAAAAAGATACATTCTTTTTGGTTAGACGTTACTTACTTACTCGTTACACGTTACTCTTAATCTGCAGAGGTGCTCATGTGGACGTAAGATTTCACAATTTTTTGTTCACTTGATGTAACCTGGGTAACGTGGTCATTTGTTTTCAACCAGAGCCATAAAACAAACACACACACACAAGCTTGCTTTGTTGATACAGTCAGCGAATAATCATACAGAACTAATTTCTCTACCAGCAATTTCTGCAGAATTCAATAGCTTTCAATTCTAAACACCCTGTATTAAATATGATTCATATGTCCAGATATAAAATGTCGCGTGTTGTACTTTTATGTTAAAAATAATTGCCATCATATTTAGTAAAACAACATTAAGTATTCTAATTATTTTTCTTATGACATTGCGTTAGGTTACACAATTTTTTGTATTTTTATAAACGAAGAATTAAATACTTGACATATGCTACAAGCGATGATAGTTATTTATGTATTAAGGGCATTATGAAGATGTTTATCACTCCGAGGGTAACATTCTTACAAAGCCGAAGGCCTTTGGCCCGAGGGTTTGTAAGTTGCCCGAGGGTATAGACATCAAGTAATGTCCGTAGTACATATAATATTTTATGTCCTACTTCAAATAATTCCAAGTTAAATTAAAAGAAAATTCAAAATCACGAAAGGTTTTTTACCTATATAGTTGCTAAATAAACGAAGGTAATAATTATTGTTCATTGTTATGATGTGTCAAAGTCAAAACTGAAATTCATATAAAATAAAAGATTTTCCGTTGATTCCGGACAGAATTGATGTGAATACTGCCAAAGGTTTGGATAAAAAAACCAATACCATCAATAGACGCCATTTAATTTTTTGATTAATATTTCTTATCCTCATCTCTTTATTTAAAAATCAATCACCCGACATTGAGTAGAATTACCTATAGTTTTGAACTAATGAAGAAATCTTGATAAATGAATTAATACAAGCAAAAAAACACAAAAATATTTGTCTATTTTATTTTTACTAGTATTATTACTTCATAAATTCAAACCTATTTAACTTTAAATTGTAGGAAATTATGCTTCAAATATTGTTATTTGGCCGATTTTTGGATAAAAAGAACAAGTAATAAAATATTAATCAAATAACGAAATGGCCAATACGTCACTAGACCTCACTCTTAAAAAACAAATGAAAACTCCAGGCGATGCAGAAATTCTCTAAGTAAGAAATTGGTCAATTTTAAAAGGCCATATCTCAAAAACTAGCCATGTGATTGGATTACGGCAATGGACACTTTCACTTAGAACTTTAAGATCTAAAAAATACTGAAAATTCAGAAAAATTAGTCGAAAACCATTTAGCATTTAAGCGGTGTAAGGGGTGGATGGAAAAAAGTTTAATCGGGCTTTGTCATATAATAAATCTGTTATTTAGAACTATACAGGATGATTCCTAAGTTGATAGGTACTTCTTTTTTAGCTGCGTATAGAAATAATATATAAAATAAATAACATTTTCAAATATCTTTTTTCAAAAAATAAAATCCAAGTGCGGGCCTGGTCATCAGAACGTAGGTTGCTATACTTTATGTTGTTTGTCTTATCTCTTGTTAGTCATGCAATTTACGGGTCAGTACGAGTTATTTGGCAATTCGGTGCGGTATGTTTTTCTGAAGCAAGTAAATTTTAAATTGGTGAAACGTGAAATATTTAAAAATAGTAAAATTTGAAAACAATGAACTAGTAGATATGGTGCTAATTAACCGTGAGTATCGTCAAAGTGCGGCTGCTGCTTCGAGACTAGACACAGAACGCTTTCCCTTGCGGGCTCATCCTACACCCAGAAGCTTTCTTAATGTTATTCAACGGGCAAGTTAGGCAGAACCGTATTTGATCCACAGTGTAATAAATGAATGTAAGTACCTTATAGTTTTTTGAAAAAAAGGTATTTGAAAATGGTGTTTATTTTAATGCCTTCTATACACAGCTAAAAGAGAAGTATCAACTTAGGAATCACCCTGTATTGAGAGAAAATAATTTTTTTAATGGTCGGTCAATGGCGTTTTGCTACATTTTCTTTTGTCCTTTTCTTAGGAAGCGGGTACTATTGTTTAAAAAAAACTTCCGGATGTTTGTTTAGTTCTTCTAAAATAATTTATTTAATTATAATCAACCATCTGTTATTCTACTACTCAACAACACTCGGTACAGCTAATTACTATTTACATTACTACTGTGGTAAGCAAATATAAAAAAAGAAATTTAATATTTTGTAATTTAAAACAATTACCAGTGAAAATTACCGTACACTTTGTGTGTGGCAATGAACGCTAAAATTATTAATGCTGGTAAAAATATCTTTGCGCAAAAAATGTTTCAATTTTAGGCAATATTAGGTAACAAACAAAGCGTCTTAACTTGCCTAAGTCCGGGTTTTTTCAGTTTATTGTTAGTGACTAGCAGTGGCGTAGCTAGAAAATATGCTGGGGGGGGGGGGGCTCAATGGGCGTTAGTGGGGCATTTTTTTTTTTTTTGAGAAAGGAACAGTCTAGACTACATTTATATATGATATTGTACCTAGAGAAGAAGGCGAAAAAGCGCCGCAGGCGAAAAATTGTCGGAGCCACGCCCAAAGTTCGTTAAAAATTCACCTAACTACTATCAAATTTCGAAAATTAAATTATTAAAATTTGTTATTGTAGATGTTTTTTTTTTACTTTTTTTTTTGATATTCCTCTTTATTAAAAAAAAACATTTTTTATATTTGTGGAAAATATGAATATTGGTGTCAATCCAAAATTTTAACATAAGACGTATGTATGACTCTAACCAGCGTTTTTCGAGCTCGGTTTTTCATAATTAAAAATAAAGTAAATATCGCTCACCACGCCAAAATTGATGATTATTCAGAAATCATGTATTTTAGGAGCGTAGATCTAAAAGCAGTGCAAATGCTTAGGTTTTGAAATACTCCTTCTAAAGTTCTGTTCTGTATATTTATAATACAGCAGTCTCGTTTCTTCCCGCACTATTTTTTTTATTATAAATTATCACACTTCTTCCATAAAAAATTTTTCAATTAATATTTTTACTTTTTTTCTCTTTAAAAATAAATACCTAATGGTTTTTTGTTTTTGCTGTAAACATATTTTATTTCATTTGGTTATATTTTTGTTGATTTAAAATAGCTCTAAAAAAGAGAAAACGGAACAGAAAAGTATATTAGAAAAATATTATAAAATATTATTCTTTTTACTCGTTTTCCTTTAAAATTGCATCATAAATCAATAACTAAAACGATATGCTTCCGAAACCTTAATCTCTATATAAAACAGGACTTTAAGAAGGAAAAGTTTAAAAATTACACCATTATTTAAATAGTTAAATTAAGAGTCCAAGCGTGAGACGAAAAATTAGGTTACAATTCGATTTTTAGACCTGAGCTCCTAGGCTGGAGGGGGGGCTACAATCAATATATAAAATTTAAAAAAAATGAAATAGTTAAACTACAAATAAAGGAAAAGCCTATTGACAAACTATGAAACCAGATATTAAGTGGAACATAGTCCTAAGTATGCTAATTTCAACGCTAGTGTTGATATTTTTTTTTCAACACTAGTGTTGAAATATTTTTTCTACAAATCAAAGGTTTTTTTAGTAATTCTTTGTGGTCGTATAAAAAATGGTGTACATTACTCGTGTGAAAATAATTATTCTAAAACTCTCACTTCACTATTTATATTATTATGAGTTATAGCACTTTCGAAAACTATTGGAAGAAAAATACCTTTATCGTTTATTGGCTTGTTCAGGTAACCATAAAATATAATTGACATCATTTTGGTATTTTTATATCCAAATTAGTAACAAAAATTTAAATAATCTAATAAAATTCACCCATGTTGGTAACACAAAAATCAATATTTATTTAACTAATTATATAAGGGGATCGGGGGTAATAAGGTTCAAATATATCATACGTTATTTATGTTTTAAGGTACTGAGTGAGAATTGATGCTTGAAAACCAATAAATGGTTAGCACACAGAAAAAAAATATGGTACCTAATACTGATAATAGTATTGTTATTCACTGCGTTTACACTGTTTCAATAAAATATAAGCCTAAAATAATAAATTATATTTAAATCAATAAAATTAAAATATTTTGATCAATTATTCATTTAATATTGACCTGTTTAAGAAAATATTATTTAACCAATTAAGACTTGTGTTTTTCCAATTACAGTATATATTAAAAACCGATAAACTTTAAGATTGCCTGTAAAACCAGAAACTAATATATATAATAGTACTGTAATTTAAATAAATTTCATATTGATTTAAGCAAATGATTACATATTATCCAATCAGTAACTAGGAAATATTAAAATATATTTACCTAATTTCTTTTATTTTAATGGTACTTATGTTTAATTCAATCATAGAAAAGGTAGGCAACATTTCTTCACCTATGTAGCGGGGATGAAGAACATATTTCTCTTTTGGCTGCCGTCGCGTCGTCGCCTTGCCTCCTATAATATTTTTCTATGCGTTGTGGCTTTGTTTATTTTGTAAGAATAAGCGAGGTTTCTATCAGTGCATTGTGTTACGGAAAATTAACTTGTCTGATGGGCCTCAATTTTTCAAGCGGTGGAATGTATTCCCTTGTGGAAATAATTCGGTCGCAATGTTCCCACAGAGTTAAACTGGAGTTCCAGTGGTCTTATTGTAAACTTTTCCTACGAAATGTATTCAAAAATACGAGTTCCTCATTTTCATGTAAGAAATTGTATATCCCCATGGGAAAATCTACTCTTATGAACCAAGAATTGAGGTCCTGTTGGGGACTTCAAGAACAAAAACTATAAAAGTAATCCTACAATATAATAAATATTTGAATGCATTAAGGCTTGTTTTACCACAATCATAGCTTGTTATTAAAAGCCAACGGTGTTTAAATATAAATGCTTTTAGGCCACAGTACCTATATCCTTTCATTAAAAACCAATGGCATTTTCATATAAACCAATGAGATCTTATAGTTAAATAAATAATAATCGTTTTTATGAAACAACAATAGGTTAAGCATAAAAACAAATAGAACAGTTATTCAGAAATAGCAAATACAAACTACCAATGATTTAATG
Organism: Polydrusus cervinus; assembly: GCA_935413205.1. Classification (NCBI taxonomy): domain Eukaryota; kingdom Metazoa; phylum Arthropoda; class Insecta; order Coleoptera; family Curculionidae; genus Polydrusus; species Polydrusus cervinus. The sequence goes on from OW284517.1 coordinate 14,760,727, forward strand.
AGTTTCTTTTCGATACCACAATACTATTTTCTCTGTGCAAAAGTTGTTTTGTGTTAGTTATGTTAGTGTTATGGTACTTGCATACAAAAATCAGATGTTCCTGTAGTCTAGTTAATATTTTTCGTCCTGACTGTCCGACATAATGTACAGTCGAGCTATTACCATTGATAATTTGCCTTCTGTCTCCACGTCAAGTCCAAAACTTATTTTATTATTGTTGACAAAATTTAGAAATCCTTTTAATTCGGCATTACATTCAATCCAAATAATACAATTTATCGTCTACATACCTCTTGTAAGCCAATAAAATCTTTGAAAAGTTACCTTTTTTATTACAGTTTTCAGGCTGTTCATAAAAACATAAGGAATAGAAAAATGTGAAATGTACAAAGCAACTTTAATAATTTTTAATAAACAAATATATTTTGAGGTACATTCGATTAAATTGTTTTGGAGTAAACAGTATAAATGCAAGTTGTGAGTAAAAAATATTCAAGAGCTTTGCTGGACATGGTTGTATGTCAGCAAGGCGGGAGCATTTTCTTATTACCCCATGTTTTAATTAATCCGTGTCCCCCTAATTAAATTACAAAATGTTTCTTGTAATAAATCTGGGTATAGGAATGCCTAAGCACGTATAAATATTATGAAATCGAATAAATAAACATTTATTTTGTAGTTATACTGCGTTTTTTTTCAAATTAATGAAACTTAAATTGCTGGCGTCATCTTGGTTTATTGCATCAAATAAACATAAAACGACAACAAAATTGCTGATTAATCGGGTGGATAATAAACAGCCTAGATTCCTAGTCAAGCGAAGTGAAGTAAGGATTATTTAAGAAAAAATTATTTAAGACAATCAAAGTTATAATATTTTCTCCTTAGCTCTGAGTATTTATTTTGATTTATACAATGACAAAACTATTTTTGATGTTTTATCAGTTTGCCTATATTTTATTTTAAATAGAACGTCCTGTGTATTTTAAAGAAATCAAGGAATGGTGCTTTAAAAGGAAAATTCAACGATATAGGATTTGATGGATTAATTGTTTAAAATGACGCAGAAAAATAAATTTTTAATAAATTAACCAGATAACAATGTGAGTAGGAAATACTTAAAAATTAAACAAAAGCAACGCTCGAACACGTGGATTATAATTTTTTTCCGGATTGAAAGAAATTGTACAGGGTGTGTCAAAAAGTAGATGTAGCAAAAATTTAAAATTAGGCAAATTAATGAAAATACTGTAAATAATGTTTTAGAAGATTTTTAAGTAGATTGGCATATTGTCAAGATGTTAATGGTTTGCATTTTCAACACTTAATAAAATAATTTTCGTTTTATGATGTAAATTTTCTCTAAAACCGTTAGAGATAAGGATATCGTATGCTATATGAATTATGCGCAGAATTTGACTTAGAATTCAAAATTTGACTGAAAAAAATAGGGTTCTATTTAAAATAACAAAAATGTTTGCTATATCTACTTTTTGACACACCCTGCATAATTTCTTTTTGAGGCAAAAAATTCGAAAAAACAAATTATAATCGACGTGTCTGAGCGTTTTTTCAAAAAATTGATACCTGATTTTTAAATAAATTGGTTCCATATTTTAGCCCATCACTGTATATACAATCTAAAATTATTTAAACTTGTACAGAGTTTGACGTTTAAAATATCGCATTCTCAGAATTTGACAGGCACGACGCATTATAGAGAAAATAGTTTTTATCTCCCTGTCTCAGTTTTTATTCTCTATCCAAGGTAACCAATATGTTAAACCAAAATGGTGGTTTTAAGGTTTAACATGTTAAAAAATTTGTTTACCTACTTACAATATTTTTTTGTTGTTTCAGCATGCCAATGCAGTAAAAGCACAAGCTGCAGAATACGTAGATAAAAAGCAAGCCAGAAAAATTATGACGAGGTAAGTTACTTATTATATAGTACTGGGTGAGTCAACGATAGAGTAAAGTTTAGTTTCTCCTTTATCTTAGGAATTAGATAAAAATTCGAATGCCAAGAGATTATTGAGATGCATATTTTAAAATTATATTGGGTGGCCCAAAAAAACCTTCCTATATATTTTATTATTTTCTAATGCCCCAGTAAATTCTACGCCTATTTTGTATAAAATGTTTAAATTTAGTAGTTTCTGAGATATGGACGTTTAAAACATGGCATTTCCAGACTTTGACAGGCTGTAATATTGGAACGGTTCATCTTAAAGAAAAATGGTTTTCACCTCCCTATCTTAAATTTTTTCACTCTATCAAAAAGCTAGAACTTCCGGTTTAACATGTTAAACCGTTAAACCCAATATTTTGATTTAACATGGTAAATCGGAAGTTGGTTTCATTGGATAGAGAATTAAAACCTAAGATAGGGAGGTTAAAACCATTTTTCTCTAAGCTGAACCGTTCCAATGTTACAGCTTGTCAAAGTCCAAAAATGCAATATTTTAAACGTCAATATATCAAAAACAATTAAATTGGTTGTGAGCCTTTTTCGTGTTATAATTATTCACATTTTTCATCGTTTACCTCCAAATCCCCCCCCCCCCCCCCCATCCCACACAAGAAGGACGTTTAAGTGTTTGCCTGTGCGCCGGATGCACTCAGGCCATGTTTGGCCCTTTGTGCTAAAAAAACGCACCTTTGGTCGTTCAGGAGTAAATCCGCCCTTGTCTTGAAAATAAAACCTGAATAATATTGTGCCTTTTCTCAAATTTTTTAATTCATTCAATATCAAATAAATCAATTAGCACCACTTCCCACTTTAAAACAATACATTACTCTTTATTGTTTATACCTTAAAATCAAGTTCTTTCTGCGGAATAAATAGCCGCAATTACCATTTTAATAAGAACAGTTTTTTTATTATTTTTTCCATAAACGGAAAGCAATTCTTGTCTGATTAGTAGTGACATTAACAACCTACCCTTTTTTATGTTATTTTAAATTATCTAATTTTAATAGCTAAATACCAGTCACTCCTCTAATTGGAGAATATCCGCCCACTGTTGCTAAAACAATCAAAATCAAAGAAGTCAATCAAATCGGTTTCTTGCGGATATTTTTTTATCTTCCTGCTTAAATGTCTGACGAACCAGGCATAATAGTTTTTTTATTTACTTTATGTCAGATTTTGTAGATAATTTATAATACATGGTCATTTAAAAACGCATTCTGTTTAGCAAATTGTAATTGTATTGTAATTTTGTATTCTTCGTAAACATAACCAATTTTTTTTAACATAACCTGTATGTTTTCTAGATAAAAATACCTGGAAAAATATATAATGTTTTTGTATAAAACGAATTTCTATTATTTATTTTTACTACACAGAACAAATAGATGCTATAGTCTATTTAAGAAAGGGGTAAAGTAATCAAAGCTCATTAGGTATGCAAAGGGACTACAGAGTGACCCAACAAATATTTAAGCCATTTTTATAATTTGACATTGATTTCATTGCAAAATTCTTTATTTTCATCAAGTGCCAGTGGTACCACCCGGGCTTGGGTCAATTTATGGGTTTTGCCTATTGTTATCCATTCACAAATACTGAACATGGTGTGACAAAACCGTGCATATGTACATAGTATTAGGTACACTTATTTTTTATTAAACATTATAAAAAAAAACACATTATATAGAAATTAAATAATAAAAAATCATTAATTTCCTCTTGACATTATAATTAACGGGTAGACGGTCCGATCGATCAGGTGGTCAAGATCCCACATTTTCTTCTCTTCTTAATGACATGATGAACTGCTTATCGCCAGTTTTTTGGTGTCACTTCCTTAATGGCTTGATCAAACAGTAGCTTATTATTTTTCATTTTGAATGTCGTGTTGTGTCTTGCTACAAATTCTTTCACTTGCGCCCATATAAGTTCTATACGATTTAGTTCGCAATGGATTGGCGGTGTGCGCAGCACAGTTAAACTATGTTTTTCAGCTGCTATATCTTCCACGGCATATTTCATAAAACGATGTTTGTGTAAATTTGCGATAGCTAACAGTTTCTTCTTTATTAAATTATCTTCAAATTCAATACTTTTAGTGGTTAACCGGTCGATAATTTCTTGTTTTCTCCAAGATGAAGTTCAAGTCTTCTCTGTGCATCGTGAATGATAGCTTGCGTTATCCATAACTACTACTGAATCAGCTGGAAGATATTTGATCATTTCACCAAAATAGTCCTCAAAAACATTCGAATCATGTCCTCATGATAATCTCCCTAATTAAATTACGCAATTTCTTGAAATTTTAATATTACAAACAATACTATTTTATCTTAATACCCGTTAATCAAATTCTCTAAAATTTTTGGTTAGTTATCATAAATAATTTACGTGCGCCTATGGCCGACACCGAAATTGAGCCGAACTGGACGGTATTTCCCATTTCATTACTCTACCTTTCTGAAATAGACTATAGAGGTAAGAGAAATTAGCTTTGTATAAGAGAATTTCTAAAAGCTCTTCGTTTAAGGGATACGATCTTTTGACTTTCAAAAGGGATTTATCCTGTTTCGCAAGCCTTAGAATTATAATAATTCAGAAACTTATTTAACCCCCTTTCCCTGGGTTTCTCTATTGACGTGAGATATATTATGTATACATATCTCTTTGCGCAAGGGAAGAAGATTCTCTTTAAATCTTCATTTGAAGGAAGCAAGTAACGATGCAATCGCGGAGAACAGAAGCAGTATGGCTGCCTAGATCGCTTGTTCGGGTTATGATTTTAAGCATGAAATAAAGTTAGAGTTATCTTTATAATTCAAAAACCTCCACTTTTCTTATCAATTATTACTAAAACTAACGGTTAACATTATTCAGAACCTTTGTCATTAAGCTGTGATGTCAACAAAAATGTATTAATCTATTTTAGTTTTCTATAGAGGATAATCCAATAGAGTGCTTATCATTGGTAAGTTAGATATTACTTGGAAAATAAAATAAGTTGAATTAGCAGACTAATATGCAGACAACGGATTTTTTGACTCGCTTTATTATGAGATAAGTTTAGGTATTTTTGTTTATTTAAACCTTTGCCATGGATACATTTACACTTTATTGCCCTTCAGTCTAGACCTTTATTTTTTTAAATAAAAATCTTCGTTATATCTACTAATCGTCCTTTAGGCATTTGATGGCACAGAATTTAATATTTTAGTACAGTGTTTTACAATTCCACAGCCAAATTAAGTTTTGTGCTTATTCATTATGAAGAGCAAAAAACGTTATAGTCTATTTCACAAAGGTGTAGAGTAATAAAGTGGGACATTCTGTTAGGTTCGGCTCAATTTCGGTGTCGGCCATAGGCGCAAGTAAATTTGTGCATTAAATTATTTATAACTAACAAATGAAAAAAAAGACGATAATTTGATAAAGAAGGAACTATTAGCTATAGCAAATTTACACAAACATCGTTTTATGAAATATGCCGTGGAAGATATAGCTGAAAGACATAGTGTAACTGTACTACGCACACCGCCATATCATTGCGAACTAAATCTTATACAACTTATATGGGCGCAAGGGAACGGATTTGTAGCAAGACACAACACGACATTCAAAATGAAATACGTTAAGCTGCTGTTTGATCAGGCCATTAAGGAAGTGACACCAGAGACCTGGCGAAAAGCAGTCCATCATATCATTAAAGAAGAGGAGAAAATGTGGGATCTTGACCCTTGAACAGACCCGAACAGACCCGTAAATTATAACGATGAGATGACAGTTCCTTAGATAAGAAAAATAATATGATTTTTTATAATTTCTGTATAATGTATTTTGTATTTTTGTTATAATGTTTAATAAAACATAAGTGTACCTAATACTATGTACATAATGCACTCCTTTGTCACACCGTTTTCAGTGTTTGTGAATGGATAACAATAGACAAAACCCATAAATTGACTCAAACCCGGGTGGTATATACTACCTGATGATGAAAATAAATAATTTTGCCATGAAATCAATGCCAAATTATGAAAGTGACTTAAATATTCGTTGGGTCACTCTGTAGTCTCTTTGTATACCTAATGAGCTTTTATTACTCTACACCTTTTCGAAATAGACTATAGGTGTTTATACTTTATGAGGGACGGCCATTTTATAAACTGTAATTTTAAACCCAAAACTGTCGGTTTAGTACGGTTTTAAATCTAAAACCCTATAGTGAACACCGATGTAAAGTTTTTAGGAAAAGAAATTACTATTTAAAAAATTATACAATATTTTTATCTCTGTGTGTGTATTAATCTACAATTCTAGATCTAATTAAAAATCGTAAGAACAAAAACAATAAAACTATCCTTATATAGAATCTTCATTTTTGCATTTTTTTTTCTTTTCCTCCCAAAGTAGTCGAAAAATCAATCAACTATTGTTATTGTCTTGTTTTTCTTATAATCAATTACAAATTGATTTAATTTTTTGTTTTATGCATTTTTTATTGTCTTTAATAGCCAAAATCACTTAAGTTTTTATGTCCTTTGTTTTGATCGCCATATTTGGTGTGATTTCATTAAAGCTAATGGAATTGATTTTAACGATTTTTTTATTGATTAATCAAGAGCGCCTTTAGATACTGAAATTTATTGTGATCGAAAATCCTGTTTTGTTTTATGTGACATGCAAATTAATGGAAAAACAAGTGCTATTGTTCATTCATATTCAATTTGTTGTTTCTGTTGCTCATTAGCTTTTTGATTGATTGGTTTTTTAATTATTTGTGAATAATAAAATTATTAAATCAATTTACACATCAGGGATCCTCTGTTTTACCAATTTTTTTGTCTCACCTTCTACTTCTTTAAAATAGATAGTACTTTTCAAAAAAACCATGACTTTGTTTACACAAAGTTTGCTGCTTGGCCACAAAACGAAAATGAATTTAAACTTTATTTTACAGTCAGAAACATACAATTTTTAATAAACTTTCCTTTCCGGCAAACTTTACTTTCAGTGATTATTTAAATAGATAATAATTGCATAAAAGTTAGTTGTACTTTTTGATATTTTGAAAGTTATCACTGAGAAAATAAATAAAAAAATATTGAAAAAAAATACGGACTTTATCGAATATGCATCACACAACAGCTTGACAAATTTTGAAATATTCTCTAAAGTACTTATATTATAATACAATAAGAAAGTCTGAAAAGTAATCCAATAGAAATAATTGTCCAAAACGGACAACGCGGAAAAATAAAAATTATTATTATAATATATTTAAATATATATTTTGTCTTAAAATAAATTACTAGAGTTCTAGGAAAAATATATTATTTAATTAGCATAAAAGGTTTCACATGTGGCAACAGCGAAACTTTTGACAAAAGACCCAGCTAATGAAATGACAGCTGAAAAACTCTAACCTAAGTTATTTTTTGATTTCTGATCTATGAACAAATAAATAAAAAGAACATTGTCATTTTTTTAAATACATTTTTAAATAACAATTATATTCTTCTTGTTTTTAGATCAGTCACTGGATCCCTTGCTCAAGCACAAACCTTACTTAGGATAGCTGATGTCAAATATTTTACGACGGCTAAGCCAGGAACATTTTTTGCAAGGTAAGTTATTTTTTATAATTTTTGTCAATCTAAAGAGTATTTAGTAACTCTTAAGGATTAGTAAGTATAATGATTCGACATACTAACTGCACTGGTAACACAAAAACTTAACCTAATTACTAATTTAAGGTTTTACACCACCCACGAATTTTAATGTAAAAAAATGTTTAGACGTATGTGTATCCTTCCTGTGTGCCACATTCCTTACCAACGATTCCGGGAGTCTAATAACCAAAAAACAAAATTGAAGGTAATTACATTTATTTACATACAAAATAAACAAAAACCGCACCAGTGACCTCTAAATAAAAAAAAAAGATCGCCGCCTCCCCCAAGCTCTATAACGCAATAAGCAGAGACAAACAATACTGCCCTTTTATCCAAGTCACCTCAAAAAAAAGGTTGCCCCTCCCCCACGCTCTTTACGCTCTTCACGCTCTTGCAGCATTTTGTAAACTGGATTTCCGGGAAAAATTATATGAAACCCGGAAGACACGCTTTTTTAGGCCCGTTTCCGGGAGAGGTGGCAACCCTACTCCTGTGAGATTGTTAATAAAGAATGTTAATCCATATATCTGCTGCTCCTTGTATAAATATACTGTAAAGGGTATAAATGGAGAGGAATTGACCTAGATAAGTAAAAGGTAGACATACTCCATAGAGTTAGTGGTCAGGATAAAAAGGGGCTACTTACTCCATTCATTAAATTTCAAACTCTCTAAGGATCTATTAGACATCTCGCAGTAGTACCGTCCATAAGGTTAAAAAGCCATTTCCCATAAGCTTTGTGAGGGGTCCTTTGTTAGCGGAAAGAAGTAAGATTTAACCGATTGTGCTAACAATAATATATTTATTTACATTTGCGCCATAAAAATATCTACTATCTTTTTGTCAGTAACACATACATATACATTCATAACTAGTTGTATTAGTAATTATTGATGAATAGGAAAAGCGAAACAAATTTGGTTTTAGTACTTGCTGGCAATGAACTTTCTAAAATTAATATTTTTCCTATAAACATATGATAATGGAAGAAATTTTTAAAGAACCAATAAGTGGATTTTTTATTTTCTCTATTTGACACATTATAGATATATAATAAATAATGACCCATAAAAGTATCGGCCGCCAGTTGAACACAAATGGTTTATTTATAATATAATGTGCATTATTTTGGCATTCACTTGAATCAAATTTCTCTGGTAGGTAAGGTGTATCCTAACTAAAGTATATCGTCTTGGTTTTTGCTTTTATTTAGCTCAATAATCAGTCCTGGTGCTAGTAAATTCGGGATTTAATCTTTTCAGGGTAGATAAATTGGGGCCAAGCGAACCTCAGAATTAAAATTGTCACAGGTAAACTAGGGACAATGTATAAAGATAGGTAGGTAGGATCCAAAAGGGCTGTAGGGCTGTATTTACTTTGAGCGGCCTACACACGCTGAAACATGCTGCGATACCATACTCTTATGTTCCATGATGCAAGTTGCAGTGTGTGTAGTACTGAATCACGTATTTGGCGTCAGTTGCGGTTTGCAGCGATGCAGAGTCTGGAATCCCATATTGGACTCGCGTCTATTTCCCAACCTATTGCAGGCACATTATGCGCATGTCAGTCGAATAACTTGATGGCGGGGTATTTAAAATATAGGTAGAAATGGGTTTAATTATGTTTTGGTGATTTTTTTTAAGCCACGATGTGTGTCATAGTGGACGTTCTAGTCCCAATTAAGTTTCTTCTATAAGAATATTTTTGTTACTCGCAGTTTACCAGTTTGTTAGTTTATGGGTTATTATTCATTAATCAGTAAGTTTTGTCGTCGAGGCTGTAAAGCACCTGCAAAGTAACCTTACCTCCACTTTTTTAAATTGTAGAACAATTTATTTGTGCACAGCCTGTGGGATGAATTAATTGTATGTATATAGTACGGAAATATATTTACTTCATTGAAGAAAACAATATAGACGTTATTATGCTGGTCCATATTTCTACATTATTTTCTTCAATGGAGCAAATATATTTTGGTTCTACATACAATTTATCTCACAGTCTGTGCATACATAAATTCATTAACTTAATAGTAGTTTACTTTCCAAGAAGATACAAAGTAAAGCTCTCCACACAAAACAAGAATTACTAGGGTCAAATATAAAAATGGTGAAATGTCAAGATTACATTTTATCAAATGTGTTTCCTATATTGGCAAAAGTCATGTAAATCATGTATCAACATGAACTATGTTATAAAACATTATATTTTTAGTAGTACAAAATATTTTTTTACTATAAAATGGACTTTTATTTAAATATCTATGTTATTCTAAACAGTAAATAGAATAGTGCGCAAGTACCTAATTGTTCCCCCCAATTAACCTGCTACATGAAGAGATGTCTCGGCCCAATTTGTCTGTACCTTTTTTGACCATGAATTATTGTATTGCTCTTTACCCCCAATTTACCTTCCACCATTCGTCCCAGGTAATAAAATGGGTCCCTTCTAGATATTTTACTCTAGGCGTCAGTGGACTTATATAAGGTAAATGTAAAAAAGTAATTTATTTTCAACTTGAGTTTTATTGCAAATACCATTATTTACATTAGTATAAATTTGAAGAAGTAGTCCATACTTGAAGTGAAGTGGCAAGTTAAATAGGGAGAAATAATACTCAAAGTCAACCTTCACTAACATATATTTAGTAGGAAATTTTTTTAGTTACTTAATTCTATATGTAAGTAATAAGTCGTTCATTTGTGTTTAATAACGTACAGCGTAGTCTTTAGTGGGTTTAGATTTTATTTATTTCTCCATAACAGTCAATTTGTTTTCCTAACTATGTACCTAATTATTGTTTTGAGAATAAATAAATTTTGATTTGAGCTTATTAATTACTATATGACGTCATTCTAAACACAATAGGGCGAACGCCTTAGAATGACAGAGTCCCAGAGATGACGAATGAACTTCACAATCCTTTTTGTATAAGTAGTATATAAAAGAAATTGACAATAAAAATTACTAAAAGATATAGATGTAATTTAAAAATAAGATCATACATTTAGGCCCAACTTTATAAAGTCCTCTTAAACCTAAGTTTAAACCGAGAAATAATTCCACAATTGTATAAATGTCAGAAATGGTCGATTTATAATGGGGATTGACAGCAACGTTCAATTTAAGACGAATCAACCTGGTCATAACTTGTTATTTTATTAAATGATAGAAGAGTTTTGAACTTGCATTGTCTTTATTTGCTTTACATCACAACGTTTTAATATTCAGTCGTCTTCAGGTAAATACTAAATAAGTAAAGTAACTTCAGCTCTATTTATACTAGCTAGATGTACTGGAGCATAACTAAGACAGGTGCGTTCAGTTCGTGTGCGGTATTTTAAATTTACATATACTTAACAAAGGTTTCTAGATATTTATTATATCTAATGAGGGCTTACTAAAATAATCTGGGTTCTGGTGTATGGTAGCAGCTTCCTTGAACTTCATCTTTTACCAAAGTGGTTCTTTATGCAGGATTTAAGCTTCTGTCTACTTGATGTGATGACCGTGTGTCCAGGCATGGTCAGCGGCACCTGATTTTTTAGTTTCTCCTTTAAGCGTGTTGTTTCTGTGTACCTTGATCCTAGTCTCAAGTGTCTTTAGAGTCTCATCAATGTAAGATCGGCCACACTCACAGGAGATCATCTGGTAGACGTAATCTTTCCTGAAGTTGACTTGTTTGTTTCGTCTTCGTCAGGTGCCTTCTTAAAGTGTCTTTCGAGCTGAATACCGTATTGATGTTGTATCGTTTTCCTAGTCATCTTATTCTCTCAGATACTCCTTTTACATAGGGAATGTTGAGTGTTGATTGTGACTCTATTTGCTTCTTTTGTGTATTTGATCGATTCTTGCGATTTTTCAATAGTTTATCAACTAAATGCATGGGGAAGCCATTTTTGTTAAGGTCGGTCTTGACGTAGTTAAGGGCTTAATTTGAGTTATTAATGTTATATGCTTTATCAACATGTGTTCTTACTATGTTATATGATAATACATTAAGTTATAATCAGGTAAATCACTGTTTTTTACTCCTATATTAGTAAACATTGTTTTACATACAGTTTACTCTATAAGTAAATCCATTCTTACGCACAACTGTGCGTTATGATGCCTAGTAATCAAGTTAGTCTTAAACCACTCAAATCGTGACATTTATCTATCTTGCGTTTTGAATACTTGACAGTGACATTGTCACTATTTGAGATTTTAAGTTAAAATCGATACTTTATAAATTATAAACCCATCATTAATTTATTAGTAAGAGTCGTTGAAAAAGTATTGCGTGTTGTAAAGCAATTACGTACTCATATAATTACCGCACTCGGCGGTAAGCGGCTCGTTCACAATTTTTCCATTCGTGCGTAATATGTTTTTAACACACTTCATACTTAATACTATTAACTTGAACTTTGCTTTCAATTCAACATTATAAAATGATCATTTTTGACATTTATTTAATTTAAACTGGACCTCGGTTTATATCGACTTTATAAAATTGGGCAAAAATAACATCTATTGTGTAAACCGAGGTCCAGTTTAAATCGAGGAAATATCAAAATTATTTATAATGTGGAATTGACAGCAAAGTTCGAGTTAATAGTACATTGTATACCTAGTAGGAAAAGCTGAACATTCCCGGAGGACCGTAAAGATTGTATGTCGAGGCACAAGCCGTAGGTATACACTACTATTTTTCCTTAAATGGAAAATTATTAAAAGGACATAACTTATTACAATCAACTTAAAATTTTGAAATAAATATTATTTACGTTGTTCACAAATAAAGGATGCCATTAAATATTTGTGTTGTAACTATGGAAGCACAGTAATATTGAATTGTCAATCTTAACACATTTTAGTGTACAAGTAGCCGTACAGAAATAATATTTCCTTACGGTTCAATAATATATATTTCCTAACAGTTATTTGCCTAGCAATGACTAAGTGTAAGGAAATATTGACTTTTTCTTTCAGAGAATGTTAGCAAAAAAGTCAATATTTCCGATCGATTTTCGGGAATAAAGATTTAACTGGTCATAACTTAATAGACTGTAACATAGCAGGTTATGACCAGGTTGATTACTCTTAAATTGAACTTTGCTGTCAATCCTACATTATAAATCGACCATTCCGATATTTCTACGATTTTAGAATTATTCTTCGGTTTAAATATAAGTTTAAACTTAGGTTTAAGAGGACTTTATGAAATTGGATGGAAAAACTCTCCCAATTTTTTCTACAGTCAGGTTATTGTAGAAACTCGCCCATGCCTTCTTTCCATCGTAATTATTATACATCTTTATGGGCAAATAAGTTAATCTGCATAAAATAATATTCATTACAGTGTTCCGCTGCGAGTCTGCCCGCACAAGAGTTTATCGTCTACGACTTGACCGACACAATTTCTACTGTCGTTCTTTGAGACATGCTACATTGCCACGTTGCTATTATAAAATTATCGTTTTAATATTTAACAACCACAGATCGCCTTAACAGTTGATTCTTCTTAGAATTTCCAGTTCAGTGTTAGGCCGTAATAAGCTTACATAGAATTAATACACCACAGAGGATCAGTGACGGCTCGTGGTCTTAAAAAATGGTAAAGAGTATAGTGTCATTAATTGGATTCATTTTAAAACTAACTAACTAAGTAGGTACGTACAGTACTGAATTAACTGACAAATAAAAACAAAACTTTTTAATTACACAGTAAATCACATAAAACGATATCTATAACCGTAAGTTTCGCGAAGCCTCAAAATAAATACCTTAAGGTTAGGCGAACCAATACTACAACAATGGTGCATATGACTGATGATCTATTTTTAAATATCCCTTCATCCATAACGCAAATTGTTACATGCTGGTTGCGTGACTGACGTCACTTAACCATAGCGACGGTGGATATTAAAGCCATGTTAGGTGTTGGGTCTTCACTTGCTTTGAGCTAACAGACACGGTCGCTGGCGCGCGCCAAAATGCACAAGTGTTTATAATTATTTTCCATCGGAGTTAACCGTGGCCCTATTATGTATAGCTACATTCTTAATATTGTGAAAAAACTTTCCTCTTGGTTTTTTTTTGGTCCCCTACTTCACCTAACGAGCCGCCACTGCAAAGGATCTGGCAGTCGCTATGAGTAGTTTTCTTATGCCTTCACTACAAAACCTCAAATATGCCTTTTTAATAAAAAAATTGTTCTGAAATGATACACAAATGCCGAGTTTTTTTTTTAAGAAAGCATATTAGCGCAATATGGTCAATCTACTTGAGTTGTATAGTATCTTTTTTCTACTACTTAAGTTCCGAACTTTATACTAAATTAATACTAAAAATTACAAAAAAAATATTTAAAATGAGGCATTACAAATTACAACATGTCTTTAGTTGACCGTGAACTTGTGAGAAAGATGATAAAAACACTTAAATAAAAATTCATTTCGTTGGCAAATCCATGGACCAAATTATACTGTAACATATTTGTGTCATATTTACACAAAATCAATTTGAATATATCTATCTTTCTTACATTCCATCTTTTGCAGAAAAAAGCAATATATTTAATAATAAAAATGTACAATTTCTTTTTCTAAACCATAGCCATTTTGATTAATATTATATTATAATGATTATGTTCTGTTCAAAAAAAAATCGAAATAACGTGACCTTAAAACAGAATAGACAATAACCTTAAAAAATGGGTTAAATTTTTTCTAAGAATCTTATAATTTCGTCTATTCAGGTTTTGTCAGTCATTTTTCTATACAGGGTGATTTTTGATACTTCTTTTTCAGCTATGATTGTTGATACTTCTTTTTAAGTTGTGTATAGAAGGCAATAAAATAAACAACATTTTCAAATACCTTTTTTTTTTAAACTCAAAATTAGGTACTTACATTCATTTATTACATTATGAATCAAATACCGTTCTGCCTAACTTGCCCGTTGAATAACATTAAGAAAACTTCTGGGTGTAGGATGAGCCCGCAAGAAAAATCTTTCTGCGTATAATCTCGAAGCAGCAGCCGCACTTTGACGACACTCGCCGTAAATTAGCACCATATCTACTAGTTATTTGAATAAGTAAAAACATGAAGTCTTTCTCCACTGGTAATAAACCAGTGGAGAAAGACTGGTAATAACCTGGTTTATTACCAGTGGAGAAAGACTTCATGTTTTTACTTATTCCTATAAATTAACTCCACTTTAAGAATGGACTACTTCCTCAAAATACTAGTTATTTGTTTTAAAATTTAACCATTTTCACGTGTCACCAATTTAAAATTAACCTGCTTCAGGAAAACACACCGCAGCGTATTGCCAAATAACTCACCACGCACCCGTAAATTGCATCACTAATAAGAGATAAAACATACAACATAAAGTATAGCAGGTTACGTTTTGATGACCAGGTCCGCACTTAGATTTTTTACTTCTGTATCTCGCCTATTTTTAAGTTTTTTGAAAAAAGTTATTTGAAAATGTTGTTTATTTTAATGCCTTCTATACACAGCTAAAAAAGAAGTATCAACTTGGGAATCACCCTGTATATGTTGCGTTTAATAAAATTTTAATGGTCGATTGGGGATTGGGGAAAAAAAACGCAAGTAAGTACAAACGTTCATTTTGTATGTGTACATTTTATACAATAAATCTTGTAGTACTGTCTAGAAATGAGTGTAAAACTGGATATTTTTGAAAAAAAAACGTGTATTTGTGTAGGAATCTTTAGTTTGGCCAGAAAATACTTAATAGAAGTTTAGTAAAACTCTTTTTTGGTTTTATATCTTCAATTTTCACACCATTTCGTGCAGTCTTTGGGAAACATTGGTGTATGCATAGGCTTTGAGATAAATGTATTGATTCAAATATAAAAAATAACAAACTTATTCTGACAGGTTTGCATCTATTTGAAGTAAATTCTTAACCTCATTTTTATTAAGTGTCATAAAACGAATTTTACAACGTATAAATTTGATTTATTTGTAATTGACAACTGTAATTGGTCAGTTTCATATCCTAACTAGGATGGATATGTTAACCGGAATAGCACACTTATCTAATCGCTTTAATGTAAAGGAAACAGCATATTTTCAAGTGGGAGTAGAAAACATGACATTTTATCGTCTTGTATAAAAAATAACTATTATTACAACAAAATCTTTAAATTATGTACCGCTTTAGTAGTATTTCTAACAAAGCTTGGCAACGAGAGAAATTATGACTGTGCAATGACACAGATGCCACCATATAAGTGCAGCTGTGCTGCTACCGCTACGAAGAGAAAAAAAATGTTCCGTGAAAGAATAATTATTGTTATTATGTTGAAAAGTAGGTTTCTATAGCAATCGTTTATATAAAAGAAGGAATTCCACAAACTGCTGCGAACGGGCGGAAATTTTTGCGAGCTGTTTACCAGTTTCAGTTTCTTTTCAAAGTAGTTATGATACAATTTAGTCCCTTGTGATTAAATATTATTACGTAACAAGTGATGAAAGTGATACTTTTCAAACGAGAAGTTATTTAGGACGAGGCGTCAGCCGAGTGCAGAAATTTTCCGAATTTAAGAATAATCACTTTCACATAAGTAATGAACACTATTGTTCCTACGACACCAGAGAATTTTTGGAAAAGCCTTTGATTTGTGAAAAAAATATTTCAAAATAGTGTTAAAAAAAAATAAAAAATATCAACACTAGTGTTGAAATTAGCATACTTAGGATTATGTTCCACTTAATATCTAGTTTCATAGTTTGTCAATAGACTTTTCCTTTATTTATAGTTTAAGGTTTTCATTTGTTCATATTTTATATAATATCATAGGAAGAACTAATCCTGGATTGACTTCTAGATTAACTAGAATGAACAATTTTAAATTTAATTAAGAAAAGATGCATTAAACATAAATTTAAAAAATCCACCCAACAAGGAAGATTTCAATTCAAAATAATTCTATAAATTATTTATCATTTTTGTAAAAAAAGGTCAAATATTCCTGACAGGATTTGCACCTGTGCCCTTGCGATCTGTAGGCTAGAGCTCTATTATCTACGCTATAGCTACCGATAAACATTTGCTGTTAATTACATGACACTCTCTTCAGCGCGATTTGTTTTTTCTGGTAATAGATTTTCCAGTATATTTTTATTTATGTATTTTTGTAATTTTTTTTTATTTAGGATTAGTAAAAAAAAAAACCAATATTAATATTGTGTAAACTGCGGAAGCTTCTTCTGAAACTTAGTTCTGTAGCCTCCTAAACTTGTATTAAATAAATAAATTAACATTTTTTATAATTTCAGATGGTGTATTTTCACACTCTAACTCCGAATCATTCGAGAAATACATGAAAAATAAGTTAAACACTTTACAATTACTGCTTTCTAAAATTTGTTCTTTTTAATAAATAATAGGGGTGGTCTGTCAAATTGGCACCATAATAATATGTTTAAATTAAATAGTGTGCCTTGTATTTCAACTCTAGATTTGAATTTTTTTTTTCAGCACGCGTGTGATATTCGGCGCTTTCGAGTCAAGTAGGAAAATGCATTTTCAATCCTGTTCAATATAGAATATTTTTTCTTTTCAAAGTAGACAGTAGACAGATATAATTGCGATTAAATATTCCATTTTTATCCCTGTTCCGAGATACTAAATTATCTCTTTAGTCACGAAAGTTTTAAAAAAATAATTTTTCCGAAATTCGATAGGAAATATTGACATTTTTAATAATATTTTTGAAAGAAAAGGTCAATATTTCCTTACACTTAGTCGTTGCTAGGCAACGGAAAATAACTGTTAGAAAATATTTATTATTGTACTGTAAGGAAATATTATTTTCCTACGACCACCTATGAAAATGAGAAAAAAAAGCACGGTTAACTTGGCTCAAAAGCGCCGAATATCACACGCGTGTTGAAAGAAAATATTTCAACTCTAGAGTGGTAATACAAGGCACACTATGTAATTTAGGCATATGATGCCAATTTGACAGACCACACCTATTTATTAAAAAGAACACATTTTAGAAAGCAGTTTAGTTTATTTATCACGTATTTGTCGAGTGATTCAGAATTACAGTGTGAAAATACGTCATCTGAAATTATAAAAAAGTTAAGAATATACTGGAAAATTTATTACCAGTCAAAACAAGCCCCGCTGAAGAAAATGACATATATTAAACTTAAGTAGAAAATGTTTATGGGTCGCCATAGCCTAAAGACTAGAGCCATGACCTACGAATCGAAAGATCACAGGTTCAAATCCCATCAGGAGCACTTGACTTTTTTTTATGAAAACATTAAATAATTTATAGAATTATTTTGAATTGAAATCTTTCTTGTTGGGTGAATTTTTTAAATTTAATTTTAATGCATCTTTCCTTGATTAAATAAAAAAAATCATTCAAAAAGGAAGATTTAAATTTAAAATAACTTTATAATTTATTTAATGTTTTTATAAAAAAAAGTCAAGTACTCCTGATGGAATTTGAACCTGTGACCTTTCGATCTATTAAATTGGCATCATATGTTTAAATTTAATAGTGTGCCTTGTATTTCCACTCTAGAGTTGAAATATTTTTTTGCAGCTCTAGAGTTGAAATATTTTTTTCACAAATCAAAGGTTTTTTTAATAATACTTTGTGGTCGTAGGAAAAATAGTGTACATTACTCGTGTGAAAGTGATTATTCTAAAACTCGGAGAATTTCCGCACTCGGCTGACGCCTCGTGCTAAATATCTCCTCGTTTGAAAAGTATCACTTTCATCACTTGTTATGTAATATACTATTCTGTATGGTCGGCCACTTGTAAACTAAAATGAGTGTGTTAAGTTTGACAATTTAATATTACTGTGTTTCCATAGTTACAACACAAATATTTAATGGCATCCTTCATTTGTGAACAAAGTTAATAATATTTATTTCAAAATTTTAACAAGTTGATTGTAATAAGTTATGTCCTTTCAATAATTTTCGATATACGGAAAAATAGTATGTATCTATGCTTCGTAAAAAAGGTACATTCCCGGACGCCGTATTGCCAGTCTCTGCTTGCGCCTCGATATACACTCTTTACGGTCGTCCAGGAATGTTCAGCTTTTCCTACTAGGTATACAATGTACTATTAAGGACGAGAGACTTGTTTTTAAAAGCAAGATCTTTCAAGAATCTATTCGTGTTTTCCTTAGGTCTGTAAAAATAGTTGACATGTTTGCAAACAATCTCGTTTAAAATTAACAAATCAAAACAAACCCCGATTTAACAGCCTAAACATATATAAAAACCATTTAGTGCATTTATTTGTTTTTAGAATGCCTCTTTTAGAAATTAATACCCTCTTTCTTGTTTGTATCTCATCTGGAGCCACACGCCTGGTATTCTTAGAAGGATAATATGTATTTGTTTTGTCTTGGATTTCTTTATGTCGTTCCTAATTGACATGAGGTGTCAATGAACTTTTTATTTTGGGAAGCCCTCAAACATTTAGTATGTACAGGGTGGCCCATTTGTCTGACAAAGTAATATACCATTTATACTATTAAAGATATCAAAAAAAAGTTTTAATAAAAGTTGTGAGGTATAAAAAAATATATGTTCTAAAATTATTTTTAAACATACAGGATGGTCCAAAAAAGTAGGACAATAAAAAGATACATTTTTTTAAAAGGAACACCCTATATATTTTATAATTTTTTGTTTCCTTACAAAATTATCGATATGGCGCCATATTTAGTTTTTAAATTTTTTGCAACGTTGCCAAACAAAATGCAAAATTCTTAAAATTTTGGAAAAAACATGATAGTAAAAAATTACCTGTATTTCTGAATAAGAGTATCGAAAATCGAAAATTTCTTGTGAGCTCTTGAGTTTAGGGATAGAAAAACTATCCTAAATCTTTAAGTACCGAAAATTTTGTACAGGGTGTTTTCTGTTGACATCCAAACATACAAAATTTTAAAATACAATAACTCTGTTTTTTCAAATAAAACACCCTATATTTATTAGGCTCATCTGATAGATATTGTAAGTATCTTCTATTATTGTTAAGTCACACCTATACCTAAATTTACTAGTTTTGGCAATATTTCGATTTTTATTTAAATTTAGGTGAAAAAAACTATAGTTTTTATTTTTCTAGTAAGCCATGACCAGCAAAGTCAAAACAAATTTAATTAAATATAATGTCATATTAAAATAAATTGATAACCATAGTTAGTTGCGTATTTATTTAATTAAATAAAACTTCTTTTTTATTACGCAACTTGATATTAAAAATAAGTTCACAATAGTAGTTTGTACAATAAGAGTGGATATGATGTCCATATCGCACGAGGAAGTAAATTGAGCACGACGTCGTAGGCGGAGTGCTCAAACTTCCGAGGGCAATATGGACAATCCACTCGAGTTAAACAGTATATTTTTTCTACGACTTAACTTCCGAATTTCTATACACAACTAAAAAAGAAGTATCAACTTAGGAATCACCCTGTATATTGTTACGGTATGATGGAAATTACGTCATATATAGTAGCTATTTTAAAATACCACTTTCAAACAGCCCGGTGAAACTTCTATAGTCGAAAGGTTGTCCAGATGTTAAACATTTTTGCACATAAAATTTTAAAATGATATTTACAGCCAATAAACTATTCACAATCCTCATTTAATTTTCCAAGTTAGTAAAAATTAAATATTAGGATCCTGATGGTTTTTTAAGCTGTAAATATCATATTAAAATTTTGGCGGCCAAAATTTTTAAAATGGTCATATTTGAAAGTCCCGCCTATAGTCCAGAGGTTCGCTCCAGACCCGATGGTGGCGCTGTTTTGACGTTTCTTATATCAAATTTTGCTTTGACCAATTAAAACGTTTTTTGTCTTCTTTCTATGTTAGTCTTCGTTGCTTTCAAATGTCAGCTGTGTTAAAAGTTGACATTTGTCTTGACAACTTCATGCAATAAATGTGCTTTTTGTGTTTATTTTATAAATAATTAGATAGATCTGGACTAAATAAAATTTAAAAACTGAACGCGATAAGCTTTGATTTTAAATGTATGGTTAGAAACAAAGGGCCCCTCACAAAGTCTACGGCTTTCGGCAAATTTTTATGAATTTTTAGTATCTAATAGATCTTAAGGTCATGATTAAAACTGCCCATGACCGTAATCCAATCCTATGACTAGTTTTTGAGTTATGTCTTTTTAAAGTTGACAACTTTGAGATTTTCTGCATTGTCTGGAGTTTTTATTTGTTTCTTAAAAACTATTAACTTTTTTATTTTTTTTATTGGTCAAAAAATTAGGCACTAAGTTGTCTTTAACTTATATGTAAACAAAACATATACAGGATGTTGAATAATTTATAATGTTATAATTGATTCATTAATTTATTATTCAAGCTGTAACATTTTTTTTACAATATTTTTTAACACATTCGTAAATTTGCAGGGTTATCCAGTTATAATAATTTACTTTAGCGAAAACTTTTAAAAATAAAAATTTTTTTTTATCAAATGACAAAATATTATTGTTAAATAATTAAAAATAATTTTTTGATGGAAGTTTTACCGCAGCTTTTATACCAGATGCATTTAAACTACCTTAGAGTCCTACTAAAATTATTTTTTTGTTTTATTCTTATAAATATATTTTTTTATTTACTGTAAAGGTCACACTGGCTATTTTTATAAAAGCATTTAAAATGTCTTAATGTTTGGTAAATATTTTTTTATTTTACAATCGGACAAAAATGATACTTTAATGGAACCCGATTCAAAGTACCCGAACTGCGATGGTGGATCATTAGTGAGTTACTGGCATTCAACCGTGGCGTTCCGAGTTCGATCATCGGAGTGAGCATACGCACAATAGAGAAGTTAGTCCGAATTTCGTAGGTTTAAGAATGCAGGGAAGAGTGTAAAGTATATCATCTCCCAACACACCCATTTACGCCGGTAACCAGGCTAGATGGAATCGAATATCTCGTGGGGTGCGAAAGAAGATAAATACTCCCCAATCGGTAAGTCATGCAATGGCGCAAGAAACCGTGGGAGATAGGCGTTGGGGAGGGGGAGGCATGACCCACGTTAGGCTGTAAGTCCCCTCAGAAATGGCCCTGGCAACCACGAATAGTTAAAATACCTAATTCAAAAGAAAGTCAAAAAACGGTAGAGCTGGGCAAACCTGGCAATCACCAAGCAGCCAGCACTTTGGAAAAAGTAATTGCAAGACCGTTAAAGTGATGGCACGTAGTTTTGCCCACCACTATTGTTGGGTACTTTGTCGTCGTCTCTTATCAAGTACCCAGCACTTTGAAAAAAGGGATTGCAAGCGCTTTAAAGTGCTTTTAAGCAGTTTTGCTCAGCTCTGTCGTCGCGTACTTTGTCGACGTTTCTCACCAAACACCCAGCACTTTGGAACAATTAATTGCAAGCCCTTTAAAGTGCTGGCAAGCAGTTTTGCCCAGCTCTGTCGTCGGGTACTTTGCCGTCGTTTCTCACCAAGCACTTTGGAAAAAATAATTGCAAGCCTTTTAAAGTGCTTGCAAGCAGTTTTGCCCAGCTCTGCCCGACGGATTAGTTATTACGGCTTAATTCTAGACTTTTTTACAATATTGATTTTGATTAAAAGTTCGGTATTCAGAGGAATTATATGCGCAAAATTACCTATGCGTTTTTTTTGTGGAAAATCAGAAAGAAAAACACTTGCATCGAGCTTTTTTTAAATTGTCCTCGGCGCCTACCAGTTGCCTATATTGCCTCGGTTTTAAGTAATTGATTATGATGGGGTCATTGAATCACATTGGGTAGAGTATATATGTGTGATACTATAATAGTTTCCTTTCTGTGTATAATGATACGCTACTGACTATCGTCCCAAGCAAAAAACTCACCCATGCCTATGACAATAAATAACAACCAAGACTCACATGTCTTAAATAATAATAATTATACGCCTGAATATACCAATTAAAACGATTCCTCAATGAACATAATGTCGGTGTAAATAAAGCTATTAAATGCTTTTCTATTTCAATTTAATGCGTTTTATTGGTACTTTGTGGCATGTATGCTGTAGCTTAGCAAACAACTTTTTAAGGGAATAAAAAGATGTTGTGTTAAATGAGAATTTAACAATAGTTTTAACATAACATGTTATACTGCATAGTAAAATGCTGTGGGAAATTTACTACATTTATCTTGGTAGAAATCCTAAATTATTACATTAAGGTGTCTGTAATATTATAGATTTGATGTAAAATTTTGGGATTTTTTTTGTGAAATGTAATTTCCGTGCGAAAATACTTAGCAAGTAGTAAAATTACTAATTATTTACACGACATACTAGTAAAATTACCCAAAAAATACACCAAGTTCTTAAAATCACAGCGCTAATAAACAAATTTGTAATTTTATAACATTAATTGATGTATATTCACATAACATCGTTAATTTGGCTCTTTAGCAGATCAGCCCGCGTATATGCTTATGTTATGTAATCATTTGTTGATCGGCTTTTGACCCGTTGGCTGTGTGCGTGATATTTTTGCCATATTTTGTACTTAGTAGTTCTACTGTGTTCATTCTTTGATAGAATTTAAATGGATATAACAACTCTAGCTAAAAATATTTATTTTTATAAATATCATATGTTCCGAGGAACTATTAAAAAGTCACCACCTCCGCGCCGTGACTTATACGAGAGTTATACAGTGACGGTTTTGTTTGTATAGTTTTAACAAGAAAAATATTTGTCAAAATATACAGGGTTATTCACGCTATTCAACACGACATATCAGTGGCGTAGCCAGAAATTTAGTTTGGGGGGCTAAAAGGATTTGAAATCGAGTAACTAGCACCGCAGGGGATGTTTTCGGGCGCCCCGTCCAAAAACCCGTTATTGGGATCATAAAAAAAATTTAAATTAGAAAATATATTTAATATATCTTTTAATATCTTTATAGTAGAAACTTGTAGGGAGTTATACTAAGATGCTTATATAAAAATTTAAAACTTATAAAAAAACTTTATGAAATAAGCACCGAGCAAGAAATATTTTTTATTTATTTATTGAAAACCAAAAAACTATATTAACTATCACCAATAATTATTAGAAGCCATAGTCATGTAAAGATTATGCAAAATCCGAAGGGGGTGTCGCGTGCCGCGGGTCTATTTAAAAGTTTTAAGATTTGCGTGGATGTCAGTTTGTCTTGCAAACATTTTGTAAATATAAGATGCAGTGGCGGCTCAGGTGAAGTAGGTGAAGGGGCCAAAAAAAAACAGGAAGAACGTTTTTCGACAATATTAAATAATGTACCAATTAGCTACCATTTTAGCCCTTAAAAAATAATTATGTTTGAATTAATAATATTAATTTAATCCGATGTAGTATATAGGGTTAACTCAGATGGATAATATATATAATAATTATAAACACTCGTGCATTTTGGCGCACCCCAGCCGACCGTGTCCGTTAGCCCAAAACAAGTTAAGACTCAACGCCAAACATGGCTTTGATATTCACCGTTGCTGTGGTTACGTGACGTCAGTCACGCAAACAGCATGTAACAATTTGCATTATGATAAGAGGGTAATTTAAAAATATTGTTTTAGCATTGGTTCGCCTAATCTTAAGGTATTTATTTTAAGGCTTCGCGAAACTTACGGTTATAGATATCGTTTTAACGTGATTTACTGTGTGATTAAAAAGTTTTGTTTTTATTTTTCAATTAATTCAGTAGTGTACGTACTATCTACTTAGTTGTGTGTTTTAAAAATGAACCCAATTAATGACATAGTTTGTAATTTGTTGGAAACTCCATTCAGTCGTTGGACAGATGAGGATAAGAGAGACGTTTTGTTACACGGGTTTTTAGTCAATGTTTGTTTAGGTACCCGCAGTATACATAGCTCTTTACCAATTTTTACGACCTCGAGCCGCCACTGCTTGTAAAATGTAGAATTGTAACGTTACTTAAGTGGTTATTACAATTTAACAATATCTTGTAAAAATAAAATATTGGTTCTTATTGGTAAATAGTTATTTTAGAGAAACTAATATGTATTTATTATAAACCAACGTTAATTTCGTCAAATTTTAATTATGCATTAATGATTAATAAACTCTTCTGTCAGTGCCGAGATTAAAAAAAAAATTCACAAGCGCTCATCATTTTTTACATAATAATATTTACCTTAATTTTTCTTTTCAGAGATAATGTCAGCAACTTCATCAATTGGTGTAGATTTTCATTAGAAATCATCGAGTGCCTTTTATTCGAGTCGGACGATCTAATTATGAGGAAAAATGAAAAACACGTTGTTTTGTGTTTACTGGAGGTTGCCAGGAGAGGAGCTAAGTAAGTAATGGAACAAAAAATATGTATAGAATAAAAAAATTTTAAAGACCAATTTGGGTTGCATAAAGATTTTTTTCTACTCGTACATGGATATTTGCTGTTTCTTTTACACGAAAAACGTAGACTATTTCAGTTAACCGTACGGCCATTACTTCGTATTCATGACTGTCAGTGCTGCACAGTGTTGCAACTTTTAAAACTATAATTTTCCGTTTTTAACGAAAAATTCATACGATACTGACAAAGCCTTTTTAGCAAATCAAACCCACAAGTGATCCTAAAGAATATCCTACGAATCAGTAGCGTAGTCAGAATTTTAGTTCGGAGGGGGGGGGGGGGGGGGGGGGGGGGCAACAGGGAGGGAGAGCGAAGAACTAGCATTGCAGGCAAGTCGCCGAAGGCGAAAATTATTTGTTTATACAACCTGGCATAAAAACTACATTCATTGGTCTATTTTTTTAAAATTCGAATACAACGTTTTATATTTGTACGGCAGCTTTTAAAAGAAATGTGTTTTATTAGATTCGGTATGTTGGCCCCAATGCTGGTCCAGATGGAACGCCAAATCGATCGAGAAATCGCAGCGGATCAGAAGAAACTGGGTTTTAACGACGGAAACGACAATAACAATAGGTTAGATGATGACAGCGATAGCGAATTTGAAGAAGAAGAACCCGTGATGATGTACGGACCGGTACCGCAGATTATTACCAATGATTTGAAGAGTCTAGACGAAATGGTAAGTGTTTGGCAGCTTTGTTTAGTTTACGTTTTTTACCTACCTAAACTAAACATGATTTTGGTATTTTTTTTAAACTACGCGGCATAAGTAATAGTATATTACATAACAAGTGATGAAAGTGATACTTTTCAAACGAGGAGATATTTAGCACGAGGCGTCAGCAGAGTGCGGAAATTCTCCGAGTTTTAGAATAATTACTTTCACATGAGTAATGTACAGTATTTTTCCTACGACCACAAAGAATTATTAAAAAGCCTTTGATCTGTGAAAAAAATATTTCAACACTAGTGTTAAAAAAATATCAAGGTACACTATTTAATTTGAACAAATGGTGCCAATTTGACAGACCACGCCTATTTATTTTTTTTGTCGAGTGATTCAGAATTAGAGTGTGAAAATACGCAATCTGAAATTATAAACCAGAAGGCATCGAGCTAAGTATCACTTCGTTTGAAAAGTATTACTCTCATCAATTGTTATGTAATATAAATATACTAAAATTGCCAAAAACGCTGTGGAAAAAGATATTCCTTTCTAATATATTTTTACTTTGACTTGTATAACAGCCAATGAAAATTTTAACATAGTGCACTTATATTTATAACGGAGCAATAGTTTCACAATAACCTATATTAAAATCGACATCTTCACAAGCCGAAATATAATTTATTGTTTACCAACACTTCTGTATCTCCAAAGAGGTAAATGACAAAGATACATTAAAAACCAATTTATCACTTGAGGTGAAGTAGATACGTAGTTACAGTACCGAATTGTGTAACGGATACTGTTAAAATGTTATTTGGAAATTGTTTTTTAACATTGTTGCACATAGATTACATCTTACGGTTTTAACACCTACGGACATTGATTGCATGAAGTTGATGCATTTAAAATGTGTCAAGAATTAGCAGTGGTGTGCTCACAACATAAACAACAACATTAGGTACTTTATCGCCATTGGCGCACCCAAGGTAGGGATTATGATTATAGGTAGTGGCATATTTAGGGGGGTGGGGGGGTGCCGGGCTGCACCCTCCTTCCGAGCCCATGAGCTCGGGTCTAAAAGGCTAATTGCAACCTAATTTTGCGTCTCACGCTTGGACTCTTAATTTAAATTTTTAAATAATGTATTCTTGGCTTAGAATACAAAGGTTTTGTAGGAAACGTTTAGTTTCTAAACTTTTCCCTCTAAAAGTCCTGTTTTTTATAGAGACGTATATCGTTTTAGTTATTGATTTATGATGCAATTTTAAACGAAAACGAGGAAAAAGAATAATATTTTATAGTATTTTTCTATTATATACTTATCTGTTCCGTTTTTCCTTTTTTAGAGCTATTTTCAATCGACAAAAATATAACCCAATGCAATAAAATATTTTTACAACAAAAACAAAAAACAAATAGGTATTTATTTTTAATGAAAAAAATTAAAATACTAATTTTAATTGAAACATTTTTGTGTAATAATTTATAATAAAAAAAAATAGTGCGGGAAGAAACGACAATGCTTTATTATGAATATACAAAACGGCACTTAAGAAGGAGTATTTTAAAATCTAAGCATTTGCACCAAAAACTGCTCTTTGATCTACGCTCTTAAAATACATGATTTCTGAAAAATCCTCAATTTTGGCGTGGTGAGCGATATTTAATTTATATTTAATCATGAAACACCTAGCCCGAAAAACGCTGGTTAGAGTCATACATACGTCTTATTTTAAAATTTTGGATTGACACCAATATTCATATTTTTCACAAATATAAAAAATGTTTTTTAACAATGAGCCAGCTAGGAATATCAAAAAAAAAATATTTACAAAAACAAATTTAATCCAACCATGCAGAGGGGGTGAGGTAATAATTTAATCGAAATTTGATAGTAAGGTGAATTTTAAGCGAACTTTGGGCGTGGCCCCAAAAATTTTCGCCTGCGGCGCTTTATCATCTTCTTCACTAGGTACAGTATCATAATATGCATGTAGTCCCGACTGTCTCTCTCTCCAGAAAAAAAATATCCTACTTACGCCCACTGAGCCCCCCCCCCCCCCCCTAGCATATTTTCTGGCTACACTACTGATCATAGGTTGTTCCTAAGCCCACCCTACTACGATCCGATTACTAGATTTTCTTCCGGTTACTGTAACAATTTTTATAATAAATAATCAATCTAATCCAAAAAAATCGTTAAAAAAAGCAACATTATAAAAACACATTTTATATAAATTAACCATTAAAAAACGTTATCTGAGATCGTGAATATAAACTGTCATTCGGCATAATATGACAAATACCTTTTCAGCGTAAAATTCACAATCGTGCCAATCGTGTCTCATAATCAATGCAAACAAAACAATCCGAAACAAAAGGAAATCTCGGTTGTAAAGATTTTCTGTGAGACCAACGGGCAGTAAATCAAAGTAGGCAAGGCGTGCGCACGTCTTGGATTGCATCAATTGTTTCCGGAGTAGCTCATTATGGTCATAAATTAATGCAGAAATGACACCACATATTATGGCTAAATATTATAAAAAGATAAACCAGGGGTTTTGAACAAAACCTCTTCCAAACAGCTCTAAAATTCTAAAAAGAAGTGGGAAATATTGAGATTTTAAGTAAATAGCAGATTGTAACTTTTATCGAACTCGAACATTCGTCTAAAGTCACTTTGCTTCTCATCATTTACAAACGGGTAGGTCCTGTGTCCGGTCCTGCATATCATTTAAAATTGGAAAATTAACATATTTTAGTGCGCAATCTCAAATCCGGGGGACTTTTTTGTTTATATGCGCGAATCCATAAAGTTGCCTCTTTTTAGAATATTATTAGAATTATACAGGGTGATTCCTAAGTTTTTTAGTTGTTAATAAAAGGCATTAAAATAAACAACACTTTCAAATGCCTTTTTTCTCACTCAACTCAAAAATAAAGTACATACTTAGATTCATTTATTACACTACAAATCAAATACGGTTCTGCCTAACTTGCCCATTAAATAATATTAAGAAAACTTCTGGGTGTGGAATGAGCCTATAAGGGAAAGCGTTTTGCTTATAATCTCGAAGCAGCAGCCGCACTTTGACGACACTCACCCTAAATTAGCACCATATCTACTAGTTCATTGTTTTCAAATTTTACCATTTTCTCATGTCACCAATTTAAAATTAACGTGCTTCAGCAAAACACACCGCAGCGGATGGCTCAACACCACCCGTATAACGGGCTACGTTTTGATGGCCAGGCCCGCACTTAGATTTTTTACTTCTCTAGCTCGCCTATTTTTAAGGTTTTTGAAAAAAGGTATTTGAAAATGTTGTTTACTTTAATGTCTTCTATACTCAGCTAAAAAAGAAGTATCAACTTAGGAATCACCCTGTATTTGCAGCTGAATATAAAACAGGTTTTTACAAAATTATTTGTGTGGATTCCGAGAAAATCACGTTTAAAATATAGTTTAGCCGGATTTTGTTGGTTGGGAAAATGTCGTTATTAATCCAAATAACGGAATAAAGATTATTTGAACTTGAATGATTAAATATATGTTTAAAAGCATTTAAGCAATTATTGACATAAATTGCACGTGTAGCTGTGTGGTTTTAAAGATAATTACTTTTACAGACTCGTTTAACTTGTTCACAAAAACTCTCCATTAATTGGTACTGCCAGTTGAAAAAAGTCATAATATCATTAGAACAAATGCCAATAAATATTCGTGCTAACGATAATAATTTAGCAATAATTCTCGATGAAAATTGGTATTTTCGGTGACATATTGCAAAATGCCATAGAACATGTAAAATTTTAAATTAGAATCAAGTAAATGTTATGGCCGAAGGTGCGGTTTAATTTTAATGCCATATTGGGTAAAAAAATTCTAGGCCGCCGACCGTAAAAAGCATCATGTTTAGATGTGACCTAAACTTTTATACAGGGTGCTTACTGTATTTACGCCATCAGAAAAAAAAATACAGACCTATATCAATAATATCGAATTTTTCTAAGTGTTAGGTACTACATAATAATATTTTTTATTAAGTGAAAAACGCTTTTGCTTCTGAACAACATTAATTTGTAAAAGGTTGTTCGACAACAACGAATCTAATATGTATTACTCAGTTTTTGGCTGAAGGCATTGGCATGCAGACTGATGTTGTTTATACCGACTTTTTCAAGGCTTTCGATTAGCTCGATCACTCCATATTAATAAGCAAACTACAAACAAAGGTTTTCTAATCATTTACTGTCATGTTTCGGCTCATATTTAAAAAATAGAAGTCAGTTTGCAGCTTAGGGCGGAGTCAAGTCTGTCGAATATTTCGCAACATCTGGAGTTCCCCAAGGGTCCATACTTGGTCCTTTTCTTTTTACGTTATATTTATAAACGGCATTGTTATTGCCCTTAATATTTGTTGTCTGCTAAATGCAGATGATCTAAAAATTGTCTGTTTAATATCAAGTTTAATAGACTGTTTAAAGCTACAGCGTAATTTGGATATATTGTACGATTGGTGCACAAAAAACAGATTAAACTTAAATATTTCTAAATGTAATGTTATGACATATACCAATAAAAACACCACTTTTGATTTCAAATATAACATAAATGGTAAGATCCTGGAATGACTTACTGTGTTTAAGGATTTATGAGTTATTTTCAATAGAGAACTAACCTTTCTTCCTCATATTGATGACGTCGTGTCCAGAGCCTATAAATCACTTGGTTTTATTCTTAGAACTACTAGAAATTTCTGGTCACTTAACCCTTTCGTAACTTTGTATCGTTTTCTTGTTGGATCTAAATTAGAATACTCTTTAATCATTTGGTCGTTTTATAAAATCCACATTGTCAATATTGATAGTGTTCAAAGACTTTTTTAAAACTTTATGGCATAGATCTGATGAAGTTTATCCCGAAAGAGGTTTTCCTCATAATCAGCTGCGTCAAAGATTCTCATTTGATAGATTACGTGATAGACGCACATGTTCTACGCAGTTATTTTTACATAAACTGCTCAATAACAATATTATTTGGGAAGAGCTGCTGCACAAACTGAACTTTATAATTCCTTCTCTTAATTCCCAAAATTTATATACCTTCTACACCTTCACGTACCCACGTATTTAAATATTCTCCCATCAATAGGATGTGTACATGTTACAATGACAATGTCCATATTGTCCATGCCTATG
The DNA here is from genome assembly GCA_935413205.1 of Polydrusus cervinus. NCBI lineage: Eukaryota > Metazoa > Arthropoda > Insecta > Coleoptera > Curculionidae > Polydrusus > Polydrusus cervinus. Next base: position 14,791,671 of record OW284517.1, read on the forward strand.
ATGTCTTTAATTGGAGCTCTGTAAAAAGATATTTTTATCACTAGTACACTACTGGACATAGTTTTTTTTTATTAGAAATAATTTCCGGAAAATAGAAACCTTTTTTTAGAAGTCATTTTTGAGGTGAAAGAGAAGTTTCTGTAAATAAGACTTCACCCATTACTATTTTTCTAGCGCCGCCACTGATTGCGCGCCCACCTAGAGGCCCTATATTCATTTTTTTTTAAATTTATACACCACATCAGGCATAATATGACATATTATGTAAAAACGCAACCAATTTTTAATATATTTTAAAAAGCGATATAAATTTATCATCATTTCAATTTTAAACATGTATTCGTAAGATTTATACACATGAATTAAAAATTTATTGACGGCCCGTACTAATGGAAATGTAATTAGCGCTATTAATTACCGATTTCGACAGGTTTATTAATGTCAGGGCCTTGGTTCACACGAATTATTGAATTTCATAAAAACACGGCCACAAATGCATAATGTAAAATCCAAACTGGACAGATGCGAGCTGGTTGATGCTAATGAACCAAGGTTATAGGCGTCCAAAGAGGGAGAGGAGCAAGGAGGCACTTGTCTCCCTACACCGGCTGGCCAAAAAACTATATTTATTACAAAAATAACCCCTGCGGGCAAACGTTTTCTACAAGAATTTTAATTTTATTTGTCGTTTTTATTTGGCATTTCTTTGATTTTATTTTAAAAATTTCTGTTTTGTTATCATGTGGAGAAGACTTTGAGTTTTACTTTTCCTGTATCGCAATTGCTCCACTCTAAGAAAAAGTCTACATCCATAGGATTGAAAAAATTTTTAATGGAAATTAAAAATGTATTCTCTATATATTTCGGACGTAGTAATGTCCATGATGAGGAGAAACAACCCAAATTAATAAGTGAAATAATGGGAAATTGCTAACTTGTTTTTTAGTTTATACAGATTGAAAATAGTCAACTCGTTTAAATATTTAAGTATATTCAAGGACTCAAAACTAAAATTTCATAGCTATTTTTTTTTTGAAGGACAAATAAATTAATTTTAAAAAAATTTTAATTAAAATTTAATCCAAAAAAATAATGAGGGAGAGTTGGAAATGATGCGCACTTAAGCGGGAACGGACTTTGTTGCGAGACTATGATAGCTGCCTTAACTTTAAAAACTGTTTAAGAGTTTCTACTTGACTACGTAAAATATTATTTGAAAAACATATCAGTATACAGGTATACCATATTGAAAAGTGAAGTATTGTATTTCTGCACCATTACCAAGCCCTGCGGATCATGATGGGCATGGGGTAGATAACGTTGCGCAATAAATCTGGAATAAGAAAAAGTCTACATGGTTTTCTTCTCCGATTCAGTTTTAGAGAGATTGTGTGTTAGTGGGCAACCTATATCGATTATGAAAGCTTTCTTGGTCATCTTTTCGATAAGAAGAATATTCGGACGGTTGTGATCTACTGTTCTATCCGTTACTTTTGGCCTGTCCCAGTATAAGAGATATTTAGGGGATTGAAAGACTGGTTCGGGTGAGTATTGGTAGCATGGTGGGAGGTTTTCTTTTAGACCTGGTTTATGAGTCAGTTCCTTGTGGATGATCTTTGCCACCTAATTATGTCTCCCTAGATAATTGTTGGGTACTATAGCACCACAACCCGCCGTAATATGTTCTATCGTTTCTCCGGGGCAATTGCATTTTCTGCACACATCTTCCACATTTCTTTTTAAGATAAACTTTTCATGTCTCGAGTTCGAATGATACGGTCTTGGATAGAGATTATAAAACCTTCTGTTTTAGCGTGAAGCTGCCTTTTTTCTAACCAATTCAGTGACATTTCTCTATTATTATCCCTGTATTACACAGCCGGGTGCGTGTTGCTGTGGTACTTAAAGAGAACCACCAAGAGCGGACCTTACTCCTAGGCTGAATACTTTGCGTACAATGTGTGCAATACAACAGCCATTTCGAGTATGAGTAGATTGTGGCATCCAGGAATTAGTTCAAGGGCTTGTTGTCTTACTTTTGAGATTAGTCCTGTCACTCCAATCACCACAGGGATAATTATTGTTGTTATCATGTGCCACAGTTTTTGTGTTTCTATATGCAAGTCTTTATACTTTGGGTATTTTTGAGCTTCTTTTTGAGTGATATTGTAGTCTGATTGGATTGCTACATTTAATAATTATTATTATCACTCAAATACATTTTGAGATAAATTCAATAACTTTGGCTGGTTTTAATAAAAATGTATATATAATTGAAGGGCCATCCAATAGCCATGATAGACTATTAAAAAAAACCTTATCGTCATGCAATTTTTTAAAATATTTATAACAACCCAAAATGCATATTAAAATACCAGATTTAATGTAAATATTTTAGTAATTTTTATTAAGGTTGACGAGAGTAATTAAGTTGTTGTAATTAAATCACTTTAAATCTCATCTCCGTGAACTTTGCAATTTAAAACAATTAACGAGCTAAGAGGTTGTGTCATGTTGTATTACAGTTTTGTTGGTTAATATTATCCGTCAGAAATCTATTTTTAAATTGTGTGATTAATTTTAAATGAAAATTTTGATTAACATTGCTATAAATAAATAGGTGTTATTTTTAAAAACTATATTAAAATTTTATCTTAACTTGTTCTTCTATAAATTTTGTAAAAGAATAAGAACATTTCTAACACGATTTAGCCGAACTGGCAAGCTATACATATTTCTTATATCGAATGAGTGCGTACGAAAACAACCTGGGTTCTGATGTATGGTAGCAGCTTCCTTGAATTTCTTCTTCCTCCAGTATGGTTCCTTATGCAGGATTTCAGCTTCTGTCCAGCTTATATAATGGCCGTGTGTCCAGGCATGGTCAGCTGAACGGGATTTTTCAGTATCTCCCTTTAGCGTATTATTTCTGTATTTCTTGATACTTGTTTCAAGTGTCTTAGTGTCTCACCAATGTAAGACTGGCCACATTCGCAGGGGATCCGGTAGATACAGTTTTTCCTGTCTTGTTGTTCGTCTTTGTTACGAGGCTTTTTAAGGTGTTTCTCGAGTTGAATACCGTATTGATGTTGTATCGTTGTCCTAATCTTCCAGTCTCTCAGATATTTCTTTAACATACGGAATGTTATTATAATATGTTACTATTTTGTCTACTAATCTCATGGGGTAGCCATTTTTGTTGAGGTCGGTCTTGATGTAGTTAGTTGCTTCTTTAAGGGCTTCATCTAAAGTACAAATAGTGACAAGCGTTCTTACTATGCCATGTTTTGTGTTGTTGGAGTGATTTGATGTGTAATTAAGATATTGACCTGAATGCGTAGGTTTCCTTGAGTAGATTATCCATATCGCACTACGAAGTTAGAGCACTCTGCCTACTCGTCTTACTCAATTTACTATTTCAGTCCTTTTCTTTCAGTCAGGACCACTTATTACATACATATACTTAGAAATTTTTATTATTCTTAAGCCGCTGTGCTGGTAAATTATTATTAATAGTAGCTATACATTTTATTTAATAAAGGTGGGTTGTTCATCCGGAAACCCCGTCCTAATTTCGGAACTGGCACAGAGTTAATGGCGTCTCGACGGCTATCTGAAATTCTAATCGATATTTCGTCTGTAAGCTTTATTACTCTACAATCACGAGAGTGCCGTTAGATTTAAAGCAATTTAAAGTAATTTTCCACTATTTTCATATACGTTTGCTTGTTTTTCCGCGTATTTGCGTAAATTTTTTATGGGGACGGCTGGATCGTATCTTTATCTATTGTTTTTAATATTCCCATAAATGTAAATGAGAAAATAAAAAAGTGCTTTAAGAAAATAAAAACAAAAACGGATTTTTCGTTTTTTGTCCGGATATCTCCGAAAGTCGCCGAAATTTTTTAAATTTCTTATTAACGAATTTTTGAAAAAATAAAGAAAAAGGTTAAAATACAGGTTATCCATATAAAGTTAATTTATTATTAGATTCGTGCTATAAAATGAGTCTTGGTAAAACTTGTACTATAATATAGTATTTTTCTAAGCTATTTTAATTCATAGTAGGAAAATTTAGTGAAAATATACATATTTTATATTAGCAGCAAAAAACTTACTTACTTATTAAATATTATTGCAAATATTCAGGGTGTCTCAGATAAGGATGCGCTCTACAGGGATCTTATAAACCATATGAGATACAGAGATAAGTAAATTAGAAAAACGTTGCGAATATTTTGTTTTTAAATTTAAAAAACTCCGGATCCTGCCGAAGATATTTGGGCAAAACCGATTTTACGATTTCGTTATTATTTTTTTCTGACTCTAATTGAAGAACTATGTTAAAAAAATTTTTTAAATTATTGTCAGTACGATTTTTTCTCCTTTACAAGTTGGTGTAATTCGATTTTTAATCCGACGCTTCGTTTTTTCATTAACTTTTCTTTTTTAAATTGTCGGGAAACTTTATTTATTGCCTTATAATGCAATGACGTATCACACCTAGTACTAAAAACACGTTGCGGACTTAAACAAACCCATTTTCACTAAGAATAAATGCAAATTCATTTTATTTAAAAATCTTATTTTCAAGCTCCGTTACCGAATTTGTCTTAACTTTATATTAGGCTGTGACAGGCACTTGTTAAATAAATTTTAAATATATGCCAAATGACAGATTAGGTTAATCAGATCGTTTAGTGCAAATTCACTTTTATACAGGGTGATTCACGCTGAATGGCCTATTAGAAGATCTCGGAAACGAGTAAACTTATCTATCTAAAAATTTGATAGCAGGCAAAATTTGCTTTGAGCTTTTAAAACATATTTTGAGGTTTTTGTTACTTCCGGTTAAACCGGAAGTTAATGCCAACTTTGCTATTTCAAATGGAATATCCTGTATATTTTAGCATTTTTGATTACCTTATTAAAATCTAAATAACTTTTGTTAATCTATACCTATCCCTAACCGTTTTTGAGATATGAATTATAAAAGGATATTTTTGTGTAAAAAGGCTCCGAGAAGAAAGTTTAGTAACTCTAAAACTAATAAGGGTAAAAATTTAAAATTTTGTGGGCTTTTAAGTAATACATAGATCTTTAGTTTAAATCACTTAGGTTTCACGTTTTTTATACAGGAAGTTCTTAAAATTGTGCCAATGTTTCCATTTAAACAAATGTGCATAAGTCAATTTTTGCAAATGGAACACCCTATTTTTCAGCTTACTAACATGTAAAGAATTAAATTTTCTATCTAAATACCTAATATGTTACAATCCACATTTTGAATCAGTTTGGAAATATAAGCAATTTAAATAAAAAATCTTAAAATTTCTGTTTGTGTTAATGCAACATTATTTTTAAAAAGAAGGCTTCGACTGGGATTTTCCTTTGACTTTGAAAATCAGAAATAGCTAAGCAACGAACATAGGCACTTAATAACAAATGGTAACAAAGCTTAAAGTCAAATAGTCAAATAAAAATCCCAGTCAAAGCCTTTTTTTCAAAAATAATGTCACAAACAGAAATTTTAAGATTTTTTATTTAAATTGCTCATAATTTCAAAACGACTAAAATTGTGGATTATAACATATTATGCATTTAGTTATTAAATTTAATTCTCTACACGTTAGTAAGCTAAAAAATAGGGTGTTCCATTTACAAAAATTGACTTATGCACATTTATTTAAATGGAAACATTGGCATAATTTTAAGAATTCCCTGTACAAAAAACGCGAAACCTGAGTAATTTTAACTAAAGATCTATGTATTACTTGAAAGCTAACAAAATTTAAAAATTTTACCCTTATTAGTTTTAGAGTTACTAAACTTTCTTCTCGGAGCGTTTTTACACAAAAAAAATCCTTTTATAATTCATATCTCAAAAACCGTTAGAGATAGGAATAGATTAATATTAACAAACGTTATTTAGATTTTAATAAGGTAATCAAAAATGCTAAAATATACAGGGTATTCCATTTGAAATAGCACAGTTGACAATAACTTGCGGTATAACCGGAAGTAACAAAAACCTCAAAATATATTGTTTTAAAAGCTCACAGCCAATTATGCCTGCTGTCAAATTTTTAGATAGATGAGTTTACTCGTTTCCGAGATCTTCTAATAGGCCACTCAACGTTCCCTGTATAATTTTCTTCTAGAGTAATTTTTTTTTTGTTTTTGAGGAGTTGTGTGATTGTAGTTTTTTTTTAATAAGAATTATGGAACATTATTGAAGAAAAGAAAATATGCAGAAGAAGAATTTCCTTTTATTTCATCAGATCCATCCCTAGACGCGTTTCGGCATATTATGGTTCATCAGTAGAGCTAGGATCTGACGAAAGAAAGGAGAACTCAAAGCTGCTTATGCAGCACTTGGTGGGACACACCGGTAAGATGTGGCACGGAGCGCCATCTGTGTCGTTGTTAGACACTCTTGAGAATACCAGCACCTCTAACAAACTTATAGAAATAACTAAAAAATGTTAGGAGGAAATCACCTGTAAAGACATTCGTCCCAGACATTCTATGCAGCTCTAACTCGCCTCGGTTTGTTAAACCGGAAACAATAAGTGCAGAAGAAGAATTATGGATATGATATGTTGTCGATATCCAGAGTAAAATTATTGCTAGTTGGCTTTGAAAACAAAATGTTGATAAATTTAAGATGAATTAACACTTATTCTTATTGATGATGAATTCGTTCGAAACGTATCATTAATACTACGCGTGACACGTCGTTGAATTACAAAGAATAATTTTAAAGTAATAAAATCAAACTTAACTATTTCAAAAGCAAAGTTGATGAAGGTTTTGAAAAAACGAAATGTTGGATAAATAATCTAAATACACCTACTTGTAGAGGAGAAAAAGTGGTAATGAGAATGGCAATTTTATTTTAACATATCTCTTCAAATAGAAAAATCAGAAAAATAACACGTTTCTTAATTCAACCTTCTTATATGGTTTACGAGATCCCTGTAGGGTGCATCTTTATCTGGGACACCCTGTATTGGGTGTAGGTTAAAAGTAAGTATTAGTATTCCTTGTTGTAACTTATAGTATTGTGGCCACTATATACTAGTTCCCATGGATGAATACAAATCTGCCAAATTAAACTTTCACAAAGCAAACAAGACCACACGGAATTATCACTTAATTTTAATAAAATGGGAAAAATTATCAAAATGCAAATTATACCCAGGAAGTTGAAAAATTAGACTAATGAAAGTAATCCTTTCATTTTTTTCACTTAATTGGGTGAGAAGTTTTCGTGAGATATTCGAAAATAACAAGGCATTGGTATTATTGAGACGATAACAAAGTTGTTCACATTTAATTAATTTTGTTTTTCCTGAAAATAAAATGGCGAACATCTTAGTTGATGTTTCAGTAATTTTATTATTTATTCTTCCATAACTGGGATTGATAAATTACACTAATTTTCACTGGTGAATGACTAATTAAAATGAATTCTAAATTAATTCAAAGATAAAATCGAGCAAAATTTTAATTAAGTATCGAATTATTTAAGTTACTTAACCAACCGAAAATTGGTTGAAGAAACGTCATAAATGATAATTTTACAATGTGGGTTTAAAAGCTAAGTTCGAGTTACCTGGTCATAACTTGTTACGCTATTGGCTGTTTAAAGATTAGAGACAATGATGTTCCTTCAAAGATAAGAGAGTTTTGGACTTTCATTATCCTTATTTGATTTACATCACAACGTTTAAACTGGTAAGAATCTAAAGTCGTCTTCAAGTAAATACTAAATAAGTAAAGTAACTACAGCTCTATTTGCACTAGCTAGATGCACTGGAGCATCACCAAAAAATAAAAATAAAACCAGCAGGAAAGTTTTTCGACATTATTAAATATTAATGTACCAATACATATATTGTAGCCCTTAAAAAATAATTATGTTCGAATTAATATTATTAATTTAATCGGAATGTATAGCTATGCATAATAGGGCCACGGTTAACTTCGATGGACATTAATTATAAACACTCGTTTATTTTGGCGCGCCCGAGTCCGTTAACTCAAAGAAAGTGAAGACCCAACGCCCAACGTGGCTTTGATATTCATCGTTGCTATGGTTACTCACGCAAACAGCATGAAACAATTTGCATTATGATGAATGGCAATTTAAAAATAGATTAATCGTATGCACCATTGTTTTAGCATTGATTCGCCTAACCTTAAGGTATTTATTTTGACGCTTCGCGAAACTTACGGTTATAGATATCGTTTTTACGTGATTTACTGTGTGATTAAAAAGTTTTGTTTTTATTTTTCGGTTAATTTAGTAGTGTACGTACCTACTTAGTTGTGTGTTTTATTAATGAACACAATTAATGACATAATTTGTAATTTGTTTGTAACTTCTTTTAGTCGTTGGACAGATAAGGATAAGAGAGACGTTTTGTTACACGGGTTTTTAGTTAATGTTTGTTTAAGTACCCGCACTATACCTAGCTCTTCACCATTTCTTAAGACCGCGAGCCGCGACTGGAGCATAACTGCGCAGTCATGCGTTCAGTTGTTCGTGTGCAGTATTTTAAGTTTACATCTACTTAACAAAGGTTTCCAAATATTTCTTTAATCTAATGAGGGATTACTAGAACAAACTGGGTTCTGGTGTATAGTAGCAGCTTCCTTGAACTTCCTCCCGTGTGGTTCTTTATTCAAGATTTGAGCTTCTGTTCACTTCATATGTGGACATACACGTTGTGATATAAAACAAATAAAGACAATGCAAGTCCAAAACTCTTCTTAACTTTGTTATGCTATTTTAGATTATAATATGTTATGACCAGGTAAATCACTATTAACGCAAACTTTGCTTTCAATCTATCGAAATAGAATAAACAAGGAGGCGCTATTGCCATTTAATTTCGTCTACGAAAAACGGTACCAGGAGGCGGGGCTAAGTGGCATACCAATATGACCGATTCATAAGGGCCTGATTAAATTTATTTCGAACAATTCTAAAAATGTTTGGGTCAACTAGAATAATATAATTTCATTAAGCAATGAACAGGTTTGTAATGAAATTGGAATTGGTAATGGGTTAAGATATGATTTTATTTAGAAGGTGTAAATATTTTATTAAATAAACTTTGACCCATTAAATTTGACTAACATGCGATAGCAGTAAAAATGAAAATTTTTGTTACACTTTTTTATGAACCATGTGACTTGTCAGACGAAGACGAATAATGGCATAGTGGCCCGGTTGCCTACATTTTTAATTTATAAATATTGCAAGTTCGATTCTAAGTAAATAATGCCTGCCAATATCATTTATGTCACAGTCAATGTTGCTGGTTAGTTAATTCTGGTTAAAATTTTTTGTGGAACCCAACATACAAGTTGTGTTTATTTCGCACATAGAAAATAATGACCTGTATCAATAAAAATCCTAAACAGTCCAAAGCTGCTTTAACTTAATTGTAGATGTAGTGTTTTTAAATTTTTTTTGTTATTTAATAATTTAAATAAAATTGCAACTAAGCAAACCATAGACAACAATTTGCATCCGGACCTCTGTCCTTTATTTATACTCTATGAAACGTAAATTTTGCCGTTTTCTTCTTATCCACAGCATTTCTGCCGGAACAACTTCGCACGGCATCAGCCCAAGAAATAATTAATATCTATCATACAGTAGCAATAGTTTTACACACAAATTGAAAAACTTCTCATGAAATCTAAAACCACCTCGATTATCATGGATCGTACAGCTGACTACACGAATGACGTATCAATATGGCACAGGTAGAGTCACTATTAATCACGTGATGTCGCCTTCTTGTTTATTCTATCTCGATGTTTCAATCCCACATCATAAAATTACCATTTTTGACATTTTTTCGATCTAAACTGGATCTTGGTTAAAATCGGCATTATAAAATTGGGTCTAAATGTGTGATTATAAAATGTAAATAACCTACGTGTGATGCAAAATTCATTTTAAAATTCGTGAAAGGCGCACCATGTATATTCCGATTCTAGAGATGTTTATTATAAACTTAAAACGGAACAACGGAACCGATGTCGTTACCAAACAAAGTTTGTTTTCGTATTTTAAATTGCAAATTTGACTTTATAATTTAAATTTTACTTAGGTAATCCACGTTTCATATTTACGGTTAGGATCCCAGTAGATTAGAATCAGGCAGCTTCATTTTTTTAGAAAGTTTAAAAAATATTAAATTAAATAAAATTTCTGTCGCCAGGAATTATTTTCTTCCTATAATAAGTCCCGAATTATTTTTTAAAATGTATTATATGACACAGATAATTTCGCATAGAGCTAGTAACTTTGAAGAAGAATTTAGAAATATTGCTCGGATGTTCTTAAAAAATCAAGAAAAGTCGTATATCGTGGCCAATATATGTCTCTAATCTATTTCAGAAAGGTGTAGAGTAATAAAAGCTCTTTAGGTATGCAAGGGACTACAGAGTGACCCAACAAATATTTAAGCCACTTTCATAATTTGGCATTGATTTCATTGCAAAATTTTTGTGCAGGTAGAACCACCCGGGTTTGGGTCAATTTATGGGTTTTGCCTATTGTTATTCATTCACACTGAAAATGGTGTGACAAAGGTGTGCATTATGTACATAGTATTACACTTATTTTTTATTAAACATTATACAAAAATTCATTATAACAAAATTAATTTATAAAAATTATAATATTCTTCGTGATCTGAGGAACTGTCATCTCCTCTTGACGTTATATTTAACGGGACAACGCAACGGTCCGATCGATCAGGTGGTCAAGATCCCATATTTTCTCCTCTTCTTTAATAACATGATCGACTGCTTTTCGCCAGTTCTCTAGTGTCCCTTTCGTTAATGGCTTGATCAAACAGTAGCTTAACGTCTTTTATTCTGAATGTCGTGTTGTGTCTTGCTATAAATCCTTTCACTTGCGCCCATATAAGTTCGATAGGATTTACTTTGCAATGATATGGCGGTGTGCGCAGCACAGTTACACTATGTTTTTCAGCTAGGTATATGTTCCACGGCATATCTAAATAAAGTTAAAAAATAAACGATGTTTGTGTAAATTTGCTATAGCTTATAGTTCCTTCTTTATCAAAATATCTTCTTTTTTTTTCTTTGGTTAGTTATCATAAACAACATGCACAATATGTACCTGCACCTATGGCCGACACCGAAATTGAGCCGAACTGGACGGAATTTCCCATTTTATTACTCTACCCCTAGACTAGGTAGGGCGAATGTTTCCCTCAAAAATTTGAAAAACATCCACAGGCACTTAATTTTGCGTACTCAGATCTGCGCTCTCCCATACGCAACATCCACTTCTAATGACTTTGTATCCAGAAGAGTCTATAGTACATTATTCAAGGGGAAGGGGCAAAGATAAAAGAGGTTCCTGGTCTTTTACTGAACCTTCCTCCTTCCCAAAAAGGTGCCTGACGTATTCAACTCTCTCCGGCCGGGGGGCCAAATATGTCAAAATAATTCAATAATACGGGCGGGGGGAGTGCTTTCCCCCTTTTGAACATGGGCGCCCGTAGAGATAGGCCTGAGGGGGGCCGTAGCCCCCCTGACAATTTTTATTCTTTCTACGCTATACCTTTTTATTTTCTACAAAATCGTTTATTGTATTTTTTTTAATACACCCACATAACACTGCAAACGGCGCAGACCACAAGTTATACGGGGCACGCACCTGTTGTATGAAATACAATAGTTGAAACATACCGGGTCCGCCAACGAAGCGGGGACGGAAGATTAAAGCATCATATTTTATAATATTTTATATTATACAGGATGGCTCAAAAAAGTGTAGCGGATTAAACTTGCATGTTTTTAAATGGAACCCCCTAAATTTTATATTATTTCCTAATTCCCAATAAAAGTTCACGTATATTTTGTATAAAATGTTATATATCTAAAAAATGGTTTTCACTTCCCTATTTTAGTTTTTTATTCTCTATATAAAAGTAGTAACTTCCGTTTTAACATGAGAAACCGTAAAACCATTTTGTGCCGTTCCAATACTGCCGCATGTCAAAGTTTGAAAATTATTTAAAATGTGAATATCTTAAAAACAATTGAATTTAGATATATGAGTTTTATACAAAATATATGTAGAGTCTGTGGAAAATTAAAAAATATTACAATATTTAGGGTGTTCCATTTAAAAAAATACAAGTTTAGTCCGCCACACTTTTTTGAGCCACCCAACGTTAAAAATTCATATCAATGCACAAAATCCATTTTTAAATGTTTAAAACGAATTCTACAGCTATTTTGTTGTACTTTCGGAGCTAATAATAATAATAATTCTTACGCAAGCAGAAATAAACCCGACTAACCTATTTTTCCTCTGTGCATTTCAGTAAAACCATTATTAATTATAATACCTGGTTGAGGAAATAAATTGCTCGTTTTTATTAATACATATATCGCTTTTTGTCTGTTATTCAGCAAAAAGCCAAATGTGAGAAAGATAGATATATTCAAAAATGAGTTTGTTTAAATATAATAAATTACCCAAATCGATAAATATGTTACAGTGTAATTTGGTCCATGGGTTTGCCATCAAAATTAATTTTTGTTCAATTGTTTTTTATTATCGTTCTCACAAGTTCATGGAAAACTTAGAAGACAAGTTTTGATTCCTAGTTATGGCCTTTTAATAATTTTCGATTTACGGAAATATAGTATGTATACCTCGTGGAAAAAGCCAAATTCCCGGACTCCGTATTGTCAGTCTCGGCTTGCGCCTCGACATACAATCTTTACGGTCGTCCGGGAATGTTCAGCTTTTCCTACTTCATCCACAATGTACTATTGTAAAAAGAACAAACAAAGGTTTACAAGATAATTTTAGAACTTTCTTTACAAATGATAAAGAAAATTCTTTTAGGATGACATAATTTTGGTTAATTTTTCTGAAGGTTTGTCAATATAGGCACATAACTTTCAGAAATTGGATTACAGTTTTAATAATTTGTCCAAAAAAAACATTTAGGTACCATAAAAAATCCATTTATTTCGTCAATTTATTTTGTAATTCCGATTTTCAACAATAGCGAATAGGTCAATAAAATCGACCACTTCAAACCCGTTCTGCCCATGTGAAAAATAATCCGAATGTGTAAGACTAACAAATTTGTCGTAACTTAGAAGAATTTCGCGTAGGATACCTTGTTTTCGATTTTGTGTTGGCAACCTGTCGTCTTGTCTGTTTGCACTGCAAGGACTTTTTAGATTGGTGTATTAGCATAGATATATACAGAGTGATGATGGTAATAAGTACATAGAAAGAACACTATTATAGTATTAAACATATATCAGTGGCGGCTCGCAGTGTTAAAAAATGGTGAACATCTAGGTATAGTCCCGCCGGGTACTTAAACAAATATTGACTAAAAACCCGTGTAACAAAACGTTTCTCTTATCCTCATCCAACGACTGAATGGAGTTTCCAACAAATTACAAACTATGTCATTAATTGGGTTCATTTTTAAAACACACAACTTAGTAGGTACGTACAGTACTGAATTAATTGAAAAATAAAAACAAAACTTTTTAATTACACAGTAAATCACGTAAAAACGATATCTATAACCGTAAGTTTCGCAAAGCCTCAAAACAAATACCTTAAGGTTAGGCGAACCAATGCTAAAACAATTGTGCATACGACTGATATATTTTTAAATTGCCCTTCATCATAATGCAAAATGTTACATGCTGTTTGCGTGACTGACGTCACGTAACCATAGCGACGTGAATATCAAAGCTATGTTGGGCGTTGGGTGTTCACTTGCTTTAAACTAACGGACACGGTCGCTGGGGCGCGCAAAAATGTTTATAATTATTATCCATCGGTGTTAACTGTGGCCATATAATGCATAGCTACATTCGGATTAAATTAAAATTATTAATTCGAACATAATTATTTTTTAAGGACTAAAATGATAGCTGCATTGGTACATTAATATTAATTATTGTCGAAAAATGTTCCTCCTGGTTTTATTTTATTTTGGTGAAGAGCCCCTTCCTTCACCTGACGAGCCGCAACTGACATATATTCATTGATTTAAATGGACCCGAGCGCGTTAAATTTTCCCCTGTTTAAACGAATTAGAAAAAAACAAAAGAAGATATTGAATTTCTGTTTTCACCAATGGAAAAGTAATATCTATATGGCTGTGAGAAAGTTATTTTTATGCAGATAAAAAAATCGAGGAAAAAGATATAAGCCAATAAATATCCTAAAAAAAATTACTAAAGTTCATTGTATTGTAAAAATTGAAACGTATGGAAAAAACAAAACACCAAAAACTACTCCTGGGGCAATAATCTGGTACACAGATGGCTCCAAAACCAAAGAGGGTACCGAAGCGGGGATACTTAGAGTAAGACCTGAGAAAAATGCGTTTTTCTATCTCGGAGAGTCTCCCACAGTGTTTCAAGCAGAAATCAACGCCATATTGTAATGTGTGTACGAAAAATATAGGAGGGCTTACCTCAATAAGCGGATCCATATATATTCTGACAGTCAAGCAGCCCTTAGATCGCTAATATGCAACAAGGTAACTTCAAGACTGTGTAAAAATATAACCCAATGCAATAAAATATTTTTTCAACAAAAACAGAAAACAATTAGGTACCTATTTATTTTTAAAGAGAAAAATTAATGTAAAAATTGTAATTGAAACATTTTTTATAGAAGAAGTGTGATAATTTATAATAAAAAAAATAGTGCGGGAAGAAACGAGAATGCCTATTATAAATATATAAAACGGCCTTTAAGAAGGAGTATTTCAAAACCAAGCATTTGCACCAAAAACTGCTCTTAGATCTAAGCTCCTGAAATACATGATTTCTGAAAAAATCACCAATTTTGGCGTGGTGAGCGATATTTACTTTATTTTAAATCATCAAAAACCGAGCTCGAAAAACGCTGGTTATAGAGTCATACATACGTCTTATGTTAAAATTTTAGATCATATTTTTCACAAATATGAAAAATGTTTTTTTTTTATAAAATGCCAGCTAGGAATATCAAAAAAAAGTAAAAAAAAACTTCAAATTTAATCCGACCATGCACAAGGGGAGAGGTAATAATTTCTTTCTTTCGAATTAGGCTTTTTCCTCTTCGTTCGCTGTCAGGGCTATTCCCTAGGGGACCTACAGTTTAACGTGGGTTCCGAACCACAATCATCAGTCATGCGACACCCCCAAGGGCTTTCAACCCTTGGTTTATTGCCATTGCATGACCTACCGATTGGGGAGTGTGTACCTTCTTCCGCACCCCACGAGAAGTCCGATCTGGTTCGGCCTGGTTACCGGCGTGAATGGGGTGGGTTTGGAGATGATACATTTTACACTCTTCCCAGCATTCTTAAATTCACTTAATTTCGGTCATACTTTTTTTTATTGTACGTATGCCCACTCCGGGAATCGAACCCGGGTCGCCGCGGTCGAATGCCAGTAGCTCTACCTCTGAGCCACTGCCACGGTAGGTAATAATTTAATTTTCGAAATTTGATAGTAGTTACGTGAATTTTAATCGATCTTTGGGCGTGGCCTCGAAAATTTCGCCTACTGAGCCCCCCCCCCCCCCCCCTTATAGCATATTTTCTGGCTACTCTATTTCATTAGCATAATCTGTCATTTGGCAAGTATAATAATAATTTATTTAAACAAGTGCATGTCATACACTTGAGACAGATTTGAGAAAATAAAATAGTTTGAAATAAGATGAATTTGCACTTATTCTTATTTATGATGGATTTCCGAAACGTATTATTAATATCATGTGTGATATTTATGTTGAATTACTAAAGAGGAAAACCGGTTTTAACGGTTTAACATGTTAAACTGGAAGTTGTAACCTTTAGATAGAAATAAAAAATTAAGATAGGGAGGTGAAAACCATTTTTCTCTAAGATGAACCATTCCAATGTTACAGCGTGTCAAAGTCAAAAAATGCCATATTTTAAACGTCAATATCTCAGGAATCAGAAAATAGTACAATATATAGGGTGTTCCATTAAAAAAAATTGTCAAAGACGTGACGACAGTTTTATGAGATACTCTGTATAATATTTTTTATGTCAAAAAATGCACAATTAAAAATAAAAATTTACGTGTCCGAGCGTTTTTCCTAGATCTTTTCCCTTTAATTGATATTAATTTTATGCGAGACTTTGGGGAGACCCAGTATCTATATATCTGGCACTCTCTTTTTTTGCATAAAATAGTACATAGAATTTTATGCAGAAATCACAAATAAATAAAGAAACAGGGGTATGCATATATTTTCCACCTATCTCGCAAATGAAATTCGTAAAAGGCATGTAACCTGTTCCAATAATAAAAATCTTATCAATAGCGGAACACCCTATAGCACATTCTTAATATGTCTCGAATCGATTGTCCTGATTTTCTGCCCACGTCGGCGATTTGCATAAAGACACAACTAAAATCGCAAAATGTTTTGCATAAATTGCTCGATTAGTGGAAAGTAAAAGGGTCATTCGATGACAATTGGATATTTTGGCTGCGGGCGGAGTTTTTGCATGCTTTTAATTCGTCTTCTAAGATTACATTTACTTGACAAAAGTTTCCACACATTTTTTATATCTCATCACCAATATAAGTTTGGCCCCAGTTGCAGGGTATCAGCAGAGACAGTTTTTCCTGTCTTTTTGGCTTGTTGGTTTCGTCTTCGTCAGGTGGCGTCATAAAGTGTCTCTCGAGCTGAATACTGTATTGGTGTTGTATCGTCGTCCTAGTCTTCTTGTTCTCTCAAATACTTCTTTGATATACCAAATGTTGAGTGTTGGTTGTGTCTCTTTTCTTTCTTTTTGTGCCTTTGGCCGATTCTTATGATTTTTCAATATTTTGTTAAATAATCTTGTGTGGTAGCCATTCTTGTTGAGGTCGCCGCCATGTGCGGAGTGCTCAAACTTCCGAGTGCGTTATGGAAAATCCACTCGAGTTGAGCAGTATATTTTTTCTACGGCCTAACTTACGACCGGCAGGCTGCCGGGCTTGAACTTACGACCATTGGATCTATAGTTCGACGCTTTGCCCTTTAAGCCACATGATCATGTTAAAAATTATGGTAAAACTAACGCAACTAAGCAATAATAATGCTACATGGAATTAATTTTCTCTGCCCATTCAGCAGGTTGTATTATTGATGAAACTATTATAGATGCATATATATTTTGTTATATTGAACAAATTAAGAGCAAACAGTAGTTGATGAATCATCACGAACAAATAGTGATATAGTGCATTTCTATCACATCGCGCACATTGTGTTTGGCGATAGCAATAAAATGTCTTTTTTTCTTATATACAAAATATAAAAACGAATTTCACGAGAATTAAGTGGCGCGGCCGGAGTGATGGGTCGGCGCTGTCTCCAAAGAGAAAAGGGAAATTTTTACGCAAAGTTTTATATTCGTAGGATATTCTTTAGGATTACTTGTGGTTGTGATCTGCTAAAAAAGACTTTTAACGTATTGTGTGCATTTGTGGAATTTTTTTTTAAACGGGAAATTTTATTTTTAAAAGTGTTGCATATTTAGCACTGACAGTAAGAATATGAAATTTTGCCGTACAGTTAACTAAAATAGCCTACTTTTCTCATCACTTAAGTATAAAGGAAACATCAAACATTCATGTGGCAGCAGAAAAAAATTATTTAAGTTAACATTTTTTAAAATAGTGTAATCATTAATCCAATTTTAAAAAATACCTGGCAAATTACGAAAAGCCTAATTTTTTATAGTCCCTTAAAAAACACTGACCATACTAATAACTGCTGGGAATAACCCAAAGACACAAAAAAAATACAAATGCTCTGCACAAATTGCCCGATTAATAGAAAGTAAAAATTTTGCCTCAATTCAGATTTCTGTTTCACTTTTGCTTGAACTGCTTAATCTTCATCAAATCTATCTATTGTTTTTATGGGTATATTTTTGAACGAGTGGGTATGAGAATCTATGTAATCTAATTCAATATTTCTTTAACTGAATATGTTCACCGTATGCGGTTGACTCTAGAGGAGTATCATCCTCCATTACAGTGAATACAATATTCTTGATAATTTTTCTTATTCTATATTATATTCGTTCAAATTCAACTTTAAACAGTTGAATATGTGTACGCTGTCCATGTTTTAAAATGCTTAAAGTTATTTTTTAATCACAAAGATTGTTTTGATATAGATTTCAAGCACCATAGAGTAAAGTTCATTTTCCTACGACCACCTATGAAAATGAGAAAAAAAACACGGTTAACTTAGCTCGAAAGCGCCGAACACTATTTAATTTAAACA
Organism: Polydrusus cervinus; assembly: GCA_935413205.1. NCBI lineage: Eukaryota > Metazoa > Arthropoda > Insecta > Coleoptera > Curculionidae > Polydrusus > Polydrusus cervinus. The sequence continues at coordinate 14,810,029 of OW284517.1, forward strand.
TTATGGTGCCAATTTGACAGACTACACCTATTTATTAAAAAGAGTAAATTTTAGAAAGCAGTTTATTGTCTAACTTATTTATAATGTATTTCATGTAGAGTATGATAATGATTTCAAATTAGAGTTTGAAAATACGCCATCTGAAATTATAAAAATGTTAAGAATATACTAGAAAATCTATTACCATTCAAAACAAGCCCCGCTGAAGAAAATGTCATATATTAACCATACAATTTTTTATGTGTTACCATAGCGTAGAGACTAGAGCTATGGCTACAGATCGAAAGGTAACAGGTTCAAATCCCATCAGGAGTATCTGACTTTTTTTATAAAAACATTAAACAATTTATAGAATTAGGTATTTTGAATTGAAATCTTCCTTGTTGGATGAATTTTTTTAATTTATATTTAATGTATCTTTCCTTGATTAAATTTTAAAAATTCATCCAACAAGGGAGATTTCAATTCAAAATAATTTTATAAATTATTTAATGTTTGGTCCGTCAAATTGGCATCATATGTTTAAATTAATAGTGTGCCTTGTATTTCCACTCTAGAGTTGAAATATTTTTTTCACAAATCAAAGGTTTTTTTAATAATTCTTTGTGGTCGTAGGAAAAATAGTGTACATTACTCGTGTGAAAGTGATTATTCTTAAACTCGGAGAATTTCCGCACTCGGCTAACGCCTCGTGCTAAATATCTCCTCGTTTGAAAAGTATCACTTTCATCACTTGTTATGTAATATACTATTTCGCCTATATCTTAAGAATTGGATAAAAATTTGAAATGCAAAAGTTGTAGAGATCATTAAGGTGCATATTTTTAAATTATATTGGAGTATACGGGGTCGCTAAAAAAAATGTGGCGAATATCACTTGTGTTTTTTTCTAATGGAACGCCCTATACATATATTGTATTATTTTCTAATTCCCCAGTAAATTCAAGCTTATTTTGTATAAAATGTTATATGTCTAAATTTAATAGTTTCTGAGATATTGACGTTTAAAATATGGCATTTTCAGATTTTGACAGGCTGTAACATTGGAAAGGTTCATCTTAGAGCAAGGTAAGTTTTACCTCCCTATCTTAATTTTTTATTCTCTATCCGAAAGTTACAACTTCAGGTTTAACATGTTAAACCGTTAAAATCAGTTTTTCAGTTTAACATGGTAATAGTTATAACTTTTAGATAGAGAATAAAAAACTTAGAGAGGTGAAAACCATTTTTCTCTAAGTTGAACCGTTCCAATGTTCCAGCCTGTCAAAGTCTGAAAATGCCATATTTTAAACGTCAATATCTCAAAAACTATTGAATTTAGACATATTATGTATGACATTTGCAAAATAAGCGTAGAATTTTGTGGAGAATCAGAAAATAATACAATATATATAGAGTGTACTTTTACGAGAATTAAGTGGTCTGCGCCGGCGTCATTGGAGATGTTGAAGATAATATCGGGGCATCGTTTGTAATTTTAATGGAAAATAAGAAATTAACATGAATAGCCGCAATATTTCTACTTTTATGTTCTGCATGGCGGATGATATAATTTGAACCTATATACATAATTGAAACCTAAAAACAATATTTTTTTTTGACAGAAAAAAGGTATTATCCGCCAAACTAAAATTTCTTTTTTTTTCTTAAATGTTTTGTATTAAATTTTCAATTAGGCAAGCCAGGAAACGATGCCGCGTTTCACGCTGGCATGGAAGGCTCTTAAGGTTTAATTTAAAATTTGTTTTTTGGTGATCAATGATATGCAAGGTAGTATATGTTTATTCTTATGCAACATAATGTTTTATATTTTTCATGCTCCCTGGATTCTTATGTATTTAACAAGCAAGAACTTTGTTTTTTGTCCTCTTCTAAACCCCATACGCGGACATACTGTATGTGTTTATCTGCCTTATGTTTTCATAAACAAAGACCAGTGAAAACAATGCAACAAACAAACAGGCATTTCGAATCAAACAAAGGCAATTAATCAGAAGGCGTACATACGAGTCCAAATGATCTTAACTGTATTGCACACTGCAGCATTATTTCCTAGTTCATTTAATGCCCAATTTGGTAATTTAAAGTACTTTACTAAACACATGCAGAAGTGCATTGTTAAAAGGAACAAAGGGTTTACTGTTTAATGCATTTTCGTTAGGAAACAATTGATTTTTATTTTCATTTCCACCAACTTACATTTTTTTAATTTTAGAAGGGAACTATTCGTTGTATTAATTGTCATTTCTTGCCATACTTTCGAATAAGGCTTTACCTCTTCGTTCGCTGCCAGGGCCATTCCCGAGGGGACCTATAGCTTAACTTGGGTTCCGAAACATGATCCTCAGTCATGCGACACTCCCCCCCCCCCCCTAAAAGTTAACACTCGGTTTCTTGAGATGTCCGATCTCATCCGGCCTGGTTACCGGCGTGAATGGGGTGGGTTTGGAGATGATACATTTTACATTCTTCCCTGCATTCTAAGACCCACTAAAATTCGGACATACTTTTTTATTGTGCGTATGCCCACATTGCCCACTGAGAAGATCGAACTCGGAATGTCACTTTGTATTAATTATTTCGACGCTATTGAAAAAATATTTTTTTAAATGTTCTATTGGTAATTTGCCTAGCCATTAAAAATACTATACAAAGCAATATTTTTCTACTCCAACATGGATATTTGCTGTTTCCTTTACATTTCAGTGACGAGAAAAGTAGGCAAAATTTCATATTCTTACTGTCAGTGCTGAACAGTGTTGCAACCTTTAAGGCGGAACTTTGTGCAGCAAGAAATTTATTTGCAAGAGAGTCTCACCCGAAGTGGGCATACTAGCGAGCTTATGACGTGGTGAAAAATATTCCGTAAACATCGACACACACTGAAACCACGAGACGAGGCGGCAGGTTCTTTCTTATGCTAATGAGTTTCGGTTGATTTTATTTCGAAGATGAGAAATTTGTTTTGTGGAAAATCTTGTTATGGTATTCTTAGTTAAAATAATGTACCTAATCGTTATACGGATATATCTTTTAAATTTTGTCTTATTTTATTATTAAAGCTATAGAATATTTACAAAAAATAAAATTAGGTAGAGCAGAAAGTTTGAAGTGTTAATTAAAAGGTATAAAAGCACCTGCAAACAGGGTGTTCGTGTTCCACCGGGAACCGCTTCGAACTATATATGGAAAACTATACATAGGAAAATTTTCAAAATTTGCCATCGTGGTAATGCTGATGGGGACGACCGGACTAAAAAAATTTCATAATGGTGGTACTTCCGGTTACACCGGAAGTTAGTGTCAGCTAGGGTAGCCAGATTTTAAAAATTGAAAAGCGGGAAGTGGATAGTGCCTGGAGGACAAGTTTTTTTTGAGGTGCTTAAAATAATTATATTGATGATTTCTAAAAAAAAAAGGTCGATACCCCGTTGACCTTACGCTGTGGCGTGCCTTTAATATTTCTTCCTCCTATCATCAAACGTGCTTTCTAAAAAAAAAGGTCGCCCCTCTCTAAGGCAGCTGTACAGTTATTAGGCGTCCGTCGTGTTATTGGAAAAGCGGGAGTTTTGTTTAAGTGCGTGGGAGGCGGGAGGTTAAGTAAAAAAGCGGGAGCCTCCCGACTAAATCGGGAGGGTTGGAAACCCTAGTGTCAGCGTGTTTATTTTAAATAGAACATCCTATATATTATTACATTTTTGCATTCTACGTAAGATTCTAGGCAGATTTTGTACAGGGTGGGGACTTTAATTGGAATAAATTCGATATTATTAAAACTGCTGAAGTTACTAACTCGCGCAGTATTTTGTCCGTCGCGTTCCGTGCCATTATAATTAATTTTTTTTAAAAGTGGTATGTTTTTGACGATTAGTTGCGCTGCACCTTCAAAAGAAAAAAAAGTAAGTAGGTACCTAGATTTTTTTTTAGTAACACAGAAACAACAGGAGGTAGTACCGTATCGTCGCGCCAATCCGATACAAAATCACGGTATTAATGTTTCTTATAAACATAAAGTGATAGGGGGGTAGCCAAAAAAACGTGTAAGTTCTCAAAAGTTAATTCTATAAAATAAAATACTTCGCAGCCTTTTCTACACTTTCTCCACCGTGCAAAAGTGGCTACAAAAAAAAACTTTGCGTTTTCAAGAACTTCTATAAAAAGTGATTCCTACAAAAAAAAATGTCGCAGTCGTTTCATAAACTCCACCTAACAAAAGTTAGTAAAAAGTATATTTACCCTCCCCCCCCCCCTGCTCCCCCTTGGTCAAGAGACAGGGGCAACTGCCCTCTTTATGGACGCCCATGCCTAACAAAAAATTGTATTTTATTACTCTGCGTGGCATACTGTCCAATTTTTATTTATTACCTACCTAGCTTCTTAGAAGCATTGTCACTATACAGTAGTCTCGCTGCACCAAATTGTAGCTGCGAGCCAATAACATGAACAGATAAATGTCATGTGACCAACGCCAAATTCGTGCCTGACAACTACTTTTAAATCGTTAAACAATGGATAAAATAATAAACACATTTCACCTTTAAAATGAATTTATATTTTAACAGGTTTAGACAGAAGCTCACTATATAAACAATATATAGAGCCTGTATAATAAGCATAAAATATAAAAACAATCGAATAGAAATAGATTCATTATGCAACAGTTGGTTTCTTTACTCACTAAGAACCTTCATAAATGGCTTTATTTTATTGCACCTATCACCCTTTACCAAGACAAATTAAACTTTAATTTTAGATCTAAGAGTTAATATACCAGGGTTACCATACATCCTGGGATTTGTCGTAAGTTCCCGGTGACCTAGTTTGGGCCTCTAATACCGATAAGCTATTTACCTTAGTATATTTTGTTCACTATCAAGAGAATAACCCATTTCGATAAAAAACGAAACAAAAAATTCAATATAGCCCATTTTTGATTGCAACAAATCGACTGGATTTCGTTCAGTTCTTATCCTTACCTAACATGAATAAGAAATTTTAAAAGCCCAAACATCAGTTTTGAGAAAATGGTGAACGCGCCTTGAACATTTTTCCCTGCGGCGCATTATAAACCATCCCGGTCTAAGCCGAAAAATGTATGGTAACCCGGAGTTAATAGCACAACTACTAGTTACGTCTTTTTAATATTAACGCTTAGATATTCTGTTATTGGCACAGACAATCCAAAAAGGAAAACATAAAATTTAGCCCAAAATTACCCCCGAAATTACTTCTTGTTCGACCACCTATAATTTTTTCAGTGTATCATTATTCTCTCTGGATGTAAATTGTTTCACGTCAGCCGAGAATAAATTCAGCTATATATAGGCAACTTCTATAACATGACAACAAAATTTACCTAAAACATGAGTTGCGCGCTGCACGATAACGGACTTATTACGACATTGTTTTGTCTCAATTTTTGAAGTCTTAAAGATAAAACATGGAAGTTCTAAGGTACATGGCTATTTTTTTGAAAAAAAAATTCTTAGCTACGATATTAACCTTGGAAAAGTGCCTAAAAATACGCACCTTTAGTGGGCATTTTCTTATACATATTCTTATTTTTTTCAAAAAAGGGCTTTGTACCTTAAAAATACAAACATTCCTTTATTAAATTTTCAATTGTCCCGACAAATATTTCAAATAGCCTTTGCAGAATCCTGCAGTAGCGAAACGGTATTTTTCATCCTCTAAATTTGCGCGTGGTAGAGCCTTAAATATAAAAATTCTCATTTTTAAAGAAGAATTCCGCAAATGCACACAATATGGAAAAAATATTTTCACAACACAGATCACAACCACCAGTCATTCGACTGCTTTGTTGATTTCGGAAATTTACCATTAGTTGACAAAATTGTTAAAAAAGTGATTCCTCTGTCGCGTTCTTATAAAGTACTGACCAATTACAGTTTATGGTATTTACTGAGGCTCCAACTTCTTTTTCAAGACACTAAATTATTTAATTAATGTGTATGTGGTACAATATGTTGTTCAATATAACAAAATATATACGCATCTATAATAGTTTTATGAATAATGCGACCTATCCGAATTTTGATTAGCATAGAGAAAATGTATCTTTTTTAATGCTTTCTTAACGTCGAGTAACTGAGTTTTTTTTTAAATTCAAATTAAATTATTTTTAAAATTCTGTTACTTCGATCTTTAAAAGGAGAGATGTTTTTGAATTAATTATAAAATATTTGTGATATGATGTCAAGACAATCGTTTATGGCTATCCAAAAATTGGGTTACTTTTAAATTATAGTGTAGGTTTGATATTGTGCAAAAACTATTTAACTTATATTATTTTGACACTATTTTAAAATTACAGTGGCTTATTCAGGATGTAGATAATAGGAATTCTTGCCCAGAATTGTAATGAAAGTTCCACACCTTTTTTTTCTAACCAATCAGATTACAGTTTGTTAGTAAATTTCCGGAGATATTCATGCTCCTTGAACTTCAGGCTGCCAAAAAACATGGAACATTTTTATGTTACCTACTTTAAATGTCAAAATAATGACACGAAATGACAGAATTAAATTATTTGTCAAGGTAAAAAGGCATATTTTTTAGTTGTTAAGGAAACAATTTTAAAATGAGCAAATTCGTTAGCTTAACTTTTATTTTTTCAAATTATGTCTCTTAACAATATTCTGCGAGTCATGCATAGTAACATATATTTGTGGTCTTCTCCATCGGATTTGAGTGTTATGTATTTATTTCTCTCTTCTTCGTGCTTGCTTATTTTATAAAATTACATATTTATTTTCTGCTTTCCATAATAGATAGTATATAATATTTTTACAATAATCATTATCTATGTATATTCCTTAAACTTTAACAAGCAGTGCAGAGTTCAGTAGAGTAGCCGATTACGCTAGATTCTTTATTTTTTATAATAATAATAGTATATTGTATACCTAATAGGAAAAGCTGAACATTCCCGGATGACCGTAAAGATTGTATGTCGAGGCGCAAGCCGAGACTGACAATATGGAGTCCGGGCATGTGGCTTTTTCTACGAGGTATACATACTAAATTTCCGTAAATCGAAAATTATTAAAAGGACATAACTTATTACAAGCAACTTGTTAAAATGTTGAAATAAATATTATTAACTTTGTTCACAAATAAAGGATGCCATTAAATATTTGTGTTGTAACTATGAAAACACAGTAATATTGAATTGTCAACCTTAACACATTTTAGTTTACAAGTAGCCGTACAGAAATAACATTTCCTTACAGTACAATAATAAATATTTCCTAAGAAAATATTTACTTGTTCTTTCAGAACTGCTATCAAAAATGTCAATATTTCCGATATATTTTCGGAAAAAGACCATTATTATTATATTATTATTAATAATAATAATGAAAAGCTAGGTGTTTATACGTCTAAAATTATTTCGTCACTAGTAGCGACTACGTCGTTTTTCATACTTTTAAAACAAGTCCTTCTGGGTCACAAACGACATTACTTATCTAATAAACCCAATAATTGAATATTATATTATTACACTCTCATATAGCTATTATATTTGCGCCTGAGTGCCGCAGTGTAGGTAACGCCATTAATATTTTTATGTTTCCTCCGGGCTATTATATACAACGTAGTAAAACTTATCGATAACTTATGCAAATTTGGCCACTTTGAAACACTTTCCGTTAAGTAATAACGACATTTATAATCTTATCGCCACCATTTTTGCAAACGACAAAACTGAATGGAATGCATTTGATTGCATTACTTTATAATATCTAGGGGACCGTATGTTAAAAGCATAATATATAGTAAATGTCACGTATTATGCTTTTAATGCTTTGACATTTCTCTTGTCAAACGCGTTGGCCAACATGTGATTTCAACATTCCGAAATAGTAACAAGTGATGAAAGTGATACTTTTCAAACTAGGAGATATTTAGCAAGAGGCGTCAGCCGAGTGCGGAAATTCTCCGAGTTTTAGAATAATCACTTTCACACGAGTAATGTACTCTATTTTTCCTACGACCACAAAGAATTATTAAAAAAGACTTTGATTTGTGGAAAAAATATTTCAACACTAGTGTTGAAAAAAAATATCAACACTAGTGTTCAAATTAGCATACTTAGGATTATGTTTCACTTAATATCTGGTGTCTAGTTTGTCAATAGGCTTTTCCTTTATTTGTAGTTTAACTTTTTAATTTTTTCTTATTTTATATTTTATAAGTATATTATAAGAAGGGTTGACTTCTAGATTAACCAGAATGAAAAATTTTAAATATAATCAAGAAAAGATTAAAGATAAATTTAAAAAATCCACCCAACAAGGAAGATTTCATTTCAAAATACTTCTATTAATTATTTAACGTTTTTATAAAAAAAAAAGTCAAATACTTCTGATGGGATTTGAACCTGTGACCTTGCGATCTGTAGGCTAGAGCTCAATTCTCTACGCTATCGATGCCAATAAAGATATGTTGTTTATAACATGACACTTTCTTTAGTGCGATATGTTTTTTCTGATTATAGATTTTCCAGTATATTATTAACATTTTTTATAATTTCAGATGGCGTATTTTCACATTCTAATTCTTGATCACTCGACCAATACATGATAAATAAGTTAAACAATAACTGCTTTCTAAAATTTGTTCTTTTTAATAAATAGGGGTGGTCTATCAAATTGGCACCATATGTTTAAATTAAATAATGTGCACTGGTGTTGAAATAATTTTTTTTCAACACGCGTGTGATATTCGGCGCTTTCGAGCCAAGTTAACCGTGCTTTTTTTCGCATTTTCATAGGTGGTAGTAGGAAAACGGCTTTTCCTCACGAACTTTAGCTAGATTCATGAGAGATGGATATATAACTTACCGTATATTTACATGAACACGACAAATATATTTACTTAATCATTCATAGATACACACAGTTCAACAGTTTATTACCAGATAGTTAACACACAAAAAAATTGCAAAATGATCTCTAAAAATACCAAATACAACCAACAATACTGCACTTATTATTCAACACGTGAACGAACAATTGCCGGCTCTGTGATATTGAAAGAACACAGAGACGACAAGCAGATTGATGAAATACGGAAATAGAGTGCGAATGCAAAAGCGTAAAAAAGGGGTAACACATACTAACGACATCGATCTTAGGTTCTGTAACAATAATCTCTTGACGGGTTTCAGCTGATTAAAGGGCAACAGATTGGAGGGTTCAGTATGTATATTTTTTATTTGGTAATTACCTATTACAGGAATACCAGTCCTGCCCTAACCAATTCTTAAGTTTTGTAAAATAAATGTTACTAGAAATGACGTGGGTCATCGACGGCCATTGAAAGCTTACGTAATCATCATTTATTATTAATTCTACTTGTGAATAGATATCAACTTTAAAGTACTCGGAGTCAAAATATTTATATTTTCAAATAATTTAAAAATAAAATAATTTTGCTTTTAAAATAAGTAACATGCTGTTTTCATGTAAAATTTTAGTCTAAATGAATTCCTGCGTACTTTAAAGAAGTTTCCCTGTTAGCATAATTACATTCAAAAGTTTAAGTTAAGTAAGTAAAAAGAAGTTTTAATTTTGGATTGCAATAATCTATATAAAACGTATGTTTCAAGATTTAAGTCACAGTAGAAATTCTAAGGCCAATATGATTTTAAACAAATTTATTAAAAATGTCATATAAAATTGCCTTTTAATAACGTAAACTACGCTTTGCCGTATAATTCGCCGCGTTCAATTCAAAAATTCCTCTCTGTGTGACGTCACGATCCACTGCGCACCCTGTTGATATCATACCTTATATAGTTGTATCATGTACCACATGCAATAAATTCAAAGCACTGTTTTTACAAGAACACGTTGCGCATCAGTGCGTTTTAAGCCTCTCAAGCACATCTGCGCGGCGCTGGGCGACAAAATACGGAGATATGGATTTCAGCATTTTTACTTGTGTACGCGGATTTACATTGTAACAAATTTAAAGAACCGTTTTTTGCCATGCTGCGCCGCGGATAAGTACATTTGAAACTTTATTCCATCAAGATGAGTACCACACGTGTGACGTGTCTTGGGCGATTATGACATTTCATAATCGATTTTTGATTACTTATACATAAATATTCGTTTTTCGATTACAAAAAGTTAATACCTATGTATATTCTAATGACATTAACTTGTGGTATCCCCTACTTATTGATGTGAGATACATACCCGAAGCGCAAATATCTTTATCAATCCCATTTGAATAATTATTGGTCTTGCCATTTGTTAATTCGTTTTTTATGTGCAATATGCATTAGTACACGAGTGGACTTTGTCTAAATGTAGCCGCATATAAGGAGTGTTTATTATTTTTTAAGGCAATTAGAATAATCAGATACCGATGGAAAGTTTAAAAATACTTTTTCGCGGTCTTGTAGGTGAAATATCCCATTATTTTGACTAGAAAAATAATTTCTATAAAAAGTGTGTAGTGCGACAAAATTATTTCTGCAACTTAAAATTTTTAGAACTGTTCCATACGGCGCAGCAGGTGGTGCCGCTTTAGAAAATTATGCATAACATATTGTCTTCAAAAAGTTCCCCAATACCCCATGTATATTATGACGTCTGTAACACGACAACTGATAGTACATCTGTCCTACCAGCACATTAATTTTCATTTTACACCATGTGCCAAAAACTTTTCAATAATATACTTCACCACTGAAGTTGATGTTTAGTTTTAATATCATTCTCACCTAACGTTTCTCATTTCATCGCTTTAAAATACCCTTTATCAACCATTCTTCCATCTTTATCTCTAGAACTTGGTAGTATGTTTTCCTCCCCTACGTCTATGGAGGTTCTTTATCACTTTTATTTAATAAGTTAACTTCTTTAAAAGTTCTCTGAGGATGTTACTCACAATTTCCAATATTTATTCCAACATAAGCTGTATTTCTCACGAAGATGAACGTTTATACGTTCGAAACATTTGGAGTACAACAAAATAAAGGTTTCTTATTGAATATATCTTAGTGAAGGTTAACTTAGAGTAATATTTCTCCTCAGTTAACTTGCCACTTCATTTTAGTATGGACTACTCCTTCAAATATAAATAATAGACTACTCCTAAGATTATGGTAGCAATATCATACATTTACTTATTTATATTATATTATTACATTACCTGAAATATTCAAGATCGAGCCATATTGATACGTAACGGAAATTAGTCGGCAATTTCATTTACACCCACGTGCAATTTTGTAAGATGGTAATCGAAAATTACTTTTATTGTAGTTTTACCACGCTTTTATCAAGGTTATCTTGCTTAAGTAATAAAATTACTTAAGGTTTGTCTATTTTAAAATATATCAATTGGGAAAGAAAAAATAGTCAATTTTACTGACAGATTTTTTTTTTATTTTAAAAATATTGATGGGTAACGTGTCTGTTAATATTTTTTTTTGTGATTTTTAGGTATCCAAATAAAAATGATTTATTAACGTAAAGTTTATATTTTTTTTCTACTCCTATATTAGGGCACAGTTCATTCTATAATTAAATCCATTCTTACGCATAACCGTGCTAAAAAATAAAAATGCACAACTGTGCGTTATGATACATCTTAGTAAGAGTCGTAGAAAAAGTATAGTACGTATTGCATATTGTAAGGCAATTACGCGCTCATCTAATTACCGCCCTCGCGCGCTACGTTCGATGTTTTTCCATTCGTGCATAATATGCTTTTTACCACACTTAATACGTAATATACTATTAAATTTCATTATTGTGATTGCCATTACATAATACAAAACATGTTCCCCTTCATCTTTTTACAGAATCAAAGACATTGGTGAGCCCTTATATAGGCTCTATTTTATAAAGTCCTCTTAAACCTCAGTTTAAAACTGTTTCAAAAATCAATTCAGTGAAAAAAATTTGGTAATTACCTAACCAATTATTGTTTTGACAATGACTAAACAACTTCATATTTTTGGCGTAAATTTATCATTTATTTATTTCAACTTATTTCTATTTGTTTAATGTAAATTTAAATTTGTTTTGCTCAACGTGTGCTATTGAACGATAAAAATACAAGCAAATATTTAATTAATTCATTTCCAAATTTCAAATTATTTATTTGGCTGCAAAACAAAGTAAAAAGCTCTCAATTTTTTTTTCGAGGGCCCGTCCGTGTGCCGTATGCACTTATGCCAGGTTTAACTCATTGTGCTCACTCTGTTTAGTTGTTACACCCACTCCGTGATCCCAGTTCCTTGCACTAGTTTGTGTAGGTCAACTGGGGCAAGGGTAAGGATGTCCTCTGGTTTCAGTGTTGATGGTTGCCCAAGTATTTGTTGCCTCTTCCGATCCAGTGACTCGCAATGGCAAACTATGTGCTGTACAGTTTCCCTGACTTGTCCGCATAATCTGCTGTCATGGTCTCCATTATACAGTTGCATTCTGTGCAGATGATTCTTGAAAGTCATACGTACTGTCAGAATTTCTGTAATGGTTCTCAGCTGGTTCCCTTTCCATTAAAGCAGCTGTTCCGTAAGTCTGGGTCTGGATCCACAATAAAACTTTTGCTGTGGTGTAATACCGGTCTGTTTCTCCAGTGGATTTTGTGTTCACTCCTGATTCATCGCTTTATGGCATCTCGTACTATGCACCTTGGTACTCCGAGTGCCGGTTCTGGACCAATGAATGTATTTTCTGAGCCCTTTCTCGCAAGTTCATCGGCTTTTTTATTTCCTGTAATATCTTCGTGTCCTGGTACCCATTGCAGTATTGTTTACTTTTGCCACGGCCTCCAATTTCTCTTGACATTCCCATACCAGCCTTGAGGTTACCTTGTTTCATATTAGCGATCTATAAGGGGTGCTTGACTGTCAGAATGGTGACATTTTGCAAGCCAACAAAATCCCGCTAATTGATTTTTCAGGCCGTAAAATCTTCGCACTGGCTGATATCTGAAACCAGATTCTCGATTCGCTGGAAATAATTATAATTGCCGCTGAATATACAGGTTTTTACAAAATTGTTTGTGTGGATTCCGAGAAAATCGCGTTTGAAATAGCGTTTAGAGGGATTTGGTTCTTTTGCAAAATGTCACCATTATATACGATCCGAGATCCGTTTAATAAGGTACGCCCTTTGCGTTTTTATACGCACACTGTAAAAAGACGTATATTTCTGCTTGGAACACTGTAGGAGACTTTCTCAGCTCTCAATGAACTTCTATTAAGTATTTATCTATTGTAAATATTTATTAATTTATCTTAAAGCTTAAATAAACAAACAAAAGTATTTAAAAATTTTCAAATGAGAGTCAATTTATTACACCCAAACAAGACACAGTTAAGACGAACAATTTTTACTTCAATTAAGCAAAAATTGTTCAGACCGATATTTATTGGGATATTTTCCCGTCGTTTTTTCAGTGTATCACTGATAATAATCTAGATTATTTCCCTAGTTTCAATTTTCCCGTCTTCGTAACATATTCCTTAATATCCCCCAGGTATAAGTAAACCATAATCGGGTTAAATTTTTACCGCTTAAGTTACAAAAATCAATATACAGTTATCGCGTGCAGGAAACGCATATAAATAATGCAAAAGGGAAACTAATGATAAGGAAGTGCAGAAGAAATGCCAGAGAAATTTTATTTACATGGACATTATTTTTTTTTTAATAATGATTATTATTGTTATAAAAACTTCTTGCGGTATAGGTATCATCATAATTAGAAATGTATAAACCTATTTATATCGTGCGTAATCTGCCAATAGAACGTTTTTAGTTTCTTGGCTTAACCTAACTAATAAAAATGTACTTCTTTTGATTTAATTTTTTAAATTCATAAATTTGGTATTTTTTTGGTGGAAGAGCCAGTATATTTAGGCTTATAAGGCCTATCGCTTGGGTAATGTCAGCCAGACGGGACCTACAGCTTAACGTGGAATTCGAACCACGTGTATGCACTAGTTATCCTTTTTACGCTCCCAAAGGTCCATAACGCCCTTCTCGGTCCCGATATTAGGAATCACTGGTCATCACAGGGAATCAGTGGCATACCGCATTTTTTAATCCACTAAATTTAGTACATACTTTTTTTATTATGCGTATGCCTACTCTGGGGATCGAACCCAGAACGCCACGTTCAAATGCCAGTACCTCACCTTTAAGCCACTGCCGCGGTTATAAATTTGGTATAGTTTATACAGTGGGGATTTCAACTGGAAGAACCTGGCTAGAAGTTTAGGAAAAAATATTTTTGGAAAATGGAAAACCGCTTCGATTGAGATTCTGTATGTGCTACATTTTGGCACCAAAGAAGATGTCTTTGACCCCCTGTATCAGTGGCGTAGCCAGAATTTCAGTTCGGGGGGCCCAAATAGGAGAGAAAGCGACGAACCAGCGCCGCAGGCAAATCGCCGATAGAGAAAAAATTTTTGGGTGCCACGCCCAAAAAACCCTTTTTCTCAAACAAGAAAGCCGGTAGGCAGTAGGATAGAAAGAGATGTAACAAATAAACCCGTCGCAACCTTCGACCTTCCTTCATCAGCCCGCGCCAATAAAGCGTTTGGTAAGTGCATTGGTGCCAATCTTTAAACTTCACCATAGTTTGAAAAAAACTTCGCTTTCTCAATATAAAATATGAAACACGCCTCTATAACTTTTATTATTAATTAGTTTAGTTAAGATGTTTTTAACGGGATAACAGATAAGCTATCATGGAATAAGCAGCACTTTTGTGACAATTAAAATAATTTTTGCTGATAGGTTCATAATATTTAATAATCAGTAAGCGTATCATCATATTTCACCAAAATAATTCGTTTTTGGCAACATGGGTTCAATTAGGTGGATGATTTTTAATTTATAATTAGTGCTCGCCCTTTTGCTAGACTTCGCGCCATCGGGTTTCGGAAAAAAAAGGAATATGGAGGCGTTAATTGTTGCGGCTAGCAGCGCGTCTGCAGAACAACCCTTTTTGGATTAAAAAGAATTTATACCTATTAACGAAACACCCAGGGAGAGACATGCTTAAGTGAATAAACAATAATTTCTCTGGAGATCGACCTTTTGCAGGATTTAAAAAGCAAAACCAAGTTTTATGACGATGTTTTAAAAGAATTTTTACGTGCTGAACTAATTTAGAAATAATGTCGTTTTATTCTTTCCTTGAATGCTACGGAAGGTAAGTTTTTGTATTAAATACAATTTTGGCATACCCTGGTTAAAACAGCATTGCACGCCACTGACAAATTCTCTATCGATGTATTTTTCAAAAATATGTTTTCCTAAACTTCCAGCGAATTTGTTCGAATCAAAGTCCCCACCCTGTATATTAAAAATATTAGGAATGGCAATATCTAATAATAATGCCACATTCTAAAATCAACTTCCTTATGGATAAGAATCCTAAAAATCAACCATTTAAAGTTATTGACAAACTACGCTATTACGTCGGCACGTCGTTTTATGCCCAATAAGTTTTATCTGCATACAGGCATGCAGTAACTACCATCCATAACGGTACGTTATGTCGCTCTTAACTTCCATAAATTAAAATTACTTTCACTGAAATCGTGAAGATCATTAAGTGTGTTTTATTAATTCAAATTTGTGATAAAAGCAACGACATCCTACATTTAGAATTTTTAATTTTCTGTTCTGACCAAAGAAAGGAATAACTTAAAACTGCAGTATTTGGTGGAACACACTAGCAAGATGTTGCACGGAGCGACATCTGTGTCGTTGTTAGATACTCTTTAGGATACCAGCCAGCACCTCTAACAAACTTATAGAAATAGGAAGAAACGCAGCAGTGTTTCCTGGCTTATCTAATTAAAAATTTAATACAAAAATTTTACTAAAGGGTTCGTTCACAAGATCTTCTATTTAAAAAAAAAAATGAAAATGTATTTTAAAGTTTTAATTAAGGTGAAGTGGGGTAAGTGGGGACTAAAAATATAAAAGGTCGCCTTTAAAACTACATAACTTTTTTAAAAATTGAGTTACAGAGATGTGCTTTAGACAGGAAGTAATTAGTGATATTTATAATTGCAACAAAATTTGTTTATTTATTTACCCAAAAATTTCATTTAAAAAAAAAAATTGTTATGAAAATGTACCCATGGAACGCACTTGCCGCAGGCACTGGGGTAAGTGGGTTTTCAACTTAAAAATCGCGTTTGAGTAATGTTATATTAAACTGGAGCAAGTGGGTTAATCTATTGCGACTTCATCAACAGGCTTTTTTCATATTTAAAAAATTCCTAAAAATAAAGAAGTTTTCTTCTTCTATAACTTTTTTTAAAACTAGGTAATACCGTTTTTAGGTTTTTATTTACTTTATAGTTTTTGCAGATTACGCACAATCTTCCTTTTCAACTTCTTAACTTTTCACTTTGAATTTTAATAATATAAAAAATTTAAATTGGACAAGTGGGAACTAATCCCCACTTACCCCACTAACAAAAAAGCGGGGCAAGTGGCAATTATGAACCTAAAACTGAAAACCTAAAAAATTGAAATGTTAAAAAAATACAAGAGATAACGTTAGTTATTACAACTTTGAGGATGTAAAAACTATGAACCCAAGTTTGAAATTAGTACAGATAAAAAATTTTAAACATATTTGCCGTAACTTGTAACTATAGACGAAGTTTAGATACATTTGACATAAGCTGTGTTCCTTAAAAAAAAATATTAAAATTTTTTTAGCAATATCTTGGGGTCTATAAGAGTCCAAAAAAACATTTTATTGTAGTTTTAGTTTTTAGGAGTAATTTTTTTTACTTTTATTACAAAATAACCCACTTGCCTCAGATCCCCACTTACCCCACTTCACCTTATATAGGTTCAAATTATATTATCTGCCATGCAGAACATACAAATAGAAATATTGCGGCTATTCATGTGAATTTCTTATTTTCCATTTAAATGATAAACGATGCCCCGATATTATCTTAAAAATTTCCACTGTAGCCGTGCTACTTAATTCTCTTAAATTTCATTTTAATAATATGTTGTATATAATAAAAGACATTTTATTGCCATCGCCAGACACAGGTACAATATGGGCGATGCATGTGGTGACGATGAACTATGTGTTCGCGATGACTCATCGATTAAAACAAAAAAAAAATTCTCTTAATCCCTAAGTCAAGATTTCTTTGGGGAGAATAACACGTAAATGTAAAAAGGTTCGCCATCCCTGGTCTAGTAGGTAAACGGTAAACTCTATAATAAATTTCGTTAGAACTATCATATAGTTCGTAGCGGCAGTACTACAACAGTATTTGCAAACAATGAGGAAGGCTTTATTCCAATTAACTTAGCCTTATTTGGATTTTGTTTTTAGGTAATAACTAAAGTTTTAAAAAAAATTAAATGGTATATCGATTCGACGGCTCTGATAGCGAACTATTATTATATAGCACCTCAGGCCAATAAACTCTAGCGGCTAATAAGGCCTATATCGCAGGTGCAAAAATACAGTACATTTCATACATATTACAAAACCTACTAAATACAATTTTTTTTGAAAATTGGCACATCTATATCATGTATACGTCTGTCCATAAGACCTTGTCTAAAGCATTTCGTTAAATTTCACGTATTTTATTTGTAATACTAACACAAGACTTTAAATCTTCAATATTAACCGGTCTATTTTTGTAAACTTTTTTTTTTTAATCACCACACCACAACAGGATGGGGCCCTCACTCATTTTGGTTTACATGCGTCAATGTTTGAACGAAAATTTTTCCGATCTATGGTTATGGAGGAGAGGCGAAATGAAATGGACTGTCAAATCCCCCGACCTCACCCCTTTGGACTTATTTTTGGGGTAATTTAAAAAATAAAGTTTACAAAAATGGAATGGAATACAAGGGCTGGAATTTAGACAGGACCTTTTTATTGATAGGAAAAAAAATTATATATTTTTTCTTACATTTTGTACAGTTACCGAAGCGGTTTTATGCTTCCTATGTGGATCTTGCTTAACTCTATAAATGTGCCCATTTAAAAAAAAAATTATGTTTAGTAGTTTTTTTAATATTTGCAATAGTCTAGACTTTTTGATACCCTATATTATACAGGGTGATTCCTAAGTTGATACTTCTTTTTTAACTGTGTATAGAAGGCATTAAAATAAACAACATTTTCAAATACTTACCTTTAATCAAAAAACTCAAAAATAAAATACTTCATTTATTACACAATGGATCAAATTCGGTCCTGCCTAACCTGACCGTTAAATAACATTAAGAAAACTTCTGGGTGTAAGATGAGCTCGCAAGGGAAAGCGTTCTGCGTATAATCTCGAAGCAGCAGCCGCACTTTGACGACACTCACTGTAAATTAGCACCAAATCTACTAGTTCATTGTTTCCAAATTTTACCATTTTCACGTGTCACCATTTTAAAATTAGCTTGCTTCAGAAAAACACACCGCAGCAGATTGCCAAATAAATAACTGACCACCGACCTGTAAATTGCATGACTAATAAAACAAAAACAACATAAAGTGTAGCAGGCTCCGTTTTGATGACCAGGCCCGCACTTAGATTTTTTACTTCTGTATCTCGCCTATTTTTAAGTTTTTTAAAAAATTTGTTTGAAAATGTTGTTTATTTTAATGTCTTCTATACACAGCTAAAAAAGAAATATCAACTTAGGAATCACCCTGTATAAGAGAATCGAAAGCATCAGTTTTAAACAAATCGATTTAAATATAGAAATAACAACTAAACATTCAAATCTACTTGCGTTCACAATAATTCAAGATAACTGTGGAAGAGTCGAATGCTTGCAAATATTTTTTAAATATTTATTTTGCTGCTCGGTATAAAAGTAGTGGAGAATACCCAGAAGTGATGGTAGAACCTAAAGTTAAACTATTAGATAATGTTAATGCCAAGAATTGAGGTTTTTATACTAACACTATATTAAAGGGATTAAATGATCCCTGAAAGTTACTTTTAATACTAAAAAACAATTTTTTCTTTTGTGCGGCTGGTGTTTGCATTCAGTACTATATTTGAGATGCTTGCTTCTTCTAATGGTAAGATAGATAACATCCGCGCCGTTTTATTCTTTAATTCAATGCTCTCCTCCAACAGCGTAGAGCATAATGCGTTTTTAAGTCTGAATCGTATGATTATCACAATGTGTGATACGTATTTGAATTATAAAGGAGAAGGGGAATTTAAAAATATTAAAATAAAGTTTCCCGGCTATTTCAAAAAGCAATGTTGATGATGGTTTTGAAAAAACGAAACGTCGAATTAAAAATATAAATAAACCAACTTGTAGAGAAGAAAAAGTAGTAAAAGGAGAGTAAATTTTATTTTAACATATCTCTTCAAATAGAGCCAGGAAAAATAAAAACGAAAATCGCGAAAATTCGGTTTTGCCCAGTTATCTTCGGAAGGATTCGGAGTTTTTCAAATTTGGAAACACGATATTTCAGATTTAGAAGGACGCAACGTTTTTCTAATTTAACCATCTCTGTATCTTCTATGCTTTTTGAGATCCCTGTAGAGTGCATCCTTATCTGGGACACCCTGTATATAATTAGTATAGAAAATTCTAAATATTTCGAATACCTTCGGAGATATCCGAAAAAAACCGAAATTTTTAGTTTTGGTTTTTAATTTTTTGCGTCTTCATTTTTGACTGGAGAAAAAAACACTTTCTCATAGCCGTCCTTTATGTTCTACAAGACGGCGTTTTTAGTTTTCAAATTGGACGTTTCGTTCTTTAGATACTTACTAACCTCAATTCATTTTTTTTAAATATGTACTTGGTATTTTTTAAACAGTTTTAAGGACTTCTAAGCTTTGGAAATTTAATACAATATAAAGGTTTTTAAAATTTTTACGTTTTGTCACCAAATAACACATTAATAGTATTTAAAATTATTCTTTCTTTACTATTACGGCCCTGGCAATTATTGTTAGGATTACCTACTTAAATATTAAAATTACATTACATTATAAAAAGCTATGGTGTTTAGGCAGTTTTTCAAGATTTAACGTAACAATACAAGTAAGCAAGTTATTAAGGCATAAGAAGTAATTTTATTTTTTAATTATTTATTTTATTAATGTAACATCTTAAGTATTACGATTTTTGCCTGGACCTAGACCGAAATACTATAAAACAGAAAAAAATTAATGCTCCCGAATGAAGAAAAGGTAACTGGACAATGGACAATGAACAATTAAACATTTTTTTTTACTGTTTAGAAGATCTGATAATGCTAGTTTCAGGCGAAACATGTAACACAAATAAACAGACAGAAAAATATTTGAGACCGAGACTTTGGGTCTTTTTCCTTACAAAATATCAATTTGAGTAAAAATGGACAGATTTTTCAAATCAGATATCTTTTGTTTCTTAGTCTGGCTCTAAATGTTCAGGACCGTAATGAAATGAAAAAGATAATTTGTAAAATGTGTTATTAGATGACAAAACATTACAATTTCAAAAACTTGTAAATTGTATTAAATCTCTAAAGCTTAGAAATCCCTAAAATTGTATTTAAAATTCCAGGTCTTTATTTAATAAAATTGACTTGAGGTTGGTAACTAAAGAACGAAACGTCGAATTTGAAAACTAATAACGCCATCTTGTGGAACATAAAAAACGGGTGTAAAAGCGTGTTTTTTTTATTTTTTTCCCAAGTCAAAAATGAAAGCGCAAAAAATTAAAAACCAAAAATGGAAATTTTGGTTTTTTTCGAATGTAGGTATATGTATTTTAACGAGAATCAGGAAGTTAATCAACTTTTAGCTGTGTGTTTGTAATATGTTTGAATAAAAGATAGTGAGAAAGAATAACAACAATCAATCTATATTTGGTAAAATTAAACATGTTCTGCTACTGACCGACAAGCAACAAATTAACGCTTCTTCTTTTGTTTATGCCTTCGAATTAACAGCTCTTCCTTTGTTTCACGGCCTGCCGCGAGAACATCAGCACGAGAAATACTCGCGAAAACAATTACCCATCGCCTGTTAGTTCATTGTTTTACTTTCTAAACATCTGACGATCGATCCTATTAATTACGGTCAATTAGAACTAATTCGATTAAATTGCAATTTATCATCCAATTAGATAATGAGAAAATGACCGAAACTATGTTTGGGTCGGTCGTGGTACTGGCGGCATTTGGTAAACATTTAAAGGTGTTTGGCAATTTTCGCAAAAAAACATTACACATTCGTTATTTAAATAAATAAATGTATCTATTAAAGTTCCGTGTGTAAGTTTTCCCTCTACTTACACCAGATATTTTCAATAATAATATCTGGAATGATCTACCTTTTCCTTTTAATTCGAACATTTCGTATTAATATTTAATAAATATCTTTTTCGGCAACCGTCCGGGAAGTACCCACTTCCCGAACGCTTTTTCTTTGAGAAAGTAGCATTTTTCTGGCCTAGGACGGGAAGAATCATATCGTTGTTGTCATTGTGAATATGAAAATCTTGGTAGGTATGATTTTGATAAATGCAGTTGAACATTACCATAGCAACGAAATAACGACTGACCAGCTATCTGAAATTAAATTAGTTGACATTTTAATTTTCGAAAGTTTGCATGGTTTTTGGTCGCAAAGAAATATAATAAAGAAATGTGTCTCATTGATTTGTTATTCTACACGGTTGCCGAAAAAATAGTGTACGCAACACGTCCGAAAACAGTTTTTTCGAACTCGCAGACTTCCAGGACTCGTCTACGGCTCGTCCTAGAATTTTGTCGACTCGTCCAAAAAAAACAGTATTTTACGGACTTGTAACGTAATTGACTATTATATTATTTAAATTAAAGACACGAAACAGAATCACACGCACGCCCTATATTATTATTGTTTTTAAACTCGCCGTAAACTAGAAAGGTGCGTAAAAATTCGATACAACCGATAATAACCACTAAATGCAGAGAACTCTCCACTTAAACCATGGCTTTGTTTTTTAGACATAACTTAAGAGGGCTTTATAAAATTGGGCCTAAGGTCCGCTAGCTCCATCTCCTGATAACTTTACCAACAAGATAATTTCCATAAAAATCATAATTTTTAATATGAAAATATTTTATTTATACACGTACCTTATTTGGTTATAAATATAAGTACTGTGGCGTCTTATGGCGGTTCACATAAACTATGAGCAATAATTTTGTCAATAAAATTATAAATAGATGTGGAGACATCAAAAAATAAATGACACATCTTATATAAATCAAACCTTCTTTATATAAAATTTTTTTTACATAATGAGGGTTTTGATGATTTGGACCAGGTACCAACAGTAAATCTGTCTATATTTGCGGCAAAGGGAAGTAATTTTAGGCTTCTAATGTCTTGGCCTTCTTAAGCAGACCTTAATTAACTAAATTACCAAAAATATTGTTTTGATTTCTGGTTTGTTGGAATTGACAAATCTGCAAAATACTGTGATTAAGTCAAATTACATAAATATGATTATAATTGTAGTTTTATGGTTTATATCTTGTTTTAATAAAAAAAGATCCCACGCTATACAGGGGGGGGGGGTCCAGATCCCTAAAAAAAAAGATCCCACGCTGTGCAGGGGGGGGGGGGGGGGGTCCAGATCCCTCCAAAATAATCAAGAATTTAGCGATTTTCAAGTAAATTATAATAATATCTTTCCAGGTATTTAAAATATTTTTCAGAATTAGTTCCCTAAAACATGCCAAAAAGGTAGGATGTTATTATTTTATAGCCAACTAAGAAGTTTGCTAAGTTTACACTAAAAACGACATAGTTACGTATAGTAAAACTAAATAATTTTATTTAGTTAAGTTAAACATAAAATATTTCGAACAATATGTTCATATCTTCGACATATATTTTTACTTTAAGAAAGTTAATTTTAAAAGAAGTATTTGATTCATTGATATCTATACTTCAAGGTGGTGTATACTTATACTTTAAATAAAGTTTTTTATTTTTAAAATAAAGATTGGTCCCTTCTAAATATAATTAGAAGAAAAAGTTAGATTTGTGATAAATGAATATAAATTGTCAATTTTAGTATATTGTTCTTTTAAAGTAACAAAATGTTTCTCTGCCTTTTAAGATTTTAATATTATTTTTTTGAAACTATATCTTTTTGAGTGAGTAGAGGGAGATGATTCGTTCACCATCCTCCATTTCCTCCAAGGCCTCTGCGCATGCCCAGACAGTGCGCAGACGTGTGTCATATGTCATACGTCATCTGTCATGTCACACTCTTGGGCGTGGGCTATTTGGGCATTAACTACTTGGGCGTCAGCTACTTTGGCATTAGCTACTTGGGCGTAAGCTACTTGGGCAATAGTATTCCTTATTGGACGCGTGTTTAGGATGACGTCATATTATGTTTAGGAAAAGATGGCGGCTGTCACCTGTCAATTAAGATATGTCAAGGTCGCCTGTGACTTGTCAAATGTTAAAATTAAAATCTAACACGTGGGTCGGGTTCAGGGTGACGTAATAAGTCGTTTAGAGAAAACCCGAACACGATCGGTTGTCTGGTTCGGAAGATATAGTATTTTGCGATTAGGGCCCTTATGGCTAAAGGTGAAATGGGGAAATTTGGCAAACGGGTATAAGATGAGTATACCTATCAGCTAGCGAAGAAATATTTCAAATATCTCAATTAATAACAGAGCTAGATGCATTAAACCATTAGGGCCTTAACATTATAAAGTCGTGCAAAGCACTGGCAATGCTTATTTCTTAGTAGGAATATACTTCGTATAATACGGTATCGTTAAGATTGCGTCATCTCCATTTCCTATATGAGACCAAGGTCAACTGCAGATCAGCTAAATGAACAGTTAAATGAACAGTGGAACAGCTAAATGAACAGTGGAACAGCTAAATGAACAGCTAAATGAACAGTGGAACAGCTAAATGAACAGTGGAACAGTTAAATGAACAGCAGTTAAACGGATCAACAGCACATCGGGTCAAGGCGCGTTCTTCCTATGATAGCAGGAAAGGGGGGAAGAGGAGGAGGAGGAGGAAAATCAATGATAGACGATAATTTCTGTAAAAACCTTTATTTCCCACTAATATTACAATAACTAATATATAACCTAATTAATATCTAACCTAATTAATATCTAAACTACTTATTTAAGAATAATCGGTCATATTTAATCACTGTCCTCGTCCGAATTATCAATGCCATTTTTACTGTATTCACCAAAATTCTCAATGCTACATTCTGCTAAACGAATTAGCTCCAACGCATCCGTTTGATCCTCAGGCACAAATTTTTTTAAAGATATCATCTGCTTAAAAAACTCATTATCTAAAAGTCCTTCTAATAATTTGAGCAAATCTTTTCCTTCGTAATAATCTTTACACAACTTTGCACCTTGTGTATAATACATTATTTCTTCATTATAATATATAGCCCAAGATGAACTACTTGCCATAACAGACTTTGTATTTAAATTAATTTCTTTATTAAAATCATTTTCAATTTTTCTAACAGCTCGTAATAAACTGTTCTGCCAATTTTCTGTCGTTAGTTTTAATGCCATGATTGTTAGTTGAACATCAGGGTCCAAACCGGCAAGACTTGATGGCATTTTAACAGCAAAATGAACAGTAAAAATAGTTGTTGATTCCACAACTGCTACTAGATAACTGCCCAGTATACTTAACTAACGTTCATATATACATTCGCATTAATACCACAGCATTAGTGTTACTAAGGTTGTTGTACTGACTGGTCTACAATGCAGAAGTTTAAGAATAAAGTTGTAAAAAAACGAATTACTAAAAGGGGCAAGGGGATTCCTTTTATATCCGCTCTAAACAGAGCACGAGAGGCTATTATTAAGGAAAAACCCCAAGATCTTTTGTCGGCAGCGCAAGTGGCTTTAAAATCATTCGCAGGAGTTGAAAAAGTACTTCCTACAGGAGTAATTCCGATCCCAAAAACAGGAGGATTCCTACCTTTGATTCCTCTTTTTGCCGGGCTTAGCGCATTGGGAGCATTAAGTGGTGGAGCTGCTGGTATTGCAAAAGCTGTTAACGATGCAAAAAGTGCTCAACAAAAGTTAGAGGAAGACAAAAGGCACAACGAAACTATGGAGTCTATAGCTTTGGGAAAAAGTGGCAGTGGTCTGTATTTAAAGAAATACAAGAGTGGATTGGGGCTTTACATTACACCTTATAAATATCATAACAACTAAGTTAATGAATTAGTTGTCTCTAAAATCCTTCGAGATGAGTACCTTTTGCTTAAGTGGTAATAGTTCTGTATTAAAAGCTTATTATTCCCCTCCATTGGATCTGAGAAATAATGACAGTGATTATGTGATGGGACTTATTAGTTTGGAGACTTTTAACGCCATCCCCAATATAGACGAAAATAACAATAAATTTTATGTGGGTGATGTTGTACTTGAAATTCCAGTCGGATCGTATGAAATATCAGCTCTAAATGACTACCTACAAGAAGCAATTGAGCAGCAGAATAATATCGACCCAGATTTTAATTGCGGTCTAATCCTTAATGGAAATACAAGCACGCTAAAATGTGAGCTTAAATGTACTCATACCGTAGATTTCTCCAAGAAGGGTTCAATTGGAGACTTGTTAGGATTCCGCAATATGAAACTGCAGGCTGGTACTAAACATGTATCTCCTACACCTGTAAATATCCTTAAAGTAAATGTTATTAAAGTAGAGTGTAATATTGTTACTGGAGCATATCACAATAGTAATCTAGTTCATACAATCCATGAATTTTCACCCTCTGTCCCCGCAGGATTTAAAATAATCGAAATTCCTCAAAACGTAATTTATATGCCAATTAACACCAGATTAATAAGTAATATTGAATTAAAGCTTGTTGATCAGGATGGTGATGCAATAAACCTTAGAGGTGAAGTCATTACGATTAGGCTTCATTTAAAGAAAGTTATATAAGACTTGTTACAAGCACATGTTTTTAGTAGTTAAGTATACGTTGTAGAGAATGGTTGTGAAATATAATTGTCACAAACTTATTAATTTCGAACAGCTTTTAAAGTCCTCTAAGGAAGTTAAAAAATTGTCAGCTGATAATAGCAAGTATCTCAAATCATTAGGATATACCCTAAAGGGAATACATAATGAGTATACTAAACGTATCTGAATCTCTTGTCTTTGACAATTCAATAGTAAAAATTGAAAGACACAGTCATCTGCCTTATTCCAACTCGTTTAACAACAATGATGAAATAAGAATTCCTGTTCAGCAAACTGATATATACACACTGCCTTATGCTAGTCATATATATCTGGAAGGAAGACTCTTAAAACAAGACGATTCAACTGTTTCAACTACAGCAAAATTTGTAAACAATTTCTTTTGTCACTTGTTTGAAGAAATCCGATTTGAGCTTGGGGGTAGAATCCTGGATTCAGTACGTAATCCTGGAATAGCCACCTCAATGAAGGGATATGTTTCGTATAATGCAAACGAACTTAAGAAATACAAGAACGCCGGATGGAGCATTGATGATAATTTTACTTGCGATGTGGTTGATAGAACTACCGGCTCATTTAATGTTTGTGTACCGCTACGCACGATTTTGGGATTTGCAGAGGATTTTCAGAAGATATTAATAAATGTGAAGCATGAATTGGTCTTATTAAGAAGTCATACTGATAAAAATGCAATTATCAACTCTAACGCAGCCGAGAATATGGGGGTTACAATAGATAAAATTGTTTGGAAGCTGCCTCATATTTCGGTATCTGATATGGAACGATTGGATCTACTAAAGATTATTGAAACTGGCACCGAATTAGATGTCGGCTTTAGAAGTTGGGAGCTAGCTGAATATCCTACATTACAAACGGCTAAACAGCATACCTGGACTATAAAGAATGCTATTCAAGTAGAACGTCCCAGATGGGTAATTTTAGGATTTTCAACCGACAGAAAGGATAAGATAGCTAAAAACTGTAGTTTGTTTGATCATTGTAATGTATTTAATGTTAAACTTTATTTAAATTCTGAAATGTATCCGTATGATAATTTAAATTTAGATGTTTCTAAAGGTCAAATTGCTTCTTTGTATGAAATGTACTCAGAGTTCCAAGAATGTTTTTACGAAAAAGAAAATGAACCACTGTTCTCTCCAAAAGACTTTTTAACAAATGCTCCTCTAATTGTGATTGATTGTTCCCGACAAAATGAAATATTAAATTCGGGGATTATTGATGTCAGGTTGGAGTTTGAAACGAAAGAAAATGTTCCAGCAAATACTACCGCATACTGTCTTATTATTCATGATAAGCTTATAAAGTACTCACCATTAGTGGAAACTGTTCGAAAAGTTTAAATATACTTTATGTTTTACCTATCTATTATTGATCTATAATACCTTAGAAACGGAATATGTTATGATAGCAATAATACCTGCTATCACACCTAGGGCATTATAAGCGGGCATTATGATAATGCCCGCTTATATTACCCTAATGCGCTAATATGGAAATTTTATTGCTTATCCAATTTTATTTCTCTCACAATAAAGATCAAGTTTATACAAAAAATAATTTTTTCTTTAAACAATACTAAAAATTAAACTTTATTTCCAAAATAAAAATTACAATTTTGAAATGTCCCGGAAAATGTAGCTGATCCCACTATAGAATGGTCGGTGTTTTTTGTGATGGTAGCAGCGGTGGTAGCACTAACGCTATTTTGTATAGAAGAACAGTCTATTAAAGAATTTTCAATAGTCGCTACGGAATTAACCTCGGAATTAACTGAATTGGCAATCATTTTGGCTATTTTGTTTTTGGATGAAATACTTTCTTCTATATATCCTTCAGCTACTGAAGAGCTTTTCCATTTCCCATGTTGTTTTAGCGTTTCAAACGAAGCACCTGCCTCAACAAGTAAAGTTGACGATGTGCGACGCAAACAGTGGCCGGTGTAAGCTTCTGCATTATCCAGTTTTAAAAATTTTGCGATCAATGTTGGGACGCTTCCTATGGTATTTTTTCCAATGGGTTGTACTGTACATCGACCCTTTCTATAGGTAAGAAAGAATCTTCGCTCCTTTATTCCAGCTGGTCTTAATGTTGTATACTTTTTTATTAAATTTAAAGCGCCTAAATCTTCTTCGATGATAGTAAAACTTTTTGAAGTTGAAGTTTTAGTTTCTGGTACCTTTATAACCAAGACTGTTCCTCTATCTTCAATGTCATCAATGGTCATTTTGACCAACTCATCTCGTCTTAAACCTCCAAAAACACCCATTACCAATATGACTTTGTGTACCAAGTAGATATCATCAGGAGCCTTCTTAATAAATTTTAATATTTGTTCTCCTTCCAAAACTTTAGACTTCTTCGGGACGTATCCTTTCGACTTAACTTTTAAAAAAGATATGAGACGATGGTATTGCGAAATGTCTATATTTTCATAGACCATCAACGTAGACCTTAGGGTAGAATACTTGGTCCAGAGAGAGTTCGGACTGTATTTTTCCGACTAAAAATAATAAAGTTTGTTAAACATATGTATTAAAATAAAATCAATAACTTACCAGTTCCTGGAAATATGCCATTAAAACATTTTCGGTTATTTGAAGAATTGTGTTCGTATCTTTCCAAATACCAAATATGCCATACTCCCGATCATACTGTTGCCTTGATTTAACTGGCAAAAGATTTTCGGTCGCTTTTATGACCTTTTCTCTTATATTTTGTGGAATTTCTTCCATTTTGAGCAAATCGTTAAATAAAAAATGCCAACTGACTAACTGACAGAAACATCAAAGTCAAACTTAACACCAGTCATTATCTACTTACGTATACAGGTACAGGTGCAACTTATTTTTTATATTGCGAATAAATAATGTAATTAGTCATTGAAAAACTCTTTTTTAGGTAAAACATAAAGCATTGTATGCACCACGGGCTTTACTGGACTATAATGCCCATCAGGCAGAAACCTATCCCTCGGGCCAGAGGCCCTCGGGCTATTTCTACCTTCAGGGCATTATAGTCCCCGTAACGCCCTTGATACATAAATAGCTATTAATCAATCTTTTGTGACGTCACTGTTCTTAAATAATTAGTTTAGATATTAATTAGGTTAGATATTAATTAGGTTATATATTAGTTATTGTAATATTAGTGGGAAATAAAGGTTTTTACTGAAATTATCGTCTATCATTGATTTTCCTCCTCCTCCTCTTCCCCCCTTTCCTGCTATCATAGGAAGAACGCGTCTTGACCCGATGTGCTGTTGATCCGTTTAACTGCTGTTCATTTAACTGTTCTACTGTTCATTTAGCTGTTCCACTGTTCATTTAGCTGTTCCACTGTTCATTTAGCTGTTCATTTAGCTGTTGATTTAGCTGTTCCACTGTTCATTTAGCTGTTCATTTAGCTGATCTGCAGTTGACCTTGGTCTCATATAGGAAATGGAGATGACGCAATCTTAACGATACCGTATTATACGAAGTATATTCCTACTAAGAAATAAGCATTGCCAGTGCTTTGCACGACTTTATCGTGTTAAGGCCCTAATGGTTTAATGCATCTAGCTCTGTTATTAATTGAGATATTTAAAAAATTCCTTCACTTCTAGATAGGTCCTATATACCTCTGCCTATAACCAGAATTTCTGCACTCCACTTCGAGGCATAAGGGCACTAATCGCAATAAACTATATCTTCCGAACCAGTTGACCGATCGACTTTGGGTTTTCTCTAAACGACTTATGACGTCACCCTGAATACATTTCACGTGTTAGATTTTAACTTTAGCATTTGACAAGTGACAGGTGGTCTTGACATATCTTAATTGACAGGTGACAGCCGCCATCTTTTCCTAAACATAATATGACGTCATCCTAAACACGCGTCCAATAAGGAATACTATTGCCCAAGTAGCTTACGCCCAAGTAGCTAATGCCAAAGTGGCTGACGCCCAAGTATTTAATGCCCAAATAGCCCACGCCCAAGAGTGTGACATGACAGATGACGTATGACATATGACACACGCCTGCGCACTGCCTGGGCATGCGCAGAGGCCTTGGAGTAAATGGAGGATGGTGAACGAATCATCTCCCTCTACTTGAGTGTAATTAAAAGGTAACTCCCAAACCAGTGGCGTAGCCAAAATTTTAGTTTTTTCGGATACCACGCCCAAAAAATTCCTTTTTTTGGACCATAAAAAAAATTGAAAATTAGAAAAAATATATAATATTTTTAAAGAAATTTGTAGGGAGTTATACTAATACACTAATATAAATAATTTAAAACTTATAAAAAAACTTTATGAAATAAGCATAACTGAACAAAAAAATATTGAAAATAAGGTTTATTTTTCTTTATTTCAAATTAGAAAAAATATATAATATTTTTAAAGAAACTTGTAGGGAGTTATACTAATACAAATCATTTAAAACTTATAAAAAAACTTTGTGAAATAAGCATAATTGAGCAAAATTTTTTTAAAAATATGGTTTATTTTTTATTTATTAAAAACCAAAAAAATGTATTAACTATAATCGATAATTATTAGAAACCATCGTCATATAAAGATTATGCATGCAAACACCAATAAAACTTTTTAAATGAATAAATAAAATCCAAAAAGGGTATCTCGCGCCACTGGCGTGTTTAAAAGTTTTTTGCGTGGATGTCAGTTTGTCTTGCAAGCATTTTGTATAATGTAAGATGATGTGTTATTTTATTAGGTGGGTTATTGATAGGGTTGGCGTAATTTCGTTTCCAAATTATATTTTAAATCTTCTGGATTTCGGGAGGGGGGGCACCTGGGCCCCTCTCCCCTATCTATGCCACTGTCCTAAACTGAGATTAATAGACTTGATATAGGTATTTTTCTTTTTCCGTGCAAAAGAAATGAAAAATTGTAGCAGAAATTTAATTTATCTGATGTTTCTTTCATCCTCATTTTGTACTATTTGCCGTTTAGGTAACTTTGTTTTTTGACTCTCAAATTCTCGATATCAATTAATCAAATCAGTATATTATGCTAATACAAACAACTTAATATTATTTAATCTCTAATTAGTACTTTAAAGTCTTAACCATAATTATATTTGGTCAATTAAAAACTAATAATGAACTGGTCTACCTTTTAAGGCAAATATATAACTTGCATAGTCTTAAAAACATAATATAGAAATGTACTAGAAATGTAAATGGTTCACAAATTATTTATGAAATAAATTTTAAATTATAAGAATTTCAAATGAATTTCCTTACGATGTTTTAAACGCGTCGAAAATTTCAAAAGTAGTTCCTCAAGGATCTGTACTGGGTCCTTTATTATTTATAATTTTTATAATTTATACATATGATTTTTAATTATCAATGAATTGAGAGAGGGTCTAAGCACCCAACTATCTTTTCTTTTGAGACGGGTTGAAGCACCCACCTAGTTTATCTTTTGAACGGGTACAACCAAGTACTGTTTTACATCTACTGCTGCCCTTGTCTGCAGCCTATATGTTTGGCTAGGTTGGAAGTTCCAAGCCTGTGTGGTCGTATCAGCTAAGTTGTAACTTTAAGTAACGCGCACAATTATTTTGTTTATTATTGAATATTTATTTATGCAATCTATTGTCACTTTGACCTACTTATTAGGGCAAGATTTATGTTGAAATTTCAGAGCGCCTTGTAAAACCGAAAAGTGATATCACCGCGGTTGCGCAGTTTTTTTTTAACATACTGTTTATTTTGACTCTTTTAATAACTAGAGTAATTTTCGGACTCCATATGGAGAAAATGGTAATGATGCAGATGGTAAACTATTAACTTTTGTCGATGATAAAAAAATATATCACTTAATAAAAAATATTAATCTTATGCAGTGGGTTTCATTGATAAATGAGTATCTTTCTAATGTGTCTAAACTAATAAAGAATCGTGGTTTAAAACTTGATGATAACAAGATTACTTTACTTTTAATCGGTCCAAAAAATATTCATTCCAGAGTAATAAGCAACACTGATTCAAATTTTTTATTAATGATTATATTTTCGTTTAGTAACATCAGTTAGAAATCTTGGTATAATTTTTGAACAATACTTGACATTTGAAACTCATATGAAAAATATAATAAAAAAGGCTTATTATAAACTTTATCGTATAAAGATTAAGTCATTTTTATATGATATCTTTATTAATAATTATTAACATCATAAACGTACTAAAACCTACATAACACCTTAGTTACTCATAATACATTAGTTACCATAATTTAATACGTTAGTTACGAAAGCATAATACGTTAGATACCAAATAATATTAGAACTATTTTTCATGAACATGTTAAACAATATTTTGACAGTTTTCAAATTTGATGGATACACCTTTAAATAAAAGCACAGGATTGACTTCGCCGTCAAATATCACAGCAAAAATACGTTTCTGGGTTTTTGAGTCGGAAATAGTAACAATCAGCTTGTCCTCTAAAACGGCAACATCTTCCTAATTCATTAGTTCGACAGGCTCCTCCAATTCCAATTAAAAAAGCCACTTTCATCATTAAAAACTTCTCGTCTGAGGCAGAACACACAAATTCGTTGACTTGTTCTCTTGTAAATACTTTTGATTTTTTTGCTCTATATCCAACATTTTTCTTCTTGATGAATCGTATTAAGGCGTCGTATTTGTCGATTTCCACTCTTTCCTTCAGTTCTAAAGTCGCTCGTAACATGGAATATTTCGGCCATAAGGATGCAGCTGAGTATTCCTCAGAGAGTTTTGCGAAATACGCCAGCAATACCGTTTCTTCTGCACCTTGAACATGTACTTTGTTTCGCCACTCACAAAACTGCCGATATTCTTTTTCATAATGGATTTTAGATTTGTCCGGAAGCAAGTTCAACCTTATAATGTTGGCTGCAGCTAATATATCGTCAGGAATATCAAAATCTTGCATGATTTTAATGATGACTTTTTGAAATGCCAAAATGAAATGACATAAAACCTTGTTTTTATTTTCGCATCGCCGTTGTCAATGATACGATAAAGCTTTGAATACAACTCGATTATTAGCGATTTAACACCGTCTCGGACATTGCGGGTGACTTGGCTGTTGCCTCGTCACCTAGTAATGTCCTCGACTATTATAAATCGCATAATAATCTCGTTTTAGCTATAAAATTTGGTGTAATTTTAAATTATCCTTAGATATACTAATACAAAATTAAATTTTATAAATTCTATTATTTTAAGTGGTTGAGACTGAGATATTAATTATAATGAAAAACAAAAGTAATATAAAATACAAAAATACGTATAACAAAATTATTGTATAAGACTTTCCACCAGCGTTAAACAATAGGACCATGTTACTTTAACCAATAGACAACATAATATTATTTAGACGTGAAATTTACTTTAATTGGTTTATTCATAAAACAATTTCTACTAAAAGATTATCTATATGAAAAAATTTAATTTAGAATTCACCAACGTAAATACTAGAACTCAAAATAGTCTGAAAAAACATCATACAGAAAAATATAAAACTTCTTTTAAAAAACACATAATATTACAAGTTCATTTTAATATTTATTTAATTTATTTAATATATATTGTTTCTTGGCACAAATAAATATCTTAATTATTAATATTATTATTTTGTTTTCCAGCTTTTTGTTGGTATTGCTGATGGTATTTACAGTACAAAGAAGGAATTCATCTTAACCTGTGCTATTTAGAAACTTCCGTACTATATGTAACGTTTGAAGAATGACGCTTTTCTGAATTTGTTGGTATAAATAACCTGAAAGGTCCAGTTTTTTCAAGTTTGGCTTGAAATTTTTCATCATAGTTCCCTCCACCGATATTATGATCGGAATGATCATCATATTTTTTAAGCTTCCATATATT
Organism: Polydrusus cervinus; assembly: GCA_935413205.1. Lineage (NCBI taxonomy): Eukaryota > Metazoa > Arthropoda > Insecta > Coleoptera > Curculionidae > Polydrusus > Polydrusus cervinus. Next base: position 14,843,965 of record OW284517.1, read on the forward strand.
TTTTATCTCTATTGCCAAATTCAAGAACTGGCTCGAGTGAGTATTGATAGTATGGTGAGACATTTTCCTTTAGACCTAGTTTGTGAGCCAGTTCCTTGTGGATGATCTTTACCACCTGATTATGTGTCCTCAGAAAAGCGTTGGGTGCCATAGCACCACAACCCGCCGTAATATGTTCTATTGTTTCTCCGGGGCAATTGCATTTTCTGCACACATCTTCCACAGTTGTTTTCAAGATGAACTTTTTATAGTTTCGAGTTCGAATGACATAGTCTTGGATAGAGATTATAAAACCTTCTGTTTCAGCATGAAGCTGCCTTTTTTCTAACTAATTCAGTGACATCTCTCTATCTATAAAATACAGTATTTGCCGTGTAGAGCTTTCTCTTGCCAAGTTACAATTATATATTATATTATTATTATTCGTATTATTATCATTGTTAATAAGTAAAAAACTGCTGGAGATATTCACATAGTGCATCGCAACATGCTTGTATACTTCTATAACCAGAAACTTTTGAGAATTTTACAATGTATTAAAAATGTTTTCTTTTTTTACAGGTTCGAGACTTAGTCGCCCAATGTACCTGTCCTACTCAGTTCCCTATGATTAGGGTATCCGAAGGAAAATATAGAATCGGGGACACAAAAGTTCTTATTTTTGTTAGGGTAAGTTATGTTTTTGGTAATACTTTATAAAATGTTGGTTTCAATAAGACCAAATTCTCGACCTCAACATTTTTAAGGTTTGTTTATTTTTGTTGTGACATGTTTCGCCTCAAACTGGCATTATCAGACATTATAAACAGTTAAAAAATCTTCAAATTGTCTTTAAAACAAACATAAGTACATTACATTTTAGCAACAAAACTGTACTGTATACTTAGTTATACTTTGTATACACAGCAACAAAACTATGCTGAGTAGTTAAACTTTGTATACTACTATACAGAATAGGTTTGTTGCTGTGCTGTAATGTACTTCAAATTGTCTTTGACACAAAATAAAAAAAAAATTTGTCTTGCTCTGTATAGAAACTAGATTTTTTTTACTTAAACTAGTTTTTATAATTAGAAAGACCATACATTTTCTAAGTCATTGAAGAAGATAGATCCTAAATATATTGTCTAAAATTAACAATTCATCCTTTTAAAGATGCTAATCCGTATCCGAGAATACTTTTGAAGCCTTTTCCCACTAGTATTTTTAAAAGTTATTTAGGGAATTCTCTACATGTTTCGAACGTAGAAACGTTCATCATCAGAAGAAATATATTTTGATTTAACAACAACTAAGAATAGGAAACAGTAAGCGAGACCTTAATAGAGGAAGAAACAAAGTACCAAACGCCAGGGCCCATATAGTGTGGGTTGGTGAAGATCAAATAAAGAAAATTAGAAAAAAATTTATATAGAAAATGAGTATATGAGTATTTTGAGGGATTTGAAAGAAATTGATAGATGGGTTCTATTTACTTAGTTAATTATAGTCTATTTCAGAAAGGTGAGTAATAAAAGCTTATAGGTATGCAAAGGAACTACAGAATAACCCAACGAATATTTAAGACACTTTAATAATTTGGCATTGATTTTATTGCAAAATTCTTTATTTTTATCAAGTGCAGGTAGTACTACCCGGGCTTGGGTCAATTTATGGGTTTTGCCTATTGTTATCCAATAACAAACACTGAAAATGGTGTCACAAAGGCACATACATAGTATTAGGTACACTTATTTTCTACTAAACATAAAAAAAATACAAAGCACAAAAAAACAGTTCTCTGGTGTCACTTCCTTAATGGCTTGATCAAACAGTAGCTTAACGTCTTTTATTTTGAATGTCGTGTTGTGTCTTGCTACAAGTCCTTTCACTTGCGCCCATATAAGTTCTATCGGATTTAGTTCACAATTAAATGGCGGTGTGCGCAGCACAGTAACACTATGTTTTTCAGCTATATCTTCCACGGCATATTTCATAAAACGATGTTTGTGTAAATTTGATATAGCTTATAGTTTCTTCTTTATCAAATTCAATACTTTTGGTGGTTAACTAGACGATAATTTCTTGTTTTTTTTTCAAGATGAAGTTCTCTGTGCGTAGTGAATGATAGCTTGCGTTATCCATAACTACTACTAAATCAGCTGGTAGATATTTTATCATTTCATCAAAATAGTGCGTAAAACATCCGAATTCATGTCCTCGTCGTGATCTCCCGTATTGAACGACTGAAAGGTTAGCAAACCTTGAAACTTCTCTTCGCTTCCATGTGCGCCTATGGGCGACACCGAAATTGAGCCAAACTGAACGGAATTTTCTATTTTATTACTCTACACCTTTCTGAAATAGATATAGTCATATAAAATAAATCAGTATATTCTTGATCATTATCATCGAAAAAATACACATATTTATATATTTCCTAATACTATCCGAAATAATTTTTTTTTCAAAAATTGGGCTTTCGTTCTGTAAACAAACAATCACAAAAAAAATGGTAATCATTGTATTAACTTTTTTTTCTCTTTGTACAAAATTATTACCTAGTAATTAAATAATATTCCTGATTATTGCTAATTTCCTCACAAAAACAATCAGACCCATAATATCGAAGATGGAGGTCAAGCGTAAGTACAGTAGCAATAATTCAATAAGTCAGTACGTAGTAGGTATTTTAATGGGGAAAATCACAGAGGGAAATAGTGGAATTACTATTATTAATCATTGTTTGCTTAATTTTTTTTATTTCTGTCCTCGAATCTCGGCATAAATTGCTAATTATCTTGGTTTATTGATTGTCTTTCTATGGTTGCTACATGGGTAGATCTGGGTATGTCAGTTTATTATGTCAATATATATTTAGACTGCTAATGAGGAACTTGTTCTTCAGGCATTCAAATTGATTGATATATTATATGGTATTTTATCACATGATTGCCAACAAATCAAGTTTTCCTTTTTGTTTTTATCAAAATTTTCGAAAACTGTTTGATATATTACACTAAATTTTTGTTATAGAACACTATTATGATATAAATACACATATTTTGGCAGCGGAGATCAGACATCTTGTAAAATATTTTTAATTGGAAAGGGTGGTCGAATACTACCTCATTTTAAAGGTATTTTTAGGTTGAATATAACTTTGCAATTATAATGCCTAATTTAAAATGTGCAGTTTCAAATTGGCGAATTGCGAGTGCAGTTTATTATTCAAGTTGACGGAAATCCGTTAATAGTAGTTTGTACAAGAGTGGATATGATGTCTATATCTCACGAGGAAGTAAATTGATCACGACGCCGAGGCAGAGTGCTTAGACTTCCAAGTCCACTCGAGCTAAACAGTATATTTTTTCTACGACCAAACTTACGAACCTTATGCTAGAAAATGTTAACTCACGACCATTGGAACATTAGATCCAAAGTTCGACACTATACCGTCTCGGCCAGAGGATCGCGTGTTAGAAATAGTGGTTAAACCAACTCAATAATAATGCTACTTAATATTCATTTTCTATACACATTCAGCCGGTTGCATTATTGATAAAACTATTATAGATTCATATATATTTTGGTATATTGAACAAATTAACATATTGTACCAGATACATAAATAAATTGCACCTCACCTCCCGTCTTTTATAGCTCACTTATTAATTATTATGTTAGGATTTTGATATTTTGTCATACGGATCTATTTTTTTAGATTACATGCTATATATATATTCTTACTTAATTGGATGCCTCTTATAGTTTTGCCTTCATTCCCCCAAAATTTTAATGAAATCGGTTCAGTATTATGGGCGAAAAAAATAAAAACTAAGAAAAATCAGTTTCGCATCACTGGTATTAAATATTAATAAAAAATAAAAAAAATACAAAGATACTCTAAAAACAAGATCGAACAGTCTCGTTAACCAAGTTTGATTAATACGAATTGTACAGGTTGTCCAAAGTTTAGTGTCAAACTTTGCAAATTTAAAGCAATTTATTTTTCTTATTTCAAATTAGAACCTTTGTATATTATTATGTCATTCTATGCAGAATTAAAAATGAAACGTTTGTTCTAATTACAACCTTATCTCGATTTCTAACGCATCAAGACTTATTTGCAGAAAACTCATTTTATCCACTATTCCACCAGTCATTATTATAAATAAATATCGAAGGTGGATTTGCAAAACAATTTATTGGTGTTAAAGTTTATTAAAGTGACAAAAGCCCATTTTGACTTTAGTTATTTACAGTTTCAAATATGTATGTTAGATTATTAATTATTTAAGCTATATTATTTTTTGTTATGGAATACAATCAAGAAGAGCTCGTAGATATGATTTTCATATTAGGAGCATGCGAAAAGAATTCTTTTTGTCACTTTAGTACACGTTATTGTATTGTCAATAAATTGTTTTTCAAAGCCACCTTTGATATTTATTTATAATAATGACTGTTGGAATAGTTGATAAAATGTGTTTTCTGCAAATAAGTTTTGACGCGTTAAGACTGGCGATTGGGTTGTAATTAGGAGAAATGTTTGATTTTTAATTATGAATCGAACGACATAATAATATAAAGGGGTTCCAATTTGAAATAAGAAAAATAAATTGATTTAAATTTGCAAAGTTTGACACTAAACTTTGGACACCCTGTACAATTCGTATTAATCAAACTTGGTTAACGGGACTGTTTGACCTTATTTATTAAGTACCTTCATACAATTTTAATAACGAGGCATTATTTTTATTTTTTATTAATTTTTAGAACTAGTGGTGCAAAACTGATTTTTATTAGTAATTTTTTTCGCCCATAATACTGAACTGATTTTATTAAGATTTTGGGGGTATGCAAGCAACTATAAGAGGCATCCAAATAAGTAAAAATATTTATGGCATGTAATCTAAAAAAATAGATCCTTATGACGTCAAACTTTTTTGGACCACACTGTGTAAACAAAAATATTTTCCTGAAATGTGCTCTAGGATACAGGTAAAGTCTACAAAACGCCAAAATCCTAACTTAATTAATAAGTTAGCTATGGATGACTGGAGGTGAGGTGCAGGACCCTGTAAATACCCTTTTAGTGAATACGGATATAACTAACTTTAAAGCAAATCTTCATACTACGTATGTACAATAACATATACAGGGTGTCCGGTAACTTATGGGCCGTAGAGTAACTGGGGATACTAGACATCAAACTAAGCCGATTATGTCATATAAGTTTTTTCGTATTGTTACTCGTTCTAGAGATACAGGGTGTTGAAAGTAAAAGTTTATTCTCGAAAATAAGGCATAATTTTAAATCGGTTTAATGAATCGAATTGAAAGTTGACAATATTATGTTTTTATGAGCAAGAAATAAGAATTTGTAGAAATTTTTAAGTTTCAAACTAGAGGGCGCTAGTTGCATACACTGGGATTCATAAATCTATGATTTTTTTTCTTACCTGTGATATTAGGTGCTTTTCAATTATAGTTTCTTAAAAAGGGCATTTTCTAAGTCAAAAATGTGTACTTGATTGATTTAAATATCTTTAACGGTTTTCGAAATATTTCCCTTTAAACATCCTAAAGCATAAAAAAACATAGTCAATAATTAAATTAACAAAAAAAAACAAAAGTGACAATCCGAAAAAACTTATATGACATAATCGGCTTAGTTTGATGTCTAGTATCTCCAGTTACTCTACGGCCCATAAGTTACCGGACACCCCGTATAGTTTTTTCTAAATTCTTCATTTTCCCATGCAAAACAAAAAGAATAAAATTATCAGAACAATGGATGACTCCGACATGGCGTTCACGTAGCACATAAACAATCTAGTAAGCTTATTTAAATTTTAAGTTCAAACTTTTCAAAACAACATAAATAAAACTGATGCAAACGTAAAGATCACCGTTACTTTTATTTATGTGGCATTATGTAAAAATACTGTCTTTTGTTTTTAATTTTTTACCGCCTACGTAGATCTGAGAAGGAATTAATCACGTTGTCGTTATTTCAGAAAATTGTAATTAAATAATCGTTGATAATTACTAAAACTGGTGGCTTTGGTAAATAGCCGTGGGCCTCGATGTCGAGAATAAGTAAGTAGATATATATAGGGTGTTCCAGATAAGGATGCACTCTACAGGGAACTCGTAAACCATAAAAGATGCAGAGATGGTTAATTTAGAAAAAAGTTAAGCCCTACTAAAGTCTGCACAATTGTGTCTTCAAATTTAAAAAACTGCGATTCCCTCAGAAGATATTTAGACAAAATTGAATTTTCGCGATTTCATTTTTATTTTGAAGATATGTTAAAATAAAGCTTTTGCATTCTCATTACCATTTTTCTCCTTTACTAGTTGGTTTAATTGGATTTTTAATCCAACGTTTCGTTTTTTCAAAAACCATCATCATCTTTGCTTTTTTAAATAGTCGAGAAATGTTATTTTATTATATTTAAATTCCTCTCCTATATAATTCAACGACGTATTAATGACACGTTTCGGACCTCAAATCAATAATAATAAGTGCAAATTCATCTTGTATTTATAAACTTTCTTTTGGTTTCAAAGCCAACTAGAAATAATTTGACTTTAAACGTCGACCAAAAATGATATTTAATTTTTCTTCTCTTGAATAATCTTCCATAATTAAAAAAAAAACTCCTCAAAAACATAAAAATTTTACTTCAAAGAAATTAAAACGTAAACATTATTTAAACACATCTCTTCAAATAAAGTCTAAAAAAAATAAAAACGAAATCGCGAAAATTCAAATATCTTCGGAAGTATTCGGAGTTTTTTAAATTTGAGGACACAGTGTTGAAGAATTAGGTAGGGCGCAACTTATTTCTAATTTAACCATCTCTGTCTCTTATATGGCTTACGAGATCTCTGTAGAGTGCATCCTTATCTGGGACACCCTGTATACGATGCTCACCGTAAATTTTTATCGGATCGACGTTATCGAGTAATCGCGCCAGTTTTGCGTTTTGAAAATTTGTGGAAATTGTGTATGTTTTCAATGAGCTGCAAAAAATTCACGTCATGACCTAGCAACAGTTTTGTTGATGATAAACTCCTATTATAGCACGGACTTAACAATTTAAATGCCAAAACTATCAAATATGAAAATAGTGAAAGAGCCCAGTGGCCTATCTAGGAGGGGGGGCGCCCCTCAGCTCGTCTAATAATCTAATTGCAAACTAATTTTTCGTCTTATACCGCTTACTAATATTTTATATTCCGCCATATTCCGCTACATTTTAACAAATTTTCAAAATTCATTATTACTTATTTTTTCGCTACATTTTAACAAATTTTCAAAATTCATTATTACCAATACTTAGTCGATTTTGCTACGTCTGGCAACAATATTTCTCGATCGTCATAGTGGCGGTAACAACTAAGCTAGAGCTGTCCGCCACTATGCACGGTACTCGAGAGTTAGTTAGTTAGTTTGTTAAGAACTACGTTTCTGCTCACTCGCTTGAACGCCGAATTATTTTGAATTATTGTTTTAGCTAATCCTAGTTGCCGTAAGTAAAACGTGAATTTTACAGCTTTTGAATGTAGGTTATACCACGTATATTTATTTTTAATTGGCAGCGACAGGAAACATTTATGAACCTAACTACGAAATCTGTTGGTCACTCCTCACTATTCTACTTGGTCTAACAGCAACAATGCAATTAGACAGGTATAGAAGAGACTATCGAAAATTTATTTTTATTGATGAATGAATAAAAACTAAAAAGAAAAAAAATCGTCAAAATATCTATACCTACATCATCATGTGTGAGTCGTATGGAGAGCGAGTCCATCGATAAAAAAATATTAAATTTATGGGTAATTCTCTGGATAGAGAAATGTTTACACAAGCGTCGAAAAAATTATATTTTACCTTTTTATCTGGCTTTTCGAACACCCATTTTTGGGCCAGGTAGATGCCGGCTAAGCTGTTTGATGTCGGCCACCTTTATAAATGAATTTTCGATGGGCCCTTCTATACTAACATCACTGCATTCAGCTTGCCTTGAAAGTTGTTGTAAGAAAATTCGGTCCATTCTATGGATAAATAAGTAGGTATTATAAAGATTTTTAACAATAACTAACTAACCAACAACTTTAACTGTGGCATTAATGACATTGGCAGGCATTATTTTCTCAAAATAAAAGTTGCCTGATTAGTAAATCAAGAATTAAGCTAACCGGGCCACCTTGGTTGTAAGAAAACTATTTCTGCCAATGTCATTTATGCCACCGTCAGAGTTGCTGGTCAGTTAATTATTGTTAAAAATCTTTATGCAACCCGACATTATTATATTATGTATTAATATAGTTTTATTTTTAACTGAAAACTCCGAACCCTTAAAAAAAACTGGTTAGAGAATATGAGGCCCTCCCGAGCATATTTTCTAGCTACGCCACTGAAAGAGCCCATTATGTCAAAGCAGCCACTAGATCGTAAAATCGACATTTTCATTTTGTCCTTTGTTTTAGATTTTAAGAAAACACGTCATGGTACGAGTAGGGGGAGGCTGGGATACATTGGCACATTATCTGGACAAACACGACCCATGCAGATGTAGAGTACAGCACCGGCCTACCCAAGGAGCTCGATTAGTACCCGGAAGAGCACCCGATTTGCATGGTGCCCAAGTTTTTTATGACAGGTAGGATAATAATTTAATTTCGTTTAATTTGTGAAGTATGTGTTTGTACTCGTACGTTGCAAACTGTAATTCTTACACTATATTGGGAATAACAGTAGAATTTCGTGCCTCTAAAACCATGAATTTTGATATTTATACAACAACACTTTTTGAGAGGGGCCCGCACGTTCGAAATTTTTTTTAAAACTTCCTGGAGGGGCTATTTTGTGATTAAAAGTAACATAAAAAAAAGTGAATGTACCATTTGACAAGTTCTTTCCTTAAGGTCCCGCTTAATTTATTTATTTATTTTAAAACATTTATATTTTTTTTAAATCTTTACCATATTACCACCTTAAATAAGAGTTTTCTTCAAAATTGTAGGTTAAATTGACGGTTAGATGAATAGCAGTGCTAGATCTCGCCGTCATCGTCTTCTAAAAATTTGTTTATGAATGTTTGTGTGTCAAGTGGATCCCAACGCTCTAACATTTCCCATGTTAAATTGCGTTTTATTTAACCGAATTACAAAAAAAACTAAGCAAGATTTTGAATTTCTGTGTTAACCAATGGAAAGGTGGTATTTATGTGGGCGTGAGAAAGTTATTTTAATGCAGACAAAAAATCTAGGAAAAAGATATAAGCCAATGAAAATCCTAAGAAATATTACTAAAGTTCATTGTACCGTAAAAATTATTGGAAATTATTTTTTTACTACAAATAACTTTCTTACATTCTCCAATAGCTGTAGAGTGCAAAATTAAAAAGTTTTTTAAAATCCGTCAATAAACATGGACAGGATTTGGTTCAAGAGAACGCAATGTTTGTTATATAAAGGGTGAATACGGTACTTACATTTATCTATTACACTATGAATCAAGTACGGTTCTGCCTAACATGCCCGTTGAATAATATTAAGATAACTTCTGAGTGTGCAGCAGCAACCGCACTTTGACGACACTCACCGTAAATTAGCACCATATCAACTAGTTCACTGTTTTTAAATTTTACCATCTTTACGTGTCACCAATTTAAAATTAACTTGCTTCAGAAAAACACACCGCGCGAATTGCCAAATAACTGACGACTGACCCGTAACATGCATGACTAACAAGACAAAAACAGGACAAAAACAACATAAAGTAAAAGTTATTTAAAAATGTTGTTTATTTTAATTCCTTTTATACACAGCTAAAAAAACGTATCAACTTAGGAGTCACCCTGTATATTTCGCATAAAGCTGGTAACTTTAAGAATTTAAAAATATTGTCGAATCCATTTAATACCTCATTTTCGAATTACAGGCGACCCCATTTTAAGACGACGATAATCATTTGCTACAGAGAAATTATATAACTTTACGTCTCTAGTAACACTGTAGAAACATGGAGGATAACAAATTAATGAACAACTTAACAATAAAACGAAAAATACTTACTTTATAGTTTAATGGGCACAAAAAATTAAGTAAATGCGAACTCGATTGGTAAAAATGTTTGTTTCTTCAAGGTAATTTCATTAAGGCTCTACCACGCGCAAATTTAGAGGATGAAAAACACCGTTTCGCTACTGCAGGATTCTGCAATGGCTATTTGAAATATTTGTCGGGACAATTTAAAATTTAATAAAGGAATGTTTGTATTTCTAAGGTACAAAGCCCTTTTTTGAAAAAAATAAGAATATGTATAAGAAAATGCCCACTAAAGGTGCGTATTTTTAGGCACTTTTCCAAGGTTAATATCGTAGCTAAGAATTTTTTTTTCAAAAAAATAGCCATGTACCTTAGATCTTCCATGTCTTATCTTTAAGACTTCAAAAATTGAGACAAAACAATGTCGTAATAAGTCCGTTATCTTGCAGCGCGCAACTCATGTTTTAGGTAAATTTTGTTGTCATGTTATAGAAGTTGCCTATATACAGCTGAATTTATTCTCGGCTGACGTGAAACAATTTACATCCAGAGAGAATAATGATACACTGAAAAAAATTATAGGTGGTCGAACAAGAAGTAATTTCGGGGGTAATTTTGAGCTAAATTTTATGTTTTCCTTTTTGGATTACCTGTGCCAATAACAGAATATCTAAGCGTTAATATTAAAAAGACGTAACTAGTAGTTGTGCTATTAACTCCGGGTTACCATACATTTTTCGGCTTAGACCGGGATGGTTTATAATGCGCCGCAAGGCAAAATGTTTAAGGCGCATTCACCATTTTGTCAAAACTGGTGTTTGGGCTTTCAAAATTTCTTATTCATGTTAGGTAAGGATAAGAATTGAACGAAATCCAGTCGATTTGTTGCAATCAAAAATGGGCTTTATTGAATTTTTTGTTTCGTTTTTTATCGAAATGGGTTATTCTCTTGATAGTGAACAAAATATACTAAGGTAAATAGCTTATCGGTATTAGAGGCCCAAACTGGGTCACCGGGAACTTACGACAAATCCCAGGATGTATGGTAACCCTGGTATATTAACTCTTAGATCTAAAATTAAAGTAAAAAATAAAGCCATTTATGAAGGTTCTTAATGAGTAAAGAAACCAACTGTTGCATAATGAATCTATTTCTATTCGATTGTTTTTATATTTTATGCTCATTATACAGGATCTATATATTGTTTATATAGTGAGCTTCTGTCTAAACCTGTTAAAATATAAATTCATTTTAAAAAAATCCATGGTTTAACGATTTAAAAGTAGTTGTCAGGCACGAATTTGGCGTTGGTCATATGACATTTATCTGTTCATGTTATTGGCTCGCAGCTACAATTTGGTGCAGCGAGACTACTGTATAGTGACAATGCTTCTAAGAAGCTAGGTAGGTAGGGGGGGTTAATATACTTTTTACTAACGTTTGTTAGGGGAAGTTTATGAAACGACTGCGACATTTTTTTTGTAGGAATCACTTTTGATAGAAGTTCTTGAAAACGCAAAGTTTTGTTTTTTTTGTAGTCACTTTTGAACGGTGGAGAAAGTGTAGAAAAGGCTGCGAAGTATTTTATTTTATAGAATTAACTTTTGAGAACTTACACGTTTTTTTGGCTACCCCGTTATCACTTTATGTTTATAAGAAATATTAAAGGATCAATCACACCTACGCGACGAACGCGGAAGCGTCAGCGAAGCGGCTACCGCGCGATGGACGCTGCTCATACTTTCTTATTGGACCGTACATACCTGCGCGTCAAACGAGGGACAGCAGCGCTGGACATCCGCGTTTAATAGACGATTCGCGACGTGCACCATTTTTCACGCGACCAAACGGCGAGATGGTATATTTACTGGAAGTAGTTTGTAGAAGGCTGATTTGTTTCTGCTAATGACTTGTGAAAATAACGCGTCGCGGACGCGCAAGTGTGCGGAGGCAGCGAGAATTCGCGTTGAGCGGCAATCGCGACAGAAACGCTATCGCTATCGAATCGCGCTGGTCGTACAGGTCTGTTTGATCCTTAATACCGTGATTTTGTATCGGATTGGCGCGACGATACGGTACTACCTCCTGTTGTTTCTGTGTTACTAAAAAAAAATCTAGGTACTTACTTTTTTTTCTTTTGAAGGTGCAGCGCAACTAATCGTCAAAAACATACCACTTTTAAAAAAAATTAATTATAATGGCACGGAACGCGACGGACAAAATACTGCGCGAGTTAGTAACCACAGTCAACAAATCCTGGAACCAGCGGGACTTATCTTTTGTTTTATAAATAAACATGGTGAAAAATTTGTAATATAAGAAAATTTTGATTGAAAAACTATTGACCTTACGAAGTATTTGATAACCAATGCTGAAAACCTTTAGTTTCAGGGTAGGCCTGTGCCTCCCAATTTTGAAAATTTGACAGTATATGCTAGTGCTGATGGGGGCGATCGGGCTAAAATATATTTATAATGGTGGCACTTCCCGTTAAAAAACTGCAAAAAGACTAGATTTTCAAATGGAAATACACAAATTTTATAATTATTTCTTATTTAGCATGAAAAATAAGGGTAAATTTGTATATTCCAAAAAATTTTAGTTTTAGAAACATTGCCAACTTAATATTTTTATATGGCGATTTTGCTGCAGATTTTAAGTTTAGTTACTTTTAGTTGGCTATAACGGCGTTGAAAAACAATCAAATGCGAGAAAAATTTATGAAGCTGTTACTTACCATTTAAACATCATTAATTATCATGCCTGTGCGCTTAAATTGTACATACAAACGAAGATTATTTAAATTTATTTATTATTTATGGAGAATGTGTTAAAGTTATATCAAGAACATGGGACACATTTGCCAATCGATATCCGCAAAACAGAAGCCATCACAATGTGCTTATTAATAATGTTCAACATTTTTGGGATATACAAACTTACTCTTTTTTTATGCTAAACTAAAAGTAATTATAAAATTTGGGTGTTTCCCTTTGAAAATTTAGACTTTTTGCAGTTTTTTCAATCTTATTGTTTAAACACCCTTAATTAATAGTTATCAAAATATTATAAAAAATCTAATAAAGCAGGTCCTTTATAACAAGGAATCCCGCTTAAATTAAATAAATATAAGGCTTCTTTATAGAAAAAATTGATAATTATTTTAAGGCTTGCAAATGTCATTCTTAACAGAAAAATTCAAATGTGTCAAAATCGCTTAGATATTTATAGGTATAGGCATACAGGGTAGGGACTTTAACTGGAATAAATTCGATATTATTAAACCTGCTGAAGTTGCGCCTACAAAATTTGGTATGTGGGGGTTTTATAGCATTCGGAATTGGATTATGATGTCGGCGCAGTTGCCAGATTTCTCAGCTTTGCGCTACACGTAGTAATTTTGTTATTTTAAATAGAATGCCCTATTTATTTTTATTGCAGTGAATTGGTAGTGTCAAATTTAGTAAGATCTCAAATTTACAAAATTCTATCTTCACTAGTTTCTGAGCTATGGCAACACTGAAGTTCCATTAAAAAGTACCGGGACGCTTGTCTACCTCCATAGTTACTAAGTTATTGACAACATTTCAAAATGGCCTATTTAACTTAAACTTTAAAAATAGAAATTCTCATGGTACTTTTTAATGGAATTCCCGGTGGAACACGAACACCCTGTTTGCATGTGCTTTTATACCTATTATTAATTAACACTTCAAACTTTCTGCTCTACCTAATTTTATTTTTTGTAAATATTCTATAGCTTTAATAATAAAATAAGACAAAATTTAAAAGATATATCCGTATAACCATTAGATACATTATTTTAACTAATACAATAACAAGTAAAATACTTATTTCCCACAAAATAAATTTCTCGTCTCCGAAATGAAATCAACCAAAACTCATTAGCATAATAAAGAACCTACCGCCTTGCATCGTGCTTTCAGTGTGTGTCGATGTTTACGGAATATTTTTCACCACGTCATAAGCTCGCTAGTATGCCCACTTCGGGTGAGACTCTCTCGCAAATAAATTTCTTGCTGCACAAAGTTCCGCCTTAAAGAAATTAAATATTATGTTTTTTTTTTAATTTGGCAGCCGGATAAGGTCCTGTTTTCAAAATCTTATCTCAATCTATCCCAGGTATGTGAGCTAAACCTCTTATAGTCTATTTTAGAAAGGTGTAGTGTAATAAAATGGGAAATTTCATCAAGTTCGGCTCAATTTCGGTGTCGGCCATAGACGTAGGTAAATTTTGTGCATTAAATTATTTATGATAACCAAAGAAAAAAAGATAATTTGACAAAGAAGGAACTATTAGCTATAGCAAATTTACACAAACATCGTTTTATGAAATATGCCGTGGAAGATATAGCTGAAAAACATAGTGTAACTTCACCTGAAGACGGCTGGAGATACTTGCCAGTTGAAACGTTGTGATATAAAACAAATAAAGACAATGCAAGTCCAATTCTATCAGTCATGGTGTGTAACTGTGCTGCGCATACCGCCATATTATTGCGAACTAAATTCTATAGAAATTATATGGGCGCAAGTGAAAGGAATTGTAGTAAGACACGACATGACGCTAAGCTACTGTTTGATCAAGCCATTAAGGAAGTGACACCAGAGAACTATCAAAAAGCAGTCTATTATGTCATTAAAGAAGGGAGAAAATGTAGGATCTTGACCACCTGATCGATTATAACGTCAAGAGGAGATGATAGTTCCTCAGATGATGAAGAATATTATGATTTTTTTTTTAAATTAATTTCTGTATTACTTAAGTTTTTGTATTTTGTATTTTTTTATGCTTAATGAAAAATAAGGGTTCCTAATACTATGTACATAATGCACGCCTTTGTCACACCACTTTCAGTGTTTGTGACAAATAATAGGCAATGCACAACAATAATGAACTTTTATTACTTTACACCTTTCTGAAATAGACTATAGAATATTGAACGTATTAAACAACCTTATGGTTACGAATGATATTTTTATATAATTACCAAAGATTAGCGTCTTAATTCAGTTGCAGCAGGTAGGTGTTTGGGATATAGGACGTTTCGACCTTTATTGCCTACGGCGGCGTCGTGTCAAATTTACTTCCTCGTATGATATGGACATCATATCCTCGCTTGTAGAAACTACTATAATTTAAAAAAAAAACTATTTTTACAAACAAATCTTTTTTTGTCAGTGGCGGCGCGGCGCCACGATTTTTGGAAAGGGTGGGCACAAGTGGGTCCGATGATTTTAAGGTTAAATCAAAAATACTTCTAAAAAAAAGGTCGCCGCCTCCCCCACGCTCTATAACGCCATGAGCAGGATAAACAAGACTTCCCTCTTGTCCAAACTGTCGTCTAAAATTAAAGATCATCATCGTTCTCTTTATCTCTTATTATGTTATTATATCCTTCTATAATACCTTTCTCATGAAAAATTTCATAGTCAAATACCTCTTCCCTCACGGAAGCTCCATTACAAAACCGAATCCCTTATAGCGCCCACCCCCGTACACTGTCTTATTGTCTTACTGGGTTGGCTTTGCTACAGGATGGCGGCTATAAAATCCACACTACTGGGGTTCGGAGAAAAATCCAAGTGCGGCAGTATGCGTATCGAAGTAAACACAAGTCACAATGAAACATGAGTTTATTTATTAAATTTTTGAAAGGGAGCAAAATTTACACTGTTTCACAATAGTCTTTAAATTTTTAACAACGCATCAAGTACTTTGGCTCACAACACCTATTTTTGCTAATTAGTCAACATGTCAATGTCCGTCTTGGCACGCGCCCATTGATACCGCGCGCGCCTCGACATCGAGAGTTCAAATATCTAACCCAAACTCTACCCGATTCAAGTTTATCGCGCCCGACAAGTCCATCTTTAAAACTTTCAATGACTGCGGGCGAATAGCGGCACATTGAACTGCACTGTAACGCCGAACTGGTAAATGCGGACCGAAATGTCTAATAAATTTTGGCCGGAAACACGTATTATCATTTTCCCCGTTAATCCAGGCCAAAACTGCTTATTTTCATTACATAATAAAAATATACGTATCGATCGTCTCCAAAACTACCGTTTCACGACTAAAACCCGGATTTAACATTGCACAACTGTCCGCGTATATCTTGGCAACAAACTCAGGTTAACTTGAAAACGCGTAACTAACTTCTTTCGACTGACATAGTAACTAGCTATAGAGCTAACTTTTGTCTTTTGACTGCCTGACCCAAGGCGTTGTTCAGCCTTTTATACCCAAAAATCACCCCCTTAATCCACCCCAAATAGCGCGGTGACCTTTTACTTCCCCTTCAATTCAACCCTATTCAGCGAACGTGACCTATTAACTGTCTTGATTTCCCGTGAAACGACACAAAAAAAAAGGTTATTTATAGCTAATTAAGGGTCATAATCCCTTGTTCCGACGTATTGAGGTTACAAACAGATATAAAAATGTCAAGATGCAATAATTTACGATAGGGTGACCTTTCAATCTCTTTAATCATGCAGGGGGAAAATTTTCACCCTAGCAGGAGTTTGCAGGTGTTAACCCCATTCTTAAGATGACGTGTGGTCATTTCTTGTTATTGATGCTGATAAAAAGGGGGAGCTCCCCTAATGTAGTTAAATTTAGCTGTCCTATTTTGGGGTGATTCACGTAAGAAAACTTAAGGTGGGGGAACGGTTTCCCAGTGATGTGACCTGAGATAATCGGTCAGTTTAGATACTTTCGCGCCCTAATACAGTCGATTCGGGACATAGAAAATTTCTTATACAGTGTGGTGAATAAAATAAAATGATTTGTTCATTTTATTTTATTGTTTTGATTTTATTTTGCAAATATTTTGGATACGTTTGGAATATACTTGACAAGTAAGTTTTTGTTTGATAAAATTTTGTAAGGTTAATTTTCGGGTTTTCTTTTATGGAATCTTACTCAGACTCTTCGACAATTTTATTTTTAAATATATATTTTTTTATTTTATTTAATCCATAAATAAAAGTATTTTCTCAATCATTGATTATTTTTAATTTTTAAATAGTTCATAAAAACTTTTCAGAAATCCTTGAATAATTTTCATTCATTTAAAATATTATTTTAATTTAATTTTATAATTTATTTTCTTTTTTTTTATTAAAAAAAAATTATTTCATTTTATCCTAAGAATCAAATAAAACAATTTATTAAAAATTGTTTGTTTTTTTTTTTATTTTATTTTTTGTTTTCTTTTTAAATCTTTTTCCTATTAAATTCTGCAAAAATATTTTATCACTTGTCACAACTTACTAACAGGTTTTGATCTACTTGTATGTATCCACAATTAAATTTTTAATAAATATTTGCTAATAACCTCCATAGTTTCCGTATTTTAAACAACAATTTTATGACCATGCTTTTCGGTAAAAGCATTGAGTTTTATCTAAGAAATTTTCCGGGTCACTATACCACTCCCCCGTAATCTAGTCGAAACATCTTTTTTAATAAATGTGTTTCGACCTTTCGTATTATTTCTGTTTTTAAATATTTCGACTGCTACTTATGTGTCACCGTAAGTTTGTATTAAAACAACGGCATTGTTACCCTAGGTAAATCCCTACAACTATTAATTTTAGCAAAAATATTGTTTGTGGCCTTTACCTTATTTCTAAAATACGATCTATTTTAAGTAACATTTTGCAATATTTTTATAAAATATTTCCAACTAATTTTTTTTTTACACCAATATAGGTTTCTAATTATTCCTTTTTGCAAAATCTTACCCATTTTGAGATATTTTTCTTTAACATAATCCTTATTGAAAATGTCTATAAATACATAGTATAACCTGATGACATAGGTAAGCATACACAGCTCTTGATGAAATAACAAATAGTTGTATACAGCAATCTCAATAATTATAATTACATGAGTCGTCATTTTTCGCAATAATATTTAAAATCGTACCTGTTTATTATTCCATCATTTAGTTACATAGAAAACTTTTCTTAATTGCCAATAATTAATTTTTGAAAACCAATTAACATTTAGATAAAAATTTATTTTACTAGTATAGTATTCTTATTTACCCGTCTCTCTCAGCAGGTTCTATTTTTTTTTAAAAATTTGTTTATATTATGTTGTTCTCTATTACCAAAAAGTTAAATTCATTTAAATAAGACTCAGTTGCATTAAAATATCTTTTCCAATTTTTAATTTTTCATCTAATTTATTGCAAACGCAATTTTCTTGAGTCAAAATTTTTCATAGTTTTCTTATTTTTCATTTTACCTGGCAATCTAGATTTTGGAATAATAAAATCGGTCAAAATAGCCTTTTACTTCAAAAAGTACAATTTTCTTCGTAACACACTTACACAAAATCCTACCAGATTACACAACACATTACACTTCATCTCTCAGAATCACATGATTCTTAATCTCTGACTATCGCATTGTTTCTTTTATTTCCTTGTTCACTCTAATTCTACATAACAAAGTCAATTTTCCTTCATTGCTTCCATCACCCAAAAATTCGTAGAAAAAAAAAATCATTTAAAATTTCATACGTCCCGTCACTGTCACCATTTGGTTTTATTAAAATTCCGAATCAAAATCTTTTTACTAATTTCGTCACTTTTTGTTAGTATAATTTTTATTTCCGTGTATACTCAGTCCTTAATTAACCACACAGTCTATAAAATACGCTCTGTCTCGCTATTACTATAAAATCAATAACTTCCCCTTAAATATGTTTTCATTCATAAGACACTAACTCGGAACACGTGGTTATTATGTCGTCAACGGTATTGATTTTCTTGCTTCGGGGCTGGAAACAGCGTTATGCAGCACGCATCCCTCTCGCGCTTCTTCTTACAGATATTGATTTTTCTCCCTCGCTTGCTGACGCACTCGAGACATCACCCTCCGTGGCGGTCTGTTTTTAGCGTCTCCCTCGGTATTGATTTTTGCTAGGCGGCTGACGATGTAGCGGCCCTTGCCCCGTCTTCTAAATATAGATCCCATGGCTCTCTGCGTTCGTTATTGATTTTGTTCTTGGCGCGCTGAATGTGAATCGTTAGGGCGCTAGATGCCGTGAGATGTACCGTGCGGGCCCAATATTTAATTCTTAAAGAATGCTGGGATTTCTATACATACAGGGTGGTGTGTTTTATACAGTACATGATTTAATTTTAAAACATCTTGATATTTTTATACATACTGGGTGTTGTCTTGTATGGAACCAATGATTTAATTTAAAACATAATCTTGATATTTTTGTGGTAATCTTACTTCACGTGTGCGGGTGCGTATAATATTTTCTACAGGGTGTTCCATGATTTCTTCTTCGGAATGAGAGGATTCTGAATAAAAACTATCTTCTGATTCGTCTTCTTCACTTTCACTTTCTTCACTTAATACCTCTTCTGGGGGCGGTTCAACTCTTTCTCGTCCATGATCTAAGAAATCATCGATTTCTTGTTGCCTTTGTTCATCATCAAACACATCATTTATTTGGGTTTCCATTCTAATGTCCTCCTGAAGGTCATTATTTTTATTTAGTCGAACTTTTTCAGCAGAATAATCGATTTCTTTACAGATTTTAAGCCTGTCTGCGTGTATCATTTGTTCCTTCTTACCATTAATTTCTTTTATTTTAAATGTAACCGGACCTTTTTTTTCTATAATTCTGTATGGTCCACTCCACTTATTATAAAATTTCGAAGCTAGTTTCTTTCCAGGGATTGCTGGTGTATATAGGTATACTAAATCTCCTAGTTCAAATTCTTTTCTAGTTTTCTTTAAGTTATGTGTTTCACATCGATGCTTAATACTGCTTTCTAAATTCTTCTTAGCAAGTTCATGCGCACTGTGCATTCTAGCTACAAATTCACTTACATAATTTTCATCTACGTCATATTTTACCCGTTGCTCTCGTATACTTAAATGTATTGGAATTTCCATGTCACGCCCAAACATCAAAAAGAATGGTGATTCTTTTGTTCCATCATGTGGTAAGTTTCGGTAAGCCATTAGACAATATGGTAAGACTAAATCCCAACTATCATTATAGTCATTCACAAAATGTCCTATCATGGTCTTTATTGATTTATGGAATCTTTCTACAACAGCATTTCCACTAGGGTGGTAAGGTGTAGTTTTCAGTTTCCTGATTCCAAGTAACGAACAAATTTCAGTAAATAGCTTACTTAAGAACTGAGTTCCGCAATCAGTTAATAGCTCTCTAGGTGTTCCAAAGCGACATATGATGTGCTCTACAAAAGCTTTAGCCACTGTTTCAGCTTTTATATCTGGTAAAGGTATACACTCAGGGTATCTAGTCAAATAATCCACACAAGTCAAAATGTATTTGTTGTTATTTATGGTCCTATTTAGAGGTCCTACAAGGTCCAAACTGATTCTACCCCATGGTATCGACGGAATAGGATTTTCTTGTAAAGCTACAGGAGGTTGGTAATTCGTTTTCCTGAGGTTACATGATCTACACTGCTCTACATAATTAACAATATCTTTTCTCATATTGGACCAATAAAAATCTCGTTTTATTAGCTCTTGTGTTTTCTTCTGTCCTGGATGTGAACCAAAAATCGAACTGTGATACATTTTTAGTAATTCAGGAACTATTTTTCGTGGCGCCATGACTAAATCATGTCTTTGGTTGTTTTCTCGTCGTCTTAAAAGTATACCTTCTGGACTCAAATTGTGTTGTTCATCATCTGGTTTTAACTCTGTAATTATTTTTACTAACTGTGGATCACCTTGCTGTAATTCTCGTAGTTCTTCTTTACTCCATACAACATCTGTTATTGGTAGAAAATCTTCTTTTTCTTCTTGGGATATCAATGCTACTAAGTTTTCTGTTTTTAGACGCGTAAGAGAATCTACGTTTTCATTTTGCTTCCCAGGTCGGTACAAAATGGTAAAACTGTATTCCATAAGAAACATAGCCCACTTTGCTAATCTTGAACTTGGATCTTTTATAGTAAGTAAATATTTTAGTGGTCGGTGATCTGTCATTATTGTAAAATGCGTTCCTGTTAAATAGTTGCGATATGTTTTCACTGCATATACCACTGCTAAACACTCTCTTTCAATAGCACTATAACGTCTTTCTGCATCATTTAGCGTACGACTCGAATAGCAAATAGGATGTTCTACTCCATTATTAATTTGTGTCAAAATTGCCGCAATAGCTGTTGCGCTAGCATCCGTGTTTACAATAAAAGGTTTACTGAAATCAGGATACCGTAGAATTGGTGGCGAAATAAGAGCTCGTTTTAACGTATCAAAAGCGGCTTGTTGTTCTGCTTCCCAATGATATTTTACATTTTTCTTAGTTAATCCAGTTAAAGGTTGACTTATTTTCGCAAAGTTGGGAACGAATTTTCTATAAAAGCCACACAATCCAAGAAATGCTCTAATTTCTCGTACGTTTCGAGGAATTGGATACGTCTCGATTATTTTAGTTTTACTAGGATCTGTGGTAAAACCTCCTTCTTTTATCAGATGTCCCAGGTATTCAATTTCTTTCTTCATAAAATGACACTTTGTTGGTTTAAATTTTAAATTGCTTTCTCTCATTTTCTCAAATACGTGTCTCAGACGTTCCAGATGAGTATGGACGTCTTTCGAAAATACAATTATGTCGTCCAAATATACTAAACACTCTGTATATGTTAGTTTTCCTAGTATATGTAGCATCATTCTAGACCACGTAGCAGGACTGTTTTTAAGGCCCATCGGCATTCGCAGGAAGTGATAATGATTATCTGGAGTCGAAAATGCAGTTTTCTCTTGATCCTCGACATGTACAGGTACTTGGAAGTAGCCTGATGCTAAATCCATGGTCGAAAATAGACTGGCACCTGCTAGTTTGTCAATTGTTTCAGCTATATTGGGGAGGGGAAAGAAATCACTTTTTGTTATGTTATTTAACTCACGATAGTCAATACACAGTCTGTATTGTGTCCCATCCTCATTTGGGTGTCTCTTTTTTTCCACTAAGATCGCTGGAAAGCTCCACGGTGATTGGCTTTCTACAATAACGCCGTCAGCTAATAATTTGTTTATTTCCGTTTTCAAAATCTCTTGTCTGTGGTATGGAACTCTGTACGGTCGTTTTAAAATAGGCGGTACATCTTCCGTTATAATTCTATGCGTAACGTTTGACGTGCATGTCAGTTTCTGATCAGGACTCTTAAAAATATCAATGTATTCCACAACTAAATTTTTCAAATTTATTTCTTCCATCGATTTAGGAGTTTCTAAGTTAAGCATTTTTAAAATTTCATTAGTTTCTCGTTTGCTCACTGATCGCACTGCATATCCAGTATTACTCATCTTTACACACTCTTCTTCGGCTTCAAATGCTTTAGCTATCACCATTTTCTTTTTTACTAACAGATCGTTTTCTGTTAAATTTGTCAACTTCAAAGGAACTGTTTTCCTTGTTTTGCATATAACTCTTGCGACAAGTAACCCATTTGGCACATCCTCTGATGATTCTATCACCACAGATTGAGTCGAAACTCTTGCCAATCCTCGCAAATTTGCAGGACATATTACCTGAGTCATAGCAGGAATAATCAAATCATCTAGGAGAGAAACCATTCCCATTTTCTCGGGAACCAAATTTTCAGTATCTTTACTATCTATCACTGTTTTCTCAGTTTGCGTTTCTACACTTTTATTCGTCAGATTTACGGAAGCTGCAGTCTTCCTAAACGATTTCGGAGGCTCTCCAACCAGTAGCTTGGTATCTTGGGTAGCATCAGTCTCCAGATGAGCGTCAATCACCTGAACACTGCATCCCTGCGTTATTGACGCTAACGCGGAATGTTTACTTGAAGTAGCCGGTGCCATCGTTCTTTCTTCTGTAGACGAATTATTTTTCAAACACTTTAACATCCTTATTTCTTCATCTAACTGAGCTAATCTTTCTTCAATATTTCCTTTTGGTTTCTCCTCTAACAAAGGAATGATCTGTTCAAAAACAAACATACAATTTTCACTCCAATCAATTTTTATTCCAAATTGACGTAAAAAGTCAATTCCCAACAGCATATCTGCCTGAAAACTGTTTGTATCAATTATTACAAACTTATGTTCCATACGAACATTTTCAGAAAATGCAAGTGCCACATTAACTACCCCTAAAGTAGGTATAGTATTTCCTTGGATATCTACCAAATCTCTCTCTGCACTTTCTGATACAAACCCCTTGACAATATCGGGTTTTATTAGGGATACTACAGCTCCGGAGTCAATCAAAGCTAGACAAGGCTTACCATTGGCACTAACTTTCACTACATTACACGGTTTTGGAGCTTTTTCACAGCACGTATATATCCCCACATTTTCCTTTTTACTTATTCCCAATCTGTCTCGTTGGCAGCCAAACTTCGGGGTTTGGAAGCGGCTGCTTTCACGTTTAAATTCTTCCTTTTCACGGGTTCATTCAATTTTTCAACTTTTGAGGAACATTCTCGAGCTAAATGCCCAGGCTGATTACACGTATAACACAATTTCTTAAACCATAGTTTTCTTCTTTTGCCCTTATTTTCTAAATTTTCTGTACGGGCACGATTCCTTTTCTGTCCTTTGTACCCGGTAGATTGCCTACCAACTCTGCAAAACTTTTTAGCCTGTTCCATTTTCTGACTTCTCACACTCTTTATTGACTTTTTCACTGCTGGTTTTGTAGAAAGACCAAAATTATTTTTATTTCTTGTAACAACCCGTCCCTGTACCATTTTACACTCTTTGTCACTGGACGACTGTAAAAGTTTTTCTATAGCTTCCTCTCGCTCAGAAATTATAAGGGCTTCTTCCAAAGACTGTGGATCTCCAGACATGACTCTCTGTTTAATTGGCATTCTTAATCCCAATACAAATTGCGTAGCAATATCTTGCTCCAGTTTCTGCTGAATCAGATTATCCATTGCTGCATTACCCGTGTGCTTAACGGTTTTATTACCTAATAATTTTAGTCCAGTCAAATATTCCCTGCAAGATTCATTAATCCTCTGTTTGCACTCCATAAAATTTTTCATCGCAGCACCTGGTATATGTTGACTTGAAAATTGCTTCTTCAAACTTTCTTTTAAAACATTCCAGTTGTTTGTCAGTCCTAATGACGGTTCAGAATCAATAAAATGCTTTGCTCGATGTCGTAACTTTAATCGAACAATCGATACCAGCTGTTGGTCCGTCCAGCTCGCCAGAGCACCTATCTGCTCTATCATCGTCAAAAATTCTTCGATTCCCGACTTGCCATCGTAGGTCGGTACGGAGTCTATTCCTATGAAAATATTTCCACGTGTTGACGTCATCTTGATGCTGTAGCAAAAGTGTTGTTATTTTTCTATTTTACTGCCGGCACTTTAGTAGGAGTTGTTGATTGCTAGCCCACTGAAAGGATTTTTCTTCTTTCATATTTGGCACACGCTCCCGATACTAGTTATAGCACTTTTCACCTCTAGGCCTAATAACTTACGTATCGTATGGCTGCTTGAAGTGTTTTCTTCAATCCAACAACCATTTCTTTTTTAACTCGCCAAAATTTAGCAAACCCCACACCTGACACCAGTTATAGCGCCCACCCCCGTACACTGTCTTATTGTCTTACTGGGTTGGCTTTGCTACAGGATGGCGGCTATAAAATCCACACTACTGGGGTTCGGAGAAAAATCCAAGTGCGGCAGTATGCGTATCGAAGTAAACACAAGTCACAATGAAACATGAGTTTATTTATTAAATTTTTGAAAGGGAGCAAAATTTACACTGTTTCACAATAGTCTTTAAATTTTTAACAACGCATCAAGTACTTTGGCTCACAACACCTATTTTTGCTAATTAGTCAACATGTCAATGTCCGTCTTGGCACGCGCCCATTGATACCGCGCGCGCCTCGACATCGAGAGTTCAAATATCTAACCCAAACTCTACCCGATTCAAGTTTATCGCGCCCGACAAGTCCATCTTTAAAACTTTCAATGACTGCGGGCGAATAGCGGCACATTGAACTGCACTGTAACGCCGAACTGGTAAATGCGGACCGAAATGTCTAATAAATTTTGGCCGGAAACACGTATTATCATTTTCCCCGTTAATCCAGGCCAAAACTGCTTATTTTCATTACATAATAAAAATATACGTATCGATCGTCTCCAAAACTACCGTTTCACGACTAAAACCCGGATTTAACATTGCACAACTGTCCGCGTATATCTTGGCAACAAACTCAGGTTAACTTGAAAACGCGTAACTAACTTCTTTCGACTGACATAGTAACTAGCTATAGAGCTAACTTTTGTCTTTTGACTGCCTGACCCAAGGCGTTGTTCAGCCTTTTATACCCAAAAATCACCCCCTTAATCCACCCCAAATAGCGCGGTGACCTTTTACTTCCCCTTCAATTCAACCCTATTCAGCGAACGTGACCTATTAACTGTCTTGATTTCCCGTGAAACGACACAAAAAAAAAGGTTATTTATAGCTAATTAAGGGTCATAATCCCTTGTTCCGACGTATTGAGGTTACAAACAGATATAAAAATGTCAAGATGCAATAATTTACGATAGGGTGACCTTTCAATCTCTTTAATCATGCAGGGGGAAAATTTTCACCCTAGCAGGAGTTTGCAGGTGTTAACCCCATTCTTAAGATGACGTGTGGTCATTTCTTGTTATTGATGCTGATAAAAAGGGGGAGCTCCCCTAATGTAGTTAAATTTAGCTGTCCTATTTTGGGGTGATTCACGTAAGAAAACTTAAGGTGGGGGAACGGTTTCCCAGTGATGTGACCTGAGATAATCGGTCAGTTTAGATACTTTCGCGCCCTAATACAGTCGATTCGGGACATAGAAAATTTCTTATACAGTGTGGTGAATAAAATAAAATGATTTGTTCATTTTATTTTATTGTTTTGATTTTATTTTGCAAATATTTTGGATACGTTTGGAATATACTTGACAAGTAAGTTTTTGTTTGATAAAATTTTGTAAGGTTAATTTTCGGGTTTTCTTTTATGGAATCTTACTCAGACTCTTCGACAATTTTATTTTTAAATATATATTTTTTTATTTTATTTAATCCATAAATAAAAGTATTTTCTCAATCATTGATTATTTTTAATTTTTAAATAGTTCATAAAAACTTTTCAGAAATCCTTGAATAATTTTCATTCATTTAAAATATTATTTTAATTTAATTTTATAATTTATTTTCTTTTTTTTTATTAAAAAAAAATTATTTCATTTTATCCTAAGAATCAAATAAAACAATTTATTAAAAATTGTTTGTTTTTTTTTTATTTTATTTTTTGTTTTCTTTTTAAATCTTTTTCCTATTAAATTCTGCAAAAATATTTTATCACTTGTCACAACTTACTAACAGGTTTTGATCTACTTGTATGTATCCACAATTAAATTTTTAATAAATATTTGCTAATAACCTCCATAGTTTCCGTATTTTAAACAACAATTTTATGACCATGCTTTTCGGTAAAAGCATTGAGTTTTATCTAAGAAATTTTCCGGGTCACTATACCCTCAATTTTGGGTGGGCACTAATGTGGGCAGTGGGCACCAATGTTTTTAGGGTAAGTCGGTGCTCACCCTACCCCCCTGGTGCCGGCGCTGCTTACCAATAATACCTACCTTCAGATATTCAGTTTCAATAATATAAATTTGAATATTTCGAATTTTACAAATATGTATATCGATTTTTTCTTGCTCTTTTCACTTTATTAACTTTTTCAAGGTTCAATTCTTGGGGGTATTACCTCTCCCCCATGACAAAATACTACCTACTTTCATGACAAATCCTCCCAGGCGAATCTTTGTAATTGTGTAATTTTTGAATACCCAAGAACATAATAAGAAGGTTTGCAATTATTTATGAGGTAAACTTTATGATCTTATTTATGTCAACGATTTATTTATTACATTGTACAATAAAAGTTTATGTTTTTAAAACAAATGTCTTTAATAAAAATTAAACTTTTGTGGGCTGCGGGCTGCCTGGTATTAAGTTAAACGGGTAATAAAAAAGCAATAAACAATTATTATACATAATATATTATTTTGTATTTGAATAACCGTAATTAGACGTTGTGACTCATGGTAAACTCATTTTGTCAAAGCTCTATAACCGATATTTACTTGGAAGTTTTAAACTTAAATGAATTGGTGTAATTTTTTTATATAAAATAAATGTATGGCTCGTGTGCGGTTATTATAAATATTTATTCATTACAATACCTTAGAAACGGTTATAAACATCATCTTAATATTAGCGGGCGATAATAGTATCTTACATAACAAGTGATGAAAGTGATACTTTTCAAACGAGGAGATATTAAGCACGAGGCGTCAGCCGAGTGCGGAAATTCTCCGAGTTTTAGAATAATCATTTTCACACGAGTAATGTATACTATTTTTCCTACGACCACAAAAACCGTT
This sequence comes from Polydrusus cervinus, assembly GCA_935413205.1. Classification (NCBI taxonomy): domain Eukaryota; kingdom Metazoa; phylum Arthropoda; class Insecta; order Coleoptera; family Curculionidae; genus Polydrusus; species Polydrusus cervinus. The sequence continues at coordinate 14,871,492 of OW284517.1, forward strand.
GATTTGTGAAAAAAATATAAGGGCCTGGTTTGGTACACTGATGGATCAAAAACGGCCGACAGAGTAGGCGCAGGTATATTTGGGGAAAGACCCAGAATGGAAATCAGCATTCCCCTGGGAAACTACGCCACAGTATACCAAGCAGAAATACGTGCTATACAAGCATGTGTACAGAAAAATATCGAAAAGGGCTACCACGACCAAGAGATATACATTCTGTCAGACAGCCAAGCTGCCCTCAAGGCCCTAAACTCCAATCGACTCAAATCAAGGATCACACTGGCGTGCCTAAACGACCTGAAAGACCTGGCCTCAAGGAACAACAAGCTAGAACTCCTATGGGTACCTGGCCACTCGGGGATAGCAGGCAACGAAAAGGCCGATGAACTGGCTAGAGCCGGATATTATTAACATTTTTTATAATTTCAGATGGCGTATTTTTACACTCTATTTCTGAATCACTCGACAAATACATGATAAATAAGTTAATCACTTTACATTTACTGCTTTCTAAAATTTGTTCTTTTTAATAAATATAAATTTATCCAGTTATGCGTCACTGCACCTGCCTAGTATAAATAGAGCTGTAGTTACCATAACTCTACTGCCGTTCAGGAAACGTCATTGTCTCCAACAATCGCATTGAAAATTTTTGGAGAATCGGCGACGAATACTTAATTCTCACATAAAGCAGCTCGTAAAACATGATCATGTCCCATTTGAAACTTTGAATAAAACTACTGAAAGGAAGGAGTAATTTAACAACGCCCTAGAGACTGGGATAGTTTTGCAATATGGCCTACTGGTTTGCAGTAAATCTGGGGCATATCTCTGTAAAGCTTATATGGACGTTTAATTAAGAAATTATATTTTTCCAACTTTGACAAAAGTGTGGGAACAGTTATAGTCCTTGCAAGTTCCCATCTTAATCTTTCATTTTACGGATTCAATCAACTGATCTGATATCCTAAATATAAATAACAAAATTACTTACTTGTGAAAAGTTATTCCATTCGCTTTCGCGCATCCACCACAACGGAAAACGTTCTAGAAAATTAACTAGATGTCGCTAAATGAAACATCCTGCTATTGGCTTTCTTCATAGACTGCTTAAGCAGTAGACAATTCTTTCGTTTGTCGTCGGATACTAGCTTTACTGATCAACCATCATATAGCAAAACGCGTCCAGGGATGGATCTGATAAAATAAAAGGAAAACCTTTATCTTGACTTAATTAAGTCGCTTTAATTTTTAAATTTTTCGGATCTAACTACATATTTCAGAAATAAATGAATGGACGCTCGTAGAAAAGCATATTTTTCGTAAAAATAACTGGCTTTAACAATTTCTATTCTAAAATTTGTTGTCCTTTTAAATTTTTAACAATTGCATTCAAGTTGTTGGTATTTTGAACATACATACTTTTGGTTTATCTAATTTTTCTGGGGACATTGACATTCTACCTGAAAATATGACTTCTCATTTAACTAATTGGCTTTCTTACATCTAATTCTCGCGTAGGCCAAGAAAAAAATACAAAATAATCGATGATTCATTAGTTGTACAAAACTATATAAAATGTCGAGTCACAAAATCCTAAAGGCGCACCCAGAATTTAATTAGCAACACACAAAAAATATTATGTGTTATAAATTTTGGGGGATTATAGAACTGACGATAGGTAACTAATCCACATTTAAACACCCTTTAAAGTCAAACTGTTTGAACAGGCTATTTATGAAGTTATTTCATTAGCGGTTTTTATTTATAAGACGTGTCTTCTATTCCAATGGCGTGCATATAATATAGGCAAAAAAGCATTACCTACCCTGGGAACAATGAAACAAACAGAAATAGTTTATTTTTATATACTAGTTTTTATCGTTTAATCCAACTTTGGCAATTTATCTTTAGGATAATATAATAAATAAAATAGGACCGAAAAATTAATCCTATATCATTTACACGAACGCATTATTTGCTTAATTATATAGTAAACTAGATCCCTGTATAAGCACTTCGTAAGACCGTTCTAAAAGCAAAGATCTCGCTGTATATTAACGTCTTATGCAAAGCAAAAGCACTGCTTTTGTACGCAGCCCGCGCCAAGAAAGCCCGCGTTTGATAAGTGCATTAGTGCCAATCTTCAAGTTTTACTAGTTTGAAAAATACTTCGCTTTCTCAATATAAAATATGAAACACGCCTTTATAAGTTTTATTAATAATTAGTTTAGTTAGGATATTTTTAAAGGGATAAAGGATAAGCTACCGTAAAATAAGAAGCACATTTGTGACAATTAAAATAATTTTTGCTGATAGGTTCATAATATTTAATAATCAGTAAGATATAATAATTGACCTCGTTTTTGGCAACATTGGTTTAATCAGGTGGATGATAGATTTTTAATTTATAATTAGTGTTTTCGGCCTTTTGCTGGACTTCGCGCAAGCGGATTTCGGGAAAAAAATAAATATGGAGGCGTTAATTGTTACTATTCCGGCTAGCAGCGCGTCTGCAGAACGATCCTTTTCTGGATTAAAAAGAATTCATACCTATTTACAAGACACACAGGGAGACACGCTTATTAACAATAATTTCTCTGGAGAGCGACTTTTGCAGGATTTAAAACGCAAAACCAAGTTTTATGACGATGTTTTAAAAGAATTTTTAAGTAAAGACCACCTTGTTGAACTCATTTACAAATATTGTCGTTTCATTCTTCTTCTGCCAGTGTTCTTTTCACAAACTCAAAAACAAGACATTGTGTAATAAAATTTTAGATGCTTCAATGCTACGGAAGGTATATTTTTGTCTTAATTGCAATTTTTCAACACAAAACATTCACATGAAATGGTTTTAATCTGAAGCAATAAAACAATCAAAGAAGAAACCATAAACGTGGCTGACATATGTAGACGACACCTTTATTATTTGGAATGGAAACAGTCATGAATTCAGGGAATTCTTACATTACATTAATAGTCTACACACTACTACCGACAATCAAATTTACCAAGGAGAGAGAATAAAACAATCATTTAACTTTTCTAGATGTCAACGTAAAGAAAAATGAGAACACCTTAGTGTACAGGAAACCTACGCATACAGGTAAATATCTTAATTACATTTCAAATCGCTCAAGCAACCCAAAACATGGCATAGTAAAAACGCTTGTCGATAGAGCAATTATTACCATCTGTCATTCTAATGAAGCCGTCAAAGAAGAAACTAACTTCATCAAGACCGACCGCAACAAAAATGACTACCCCATACATTTAGTTGATAAATAATTGAAAAATCGTAAGAATCTGCCAAATACATAAAAGAAGAATATAGAGTCACAATCAATATGCAACATTCCTTATGTCAAAGAAGTATCTGAGAGAATTAAAAGCCTAGGATAACGATACAACAACAATACGATATTCAGCTCAAGAGACGCTTTAAGAAGCCACCTGACGAAGACCAAACCAACAACTCAAAAAGAAAGAATTAACTATGTCTACCAGATCCCCTGCGAATCTGGCAGATCTTATATTGTTAAGACTGCACTGAGGCCCCTTGAAACAGGTGCAGCTAATCATGCGTGGACACACGGCCATCATATCAAGTGGACAGAAGCACAAATACGACATAAAGAACTACAGGAGGAAGTTCAAGGAATCTGCTACCATATACTAGAACCCAGATTGCATTAGTAAGCCCCCATCAGATATAAGAAATATCTGGAAACCAGTAGATGTATACTTAAAATACCGCACACGGACTGTACGCATGACTGCACCCATCTCAGTTGTGCTCCAGTGCATCTACCTAGTATGAATAGAGCTGTAGTTGCTGCACTTATTTGGTATTCACCTGAAGACCTGGAGGTACTTACCAGTTAAAATGTTGTGATTTAAAACAACATGAGATAAGTCCAAAACTTTTCTATCATTCAAGATACATCATTGTCGCCAACCTTCAAACAGACAGTAATGAATGAAATGTACTATTACTGATACAATGACGTTAAATAATAATATACTTAACGATTATGCAGCCAATTTAATAAATTTCACGTCTCTCTAATGATTAAAAAGGTAATTACTAAAGCTGCATCGTTGAAATTGAAATAGCAAAGCGTCGAACCGGGCGGGCAAACGCCATAAGAATATCCCAAATTGTTGCGAACAGCCGGAAATTTTTGCGAGCTGTCTACCATTGCGGTGTTAGTTTGATTTTATTAAAATGCGGATGCGACTTACCTACGAAACAGTGTCGCGCGGTGGACAACGTTCAATACAGAACATTCCTTTCAAAATAGGGGTTTGTACAGCATCATAAGGTATTTTCACAATGATTTTGGGCAATTGGCGGCTCGTCAGGTGAAGTAGGTGAAGGGGCTTTTTACCAAAAAATAAATAAAATCAGGAGGAAAAAAATTTCGACAATATTAATGTGCCAATACAGCTACCGTTTTAGCTCTAAAAAAAATAATTATGTTCGAATTAATAATATTAATTTAATCCGAATGTAGCTATGCATAATAGGGCCACGGTTAACTTCGATGGATAATAATTTATAAACACTCGTGTATTTTGGTGCGCCGTAGCGACCATGTCCGCTAGCTCAAAGCAAGTGAAGATCCAACGCCCAACATGGCTTTAATATTCACCATTGCAAATAGCATGTAACAATTTGCATTATGATGAAGGGCAATTTAAAAATAGATCAGTCGTATGCACCATTGTTTTAGCATTAGTTCGCCTAACCTTTAGGTATTTATTTTGAGGCTTCGCGAAACTTACATGTCAATGAGTTTTTGTTTTACATTATTATTTAAGATATTATGTAAAAACGGGTACGCCTATGGTTCGAATACAAGCGTTTCAGCTTACCGTTCCAACGGAAATCCAAATAAAGTCAATTTTAGGAACTAAACGAGATAAGAACGCTTCAAAACGATTTCTCCTAACAAAAAGATAACAATAAGCTTAAAAACCCACATACATAATAATAATATGTGTTATTAATGTGGATTTTCCTTTTTTATTTCCTCCTTAGCGGGATTTGTTTGCGAAATTTCATTGTGCAAATAAACCTAATTCGCTTCAAATATATGCGGAACAAGTAAGTCACTTTAAGGTTTGGCTTGTGGAGATAACATGATAGTGAATTACAATGTTTGTATTTGATTTACATGGCATTTTTGCCTACCAACAGACATTCTTTGCGTTTACGGTAAATATGTGCAGTTAATACAATAAAAATTCTAGACGCCAGCGTTAAGTAAATTACAATGACCCATGCTGTTTAAAGTTAAGAATTGATTTTTGAGAAAAATAAATCTACTTCAGAAGTACTATAAAAATACGAAATAATATGGTTTTAAGAATATTAGTACACCACAATCCGAGACTGGAAATTGTTGTCATTTCTTGTCCTTTTTTGGCTTTTTACCTCTTTGTTCGCTGCCAGGACCATTCCCGAGGGGACCTACCGCTTAACGTGAATTTCGAACCACGATCCTCTGTCAACCTTCGTTTTCTTGCATCAATGCATAACCTGCCGATTGTAGAGTGTGTAGACACTGTGGACATGGTATGAATATTCATAACTATCTAAGTAGTTATAGCGATCTCGCTAGAAATTAATCGCTTTTTTAACATAATTGTAAACTCAATTAAAGATCTGGGGGTGAACTTTGATTCTGAGATACTTTTAGGGACCATAATATGAAGTACATAATAGGAAAAGCTCTTCAGGTATTGGGATTCATTTTTAGGGTTGGTAAAGATCTGTCTGTTGACTCGCTTCATACACTGTATTGCTCCCTGGTGAGATCTCACTTGGGATACGCCTCAGTTGTGTGGTTACCTTTTTACAGCATCTATAAAGATCAACTAGAATAAGTACAGAGAAAGTTCATTAAATATTGTGCTTTATATGAATGATAGACTCGAAGATGTCCAACAATATCTTAATCTTTTAACACTTGAGAACAGAAAAAAAACTTCCGACTCATACTTTATGTATAAACTTATTAACGGCTACATAGAATGCCCTTATTTTCTCAGTCAAATTCCTCTTAAAGTCCTATGTCGACCCCTTATAAAGACCTTTTTACATTGGGCACAATTGCAAGAAAAATGGCCTGGAAGCATGCGCTTCGATGACGTTTTAATCAGCTGAGGCACGTTTTCCTATTTAAAACCTGCATTAGCTGTTTAAAACGTCGACAAAGCGCATGCTTTTAGGCAATTTTTTCTTGCAATTGCACCCAGTGTAAAAAGGCCTTAAAGGAAGAATGAATTGTTCTCGCTGAGCGTGCATAGGACTAATAATTATGGTGCTCATTCTCCCCTTGCCCGTAATAATAAAATATAAAGAAAAGTTAGCGGCAACGTCAGGTGGCTGTGTTTTCTGCATTGAAGTTAATTCCTATAGATGGCGATACTGGTGTTTTCATCACTTATTTCTTTCGTAGATAAATCGTGAAAACGCATTTGCGGTGTTTCCGGAGTTGCTTACGGTTTATGACCTTCTTATGAGTCCTAATAAGTACAAACAGTTGTCATTGTCTACCTGTGCACCAGGGAACCCAATATTTTGGCTTTTCTGTATAATTTAATGCAAACGACTCCGCTTGCTTATTTTTTATTTATATTAATATTATTAATATTATTTAATTATTTATCAGATTAGCAGAAAAAAAGTTTCTTTCAAATATTATTTTTAAAACAGGGTGATTTTTGTAAAAAATAAAATGTCCGGTAAATGATAATAAAGAAAAAAAGTTTTTTATAAAAAAATATGAAATCAAAAAAAAATATTTCAATATTATACAATTTTCCGAAAATTGATCGAAAATATTAACATTTTTGATAACATTTCTGATAGAAAAAGTCAATATTTCCTTACACTTACACTTGGTCGTTGCTAGGCAACGGAAAATAACTGTTAGGAAATATTTATTATTGCACTGTAGGGAAATATTATTTCTGTACGGCTACTTGTAAACTAAAATGTGTTAAGCTTGACAATTCAATATTACTGTGTTTCCATAGTTACAACACAAATATTTAATGGCATCCTTTATTTGTGAACAAAGTTAATAATATTTATTTCAAAATTTTAACAAGTTGATTGTAATAAGTTATGTCCTTTTAATAATTTTCGATTTACTGAAAAATGGTATGTAAGCCTCGTAAAAAGTCATATTCCCGGACTCCATATTGTTAGTCTCGACTTGGCCTCGACATACAATCTTGTAATGGGAATGTTCAGCTTTTCCTACTAGGTATACAATGTGTTATTTTGTAATTCAATTTTACATTAAATTATAATGGTAATATTGTTTTCATAAAAACGTTAATATTTTTCCTGGCAATAATTGGAATAGCTTTCTATACTTCATTGTTATTCTCCTGCTTTTCCAATAAATTTATCTTATTATCCATTTGTTTCATATTTATATGTTTTAGTCTTTAGTAATATTGATTAGCCTTGCATTGTAGCATGTCCTAATTCTATATGTCTTAAGTGTCTTATAATACGTCTTTTAAAAAACATTTTTATCGATATTTTTTTAATTTCAGATCTGCACAATCACCAGCCTCCCTTCCCCCAATTATAAATACATCCAGCGGTCCTCACAGCTTGGGCCCTCCTATGAACTCCATAAATAGATCACGGTCTCGGTCTCCCTCACATTTGTATCCCGACACGAGGAGATCAGTGAGTCCGAACTTCCCTAGGAAGAGTTTGGTGCCTCCTCCCGCCCGGTAAGATTTGATTGTACCCTGCAATGCCGAAATATTTCATGAGATTTGTTGAAAACTTGTAACTAATTTCTTTTATTACTGTAAAAGGTTTTATTCTTAGAAAGAAGTTCTTAAAACAAAAACTTATACACTATTGACAATCTCGAATCCAGAGTGCCAATATAAACGCAGCAAACGGAGATTATTAGTAGCTTTTAACACGTTAAACAGAGAACACCCTATTCCCTACCTCCCACCTTCCATTCTTTAGAACACGCGGTCGAAGCAGTCGACGTATCGTATGCTTCGATCGCGTGTTCTAAAGAATGAAAGGTGGGAGGTAGGAAATATCGTGTTCTCTGTTTAACGTGTTAAAAGCTACTAATTAATAATCTCCGTCTGATGCGTCGATATCGGCACCCTAGATTCGAGTTTGCCAATAGGGTATACCGGATGTCCCATTATGGATGGCCACCGGCTGTATCTCGAAAACTACTGGGCTTAGAAATCAGGGGAAAAACATTTGTAATTAAAGTGGCTAAGAGAAAATCCTGGAAATAATTTTTAAGTTCCGCATTTTGATGCAAGAGGGCACAATTGAAAATTAAATATTGAAATTCTAAATATCTCCGAAAATTCCTACCTTAAGGCATACCTTTGGTAACATCATAAGAAAGCTTAGACAATTCTGCATCATTTTGGTTTATTGCTCATTGGCGTACCGACCTTGATAAGAGTGAGGGAAGCTATTGAAAGTGTAATCATTGTAACTTCTAAATGACTTATTCGATTTTAGTAAACTTATGCTTGTTTGTAAGAGAAAGGAAGTACTTTTAATTGTCATATCCATTGGTACACCATAGTTCCTAATAAAATAACTAGAGAGCGTAATTTGTGACAGTAACAGTTTTTTTTTATTTTATCCCGAAAACTCAAATCATACGGTATAATTATGACATCATAATCGGAAAGTAGATTAAATTTGCAAGAACAATTGTGTGGACCGCAGTTTAATATCTTCTTTCGTTTCAGAGTTATTGCCAAAAAAAATCATTTTTGATACTTTAATTGAAGATGTGATTGTTTCAAATTTTTGAATTTTTCAAGGTCGGTACGCCAATGAGTCTTAAACCAAAATGATGCAGAATTGTCTAAGCTTCCTAATAATGTTACCAAAGGTATACCATAATGTATGAATTTTTGGAGAAATTTAGAATTTCAATATTTAGTTTTCAATTGTGCCGTCTTGCGGCAAAATGCGGAACTTAAAAATTATTTCCAGGATATTTTGTTAGCCACTTTAATTACGAATTTTTTCCCTGAGTTTCTAAGCCCAGTAGTTTCCGAGATACGGCCGGTGGCAAATATTTTTTATATTTGTTTTTAGATCGAGAAGTCCAACTCCCAACTTTACCTCGACACACGTCACAAAACTGTCCACCAACAAGAGTCCTCAACACACTTCTAAGCACGTTTCTTCTGGTCCACTAAGTTTACCTTTTATACCAACATCACCCAAATCTAAACATGTTGCTAGTATACAAATACCTGTAGAAAATAAGGTAGGAAATTTCAATACACTTAGTTATTTATGCAACCCAAATTAATGTTATTATAGTAAGGTCTAAGAGCAAACAGTAGTCGATGAGTCATCATGCGCACCACATCGCCCATATTATACCTGTGTCTGGCGATGGCAATAAAATGTATTTTTTTATATACAAAATTATAAAACCTGAACAGTTTTGGACTTGCATTGTCTTTATTTGTTTTGAATCACAACGTTTCAACTGGTAAGTATCTCCCGTTATCTTCCGGTGAATACTTATAAAATCAATCTTTATGATAAGTGGCGAGGCGTCAGTGGAGATTTTTAAGATAATATCAGGGCATCGTTTGTAATTTTAATGGAAACTAAGAAATCAACGTGAATAGCCGCAATATTACTTAATTATTTTAATTAAAGTTACTAATAATTACAGAATATTGGAATGTCAATATAGTTTGCTATATTAAAAAATAAATGAAATAAATATATAATATAATTTTTCTCCGGTTTAGGTTCTTGAACTTTAAACCAAAGAAAAAAATTTGTACCTACATATTATTTGTATGATTCAAGAAAATAAGGAAAAAATATATTTATATATATTTAGGAAATACTGACGCCGATGAATGTGAAAACTATAAGCTTTCATATTTATACAGGGTGTATCAATAAGGTGTCGGGCTTTGATAGCACCTAAACTATCAAAGATAGGAAAAAAAGTGTAATATAAAAGTTAAATGGTTTGTTAGGATGCATAACCTAAAAATATTTTAAAATCTACAGGGTGGTCCCAAAAAGTGGTACTGAATAATAAAAAAGAAAATTAAATGGGACACCCAGTATAACTTTCCAGAATATGATTCAATAGAATAAGGACTTTGCAACCATCTTAAAATTTTTGAACTAAAATGCAACGTTGCCAAGTAATTAATTTTTTTCCGAAATTTTAGTAATTTTAAGGGTATCGTAAAAATATCATAGTAACCTGTGGATTAACCCTAGGCAAATATAATTTACATTGTGGGTACTTTAAGGTATGATATATTGATCGATAACAATGTTTTTTAAATCTCTTATACAGAGCGTTCGGTATAAGTTGGACAATTCGACAGTTTTAAAAATGCTTTATTTCAATTTTTTTAAATAGGACTCCACTAATTTTTTTAGGCAAAAGGATGTATCTTTCGAAAACCTTACTTTTTTGTTAAACATGTCATATATCTAAATATTATAGTTTTTGAAATATTTTAGGATTTGTCTTAACTTAGGGTAAAAAAGGAAAGTTCTAATTGAATAATTTAGTCAAGATTGCTTTGGAACAAAAAATAAATAATTTTCTTTATCACAGCTGTCATTGCAAAATTATTTCGCTAACATTTTTGTTTAAAATTTAGTGTCCCGAACTAACTTTATCGAAATAGAAAAATATGAGTTATGATAAAGTTCGTTCAGGAAATTAAAATTTAAACAGTAATTAAACACAAAATGTTGGCGAAATAATTTTGCAATGACAGCTGTGACAAAAAAAATTATTTATTTTTTGTTCCAAAGCAATCTTGACTAAATTATTCAATTAGAACTTTCCTTTTTTACCCTAAGTTAAGACAAATCCTAAAATATTTCAAAAACTATGATATTAAGATATATGACATGTTTAACAAAAAAGTAAGGTTTTCGAAAGATACATCCTTTTGCCTAAAAAAATTAGTAGGGTCCTATTTAAAAAAATTGAAATAAAGCATTTTTAAGACTGTCGAATTGTCCAACTTATACCGAACGCTCTGTATAAGAGATTTAAAAAACATTGTTATCGATCAATATATCGTACCTTAAAGTACCCACAATGTAAAGTATATTTGCCTAGGGGTAATCCACAGGTTACTATGATATTTTTACGATACCCTTAAAATTACTAAAATTTCGGAAAAAAATTAATTACTTGGCAACGTTGCATTTTAGTTCGAAAATTTTAAGATGGTTGCAAAGTCCTTATTCTATTGAATCATATTCTGGAAAATTATACTGGGTGTCCCATTTAATTTTCTTTTTTATTAATCAGTACCACTTTTTAGGACCACCCTGTAGATTTTAAAATATTTTTAGGTTATGCATCCTAACAAACTATTTAACTTTTGTATTACACTTTTTCCCCTATCTTTGATAGTTTACACCTTATTGACACACCCTGTATATATATGGAAGAAAAAAAGGGAAAATAACAAAAAAATTTTTTTATTATGTTTCAGGTAATGAAGTCGGAAGCCGTGCTTCAAGTGAACACAGAATCGCACAGCAGTGATAACCATAGTGATACGTCGTCACAAATGTCAGATGAAGGCTATAGAAGCTTAGGAATCGTTCAGGATAAAAACAAGAAGAGATCATCAGTGTATAGTCAGAATTCAGCTGAAGATGTTGAAGAAAATGGTGAGCTTTTATGTATATCCATCCTCCATGTGATCCTTTTTATTTTAAAATAAGTTTTAAGGCAGTGAAGAGTTAGACATTTTTTATTTCATTACTTATATGCTATTTATAAATAAATACTTTTTTTAGTATTACGTCACTATTTTTAAAGGATTTACCTATTTTCATTATTATTCCCTACCATTTTAGAGATATCTTCTTTGTTGCAGAACATCAACGTATTTACACAGAAGACGAACTAAACGATTTTGGCCTTCGCAAGACCAATTTTTCCCAAAGAATTTACGAAAACGAACCCAAATTTTTAAGGAGAACCTCCGAGCCACCTAAATCCTCCCAGCAGTCCCCCACCACTGAAACCGACAGTGAAAAAACTATTTTAAGTAACCAAAAGCCCAGTCAGAATTTAGGTAAGCAAAAAAATTATCTATAAACAAGAAATATTTCTTTGGTAAACCATTATTTAATTAACACTATTTTAACACTCTTACTTTATATGGGCCCTCATATTAAAAATATTCCCATATTTAATAATATAACTATAACAATAGTAATAACTATATTTTATTTTAATTTATAAACATTTTAACAATTTGACAACTGTATCGACAGCAAGCATTTATCACTTATGTACAAAATAAAAAGTTGAGGAAACCAAATTCTTCCACGTGGCACTCCGATTTTATTAAACTTTGACTCTGAAAAGCGCTTTTAAATTATGTTTTTACAATATTTGTATTAAAAGATTTCAAAAATGAATTAGTATATTACATAACAAGTGATAAAAGTGATACTTTTTAAACGAGGAGATATTTAGCACGAGGCGTCAGCCAAGTGCGGATATTCTCCGAGTTTTAGAATAATCACTTTCACACGAGTAATGTACACTATTTTTCCTACAACCACAAAGAATTATTAAAAAATATTTTAATTTGTGAAAAAAATATTTCAACACTAGTATTGAAAAAAAAATATCAACACTAGTGTTAAAAGAGGCATACTTAGGATTATGTTTCACTTAATATCTAGTTTCATAGTTAGTCAATAGGTTTTTCCTTTATTTGTAGTTTAACTTTTGAATTTTTTCATATTTTATATATCATAGGAAGAACTAATCCTGGATTGACCTAGATTAACCAGAATGAAAAATTTTAAATTTATTCAAGATGCATTAAACATAAATTTAAAAAATCCACCCAACATGGAAGATTTCAATTCAAAATAATTCTATAAATTATTTAATATTTTTATGAAAGAAAGTCAAATACTCTTGATGGGATTTGAACCTGTGACCTTGCGATCTGTAGGCTAGAGCTCTATTCTTTACGCTATTGCTCCCAATAAAGATTTATGACACTTTCTTCAATGCGATTTGTTTTTTCTGGTAATAGTTTTTCCAGTTATTATTAACATTTTTTATAATTTCAGATGGCGTATTTTCACACTCTAATTCTGAATCACTCGACAAATACATGACAAATAAGTTAAACACTTTAAAATTACTGCTTTCTAAAATTTGTTATTTTTAATAAATAGGGGTGGTCTGTCAAATTGGCACCATATGTTTAAATTAAATAGTGTGCCTTGTATTTCCACACTAGTGTTGGAATATTTTTTTCAACACGCGTGTGATATTCGGCGCTTTCTAGCCAAATAACCGTGGTTTTTTCTCATTTTCATTGGTGGTCTTAAGAAAAAGAAATATATCATGAAGTAGAAATGTTTCACATTAATGGCTGTTATTTGTCAAAATATGTATTTAGTTTCTAACGCAAATAAACAATTATTTTTTATGGTGTATGTTTCAATTATCCAAAATTATCAACATCATGCATTATCAATTTCATAAAATGTTTTTTTGCAGGCAACAATGTAAACCCAGTAAAAACCTCCCCGAAACTCAAAGAACGCTCATTTAGCGAAGACCGTCCCATCCTCAGGAGGACCAGCAGCACTGACAAAGTCGAAACGTCGAGAAATGGATCATCTTTGAATTCAAACAAGAGACCGCACGCTTCTCCCGTGATTGTCAAAAAAGTTGAAAAGCCAGAAAGTAAGATTAATACGTGGAATGGACGACAGAGGGCTTCTCGGCCTAGTATCGGTGTGGATACGTTTGTTTCGCCGTTTCAGAGAAACACAACTGGTAAGATTTTTCTTTTTGGTTGAGCATACAGGAATAGACATTACATTTATGATACCAACACTTAAGTGCTTAAGTGGCTTCATTTCTTTCACACATCAAACGGACATGCCATTTTATCATAATATACAGTTTATTTTTAATTAAAAAAAATACTTCAAATAAAGTAATAAAATATACTTCCATAATGCATGCTAAAACAATCTAACGCGTCGTTATAATTAATAAAAGAGCTGGCCGTTATAATTTATTAATGAAAGGCTACTAGGAAAGATAAGCAACCATCAGATAACAAATTAAACTGACGCTACGTTGTCATCGTAGCGTCAGTTATCAATACAATACAAACTTGGAAAATCCAATTTTTTTTATTGATACTTCGCTTATTTAAAGTACGCCTCAGCGTGTTTAAATCCCACTTTCATAAGCGTGCGTGTTTTAAAGTTACCATGGTAATATCAACAACCCGTGAAACGTGAAGTCTAAATATGACAACTTTTTAATTATTGATTTGAAAGAACTACCTTTTAACGTCAAATAAAATATTATTAACAAATGTTTAAAAAGCTTTATTCAAATATTTAACAATATTAATTTTTTAAATAAATGTGAAAAGTGCAGCTGGTATTGTTTGAAATATTAATACTTCCGTTATTTAAATCCGAGGAAATGCTGCTAATATTCAATTATGTCAAGTCAATGAGGTTACACTTCCATTAATGGCACTCACAATAATGTTTGAAACATTCTTCTTATTACTAATACTCTCTTTAACGTAACCAGTCGCCCAAGCTGCCGATTTCCATCCTACTTGTTGGATTTGATCTATTGTCATGCCACTATTCGCCATACGTCGAAACGCATGTCCCGTGTATTTTTCAGAATCATCTAATTTAAGGTATCGTGCAATTTACAAGGGACATGATCCAAATGTATTAATACCAACGACTTGATTGGTGCATTCGCCCTTATCATACCATAAGAATACTCTGTCGGTACTTACATTTTGGGAGCGCAATGATAAATACTGCTTCACCAAATGCACATATCCAATTCCATAATGATGGACCGACAATGGTCGGCAATAGTAAAACATCAAGCCTTTACTGTCTTAGATGTTCGGATAGTAATAAGCAATACGCTTCCTTCTTTCTTGATATCATGTAAGCGTAAATCGCACAATTCATATCTTCTACAAGAGCCAAAGATACCGCAAATGGCTACCACCTTCAAAAATAAATACGTAATGTCCGGTGCATCTATGAAAAACTTCCGCAAATCGTCTTCCTTAAATACATTAGACTTCTTGACTACGTCATTCTTGCTAATTGCCTTCCTAAATGCATGCACTTTCGTAAATGATTTTATATCGACCCCTTTATTTATCCTCAATATACTTTGCAATTTCGAATGGATAGCCCACATAGTTGACGCCTTGTACTGCTCCGACATTTTCTGAAGATACGCAAGCACAACTCGTTCATCTGTATCTGTTGCATTTTGCTCTTCCATCCATTTAATTAACTTGTCGTATTTTTTTTATAAGCGGCTTCCGATTTTTGCGGTATTAACCATCATTCTGCTTTACTACTTAAGTAATCAATAAAACTCATTTTTTTAAGCAATACACAACCAATGTCAACGGTAACAACAATGAATCTTATGTGACAGATTGGAAGTTATTTTTTGTTCTCCTCATTTTCCTGACAACGACAGGTATATCACATCACGAATTCGACCATTTCACTTACTAAGTTATTATTTCCATTTTTTGTAATATAAATACCAATCAATTAATGATTTCAAAGTGTACCAATAAAAAGAATAATGTAAAGTATTCGTGGAAAACTGGTCTTTAAAACATTTGCTCTATTTCAAGCACTCCGGCTGCGCCGTCGTGTTTGCAAAATCTCGCGTGCGTTAAAGACCTTAATATCCACTTATACTTTAATATACTATTTTTATATAAGGATGACATCAACTTGACATGTAATTTAAAGATAACTTTAGCAAATTTAGGCCAGAATTACCTTTTAATGTCTTAGTTAGGTCCGCTAGATCCATCTCTTGATAACTTTACCAATAAGATAATTTCTAAAGAAACCATTGTTGAGACAATTGTTTCCATAGACATTATCTGGCTGGTAAAGTTACCAAGAGATTGATCTAGCGGACGTAAGTAGGAAAAACAAAAAACATAAATTGCACTGAGCACTGAGGAGTTTACATTGTAATGTCACATGAGAGTCGAAACATCAGCAACATCTTAAGGATAGGCTTAAAGCAATATATGCTTGATAATACGTACTTTTCTTTCTGTGCCTGATGAAAAATAAAGACACTCATTACAGTAATTAACTCTTTTTTAGCAAGAAGAAGCGTATCGGCCGTTAGTGAACGAAGAAACTCTGCTTCAGCCAATTCTTCTCCAACTAAAAGTCGTCTAAAAGTAGAACTGCTCAATGCTGTCAAAAAAGCGGATGACGATGAAACTATAGCATTACAGGTGAAGTATATTTTGTAAAATGACATGGAGTAGAAAATGTTACAAGTGTGGAAAGAAATTTTTTTGATATGGGACAAAGGAGCTGAATTTCTAGCTGAGCTTTAAAAAACTAAGCTAGTTATTTAACAATACCTTTAGGGATGAATATCATACCACATTTTATGTCGTACTACCTAGAAGAATTATTTTTTCCGTCAAAGTAAATTTCGTACACTTTTAAACAAATATTTTGATAATTTTGTCAACACCCAACATGGCTTTGATTTTCACCATTGCTATGGTTACGAAAACAGCATGTAACAATTTGCATTATGATGAAGGGCAATTTAAAAATAGATCAGTCGTATGCACCATTGTTTTACCATTAGTTCGCCTAACCCTACGGTATTTATTTTGAGGCTTCTCGAAACTTACGGTAATAGATATCATTTTTACGTGATTTACTGTGTGATTAAAAAGTTTTGTTTTTATTTTTCAGTTAATTCAGTAGTGTACGTACCTACTTAGTTGTGTGTTTTAAAAATGAACCCAATTAATGACATAGTTTGTAATTTGTTGGAAACCTTATTCAGTTCTTTGGACAGATAAGGATAAGAGAGACGTTTTGTTACACGGGTTTTTAGTCAATGTTTGTTTAAGTATCCGCACTATACCTAGCTCTTCACCATTTTTAAAGACCGCGAGCCGCCACTGCCATCTTTGTATCTTTTACCGTTCTCGAGATCCCCTTGTATGCACACGAATTTCTAACACCCTGTATACTATATACATTAGGTAGTATGAAATAAAATAATGATATATAACTAAATGTGTTTTAATATATTTTTAACTAAATCCCCGATTTTTTTTATTATTCATTAATTATACTAACCATCTATTACATAATTGAGTACTAACCGATTTATCTAATAATTTTTTGTAATTTTACACAGCCTACTAAACTACAGAGATCAGGAACCCATATCACACTAAAAACAAAAAAAGTATGATCACCAGCAGATTTCATTTTCATGTCGTGTGGTTTTTTACATTATTTAGTTTTTAATGTTTCACTTTACTTGGCGTTATTTTTACACCATTTATGCTTTATTGCATGAATTGCAATCATGTGTGTTATTTTGGAGTTTTACTGTTATGTGGTGTTGGTAAAATGAGACAAAAGTTTATTTTACAAATTTATAGTTTTTTTTTTGTACAGCCAAAAAGCCGTAGGTTACAAAATACATTAACTATTTTGGGATGCTTTTAGGAATACTGTCTAACTTTTTTAACGTAGGTATTCCATTTAAATCCAGAAAAATTCATATTTTCACTCCACCCTGATTTATAATGAACAGCCATGAAAATCAAAGGTCTAAATCTTAGTCTTGCACGGCACTGTAAATTTGTAAAAAAAATTGCTCATTTGGTTATATGCTTACATAATCTTGCTTCAAAAAGCTAATCATTGTAATTTTACACAGGTTCAAGAACTACTTCGCAAATACGGCAGTCTTGGCACGCTAGACAACGAGGAAGACTACACTCCCAAATTTACACGTCAAACTAATGAAAGAGCGTCATTCAGAAGTCCTAGGAAAGACTCGCGTCCAGATACAAATATATCAAGAATACCCGCCCCTGTTTTTAATAAAGCCTAGATGTTCAGAAAATTTCGTAGACTGTTGATGTGGCCCAAAAACATTAAGCGCGCTTTGAATACTAATGTTCTTTTGCTGGTTTATAGTTCCAGTAAGTTTACATTATATTTACAACTCTATCTGAGAAACTGTAATTTTACATGTTTATGTAATTTTACATGTTTATGTAATTTTACATGTTTATGTAATTTCACATGTTTATAAAGGGTGTTACAAATTCGGCATACGAGCATTGTAATCTTGGAAACTATAACAGATACAGAGATTGTTAAATTAGGGAAAAGTTGCTTAATTTGGTGTTTAATAAAATTTCGTGTTTAATATCATCTCGAGTTTGTAACGCTCTGTTATAGAGGGGTAAAAATAAGATTAGCATAAACGTCATTAATTCTTTTTCGGAAACGAAGATTGAAGGCCAAAATCTGACCATGTAACTAAAATACCTAAACTTTGCGTATAATCTAGTACAACTTCATTGCGCGACTGGTCTAATTTTAGTTACGTAAAAATTTCATAATAGTTCAATTACGAATATGCTTGTTTGTCTTTCAATCGTTGTTAGGGCAGTGTAATTTTACCAATTATATTTATGTAATTTTACATAAATTATTGAAGCTACAGAATATGTGTTTTGGGCCACGCAACGATATTTTGGTGCTATTTAGTTTTAGTGTTAGAAATGTAAAATTAGTATTTTTAACCATGCCAGTTTCTTGACTGATTTACGTACAATTCCCGGCGTCGATTGTTTTCATTCCAACTTCTTTTAAAAATAGCTTTCGGAGAAGTTTTCTTTACAATTAATATTGTTTAAGTAAAGATGTGTTATAATTTTCATGTGCAATAAATGTATGCAATATTTTGACATAAATGGCAGAAAAAGGTGCATTATCTATTTAGATTTTTGCATAATTTCGGTAAACAAGTTTTCATTAGAATGTTTCTGATTAATAAAACGCCCCGATAGCCCGTTAAAATGTAATTTAAGAACATTAACGGCCATTTTATAATTTTGCTAAGCTAATGTCACTTCGGTTCTCGGCATTTACGTCGCGGCCTTGAGCCTTACTTTAATCCATTAAGATCGAATGTTTAGATTTACTTAACACTTTTATGAACTGTTTTAAGCCAGCCGCAGACGGTGAGCGAGGATATAATATGCAGGGTGAGAAACAAAAACACATATATTTTAAACTTATGTTTAGATATAACTTTTTCGTTCTTGTCAAAAAAATTGTTAAACGTAAGAATTCTTCGGAAAACTAAAAGGAAATAAGCAAAAAGAGACAACAAACTATTTATTCAACATTGTTATATGAAACTTCAAACACATTCGAATTTTTTTCTAATCCACATGATCTCTATGATACTGTAAATGTGGTCCAGTTTTCGAAGTTTTTATACGGTATCTCTCTTATTATTAAAGATAGATGATACTTTTCTCAATAGTTTTCTACTTTTAAAAAAATAAAAAAAGCTGCAAACGGATTTTTTATAGCAACAGTACCATTGGAACTACGCATTTTAGAAAAAAATGGATTTCACCTGCCTATCTCAGTTTTTTTACTTTTTATTCAAAAATACCAACTTCCAATTTGTGCATGTTAAACCAAAAAATTGGTTTTACGGTGTTAAAATGGAACTTTTAGATAGAAATTAAAAAACTAAGATTGGCGGTAAAAACCATTTTTCTCTAAAAAGCGCCGTTCCATGCTACAGCTTTTCAAGGTCTTAAAATGTAATGTGTCTTAAACGTCATTATTAAAAAAAAAATGAATTAAGACATATGACATTTTATACAAAAGAAACGTTGGATTTTATTGGGAGCTGCAAAATTATATAATATACAGGATTGCCCAAAAGTCCGGAATAAAATTAATATAGCCTTAACCTGTAACTTTTGGGGAAAATGCTCGGAGACGTCAACTTAGTTTTATATAATGCTCACATTCTGACGTTATTCGTTTGTTTTTTAATAGACATTTGTCAAAGATATGACGACATCGATCTTTTTTTTAAATGGAAACATACAGCTTGTGATACATCATTTGAAAGCTAATATCTCATAAATTTTGGCGCGATTCTGTCAAGCCCTTTTAAAATGGCGACTGTTAAAAGCTTTTAAAAAATCTCTATTTATATAAGCGGAAATGATAAATCATTGGTGTTTTTTGCCTTTCAAGGTAAGAAATCTTTATTGTTTCACGTTCTGACACGTTGTAGCTAAAAAACATCAATGATTTATCATTTTCGCTTATTTAAATAGAGATTTAAAAAAAAATTTAACAGTCGCCATTTTGAAATAACTTAACAGAATCGCGCCAAAATTTATGAGCATACTCTACGAGATATTAGCTTTCAAATGGTGTATCACAAGTTGTATGTTTCTATTTAAAAAAAAGTTCAATGTCGTCATATCTTTGACAAATGTCTATAAAAAAACAAACGAAGAACGTCAAAATGTGAGCACATATAAAACTAAGTTGACGTGTCCGAGCATTTCCCGAAAAGTCACAGGTTAAGGCTATAGGTATTAATTTTATTCCGGACTTCTGGGCAACCCTATATATGGTGTTCCATTTAATAGAAAGTATGTTCTAACTATTTGGGACACCCAGTATAATTTTAAATTGTAGATCGTATATCTCCTTATAACTTTGTTTTTGAAAAATATTAAAGGCTGATTGTACAATTAGAACTTAAGTACGAGTTTCTCACAGCTCGACCTAAATTTGAACTTGGTTCAAAAGGGTAATTCTGTTGTATAGTCAATTCCTAACCGTAGGTCTTCACAGGTGGGATCAATAATTAAATTACCATGCTGGCAATGGTTACGCTGTCAAAAACCCATAAAACTTTATTTGTTGTCAAAGTGTGGGGTATTTACAATTTGCAGCTACTTTTTCCGTATATTCTAACACAAAACTTTATGCAAATTTTTCTTTCAAAAAAGAATGTCCGCTATTATGCTTTTGTTAAGGAGTTTAAAGTAAAAGGGGGGAGGTCGGTTGTACGCCGTTTTTCAATGAAATGAAAGGTATTTTTTGTATTCAGCGTAATTTATTCTCTATTGCCTAGCGCTTTCGGCCTACTTGAAGGCCATCATCAGGGCTTAGGTTTTTAGCAACGAATGCCTTCGTTGCTAAAAACCGAAACCAACACATTGGAAAATTTGTTTAGAAATTTTCCTTTCATTCTGAAAATCTTTCTTGCTTCCTGGACAAATTTGACGAAACCTAAGCCCTGATGATGGCCTTCAAGTAGGCCGAAAGCGCTAGGCAATAGAGAATAAATTACGCTGAATACAAAAAATACCTTTCATTTCAAGGAGTTTAAAGGTATTTTGGAAAATAAAAAAACAGATAACATTATCTGTTAAATCCAGAAAGTGTTCAACCTCATCATTCGCATTCATAAGTTTAAAATATTATTACCGCAAATTTTAAAATCTAAAAGAATTTCTAAGGTTTGTTTAATTGGGTTATATTATGTCATCAGTCATTAATAACTAGGATTAAGCCTGGAAAATTGACAACTTACCTGAAGAATGAAAGCTCAACAGAACCGTGTTCAACATTAGGTCGAGCTTTACAAAACTCGTAGTTAAGCTCTTATTGTACAACCGGAACTTAAAAGTTAAATGAAATCCTGTCTATCTAAGATATGATAGGGTTGTCCAAAAATTAAGAATTTTCAATTAACGTGAAAAATGTTTATAGGTAATAGGTAGAGTACAGTACCTTTACCAAATAAGAGAGATGAGCTATAAAAAAATCGAAAACTAGACATGCTACTATAAATGACGAACTAAGAAATTGACTACAACTAAACCATACAAGAGAACTATGTTATACGACAACTTGGTTCTATCTACAGCGAATAATCTACTTTTTAAAAGTTAGGGGTGAATAAGACTTAAATATTGTAGACAGGGGGTTTTTGATAGTTTGTCTTAGGTTATTAGAAATTTGCCCTATAGATAGGAATTTAAAAATGAGCCTAATGCTTTTTAAGCTTGTCAAAGTTTAAAACATTTAAAAAGTGTAAATAACACACATTCCAATTTATATGAAATCACATAGTATTTTCTTTGAGTTTGAATCTCTATGGGAAGACACATTTCTTTGGCTTTTAAAATTTAAAGCTTTTTCTCACTCTCCTAGTTTTTTTTTTAAATTTAGGTATAAAAATGAACAACTTAAAGAGATTTCAAACAATTAGATTAATGCTCTAGAATGATATTGCCTAGGACCAGTGGCGCAACCCCTTAGACTAGGGGTTCGGGTCTAAAAGTCTAATTGCAACCCATTTTTTATTCCCACGGTTGGACTCTTAATCTAAATCTTTAAATATCTACAAAATCAATATATTAGTTTGCCTTTTGGTACATGGCCGGGTAGGTATCTATAACATGCTTACCACGACAAAATTGATGATTTTATAAAGAATGATGTGTTTTTTGGTTAGATTACGAAGCAGTTGTTGTCGGAAGGGCTTAGTTTTTAAAATTTACCTTTTAAAAATCCTGGTATGTATAAAGATTAAGGTTTCAGACGCACATCGTCTTAGTAATTGGTTTGTGATGCAATTTTAAAGAAAAACGAGTAAAAAGAATAATATTTTATAGTATTTTTCTATTATATACTTTTCTCTACAGTTTCCATTTTTTAAAAGTTTTTTTAAATCAACAACAATATAATCAAATGCAATAGAATATGTTTACAACAAAAACAAATGACAACCATCAATATTCTTTATTTTTTTTTTAAATCACAAAAATTGAAGTAAAAATTTTAATTGAAAAAACATAAAAATTTCTAAACTAGTAGAGTTTAGTGTCCATGATAGGCTGTTTCGTCTTTGTTAGGACTCATCAGAAAGCCATAACCGGTAAGCAATTCCCAATACAGCGAAAATATGCTTTCAAAATATTTTTGATGGCTATCTTTTACATTGAGTTGATTCCTACAGATGGCGACACTACGTTTTCATCATATATTTATTCTTAAAAATATCTTGAAAGCATATTTTCGCTGTATTGGGAATTGCTTAAAAGTTATGGCTTTCTAATGAGTCCTAACAAGGATGAAACAGCCTGTCATTGTCTATCTGTGCTCCAGGGAACCCCTTACATTTGGCGTCCCTGTATATTTTAATGCAAAAGATAGATGTACTACTTTGCTTTTTCTCTATAAAAATTTCTATTTTATATTATAGAAGTGTTATAATTTATAATAAAAGAATACTGTAGGAAGAAACGAGAATGCTTCATTATGAATCCAAAATCTAAGTTTTATATGAGACTGTACTTAAAGAAGGAATATTTTAAAACCTGAGCATTTTAGGTACAACAAAAACGCTCCAAAAATACATAATTTTTGCAACAAATCCTCAATTTTGGCGCGATAAGAGTATAAAAGATATTTACTTTGTTTTTAAACATAAAAACCCTGGTTTTAGGGTCATACATACGTATGTCTTATGTGAACATTTTTGGATTGAAACACAACATTCATATTTTTCACAAATGTAAAAAATATTTTTCTTTCTTAAAATTAAAGAGTCAGCTGGGAATATCAAGGAAGAAGTGAAAAAAAAAACATTCACAAAACCACAAATTTAATCCAATCATGGGTGTTAGAGGGGGTAGAGGTAATTATTTAATTTTAGAAATTTGATTAAATTTTTAAAAAACTGTGGGCGTCGCCCCGAAGATTTTTCCTAACTACGTACAAAATCATGAAACCTGTATCCCCGACTGCCCCTGTATTCAAAAAAAAAAGTCCTAGTTACTCCCACTAAGCCCCCCCCCCCCCAACACATTTTCTGGTTGCGGCACTGATTCCTATACTATTTAGCTAATAAATTTTAGATAACTCATATTTTCCTTATTAACACTGTAAATGCTTAAAGATTTCATATAAGTTTGGTTATGTGTCAATAGGTTAAGGTTCCGTAAGCAATAACTTTCATCCATCAGTTGTTCGGTACTACAATTATTGAGTTATTTTGATCACCTCGTATAATGAGTACTAAAGCAAGGTTAAATGTTATACTCAAATATTAATTATTAGGCACTGTTTTTTCAACCACCCTGGTATTACCTTTTAAAAAGCTAATTAATTGAATACTAATTGTTTTTAAATAATTTCTTACTAAAGTTATTTTAAGTAGTGTACCTACCTATCATATTTACTAAAATGTAAACATTTACAGTAGCCTCGGTGGATCTTTACCAACGCGTCATTACTTATAGGTCATTAAAATCGTATGAATCAAATCGAAGAAAAATAATTGTCAAGGCAGAGTATAATTTTATAAACATTATAATGGATATGTCCAGCATCCTGAAGCCAAAGTACAAATTTCTAACATATGTATGTCTAAAGTTTTGAATTCCAATGTTTTATCGACACATTTAACAGATAATTCAAAAGCACTTTGCAAAATATTTTTGTCCACAAAATATACAATAATTTTTTAATATATTTCCATTTAGAGGACTTCAGCCACTGCCGTAATTTTTTTCACAACATACATTTTAAAGTAAGCATTGTTTACAATAAAGAAATATTAATAATAACTTCTGAACGCCCGGCAGCACAGAATGATGACAATATCTCCGAACACAACTGTTTTTGGGAGTAAATACATTTGTTGGGCACAAAAATTTATAAAAACAAAAATGGCAATCCAAAAAACTACCACGTTCGGAAATCAATGAAGAAACTTTCAACGACCTTAAAATAAATAATTAGTTCACAACTTTTTTGTACAATTCTCTTTCGGTCTAACACGTTTCATTAGCAACATTATTGCGCTATAGAATAATGCCCGAATGAACTTGGGTTATGTTTTCATTCTGCTTTATAATTATATCAACTAAAGAGGGGGCGTTATAAATTACGTGGTCGCTTTATCCCTAAAAGATGACATACAGGTAAAGATTCACCAGGACTACTGTATTTTAAGTACCAAATATTAAAATAACTGTGAAGTACTTACTTGTACTTCAAGAAGAAAACTAATAACAGAAAAATATAAGAAGCAATTTAAAATTTTATTATATTATTTTATTAATTTGATCTGCACGGTCTGCAAGGATTGTTTTTACTCCCATATGCTAAAAATATATTCCTGTAGCAATCCTACCAATGCATTGTGTTAAATTTTTCCTATATCGCATATTATGTATACTTAAATGTTTACTGAAAACAGTAGTTATTTGTTCATGTTTAGATATATTTAGCAAAAAAAATATTTATATTACAAATTAATCAAAAAAACGTAGATTTTTATAGCGACAAAGCTCAACTATAGAAGAGAGGTCATTTTTTAGACATTCCATTTTTGATACGAGATTTTTGATAGAAAAGCTATTTAAATTTAATAGTGGTGGAATGTATATGTAGAATAATCGACTAATGAGGTAGTGATAAGCGATTTATCTCTAAACTGTGACTCAATAACGACATTTTATAGGGCACTCTCAATTTTTCTAAGCATCTAAACTATTATAATATTTTTCAGGAACAGAGTTTATAGGGAGACATTAGTTCTATAATCTAAAATTATTTTAATTTATACAGAGTGTACCAATTAGTCAGTACACGTCAAACATGTTTTGTTGAATGGAACAACCTATATTATATGAATTTCTAATTCCACACAAAATTCTACGCTTAAAATGTCATATGTCTAAATTCAATTGTTTTTGAGATATTGACGTTTAAAATATGGCATTTTTAAATTTGGACATTAAAATGGTTCACCTTAAAGAAAAATGGTTTTCAGCTCCCCATCTTAGTTTTTTATTATCTACCTAAAACTAATAACTTTTGAGTAAAGAAGAAGATTTTCCTTTTCATTTCGCCAGATCCATCTCTAGACGCGTTTCGTCATATCATGACTCATCAGTAGAGCTAGGATCCGACCAAAAGAAAAGGGATCTCGAAGCTACTTAAAGCAGCACTTGGTGGGACACACCAGTTTAACATGTTGACCCGTAAAACCGTTTTTTGGTTTAACATGTTAAACCGGAAGTTGTAACTTTTAAATAGAGAATAGAAACCTTAGATAAGGAGGTGAAAATCAGTGTCCTTTAAGATCAGACGGTTTCAATGTTACAGCCTGTTTAAGTTTGAAATTACCATATTTTAAACGTCTACATCTCCAAAACTACGGAATTTAAACATATGACATAATATATAAAATAATAGTAGAATTTTGCAAAAAATTTGAAAATAAAATAATATATTGGGTATTATACCGGGTGTCCCGTATCTCGGAAACTACTGGGCATAGAAACTCAGGGAAAAAAATTGTAATTAAAGTGGCTAAGAGAAAATCCTGGAAATAATTTTTAAGATCCGCATTTTGCCGCAAGAGGGCACAATTGAAAATTAAGTATTGAAATTCTAAATTTCTACGAAAATTCCCACATTAAGGTATACCATTGGTAACATCGTTAGAATGCTTAGACAATTCTGCATCATTTTGGTTTAAGCCTAATTGGCGTACCGACCTTGATAAGAGTTGAAAGTGTAATCATGTAATTTGCTGTAACTTCTAAACTACTTATCCGATTTTAGTAAACTTAAGTTTGTTTAAAATGGAAAGGTAAGGTCTTGTCGTATCAATTGGTACACAATAGTTCCTAATAACATAGCAAGAGAGCGTAACTTGTGATAGTAACAGTTTTTTTGATTTTATCCCGAAAACCATATTAGAATTATACCTAAATTATAAATTTTCCCTAATTATATTATTAATTTCAAAGTAGTTATATGGTAAATAAAACAGTGGTTGCTTGTTATGTTTCACAGTTTTTTATTTCTTTATTTCAGTTTCCTGATACGTGTTTCGATTTTTTTACGGATCATTTTCAAAGGTAGTGAGTATAAGAGCTACTGTACGTTAGCTCTTGTACTTGTGCTTTTCACGTTTATTCTTGAAAATTTAATCTACTTTCCGATTATAATCTCATAATTATACCGTATAATTTGAATTTTCGGGATAAAGTTAAAAAAACTGTTACTATCACCAATTACGCTCTTTAGCTATTTAATTAGGAACTATCGTGTACCAATGGATACAGTTAAAAGTATTTCCCTTTCTCTTTCAAACAAGCTTAGGTTTACTAAAATCGTTTAGAAGTTACAGGAATTTAAATTATTATACTTTTAATAGCTTCCCCTTTCTTATCAAGGTCGGTACGCTAATGAAGCCTAAACCAAAATGATGCAGAATTGTCTAGGCTTTCTAACGATGTTACCAAAGGTATACCTTAATGGGGGAATTAACGGAGAAATTTATAGTTTCAATATTTAATTTTAAATAGTGCCCTCTTGCGGCAAAATGCGGAACTTAAAAATTATTTCCAGGATTTACTCTTAGCCACTTTAATTACAATTTTTTTCCCTGAGTTTCTATGCCCAGTAGTTTCCGAGATACGGCCGGTGGCCATCCATAATGGGCACCCGGTATTTAAAACAAGTATATCTGATTAGCCCTAATTAGTTGGGACAGCCTGTATATTTTAAAATAATTTTAGATTGTAGAACTAATGTCCCCCTATAACTCTGTATTAAAAAAAAATTAAAAAGTAGTTTAGATGCTATGCCTGCGCGGAGAGTGGCCCACCCTGTATTTCAATAATTATTATAAAATTGCATAATATGAATTGGCTGTTCACAGTATCGCTTACTACTACTAATAATATCCTACCTACTTAAAAATCAAAACCATTTAACCCATAAAATAAAAAAATACTTAAATACTTTTTTTATAAATTTATTTCTATTAACAATATTATTTTTAATATTTTTTTTAACATAATTTTACTTTTACCTCGATATTTTATATAAGTAACATGTATTTTTATTTTAGGGTATATTGAATTATGACATTTTATAAGACTCTAAAATTAATTGTGTTTTTAGTTATATTCGATAAAATTAGACTAAATATTTGGACACACCATCATAATTAGCCACACAAAGTTTGGTAAAAATATAACAATTTTTTTCGTCATTGACAAAATTTTATACAAGATTTTGAAAAGGTTTTGTATATTTAAACGCAGTTATTAATTAAAACATTTTTATTTTTCTTATCTGCAATGAAAATATAAAAAAACTGCATCAATTCCCTTAAGAGTGAGGTCTAGTTTCGCCATTTCGTTTTTTGATCAATATTTCGTTAACTTTTTCTTTTATCCAAAAACCGGCCAAATACCGACATTTAAAGCATAATTACCTACTATTTAAAATTAAACAAGTGAATTTATAAAATAATAAAAGGAGAAAACAAAAATGGTTAAATTTCACAAATTTTCATTTTTTGCTTTTATTAATTCATAAATCAAAATTTCTTTTGTTCAAAACTGTAGATAATTGTTACTCAAGGACGGGTATTTGTCCGCTTTTTGAATAAAGCGAAAAGGATAAAAAATATTGATCAAAAAATGAAAAGGCGAATGCATGACCTCTTAAGCTACAAAATCCAATTTTTTTCATTTGTTTTCTATCTGTGTTTATGCAAATATGTTAAAATATTACATCTAACTTCGAACTAAAATCCCTAAAATTATTTACACACAAAAATTGTTTTGTTTTTAATAACTTATGAAATTATATAGACCGGGCAAGAAAAATCTTGCAACTAAGAAACGTTGTCTTATTGCATTAAAGCATAATGTATCTTGGCTTCAAAGACGAGAGTTGAGAACACGATTTTTTTTGCCTAGACTGTACCTACTTTAATTTTATGTAAGTCATACAAAAATCTTTAGTCACAATGGACTATCATAATTTTTATCCCCAAATCGATTTAGTCCGTTTTGACTTTTAACATTTTTCCTTATGTCAACGAAATTTTGACTTTTGTAAGGTTGTACAATTTATTTCTGGTTTTAATTAACTTAAATTTATACAAGTTATATTATATTTATTAATTTTATTTCTTTTACTGTTGTATTTTTTACAATAAAAACTAATATAAAGAACCAAAATATGTTTTTTTTAATTTTATTTATGAATTATAGCCAGATTTTAAAATCCTTACGGGGCTATGCAGTGGCAGCGCCAGGATTTTTGGGATGGGTGGGCACAAAAAAGAGGTCGCCGCCTCCCCCACGCGCTATAACACGATAAGTGGGGTAAACAAAAACTCCCCTCTTGTCCAAACTGACGACTAAAAAAAAATGGTAATGTTCGTTCTCTTTATCTCTTATTGCATTCTTCTATAATACCGCTCCTTTCTCATCAGTCATTCAATTTTATGATAAACAAACGAGCCAGTTTGTTTGTTGGTGCCCACCCTATTTGGTTCTTACATCCACTATGTGATCCCAGTTCCTTACAATAGTTTGTGTATGTCAACTGGGGAGAGGGCAAGGATGTCCTCTGGTTCCAGTTTCAGTTTCCCGAGTATTTGTTGCCTTTTCCGATCTAGTGACTCGCAATGGCAAACTATATGCTGTACAGTTTCCCTGTCTTGTCCGCATAATCTGCAGCCAAGGTCTCCATTGTACAGTTGCATTCTGTGCAGATGGTTCTTAACAGCCATGTGTCCTGTCAGAATTCCTGTAATGGTTCTCGGCTGGCTCCTATCCATTTGAATTGATTCGTCAGTCTTGGGTCTGGATCCCCAATGAAGCTTTTGCTGTGGTGCAATGCCTGTCTGTTGCGCCAGTGGACTTTGTGTTCACTCTTGATCCATCGTTTTATTTCATTTCGTGTTGTTCACCTTGGTACTGGACCAATGAGTGTGTTTTCTGAGCCTTTCCTTGCAAGTTCATCGGCTTTTTCGTTTTCTGTCTTACCTTCGTGTCCTGGTACTCACTGCAGTATTACTTTGTTTACTTTTGCCAGGGCCTTCACTTTCCCTTGAGGTTACCTTATTGCATATTAGCGATCTAAGAGCTGCTTTACTGTCAGAATATATATGGATCCGCTTATTAAGGTAAGCCCTCCTATTGTCTTTATACGCACATTATAATATTGCGTGATGACTGGAGATACCAGTTGAAACGTTGTGATGTAAAATAAATAAAGACAAGGCGAGTCCAAAACTATTTTATCATCCAAGACCACTCAAGACAGACCATGTCGCCGAGGTGCATTGATGATTTCTGCAAAATAAAAAGTATTTCAACCTTTGCCGATGAGAGAAGCATATGTCAGCTTGCTCTGATGTTTCTTTTTATGTATCCGTCATGGTCCCTTATTAAATTCCAATTTTTCAGCCGCTCTACAATTAGTTTATTGACAAAAAAATCAATATTTTTCAACTCTCCTCAATAAGAAAATTGTTTAAGATTTGTTTTATATATTTAAAATGAATTCAAATATTAACGATGTATTTAAAGTACCTTTAAAACTACTTCAAATACTTAAACATGTTTGAAGTTAATTTTAGGATATTTAAGTACTTTTCACATAGTCAAGTACTTACTTGATTTTCAAATACAATTATCAAAAAAATAAATATACTTGAAATACTGTAATTTAAATATTCTTAAATATTTAAAGTACATTTCAAGTAGATATTTTTAAATACAGACCGCTCTACCAGAGGAGCAGGAAAGATGGTAAATATTTATCTTATAGCATTTAGGCACGGCTGAACTAATATTAAAATTTTAAGTTATAAAATGAAAACAAAACTAGTTTTTAAACTTTATTCGGTAATTCGTTAACAAAAGTCAAAGTCACTTCATTTTCCCCTTTATCTTCGATGACAAATTCACAACAGCAACATCTAACATGCTTAAAAGACGGTAAAAAACAGTTGAATTTAAATTTTGGTAGTATACTTTCTTCCTAAAACAAAATAATTAGGCGGTTAAGGACGCTTGTGATCAAGAAAGAGTTTTAATACGCAACTATTATACAGGGTGTCAAAAAAAAATCTGGAAAATTGTGAATACTTCCAAAACTTTCAAATATAATTAATAAATATTTTTAGTTCTTTTTTTTTTTAAAACTCCATCAGTTCACCATAAAACAACAACTCCAAGATATTTGAATAAAACTTGAAAAAGTACGATACAGACGTAAGAGACGTCGTAACATAACAATGAGTTGTTTATTAAGTAACCTGGTATACTCAAGAATCACCAGATAAAAATTAATACAAAGGTTAAGAAAAGAAAATCAAAAATAAATATTTTTAGTTTAAAAACGAAATGAAATTAGATATATCAGGAAATGTTAAAGATATTGAAATTCGGTTTAAAGCAAATTAGGGCTTATTGTTTGGTCTTAGGATGGATTGATTAGTTTTTTCTTATATAAATTTTAATTCCACAATACATGAAACTGAACGAAAAAATTTAACAAAATTTCACGGCGACTCAATTTCTTTTCCAAAATTTATCACCGGTTCAATTGTAAAAAAAACACTTTTGGGATTTTTGAATAAACATCGTAATTTTACAATAATTAGAGTTTAATCAAAACGCGACACTTTCGTATGGCATCATTCCTGTATCTGTTAATTTTTCATAAACAATTGCGGTTTTTTGTTAAACAGAAAGTCCATTATCCCTAACTTAATTATAAACTATCTCAATGGCCTACTGATACTCTCTCTTTCTAACATCAGCAAAGCTAAAGCAAGTATTTAGGATTGGTACTTGACTCCAAGCTAAACTGGGGCATAAACTTGCAAGAACGAGTGAAAAAAGCGTCGGTAGCATTATATGCCTGCAAAAAAGCAATTGGAAAAAAATGGGGACTAAAACCCCACATAGTACACTGGATCTATACGCCTATTATAAGACCTATATTAATATACGGGGTCCTGGTTTGGTGGACCGCTTTGGAAAAAGCAGTGCACACTAAGTCAATAACAAAGATACAAAGGGCAGCTTGTTTAGGAATAACCGGAGCCCTTAAGTCAACCCCGACAGCGGCGCTAGAGGTAATGTTATATATACCCCCCCCCCTGGATATCTATGGAAAAAGTATAGCTGCAAAAAGTGCCCTGCGACTGAAAGAGTCGAAATTCTGGATGGAAACCAACTACGGGCACAGCAGTATACTAAAAATCCACCCGGGGAATAATCTACGAGACCCGACTGATTACTCTGTCCCAATAACATGCTTCGATAGAAGGTATTCTATACTCATTCCGAGTAGGGAAGAGTGGGAAGGCAATCAGAATATAACGAAAACAGATCACGCAATCTTCACAGACGGTTCAAAAATGGACGTTGGTATGGGAGCCGGGGTCTTTTCCGAAAGTTTACAAATACAGAAATCGTATAGACTCCCCAACTATTGTAGTATTTTTCAAGCAGAAGTACTGGCAGTAGAGAAGGCGGTCAATATCCTGCAAGAACACCTTGGCTTGGGAGTAGCCTTGTCAATCACCATCTTCAGTGATAGTCAGGCGGCGATTAAGGCAATCTGTTCCAGCAGCGTTGAATCAAAGCTCGTAAAGCGATGCCGCAACAATCTATGCACACTTGGCAACCAACATCGGGTTATTCTGTGCTGGGTTCCTGGACACTCCAAAATAGATGGCAACGAGGCTGCCGATGCGCTCGCAAGAGAGGGCACAGGCATGCCAGCTGATCTAGCAGACAATACAGTGAACAAACCACTGGGATTGGTCAAAGAGGAGATTGACTACACGGCCAAGCAGCTTGCCTTGCACAGAACAGATGGACAGGGTTGACAACCTGTAGTACATCCAGGCAACTGTGCCCACATTCGATAAAAAGAGAACCGCAGAGCTATTGAGACAAAGTCGAAAAGACGTGAGAAATATTACTGCGGTTGTTACCGGACATTGCCTCTTCGGTAGACATGCCGAACGTATGCAAATACCCACTAACGACTTCTGCAGAAGTTGCAGAGATGAGGAAGAGGAAGAAAGTATTTAACATTTTCTGTGTGAATGCCCTGGCCTGGAGGAACTAAGCAACTTACAACTTGGACGGCTGAGCAGATTTCTGAATAGTAGTGGCTGGTTTGAATAAGTTGTAAAAATCCTTCCGCGGTTACGTCGCACTAACCATCAGAGATCTGATAAAGGTGGGTTCTACGGAACACGTGTGGTATCACAACGGACCTAATTAGGACTACGTGAGACTGTTTGGTCAGAACCAACTACAGCTCTATTTATATCAACTAGATGCACTGGAGCATAACTGAGATGGATGCAGTCATACGTTCAGTTTCTGCGTGGTATTTTAAGTTTACATCTGAATAACAAAGGTCTTCAGATATTTCTTATATTTAATGACACATACTGGAGGCAAAAGTTTAAGAAAGCTGCTACCATACACCAAAACCCAGATTTGTTTTAGTAAGTCCTTATTAGATATAAGAAATATCTAGAAATCTTTGTTAAGTAGATGTAAACTTAAAATACCGCACATAAACTTAACGTATGATTGCATCCATCTCAGTTATGCTCTAGTGCATCAAGCTGATATAAATAGAGCTAGTTACTAAACTTATTTAGCATTCACTTAAAGACGACTGGAGATACTTGATAGTTGGTTGAAACGTTGTGATTTAAAACAAATAAAGATAATGCAAGTCCAAAACTATTCAATCATTTAAAAACATCATTGTCTGCAACCTTCAAATTGACAAAAGTTTTTAATATTAACTGTTTACAAGTAAAGGACTCGTCCACTGAAGATTAATATTATGTTCTATAATAAATATTCCAGATTGAACAATGTATACTACCTACAAAGTAAAAGAACTTTAAACTTTTTTCTGTAAATAATGTATTTAAATAGAATACGACAGATCACTGTTACCTTTCACTTCAATTTAAAATTCTTACATAAACAGAATGTCTTCTTCTACAGCAGAACACGCTTCTATTTGATTGTTCCAAGCCACATTCTGGGCAACTGCCGCAACAATTCCTAATGCAATGTACAACGGTTCCCGAATATGGACACCACATCTTTCTTAAAACACATTGATGCAGAAAAATCACTAAACAATAAAATAAATTTACTGAAATAGGAATACATTTTTTAAGATTTAGAAAACCAAAATCCAGAAAAATACAAATGTAATTTTTTTCATACACAGGATATTTCATATGACGACGAAAACAATATTAACAAACAGTGACTGTCAAGATCAACGGGCTTGACCCCTCTGGATTATTCTCTTTAGGGATATTTCTAGCTGGCTCTTCAATTTTAAAGAAGAAAAACATTTTTTACATTTGTGAAAAATATGAATGTTGTGTTTCAATCCAAAGTTTTTAAACAATACGTGTACAGGGTCCTGCACCTCACCTCCCGTCTTCTTAGGATTTTGATATTTTACAGACTTCACCTGTATTCTAGGTCGCATTTCAGGAAAATATTTTTGTTTATACAGGGTGTTCCAAAAAAAGTGTGACGTCATAAGGATCAATTTTTTAGATTACATGCTATATATATTCTTTCTTATTTGGATGCCGCTTATAGCTGCCTTCATACCAAAAATTTTAATGAAATCGGTTTGGTATTATAGGCGAAAAAAATAAACACTAAGAAAAATCAGTTTTGCATCATTGGTTTTAAAAATTATTAAAAAATAAAAATAATGCCTCGTTCATAAAAATGTATCTACAAAGGTACTTAATAAATAAAGTCGAAAAGTCTCCTTAATCAAATTTAAATAATACGAATTGTACACGGTATCCAAATCTTAGTGTCAAACTTTAAAGCAATTTATTTATCTTATTTCAAATTGGAACCCCTCTATATTATTATGTCATTCGATGCAGAATTAAAAATAAAACATTCGTCCTAATGACAACCCTATCGCAATTTCTAACGCATCAAAACTTATTTGCAGAAAACTCATTTTATCGACTATTCCAACAGTCATTAATAATAATATAATATAATAAAAAGTTTATTCAAATATATACAATATTGTAGTTATAATATAATATTTAAAGAAGAAATTTGAATAAACTAAAAACAATATTTTTTTATAACTCACGAAGAAAAAAAACTTGTTGTGAGTGAATATTTTGATTATAATATTTATAATATCTCTGAATATAATTTATCAATTTAATTTATTTTATCATAATAATAGCAATAATATACGTAAGTATATACGTAAGTATGCAAATATGTATTTATATTATATATTTATTTTTGAATTTATTATATTATGAAATATATATCTTTGATTTGTAATTATCCATTCTTTAATTTCTTTTTTGAATTTTATTATTGATTTTATTGATGAAATTGATTTTGGTATTATATCAAAAATAAAAGGAATTATGCTTAAAAAATGTTTTTGTCCTATAATTTTGTTAGTTTTATTTTTAAATGTAGTTTGATTTTTATTTCTTGTATTATATTTATGATTAATAAAATTTAATTTATTTTTATTATTAAAAATATAAATTAACATATTATAAGTAAATAATTGTCTGATATCCATTTTTTTACTTTCTTTGTAAAGTAAATCAGAGGAATATAAACAATCTTTATTATAAATAATTTTTAAAATTCTTTTTTGAATTATTTCTATATTATGGACATGACTTTTATTTATTCCACCCCAACCTAATATTCCATAATTTATTTGAGTTTGTACTAAAGAATAATATAAAATTTCTAATTGTTTTATATTTAAAAATTGTTTTAGATGTTTAAATTTTGGAATAAGTATTCTTAATTTTTTAGTAACATATTCGCTTTGTAAATTCCATTTTAGATGTTTATCAAAAATTATTCCTAAATATTTAATATTTTTTGCTTGTTCTATTTTGATATTTTCATTAATATTAATTGAATTTATTTCATTTGGTAAATCATTTTTATAAGAAGTAAATGGAAGGTATTTTGTTTTTTTATAATTTATTGTTAGTAAATTATTGTTAAACCAGTTATTAATTTTTATAAAATCATCTTTAATTATATCTTTTATAATATTCCATTTTTTTCCTTCATAAAATATTACAGTATCATCTGCAAAACTGTGTAATTTACCCATACAATTTAGATTAAATATATCATTTAAATATATATTAAAAAATAATGGTCCTAATACTGTTCCTTGTGGAACTCCGTAATTAAAAATTTTAGATATACTGATATTTTCACCAATTTTTACATGTTGTGATCTATTAGTTAGGTAACTTTCAATTAAATTTAAAACATTTCCCCGGAACCCTAAATATTCTAATTTTTTTAATAATATTTCATGACTGACAGTATCAAAAGCTTTTGCTAAATCCAAAAATATACAAATACTTTTCATTTTATTATCCATTGAATTATAAATTTGAGTTGTCAATTGACAAATTGCATCTTGAGTAGATTTATATTTTTGGAAGCCAAATTGTTTTTCTGATATTATTTTATTTTATTTTTATCTAAAAATTTTTCCATTCGATCTTTTAAAACTTTCTCAAATATTTTTGCCAAAGATGAAATTAATGTTACAGGTCTATAATTTTGAAATTCTGTTTTATTTCCATTTTTATATATTGGTTTAATTAAACCTATTTTAAAAGCATTTGGATATATTCCTGTTTTAAATATAGTATTTATCAAATGAACTAACGGTTTAGAAATATGTGAATTAATTGATTTTAATATCTCAGATGTAATTCCATCAATTCCAGGAGATTTTTTAGGTTTAAGATTATTTATAATACTTTTAATTTCTTGATAATTAGTTTCTTCTAAATAAAAGGAATTTAAATTATTTGATAAATTTTTATATGTAATTTTACTCTTACTTTTATTTTTAATTAAAATATCATTAGCTAATGATTCACCAACTTTCGAATAATATTCAATAAAATTATTAGATATTACATTTTGATCATTAGTTATTTCTCCATTTTTAAGTTTCATGTAATTTATTGAATTATTTTTTTTATATTTTTCATTACATAATTTTTTAACACATTTCCATAATTCTTTTGATGATTGACATTTTTTTTCAATTTGAGTTTTATAATAATTTATTTTATTTTTTTTAATAATTTCCGTTAATTTATTTTTATATATTTTATATTCATTTAACAGGATAATATCATTATTTGCATTTTTTAGATTTTTATAAAGTTCATTTTTTTTATTTATTGATATTAATAAACCTTTCGATATCCACTCTTTTTTTGATGTATTTATTCGATTTTTAATATTAATTTTACATTTCTCAACATTATTTTGAATTTCATTAATTAAAAAATTACTTAAATCCTCAGAAGATTTTAATAAAAAATATTTTTCCCAATTTGTTTTATTCAAATATTGATTTAATTTATTATAATTAATATAAGTTTTATATTTTATTAAATCTTTTTCATTATTTTCATTTATATTTGAAAAATTTTGTAGAATAATTGGATAGTGATCTGTAATTTGATATTGGAATATGAATGATTTAAAATTTGATAAATTTTGTTTTGTATTAATGAAAATGTGATCTATACATGAAATTTGATTGTTTATTTTCCTTGTAATATCGTTAATAAAAGATGTAAAATTATATTCATTTAAAATATTTAAATATTCGTTAGAATTTATATTATTTGAGAGTATATTTATATTTATATCTCCAATAAAGATTGTTGTATCATCATTTTTAAATTTTTTATATTGATTATCAAAAAATAATTGTAAATCATTATTAAATTTTTTTATACATATTGATGGAGGTCGATAAACTGCAATAATATTAATTTTTTTATTTTTATTAATTAATAAATTCACATATATTACTTTTAATTCTCCAATAGGTATTATTTCATAATCATAATTAATATTATCTTTAATAAATACAACAATTCCATCATTTTGATTTAAAGTACTATTATTATATATTAAGTTATAATTAGGAATATTAAATAAATTTGTATCTAAAATTTTCCAAGTTTCTGTAAAAATTATAATATCAAAGTTTTCTTCCAAATTGTAAATAAATAATTTACTTTCATCAATATTTTTTGCAATACTACGTATATTATTGTGATATATTGAAAATGTTTTATTATGATTATCAAATTTAACATTATTATATTCATTTTTATTACTTACCAATTTTGTTTGAATATTATTTATTTTTAGTTCCTTCAAATAGTCCATTTTGGATTGATTTAAAATATGTAATTTAAAAAATTAAATATAGTTTTTTTTTTTTTTTTTTTTTAATATTAATTGAAATAAAAATAACTTAATTTTTAACAATTATTATTCAAATTTATCAATTGTTTCAAAGTTTCTTCTGTATTAATATGTATAACTCTTTCTTCTTCATTTTTTCTTACAAAAATTTTTCCATTCTTTATCCAAATAAATTTAAAACTATTTTTCTTTAGTTCTTTTGTTTTTCCAAATAGATATTTTGTTTTTGGAGTTAATTCTTCATTGACATATATAATATTTTGATTTCCTTTTAAATTAAGTTCGTATGTTGTTAATTTTCCATTGTTTCTAAAATATTGTTTTGACTTCTCTAAAATCTTTTTTTTAATATCTTCATTTTTTAATTTTATTTTTATTATATTTTCATTTTTACTTTCTGTTCTTTTAATTTCTATTATATCTTCTTTTTCAGTACTAATTCCAATTTGTTTCAAAATTTTTTTCGTTATTTCTTTGTCATCAATATTTGGGTTTTCAGGTACACCTTTAATTTCAATATTATTTTTTATTGAAATTTGTGATTTAACATCATTTTTTTGTTCAATATTTTTTATTTCCTTTTGCAAATTTTCTACATGCTTTTTTAAAGATATGTTTTCTTTTTTTAATTCTTCTTGATTTTTACTAATTTCTATTAAAGTTTTTAAAAAATTTTTATTTTCTTCATATATTATATCATATTTTTCTGATATAAAATTTATTGATTTTTGTATATCTTTAATATAATTTTCTAAATTACCTGTATATTTTACTTTACATTTTTCACATATCCATTCTTCTTTCATTTCAATTAAGTTATTATCTATTAATTTTGTATTTGATTTTGAACATTTTAAATGATAAAAACGTTTACATATATCGTTACATTGTAAATAATTTTGATTTTGTGTGATATTTTTACTGCATTTTTCACAAACTTTAGAATTTGAACAGCTCGCTTCCTTTTTGTCTTCTGAATTGATTTTAAATTTTTTTATTTTTTCATCACATTTTTTTTGGCTTCCTCTAATTGGGTATTTCAATGGTAAATACCCTTCTTCTTCATCATCTGATATATTTTTATTTTTTAGGTTTATGTTTGACATTCTATCATTATTATTTTTTAGGTTTATGTTTGACGTTCTATCATTATTATTTTGACTGGTTGTTTTTTTTACATTATTTCTTGTCATTTTTTGACAGAAAATGTTTAAAAAAAAAATTTTTTTACAATATTAAGTAAAACCTTTTTTTCAGAATGCTGTCTTCTCCACTTCAATATTTCCAATAAAATATTTTCTTTCAAATCTAATTATGTACTTTTAAAAAAATATTGTTTGGTTTTTTCTTGTATAAATCAGCAAATAAAGTTATAAAAATATGACGTTCTGATACTATACAGGGTATTAAATTAAATATCAAAGGTGGCTTTGAAAAACATTGTATTGGTATTAACATTTTCTAAAGTGACAAAAAGAATTTTCGCATGCTCCTAATATGAAAATAATATCCTGTATTCCATCACAAATAATAATAAAGCTTAAATAATTAAAAATAATCTAACAATATTTGAAACTATATAATAACTAAAGTCTAAATGGGCTTTTGTCACTTTAATCACTTTAATAATAATAAACTTTAATACAAAGTAATTGTTTTGCAAAGCCGCCTTCGATATTTATTTATGATAATGACTAGTGAAATAGTTGATAAAAGGAGTTTTCTGCAAATAAGTTTTCATGCGTTAGAAATTGCGATAGGGTTTTAATTAGGACAAATGTATATGATTTTTAATTTTGCATCGAATAAAATAATATACAGGGGTCAATTTGAAATAAAAAAAATAAATTTGATTTAAAGTTTACAAAGTTTGACACTAAACTTTGGACACCCTGTACAATTCGTATTAATCAAACGTGGTTAACGAGACGGCTCAACCTTATTTATTAAGTACTTTTGTATAATTTTAATAACAAGGCATTATTTTTATTTTTTAATAATTTTTAAAACCAGTGGTGCAAAACTGATATTTCTTAGTGTTTATTTTTTTTGGGGGTATGTAAGCAACTATAAGATGCATACCAGTAAGTAAGAATATCTATGGCATGTGATCTAAAGAAATATATCCTTATGACGTCACGCTTTTTTTGAACACACTGTATAAACAAAAATATTTTCCCAAAATGCGCCTTAGGATACAGGTAAAGTCTGCAAAATAATGAAATCCTAACTTAATTAATAAGTAAGCTATGGAAGACGGGAGATGAGGTGCAGGACCCTGTAAATTTATGTCCCTAACAAGGGTTTTTCATATTTTCTACGTCACTGCTGGATGTGTGGGTGAGAGAAAATAGTTTTAGAGTTTCTAAAAGGAATACAATACAACTGGGAACTTTTAATGTTTTAAATTTTCTAATAAAGTCTTATACTTGGGCTTAGGGTATATTTATGATAATATGTCACAATTAAATTGACTAAAATGAAAAAATTACTTTAATTAATTTGTGAAGGGCTTTATCTCTCAGCAACAGGTTAGCAAATAGCCCCAACAACCGGTACCATATTAATAATAATACTATATTACAAAAAATGTATTTTATGTATACAGTGTGTCCAAAAAAGTATGCAACATATGGAAAAGTTTTTTATTACCGATTTTTCAGAAAATTTTATTCTTGATAAAAGTTGGTGCATGCCTTGATACTATAAATGCATATTTTACATTTCACCTGCGGCTAATAGTAAGGGAGCAAATGCAATTTTTTCGAAATTGCATTAAGAGTAAAGTACCTCAGTTATTAGAAATACAGCAAAATTTTATATGAAAATGTTATTGGAAATTAAAAACATAGCCCAAATACGAAATTTGAGTATTTGTCTCAATTTTTCGTAATTATTTATTTATTTATAATGACAAATAAATTAGTAGTTATTTCCAGTACTATGAATAGGGTTGAATTTTATTATAATTTAGTTGCGAACAGAAGTTGGCTAAAATGTGAAAAGTTTTTAAAAGTTTGCAACTACTTAATGCATTTTTATTATAAACCCACGTTTAAGGTATTTGATAAATATATTAAAATTGCGTAAACGAAAAATCGACCAGAAGCGTACCGTTTAGGGAAAATTAGAGATTAGAAAAATAAAATAAAAATTGAGACACGTAACTCAAATTTCGTATTTGGGCTATGTTTTTAATTTGCAATAACATTTCCATATAAAATTTTGCTGTATTTCTAATAACTAAGGTACTTTACTCTTAATGCAATTGCGAAAAAATGGCATTTGCTCCCTTACTATTAGTCGCAGGTAAAATGTGAAATATGCATTTATAGTTTCAAGGCATGCACCAACTTTTATCAAGAATAAAATTCAAGGAAGTAGGTTCACAACGGCAAATCGGGAAACACTTTCGTCCGAAAATTTCAAATATTTACTGAAATACGCACAGTGATAGATATTATAAATCATTTTTACCCTTTTTAAACAACAACATTACCGTTTCGGCAACCAGATCCGATGGCGCAATTGGTTAGCACTCTGTACTGGATAAACGGAGGTTGTCGGTTCGAATCCGGCTCGAGGAAATACTTTTTTCTGAATTTCAAATTAGGTGTTTATACACAAGAACTTTCCATCTTAAGATATATACATACTTTATTTTCTTACGAAAAAGAACCGATAGGTATTAATCAG
This sequence comes from Polydrusus cervinus, assembly GCA_935413205.1. Taxonomy (NCBI): domain Eukaryota; kingdom Metazoa; phylum Arthropoda; class Insecta; order Coleoptera; family Curculionidae; genus Polydrusus; species Polydrusus cervinus. The sequence continues at coordinate 14,913,330 of OW284517.1, forward strand.
CCGCCTGAATAGCATGCATCTGGTTGCCGAAACGGTAATGTTGTTGTTTAAAAAGGGTAAAAATGATTTATAATATCTATCACTGTGCGTATTTCAGTAAATATTTGAAATTTTCGGACGAAAGTGTTTCCCGATTTGCCGTTGTGAACCTACTTCCTTGATGGCGCAATTGGTTAGCGCTCTGTACTGGATATACGGAGGTTGTCGGTTCGAATCCGGCTCGAGGAAATACTTTTTTCTGAATTTCAAATTAGGTGTTTATACACAAGAACTTTCCATCTTAAGATATATACATACTTTATTTTCTTACGAAAAAGAACCGATAGGTATTAATCAGCCGCCTGAATAGCATGCATCTGGTTGCCGAAACGGTAATGTTGTTGTTTAAAAAGGGTAAAAATGATTTATAATATCTATCACTGTGCGTATTTCAGTAAATATTTGAAATTTTCGGACGAAAGTGTTTCCCGATTTGCCGTTGTGAACCTACTTCCTTGATGGCGCAATTGGTTAGCGCTCTGTACTGGATATACGGAGGTTGTCGGTTCGAATCCGGCTCGAGGAAATACTTTTTTCTGAATTTCAAATTAGGTGTTTATACACAAGAACTTTCCATCTTAAGATATATACATACTTTATTTTCTTACGAAAAAGAACCGATAGGTATTAATCAGCCGCCTGAATAGCATGCATCTGGTTGCCGAAACGGTAATGTTGTTGTTTAAAAAGGGTAAAAATGATTTATAATATCTATCACTGTGTGTATATATATTTATATATATTATCTTATAATAAAACATTAATACTCATTTGTTTAGTATTGTTCTACAAGACATAAATTTTATAAAAACGAAACCTTAACATAAAAAAATTCTTATGTATGTTTTAAATAACTTTCTTGGTATACAAAGATATACATAATTTTAATTACAAAATTGTTTATTTCCGATTCTGTAGGATTCATTTTTTAAAGATTTGCCTTTCTTATTTTTCTGGTGTTTAAGCTGTAATAATTATAACAAAACTCACCTATAACTATAAAAAGAAGGTACAAAAGTATTCCTAACAAAATTACTTCCGGCAGGGCCAAATCAAATATCACATGGTCTTTTTGATACATGAACACGATCAATAATATTTTAATTCGAGCGTAATGGAACTTTATTTTTTAAATAAAAAATTTTGAAGTGCTTGTCAACATTTTTTTTATGTCAAAAACATAACCTAGTAGGTATTAGGCAATCCAACGATGTGTCCAAATGGCGGCTGGCTGGCAAATACTGCTTTGTAATTGGTACACGTGACCATAAAAAAAGGGTTGCTGGTGGCATTTAACTGGTGACTCAATGCTTTTTGCCATCCAACCGCCATATTGAATCACGTGGTTTGGATTCCCTAATTTAGGGAATCCAAAATGGCAAAAAGCATTGAGTCACCAGTTAAATGCCACCAGCAACCTTATTTTTATGGTCACGTGTACCAATTACAAAGCAGTATGTGCCATTCAGCCGCCACTTTGACACGTCGTTGAATTGCCTAATTATCATATTTTTAACTGATTTACTAAAAAAGACAATTAATTTAATTTAAAAACGGTTGGTTGGTTTAAGGCTGGGGTCGGGTGTTCGGCCCAAGCTTCCAGCATTACAGCCTAGTGGCTTGTTGTGCGCTCCTATCTTGCTAGAATAGATTTGTTCTTTTTTAAATTTCTACCAAGTTTGTCATGTGGGAGGTTAACCCCACATTGGATTTCTCCGAAGATTTTAAATCTTAATTAATGTGATCTTAATATGTGAGGCGGTTTCGTCCTCTTCGCCGCAAAGTCTACATTCAATGGGACCATTGTAGATTCCTATTCGACGTAGGTGTTTCCTTAAGTAGCAATGGCCTGTTAGTAGGCCAAACACTTGTTTTAGCTGGGGCGCGTTAGATGTAACACTCCAATATTTCCAATTGATAGATTTTTGGAGGGTTTCCCAATTGTGGCCCTCGCTTGGGTTTGATCAGGTATCCTGTCCCATCGGGATAGGTGTTGTTGCTGCGCCCACCTGTCTGATGTTGCTTTGGTTGCCTGTTTTGATATGCTAAGGGTGGGTTCAAGGCCCTTGAGTTTTTAAGATGATTCAGCTCTAGCCAGTTTATCGGCTTTTTCTTTGCAAAAAAGAGGGTTAATAGAAAGGCGGCGCTTTATGTTACAATAACACCTATTAGTGACGACCACCCTCGAAGAATCAAACGTTGGGCAGTAAACAGGGGTGGTCGTTTAATCGTTAAAACAACTGATCTGCATTTTATATTGTTTAATGGTGGTGCATCGTGGTTGGAAACAGGAGGATGTTAATGTTAAGAGCTGGGTTATTTTGGACAACCTAATCTTAACTTATTTGAATAGGATTGAGGTTGGTTTTTCATTGGAATTCAACAGGTGATGCTGCGGACACCAGCATTAATTGGACTTGACAATTTATCATTGTCAAATGTAATTTAAAAGTTTTTTACCTGGATATATATAATGGTTACACAGTAGAAGAAAAATTCACTATGATAAAATGGTACTATGCGGGAAAAAGCTTAAGTAATGTATTTGATATGTTTTCCGTTTATTTCTCTGATTTATTCCTACCAAGTCGGTAATACAAAAAGGTATTACTAAGTTTGAGCCCAAAGGGACTATAATAAACAACTGCAAATGCACAGCACAAAATCACTGGAGAGCTGAAGAAAGCAATGATTGAGATCTAAATATTTGACTTCACGTTGAAGAAAATAAAAATATCAGAACTAGAACTCTCGGACAAGAGGTAGAAAAACATCACACCACAGTACCTACTGCGAACTTTGAAAAAGCATAAATATCATTCATATAAGTATCAAAATCATCAATCAAGAATTGCTAGAAGGGGATGAAGAGCAAAGATCACTTTTTTGTTTTGAAATGATGGAGCGAGCTAACAACAACAGATATTTTTTACAAAATATTTGCTTCTCAGACGAATACACGTTTACATTAAATAATGAGCATATACAAAATTATCGGTACTGAAGCCTACAAAATGAACATCATCTTGCATGCACTCGAACCCAATACCCCCAGAAAGTAAATGTTTGGGCAGGAATTTTGGACATAGCGTCATTGGACCATGCTTTATTGAAGGAAATCTTACGGGTCGAACATATTTAGATATTCTTTGAACTCAAATTGGACCCGCACTGGAGGAAACTGCTGATGAAAACCATGAGATTTGGTTCCAAATGGATGGTTTCTAGGCCCACAATTCGTTTGTGGTCCGCGAATATTTAATTAATGTCATTATTGGGCACGTTATTAGTCCAAACTCAATATATAATTGGCCAGCTAGATCTCCTGACCTCTCACCAAACGAAATCTTCCTCTGAAGGCATTTAAAAAACTTTATTTATAAAAATGTTAGGTTTGAGAATTTAGAGCATTTAAAAAATTCAATTTTAATACAGTCTAAAAGAATTAACCAGTACCAAATCGCTAATGTTTGTAGATAATTTTACGATCGTTTAAGATATTATTCATAGAAGATCAAGTTTGTTACAATTAAAGTATAAATTCATATTAAAACAAAATATAAAAAAAATCAGTGGTACAACATAATTTTCATAAAACATACCAGGTAATAATTTTGTATCGACGCCACTGGTTATCTCTGAGAGTGCATTATAATATTAAATTAGTCATATTTACCTTCTCATTTAATTCATCAAATCTTACATACAAATTTTCCCTAGTTCAATTATTTAATAACCAATTTTTTTTAAAATTTTGGACACCCTGTATTTTACAAACGAAGCAATTAAAGAGCATTGTTCATTAAAACTTTCTTTCTCTTAAAATAATATCAACCACCATATCCTGAGGTTTGTCAAAGTACTTTTGAATCACCCTGTATATTAACTATAGTTGTAAGTAGATGGCTATTTGGCCTGTGTTTAAAATAAGTAACAGTTGTTGTAAATGCCTGTAGACTTAATTTTCTTAATTTGCACTTAAAACGGAAAACATGTCGATTGTATGTTTGATAACCATGATAGGCACTAAAAATTGTTTAATTATAGTCAATAATTATATTGTTAATTATTAAATTGCAAAAATTGATAAACAATGTCCAAAGTTGTGGCTCAACCAGACTACATTTGTTAAAACAGTAACAGGGTAAATAGTCTATACAGGGTCCTGCACCTCATCTCCCGTCTTCCATAGCTCCGTTATTAATTAAGTTAGGATTTTGATGACTTTGCCTGTATCGTAGGGCACATTTCAGGATAATATTTTTGTTTATACCGGTTTATATAGTTCAAGAATTATGCAAATCTGACGACTTCAACATGAAAAAAATTAGTTAATATTGGAAAATTGCAAGAATCGGCCAAACGCACTTAAAGCAGAAAAAGAGATACAACCAATACTTAACACTCCGTATGCCAAAGAATAACACAATAACAATAAGAAGATTAGGACAACGATACAACATCAACACGGTATTCAGCTCGAGAGACACTTTAAGATGCCACCTGACGAAGACGAAACCAACAAGCTAAAAAGACCAACAAAAATTGTGTCTACCAGATCCACTGCGAGGGCGGCCAATCTTATATTGGTGCGACACTAAGACCACTCGAAGTAAGGATTAAAAAACATAAGAACAACATCCAAAAAGAAGAGACCGAAAATTCAGGTGCAGCTGACAACACCTGGACGCACGATATCCGAAGTCGAAATCCTGCAAACCGAATCGCACTGGAAGAAGAGGAAGTTAAAGAAAGCTGTCACCTTACACCAAAATCCAAGTTGCTTTAATAAGCCTTCATTAGATATAAGAAACGCCTGGAAACCTTTGTTGTATGTATCTTAGAATAAGACCACGTTCTAAGAGTTAATTGCATGAGTCATCGGAGATGAGTATGACTCATCCAGTTATGCATTATACACCTAGCTAGTATAAATAGAACACGTAAGAGTTAAACGCATGACTCTGCCCACTAGTCATGCGTCACTGCACCTACCTAGTGCTGTAGTTATTTAGTATTCACCTGAAGACGACTGGAGATGCTTACCAGTTGAAACGTAGTGATTCAAAACAAATAAAGACAATGCAAGTCCAAAACTCTACTGCCGTTAGAGATTTTCTTTGATACCCTGTTTTATTGGGATTTACAACATGCAACAAAACAACACAGTTTTTTTTATTGCCATGATAATGACTTTAAAAATGTTCATGAAAGTCTCATGTAGTACTTTGGGTAATCCTATTCTACGAACATGCATTTTCAGCATAGATAAATGCATTTCCCAAAATACCAATTTGGCCTACATTGAATTTTATCCAAATCGTTTTCCTCAGATAATTAATTGAATTTTTATGTATATTTTAATCAAACTTAATGCACCGATATTTACCTTGGGATTACCGTAAAAATAATTTGTTGTAACGCAATTTCAGTTAATTGATAATGTCATTTTATTTTGGTGTGCTTATCGCTGATATCTACAGTTCTTGCAATGACAAGACACTTTAGTTGTTTAGCATTGCGTGTATTTTACTTTATTAATTTATTCATTAAATAAACAAACTCTAGGGATTTTCAAGTTTGGCACTGATTCACCAAACAAATATATCAATAAGAACTGCTTTTAAAATATATTTACTCGTTTACAGTTTTTTATTATAACAATTTAAATATTATTAAATAATAGAAAGAAAACTTAGCGGCAAGCGGACAGAGTAATGCGTCTATCTTTTGCATTAAAATACATAGGGACGCCAAAGGTAATAGGCTCCCTGGGGCACAGATAGATAATGACAAGCTGTTTCTGGATCTCATTAGATAACCTGTAAGCAATTCCCAATAAAGCGAAAATATGTTTACAAGATATTTTTAAGACTAAATAATTTATTAATTTATTAAAGTGGAATATCATTCGTTATTTGGTGTCCAAACATACAAGAACTTTCGCCAAAACAATCAATACCTATCGATAAGAATAAATCTATATTATAAATAGTATTACATTGTTTTCTAACTGGAATACATCGAAATGTTCAGCTCTTGCCTAAATTACTCTTTATTATCACTATCGCCTTCTTAGTTTTAAAATATTTTAAAACTGTTGCCAAGTCATTCTTCCGCTGGTAATCCGCAGCTTGTACCATCAAAGGGGACAGAGTTAAGCAAAGCTTTAAGCATCAAGAACTTTGCAAAAGTGCTTGCCAGCACACCACCACTTTAAGATTTACCAATCACCTGCTTGTAAACACATTTCCAAAGTGCTTGGTGCTTGAAGCTTTGCCCGTCTTTGAAAGGGGATACATGCCCTTGTTCGTTATTGCAAAATTTTCCTTCTTTTTGTCCGGGTCTATTTTTTTAATAAAAAGATAGCTTGGTCGACTGGAAGAGGTAAATGGTAAGGGTTCATCTGATTTAAAGTATGTATACGTTTTTAACCAAGTCAATTTTAAAAAGATTTCTTTATTCTAAGAGTTTGATATCATCTTTCATGAAATTTAAGTTATAAACTTTTTTTCTTTCCTAATCTTTATTCGTAAGGTGTTTTTTTTTAAATATTTTTAATTATTGAATGAGGAAGCCGCTAGACTCTTAAAGTATTCAAGTACAGAAGAAGACATAATAATTTTAAATAAGTTGAAGTAGTCCATACTCGAAGTGAAGTGGCAAGTTAAATGGGGAGAAATAATACTCTCAGTCAACCTTCACTAAGATATATTTGATAGATTTATTTTATTGTACTCTACATGTTTCGAACGTATAAACGTTCATCTTCAGGAGAAGTATAACTTATATATGTTGGAAAAGGTATTAGAAAATTGTGAGTGATACCCTCATAAAGCTTTCGAGAAAGTTAAATTATTAAAGAAAAGTGATGAAGAACTTCCATAGAAGTAGGGGAGAAAAACATATTACCAAGTTCTATAGATAAAGAATGTTGATAAAGGGTCTTTTAAAGGGACAAAAAGAAAAACGTTAGGTGACAATGATATTGAAACTTCAAGCAACTTAATTGGTGAAGTATATTATTGAATGGTGTAAAATGAAAATTATATGTGCTGGGAGGACAGATGTACTATTAGTTGTCATATTATAATATATGTATTATAACGTCTGTTAACAATAGTAGGTATGTGAAAAAACTATGTATATATATAAATAAGTAAGAAGGGTAGTCTTGACCGACTAGTTAATCAACAAAAGACAAGACAGTTGGCCCAACTTTTAAAAGTAAAAATGTAAATTAAACAACTTATTTTCCATACAATGGTCTTTTCTATGCTCAAAGTGGTTATCCTTCATAATGTATAAGCACCCTGAAGAAAAAACATTATCGAAAGCTTGGCGTAGCTTAAAAAAAGCATTTCTATTTAATCCAGCCCTCATCAGGACCGATACCCCAAGACTTTGTCTTTTGTATATATGATGTTCCGAGACATCCTGGGGTATGGTTCCCAGAAGTGACATGGATTGTTCTCAGAGGATTCACATATAATATGAAAATTAGTGTTGAGAGGTTAAGAAAAATATGTTTAGGAACGTGAAGGTTTTATAGAAATTGCATTGTGAAATGGTAAATAGTGTTTAAAGCATATTATAAAATGGAACTTTTAACTAAGACTTACAAATACCTTCTTTTTTTTACGTCTACAGATATTAGGAAACTTGATTGATTATTATATACTAATAAAAAATTCTGTTGAATGAAATCGAACAATACCAGGTCATAAGGGCACATCAACAAGGAAATTAATAATTATTAGAATTTCTAAGAATTGGTTTTAAGTTAAATAATAGCTTCCCAGAAATACCGGTGCATTGTTAAATTTGTTCCATTAATTGGTATGGGTTCGTTGGGAAATTCGACATGGTACGGTTAATCACAATTAAAGTAAATGCTATTGTTGTAATTAACGAAATAATTTAATTAAGAATGTACCGGGAGGCCAAATAAGAATGGACCCCGGCCATATCTTAGGAACCATTTATCACAATGTTTTGATAGAAAAAAATTGGCTACATAATCAACCAAGAGAAATCGCTGAAAAATATTTTAAAGTACCTAGATTTACCGCTAGAGGGCGTTTAACTATTATGACCAAGAAAATGATATGATTATTATCGATAATATGCCAAATAAAGTTATGTCAAAACCTAAGTGCTTTATTCTTTGGAATATACGGTGTAATTTTTCCTCAATACATTTTAATCTAAATGGCTAAATAAACCAAGGGGAGGAGGGGGAACCTCTTTTAAAAGAAATTCTCTTCTCATAACTTTGGTTTGCCGCAAGCAAATTTAACAGGCTTGGTCTAACACGGCAGTGGCTCAGTGGTGAGTTACTGGCACTCGACCGTGGCCGGTCGAGTTCGATCGTCGGAATGGGCATACGCATGGTAAAGGAGTATGTCCGAAATTTAGCAGGTCTAGGATTATAGGGAAGAGTGTAAAATATATTATCTTCGAACGCACCCCATTCACGCCGGTGTAGGTCCAAGAGCAAGGACAATGTTATGTTTCACAGTTTTTGTTTGTTTTGCTGATGTGTAGATATTTACAATACAGAGAAGAAATTCATTTTAAGCTACCTATATTGTTTAGAAACTTCCGTACTATATGGCACGTTTGAAGAATGACGTTTTTCTGAATTTGTTGGTATAAATAACTTGAAAGGCCGAGTTTTCCCAAGTTGGGCTTGACATTTTTTGTCATAGCTCCCTCCACAGATATTATGATCGGAATGATGTCTATTATTTCTAGCTTCCATATATTTTTTTATTTCTATCGCCAAATTCGAGTACTTGGTCCGATTCGGTTTTAGAGAGGTTGTGTGTTAGTGGGCAACCTATATCTATTATGAAAGCTTTCTTGGTCGTTTTTTCGATAAGAAGACTATCCGGACGGGTATGGTCCACTTATCTCTCAGTTATTATTAGCCTGTTCCAGTATAAGAGATATTCAGGGGGTTCAAGGACTGGCTCGGGTGAGTATTGGTAGTATGGTGGGAGGTTTTCCCTTAGACCTAGTTTATGGGCCAGTTCCTTGTGGATGACCTTTGCCACCTGATTATGTCTCCCCATATAAGCGTTGGGTGCCATAGCAAAACAACCCTCCGTAATATGTTCTATTGTTTCTCCGGGACAATTGCATTTTCTGCACACATCTTCCACATTTCTTTTCAAGATGACCTTTTCATAGCTTCGAGTTCGAATGACACGGTCTTGATTAGAGATTATAAAACTATCTGTTTCAACATGTAGCTGCCTTTTTTCTAACCAATTCAGTGACATTTCTCTATCTATAAGTGGATTTTGAAGTACAGTACGGTGCTTGCCATGTAGAGCATTCTCTTGCCAAGTTACAAGCTGTTGACTTGGCGGCGCGCGGATAATGTTGGGTAGTCCGTTTTGTTGTAAATTAATGGCTGTATATCCAGCGTCTGCTGCTACCACATTTTGTAGAATTTCCCCATTCGACTCTTGGAAGTATTTTCTCATAGAGGTCTCTTGCGACTTGCACAAGTTATATAGCTCCGCTATGAAATGCCTAATTTCAGCAAGCTCCGCCATGAAATGCCTAATTTCAGCAAGCTCCGCTATGAAATGCCTAATTTCAGCAAGCTCCGCCATGAAATGCCTAATTTCAGCAATCTCCGCCATGAAATGCCTAATTTCAGCAAGCTCCGCCATGAAATGCCTAATTTCAGCAAGCTATATATATATATATACATATATATTAATGAGACCTGTTCCTCCGTCCTCTCATTTTAGGTAGATTCTATCAAGTGCAGAGCGTGGGTGGTAGAATCTGAATTTTGTCAGGAGAGACACAAGATATAATATTATAAAATCGGCTATATTCAGCTGTGTAGGGGTCTATAAACTCTAATAAGCCCACTATAGTACGACTAAAAAGCCTTTTCGTCGGTAAAAATCACCTTTTCCTAAATTTCTAAACCTAAATATTCCAGTGCAAATCCGATTCTTTGCTCTTAATTTGTATTAGTTAAAAATGGCTTTTTTGATGTTGCTCTTCTAAGTTACGAACTTTTAGCCATTTTTATTATGCCAAGAAAATTACTGTTGTTATGTACCTCCGTCGTTGTCTTAAATGAGTTATTTAGTAAAAAATTTGTGAGGCAAAGTGGAAAAATGTAATTCAACTAAGAAAAATGTTTAAACTTTGTTAAAGCGTTGTTAAAATGTTGTGATGTAAAACAAATAAAGACTATGCAAGTCCAAAAGTCTTCTACCATTCATCTATTATGTTCAGTGGCGTAGCCAGAAAATATGCTCAGGGGGAAAGCTCAGTGGGCGTAAGTAGGAAATTGTTTTCCTGCCGAAAGGGACAGTCGGGACTAAATGTATTTCTTGATATTGTACCCAGTGAAGAAGGCCGAAAAGGCGAGCAGGCTAAAAATTCTCGGGGCCACGCCCAAAGTTCGTTTAAAATTCACCTAACTATTATTATCAAATTTCAAAAATTAAATAATTATCTCTTCCCCTCTGCATTGTTGGAATAAATTTGTTTTTGTGAATGTTTTTTTTTACTTTTTTTTGATATTCCGACATTTTTTGTATTTGTGAAAATATAAATATTGGTGTCAATCCAAAATTTTAACATAAGTCGTATGTATGACTCTAACCAGCGTTTTTCGGGTTCGGTTTTTCATGATTAAAATTAAAGTTAATATCGCTAAACTACGCCAAAATTGATGATTTTTTCAGAAATCATGTATTTTAGCAACGTAGATCTAAGAGCAGTGCTAGGTGCAAATGCTTAGGTTTTGAAAAACTCCTTCTTAAGTGCCGTATGGTATATTCATAATAAAGCATTCTCGTTTCTTTCCGCACTATTTTTTTTTATTATAAATTATCACGCTTCTTCCATAAAAATGTTTCAATTAAAATTTTTTACTTTAATTTTTCTCTTTAAAAATAAATACCTACTTGTTTTTGGTTTTTGTTGTAAAAATATTTTATTGCATTTGGTTATATTTTTGTTGATTATGCTAGCTCTAGAAAAGGGAAAACGAAATAGACAAGTATATAATAGAAAAATACTATAAAATATCATTAGTTTTTACTCGTTCTCCTAAAAAATTGCATCATAAATCAATAACTAAAACGATATGCGCCCGAAACCTTAATCTCTATATAAAACAGGACTTTTAGAAGGAAAATTTTAAAAACCAAACGTTTCCTACAAGACTTTTGCAATCTAAGGCAAGAATACATTATTTAAAAATTTAAATTAAGAGTCCAAGCGTGAGACGAAAAATTAAGTTGCAATTGGACTTTTAGAACACACCCGAACAAACCCGAGCTCCTAGGCTCTAAACACGCCACTGATTATGATGTTATAAAAGAGTTAGGACTGATTTTATTGGCCTAATAACCTGATTGTTGCATTTTAAAATTAAATATTGATTTCCTTCTTTTATATGACCAAATTTTGTCACAAGATAATATATATATATCCATTTTTTTCCTGTGTATGTCAACAATGATTTATTACTTTTATTTACGTTACACATATGTTTGAAACTTAAAAAATATAACATCAATTATTTAAGCATTTTTCTTTATAAAAAAAGTTTGCCACAATTTAATAGCACGAATACATCTTACTTTTGACTTTATTCGGTTTATCCAATTTTTTCTAAGTTTAGTAATCGCAGGGGAGAGTTGAAAGAAAGCGTCTTCTTGTACAGATTGTCCGAAAATATATGTATAAAGTTTTGGACTCCTGGCGTTAAAATAGGTCCATTCAAAATAACTAATATTTTTCCCAAATTTCCCGAAAACAATTGATTTTAATTGATTTTGGTGTATAGTCTAACAATATAATATTACTATTATTACGCCAATACAAATCTTTAAATAAAATACATAATAGTGCAACATCTTACTGATGTGTCCCACCAAACACTGCTTAAGCAGTTTTGAGTTATTCCTTTCTTTCGTCAGATCCTAGCGCTACTGATGAGCCATCATATGGCGAAACGCGTCTATAGTCTATTTACGAAAGGTGTAGAGTAATAAAATAGGAAATTCCGTCCAGTTCGGCTCAATTTCGGTGTCGGCCATAGGCGCAGGTAAATTTTGTGCATTTAATTATTTATGATAACTAATCAAAGAAGAAAAAAAGAAAATAATTTGATAAAGAAGGAACTATTAGCTATAGCAAATTTACACAAACATCATTTTATGAAATATGATGTGGAAGGTATAGTGTAACTGTGCTGCGCACACCGCCATATCATTGCGATCTAAATTCTATTATTATATGGGCGCAAGTGAAAGGATTTGTAGCAAGACACAACACGACATTCAAAATTAAAGACGTTAAACTACTGTTTGATCGACACCAGAGAACTTCCCGAAAAGCAGTTAATCATGCCAATAAAGTAGAGTAGAAAATGTGGGATCTCGACCACCTGATCAGTCGTGCCGTTGATCCGTTAATTATAAAGTCAAGAGGAGATAACAGTTCCTCAGATGACGAAGAATATTATAATTTTTTATCATTTAATTTCTGTATACTTAATGTCTTTTTTATCACGTTTAATAAAAAATAAGTGTACCTAATACTAGGTACATAATGCATTGTCACTCCATTTTCAGTGTTTGTGAATCGATAATAATAGGCAAAACCCATAAATTGACCCAAACCAGGGTGGTACTACCTGCATTTGATGAAAATTAAGAATTTTGCAATGAAATCAATGCCAAATTATGAAAGTGGCCTAAATATTCGTTGGGTCACTCTGTAGTCCCCTTGCATACCTAATGAGCTTTTATTACTCTACACCTTTCTGAAACAGACTATAGGGATGGATCTGACGAAATGAAAGGAGAATCTTTATTTTTTTAATTTTAGTTTTCGTAACTTTAAACCGATACCTACCACGGGTCGCCAGACTCCTATAATCGTGACAAATGCCTTTACAGGTGATTTCCTCTTAACATTTCGCTTATTTCCTGTATGCTTGTATGCTCAAGAGTATCTAACAACGACACAGATGTCGCTCAGTGCAACATCTTACTGGTTTGTCTCTCCTGCTTAAGGAGTTTTGAGTTGTTCCTTCCTTTCATCAGATCCTAGCTCTACTGATGAGTCATTTTTCATTCACCTTTACCTATTATCTGAATAGCCTTTAAAATAATACTAATCTCTAAATTTATGTAACGAAAAAAACTGGTTATGTAAAATTACATTTCTCTTTTAGCCGAGTAAGCACGTTCCTGCTGTCCAGCATCTCCGTCTCTCCCCTACATGTTTCTTTAAACATAACGTCAAACTGGAAAAACCATATGGGAAATCTTAGGATGGAAACTGCATGTCTCGCAGGGAGAAAAATAGAAAAATGATTGGTCGCAGTAAAAAGTTTTTGGTCTGCTAATCTTGGCAATAAATAAATGTTCTCAAGAGCTATAGCTAGTGATGCATATGTCATTTTGCTTTATACAGGGTGGCGCATCGAAAACGAAATAGAGCCATATACTGGCAGCTCAACTCTTTTTTGGAAAAACGCTCAGATCCGTCGATTTCGTTTTCGAGGGGGACACAAAATCGTGCAGCCCCCTGGGCTGGGGTGGCACCACCCCCAAAATCTTAGATGAAAAGGGGGTCGAGTGATACCTTATTTTAAAGGTCTTTCAATTCCCTTGCTACTGAATTGAAGTACTTGAATTTTACATCATTATAAGGAAGCCTAGCTTCAACTTCGCCTTTTGTATTGTTTCTTTTCTAATTAGAAAAAAGACATTTATTTTTCTTATTATTATTTTAGTTAATCCTTTGAATAAAAATACTGAGAGGTAGAATTCTTTCATTCACCCCCTCCCCCCCCCCCCCCCCCCCCCCTTCTCCCCAGACACTGCGCATGTCAGACGAATAACCTGATGGCGGTATTTTTAAAATATAAGTAGAAATGGGTTTAATTATTTTTTAATGTTTTATTACGTCACGGTGTGAGTTATAGTTTAGGTTCTATTCTCTATTAATTTCTTTTTTGTAAGAATATTGTTGGTATTCGTAACTTGCCAATTTGTTAATTTATGGGCCATAATTAAAATGGAGGGTCAGGCTACTTAATAAATTTTGTTATTGTTGAGGCTAAGGTTGAGGCCGTAAAGCACATGTAAAGTAAAAACCTAACCTCCAACTTTTTAACTGTAAAACAATTTATGTATGCACAGACTATGAGATGAATTGTATATAGTGCAAAAATATATTTCCTTCATTGAAGAAAATAATGTAGAAATAGGGACCAGCCCAATAAACTCTATATTGTCTTCTTCAATAGAGTAAATATACAGGGTGATTCCTAAGTTGATACTTCTTTTTTAGCTGCGTATAGAAGGCATTAAAATAAACAACATTTTCAAATACCTTTTTTCAAAAAACCCAAAAATAAAGTACTTATATTCATTTATTACATTACAAATCAAATACGGTTCTGCCTAACTTGCCCGTTGAATAACATTAAGAAAGTAGTGTACAACAGTAGAGAAGAAACATCCGCACTTTTACGACACTCACAATAAATTACCACCATAATTAGTTCATTGTTTTCAAATTTTACCATTTTCACCAATTAACTTGCTTCAGAAAACCACACCGCGCAGCGAATAATTGCCAAAATAAATAACTGACGACCGACTCGTAAAATGCATAACTAACATACTAACAATACAAAAAAAGGCCAACGCTACGTTTTGATTACCCGGCCCGCACTTAGATTTTTTATCTCTGTAACTCGGCTATTTTTAAGTCTTTTGAAAAAAGGTATTTGAAAATTTGGTTCATTTTAATGCCTTCTATACACAGCTAACAAAGAAGTATCAACTTAGGAATCACCCTGTATAATTCATCCCATAGTATGTGCACAAATAAATTGTTCTACAATTTAAGAAAGTGGAGGTAAGTTTTTTTACTTTACAGGTGCTTTACAGCCTCGACGACAAAACTAAACCGACTAATGAGTAATAGCCTGCCCTTCAATTTTATAATTATGGCCCATAAATTAACAAACTGGCAAGCTGCGAATAACAGAAATATTCTTGTAAAACAATTATTTAATTGTGACATATGAGTATGACCGACAGCGTGACTTTAAAATCACCAAAAATAATTAAACCCATTTCTACCGATATTTTAAATACCCGTCATCAAGTTATCCGCCTGGCATGCGCAATATGCCTGCAATAGTGTGAAAAAATAGACGTGAGTCTTCTCCCTGGCTCAACATAAGGGCGTTTTGCTTTCTTAATGTTTCGTTTTTGTTCTTGAATAAAACACTTAGATTTTTTTTATCAACACATGTAATAACCTTCATTTACATGCATTGTAGGTATTATTACAGTATGTGGAGGACTTATTGACCAAAACACGAAACACTGTCAAAAAACTTTGTTACAACATGTCATTAAGCAACTCGACATAGAAATTAATTTGTTTAACATTTAAATAGTGTATTAAACAAATAAGCTAAAACTGAACGAATGCGGCAGACCTGACAGATGTCATATTAATGTCTCGGGTCTCGGGATCTCGCGTGATTTGTTCTCGTTTGAAATTGGTTTCGGTGTCGCAACAGTTACCTAATTTTACAAGTAAAGTATGCAGCCAAAAACAAGAGTGTATGTGTCATCCATTTTTTTCTTTTTCAAGGGCCCGTCAGTGCGCCGAATGCACTTAGGCCAGGTTTGGTTCATTGGCCTGTTTGGTTCTTACACTTACTCCGTGATCCCAGTTCCTTGCACTAGTTTGTGTAGATCAACTGGGGAGAGGGTAAGGATGTCCTCTGGTTCCAATTTTGGTGACCCGAGTATTTGTTTCCTCTTTCGATCTAGTGACTCGCAATGGCAAACTATATGCTGTACAGTTTCCCTGTCTTGTCCGCATAATCTGCAGCCAAGGTCTCCTTGTACAGTTGCATTCTGTGCAGATGGTTCTTGACAGCCATGTGTCCTGTCA
The DNA here is from genome assembly GCA_935413205.1 of Polydrusus cervinus. Classification (NCBI taxonomy): domain Eukaryota; kingdom Metazoa; phylum Arthropoda; class Insecta; order Coleoptera; family Curculionidae; genus Polydrusus; species Polydrusus cervinus. The sequence goes on from OW284517.1 coordinate 14,929,350, forward strand.
GAATTCCTGTAATGGTTCTCGGCTGGCTCCTGTTCATTTGAAGCAACTGTTTCGTAAGTCTTGGGTCTGGATCCCCAATAAAGCTCTTGCTGTGGTATATTTCCTGTCTGTTGCTTCACTGGATTTTGTGTTCACTCCTGATCCATCGCTTAATAGCATCTCGTACCGTGCATCTTGGTACTCCGAGTGTCGGTTCTGGACCAATAGATGTATTTTCTTAGTCTTTCCTTGCAAGTTTATCGGCTTTTTCATTTCCTGTAATACCTTTGTGTCATGGTACCTACTGCAGTATTACTTGTTTTTGCCAGGGCCTCCAGTTCCTCTTGACATTCCCATACTAGTCTTGAAGTTACCTTGTTCATGTGTCATCCATAGTCACAATAAGTTCTCGAAGCAGCAAAAGTTCAGCTCATCAGTCGCAAGAATAGTATTGTTGAGCTGGACCACCAGTCATCATATAGTTATTTTCGCATGTTATTTTATTAACCTCAAAATAACCTTTTTAAAACGAAAAGCTATTTTCTTGGAAACCTTTTTTCTATAAATAATTCCTGTCTGTTACTCACTTATACCGATTGAAAATTAAATAAGAAAAGTAGAAAATATAAGAGAATATTTGATTAAAAAAGCTTTTAAAAAGATTCGGCACACTTTAATCTAATTATTCTAAAGTTAGTCGTGTCACTCCTTTGAAGATCTTTTTAATTAAATAAAAAAGAGAGATAGGTATTGGGAGTTAAATAATTGTTTTAATGTGTTTACTAGAAAAGTTATATGTATAGTCTATTCAAAAAGGCGTAGAGTAATGAAAGCTTATTAGATATGCAAATTGACTACAGAGTGACTGACCCAACGAATATTTAAGCCACTTTCATAATTTGGCTTTGATTTCATTGCAAAATTTTTCCAGATCAATCCCTATAGTCTGTTTCAGAAAGGTGTAGAGTAATAAAAGCTCATTAGGTATGCAAGGGGACTACAGAGTGACCCAACGAATATTTAGGCCACTTTCATAATTTGGCATTGATTTCATTGCAAAATTCTTAATTTTCATCACATGCAGGTAGTACCACCCTGGTTTGGGTCAATTTATGGGTTTTGCCTATCATTATCCATTCCTAAACACTGAAAATGGTGTGACAAAGGCGTGCATTATGTACATAGTATTAGGTACACTTATTTTTTATTAAACAATATAAAAAAAATACTAAGTACATTATTTAGAAATCAAATTATAAAAAATCATAATATTCTTCGTCATCTGAGGAACTGTCATCTCCACTTGATGTTATAATTAACGGGTCGACGGTCCGATCGATCAGGTGGTCAAGGTCCCATATTTTCTCCCCTTCTTTAGTGACATGATGTACTGCTTTTCGCCAGTTCTCTGGTGTCACTTTCTTAATGGCTGAATGCCGTGTTGTGTCTTGCTACAAATCCTTTCACTTGCGCTAATGTAAGTTCTATAGGATTTAGCTCGGAATGATATGGCGGCGTGCGCAGCACAGTTACATTAAGTTTGACAGCTATATCTTTCACGAAATATTTCATAAAACGATGTTTATGTAATTTGCTACAGCTAATAGTTTCTTTATCAAATTTTCTTCAAATTCAATACTTTTGGTGGTTAACCAGTCGATAATTTCTTGTTTTCTCCAAGATGAAGTTGGAGTATTTTCTGTGCGTCGTGAATGATAGCTTATTGCCTTATCCATAACTACTGCTGAATCAGCTGGAAGATATTTTATCAAAATAGTCCTCAAAGACATTCGAACTTATGTCCTCGTGGTAATCTCCCGAATTGAATTACTCAATTACTTAAAATTTTATTACTACAAATAATACTATTTTATCTTAATATCAGTTAATCTAATTCTCTAAAATTTTTGGTTAGTTATCATAAATAATTTAATGAACAAAATTTACGTGCGCCCCTGGCCGACACCAAAATTAAGCCGAACTGGACGGAATTTCCCATTTTATCACTCTACACCTTTCTGATATACACTATAGTTTGAAAAGATATCAAAACTAGGGGCGTCGCTAGACCTTTTATGTTAGCAAAATATGTTAGGTAAATAATAAAAAGAAAAACCTTACACCAGGGGCGGCTCCTCCATGAGGTTGCGAGGCCGCCCCTGCCGCAAAATACGATAATTTTATTTTATTATGTTTATTGTTTAATTCATCAGGAAATAAAAAATATATTTGGTAGATAATTCAGGAGGATTCGCAATACTGCCTGTAACTGTGTTACCACCCTCGTTATTTATTAATCCACGCGCCATCATGTAATGCGCTCGGTTGTGGCTTGGTACTGAATTCTCTGCGGCAACTCCTTTCTGGCGATCACGTAAAACCAGCAACCTCGGGCGGCCTTATTTCACCCGCTGTGTAACTGAAAATAGGCTGAAATCTCGTTGATTTATCCGCGAAGGTATCGCACCAACGTAAAGTGGGAGACGAAGCAATGGAATCCGACCGCGTTACAATTTGCTATGTAAAATACCGGCTTTTCTTGACATGAATTACAAAAACACTAAGCAAGATATTAAATTCCTATATTTACCAATGGAAAAAAAATTCCAAGAAAAAAATATAAGCAAATGAAAACATTAAGGTTATTGTTTGTTCTTTGTATTGTTAAAAATATTTATGAAAATAACTTACTAATATATACCGGGTGTCCCATTATGTATGGCCACCGGCCGTATCTCGGAAACTACTGGGCATAGAAACTCACGGATAAAAAAATTCGTAATTAAAGTGGCAAAGAGAAAATTCTGCAAATATATTGTAAGTTCTGCATTTTTCAGCAAGAGGGCACAATTGAAAATTAGATATTGAGATTCTAAATTTTTCCGAAAATTCCCACATTAAGTATACCTTTGGTAACATAATTAGGAAGCTTAGATAATTCTGCATCATTTTGGTTTAAGCCTCATTAGCGTACCGACCTTGATAAGAGTGGGGGAAGCTATTGAAAGTGTAATCATTTAATTTGCTATAACTTCTAAACGACTTAACCGATTTAAGTAAACTTAAACTGCTTAAAATGGAAAGGTAAGTACTTTTAATTTTCGTATCCATTGGTACACGATAGTTCCTAATAAAATAGCTAGAGAGCATCATTTATGATAGTAACAGGAGATACAAAATATTAGGGTCTGTCAATTGAGTTCTAGAAGTATAAAAAATAAGCATTTAGAAATAGACGTATTCCTAAAAAATCGTAAACCAAATCTGTTCAGTGTAAATGAGCATTGGTGCACCGACGAGGAAATTAAAAATTTTATCGTAGAAAATTATAGTCTATGTAATTATTATTGTAGATCTATCATGCGTGGAAGGGGGGGGGGGGGTTGCTCTTTTTGCATCCCCTGAGCTAAATGCAAAACCAATATCATTTAATTTGGATTGTATAAAACAGGTTTTTGAATACACAAGTTGTCAGTTTAAATTAAATAAGCAAAATGCAATATTTTTATCTGTGTATCGGAGTCCAGAAAATTCTAAAGAAAAATTAGACAGATTCTTTTTTCAACTAGAAAAATTGCTTAAATTAGCCGTAAATAAATCAGAACTAGTTTTTTTAGGGGCAGATTTTAACATAAATATGGCATCAGATAGTTTTGAGAAAAAACAACTTAATGACCTAATGAGTTCTTTTAATTTATTTTCAACAAATGATCAGTATACGCGCCCGTATGTTGGACAATAATTTTTCAGGTTCATCCGAAGTAGCGACATTCTTGAGTTCCTGTGATTCTTCCTTGTGATCTTAATGGACATCCCCAATGGACAAAAGAGTAAGGTAGGTGAAAAGCGCTCTTATATATCGGAAAATAAGCAAATATTCTATAATTATCTTAAAGAAGAAAATTGGGCAGAAGTATATGCAGAAACTGATACCAATAAAAAATTGGAAGTGTTTTCAAACCCATTTTGTTATTATTTTGATTTATCATTACCTGAAAAATTAACCATAAACAAGAACAGAAACAAAAACTGGGTCACAGATAAAGTAAAAAATATCTCTCTGGAACTTAAAAATTTACACTGGCTTTATTCCGTAACTAAGAATAGTGACAAAAGGTGAGTATAATAAACTAAATAAAAAATACAAAAAACTTATTTCAGAGGAAAAAATCAATTACAATAATTCACGTTTAGGTAATTCAAATGACATAATAAACTCAGGTAAGAATTCAAAAAAATCTGTTTTATTTTCGAGCTACCACCTTTAAAAAATCTGTTTTATTTACGAGCTTTTTTTTTTTTTTTTTTTTTTTTTTTTAGAAAAAAGAAAAAGGTGACTTGCTACAAAATAATATAAAAACCGAATTTAATAAACAATCAAACCATTCATTTTTTCTATTGCCGACAAGAGATTTATGATGTTTGGCAAAAAGTAACAAAAAAGAAATCCGCTGGTCCCGACAACATACCGTGTTTTATTTTAAAGGATGTTGCAGATGTCATTTGTTTTCCTCTTGAGGACATAATAAATTCATCTTTCCTTAATGAAATTTTTCCGCAAAAATTAAAACTTGCCAAGATTATCCCAGTTTTTAAAAAAGAACATCGTGAACAGATTTCAAATTACAGACCAATCTCAAATTTATCTGTGTTTTTTAAGATTTTTAAAAGGTTAATGTATGAACGGACAACTAAATATTTTAATAAGTATAAACTGATTTTACCTTCTCAACACGGGTTTCTCAAGGACAAATCAACAAATACAGCACTTTTCGAGGCATTAAATTTCGTTAACAAGCAGTTGGACTTAGGTGATTATTCGGTGGGTATATTTTACGACCTTAGTAAAGCTTTCGACATTATCAACGGGGACATTTTAAAGAAAAAACTCCAAGCATATGGCATCTATGGCCCACCCCTAAAATGGATAATGTCTTACGTCACAAAGAAAGAGCAAACGTGGTGGGCAGAAAAAATATGTGTAAGAATTTTTTCTACAGGTCAGACATCCTACCAATCATATACGGAGTACCACAAGGGGGTATCCTGTCTCCATTATTATTTCTGATTTTCTGTAACGATCTGGCTGAGAATCTTTCCGTTGATTCAAATCAACATGAATGCCAATTTTCTGACGACAACGCGATCGTAATTGGAAATGCTGATTTCTTGAAAATAATAAAAGATACAAACCTGTTATCTAGCCAATACTTCGTATGGTGTGCCTCAAATGGTATATTGTTAAATCCTTCCAAATCGGTTGTAATTCAATTTAAGAAAAGCAGATCCACTGACAGCTTTCCCCAGAGCATCTTCATAAAATCAGGTACAACCACAATAAAGAATGAAGATAGCACCAAATTTCTGGGCGTCCATGTGGATAACCAGCTTTCCTGGGAATACCATTTAGACCATTTAGCAAAGAGCAACCTCCTATTTTGTGGTCCGAAATTTGTGTAGACAGGTAAATACAAATAAGGTTTTACTGTATATTAACGCTTATATACAAAGTAAGCTTTCATATGGAATAATAGAGTGGGGATCTAGCTTGGCACTTAATAGGCTACTATTGTTGCAGAAACGTATTGTACGAAGCCTGGAAGGAGCAGGCCATTTAGAACATGCGATTGCTCTATTTAAAAAATATAGAATCATGAAGTGTATTCTTTGTATTTTTACAAACTTCTAATGTTCGTAAGAAAACATAGCCACTACTTTCCAAGAAACTCTAGCTTTAATACGGGGATGCAAACTAGATATGCAAATGGCTTAAATGTAGTAAATCATAACAGTTTGAAAAAAGTTCTTTCTACATGGGTGTTAAAGCATACAATAAATTGCCTTATCATATAAAAAACATGACAAGCATAAAAAATTTAAAAAAAAAACAGTAAAAAATATGTTAATGGAAAACCCCCTCTATTGCCACGAACAATATTTTAACTTATTTTAGTATTATAATATTATTATAGTATGTAGTTTGTTTTCTGATGAATTGGTAAAAGACCATAAAAGTCGTGTGATTGCAGTGTGTTTTTTTGGTTTATTGTTTACCTTAATTAAGTTAATTTGTAATTATATATATTATATATTGTATTGTTACTTATTTTTAAAAAATTGAAGCATAGTATGTTCCCTGTAAACCTGTTGTAATAATGAAATGAATAAATAAATAAATAAAATAAACAGTTTTTTTGATTTTATCCCTAAAACTCAAATCATACGGTAACTATGACATCGTAATCGGAAACTAGATTAAATTTTCAAGAAAAAATGTTTAGACAGCAGTTCAATATCTACTTTCGTTTCGGAGTTATTGTCAAAAGAATAATTTTTAACACTTTAATTGAAGATGTGATTGTTTTCATAGTTGTCATCAAGCATTCCACGACAAAAAAATATGTTTAACTATTATGATTATGTAAGTTTGTCACTCATTATTCCTATAGCCCAAAGCTACTTTTAAATTATATAATTCTTATTTAAACATAATTCGATATGGTGTATTAAAACATTTATCTAGATAGCTGTAAAACAAAATTGGCAGGTTTCCACGAAGATAAATAAATTGAAATAGTTGCCAACTGATTTAATTTTGACAGAAAAAAGCAAAAATTTTTTTATGATATTACTGGGCCCAAAATTCCACGACTTTGTCACCATTTGACAGATGCTGTATCTCCTATAGTTTCCGAGATACCCACAATGAGCATCGAATTTGGGACACCCTGTATATATTTTAATTGAGGAATATTCATTGTTAAATTTTGGACTAGAAAAAGTTTTTATTTAAAAGGCGAGGTCACTGTTAAAGCTGTGAGGACTTACCTGGGTGACAATGAGACCCGGTATCCCTTATTCCGTATAAAAAACAAATAACATACCATCATTTATCGGTTTGACGCAATTTTTGCAAATAAGTGGTCGTAGTATACCATTATGAAAAGAGAAGGGACTTGTCTAATTATTGGTTTTTAATTTCGTCTAAATGACAAATATGTAGAGCAATGTTTTTTTATAGTTAGTAGATCATTAGTTATGAGAACAATAATTAAAACACAGTTGTGGTCCTTTTTGTAACCCATAAAATTTTGGAAACTGACAGGTAAGACTGTTCAAGGTTTTTTTTTATTTGAAGGAATTTTTTTTTTCACGGTGTTACAAATTCGTAAGCATAAACAGTGGCGAATCCAGAAAATATTCTCGGGGGAGTGGAATCGGTGGGCGTAAGTAGGATATTTTTTTCTGGCTAGAGGGACAGTCGGGGCTACATGTATTTTATGATATTGCCCCTAATAAAGAAGGCGGAAAAGCGCCGCAGTCAAAAAATGTTCGGGGCCACGCCCAAAGTGCGTTGAAATTCACCTAACTACTATCATCAAATTTCGAAAATTAAATTATTACCTCTCCCCCTCTGCATGGTTGGATTAAATTTGTTTTTGTATTTAATGTTTTTTTTTGATATTCCTAGGTATTCTTTATTTAAAAAAAAAAACATTTTTATATTTGTGAAAAATATGAATATTGGTGTAAATCCAAAATTTTTAACATAAGACTTATGTATGACTCTAACCAGCTTTTTTCGGGCTCGGTTTTTCATGATTAAAAATAAAGTAAATATTGCTCACCACGCCAAAATTGATGATTTTTTCAGAAATCGTGTATGTAAGGAGCTTAGTAGATCTAAGAGCAGTTTTTGGTGCAAATGCTTAGGTTTTGAAATACTCCTTAAGTGCCGTTTTGTATATTCATAATAAAGCATTCTCGTTTCTTCCCGCATTATTTTTTTTATTATAAATTAGCACACTTCTTCCATAAAAATCAAATCAAAATCAAAATCAAAAATCATTTATTTCGTGTCCAAAATAAATGTTTCCATTAAAATGTTTACTTTAATGTTTCCTTTAAAAAATAAATACCTAATTGTTTTTTGTTACAAGGCCATCGTAATCTAAGCCAAGAGTCCAAGCGTGAGACGAAAATTTAGGTTGCAATTAGACTTTTAGACCCTAGCTCCTAAGCTCGCCCTCCCCCCCTCCCCTCTAAAAACGCCACTGAGCGTAGATAAGTATTTTAAAAACAGTAAGAGTTACGAAAATAGTTACATTGCGGCCAAGTTGCGAATTTTATCAGAAAATTGTAATATTAACTTCCGATTTTAGAAAGAGTTTTATCTAAATAACTTTTAAATGGATAATTTAAAAATAATTAACTGTGCAAGTTCACCAGTCTAAACCTTCAAAAGATAGAAGAGCTATTATTTAAGGTTAACAAAATATACAGCGTGTCCCAGATAAGGATGCACTATACAGAAGTCTCGTAAATCATATAAGATACAGAGATGATGAAATTTAAAAAAAGTTTCGCCCTACTAAATTCTGCTACGTAGTATTTTCAAATTTAAAAACCCATTCACTCGCCTACGGCGACGTCTTGCTCAATTTAATTACTCGTGAGATAAAGACATCATTTTCACTCTTTTCACTATTCTTTACGAAAATGCTACAGCCTGTCAAAGTCAAAAAAAAAATTTAAACGTCAATATCTCAATAGTATTTTACGTTACAAGGCCGGTAAGTGACTTATTACAGTACGAGTTGGTTTACGGACGAGGCGACGTAGGAGCCGAGTCTGGAATATAAACGAGTGCTGTAATAACACCTAACGGACGTGTATCGTATGATATTTTATTTCATCCTGTCTTTACAATACTTTTTAAAAAGATTTAAGTAATAGAAATGTTTATTACAAATTTTAAAATATAAATGCGACTGTATATTAGAGTACAGAATATAAATAGAATTTAAATAAAACAAAAATTACTAACTTTAGTTAAGCAAAATATTTAAAAAATTGTAAAAGAAAGTCTATTCTGTAGTTCCGTAATATTTTTCATTTACTAAAGTTGGTAGAAAAAATTTTTTACAAGTTAAAGAATCTAAACACAGTTACTTGGTATCCATAAATATATATTCAAAACATAATAAAAACTACTAACTTAGATAAGCAAAATATTTAAAAAATTATAAAAGAGAGTCTATTCTGTAGTTCCGTAATATTTTTCATTTACTAAAGTTAGTAGAAAAAATAATTTTACATGAAAGAATCTAATCAGAGTTACTTGGGATCGATAAATATATAGTCAAAACAAAATAAAAATTGCTAACTTTAGTTAAGCAAAATATTTAAAAAATTGTAAAAGAGAGTCTATTCTGTAGTTGCGTAATATTTTTCATTTATTAAAGTTGGTAGAAAAAATACTTTTACAAGTTAAAGCATCTACACAAAGTTATTTGGTATCGATAGATATATATTGAAAACAAAATAAAAATTACTAACTTTAGTTAGGTAAACTATTTAAAAAATTGTAAAAGAGAGCCTATTCTGTAGTTGCGTAATATTTTTCATTTACTAAAGTTGGTAGTTGGTACAATATGTGTACTTGAACATTTTGTTTCCTATAATTTTAAGTGACAACTTGTCAAAAATCCAAAGTAAAAAGTCATTATTTCTAAAAACAAAAGATGGTTGCTAGGCAATACCTTACAGTACCTGACACTGTAATGTTCCACTTACCGGCCGCAAATGAGTACATGGTTAGTTGATTTACTGGACAAAATGAAATAAAAACAATTAAATTTAGACATATGGCATTTTTAATATTGTTTCTGGAGACGCTACATATTTTAACAAGATATATCTTTTTTCAGAGAAATGATATCAACAAATGAAGTCACATTTTACTTTCACAATGTCCAAACAGTTCTTGCATTGGGCTTACTTTTTCTTTGCATATTCTTCTATTTAAGCTTCTTGTGGAAGAATAGACAGATGTTCATAAAATCCTGGAATGTTCCTGGACCATTCAACGTTCCAGTAATTGGATCTGGTTACCATTTTATGACTCGTCCAGAGTGTAAGTATAGAACAAGCATAGAATTAAAAAAGTTGAGCTACCCTCAGATAAACCAAAATGTAAAAAATTGTGATGATGAATTATTCTTAACTTTTAACGTTCGTCATTTTAAAATTTTTCAAAATAATCGCCCATTTGCATACTAGCAATACAATAAACATGGAAAGAGAAGTGGCAATACTATGGTGATACCGGCCCAAAATAGACAAAACATAACGAAATAATATAACCTTAAAATTATTAATCCAGAACAAGACAATAACTTTAATAAACGGAATTATGTTTTTTTTCTAGAAATCTTATATTAGAATTTCGTCTGTATTATGTACTTATATTCAGTTTCCACCATTTAAGGAAGATTTAGTTATTTGTTTATATCTGTTGTGTATAATAAAATATTTAGGAGCGGTTGGGGTTGGAACCCCGTCATCGCAAGGCCAGTACAATCGTTCAATTTGTAACATTTTATGCATTAAATCATGTAGTAATTGTCTATAAATTAGTGAAAATTGGAGAGTTTTTGAGAAAAAAAGTGCATTTGTGCACACATTTTTAATTCGGCCAGAAATAATCTATACAAGGTAATTCGTGTATAGAAGGCATTAAAATAAACAACATTTTCAAATACCTTGTTTCAAAAAACTAAAAAATTAGGTACTTACCCAAATATTTTATTTATTACACTCTGGATCAAATACGGTCCTGCCTAACTTAAACATAATCTCGAGTAGCAGCGGCACATTGAGGACACTTACCGTAAATTAGCACCATATTTACTAGTTCATTGTTTTCAAATTTTACCATTTTCACATTTTACCAATTTAAAATTAATTTGCTTCAGAAAAACACACCGCAGCAGATTGCCAAATAACTTACCACCAACCCGTATATTTCATGACTAATAGGACAAATAACATAAAGTATACCCTGCTACGTTTTGATGACCAGGCCCGCACTTAGATTTTTTACTTCTGTATCTCGCCTAATTTTTAGTTTAAAAAAAAAAAGGCGTTTGAAAATGTTGTTCATTTTAATGCCTTCTATACACAGCTAAAAAATAAGTATTAACTTACGAATCACCCTGTACAAAGATTTTCTGTGTTTGATCGTTAAAGTTCGGAAGTTACGTTAGGAATCAAAAATATTTGACACATCCAAAGAAAAACTTGATATAAAACCTTATCTTTAGAATGAAACAGAACTACGCCAATCTGATTTAAAAGAGCAAGAACTATGATCGGAAAGATCTGTAAAGTTCTTCCTATTTCTATCGGGGCGAGTCGTCTTTCGGCCATCGCGAATGTAGCTGAGTAATCTTACATAGCTCAAAAAAAAAACAGAAAGGATAATAGACAGGAAATTTATTTTTTTCTCCTTTCCATGGTTCCGCTGCTGGCACTTTAAACATACTATATGAAACCTATTGGGTTCCTCTCATTGTAGCAAATATCAGCATTAAAAAAATATTACTTAAACATTTATGTAAAATGTTATCAATGAACTTGTAACAATCCCCAAATTTGTGTACCTTGTTCTATAGATGTTTTTGGGAAGATGGTAGCTTTGCAAGAAAGATATCCATTGGGACATAAAATGTGGTTTGGAAATCATCTTTGGTATTTTTTAAATAAACCTGACCATATAGAAAAGATTTTGGGGAGTAACAAGCTGGTACAAAAAGATGTGTTGTATAAACATTTAGCTGATGTTATTGGTGAGGGACTACTAATAGCGCCAGGTAAGTGAAATGCTAAGTATACTCAAAGATACAATTTAAAACAAATCAAGGCCACACAAGCCCAAAACTCTTCAATCATTCAACATAATGGTCTTCAACGTTTTTTAAAATTATTTTACATCACAACGTTTGAACTGGTAAGTATCTCCAGTCGTCTTCAGGTAAATACTAAATAAGTAAAGTAGTAGCTAGAAGCACTGGAGCATAACTGAAATGTGTGCATTCATGGGTTCATTTCGTGTGCGGTATTTTAAGCTGACATCTACTTAACAAACGTCTCCAGATATTTCTTATATATAATGAGGGCTTACTAAAACAATATGGGTGTATGGTAGCAACTTTCTTAAACTTCCTCTAGTTCTTTATGCAGGATTTGAGCTTCTGTCTACTTGATGTGATGTCCGTGTATCCCAGGCATGGTCAACTGCACCTGATTTTTCGGTTTCTCCTTTAAGGCTGTTGTTTCTGTATTCATTGATACTAGTTTCAAGTGGCCTTAGGGTCTCACCAATGTAAGATCGGCCGGGGGATCTGGTCCACACGGTTTTTCCTGTCTTGTTGACTTGTTGGTTTCGTCTTCATCAGGTGACTTCTTAAAGTGTCTTTCGAGCTGAATACCGTATTGATGTTGTATCGTTGTCCCAGTCTTCTAATACTGTCAGATACTCCTTTGACATACGAAATTAATAAAATTAAAAATAGAGCTGTAGTTACTTTACTTATTTAGTATTCACCTAAAGACGACTGGAGATACTTACCAGTTGAAACGTTGTGATGTATAACAAATATGGACAATGCAAGTCCAAAACTCGTCTAATATTCAGTATAAAAGCTTGTCGCGAGAATAATTAACACAGGTAATTTTAAAAACATAGATTTAGTCCAGTGAGAAGTTTTAATGTCATAAAATGTTATTATGGAACAAAAAGATGGGTTTGATTTACTTTAAAGTTTATTTTCTTCTTCTTAGCGCATTTAAACTAAAGCTTTTTTTAATATTAATTTTAACATTAAATATTTTACACTTCTATTAAATGTCAAATTCTGTGTTAGCTTATACAATTGGTTAAGGATTAGATTGTTTTTTTCATTCATTTGTAATAATGTGCTTAAATTTTAAGTAATTGCTAGAGGGCACATTATCAAATTACACTATCACTATTTCACATCGGATTTATGTGGTTTCAGCTCAAAAATGGAAGAAACATAGAAAAATCATTATGCCATCTTTTAATCAGAAAATTCTGGATCCCTTTGTAGAAGTCTTTTCCGAGCAAAGTATAATTCTCACTAAAGTATTGGCCGAGACTTATGGAACAACTCCTGATATTTATGGAATTCTTTCCAGATGTACATTAGATGTAGTGTGCGGTAAATATTTAGTTCAAGATAACCCAGTGTTTAGGACGTCAAAAATACCATGCATATTGCGATACATCACGTTAATACATTCAATAAGTTTTTATTTTATTTAGTATAATTTTCATCCATGTGGTTTGTCTTATCCGCGCAATCAGTCGCGGCTGCCTAACATCAATCGAATGAATCAAAGGTGAAAGTCGACGTATGCTGCTCGTCGCAACATCGGCACATAACAATGGCAAATGAGAAATGTTTCTAGCCCGGTATTATCTCCAATAGTTTATATATCTATAGTCTATTTATTTTCAAGAGGCCTAAATTCAAACATATACATATGTACACTCCCTGAATATGGTTGTGTTTAGAACTTTATAATGGGAAATCATGACGCGGATAATCCGCCGCCCGGATAACCCGCGCACTGATAATCGGGGTTCTACCGTAATTAAAATAAAACAAAACTGCCATAACTTTAGCCCATGCTCTTATCTTATTTTTTTTAGAAACAGCAATGGGTTTGCAACTAAATATACAAAAAATGAATTCTGAATATGGACAAGTTTTCGACAAGTAAGTTATAATAAATGTTGTACAGTACAAAGGTTAAGTAACTTTTTCTGACACTTGTCTTTAGGGAATCCAAATCACGTGATTCAATATGGCAGCTGTGGGCAAAGCACTGAATGTCACAACCAATAACATTTTTATGGTCACGATTACCAATTACATAGGAGTATTTGCCCACAGCCGCCATTTTTGATACATAGCTGAATTGTCTAATAATATTTTAAGGTTAGTGCGTGACAAGACGTTGACATTAGTATATCTTAAGGTTAGTGTTATTAGTCTCAAATCATGGCAAGACATCAAGACTTGGCAAAAACGTCAAAAATCAACTCATCAGCTATACAGTTGGTTTGTTTCTTCACTATCGGGGCAGCAGAAGGCTGTGACTTATCTTATTCCCGAGTTAAACATAAATTGTTCACTTCCTTTTTTTATAAACGGGTCTGTATTCTGTTTCCCCCACTCCTTTGCGTTGGATTATAAGTTAAGGGAACAACTAGCCAGCAGAAAAAAATAATTTGATTAATATCATTATCCACGTTTAAAATATAAACACAGCTTTATTAAACCTGCGGTATGCAACTAACCAGAATAGAAAAATTATTTTTTGGGCAATGAAATCGACAAAGTATTTTGTGTTTTTAGAATAATGTTACTTCTTGTTCTAAAAATATTTCAATTGTGGAACCATATTAATATAATATGGAAGCTTCTGGGACATGACAAAAGGCTGAAGGCATATGTGAAAAAGTTTAATAATCTGACTGACATGGTAAGTACGATCGAGATTAAAATTTTTTTTATTGAATTTGCTCAATCTACTTAAAAAATTAATTTCAAATATTACAAAGTTACTGGTAGTATAATAACACTAATATTAACTGTTTAATCCTAAGTTTATATATTATGTCGTAGGCTAATTACAAATTCAGTCGTTAGGTGTATTGTAATATGAAGAATAAAGACTGAATTTTTACAGTTCGACTGAACTTTTTAGGCGTTTCATAAAACGCCGAACTGCACTCAGGCTGATTGTAAAATGAAGGTGTGGACGATTATTTTTACAATGCGCCTGGAACCCATTGTTATGCGTACAGCGACTTTAATCTTCGTTCTCTCTCTCTCTCTCTCATCATATGATTAAGTATTTTTTTCTTTTTAAAGTATAACAGGGCTTCAACAGCGCCTTCCATCGTGAGGGATGCTGGAAGTGGGCCTTTTATTTCATTGTATATTTGTATTTGTAATTTAATTTGTTTATGTTTTATTTTTGGAATAATAAATGAATTATTATTATTATTATTATTATTATTATTATTATTATTATTATTATTATTATTATTATTATTAATTATAAAACTAGACATATTTAGGCGTATTATAATAAGACTGCTATCAAGTCAGGCGAATTTTTAGCCAAAAATAGTATACTTATAGGTAATATTATTTTTCTACTACTGTATAAATAAATTAACTTTCGGGCTAGCAACACGACAGACAACGAAAGTAAACATTCGAGTTACCTGAATATTATACATTGCTAGCTATGTGAAGTAGCTATGTAAAGTATTACTTTTGATGCCAGGACAAAGAAAAAGTAAAGATTATTTACAGGTGGAAAAAACCTTATTTTATCATTTTAATTTGAACAAAATTCAAGTTTATTACTTAATAATATATTGATCAGAGAACAGTAGTAGAAAAAATTTAATACATTACACGATGCGAAAGAATTTTTTTTAGGTCGGAGGTATTAAATCACCTCGGTTTCGCCCCGGCAATTCAAAAACCTCCTCACACCAAAAAATTAACTTTCGCATCTAGTAATGTAAATATCTATTTTCTACTACTGTATAAATAAGAGAACCTTGTGGCCCCCAGCAATAGGAACAATAACGAAAGTAAACCGTCGTATTACGTGGTTGCTAGTCGGTGTTTTATAAAATGCCTAAGTACTTTCCAGTCTTTTACAAAACGACTAGTTAAAATCAGTCATATCCTAAAACAAACGAGATTGAAGAACCAATTACAATTAGCCTGAGAGCAATTCGGCGTTTTATGAAACGCCTAAAAAGTTCAGTCGAATTGTAAAAATTCAGTATTTATTCTTCATACTACAATATACCTAGTCATTATTCAGGCGTTTTATAAAACTACTGAATTTGTAATTAGCCTACGACATATACACTACTATAGTCAATATATTAAATTCTCTCGCAAAATGGAGGCCAAGTCACGTGACACTCTGTCAATTCTGGTACATTTAATTTCTGTAGGTTGGTATGAATTCCAGGACTGGACTTAAAAATTACAATTTATTTTGAACATTTTAGTTTAGAATAACATGTATGTTGAACGTAATAATAAACATGCAGTTTTATAATAATTAGATTATTGTTGGAATGAACAATAGGTAACTAACCAGACCACTTTAACAGTGACATTAATGACGTTTGGGAAACCAATTTACTCACAATCAGATTAGTAAATAAAGAATGAAAGTAATCAGACTATTTTGATTATGATTATATCTGCCACACTTACTCTGTCACAGTGGCCTATTAAAGGAATTCTCGATTCAAATAATAATAATAATAATAATAATAATAATAATAATAATAATAATAATAATAATAATAATAATAATAAACAATTTATTACTAACCAGAAGTGTACACTGTAAATGCAAATACTTCGTAACAAGAAATATGGTTAATAAAAGGCCTTTATTTGCAGACATCTGGTATTACAAAATAATACCAGATACTGGTTAAGCCTTAAGTTAAATATCACCTAATATAACTTAAATACTTTAAATTAAAAGATTAGGTTCATAGCAATTCAAATAATACATAACATATATACAATTAATATAATGAAAAATTGGCAAAATAACAAAATATTAGTTAATTAAAGAAAAACCCCTTCAGTGCAAAATCTTACTGACTCAATAGCAAACGGTTCTTATATTTATTTTAAAATCTTCCTGCAAAACTACCAACGAGCAAAAACAAACAACTATTGTACTTTTTGTCTTTTATATTATTTTATATACAAAATACAGGTACTTATACATACATATTTACATGCTAAAAGTTATGACGAGAAACGCGTTCGTTCAGCTTTTTTATATATTTTGTATCTCGTATCAGTATCTCGCAACTTTTTCGTTTTATTAAAAAAATGACAATTAGGCTAGGAATATTTTTTGGAATTACCAATTGCGCTTAATAACTTTACATCGTCAGGCTGCAACAAACGGAGGAGAAAAAAATGTGGCCACTACGAAGTAGTCGATAAAAAGGCAAGGGACATTTCATGAGTTATGAGTTTAAATAATTAATAAAAATGGTTTTAAATTACCTTATTTTTTGGATCAATGAATTCTACGGCATCAACTGATGTGCTAGGCACACAATAATTGTGATCCATAGTGATTTAACGTCTAAAAAAGAATATTAACCTGTTAACCTACAATTCTTTTATCAAATAAAATGTATGGCAAAAGTAAATAAGAGTCAATAAAGGTCAAAATAAAAGGCCTAAAAAACACTAAAGAGTACTAAACACTTTAAAAACGTAGTAGAAACCGACGAAACGACACAATAACACAATACACAATGTGAAGCGTGGGCTAATTCCGGCTCAGGTCGAATCTAGGGATTTTATGATGTGAGATATCAACTGATCGATGTCAAACTACTGCTGTCATCTGTTTTAATACGAGCAAATTCCTTGACCTTTCTATACATACTGCATAACGTTGTATGCTGAGTGAAACAGAACAAGAAACAGCATTTCGCCATTTTAGGGAAAGTTTGTTTCGAAACATCCGATTTCTATTGATTTTACATCTTTACCTGGCGAAAGTTGAACCAGGATTGGCCCATATTGATATCACTAACCACTGGGCCAGCACACCAGCAATAGAGAGATGTCATTCGGCCAAAATAAAGCTATTTTTTGTTGACGCTAGAATAAAGACAACAAATATTTACATGATCATCACTGATCATGTTATATTTACTTAAATGTACTTTTTGCTCTACGATAGCTAGTCGCTGACGACTACGACGACTGATTCGATTGGGATATTTATGTAGAGTAAGAGCGTTTTCACACGGCACCATATATCGCGCGCGACAAATGGTCGCAATATTGCTTTTACACCAAATTATGTGTTTTCTAATGAGCCATTTTCACACACAAGCGATATTAGAGAACACATAATTTGGTGTAAAGCAATATTGCGACCATTTATCGCGCGCGATATATGGTGCGCGACAAATGGTCGCAATATTGCTTTTACACCAAATTATGTGTTTTCTAATGAGCCATTTTCACACACAAGCGATATTAGAGAACACATAATTTGGTGTAAAGCAATATTGCGACCATTTATCGCGCGCGATATATGGTGCCGTGTGAAAACGCTCTTAGAGCCACAAATACTAATATAACATTATTATTTACATTTCTGCTTCTGTACAAAAACTGCAACAAAAAATAACAACTTTTAATTAATGGTGACATTTTGCAAACCAACAAAATCCCTCTAAACGCTATTTCAAAGGTGATTTTCTCGGAATCCATACAAACAATTTTGTAAAAACCTGTTTCATATTCAGTGGCAAATATAATTATTTCCAGCGAATCGAGAATTCGATTTCAGGTATCAGCCAGTGTGAAGATTTTACGGCCTGAAAAATCAATTAGCGGGATTTTGTTCGCTTGCAAAATGTCACCAATAAGAAGCGTATATTACAGTTAAAAAAGATTCAAAAATCTATAGCGGACCCTACACTATCGTTCAGACTAACAGTTTTGATAAATAAATGACAATACTAAGGATCATGCATGGGCAAATTTCAAAGATTAATGCGAAAATGACTAATTATTGACATTATTCAGGACTGTCAGTTCATCTGATCATCTAGGGGTCTGGTATAAATAAGAGCAGAGCAAAGCCGTATTGGAGCATTGGCTACTTATGACTGAAATACTGTTGATCGGTCGAATTTTGCATTTTTTAATTAATTATGCGAATGAGACACGGAAAATGGGCATTGAAGGCCAATAGAATATTTATTAGAATAAATTAGATAGAGTTTTCTTGTAGTCCACGTTGACTGTAATTATTTACAGATACATATTTTTTAAATTCATACTGGAAAATTGTACGATTTAAAGGGTTAGCTTTATTGTTTTGATAAAAGCGCTAATTTGTTCATTTCTGTATGAGAGAAAGAGGAGTGTTAAAGTTATATATTCTATCTTTGTCGTCTACATATAAATATTCAGTCAGATATATATCCATCTCTCATGAATCTAGCCAATTTTCGTAAGAAAAAGCCCTTTTCGGAATTAAGGAATGTTTAAATCATATGTTGGACAACGCGTTTGACAAGAGAACCGTCAAAGCATGAAAAACGTAAGTGAAATAATGTAGTATACATGTATTGGCGAATCTAGTGGTCAACGACTAGCTAGTGTGTATCAGTGACATATTCCTTACTAACTTGATCTTGTATCGCCAAACTGACGAGCGAGATGTTCATGAAAGACGTCATTATTATTATTACTATTATTATTATTATTATTATTATTATTATTATTCTCAATGTTAATTTTCACAGCTTTTTGTTGGTATTGCTGGTATTATTTATAGTACAGAGAAGAAATTCATCTTAACCTGTACTGTTTAGGAACTTCCGTACTATATGGCATGTTTGGAGGATGACGCTTTTCTGGATTAGTTGGTATAAATAACCTGATAGGCCCAGTTTTTCCAAGTTGGGCTTGAAATTTTTCGTCATAGCTCCCTCCACCGATATTATGATCGGAATTATGTCGATTTTATCTAGCTTCCATATATTTTTTATCTCTATAGCCAAATTCGAGTACTTGGTCTTCTTCTCCGATTCGGTTTTAGAGAGGTTGTGTGTTAGTGGGCAACCTATATCGATTATGAAAGCTTTCTTGGTGGTTTTTTCGATGAGAAGAATATCCGGACGGTTGTGGTCTACTGTTCTATCCGTTATTATTGGCCTGTCCCAGTATAAGAGATATTCAGGGGATTCAAGGACTGGCTCGGGTGAGTATTGGTAGTACGGTGGAAGGTTTTCCCTTAGCCCTAGTTTATGGGCCAGTTCCTTGTGGATGATCTTTGCCACCTGATTATGTCTCCCCAGGTAAGCGTTGGGGGCCATAGCACCACAACCCGCCGTGATATGTTCTATCGTCTCTCCGGGGCAGTTGCATTTTCTGCACACATCTTCCACATTCCTTTTCATGATGACCTTTTCATAGTTTCGAGTTCGAATGACACGGTCTTGGATAGAGATAATAAAACCTTCTGTTTCAGCGTGAAGCTGCCTTTTCTCTAACCAATTCAGTGACATTTCTCTATCTATTAGTGGATTTTGGAGTGCAGTAGGGTATTTGCCGTGTAGAGCTTTCTCTTGCCAAGTTACAAGCTGTTGACTTGGCGGCGCGCGGATGATGTTAGGTAGTCCGTTTCGCTTTAAGTTGAGGGCTGTATATCCAGCGTCTGCTGCAACCACTTTTTTAAGAATTTCCCCATTCGATTCTTGGAAGTATTTTCTCATAGAGGTCTCATGTGACTTGCACAAGTTATATATATTAATGAGACCTCTTCCTCCCTCCTTTCGTTTTAGGTAGATTCTTTCAAGTGCAGAGCGTGGGTGGTGGATTCTGAATTTTGTTAGCAGCCTGCGCGTAAGCCTATCCAGTTCGTGCAAATCCGTGTCTGAATACTTAAGGCTTCCGAATGAGTAGGTAAGTATTGGTATTGCCCAGGTGTTGATGGCAGTAGTAAGGTTACCAGCATTCAGATGAGTATTAAAAAGCTTTGTTAGTCTGCTTTTGTATTTGTTTTTAAACTTCCTTTTTAGGCTTGTGTGGTTTATTTGTTGGTTTTGGGAGATGCCTAAGTATTTATATGTTTTGTCCTCATCTAATATATCTATGCCTTCAAGCAGTCCACGATTTTGTTCAGTCTTTCCGTGTACGACATTCAAGATTGCGCACTTGTCTAAGCCAAACGACATTTTGATGTCATCGCTAAATGTCTTGGTTATTTGAATTAGGGACTGTAGGTGGGTTTTGCTTTCAGCGTAGAGTTTGATATCATCCATAAATAGAAGGTGGTTTATTCTAAAATTCTCAGTTGAGTTGGGACGATATCCGTAGGATGTTGATTTTAGTAGTGAGGACAGTGGGTTCATGGCCAAAATGAACCAGAGGGGGCTTAAAGAGTCGCCTTGAAATATACCTTTTGATATACTTATATTGCCAAGCTTCTCTTGTCCAATATGGAGATTGGTATTCCATTGCTCCATTAGGGTACCTAACATGTTGCGTATTAGGGGGTGTACTTTGTATATTTGCAATATCTTCTTTAGCCAGTCGTGAGGAACAGAATCGAATGCTTTACTATAATCTATGTAGCACATATTTAGATTTCGCCTTTTAACCTCTGCCTGTTTTATAATAACGGCATCGATTGTAAGCTGTTCCTTGCAACCCAAAGCTTTCCTAATACAGCCATTTTGCTCATCAGCTACCAGGTTGTTGTTTATGCAGTGTGTGTATATTTTTGAATACATGACTGATGTTAAAAGTTTATACACCACTGACAGACAGGTGATCGGTCTGTAATTTTTTGGGTCGTTTACCTGCCCTTTTTTAAATAAAAGGAAGGTATTGCCACTGGCAAGATGAGCTGGGAAGTGTTCGGGGCTTAGGAGAGCCTTGCTAAAGCAGTTTGCGATTACAGGGTGTAGGCTGGTGAAAGTTTTGAGCCAAAAATTATGAATTTGGTCAGGTCCCGGTAATTTCCAGTTAGCCAAGTTCTTAGTGGCATCCCTTATGTCGATGGATGTTACTTGCGGCTCAGGCATTTCTTGCAAAGTTTCAGCCTCGGCTTCAACTTTTTCGAGCCAGCTTGCTTCTTCATTGAAATGGGACGCGTCAGACCAAATATTACTCCAAAATGCATTAAATTGGTCTTTATTCATGTCATTAGTTGGAATAAGGTCATTTTCTTCTTGGTTCAGAGTCCTATAGAAGGTTTTTTGGTTCGTGGTGAACTGTAGGTTTTGTACCTTCCTCTTTGTGGCTTTATTGTATCGCCTTAGACGGGCACCTTTAGCCTTACATTTTTGTCTAATAGTGTCTCTTACGACAGTTAGCAACCGTTTTACATCGGGACTATCTAAAGGAATATTCTCTGCTTTCAGTATATCTTTAACCTTTTTAGCAACCTTGCTGCTAGAGTTTCCATTTAGATGTTCTCCAATGATATCACTTTGTGCTCGTAACTGGCTTATTTGTTTTTCAAGTCTCATTTTCCAAGCGGGTACCGCTTGTTTCTTGGTTGTTTTCTTATCAGTTCTGAGATATAATGCCTGACCATTGAGTTCAATTACAGTTACTGCTGCTGCATATAACCCACTGTGTAATGTCTCGAGGTCCTCAGTTGTATTTAAGGACGTCCCTGCTGCTAGGTTTACTCTCGCTAGTATTTCGTGGGTTCCTTTCTTGAATCTTAGCTTAGGGATACTCGGTTATTATTATTATTATTATTATTATTATGTTTTCAGTGTTCTGTTTCTCAGCTTTTTGTTGGTAAGGCTGGTGTTATTTACAGTACAGAGAAGAAATTCATCTTAACCTGTACTGTTTAGAAACTTCCGTACTATATGGCAAGTTTGGAGGATGACGCTTTTCTGAATAAGTTGGTATAAATAACCTGAAAGGCCCAGTTTTTCCAAGTTGGGCTTGAAATTTTTCGTCATAGCTCCCTCCACCGATATTATAATCGGAATTATGTCGATTTTATCTAGCTTCCATATATTTTTTATCTCTATAGCCAAATTCGAGTACTTGGTCTTCTTCTCCGATTCGGTTTTAGAGAGGTTGTGTGTTAGTGGGCAACCTATATCGATTATGAAAGCTTTCTTGGTGGTTTTTTCGATGAGAAGAATATCCGGACGGTTGTGGTCTACTGTTCTATCCGTTGTTATTGGCCTGTCCCAGTATAAGAGATATTCAGGGGATTCAAGGACTGGCTCGGGTGAGTATTGGTAGTATGGTGGGAGGTTTTCCCTTAGCCCTAGTTTATGGGCCAGTTCCTTGTGAATGATCTTTGCCACCTGATTATGTCTCCCCAGGTAAGCGTTGGGGGCCATAGCACCACATCCCGCCGTGATATGTTCTATCGTTTCTCCGGGACAATTGCATTTTCTGCACACATCTTCCACATTTCTCTTCAAGATGACCTTTTCATAGTTTCGAGTTCGAATGACACGGTCTTGGATAGAGATTATAAAACCTTCTGTTTCAGCGTGGAGCTGTCTTTTCTCTAACCAACTCAGTGACATTTCTCTATCTATGAGTGGATTTTGGAGTGCAGTAGGGTATTTGCCGTGTAGAGCTTTCTCTTGCCAAGTTACAAGCTGTCGACTTGGCGGCGCGCGGATGATGTTAGGTAATCCGTTTTGCTTTAAGTTAAGGGCTGTATATCCAGCATCTGCTGCTACCACTTTCTTAAGAATTTCCCCATTCGATTCTTGGAAGTATTTTCTCATAGAGGTCTCTTGCGACTTGCACAAGTTATATATATTAATGAGACCTCTTCCTCCCTCCTTTCGTTTTAGGTAGATTCTTTCAAGTGCAGAGCGTGGGTGGTGGAATCTGAATTTTGTTAGCAGCCTGCGCGTAAGCCTATCTAGTTCGTGCAAATCCGTGTCTGAATACTTAAGGATCCCGAATGAGTAGGTAAGTATTGGTATTGCCCAGGTGTTGATGGCAGTAGTAAGGTTACCAGCATTCAGGTGAGTATTAAAAAGCTTTGTTAGTCTGCTTTTGTATTTGTTTTTAAACTCCCTTTTTAGGCTTGTGTGGTTTATTTGTTGGTTTTGGGAGATGCCTAAGTATTTATATGTTTTGTCCTCATCTAGTATATCTATGCCTTCAAGCAGTCCACGATTTTGTTCAGTCTTTCCGCGTACGACATTCAAGATTGCGCACTTGTCTAATCCAAACGACATTTTGATGTCATCGCTAAATGTCTTGGTTATTTGAATTAGGGACTGTAGGTGGGTTTTGCTTTCAGCGTAGAGTTTGATATCATCCATAAATAGAAGGTGGTTTATTCTAAAATTCTCAGTTAAGTTGGGACGATATCCGTAGGATGTTGATTTTAGTAGTGAGGACAGTGGGTTCATGGCCAAAATGAACCAGAGGGGGCTTAAAGAGTCGCCTTGAAATATACCTTTTGATATACTTATATTGCCAAGCTTCTCTTGTCCAATATGGAGATTGGTATTCCATTGCTCCATTAGGGTACCTAACATGTTGCGTATTAGGGGGTGTACTTTGTATATTTGCAATATCTTCTTTAGCCAGTCGTGAGGAACAGAATCGAATGCTTTACTATAATCTATGTAGCACATATTTAGATTTCGCCTTTTAACTTCAGCCTGTTTTATAATAACGGCATCGATTGTAAGCTGTTCCTTGCAACCCAAAGCTTTCCTAATACAGCCCTTTTGCTCATCAGCTACCAGGTTGTTATTTATGCAGTGTGTGTATATTTTTGAGTACATGACTGATGTTAAAAGTTTATACACCACTGACAGACAGGTGATCGGTCGGTAATTTTTTGGGTCGTTTACCTGCCCTTTTTTAAATAAAAGGAAGGTATTGCCACTGGCAAGATGAGCTGGGAAGTGTTCAGGGCTTAGGAGAGCCTTGCTAAAGCAGTTTGCGATTACAGGGTGTAGGCTGGTGAAAGTTTTGAGCCAAAAATTATGAATTTGGTCAGGTCCCGGTGATTTCCAGTTAGCCAAGTTCTTAGTGGCATCCCTTATGTCGATGGATGTTACTTGCGGCTCAGGCATTTCTTGCAAAGTTTCAGCCTCGGCTTCAACTTTTTCGAGCCAGCTTGCTTCTTCATTGAAATGGGACGCGTCTGACCAAATATTACTCCAAAATGCATTAAATTGGTCTTTATTCATGTCATTAGTTGGAGTAAGGTCATTTTCTTCTTGGTTCAGAGTCCTATAGAAGGTTTTTTGGTTTGTGGTGAACTGTTGGTTTTGTACCTTCCTCTTTGTGGCTTTATTGTATCGCCTTAGACGGGCACCTTTAGCCTTACATTTTTGTCTAATAGTGTCTCTTACGACAGTTAGCAACCGTTTTACATCGGGACTATCTAAAGGAATACTCTCTGCTTTCAGTATATCTTTAACCTTTTTAGCAACCTTGTTGCTAGAGTTTCCATTTAGATGTTCTCCAATGATATCACATTGTGCTCGTAACTGGCTTATTTGTTTTTCAAGTCTCATTTTCCAAGCGGGTACCGCTTGTTTCTTGGTTGTTTTCTTATCAGTTCTGGGATATAATGCCTGACCATTGAGTTCAATTACAGTTACTGCTGCTGCATATAACCCACTGTGTAATGTCTCGAGGTCCTCAGTTGTATTTAAGGACGTCCCTGCTGCTTGGTTTACTCTCGCTAGTATTTCGTGGGTTCCTTTCTTGAATCTTAGCTTAGGGATACTCGGTCTCAAGGTCGGGTCACTATTTTCGAATAAGGACAAATTTTCCAAATATTTTTGGTTCGTATTGTCCGTATCAGCCTGTATAGTTTGATCTTGTTCATGTATTACTTCCTGCTGTGCTGTTAGCTCTTCTCCTTGCTGAAGGTTGTGCAATGTTCTGCCAACTTCACGCCGGATTTGGTCTATTTCAGCTTGGGGTAGCAGGTGGTTAGCATAAATAGCTCTTTGACGGCACGCTACATTTTGTTCCGTGAGTTTTAATTCCGGATATATCTGGCTTATTTCTCGGTGGAGTTTTATTCTCCAGCCAGGGCGGGGGTTATCTTCACAGTCGTTAATCAAGAGGAATGCTTTGATAAATGTTCTATTCATGTCACGAGTCCACTTGATTCGACCGGTTTCTGTTCTTCTGGGTAGACCAGCGGCAGTTCTATCGACTCCAGGGTCAGGCTGCAAGCTAGTCTCCATTATGATGTGTTCCTCGCCGGTGTTCGGTTGAATAGTTCGGTTGTCGGCAGGGGCTTGTCTTAGCATCCTGCCGTTAGTATTATTAGTACTATTCGAATTTATGCCTCCCCCAGAATCCGTGAGGCTGCCTGCTTGCGCAGTGTGGGATTGCGAACCCACCTGGGGTACATATTCTTGTAAATTCGACATCATATTTGTTTAAATCCATATTTACACATTTTGTCAGAAATGGTTTGCATTTATACCTTCTGCCAGGTTATTGATACAGCCGCCCTTAACATAGGGAATAGACGCTGTTGAGAAACCGCCCCTAACATGGAGTCAGCCGTTCCTTCACTACATCAGTTCCTACGCCTACCTGCGGTAGCCGGTGACCAATGTAGGCCCCTTTAAGGCAAGGACCACCAACCTTTTAGCCGCCTTTTACGGCAGGCAGGTTCTACCCTGGGCCTAGATTCGCAAACCGGAACCCAGACGGCTTATTATTATTATTATTATTATTATTATTATTATTATTATTATTATTATTATTATTATTATTATTATTATTATTATTATTTTTCTCGATGTTAGTTTTCACAGCTTTTTGTTGGTATTGCTGGTATTATTTACAGTACAGAGAAGAAATTCATCTTAACCTGTACTGTTTAGAAACTTCCGTACTATATGGCAAGTTTGGAGGATGACGCTTTTCTGGATTAGTTGGTATAAATAACCTGATAGGCCCAGTTTTTCCAAGTTGGGCTTGAAATTTTTCGTCATAGCTCCCTCCACCGATATTATGATCGGAATTATGTCGATTTTATCTAGCTTCCATATATTTTTTATCTCTATAGCCAAATTCGAGTACTTGGTCTTCTTCTCCGATTCGGTTTTAGAGAGGTTGTGTGTTAGTGGGCAACCTATATCGATTATGAAAGCTTTCTTGGTGTTTTTTTCGATGAGAAGAATATCCGGACGGTTGTGGTCCACTGTTCTATCGGTTATTATTGGCCTGTCCCAGTATAAGAGATATTCAGGGGATTCAAGGACTGGCTCGGGTGAGTATTGGTAGTATGGTGGGAGGTTTTCCCTTAGCCCTAGTTTATGGGCCAGTTCCTTGTGGATGATCTTAGCCACCTGATTATGTCTCCCCAGATAGGCGTTGGGGGCCATAGCACCACAACCCGCCGTGATATGTTCTATCGTTTCTCCGCGGCAATTGCATTTTCTGCACACATCTTCCACATTTCTCTTCAAGATGACCTTTTCATAGTTTCGAGTTCGAATGACACGGTCTTGGATAGAGATTATAAAACCTTCTGTTTCAGCGTGAAGCTGCCTTTTCTCTAACCAATTCAGTGACATTTCTCTATCTATGAGTGGATTTTGGAGTGCAGTAGGGTATTTGCCGTGTAGAGCTTTCTCTTGCCAAGTTACAAGCTGTTGACTTGGCGGCGCGCGGATGATGTTAGGTAATCCGTTTTGCTTTAAGTTAAGGGCTGTATATTCAGTGTCTGCTGCTACCACTTTTTTAAGAATTTCCCCATTCGATTCTTGGAAGTATTTTCTCATAGAGGTCTCTTGTGACTTGCACAAGTTATATATATTAATGAGACCTCTTCCTCCCTCCTTTCGTTTTAGGTAGATTCTTTCAAGTGCAGAGCGTGGGTGGTGGAATCTGAATTTTGTTAGCAGCCTGCGCGTAAGCCTATCTAATTCGTGCAAATCCGTGTCTGAATACTTAAGGATTCCGAATGAGTAGGTAAGTATTGGTATTGCCCAGGTGTTGATGGCAGTAGTAAGGTTACCAGCATTCAGGTGAGTATTAAAAAGCTTTGTTAGTCTGCTTTTGTATTTGTTTTTAAATTCCCTTTTTAGGCTTGTGTGGTTTATTTGTTGGTTTTGGGAGATGCCTAAGTATTTATATGTTTTGTCCTCATCTAGTATATCTATGCCTTCAAGCAGTCCACGGTTTTGTTCAGTCTTTCCGCGTACGACATTCAAGATTGCGCACTTGTCTAATCCAAACGACATTTTGATGTCATCGCTAAATGTCTTGGTTATTTGAATTAGGGACTGTAGGTGGGTTTTGCTTTCAGCGTAGAGTTTGATATCGTCCATAAATAGAAGGTGGTTTATTCTAAAATTCTCAGTTAAGTTGGGACGATATCCGTAGGATGTTGATTTTAGTAGTGAGGACAGTGGGTTCATGGCCAAAATGAACCAGAGGGGGCTTAAAGAGTCGCCTTGAAATATACCTTTTGATATATTTATATTGCCAAGCTGCTCTTGTCCAATATGGAGATTGGTATTCCATTGCTTCATTAGGGTGCCTAACATGTTGCGTATTAGGGGGTGTACTTTGTATATTTGCAATATCTTCTTTAGCCAGTCGTGAGGAACAGAATCGAATGCTTTACTATAATCTATGTAGCACATATTTAGATTTCGCCTTTTAACTTCAGCCTGTTTTATAATAACGGCATCGATTGTAAGCTGTTCCTTGCAACCCAAAGCTTTCCTAATACAGCCCTTTTGCTCATCAGCTACCAAGTTGTTGTTTATGCAGTGTGTGTATATTTTTGAGTACATGACTGATGTTAAAAGTTTATACACCACTGACAGACAGGTGATCGATCTGTAGTTTTTTGGATCGTTTACCTGCCCTTTTTTAAACAAAAGGAAGGTATTGCCACTGGCAAGATGAGCTGGGAAGTGTTCGGGGTTTAGGAGAGCTTTGCTAAAGCAGTTTGCTATTATAGGGTGTAAGCTGGTGAAGGTTTTAAGCCAAAAATTATGAATTTGGTCAGGTCCCGGTGATTTCCAGTTAGCCAAGTTCTTAGTGGCATCCCTTATATCACTGGATGTTACTTGCGGCTCAGGCATTTCTTGCAAAGTTTCAGCCTCAGCTTCAACTTTTTCGAGCCAGCTTGCTTTTTCGTTGAAATGGGACGAGTCGGACCAAATATTACTCCAAAATGCATTAAATTGGTCTTTATTTATGTCATTAGTTGGAGTAACATCGTTTTGTTCCTGGCTCAATGTCCTATAGAAAGTTTTTTGGTTCGTAGTGAACTGTTGGTTTTGTACCTTCCTCTTTGTAGCTTTATTGTATCGCCTTAGACGGGCGCCTTTAGCCTTACATTTTTGTCTAATGTTGTCTCTTACGATTGTTAGCAACCGTTTTACATCGGGACTGTCTAAAGGAATACTCTGTGCTTTCAGTATATCTTTAACCTTTTTAGCAACCTTGCTGCTAGAGTTTCCATTTAGATGTTCTCCAATGATATCACTTTGTGCTCGTAACTGGCTTATTTGTTTTTCTAGTCTCATTTTCCAAGCGGGTACCACTTGCTTCTTGGTAATTTTCTTCTCAGTTCTCTGATATAATGCCTGACCATTGAGTTCAATTACAGTTGCTGCTGCAGCATATAACCCACTATGTAATGTCTCGAGGTCCTCAGTTCTATTTAAGGACGTCCCTGCTGCTAAATTTACTCTGGCTAGTATTTCGTGGGTTCCTTTCTTGAATCTCAGCTTAGGGATACTCGGCCTCAAGGTCGGGTCACTATTTTCGAATAAGGACAAATTTTCCAAATATTTTTGGTTTGTATTGTCCGTATCAGCCTGTATAGTTTGATCTTGTTCGTTTCTTACTTCCTGCTGTGCTGTTAGCTCTTCCCCTTGCTGAAGGTTGTGCAATGTTCTGCCAACTTTACGCCGGATTTGGTCTATTTCAGCTTGGGGTAGCAGGCGGTTAGCATAAATAGCTCTTTGACGGCACGCTACATTTTGTTCGGACAGTTTTAATTCCGGATATATTTGGCTTATTTCTCGGTGGAGTTTTATTCTCCAGCCAGGGCGGGGGTTATCTTCACAGTCGTTAATCAAGAGGAATGTTTTGATAAATGTTCTATTCATGTCTCGACTCCACTTGATTCGACCGGTTTCTGTTCTTCTGGGTAGACCAGCGGCAGTTCTATCGACTCCAGGGTCGGGCTGCAAGCTAGTCTCCATTGGGATGTGTTCCTCGCCGGTGTTCTGTTGATTAATAGTGCGGTTGTCGGCAGGGGCTTGTCTTAGCATCCTGCCGTTAGAATTATTCGTACTAGTCGGATTTATGCCTCCCCCAGAATCCGTGAGGCTGACTGCTTGCGCAGCGTGGGATTGTAAACTTTCGTTTCCACCCACCTGGGGGTACATATTCTTTTAAATTCGACGTCATATTGGTTTTAAACCGTTTTTACACATTTCGTTAGAAATGGTTTGCATTTATACCTTCTGCCAGGTTAGTTCAGCCGCCCTTAACATAGGGAACAGACGCTGTTGAGAAACCGCTCCTAACATGGAGACAGCCGTTCCTTCACTACATCAGTTCCTACGCCTACCTGCGGTAGCCGGTGACCAATGTAGGCCCCTTTAAGGCAAGGACCACCAACCTTTTAGCCGCCTTTTACGGCAGGCAGGTTCTACCCTGGGCCTAGATTCGCAAACCGGAACCCAGACGGCTTTTATTATTATTAATATTATTATTATTATTATTATTATTATTATTATTATTATTATTATTATTATTATTATTATTATCATTATTATTATAATTATTATTATCGGTTTGTAGTGAAATAAGTATTATTTCATAATATTTAATGTATTTATTTTAAGGTAATACAACAAAAAATTAAAGCTATGGAAGCCAAAAAACGTCGAAAATCTTTGTCAGCTGAAATTGAAGAAGGTAGGGTAATCTTGAGAAAATATAAAAAGACCAGACTTTTTAGGGAATTTTGTTTTTTTATCTTTTTGCAAGATCTTCTCTCGTCCCGTTCCGAGAGTTGAGTAATAAATGGGTAATAATTAAGAAGAGGGAATTTATTATTTCAATATATATTTCTATCTATTGTGTTAAAAAATAAATTATCCTTCTGTGTTCTAGTACCACATAAACGTTTGGCCTTTTTGGATTATATAATGGAATCTGGACAATTTGATGCAAATGAACTAAGAGAGGAAATTAATATTTTTCTTTTTGCTGTAAGTACCAAATTTCCCTTCACATGGTAAACTTTATTTTATAATGTTATAAGAAGTATAGAAATAGTTTAAAGTTGTTTTCGGGAAACGAAAAAATCGACTAATTAAATTATTTATTATTAATATTAGGTAAGTAAAATCAATAGCTGTTTAGTTACATCATAGGTATATCTTTGGAAGAACTATAAATTATTCAAATTTCTTAATGGCATGTTAGTCGACTAAAAATTGTACAACGCCATTTAATCTTAGGTGTATTTTCTACCGCGTGAAAAGATAGAGATTGAAGATTAGGGTCGAAACGTTGCTATTTAATTAAAATATTAAAGTGGGTAGTGGGTTGCATAAAGAAAAATCGTTCTCGGTTCGCTCAACCGCGTATTAAAGAGACAAAATTTAATTAGAGGCTGGCAAAGAACATTTACATTTTTAATATGTAAAGTTTATTTTTAAACGAATAATATCCTTTAAAGCATTAATAGTAACTGTTATCATACCAAACAAGATTATAATAAGACGAGGAAGTAAATCGCTAAATGTTAGCAATAGTGATGCAAAATTGAAGAAAACATGTACTGTTGAAATATTATTTTTTTAATTTTGAAGTTTAGTATTTTTTATGTTTCCACTAATCTAACAATTTGTAGCCTAAATGGGTAACAAAATTTAATTTTTTTCTTCACTTCTAGGGAACTGATACCACCGCTTCTACTATGAGCTTTCTGTTTGCAGTACTCGGAATGTTTCCAGACGTTCAGGTATGTTAAGAGTACTGTAAGTACGACTTCGATACTGTTCCTTGGATAGTGGTCTTACTTGGGATATTTTTTATTGCTATGCCTTCAAATAAAACAATTAAAGTAGATAATGATGAACAGTTGATCATCAAGTTCACCCTGACTTCTGCGCTTACACCAACAGTGCGCAGATATGCGTCATTTATCATACATTATGTCATACGTCATCTCTTACATTCTTGGAAATTAGTTACTTGGAGCCTTAGCTACTTAAGCGTTAGCTACTATAATATTAATATTCAGCATACGCTACGTGCTCAGAATGACGTCATAAGACATGTGCCACCTGATACCAGTCAATTAAACCAGCCTAGCCCGAACAATAATATTGTTTGATTTTTTACTTACCAGCCCCTTTATCTACTAAAAGTTATTATTCATTGGTACTTGGCCCCCCTAGCCTGGTATATAATAATTGTTGGTGTTCTAATATGGAGATCCCAAAAACAGTTAGTTGTTTTTTTATTTAGAAGTCATGGTGGAGACGTTTTTTTCTACCTCACGCCGGAGAGGTTTTTTTAGAAGTCACTAAAAAAAGGCGGAGGGGTTTTAAATGAACGGCGGAGCAGCTAAATGAATAACGGATCGGCTTAATGAACAGCGAATCAATAGATGAACAATAGATTAGCGGTTCTATAGCAATTTAACATCGGTTCACAGCAGTTCTACAGTAGTGCGACCGCAAATTCTTCCTATGGTAGTAATAGTAAGAAAGGGAACTTATTTAAAGACGATAATCCCAGTAAAAATATTTAATCTTGACTAATATTACAATGTCTAATAGTTACTCTTAAACTATTTATTTAAAAATAATGTATTTATCAATGACGTCACAGATTAAATACTAAAGTAAACTATTTAAATATTTCTGAGAGATCCTAACAATGGAAAGAACTTTACCCATTATTACAATCATCCCCATATTAATATAGATGGAGAGTAGATACGACCTTCCACATATTAAACTTTGTTTAGTCTAACTTGCAGAAATGAGGAAGAGGAAGAAAGTATTCAACATTTTTTGTGTGAATGCCCTGGCCTCGCAAGAAGAAGGTTCACTGCTCTGGGTGAACCATTTTTCGATAGCCTGGAGGAACTAAGCAACTTACAACTTGGACGACTGAGCAGGTTTCTGAATAGTAGTGGCTGGTTTGAATAAGTTTTTAAAATCCTTCTGCGGTGTATGCCGCACTAACCATCAGAGATCTGATGAAGGTGGGTTCTACGGAACACGTGTGGTATCACAACGGACCTAATAGGACTACGTAAGACTGTTTGGTCAAAACCATAGGTCTAACCTACCCTTAGTCTAAGTTACTCTGTTGCTCCCACCCCTTAATCTTATTTTTATCAGAAAGTCTTTGACAGTTGCTTTTTTTATCGCATACACTATACATAAATGATTTCAGAATGTAAAGGTTTATTAATTTGCTCGTCAGAATTGTTAAAAGTTAATAAATAGTTTAACTCGGTGTTTACAGATAGTACCTACATACAAATGTTTTGAAATGTATCGTTCTTTTTCATCTAGTCTTAATTTTTAACTACGTTTCCTTAGCTTTTATTTGTTATACTTTATCTCTCAGCAACTACTTGTCATATTATATCATTCTTCATCTGTCATATGTCATCAGTCATTCACTTTGGCTTCAGCGACAAACGAACTGTTTAATTTTGGATTGCATTGATTCATTTTAGGAAAAAGTTTTGGAAGAAGTTATTCAGGTCATGGGAAATGACAGAGCGCCCGAATTTGAAGATTTACCACTCATGGTTTACACAGAAAGGGTGATTAAAGAAACGCTCAGATTATTTCCGGTTGGATGTTTTTTCCTGAGGGCTATTACTGAGGACGTTGATGTAGGTAAGTTTTGACTAGTGCGTAAGGTCAATGCTACAGTGGCTGCTTGTGTCCAATTTTAAATGGTAACTTTATCAAAAAAGCTTGTTTTAAGGATATCGGCTACGTTTTTACTTGTATCATATAATGCCTATTGTACAGGGTGTCCATTTTTAGGCACTTTTGTAGTGTATCGCCCTTATATTTAAAGATAGAGGGTTGCGGTTCTCGCAGTACTGTACTACTTTTCTGTAAAACTTAACATGCCGTTAACAAAACTTTCATAGCAGTCTTGGTTTTTGAGATATAAGATGAAAATGGAAATTATTACTTCTGGGATACCTACCGTATCTCAGTTGTCTTTTTACTTATTAGAAAGGTGAAAAGGTATTCTTACAAAACTTTTTTCGTAGAATCGAGTGGCGTAGTTAGTTTTGCTCTTGCGTCATCCGTTTTTTAGTTATGAAGCAAACATCTAAATTTTTGAATGGGACACCCTATATATTTTTAACTAATTAAATAAAGCATTTTCCGGGCTTTTCAAAAATGTATAATGGTATATGTTTATTTTGAAAAATAGCTAAATAAACTACACTAGTCTCCAAATTAATACGTTATTTACCAGTAAGCCATGGCGCTGATGAAACAAAAAAAAATAATCTGTTATAAGTTGGATCGCTTGACAAAATATTATTCAATATTGACTTAAAAGTTGTAAGTTGAAAATTTGTGTTTTCTTTTTAAAAATGGCTGAAAATGGACACCCTGTACTGTGATTATGAAAAAACTTTTTAAATGATAATTATACAAAATCGTAATTTGTACAACAAGGGTGGTTAATTTGGCTATAATGTCCATATCGCACGAGGAACAAAATTGAGCACGACGCCTTAGGCGGATTGCTCAAACTTCCGAGTGCAATAGAAACAATTCACCCGAGTTTTACAGTATAGTTTTTCTATGACTCAACTTCGAAACTTCATAAAAAAATTTATTTAAATCTGGCATTATAACTTGTCTTTTTAGTTTGCCGTGAACTTGTGAGAAAGATGATAAAAACAATTGAAAAGAAATTCATTTCGTTGCCAAATCCATGGACCCAATTACACTGTAACATAATAATTGTCGATTTGGATGATAACTTAGATTTACACAAAATTACATTGAATATATCTAGCTTTCTCACAATCGGCCTTTTGCAGAATAACAGATAAAACGCAATATATTTATTAATAAAAATGGACAATTTTTTTTTCTAAATCATAGCCTTTGACTGCTTGCGTAACAGGCACGTAGCCAGGATTTCTTCTCGGGGGGGGGGGCCCACGAAAATTTTTGGGTGCCACGCCCTTTTTTGAATTATAGTGGTTTTGGTTTTCAACTGTATCAACTAAAATCTTATTTTTTTTCGTATTGGGTTTATGGTATCTTAAAATGTTAAACAAATATGTATTTTTAATATTACATAGGTACTATAAATATTAAATACTATAGGTATCTACTATGACAATAATTATTATAATAACAATCTTCTGTTGGTTTTTGCTGCCATGATATCAATTACTCGGTTGGGATTAACAGTAATGTCCCAGTTAATAGAAACCATGGCGAGGGCACTCACTCTTTCATCTCCCATTAGATTACGAGGCAAAGTTTTCACTCTTTTCATTGTCGAAAAAGATCTTTCGACACTGGCAGTTGTTACTGGTAACGTTGCCAAAACTGACAGTAAATGGTTTATTGTAGGATAATAAATAGTATTACATTTTTCTAACACTTTAAGGACTTCGGTATTAGGATCAATGTTGGCAACTTCTCTCCACCAAATTTCGTACTCAGCCTTAACTGCAGAAATCGACATATTAACATCCAAATATTGATATAGATTTTCCAATTTTTGTAGTTCATCAATTGAAGCAAAGCCTGGAAGGAGTATTTGAAAACTTGGGAGTATATCTTCGTTTAAAGTAAATCGGTCAGATAAATTTTGAATTAGATTTTCCACACAAGGGATGGTAAAAATTCATTAAAAGATGCCAATTAACCCTAGTTATAAGAAAAAATAAGAACTTTCTCTAATGCCAATTTATTGGCAACGAGTTATTAAGTAAAAAAAACAATATAAGTATAACTTTTGTAACAAATAATATAAAAATCGTTAGAATTACTCAGCATATCGTGGGATTAAAGACAAAATTGTGAGACAGGACAACCCTGCGTGTAAAATAACATGGTTTTCCGTATTACTGGGGGTAGGGAAGGGAGGCCGGATCCGGAGAAGTGCGCCTGGCTGTATTTAAGCTATTTGCAGAGTTGCCAAACTGTCACGGGGAAAATTTAATAGTATAGGAATTGTTTAATGTGTTGCCTATGCCTATATTGTCGAAATCAGAACTGTAATAACTAATAAATCTAATAATACTAATAATATATTATAATCTATATTTCGCATAAAATTAATTTTATCTTGAGTTTCGGGGGGGGCCCGGGCCCCCTGGGCCCCCCCCCCCTAGCTACGTGCCTGTTGCGTAACAAACCCGAACAAACCATTTTTCTATGCAAAAGAAAACTAAATAGTACTACAGAAGAATAGGTTTCTTTCATTTCGTCAGATCCATCCCTAGACGCGTTTCGCCATATCATGGGTAATCCCCTAGTTTTCCAGAAAAAAAAATATAGTCTTAAAAATAGAATTAATTTTTTTCTAAAAATCTTATAGTTTCTTTTGTTTTATCTGGTTTTATGTATACTTATCTTTATTTTCCACCATTTAAAGAAGATTTACCAGTTATTTTTCTATATCTATTGCATATAATAATAGTTTTAAGGTCGATTGGGGTTTTGTAGTGATTATCTTGAAATGAATAGAAAACTGGAGATTTTTAAAAAGACAAAGTTCATTTGTGCACAAATATTTAGTTCGGTCAGAAAAAACTAGAGAGTAGTTCGGTAAAACTATATTTTGGTTTAATATCTTTAATTTTTGCATTATTTCGTGCCTTTTTGTGAAAAATGTGTATGCTCGGGCTC
This sequence comes from Polydrusus cervinus, assembly GCA_935413205.1. Lineage (NCBI taxonomy): Eukaryota > Metazoa > Arthropoda > Insecta > Coleoptera > Curculionidae > Polydrusus > Polydrusus cervinus. Next base: position 14,965,651 of record OW284517.1, read on the forward strand.
GGGAAAAAATGTTTTTATTCGATATAAAAAATAACAAATTTGATCTGACAGATTTGCATTGTTTTGAAATTTATTCTTAACCTTACTTTTGTTAAGTGTCATAAAACGACTCGTTCATTTTAGAAAGTGCAAACTTGGCTTCTTTGTAATTGACCGCTATGATTCGTCAGTTTCATATTCTAACTAGGATGGATATTAAATTATATCAGTTCAATTAACCGGAATAGCCCACTTATCAAATCACGTGAATAGAAAAAATGTGTTTTAACCCCGTATTTGTATATTATTGGAAAAAACAAGCATAGAAAAAATTAGTCCAACGTCGCGTCCACAAATCGTACATAGAGTTACAACCAAAAACCAATAAACAATTATTGCGTGCGGCCCGCACTCGTAATTAAAAATCTAGGAAATGTAAGCAAACTACCCAGACTGCAAACTGAAGTCACTTCAGTTTCATCTTTCGACAGTTCTTTCACACAAAGATGTTAAACCTTTCATTCTACCTTTAAAATTTTTACAGTGCCTTAAGCCTTAAACCCACATACTTTTCTTGCTCACAATGCAATGTGTGTATCGGTTTCCTCACCGTTCCACTCATTTTTACACCGAACCTACAATTATGTGGCTCAGTTAGGGTGATATCTACTGGTCTTTTCTTCTTTAATTTTTTACCTGAAGATGAATGCTTCTGCAATCGAAACATGTAGAGAAGTTGCTTAAAATATTTCTATAATATAACAGTGGAGAAAGACTTTGTGTTCTTATTTTTTACCTTCTAAATTCCCACTCCACTTTAAGTATGGACTATTTCTTCAAGTGGAAAATAAATTGTTTAAGGGGGAAAGACGCGATGGAGAGAAAGATGTGATTTCAAAAATATGTAAAATATTCTATTTAAGTAGTTTAAAATATTAATTTTTTTATTTCGTAGTAAAAAATTATCAAAATAAGTATCAAGCAAGGTAAGCAACATTTTCATCGCGTCCATGGACCGGACGCCATTGATACTGATAAAATACGGACAATAATAGTGTAGTTTACTGTATTACCTTATTAATTTAATATAAATATTAATAATAGTGCTCGCAAAGCTGATCCTGTGGGTCCCTAATTGAAATAAACTTTATTTGTGTTTATTTTACACTTTTCTTGTAACATTTTAATTTTTTTGTGCAGGTGACTATGTACTGCCAAAGGGAGCAACCGCCTTTTTCGGTTTGGTATTTATTCACAGGAATCCAAAATATTGGCCGGACCCACTAAAATTTGACCCAGATCGATTTTTACCGGAAGAAGTTGCTAAAAGACACCCGTGTACTTATATTCCATTTTCGTTTGGACCAAGGAATTGCATAGGTACGTGACACAGCATTCCAGTTAGTAAAGGAAAACATTAACACCGGATTGAATTACTTATAAATATTTGTCTGCAATTTATTTTTTCAAAAGTTTTACTACATACGTTTATCTAATATACAGGTTGTTTCACGGTGGATACAAAGTTAGACGTTTATGGAAAACCGGCGATACGTTTTCTTCTAAAATTTAGTTGTTTAGATAAACAATCTAGATTTATCCTTTTAAAATATTTTCAGCAATGCGGTGTTGCCGCTTCTAGCCCAAACAGGTGGAAATAGCGTTATTTTAAATGGTACACCCATTATATTATTTTCTAATTCCATATACAATTCCACGTGTATTTTGTATAAAAGATAATATTGTTTTTGAGATATTGACGTTTAAAATATGCAATTTTCAGAATTTGGGAGGCTGTAGCATTGGAACGGCGCATCTTAGAGAAAAATGGGTTTCACCTCCCTATCTTAGTTTTTTATTCTCTGTCCAAAAATACCAACTTCCGGTTTAACATATTAAACAAAAAAAAACGGTTTTACGGTGGAGTTTCAACAATTTTGGACAACCCGATCTTAACTTATTTGAATAGGATTGCGATTGGTTTTTCACTGGAATTGAACAGGTGATGCTGCGATTGTTAATATGCTAAAGCCTTTAAAAAATATCATTTTTTAAATACTTAATCTCAAAAATGATCCAGTTTAGACGTTTGATCTGTTACATATCCGTTTAGAATCTGGAGAAATATATAAACATAGGTAGCTATCCCATTTAAAATAACAAAGTTTACATCTGCTTCAATTCTGTAATAATATTTTATCCAATGTACCTACATTCCACTAACTTGACTATGTAAAATTTGGCACTAGTTGAGTTACGAACAATAAAATACAATTTTATAACGAATATATTTTTTTTAGGTCTTAAATACGGTATGATGAACATGAAGGTGATAGTGGCCACCGTTATCAGAAAATTAAAAATCCATTGCGAGTATAAGAAGATTGAAGATATTAAGCTAAAGGCTAATATTGTTCTAAGATTTCAAGATGGCTCAAAAGTATCGTTTACAAAAAGAGAGCAATAATTTGCACTCTGTAGTCATTGTCGTCCCTATTTTATTGATTATAAATAAACTATGCTATCTACCTTATACATACTGTAAACGAAAATATGGTTAAATTACAATAAATAAGATTGGTTAGTTTTGGCCACCAAATATCACTGCCAACATTTTAATTATAATTTTACAATTGTTCTGTAAATACGTTGTAAACTACCATTTGTAAATTCGTTTTAAAAATCACTGTAAAATTAGCGTAAAATATATAAATATTCCACAACTTTAGTAATAATAAATAAAAATAAAGCACAAAATAAAATTAAACTCTAAAATAACACACCCTGGATACCTAGCGACTAATCACCACATATATACATACAATATATTGCTAATACCATAATTCAATTATGACACCACTGTAGGCAGATGATCACGGCCCGTTGAGTTTGCGCAGCTCGGAAATTTGCTTCTTGATGTAAACATTTGACAGGACCGACTTTTAAAATATTTTTACAAGCTTTTATTTAAATTCACCGGTTTAGTTCGGGTGTGTACTGTTTATGGTAAAATAAAACTAAGTAATCAATATTTTACATACCTGAAATACCTTATTCCTGGTATTGAACCGCGATTCGTTCAAAATAGGATCATGCACTTTTTTCTACCCATCTTGAGACACAAGTCGCTAACAATAACAAAATGTCTGGTAAAGTTTTATACCTAAATTCGCACCCAAAACCTAAAAATAATATTCTTAATCACACACGGAACATCCAAACGAATACAACGTACAATAAGATGGAAACGACTATAACTTACAAACTAACAAAAAAAAATGTCTAAAGCAAAGTTTTATAAATATTAACACCCAAAACTTGGAAATTATAACAACACACGAATGAACGAATCAAAAGATGGCGACTAATAAGAATATAACGGCGAGCCGGTTCTGTTCAAGAGACTTTGGGTTCTGTTTACGTTCTGTTAGAAATCGCGTGGGTTGCCTAATTTGTTCCCTACTGCGCAAGCGCGACGGCCCCCAACTCAGGTTATTTTGAATCGCACGATGGGTGTATTCTTGCTTCGTGCGGCTGCTTGTATTGGCAATATAGTGTAAAAAAAAACAATCTAGGACCTAAAATAACATTTTTAAACTGAACTGCTCGAAAGGAGCCAAGTTACGGGTTCTATGAGAATATTCTTCAGTTAATATTGTAAAATTACAAACTTATGTGTTTTCGCTGTGATTTTAAGAATTAGGCCTACATGTATTTTTGGTGTAATTTTACCAGTATGTCGTGTAAATTATTAGTAATTTTACTACATGCTAAATATTTTTACTCGGAAATTACATTTTTTGCAAAAAATCCTTAAATTTTACATCAAATCTATAACATTACATACACCTTAATGTAATAATTTAGGATTTTTATAAATGTAGTAAATTTCCCACAGCATTTTACAGTGCAGGGTACTACAAATTGGGGTGTATATACATGGGGATCTCAAAAACGGTAAGAGATACTAAAGTGAGGGAAAGTTGCATGTTTTGAGGCTCAATAGTTGGGAAAGGAAAAGTGTAAATATTTCGAATACCTCGGATATTTTCGAAAAAAAAAACCAAATTTTCAGTTTTGGTTTTTGTTTTTTTTAAGACTTAATATACGATTTTAGGGATTTGTAAGTTACGATATGCCCTGCTCTTTTCCTAACCTTATTTCTGTATTTTATTTTCTCTATTGCTCTTTCGCCTAGCATAGACAAACGAAATTTAACAGGGTTAATTAAATTAAATTAAAAGTAAATGTGTGCAGTTGGTTGTACACTGTGTTCCTTTCTTCCTAAATTAAATTAGTTCAAGTTGTAGAAATAGTGTTAGCGTTTTTTAAAATCGATATGAAACTTGAGAATTTTTTGGGTATTTCGTATTGCATTTCTCTTTTTTCACTTGTTTAATATTCACAAACATATATAGGTATTGTTTCCAAAGTACCTATGCACTGGTGCGTTGTTGTGATCTATTAGTTTTGTATGTCTTCTTGTGTGTACCTTAAAATTCAAAAATAACATGCCGTCTTCCAGGATTTATAGTAAGCAAATATTTAATAAATTATGCAAGAAATAGACAGTTTTTTTATTGCCTACAGCGCCTGTTTAAAATTACAAATAATGTTAAAACACTTTTATTACCAACGCAAATAAAAGAACCATAACAATTGCCAAAAGGCGTAGACCTGTGCAATCTCCAAAGTAGTTGAAGTGAATGCGTAGAGACTGGATAGGGCTGTTTGTGTATTAAATTTGCAATCATGATTTCGACGAAAAGCTTGCCAAACCTAGTAAGTCGTTAGCATTCTACTTACAGTAATTACATACTTATTTGAGGTTGCCTATATTCCAAACCAACAGACTTCTCTAAACTGGTTGGAACAAGTATTTCGTTCTTATTGAATATTTAAATGCAGTGGCGGCTCGCGGTCTTAAAAAATGGTACTTAAACAAACATTAACTAAAAACCCGTGTAACAAAACGTCTCTCTTATCCTCATCTGTCCAGCGACTGAATGGAGTTTTCAACAAATTACAAACTATATCATTAATTGGGTCCATTTTTAAAACACACAACTAAGTACACTACTGAATTAACTAAAAAATAAAAACAAAACGTTTCAATCACACGATAAATCACGTAAATACGATATCTATAAGTTTCGCGAAGCCTCAAAATAAATACCTTAAGGTTAGACAAACCAATGCTAAAACAATGGTGCATACGACTGATCTATTTTTTAATTGCCCTTCATCATAATGCAAATTGTAACATGCTGTTTGCGTGACTAACGTCACGTAACCATAGCAACGATGAAAACCAAAGCCATGTTGGGCGTTGGGTCTTCACTTGCTTTGAGCTAACGGACACGGTCGGCTGGGGCGCGCCAAAATGCACGATTATTTATAATTATTGTCCATCGGAGTTAACCGTGGTCCTATTAGGCATAGCTACATTCGGATTAACTTTATATTATTAATTAGAACATAATTATTTTTTAAGGGTTAAAATGGTAGCTGTATTAGTACATTAATATTTAATATTGTCGAAAAACTTTCCTCCACTGTTTAAATGTAAGCATTTAATTCACCAGTTTCTTCTCTCTTTGGGCGAACTAAAAATATATGTTTCTTAAACATATAAACTTATTTTTTACAAAATTTTGTGTAGATAATTAAAGGAACAGTAAAACCACAGGTACATTAAATATTGAGCCTTAACCATCGTTATATCTAATATCATCTTTTATGAAGAACATTACTAACATAGCTCAGTAAAAAAAAATTGTAAAAACTCAGCAATCCACGCCAATGAAAATTAGAAAATGTAGACCTTGAAAAAATATACCCTTGAAACCACGATTCTTTTCTATTTTTGCCAAATTTTACACAGGCGTCACACTGCTTGGTTCTATATTATATTATTTATATAATAACAGTAATTTAAACTGGCCAGATCAATAAAAACGCTCAATAAACTAACCGAATCTTCTCAAATCATGATTTTCAAAAAAGTGCATTGTAAAAGTGACAATTAAAAGAAGCGTTTCCAAATTTTATTTTTATTGTTGTCAAAATCGGGAAAAATGATTAAAAGTAACGAAACTTTACATTACTGGCAAATTCACTGCATAATGCACAATATCAGGCAGATAAAATGATGCGGAATATTTATAAATATAGGTAGAAATAGTCTCTTTTACAAGAATATTGTTGTTTATTATTCCCAGTTTGTTAATTTATGGGTCATAATTAAAATGGAGGGACATTAAAGAAAATAATGTAGAAGATTTTTTACTAAATATTAAGTAGCATAAAAATGTACATGATAATTATGAACATATACATTTATTTCCAGCCAACTTCATCAAAATACCAGAAATATCGTTGAATTAGAAAAAGTCTGCTCTACAAAAATTTAGCATTTTAACAGGTTTAATATCAAGTGGCAATAATTTGATAGAAATCGGGAAAATCGGGAAACACGAAAGTGTTTCCCGATTTGCCGTTGTGAACCTACTTCCTTGATGGCGCAATTGGTTAGCGCTCTGTACTGGATATACGGAGGTTGTCGGTTCGAATCCGGCTCGAGGAAATATTTTTTTCTGAATTTCAAATTAGGTGTTTATACACAAGAACTTTCCATCTTAAGATATATATATATATAGATTTGTTTGACCGACTATGCAGACCCAAAACGCTATACCCTACCGACTTCCCAAGCCAAAATCGACGTTGTCAGACCCGCCTTCGGGCTCGAGAGCGTTTACCCATAGAGAATTGTTGAGAGGGACGCGGGGATGAAAGGGGAACAAAAATTAGGTGGGCTTGAAAAATCGGTTACACTTGCGTTTTTATGCAGTTTTAGTTCGAGCCATCCACCGCCTAGAGGTCAGTGCTGTTTTATACAAATGAGACTTATACGCCAGACACATACATTCATTTATTACCGACGTTAACCGTCCCATAATTTGGCAATCGCGCATTTGCATTCCAGACAATAGCTAAAAATAGAATAGGTGAAATTAATACATTTCGCCTTTAAGAATATACACATACAGGGTGATTTATGTTGAGTGGCTTAATAGAAGATCTAGAAAACGAATAAAGTTATATTTTCAAAAATTTGGTATTAGGCCTAATTGACTTTGAACTTTTAATATATTATATTTTGACGTTTGTATCACCTCGGTTATACCGGATATCTAAATGTCTAATATGCCACCATCCATATTTTTAATCGGTTTGAATTTATAATCAATTAACAAAAAATCTTAAAATCTCTACTTGTGTTAAGTTCATGAAATTATTTTTTAAAGAAAAGGGTATAGATTATTATTAACAAATTATGCTTAGATTTTAATACGGTGTCCAACAAATGCTAAATAAAACCGGTTATTCTTTGAAATACCAAAGTTGGCCATAACTTTCATACGATGCTTTTCATGTAGGAAATTTTCGGGGATAATACCATAAGTGCATAAAAATTTCCGAAAATTTTGGAAAATTAAATATTTTTTGATAACTGCATGAGTTTATTTTCATCGTTGTTTCAAACTATAAATTGCCCGACTCCGTAGGAGGAGGGCTATTTTTTGAAACAACGATGAAAATAAACGAATGCGGTTTCCAAAAAACATTTCATTTTTCAGAATTTTCTGGAAATTTTTATGCACGAATGGTATTCGGTAGAAAATTTACAGAATAAATAGCTAACACGTTAACATTTTATCTTTGTTTTTTATTTATTAAAAGTAATATTACAATTATTGTAATTTATTATATATTGTGTGGTCTTATTTGAGTCCATAATACATAGGTTCTTTTGAGTGCTTGATGTTTTTTCACTGGATTTTGGGGTGCTATCTGTTCTCATTTTTTCTACAATGGCTTCATGATGTTCTTGATCCATTTGAAGGTAGCTGGCAATTGATTTGGAACTAGCATGGCCAGTCATTTTTATAAGTTCCTGTTCTACAATACCGCTTTTTGCAAGTTTTGACACGGCTGTAGCCCTAAGTGAGTGATTAGTAATTTTTGTTTTTTTAACGTCTAGTCCCACTGTTTTTGCTTGAGTAGTAGTCCATTTTGCTATTTCATTTCGCCCAACAGGACTGTTTTTATACCATCAACTTCCAGTTTTCCAAAATGGATTGACCGTTAAAAATAAACGATCATTTTCAATACCTTCTCGTTTTGATTTTAGCAAGTTAAACAATCTGATTGGACAAAGATCGGGATATTTCTTATTAGCGACTAGCCATTTAGATGGAGCGCACGGTTTGGAGCCACCTTGTGTCGTTTTGCTGAATATGGGATTGTATTCTATTCTACCTATTGTTTGCCCCCCATTGTCAAATTCTTTTTAAAAAAATTCCAATAAGGTTTTGCTGCCCTCTCCCCCTCTCCATGCCAATTCATAGGAGAATATAAAAAACAACTTTTTTTGCAGACCTTCTGGGGTACATTCGTTACAATTGTCAATTAACATTTTATTTCATTATATTTTAGGGCAATTGAACTGACTTTTATCCTCGTGCTTTTGCAATTCCTTTCTTTTAGCATTTTTTGCATACCTGGCAGCTTTAAACTCTTGATTTTCAAATGGGTCTATTTTAATACCATATTTTTAAAAGTATTCCTCCATCACCATTTTTGCAGTTAAATTCCACATTACTTTTATTGTGCTTTCTTTATATTCATCGCCATTATTTTTTCGCATGTTGTAGCCCCAATCTTTAAGTACTTTAGCAATCTCATGCACTGATGTTTCCCGCTCTAGTTTATACTTTCTAACAACATAAAACTCCATGAATTGTTTCCATACGAACGATCGGCTTTTCTTAGTATTGGCCGAGATAGTTTTTTCTATATTTACATCAATCGCATCTTCACTAAATTCACCAAAACGACTCATTTTTCAAACAATCGGCTTTCAAATAATTATTAATAAAGAAGAAACGTCAAAGTTGACTTTTTTATTATTTGTTGCTATGGTTTTGGGGCATTGTTATTTAAACATATAAATAAATATTATTTTATTTATTTATTTATAAACAAAAACATTTTACATAAAAACATAGTATCTTCATTCTAAAATTAACACAAATGGAAAATAACATATCAAAACAATTTATAACACCTAGGTGTGGAACACCTATATGTGCGTAATTTACATTAAATACCTATACGTATTTATATAATGTATTTAACAGTATGCACATTTAGAAAAAAAATAATACATTTCTAATATCTAGTATCACCTTTTAGTGCAAAAACCGAAAGAAAGTAGAAGAAGAGCTAAAACAATTCTAGAAAGCTAACAATATTATTAAAAATATAGTTGTTCAGTTGTTTTTTAAATTGCCTTTTGTCAGTTAAGGTTCTAATATTTTTTGGTATTAAGTTATATAGTTTTGGACCATAGTATATTACAAAGTGTTGCATCATTGTTGTTCTAGTTTTATAAATATTTATTAGTTTATTTGTGTTTCCTCTGGTCTGATGTGACACCTGCGATCTTTTGAAATCATTATTAAAGTGCAAAAATTGACATACCGTGATAATATACAAAGTTCTAATGTTACAGAGTTCTTTGGAATAAAGTTGATTTGTCAAAGTTGACTTCTTTATTACTTGTTGCTATGGTCGCTACAGTGCAATTTCCAGTGATGCAATTTCCACTGTAATTCAGTGGAAATTGCACACCTCTTATGGCATTTTTTATACATGAGGGAAATTTTCAGATTATGGCTTTGATTTAGAAAAATGTTGAATTATTTTAATGATAAAAAAGGCATGCGTATTTTAAAAACGAAAGTAAAATTTAGAAATATACATGATAAACGAGAAATTTTTTGAATAAAAGTTATTTAATTTTTTTGAGCAATTATAATTTTACCAGAGCAGCGAAAGTGCGTTAACTACTTTCGCTTAAAGCATGTGGTGATTTTGATGGTATGCGTATGACTTGTGTTAAATTGGTCTTTTGCAATTAAATTATCTAATCGATAAATAATTTTACCGGGATATTGTTGAAAATAATTATAGTATTAATTCTATTAAAAAAAAACAGGACGCACTAAAATTCTTGTATCTTGATAAATTTAAAGAAGAAAACATACTTATATAGTATACTTAATTTGGTTAACTTATTTTGACACTTGTCATTTTACACCAAGAACTGTCAGTTTAGGATGGTTAGGTCCGGCAGATCAATCTCTTGGTAACTTTACCAATAAGATAATTTTCAAAGAAACCATTGTTGAGACAATTGTTTCTATAGAAATTATCTGGCTGGTAAAGTTTACAACAAGATAATTCCCAAAGAAAAAATGCTGAAAATTGTTTCCACAGAAATATCTGGTTGATAAAGTTACCAATAAATTGATCTAGGGTACCTTAGTGAATACGGCTATTAATTATTTTTTTATTCGCGATTAATTTTGTACGTAATTTTTCTAATGATGTAATAATTAACAATCCGAACAAACCGGAAACGTAATTAAATAGGGTTGAGTGATATGGCGGTGTATTCGGGATAACACGTACTCTTAAAAATAAAAAAACAAAAATCAAGGTCATATTATATACTCATTACAGTTCGTACCGCTTACACAAGTGACCTGAACCTCACATCACCGACTTTTCAATCCCAGAATGCATTAAATATGAAAATAGTAGTGGCAACGCCGCAGGGTCTGTTAACGTCGGCTGGCCATATAATTGATAAGAAGACGGACCTAGGAAGTCGGTTTGTTATACTGGGGTCAGCAGCGTTTGTTGAACATAGAATATTTTTTTGTTTTGCATAAATATTACCCCTCTCGGGTTGCCTCGTTTATTTGATCGTATTACTTTATTTTTAAATGAAATACACTCCCCGCACCTTTGTCCTTCTAGTGGGTTCGAGGTGGTCTGTTCAATATGCCGGGTCTGGTAAGGTCGGTTAAATCAATATATATATATATTCAAAAAGTTCACATCCATCATTTGTGACAACAATGCACTAAAAGCAATAACAACAACAACAATAAGCCCCTTTCTATAACCCTCATAACAAAAAATAGAAATTACCAAATCGTAGACTGTCAACACCATTAACCACATCTTTGGATTCCGTAAAACGTAAAAAATAGAAGAGAATAAAGTGTTTGATGCAAATGCACTTATTCACGGAAGTACTCAGAGGTGAGTTACTACACCTGTTGAAAACCCAACCGTAATCATTTTTAAATAAGTTAAGATCGGATTGTCCAAAATTGCTCAAACTCTCCATGTACACTCACCACACAGAGACACTAAAAAAGTCTTCCTACAACCCCGCTTTAAAGTCAACCAGGGGAGCAAATATTTGGATAGTTAAAAATTTGCATGGGATTTCCTGTGTTTCCACACACGGTATATGAAAGCACCGCGCCTAAGGTTTTAAAAATGTATGTTTATTTAAAGGTTGCAGCCTAGAGCATAAATAGTAGATATAAATAATAAATCCCACAAAGTCCCGGTCTCAAAAATTCTTTTATATATAAGTATAACGGTTACATGTTTCGCTCGCAAATGAGCATCATCAGACCTACAAACGTTGTTGTGTTTGCAAAATGTGCATATAAAAAAACATAAAAGTATCTTTTATAACCAGACAAGAGCCTTTCACTGAGGGAAAAATTTGGCTGCCACAACTAAAATATGGGCTGCTCCAACAAAAATTATGCATTAAATAGAGGACAGCCTATGCCTCTAGTTGTGACAACCAAATTATATTTGTTGGACCGGCGCCATGACAGGTTGGTTGAGACAACTACACTTTTTAGTTACAGTAGCCAAGTAACAACAACAAATTCTTTGGTTGCCCTTACTAAACCCATTTGCTGCTAGAAACATTTTCTTTAGCTGTTGGAACTAAACGCAGTAGTTGTGATAACTACATTTTTAGTAATGGTAACCAAAATATTGGTTTGCTGCGACAAATGTAGACGACTGTGACAGCTAATATTTTGGGTTGAAAATTATTAACATTCTTGCGCCTTCGCCAATTGAAAGTACGTTTTTTTAAAGCGCTCTCGCCATTTATTCAAATTTTTTGTACTGGCAGTGAAAATACAGTGTGTCCACGGAGGGACTTAACTACCTATACTTACTTGGAAAAAAACTTTTTTTTCAATTTTTCGAAAAAAAGTCATTCTTCATCATTTCTTCTGCTTATTAAATAAATATAATTCACGTAAGAAAATTTTCATTTTTCTATACAGGGTGCACAAAAAATGTAATAATGTAGATTTGAAAAATTAAAAAACTTTTATCCAAATTTTTTAAATGATCAAAATAAAAAAATGGAAATTTTCTTACGTGAATTATATTTATTTAATAAGCAGAAGAAATGATGAATGACTTTTTTTCGAAAAATTGAAAAAAGTTTTTTACAAGTATCTACCTATAGTTAAGTCCATCCGTGGACACACTATATATTTACCAAAATAGTTTATAATTAAACACTTTTACTTACATTAATTAAAATCTCTAATTATTATATTTAAAAATAGAAATATTAGTCATGTGATTTTGTTAAAACTATTTTAATTAGGTATCTACGTACCTAGGTACTAATAATTAAAAATTCTAACTGCTGTAGGTATCTAAGTGTTTAATTTTCCTCCATTTTATTTTACAGTTTTATCACTGTGGTTACCGATATATCCCTAATTTGGGATGTCCTAAATCAAGTTTAAGCATCTAATATGCAAGATAAAAAGCCGGAAATTCCGTAGGTGCCTATATTATGTTATTAGCGTCACGCTGTAGATATACACCTGGAAGTAACTTCTAGAGTTCGTTAACTTAGGTTATCTTTAGGAAATGAAAAAAAAGTTTTGTCACAAAAATATATATATTTTCTGCTTATTCGTCATATAAACTACGGACAACTTCGTCACTTATATAATAGTGTGTTGCCAAACTTTTTAATGAAGAAAAACTAATTTACAAACCTATTATTAAAATATTATACAACAAAAATTTGCAAAAAAAAATACAAAATTGGTATCAAACTAAATTTAGCTACAAATTCAAAAATAGGTGTAGAGGGTGGTCCCCTATAAATGGACTGCTCCTTTAACTGTATTATCTGATGATATATGAAAAAATGGAAAATACAAAAGGTTTAGAGTACAATATGTTTTTTACGAAATTATTTTAGTAGGTATATATTTTATATAATTAGAAAATAGTAAACAAAAATGTATTTTTTGTTTACTATTTTTAAATGTTTGTTTACTATATATACGCCTTTATGCCCCATATATCCTTAAGCTATTTCAAAAAAAACTTGTACCCTACAACTTTCCAACTTACCATCTTTTCATATACCATTAGATAAAAAAGTTAAAGGGGGGTTTGTACTGGATCACCCTGTACATAAAAGGTGACAAATTATCACCAGTTTAAGAAAGGGATACAAACATGTGATTATTGCGTTTAATTAAAGCATAAACATTTAAAGATGGGATATCTAAATGAAACACACATCTTAAATCATTCTTGTAAATAAACAGTGATTTGTCCAAAGTAGTATAAAAAGTGATTATTTCCTTAGATAAATTATAAACTTACTTCAACACGTACAAAGAAGCTATCCATAATCTCGCTTCGTGTTGGTCTCCAGTTGCCACCTTTTCTATTTTTCTTAACAGTAATGGGTTGGAATAAATACACCAAACACATTATAGCATGTACATTTTTGTCTAAAAACATTGTAATGTTTATATAAAATATTCCAAACACACAGTAGTAACAATGTAGCTTTAACAGCCTAAACCCAAAATATAGGTACCTATAACATAAGAGTGTCAAAGTCAAAAAATCTTTATTTAAAAAAATACAGGTACCTTTTCGGCTCGAACTTTTGAACCGACATGAAAGGACAATTTAATGAAATTTTAATATTTTATACAGGCCATAATACAGTAGATTTCGAATATTTCGAAAAAATCCACCACTCTCGAAAACAATCTAATTTTCTGTTATCGTTTTTTACGAGTACCTACAATAATAAAATTTGAAAATATTTAAGGGCTGATCCTAACTCAAAATGTTTTTCAACTAAGAAAACTCTTAATGATAAAAAAAATTAAGTGTTCTTATTTTATTTTTCTCCAAAAGAAATATTATTGATTCGATTTTGTACATTTTTATTTTTTGACCGTCCTGTATATATGCTACTTAAAGTTTAATTTGATTTGATAACATTATTTTTTCAAATTAATTGATTCAGCCGATACTAGGTGGAAATCCATAACATTATATTATAGGATACAGTAAAACAAAGTTGAACTTGTAAATTTCCACTATATTAAAAAGAAGAAGAAACATAACATGTTTCGCTGCACGGCAGCTTCGTCAGATGACAATGTGAAATAAGATGTAAAAGGTATAGATTATTGACAATGTAAATAAAGACAGTGGGAGGGTTAAAAGCTAGGAAAAACCCAAAGAAAGGGTCGGTATAATTCAATTAAGTAAAATGATGGGTTTTTTCAACCATTGTTAGGTATACAATTATCAACAGAATAAGTTTAACAAAGGTGAACTATTTAAATCTAATTGATCATTAAGTAACAGGTCCGTATTCTTAAGTTTATTAATTTCGACAGACTCTAACAAATTAAGTTTTAAGCCCTTATTTTCTGTATGTAAGATTTTAAAAGATGGATCAAAATTATGTTGGTTATTGAGCAAATGGTTAGCGTAGTTAGAATCGGTTTTATTTTTAATAAAACTATTATAATGTTCGTATATTCTTTTGTTGAAGTTTCTCCCTGTTTGACCTATGTATGTTTTCGGACAATCCTTGCAGTTTAATTTGTAGATACCAGAATTTTTGTTTTTATCACTTTTGGTTTTATTGTTTTTAATAAATTTTTTTTTTTTTAAAATTTATTAAAAACAATAAAACCAAAAGTGATAAAAACAAAAATTCTGGTATCTACAAATTAAACTGCAAGGATTGTCCGAAAACATACATAGGTCAAACAGGGAGAAACTTCAACAAAAGAATATACGAACATTATAATAGTTTTATTAAAAATAAAACCGATTCTAACTACGCTAACCATTTGCTCAATAACCAACATAATTTTGATCCATCTTTTAAAATCTTACATACAGAAAATAAGGGCTTAAAACTTAATTTGTTAGAGTCTGTCGAAATTAATAAACTTAAGAATACGGACCTGTTACTTAATGATCAATTAGATTTAAATAGTTCACCTTTGTTAAACTTATTCTGTTGATAATTGTATACCTAACAATGGTTGAAAAAACCCATCATTTTACTTAATTGAATTATACCGACCCTTTCTTTGGGTTTTTCCTAGCTTTTAACCCTCCCACTGTCTTTATTTACATTGTCAATAATCTATACCTTTTACATCTTATTTCACATTGTCATCTGACGAAGCTGCCGTGCAGCGAAACATGTTATGTTTCTTCTTCTTTTTAATATAGTGGAAATTTACAAGTTCAACTTTGTTTTACTGTATCCTATAATATAATTATTTTTTCAGTAAGAACTTTTTATATGGAGTAACTTTTTTGGTAAAATTAAAAATAAGAAAGGTTTGTGTAGGGATAAAGTAAACACTTATAGGTAGGTAGGTATACAATATCTCACCTGCATAATTTCCATCATCAAAAATCTTAATCTTTCTCTCTTTTGCTTCATTTAAAATTGCCTGACTAATTTTGGGCCAGTTGGTATAAATAATATCGATTTTGCCAGCAAATCTATTATTGAAGTCCGTTTCAATCTAAAAGAAAGAAAAATCAAATTCTCCATTGGTAGATATTTCAAGTTTATAAAAATATGTAGGTAGGTACGTATTATTCCTCAAAAAATAATAGCATAGGACTTACAAGCTCAATTCCTCTATTTAAGGACAGACATGGAAAGTCTTGGTAAACCTCTTTCAAACCACTATTTAGGTAAAGTTTCCTCCTTAATTTATAGGTCTGCTCCCAAGCATCTAACACTTTTATGAATGGTTCAGTACCAACTTTTAGAAAATCTAATAAGTTTGTAGTTTCAAGTTTGTCAGGGCTCGATATTGCAGTACTTTGAAGTTCTTTCTTTTTTACAGTATTAGCTAAATGTAAAGCTGTTTTGATGTTATGATAGCGATTCCATAACTTTCCTTTGGGTCCACCATCATCTGATGAAATCATATATGCATCTGCTGTTTCATGCGTAAAAATTTGACCTATTTCCTTTGCCGCCTTCAAAATTGTATGTTGCTGCAGTCTAAAAATAAGTACATACATATTATATCTTGTAAATGAAGAATATATCATCCAATTTTAAAGTTCCTCATTCTAAAGTTCAAGAATATACTTACTCAGGTCCATAAACACCAATTAGTTCATTTATTACAATGTTCGCCAATTTTTGCCTTTGGTCATTTGTTAGCTTATTTTTATTTAGCAATATTATATTTCCTTCAGTATTTTTTTTTAATAGTGCTTCCAAACCCTACAAATAAGTATAAGTAGGTACCTACTTTTTAAATTATTTCTGAAAGAGACTAGTTAATCTATACTGTTAATGTATGTTGCTATAATAAATATACAAACACATTGAAGGGAAAACTAAAAGCTCGACTAAAAGTAACATACCGAGCCACATACCAAACATTAAGAATAAATGTTTGTGGGAAATAAAACATCAGAGCTACTAAAATAAATATCAAATTACCATTCTTACCTCATGAAAGACAGTGTCAATGTTAGTTATGTCAATATTTGCCTTTTTTGGCAAATTTGTATCTGTCTGAGTCTGATCTAATGGTCTTTTCCCTTTATATTCTTCAATTTGGAAAGTATAATTTTCCAAAGCTGATTCAAGGTCGGAGTCAGTAACACTAACTCTACCTGTAGATATAGTGTCTGTCGAAACGGTGGATTGTGTTTCTGCTACCTGAAATTGAATATTTTTTACCAAATTTATTTTATCTTAAATAAATAAAATAAATTTAAAGTAGTAAAATATTATCTTCTTTTTTAAATAAAAAAAAATTTCTATTTTTTTTTTGTTTTTTGTAATAGGTAACCTATAATTTTTAATATTTGATACAAAAAACACTTTCAAAAAAATATTGTTTTAAAAAAGTTTTAAACAGTTTAAATCATATCTGTTTAAAACGCTATACCTATTATGCTGTTTTCAACATGTTTAAAACAATTGTTTAAAACATAACAACCCTGTTTTACGTAATCCTCGACATATTCCGAGAAAATTTCTAAGCTATGCAAAGATGCTTGAAAAAAAGCAATTTGGGTGATGTACTCGGTGATGTAAGACACTAATTCAGATACGCAAATTGCCCTAGTGCTAATCATACGTATACAAATAAAGTCAACACATCATCTAGCCCTTTAATATAGACCCTATTTTCAACATTCTACTGCTTATACCAGGCCTAAAGAACCCAAGGAATTCTTGCTATTTTTTTATGACTGTCGATCAGAGGTGCAGAAGATAGTGTATATTTTTTAACGAGTAGGTAATCGGTGAATCACTACCATGTCATTTTTTACAAAATTTCTACCCCTATACCAATAATGCTGCTAGTATCTTTGGAAACTAAAAATAATAAGGAAAAACTTACCAGTGTACTTGCTTCCTTGGAATTACTTTTCAAAAAGTATTCATAATATTTCTTAAATTTTAATCTGGGCCCAGACTTAACGAATATTTTTTTGACTGTTTCTTCATCTAGCAAATTAAAACTCTCGTCATCAATACCCTCCTCTACGGCAAAAAAATTAAGTGAGTTGAGTTAAGTAAATGATAGAAAAATATAAAAATTATGTAAGTAGCAACAAATGAGTTAGAGGTTAGGGTGTCTTTCTTCTCCATCATTCAGAGAAAACTTCTTTTTCGTTTACGACCATGAGGTCAACATTTTGAACGGTTTTACTTTCAATAAAACGAACAATAACTATACCAATGTGGGGCATTTGGGGACCCCCCCCCCCCCATCCTTTCCAAAAGGGTATAATTTTTATTATTACTTGCAATTATTTTATTATTATACTTATACCTACATAATACAACAGCATGCTACCTACAAAAACAAAACTAACAAAATTTTAGATTACCTACCTACTTACCATCAAAAGCATCCACGTAGTCTGCAAAATTCCACTCAAGTAACATAAGCTTGAACGCCATTTTGAAATTTGTGCGCGCACTAAACACTGAAACTCATCGACCGCAGGGAGATAACACCAAAGATGAAATGACGAAATTCAAAAAATGACGCCGTACTCGTAATGCGATGGCGCGAAATTGGTTTCGCGACCAAACGACTAGTCGCGGAACAACCCGAATGATTTTTTAATCAATCACGTTCGCTACGGCAACCAACCTGTCGGTTGCATTAACAAATTTTTGGTTGTATCAATGAGATGGCTTCATCGAGCACAATTTTCATCGAGCGCAATTTTCAGATGGCCAATACTCGGGTGTATTCGGCGGGTGTTCGGTTAAGCTCGTGGCTTGTGGCTCCTCCCAATCTGGTTAACACACATTTAGCCAAAATATTGACGTGCAGTAAACTATATATTGAATAATGATAACGATCAAAGAGACAGCGATCTGAGCGATCATAACCTAGTATTTTCTTTGTTTAATTTAGCAAAAATAAAAATTTTAGATTAGATTTTTACTATTTTTTTCTCAACAAAAACTAATTAAAAGCAGTTTTTAGTTTGCTTTATTGGTTCAGGCAGTACCTAGTTGTACTTCTAGTAATATAAATACACATAAGGAAATATTTAAAAACGTTCCAATCAAAAATGTAATCCTAAACTCGATATGCTGTTCAAATTTGCTATTCTACTCTACATTTTAGTAATCCGGACCCGCAATTTTAAGGTACCTACCATTGTTACCAAATATAGAAAGTGGTAAGTACCTATCTTTGCATTATTTAAATACTGTATTGTAATTGAAGTAGTTACCTATTGTAGTTCAGTTATTTTTGTTGCTACTTAAGGTGAATGTTTTTTTAGAACATTAAATTAAGTGCAACACGAGCCTTTAACATAAAAGTAGGAACATTAGCTGCAATAATTCCTTTTTTTAGGTTTCTCCAGACTTGACGATCAGATGGATGCACAATAAAATATACCAGGAAACAGCAGAATTAAAACATGCTCGAGGGTAGAGTTGTAGTAGTGACAAAGGCACAGTACCAAACCCTAGCCTTATAAAAATAATATACATATTGTTCTCCTTGTAATCTTTATTTTAAATGTCAAGTTATGAAAAGTATAACTTCAATGTACCTATACATACATATTCTTGTCATAAATTATTTTCAGATAAATATATCGAGTATTATTTTATAATCACTTGTATGTAGGTAAAGACAGAAAAGGTAGTAGGTATGTTGTGTAAAAATTTGTGGGTATTCTAATCTTATAACAAACTCGGCATGCCCTTAATTCAAATTAAAGTATATTTATTGGCTATGTTGACAATTTAAGAAGATAAATATTAAAATCAATAATACAATATAAAATACAGATATGATAGCCGCTTATGAACAACCCCTTTTCTTATCTAAAATGTTAGTTTTTGTCCTGACCCAAGTTCTTTGTATGTTCAATATTGGCATGTTACTTTTTGCTCAAGTTAGATGAGAGGCCTTAGCAGGGGCAAGAGTGGAAGTTAGTTTCTGACTTAGATCATTTGTATAACTCTATTAGTTTTCTTAAAGTTAGGTCAGAATCATGTGCTGTTTCTAGGTGGCTATTTACCTACAAACAAAAAGACAACATTCAATTTTAGAATTGGGGAAAATGGTATTAAATCATAAAGTAGATTAGACAGGATTGCTTTTCTTTTAAATATTTTAATGTCATTACACTGAAAGGATCCAAGCATTTGCCATAGGGATAGGAATAATCTGCCAAATACACATCCCAATTCAAAAAATGCTTTATTGTAAAAAAGTGCTTGTTAACAAAGCCAATATACAAGCAAGCATAACAAGGAATAATTTTAGACAGTATAAAAATACATAAGGTATAGTCATCATCACGGTAACTTAACCAGGGAAAAAAGGCGAGGAAACAAAATATTAGGTGCAAAATTTGAAGTTGTCAATGCATGCCTAATTTATTTTTTCCTATATAGTTTAAATTAAAATTACATAATTTTGTGTAATTTTAACAATAACTATCTACATAAATTTTAAAATGAAACTATAAAACTAAAAGAAACAAATCAAAAATGTATTTTTAAATCACAACTCTATTGCAGATCCTACATGATTACTCACACTAACAGTCCTGAATTCTCATATCAGTCTTGTTTTGTATTATTATCATAATTCCATTTTCAAGACTGTTAGTCTGAATGATGACAGTTTATATTTTATATACAAGCCAATTTGTTTCCATGCAGGCGAGAGGCAACAAAGAAAATGTATAGGAAATTTGACCAAATGAATTATACAAAATGACCAGTTCTGTAGACACATCGAGCTAAAATGCATACTCTCTCCATTAGTAGTTCCCTTACATTTCTCTTAAAGAGTTTAAGGGTAGGAAGGTCCCTTATGCATTCAGGAAGATGGAACCATATAGCTTACGGCTTTCCTACATTATGGATTTCTGTTTAGGTTAGGGGTAGATACAGATCCCTTGATTTCCTAGTGTTAATAAAGTGGTCATATAGTCGCAATGCATCCTTAAGCCTTGTATGGACCCAGATGGTTTCAAACTTAGGACTTAGATTAGGTTTCAAGAATAAACAAAAATAAATGGTAAACAACAAAAATTTGCGTATGTCCGTATGTCGACAACAAGGTTAGGATTTCAGCACAGAACACGAACAAAGGATTTCAGTTCTGATATCACAGAGGAATGATAGAACGTCGCTATTCCTTTGGGTCTCATGACACAGAGGAATGGGTGCTCTTAAGATCTTGGTTCTGGTCACAGAGGAATGATACGTATATACCAGGGGGAACACGTAAGGGTTCTATCCAATTAAAAACTTTTACGTTTATTTCCCAATATTATTAAAATCACATCAAAAATGGGACTTTTCATGGGCTTGATATGACGAGAGTGTGACATTATTTATCCAATTCCAATTAAGGCGGTTCAGCGCCTTTCTTAAAGAAAGTCTGATTTAAAGAATACAAAGCACAACACATATGGTGAAATGAAGGATGTGCTACAGAACTAAGGGGGATAAGAGAAGCATTGCAAACCTACATGAGAGCGAAGACAATAGAAAATTACATTGGATATACAGGGTGTCCGGTAACTTATGGGCCGTGGGGTAACTGGAGATACTAGACATTAAACTAAGCCGATTATGTCACATAAGTTTTTCGGATTGTTACTCGTTCTAGAGATACAGGGTGTTGAAAGTTAAAGTTTATTCTCGAAAATAAGCTGTAATTTTAAAACGGTTTAATGGATCGAATTGAAAGTGGGCAATATATTATGTTTTTATGAGCAAGAAATAAGAATTTGTAGAAATTTTTAAGTTTGAAACTAGAGGGCACTAGTTGCATACACTGGGCTTCATAAATCTATGATTTGTTTTCTTACCTGTGATTTTAGGTGATTTTCAATTGTTTCTTAAAAAGGGCATTTTCTGAGTCAAAAATGTGTACTTGATTGATCTTAATATCTTTAACGGGTTTCTAGATATTTCCCTTTAAACATCCCAAAGCATAAAAAAAACATAATAAATAATTAAATTAACAAAAAAAAAACAAAAGTGACAATCCGAAAAAACTTATATGACATAATTGGCTTAGTTTGATGTCTAGTATCTCCAGTTACTCTACGGCCTATAAGTTACCGGACACCCCGTAGAAGACAAGTAGCAAACACCAGAAGGATGCTCAGGGAAAGCAGAAGACAGGGTTGGCAAGAGTACTGCCAGAAGATATCAGTAGATACACCAGTAGCGAAAGTAAATCAGTAAAAAGGGTCACACACTGCCAGATAACAGAAAGTGAACAATAAGGCCCTTAACGCAAATATTGGACAACGACTACTGGACGAGCTGACACCCAACATTCCCACCAACAACCTCCAAATCCAGGATTTCACAGGTTGGATGAACAACCATTCTCCAAAGCTGAACTAGAGAAGTGTCTCTCATCAACAAAGGAAACTCCTCACCAGACATGGACCAGATATCATACCCTATGCTACAAAACCTTCCGGAAAACAACAAATAGTAGTTGTTAAACTGCTTCAACAATCTACTAGCCAATCAACACCTAAATCTCCCACCGGACTGGAAAACTCAATCTAATCCCAAGAGCTGGAAAAAATCAAGCTGAAGTGTCAGGATGGAGACTAATAAGCCTAGGATTGTGTGTAGGCAAGACACTAGAGAATATGATCAAGAACAGAGTGGAGCGGTAATTGGAAAACAAACGGATGCTTAGCCCATTACAACCGTGCTTCAGAAAAGGAAAGGGAGTATTGGAAAACTTATGCACAATCTACACCCAAGTCGAGGGAGGACTTTCTAGAAACCAGAAATCCATGCTGGTGCTGCTAGACGTCACAGCCGCCTACGATAATGTAAGACTGGATAAACTGTTTGAAAAACTGCAAGAAATTGACTTGTCCCTCCCAATAGCCAATTTAATAATGAAATTTCTGTCAAAGACCCGGGAACCGGCCTACTCGTGGGGTCTCGCGAGACCAAACGGAAAGGAACGTAGGTACTTCTTATTAAGTAAACAGATGACATGGCACTATACTTATCACCTGAGACGACACTGATGAAGATATGAAATAGGCATTAAACGAAACATTGGAAACCTTGAGAAGGTGGATGGAAGAACATGCTCTGTCTATATCACCCAATAAGTCAACCGTGATATTCTTTAATGCCAAAGGGCGCATCCCCCAAAAGGATATCAGATTTAACAATCAGCCCAAAACTCAACAAAATATTTATAGGCCTCCACTGGGACAACAGGTTAAACTGGAAAACTCAGGTAGAAAATTTGTGTAAGAAGGCCCAAAGAGAAATTAACCTAATAAGATGTTTATGTATGACTTGGTGGGGAGCCGATCCAAGTTTACTACTTATATGATCGACCAGGCGATGGTTAGGTCACGTTTAGACTATGGCAGCATATTCTTAACCAGATGTTCCAAGCAACTGCTACTCAAACTAGACATAGTACAATTTCAAGGGATAAGACCAACACTGGGACTGACTAGCGAAGCGGCAGAGCTGCCCCTTCAGCTCCAAAGACCAGTCACTAAAACTTGACCTATGAAAACACAGTTGCTTATTGAACTCTTGCATGGATACCTAGCAATACTGGAATTTTTGGGAACGAGAAAGCAGACAAACTAGCCAACGAAGGCGGAAATCTGGAAGAGCCAGAAGACCCAAAAGCAGAATACAGAAACGCACTTCCTAGACTACATGAGAAATTGTGGAGACATTGGACAACCAGATTCAAGGACCAGGAAAGACTTAAAGGGAAAGACTACTGTGTAACAGTGGAAGAATCACTTAAAGCAACATTGTTCAAAGGCTATTTGGCTATTCTAATATGTCCAGAAGGGAAATCACACTAGTAAACAGAATGCGGTCTGGTCATTATCTCACGCCAGTTTACCTATAAAAGATCAACTTAAGAGAGGACAACCTTTGCTCGTGTGGAGAAGTAGGAAACCTACATCATATTATATTTGATTGCACACTGAATGCAAGACACTTTCAAACCTTTTACACAGCACCCACATATGCTAAAATGCTTTCAAAATTTTTGCATGCGTGCTAAATTAAAGTCTAGTCGTAGGACAAGGATAATATAAATAACAAAGTTTCCTGTCTTGCAGCAAAAAAGATCCACCCCTTGGAAGACTTCCAGGGTAACAGTAACTGGCCGTATGGCCTCAGCAGGTCAGGCCACCCAGCCCGTCAAACCTTGATGAGCTAACAAAATAGGAACTACCATTTTTTTTCTTCTGTGATAGATCTTAGGTTAAGTTTAGAGGGAAAGTATTGATCATTTTCAAACAGCTGACTTTGACATGTCGGCCATTTTGGCTGGAGGACAAACACCGTATAAAGGTTACATGCAAAAGCAATGCAAACCAGTTGAGTTTTAAGTTTACTAGTTTAAAAAGTGGTTTAAAACGACTCTTTAGCTGATTTGTTGTGATTAACTGATTTTATTCTTAATCTGTGTATACCTATTTTAGTGGAAATAAGTGTTTTAACTTGAGTAAAAGCAAATCGAAACTACTTTTAGCAATGGAGGGAAGTGCTTAGTAATATGAACATTTATCTCAAAGTGTGAAAGACATACAATTAAAAATCATCGATGACAAAGATCCATACCTTTTGAAAGACTTTAGTGTAGATTTACATGCCCTGCCTGAAATAACTATGATTGACAGGGTATATTATTTAATCCTAACACATAGTTTTTATACTGGACAACAAATGAAGAAAAATGAAATGTCTATATTATCTATGCTACCTGGATTTTGAAGAGTTTGCTGCAAAAGGAACGTTATATTTTATGGTGGAAAATGCTAAATACAAACTGAATAAAAACCACATGTATTTCCACCAAGTTCAGTGTCAAATTTTTGCAACCGAAACAAAATGTTGTGACTTTGTGCTATGGTCAAAACAAAATTTGTTCGTTGAAAGGATTTTGTATGATGAACATTTTATTACTGTAAACTTAACAAAAGCATTTAACTTTTTTAAATATATTAACAAACCTGAACTACTGGGAAAATATTTTACACAAAAAGCCAGAACAGCAAAGGTCTCTGTGTTGTGTGTGTGAAAAGGTAGATGACAGTAGCCCCATAATAAAGTGTGATAATGAAAAATGTGACATTGCTTGGTAGCACTTTTCATGTGTTTATATTACAGAAATTCCTGAAGGATTGTGGTATTGCCCCAAGTGCATATTTGTGTATTTTTGTTTGCACTTTTTATAATTATTATTGTTCAATATTTATGTGCATATAGTATATAAACATACTTTTAAATGTAAATTAGTGACATTTGTAGTATAATATTATGACATATTTTTTATTTGTATATGGTAGGAAGACTTCAGTCATTAGCCGTTTAGACCAAGTGCCAAAAAGTTTATTATTGATTGATAATATTCTTAAAAGATACATACACCAATTTATGTTTTAAATATTGTTTATTTTACTTTGTTTTAATTTGTTCAATTAGGGCTTAAGCTTCGCTTGGTTCAACGCTTAACCAAGCTTAAGCCGTAATTGTACAACCGGATCTTAATGTTGATATTTTTGCATGCACCTTGCATACTTTAAAGTAGGAATTTGAATTATATATTTTGTAAACTAAACAAATGTACAGAAGATAGTTTTTACGAAATAAAACACATCAGTAAATTTGGTATCAAAGTTTTATTAAAGATTAATAATATATTAATGGATTCAGCCAATTACAAATTCAAAACATACATAGATTAGGATCACATGAGCCACCACTTCACTTCAAGTATGGACTACTACACTTAATGGTCCCCTTTTAATTGCTTTTATTAATATCTCTTGCCTGTGTCTGGATGGATGTGTTCATTTCAACATTTTTCAAGCAGCAGGTATTCGGAAACACCTTACATTGTCTCGATTTCCTCTCATCCGACAACTGCACAAAATGATGGTATTACTAAAGTATTTAAGTTTATTATTTTATGATTTAAAGAAAATAGTACATAAAACCACTTAAATAACCGCGAAAATACATAAAAACACAACACTTCACTTAACCTAGTTTTGCATTGTTTGTCCTCCAGGCCAAATGGCGACTGCCTTGTGACGTCATGTGAAAATGGTCAATACGCAGCAATTTTTATTTTTGTGATTTTTTATTGCAAGAAAAGATACAAAACAATTGTGTTATTTAAAGTATCCACAGTCCCAAGACCTCTTACTTCAATTTCACAGTAACTTGACTCTATACGTCATATAGTTAACTGTTTTGGACCTTAAATACATACATGGATGATACACAAGACTTACCTATTATCAGTGGCCGGCCATTATCAGTATCCCCAAACAATTTGTGTTCAGTTCGTTTCGTTGTCAATTTTATTATATATTTTATACATTTTACTGGACTAATTCAGTAAAAAGTCATAAGAAAAGCTTTTGTAGTTTGTAATTTTAAAGTACGTAGATAAGGTTATTAGGAAACTTTTTAGATACTACCAGGCACAATAGGTACTTTTCTTTTGAAAAGCATAGCAAAGAAGCCAACAGCTTGAGCGTTCCTTTTTAAATATCCAAGTTAAATTTATTAAAGGAATATTCAACTTAGTCCTTTGCTATTTAAAAATAACTAAACAGAAGGTACATAATAAGAGATAATTAATAAAAATTAATTAACCAGCAACCATGACAGGTAATATTTACTCACAATTAAACTGCCCGATTAGTAAATTAAAAATTATGGTAACCGGGCTACAATAATTGTAAAAAATTTAGTTCTGTTAACGTATGTCACCATTAAAGTTGCAGGTTAGTTAATTATTGTTAATCATCTTTATGCAACCTGACAGTTTCATATGAGGGCTGTAATCCCACCATGTATTTATTTATTTCTGAACCTACCATTCTAAAAGACAAACTGTAAATGGAATAATGAACATTATTTATACAAGGAAATTGTTTGTGTAGATATATCACTTGAAATAAAACAATTTTAGTAAAATAGGTATTTTTATTCATAAAAATTGGCTAACATTTTAACAAGAAAACACTAGCAGGGTTAGCTGAGGGGATATAAGCTTGACTGTCATGTTTAAAAGGAATATGTTTGACACAACTCTGAAATATATAGTTATAAGCACCAAAAGCAGTTTTGAACTCATTCCCTTTATCATCGAGGGGTTTTAGGGAATATTTTATTGTACCTGTGAGTCAAGTAGGTAGGTAAGGTTTATGAATGCTTGTTTCTTGACCTGTTTGGGTTATTAATGTATGTTACTATCTCTTTAAATACCTCTAGTACTCCTTTAAAAAAAAATGCTTTCATATTTCTATTTTTCATTTCCTATCCAACATTTCCATGCAGTTATGATTATAATAATAATAATAAAATATGATTTTAAAAGTGAAACAATCTTTTTAAATGTTCATACGAAAAATTTAAATATGTATTATTTCACAAATACTGAAAATATTTTTTTAATTCCTAATAAATACCTACCTGTAACCTGTAATATTATGTTTGAAAAATACACAATATATCAAAAAGTTTCCTCACATGTCCCTTCACTGGAACAATAAAATACAGCTGAGGTTCAATCCATTGAACTGACCTTAACTTTTCCATGTATTGTTTAAGTTTTCATACCATGATTTTTACAGATGTAATATCAGAAGGTATACTTTGTTTCTGGTTGGGCCTTAATGTTTAATTTACTTCTTAATCACTGATTACAAATTTCCTCACTTTGATAGTGTGCACGCTATATCCGATGAAGTTTTTGCAACAAAATGCATCTACACAGTCTAAAAATACCAAATAATAAACCATATTTTTATAAGTACGGCATAACATAATGCATTAGTAGCCACATAGTCAAAAACTACAAGGTAGGAAAACATTTTTATAAGTATGGCTACAATTGTATAAGTATATAGAAAAAAAAACACAAGTTACAGGGTTACTGTACGAAACTTACTGTTCTATGATGCTCTTGGATAGGCAATAATTATTAAAAAATAGGATGTAGTAGATTGTGTAACCAGCTGGTACTTTTGTTTGTTTTTAGCTTAAAAGTTCTGACAGCAATGTGGTCACAGTCACATGAAAACAATAGGATGAGAGGTGATTTTTCCTGAAAATATTTTCAATATTCTCCTCACATTACTTCCTGCGATTCGACAAGGGTGATAACCACTGTTTTGTCACTGGATTTGTATATTATTTTAAAGGATTTGTGTAAAATATCCCCATTCCAACTTTGAAGTTTGATTTAACCCATGAAATTAAAAATCAAAACAAAATAGTTATTCTAAACGTCAAAAAAATTAAGTTAAACGTCACACAAACATGGGTAGAATAATTTTTCCTTACCGGTAACGAGACGAAACATACGTATTCCATCCTTATTTGTCGACTTCCCTTCTCCTTCCCTCTCATTGCCAAATCTGAGAATTACGAATCAACGCGAAGCGCTTTCGGGAGTTGTTCGGGACTGTGCTAGCTGCAAATTGTGCTCGGTATGGTTCTCCCGTATCAATTAGAGATTTTGTTGTATCAACTTACGGCCCGCCTGGTAGAACCAGGAAAAGTTAGCCTCATGATCCTTCTGCACCAACTAGTTGGTGTAACTTAAATTTCTGGTTGGTGTCTACGTTTTAACCAAATTTTTAGTTGCTGGAATAGACATTTTGGCTGGAGCAGCCAGACAAGCCAGGAAAAATAAGTTGATTGTTGTAGCTATTCGTTAGTATTGCGGTAACAAAAAAATTGTTGCTAGAACCATAATTTTGAGTTACTGCAACCAAAAATCTTTAACTAATTTTCTTAGTAGCTCAATTTTCTCAGTGGCCTTACTCACAACCAAATCATTCCTTTTTATCTTTTCACTTAGAGATTTAAGGCTAGACCTATTATAATTTACTGTTCTATAATGAAAAGATGTGACTACATAGATAAGGTTATGGATTTTTTGACTTTGAACAGATTAATAAAGACCCAACTAACTCTTATTTTTCGAAGGTCAAGAATATCCAGGATAAAACCCTCGTTACTTTGGAGTATTTTGGTACTTCCAAACAAAAAATTTACCCAATGAATCCGAAAACACCGTTGTTATACGGATTACCTAAGGTGCATAAAGAGGGTATTCCTATAAGACCAGTGGTTTCATTTGTTAATTTTCCATGTTACAACATTTCTTCTTCGCTGAATGATGTTTTTAGAAGGGTTACTGGCTTTGAAAGTACCTACTCAACTAAAAATTCAATAGAGTTTTCGGAATATTTAAAAAATATCGTAATTCCACCTAACGCCAAATTAATATCACTTGATGTAAAAAATTTGTTCCCCAGTATCCCCCCTTCGGATTGTATTGATCTGGTAGAAGGAATTCTTAGAAGAAAAGGATTTTCGAATTTGATAGTGTCGAACCTTTCACTGCTATTAAAAACGGTCCTAGAACAAAACTTTTTTCAATTTAACAAGAAATATTTTAAACAAAAAACAGGATTAGCAATTGGGTCTTGTCTTTTGCCATTTTTGAGTGAGGTTTTTATGAATAATATGGAGAACTCAATAATGAGCAGTAACTTTTCGCAATTCTTGGTGGCTTATAAGTGGTATGTGGATGATATATGCATAGTTTGGAGTGGCACTGACGAGAGTTTGCATGAATTCATACGCTATGTTAATGGGATACACCCAAAAATAACATTTACAACTGAAATTGAGAATGATGGTCAATTACCTTTTTTAGATCTCCTTTTAACAATACTAAGATTGAATTTGAAATTTACAGGACACCTCCTTCTACTGGTAACATAATTCAATTCAATTCTAACTCACCTTATTCCCATAAATTTGCAGCTTTCCACTCGTTTTTCTATAGGCTATTTAAACTTCCTTCGTCTAGAAGTGCCTTTAATAAAGAACTAATCATAATAAAACAATTAGCTTTTAATAACGGTTTCCCATTAAGATTAATTAATAAACTTTATTATAAATTCGTCAATAAATACAAATTATCATATAATATTTTACATTTAAATATATCTAACAAAAATAATTATAAATCATTAACTTATTTCGGTAACATATCTTTACAATTGGGAAAATTTTTCAAATCTTACGACATATCGCTAGCTTTCAAGACTAATATTACGCTTAAACAGCATCTAGTCAAAATTAAGGACAAAGTTGACTCATTTTCAAAGTCAGGTGTGTATTCTTTGCACTGTGGAGAGTGCCCTGCAGTGTATGTAGGACAATCAGCATATAACTAACACGAAATCAGCGTTTGCAAACCATCTGTTAGAATCAAAAAATGTAAACATACTTCACGAATGTCAGAAGAGCAAAAAGTTGAATTTACTTGAAAAATTAGAGATAACCAAAGCTAAGAAGAGTCCAGTCCTTACCTGTGTTAACGAAGTTTTTAATTTTGAGCCCTATTTTATTTTCAATAACATAAACAAATGATTCGCTTTTATATCCATAACCTCTTGTTCTCCTGCCTTTTCCGGTGACATTTGACATTTCTCTCTTTAGTTTTATTTTTCTTGGCACTAACAGACAAGGTTGGGCACTTACTTCGTGGGCTACATTTGACCAATCTATGGAAGGTTGTTACTCCCCACTCAGTATAATTTATTTATGTTTTATTTACAAATGGGTGAGGTGTTTATATATTTTTAATTTTTAAATGTTTTTTTGTTTGTGTAATTAGGTAAGATACTTTTATGTTTTTTTATATGCACATTTTGCAAACACAACAACGTTTGTAGGTCTGATGATGCTCATTTGCGAGCGAAACATGTAACCGTTATACTTATATATAAAAGAATTTTTGAGACCGGGACTTTGTGGGATTTATTATTTATACTTAAATCAGGTCTCTTGGAGAAAATGGACAGCTTTTTCGAATAAATAGTAAATGTTGTGTATACGGATTTTTCTAAAGCCTTTAAGCATTCTGCTTGATAAACTAAACGATGCTGGATTTTCAACTAATTTATTAAATCTGTTTCAATTCTAATTGACAAACAGAATACATGTAGTGGAGTGTTGTGGTCAAAGCTCTGGCGAAATTAGGGCAACATAGGTGGTTCTGCAAGAATCTATTATGGCGCCGCTATTATTTAATTTATTTATTAATAATATTCTGGAGAACGCTGGCTTAAGGGGGCTATTATATACCGATGATATGAAGATTTTTATTCGAATAAGAACTATTCCGACGTCTCCAAACAGTACTTAATAAAATAGCAGAGTAGTGTTCTATCAATAATAATCTACCATTAAATGGTAGTAAGTGCAATATTATCATGTATACACTAAAGACTAAACCAGTAACTTTTGATTACTCTATTAATGGCATTAGGTTGAACCGTCAGATGACCTTTCGGGACCTTGGAGTTTTGTTCGATAGTAAATTATCGTTTATCCCCCATATTCTCGAGGTTACTCAATCCCGCTTTAAGGCCTTGGGGTTTATAGTTAGAAATTCCCGCGACTTTTTCAACGAGCACACTATAAAACTGTTGTATTTTGATTTTGTCAGATCAAAGTTGGAATATGCCTGTACGATTTGGTCACCTTTCTACCAGGTGCATATTAACGGTCTCAAAAAAATTCAACGACGCTTTCTTAAATCCCTTAGCTTCAAGAAGAATGGTGTGTATTCTAATGTTGTTTTTCCTTACGATCAGCTGTTGAAAAGACACTCTCTTCCTTAGAGGACCGGAGAAAGATAGCTGACCTTAAATTTTTACATAAGATCCTTCATAACAAAATTATGCTTCAAAATTCGAAATCTGATAAATATTTTGGTTCCACGTAGCTCAGCCCGTCAATCGTTTTTCGTACCCACATCCACATCGCGAACTAACATTACAAAATATTCGCCGTTACATCGTATACAAAATAAATATAGTTAGTACCAAAATAAGTTTGATATATTTAATTGCAGGTCAGCCAGGACAAGTATAAATTAACCATTTTTTCGTTGTCGAAAGAGTACATTCTATAATTAATAGTTGTATTATGTCCTATTTCTACTTATTAGTATTTCAAATTATTCTTTCTTTACTATTACGGCCCTGGCAATTATTTTTAGGATAACTTAAATATTAAAATTACATTACAGGGTGTTTAGGCCGTTTACTTCAATAAGAGTTACCGTAACCATGCTCTAGGAAGTAGATAAGGCATGAGAAGTAATTTTTTTATTAGTATATTATTTATTTTATTAACATAGGTAATATATTAAGTCCTATGGTTTTTGCCTTAGACCTAGACCGAATTACTGTAATACAGTAAAAAAGGTATTGCTCCCGAGTAAAGAAAAGGTAACTGGAATGTTAGTCTAGTTATGTTACTGTAATGCGCTTAATTTTGTTTCAAAAATAATTTCAAATTTTTTGTACTGTTTATACGGACTGATAATGTCAGTTTCTGGCGAAACATTTAAAAAAATAAACAGAAAAATATTTGAGGCCGAAACTATTGGTCTTTTCTCTTACAAAATATCAAATATCAGGTCTTTTTGAGTTGAATTGGGCGGATTTTTTTTTTGGTTTGTTTCTAAATGTTCAGGATCATAATGACATAGAAAGATAACTTGAAAAATTGTGCTATTAGATGACAAAACGTTAAAATTTTAAAAACTTTTAATTGTATTAAATTTCTAAAGCTTAGAAGTCCCTAACACTGTATTTGAAATTCCAGGACCGTATTAAAAAAAAATTGATTTGAGGTTGGTATCTAAATACCGAAACGTCCAATTTGAAAACTAGTAACGCCATATGGTAGAACATAAAGAACGGCTATTAGCAACATTTTTTTTTTGTTATTTTTTCCTATGTAAAAAATAAAGTCGCAAAAAATTAAAATACCAAAACTAAAAATTTCGGATTTTTTCGAATATCTCCGAAAGTATTAGAAATATTTACAATTTTCTTTCACCAAATTATTAAGCCTCAAAATACGCAACTTTGCCTCAATTTAACCATCTTCGTATCTCTTACCGTTTTCGAGATCCCCTTGTACGCACACGAATTTGTAGCACCCTGTATATAAGGAATTGTTATTTACTAATGGTGTATATATCCATTCAGTAATTGGATTTTCTGTGGAATGGTGTATCTTAAATAAATAAATGTTTTATTTGCGGCACTAAAATAGTCAGTATAAAAAAAAAATCGATCTGCCCTTTCTACCAACAATTTTAATATGACATGTTTTAAAAAAGCAAACATTTTAACGTTTTAAAATAATAATTAAATACCTAATTGCCTAATTGCCTTGCATTAAGTTTATTTTATTTGTTTGACGCAATTTTAGTAGGAAATATTGGAAATAATTATTTTGAATAAAAAAACAAGAAGGAAATTGCCCAATTATAGGTTTTAATTAGTTCCATAAGGTCTACAATAAGACCTTTTCATTTTTAGTAGGTTATTGGAACAATTACTTAGCAGTTGTGGTCGAACAATCAGAAAATATATTTGTAAAATAAGACAGGTAAGATTTTTAGTAATAATAAGTATAGACTGTAAAAAATTATAATCAGGAATTATGTTAAAGTTGTTTTTTTAATAGAACACCCTGTATATTTTTCATTTTTAAGAAAGGTATTTCTTTCCTGATTCCAAAAATATAGTTTGTCCACAGGGTGCTACAAATTCGTGTGCGTACAAGGGTATCTCGAAAACGGTAAGAGATACGAAGATGGTTAAATTGAGGCAGAGTTGCGTATTTTGGGGCCTAATAAATTGGTGAAAGAAAATTGTAATTATTCCGAATACCTTCGGAGATATCCGAAAAAAACGAAATTTTCAGTTTTGGGTTTTAGTTTTTTGCGCCTTCATTTTTAACTTAGGAAAAAAACAAAAAACACTTTCTCATAGCCGTTTTTTATGTTCTACAATATGGCGTTCCTAGTTTCTAAATTGGACGTTTCATTCTTTAGATAACAACCTCAATCCATTTTTTTAAATACGGGCCTGGAATTTTTAAAACAGTTTTAAGGACTTCTACGCTTGGAAATTTATTGCAATTTAAAAGATTATAAAATTTTAACGTTTTCTTATCAAATAACACATCACTAGTATTTAAAATTATCCTTTCTTTACTGTTACAGCCCTGGCAATTATTTTTAGGATTACTTAAATATTAAAATTACATTATAGGAAGTCATTGGGCCGTTTATTTTTTCAAAAAGATTTACCGTCACAATACTCTAGGAAGTAAGAGAAGCAAGTTTAGTGAATTTTTGGATCACAATATTTCTTTTAAAATTAATAAAGAAGATATTGAAATTGTAACAAAGATTAAATATTTAGGAGTTATCATAGACCAAAATGTAACCTTTCGTGGTCATGTAGACGATACTTGTAAAAGAATGTCAAAAAAAATAGGAGTATTAAACAGATCAGGAGGATATTTAAGTACTTTTTTTAATTTTAATTAATTTTAAATTTTACCTCATTTTGTTTTTTGTAGTTCGATTTTATAAATGTGTTCACAACAAGATAAAATAGATTAAAAGTTTTACAAAATAGAGCAATGAGAATAATATTGGGGTGTGATAAATATACCAAGATAACAGATATGCCAAATTGTTTAGAATGGATGAATAATTAGGGTTGCCATCTGTAGAATCATTAAACTAGGACTAGAAGCTTGAAAACCCCGGACTTTTAGCTTAAACCCCGGATATTTCTGCTAGGAAATTTTTATCTTACACTAATACAATAAATTGAAATTCTTTTAATTTGTCATTTTTTATTTATCTTCATAAACTATTATTTTATAGAATATATTGTGGAGTAGAGTATACAGGGTGTTCCTTAATGACGTGCTAATATTTTGGGGTGTGATTCCTCAAGTCATTTTATAAAGAAAAGTTCATATAAACAGTGGCGTAGCCATAAAATATGCTGGGGAGGGGGGCTCAATGGGCGTAAGTAGGACCTTTTTTTTCTGGAGAAAGGGACAGTCGGGGTTACATGTATTTCATGATATTGTACCTAGTAAAGAAAGCGGAAAAGCGCCGCAGGCGGGACCACGCCCGATACTCCTATTAAAAAAAAAAAATTTTTATTTGTGAAAAATATGAATATTGGTGTCAATCCAAAATTTTAACATATGACATAATATGTATGACTAACCAGCGTTTTTCGGGCTTGGTTTTTCATAAAAAATAAAGTAAATATCGCTCACCACGCCAAAATTGATATTTTTCAGAAATCATGTATTTTAGAAGCAAAAAATTTAAGCCGTTTAGAACATATGCTTATATAAACTTTTCTTCATAAAATGACTTGAGGAATCACACCATAAAAAATTAGCACATCATTAAGGAACACCCTGTATATCGTCGTCCCATAACTGTCGGTAGACGGCAAGTGGTGACAACCCGGACTGGAAAGAAAACCCTGCCCGGACGCTCCCCGGACCCCCTTCAAACTAGGACAAATCCGGGGAAACCCGGACGGATGGCAACCCTATGAATAATGAATATAGAAAACTTTTTATTATTTCAGACGTTGATTTTTAATCATAAAATAAATTTAAATATGTCAGCACCATATTATGATAATTTTTTAACAAAATTTAATGAAGTTCATATTCACGATACAAGAGGAAAAAACAACTTTATTTTGGATAATACAAATTTAAAATCTACTCAAAAATCAATATTTTTTAGAGGTATAATAGAATATAATAAATTAGGGAATGAAATTAAAACATACAACTTAAAATTATTTATAAAAAAATTTAAAAACAAATTTTACATAATATAAGTTTAATACGATAATAGTATGTCTAGATTGTAATTATCAAAAAAAAATTAAAAAACAAAATCACCGCTGCTGCGGT
Organism: Polydrusus cervinus; assembly: GCA_935413205.1. Taxonomy (NCBI): domain Eukaryota; kingdom Metazoa; phylum Arthropoda; class Insecta; order Coleoptera; family Curculionidae; genus Polydrusus; species Polydrusus cervinus. The sequence continues at coordinate 15,001,274 of OW284517.1, forward strand.
GCAGTCTAACGGATGCTCAATTATTATTTTAATTATTTTCTTTCAAACTGTAAGTTTTAAGAGAAAGATGAAAAAAACGTTTTTTCTTTAAAATTAAATACTAAGTAATAATAAAGAAATTGTTTCGAAAATATCAGTTTCGCAACATATTTATTGGTTAAAATTGTATTGAGGCGCAGCTTCACCTACACCACTACTTTAAGAAAGAAAACATTTTTAAGATAAAAATATGTGTTATTATGACGTATTGGTCTATACCAAAATGTATTGTAATTTAGGTAATTTAAGTAATGTTGCCAAATCTATAACAGATAATTCCTTAAAAATCTAAATACTCGCCTAATCAAATGTTAACAACCGAAGTGGAAAGTTTGTGACTTTATAAGATATTGATCGATTCAGTTGACTTTTCGTTAATTTTTAATGGCCGATACCCAGCCATTGTTTAAAGTCCAAAAAAAGGTGTCTTTATAAACATGTATTATGCACAGATTTCATCTCTTACATGCAATACAATGTTGCCGGTTACTTCATTTTTTAATTAATTTGGGTAACATTTTTTAAATTTGTGAGAATTCACTATTACTTAAATTACCAGAATTTGTCAGAATTTTAATTTTAATTTTATGTCGGTTATTTTAATTTTCAAGACCTTTGTTTGTATCCTTTTGTTTGTAAAAATGTCATATTTATATTACAATTATTTATTTATTGAAGTTTAGTTTACGACGTCAATATGTTTGTTGTTTGGAATGTCATTTTGTATAAGTTTAGGTTATTGTTTTACACATAAGTTATGTACTGCCAAAACTCTTTAAGTATTGCTTCCAAAGCTCTATTTTGACTAGTAAATACTCTCTTTTTGTTAATTTACAACTTGTATATTATTTCCTACTTACTTTTAGGGTTAAGCCCTGATGATGGCCTTGAATAAATAAGGCCGAAAGCGCTTGGCGTCAGTATTAATAAACAAATACTGAAATACAACGTTTTTTCCCCTTTATTTTTTCTTTAAATTTCTCTTGAAAAAACATATTTTCTTTCTTTTCAGTAAAATGACGTTACCGAAGAAAATCGTCTTTTACTTGTACGATGTCCAAATAGTTCTTGTACTTGCGTTGCTATTCCTGTGCTTATGTTTCTATCTAAGCTTCTTATGGAGGAATAGAGTGCTGTTCATAAAATCCTGGAATGTCCCTGGACCATTTAATTTTCCCATAATTGGTTCTGGATACCTTTTTATGGTTCGTCCAGAATGTAAGTACAAAATATATATATATATTTTTTTTTATGATAAAACACCTGCACTGTAGGAAAAATCGTTTAAGGCGCTCTGGGAGCGGTGCGAGTGCGAAAAAAGCGATTAACGTTGGTCTTGAAACGTTGAAGATTGTATTCATTGGGAAACACGACCTCAGGAAGTTCATTTCACAAAGATGACGTTCTCCAGATGAAAGAATTCTTGAACAATGAAGGTCGAGAAGTACTAAGCTGAACAACATATGGATGAGCGGCAGCGGTTCGCCGTGTATTTCTGTTTTGCATTGCTCTGGGTGAAATCAAGTGGGCAATGTCAGTCGAACACCTGCCATGGAAATATCTGTAAAAGAGAGCCAAATTACCAACCTGTCTTCGATGTTCCAGGCTATCGAGGGTCTTGGTCAGCTCGGGGTCGCCGATCAGACGAACGGCTCTCCTTTGAATGGAATCCAGTAGCCGAAGGGTGTGCTTGGGTGCAGAGCTCCAGACATGAGAGCAATATTCTAATGATGGTCGAATCTGGGCTTTGTAGAGTGTCAAAAGTTGATGAGGTGTGTACAACCTTTTGGTGCGGAAAAGTACACCAAGTTTCTGTGCAGCTGCCCTGGCAATTGCGGCAACGTGATCATGCCAAGACATATTACCTCCCAGATTGACCCCCAGCAAATTAATAGACGGTGCCAGGGGAATTCCGTGTCCTGCCATGACTATATCCGGTTCTGCAATGTTAACCTTTTTGGAGAAGACTGCTGCCTGTGTTTTCTTAGCATTAAATTCGACTTGGTTACTGTCACCCCAAGCCAAAATTTCTTCCAGGTCATTGTTGAGGCGCAATACTTCATGCTGCCTGCGAAGATGTGCGTCGGCAGCGGATGTTTGGGGAGTCAAGGTAAAAGATGAGACAAGTGTGCTGTCATCAGCAAAGCTATAAATTGGATTTTGGGTTTTCACTAGAAGGTCGTTAATATAGAGTAAAAAGAGGGTAGGCGACAATATGGACCCTTGAGGAACACCGGCATTGATGGTGAAGGTGTCTGAGAGAAACCCGTCAATCGCCACTTGCAGAGAACGGTTCTTAAGGAAGCTGGTTAACCATAAACAAAATCCATTAGAAGCCCATCGTGCCAAACACGATCAAAAGCCCTAGAGATGTCCAGTGCAACAGCCCGGGATTCTCCATGATGTTCGATGGTGTTGCTCCAAAGATGGGTGACATATGCCAGAAGGTCACCTGTTGATCTGGACTTTCGAAAACCGTATTGATGGTCGCTGATAATGTTAAGCCCTTCCAAATATTTTAGGAGTTGTTGGTTAATAGCTTTCTCCATTACTTTTGAAATTACTGAAAGCAATGCGACGGGTCGGTAGTTGCTTGGCAGGGTCTTTTTACCTTTCTTTGGAATGGGCACACATATCCCCCCTTTCAATTGGAATCTAGGAGTGGTTATGTGTCTCTTTTTAAGTGAAGGTACGCCCATATGTGCCTTTTCTCTTGGTTTCATTAGAGATTTCGCACCCTAGATTTGAGTTTGCCAATAGTGTAGATATACGCTTTCGTAGGAAATTGGAAAAATTTAAATTTGTGTCAAATGTCTTTGAATTTGATGAAACCGTAGAATAAACTATTGGCAACCTTTTTTCTAAGTCTACTACTACTACGAACAGCTACAAGAGACTTAGTGCCACTAAGTCCATTGTAGCTGTCCGCCGCTCCGAGGCCGCGCCACTGCTACCCGCACCCTCTAGAGACGGCACTGATTCTTCGCCAAAATGTATGCAATTTAAGTTGGTGCTGCCTTTATTAAATATCTGTCTACAAGGTATACAGGGTGGCGCATCGTAAGCGAAACAGAGACAATTACTGGCAGCTTAGTTCTTTTTTGGAAAAACGCTCAGACCCGTTGATTTTGTTTTCGAGGGGGACACAAAATTGGTTAAAAAATCACGTGCAGCCCATTGGACAGGGGTGGCACCACCCCTAAAATTTTATATGGAAAGGGGGGGTCGAGTTATTTTAAATGTCTTTCAATTCCCTTTATAATGATTGTTAGAAAATATTTTCAGTCATCAGCGAAAAGTAGAAATAACGTCATTGTTTATTTATGCTTGGCCTTTTGTTGGTAATAAGAAACCGATAGCAAAGACGATATAATATGGAACGAAAAGGAAGGACTAAGGAGAGTTAGTCACCGAGTAGCTCGGCACGAATACCTTACATATTGTTGTAAAACGTTAATAAATAAATATTTTTACTTTTCTTTAAAAAGTTGTATTATTTTGTTGTTTTATGTCTAACATGATGTAAAATTCATGTACTTCAGTTTAGTAGTAAAGGGAATTGAAAGACCTTTAAAATAAGGTATCACTCGACCACCCTTTCCATTTAATATTTAAGGGGTGGTGCCACCCCCGCCCAGGAGGCTGCACGTGTTAACGTGATTTCTTGTCAATTTTGTGTCCCCTCGAAAACAAAATCGACGGGTCTGAGCGTTTTTCCAAAAAAGAACCGAACTGCCAGTAAATGTATCTTTTTCGTTTTCTATGCACCATCCTTTATAATATGCATTTTCTAAACGTCAAAAGGCGGCATGTAGATTACTGCATGTTATTTAAATGATGAGCCAAAAAACACCTATTCCGTAACATAATATTTACGACAGAACTGCGTACATTTGTTAATGTAAAACAATTATATTGGTTCATTATATCACTGAGTTCAAAAAGTCATTGTTTATAAATGTTTAATTTGCACTTTATTACAGTTCCTATTGTTATAGTACTGTGTACTAATTAAATAAATCGCTTCAGCACTTCTATTTAGAATAATATTGTCAATGTTTATAAAAAGTAAATTCAATTAGGTATATACTGCAAATAATGTAAGAGATATCGGTACTTTAAAGTAGAACAAGTAGATATAATTTTTTTTGTTTATTGTTTATAATCACACTAAAATTAGATGACGCGTTTAGAAAAGCGTGTGCCCATATAAGGTTTTGATTTTGGTTGACCAATGAATGACAAGGATAATCACGCATAGCAGCTTGCACAGAATACATGGACAGCGTTGATAACCTGTAGTGCATCCAGGCAACTGTGGCCCACATTCAATAAAAAAGAACCACAGAGCTATTGAGACACAGTCGGAAAGACGTGAGAAATATTACTGCGGTTGTTACCGGACATTGCCTTTTCGGTGACATGCCGAACGTATGCAAATATCCACTAATGACTTCTACAGTAGTTGTAGAGATGAGGAAGAGGAAGAAAGTATTTAACATTTTTTGTGTGAATGCCCTGGCCTCGCAAGAAGAAGGTTCACTGCTTTGGGTGAACCATTTTTCGATAGCCTGGAGGAACTAAACAACTTACAACTTGAACGACTGAGCAAGTTTCTGAATAGTAATGGCTGGTTTGAATGAGTTGTTAAAATCCTTCTGCGGTGTAATCCGCACTAACCATCAGAGATTTGATGAAGGTGGGTTCTACGGAACACGTGTGGTATCAGAATGGACCTAATAGGACTACGTGAGACTATTTGGTCAGAACCAAAGGTCTGCCCCTCTTACCTAACCTAATCACGCGTATTTGTCGAGTAAACTTTAAGCTTGTATGAGTGAGAAAAACTATAATACTTAACATTCTCTCCATTGTCAATTGGCTACAGATTTTTGTCAGAATAGATCTTCGTGTTTCCCTTTATAAATTTCAATAGACTTCATTCGATTAAACGAAATAAAATATTCACTTAGAAAAGTTTAGTGCAATTCCTCACCGTCACACAAGTGGAGGGTATGATTAACTGAGTATTAGATGAAGTAATTAACGAGACAATCTTATTTGCTATGTTCATTCGATTTTGCATTAAATTGCGGTTGTCACGTCAAATCGTTCTACCTGTCATAGCTCGTTACATACTACGTGACGTCAGAGGGCGCAAACTTAAATTATTAAAAAAAATTAAGAAGTGATATTTATTATGTAATATTTTGTTTATTTTTAACAATTAAAAAATATTTGAAAGTTCTCTATTGCCCATACAGCTGAGTGTTGGTAGCGCAGATCACTGCCCACCTAACATGCTATATTACAACAATACTCGATAACATTGTTTAAAAGTACCTTTATTCATGATTTGTTCCAGATATATTTGGGAGAATCTTAGCTCTGCAAAAAAGGTATCCAACAGGATTGAAAGTGTGGTTTGGAAATCGTCTTATCTATCTTTTACACGAGCCTGACCATATAGAAAAAATTTTGGGCAGTAACCAACTCGTACAAAAGGCGGTGCTGTATAAACAAATATCCGATGTAATTGGACATGGTCTATTAACAGCGCCAGGTAAGTAGTAACATGCTGAGTTAGAGCCCCAATAATGAAAAATCTTCCTAAGAATGTTACATTACGTTTCTAGAAACAAATAAAAAGATGCTGCGAAAGCAGTAGTATGGATTAAATAATCTCTCTCTATCTAATTTTTGCTTGGCATAATATCAAAATCATTGCTTTGCATTGCATTGCCAACCGTTGCACTGTCGAACTTACGCGAAGTAATTTGCGGTGACTACGGTTTTTCATAGCACGTCGGATTGTAAACAGGTCGTAGCTGGAACTAATGTTTGCTGTATATTTTTGGTTTTCGGACGTCTTTGTGTGTTGAGATGGAGGGGATTATTAAGAGTGTTTCTAAATAACTTTTAATTGAATTATTACAAGATAATGAAATTTGATGTGCAAATACATCATACATAGATCTTGAAGAGAGTATTTATAATTTTTCTGTAGAATTAATAAAGAAGTCAATATTTAATTGCAGCAAAATTGTTTATTGTCTGGCACTGCTTACATAATATGCCGAACTGCCGTCGAGTGCGATAAAGTATTACTTTCCTCGCCCATGAATAACTATTGCATGACAACATTGCCAACTGTGATTTTTACTCTAATTGAATACGTTTTGTTTCAGCTCCGAAATGGAAGAAACATAGGAAAATAATATTTCCATCCTTTAATCAAAAAGTTCTCGATTCATTTGTTGAAGTCTTTGCAGAGCAAGGTTTAATTTTAACTCAAGTTTTGGATAAGACTTGTGGAACAACTCCTGATATTTATGGAATTTTCTCCAGATGTACTTTGGATATTGTGTTAGGTAAATATTTTAAACAAGAATAATTAACCAGAAAGTCTTTGCGTCAAATTTTAATAGGTACCCCTGTCTTCGCAACTAACTATAGAGAGAGTATATAGAGGAGACCGTTGTAAATTCATTTATAAAGGTTGCCGATTGTTTTACTGATCGGAAGGCTAGAAAAATGTCAAAAAGTATTCTTTCGGCGCTCGTGTAAAAATGTCTCTATCTAGAATAATAATAATAATAATAATAATAATAATAATAATAATAATAATAATTGTTTTTATTGTTGAAAAAATTTGTAAAATACAATAAAGTACAAAAAATAATTACAATTACATACAATTTTTCAACAAGGGCAGAGTTCGCACTCATCTGTCTAGACAGTGAGCAGCGCTTTTCCATATATTTAATATTTTTAGCCGGTCGACCCGCATCTTAGATCAAGCTCTAGTGCAAAATGCAAAGGATTAAGATTATTGGGTTATCTCGTTTTGCGCGCTCTTTGTAGGTAAATTATTATTGATTGATGTATGCGTGCATTTTTTACTAACTATTGTAACTGTTGATTTTAATATTTATTTGTGTATTTCATTGTACTTAGTGGTTACTTGACCATAATTTAGAAAAAAACAAATTGCCGTGAAATAGTTGGTGTTGCCGGAAATTACAATATCTACCAAAACTTTTTAATCAGGACCTGTACGGCTTAGCTTGTTTGGATATTTCGACAAAAATGTTTTTGCTTTTTTGTTGCTTCGTTAATAAAAATGAAAAAAATTAATTTTCGATGGTCCTAAAACTAAATTTTAACGAATAACTACATTAACCCTAAATTGCCAACCTACTTAAAATTTACATATAGGTTTTTTTTTTTAATCTGAAATAAATGGCCTATTATTGGTATCCTGGTTCTGCCGCTCAAGCAGTGCTTGTACCGCCACCACGCCGCCGACGCGTTTCTGATGTGGCATTTGAGGGTTGTACATTACCGAATAAAGAATGATTTTTGGCGTGTAAATTTTACTTATAGATGTGTTATGAATGCGCTAAGTTCAACTAATCTTTTTATGTGTATTTTTTGGTTATATCATTTGTTTTAGATTCAGGAAATGTTTGTTATTTTTAAATAAAAATAAGTAATTACTTTTCCCTAAAAAATTAAAAGGTTTGATAAAATTTTTGCACATATTTGTAATATACGTAAAATTTACGTATTGCTGGCATTGACGTATCCTATTTTCAACGTTGGCGATCTAGTGTTAAAAATATCTTCAAAACTGTAATGCCATTTTTTTCGCGTAACAATTGTTAAAAATGTGCCCGATTTGAGACAGGCCCATCCGTACACAAATTACTTTGTGTCCTTGGTGATACAGCCAGATTTGTTATATTTGACAAGTTGTTTTAAATTGTTAACGATTTGATTTAAAAACTTTTTAAATGTATTTAACTAAAGCGATAAAAATTAAAATCTGGATGATGGTCGGGTTTCGATTTTTAACACTGAAAACTTGTATTAAAATTTTCTCTTCGCTTAATTTTTTATTTCCTGGGCAAGATTGGATGAAACCTAAGTCCTGAAGATGGCCTTTCAGTAGGCCGAAAGCGCTAAGCAATAGAAAAATAAAATTATTTTGAATACGGAAAACACCTTACATTTAATTGAAAAATAGACATTCCACCTACTTCTTTCTTTTATGAAAAAAAAAATTTTAGGCCCAGGACAAAAAGTGTTGTCTAGCTACCAGGGCAATAATCAATACCGTATTGTAAATCTACTTTTTCGTCCAAATATCTAATCTATTACATGTAATTTTTTAAAACAATCGGATTAAAAAGTACTTTTTTTAATTTAATTTCATTACCAGCGTGAAACACGGCATCGTTTCCTGGGTTGTCTAATTAAAAAATTAACACAAGAATGTTACTAAAGGGTTCACAAGTACTTCTAGTTTAGTGGATAATAACTTATTTTCAAAAGAAAAATTAGAAAATTTATTTTAAAGTTTCAATTATATAGGTTCAAATTCTATTATCTGCCATGGAGAACATTCAAATAAAAATATTGCGGCTATTCATGTTAATTTCTTATCTTCCGTTAAAATCCGCGACGCCCCGATATTATCTTCAAAATCTCCACTGACGCCGCGGCACTTAATTCTCGTAAAATTCGTTTTCATAATATTTTTTATATAAAAAAAAAAGTTTTATTGAAATCGTCCGACGCAGGTACAACATGTGAGATGTGTTGGAAACGCACAATTTGTTCGTGATGACTCATAGACTACTACTGTATTTCATGGTTCCCACAGTTCAGCATGTAATATCTAATTTTTCTTGCAGAAACAGCAATGGGTTCGCAACTAAATATCCAAAGAACTAACTCTGATTATGGACATGTGTTCGATAAGTAAGTAAAGGAGTTGATGGACAAAAGCAATACATTTCAATGAAACATCCGGTGTATTTTTAAAGAAATAAACAGTCTTTTAAAAGACAAGTTTAATGATATGGAGTTTGATGAATTAATCTGTTTAAATGATAGATTTATGTAAAGTAATACGCAATCAACGATTGCGCGGAATAATTGTATGTCTTGAAAATAAGATTTGTTGATAATCAGCTTTATCTACTGCTGTATTAGTCAACATTATTTTACGTGCCTACAGTTCACCCTATAAGTAAATCCATTCCTACGCACAACTGTGTGAAAAAGAAATAAAAACGCACAACTGTGTGAACCACTCAAATCGTGACATTTATCTATTTTAAGTTTTGAATATTTAACAGTGACATTATCATTTTTGAAATAGTTCAAATTGATACTTTATAAATTATAAACCAATCTTTAATTTATTAGTACTAAGAGTCGTAAAAAAACTATAATACATATTGCGCGTTGTAAAGCAATTACGCACTCATGTAATTACCGCACTTGCCGCTACGGGGCTCGTTCGCGTGGTTTGAATCTTTTGGAAAAAGTCTTGATTTCAATAATTTGCTCAGTATTATTTTGCCGCGTTGACCAAGTTCCAAGGCCCACATATAGTCTATTTTAGAAAGGTGTAGAGTAATAAAATGGGAAATTCCATCTATTTCGGCTCAATTTCGGTGTCGGCCATAGGCGTAGATAAATTTTGTGCATTAAATTATTTATAATAACTAACCAAAAAAAAGAACAAGATAATTTGATAAAGAAGGAACCATTAGCTATATATAGCAAATTTACACAAACATCGTTGTATAGAATAGGCCGTGGAAGATATAGTTGAAAAACATAGTATAACTGTGCTTCGCACACCGCCATATCATTTCGAGCTAAATCCTATAGAACTTATATGGGCGCAAGTGAAAGGATTTGTAGCAAGACACAACACGACATTCAGAGTGAAAGACGTTAAGTTACTGTTTGATCAAGCTATTAAGGAAGTGACACCAGAGAACTGGCGAAAAGGAGTACATCATGTCATCAGAAAATGAGAAAATGAGAGATCTTGATCACCTGATGGATTGGACCGTCGACCTGGTAATTATAACGTCAAGAGGAGATGACGGTTCCTCAGATGACGAAGAATATTATGATTTTTTTACAATTTAATTTCTGCCTAATGTATTTTTTGTATTTTGTATTTTTTTATATTGTTTAATAAAAAAATAAGTGTACCTAATACTCTGTGTACATAATGCACGCCTTTGTAACACCATTTTCAGTGTTTATGCATGGATAACAATAGGCAAAATCCATTAATTGATCCAATCCCGGGTGGTACTACCTGCACTTGATGAAGATAAATAAGTTTGCAATGAAATCAATGCCAAATTATAAAAGTGGCTTAAATATTCGTAGGGTTACTCTGTAGTCCCTTTGCATACCTAATGAGCTGTTATTACTCTACACCTTTCTGAAATAGAATATAATGGATGCACTGATAGGTCTTTTATATTTTAAGGTTAATGTTACTGACATTTCAAAAAATATTCCAAATGTGGAATCACGTTGATTTTATATGGAAGCTCCTTGGATATGAAAAGAAAATGGAAGGATATCTGAAAAAGTTTAATGATCTAACTGACTTGGTAAGTATTCAATATAAGAAAATATTATATTGCATAGATACCATATGTTTAGCATAGATTAAATTGGAGTTTATTATTAATCCGTTTCTTACTTATCTTGTGGACGGACCACAAAGAAAAACTACTGATGTCAATATTGGAGGAGAGGTGGGCAAGTTAACATATTACCTAAGGGATTAAAGAAAATTATTTAAAAAAGGAGCCAGAATTTTTTTTTGTAAATTTAACAAAAATATTGTATATAGTATGTGTATTTAAGCTCCACGTATAATGAAACAAAATATAATGTCGTCGTACATAAAAAAAACACATTATTAAAAAATATGACAAAAAAACATCTGGCCCTAACCTATAGGGCAAGTTGACATTAAGCAAAAGCTATGGATTAATTATAAGCATATAAAATATTAATTATAGTCTATTTTAGAAAGGTGTAGAGTAATAAAATGGAAAATTCCGTCGAGTTCAGTCACAGGCGCTGATAAATTTTATGCACTAAATTATTTATAATAACTAACCAAAAATTATAGAGAATTAGGTTAACGGGTATTAAGATAAAATAGTATTTTTTGTGATATTAAAATTTCAAGTAATTGCGTAAGAGGATTAGGAAAGGTAAGTTTTCTGGCCTTTAGTGTCAAAATCGAAATATTGTGTAGGGATTAGTTAGGTACCTAGTAGATTATAAAGGTACGTTTGGCGTTTAACAGGTACCTTGGAAAAAACAAGAAATTATCGAATGGTTAATGTAATGTACATCACTTTTATTATTAAAACACATCACATTCGCATATTATCACTTTATTAGTCTCAACACAAGGAAGACTCGATATACAATAATCCAATATATTACATTGCCAATACGTTTCTTAATCATACGATTATGTCATCATTCTTATACTCTACATCTCAATCTTTTCATAGAAATTAATAAATTGTAATAATACCTAAAATACTAATATGTATGTTATATCGTGGCCGATTAAAGACACTTTTTAAAAAAGCACTTATTTTTATTCACGACTAACAATTAATGTTACAAAGGTTAACGTTTACTTGATAAAAATACTAGCATCTTGTCTTGTCTAAACTGAAGATTTTTGTATTTGGATGGAGGTATTTATGTGTTCTGTTGACGTCATGGAAAAGTTCTAGGACAGTGCTAGAATGGTTCCCATCTTGGTCAGCAAAAGTAAAGATAACATTGAAATTGAATATAAAGAATATAATATTCTATTTTGATAAGCACCTGCATCCTGTTGCAGTGGCGAAATTGAATATGATAAAATATAATTTAATATTGTGATAAACACCTGCATCCTTCACAGATAAGTGACTTAGACTAATTCTTTATAATCTAAGGATATTTGGGATATAACAGCTCCCCTTTATAAAAAAAAGTTAGTGCTATACAATGCAGTAACTTTTGAAACTTATACAATAAGCAAAAATTTATAAAATAAATCCAATAAGCGTAAAATCAAGAACAAGAATGACAATTATTATTTGTTTATGCGTACGTTTTATCAATACTTCTTGTATTACGATTCTCAAGAATTTCGAAGGTTTCACCTTCTTCAATTGGTTCACCGAGAGGAATGCTTGGACGTCTTCGCGGTAACATTCTGGAAATTCGTCTACCTAATAAGGATATTCCAGTTCTTGGAGAAGGTGGATCTGGAGGATCAGATCGATCGGTACTGATTCCAATCATTCGCCTACGTCTTTGATATTTTCGAAAAACGTAAATAGTTATAAAAAGTATTATTAAAGTTATGGAGACATAAGTGAACCAAGACGTATATTTTTCTATTAAAGGTTCCTTAATTAAGTCACCGATATCTTTAGAATATTGATCCAATTTATGTTTGGCAATTTCTAAATCATCTAGATTTAGTTCACCAATTTTGAGAGGTTTTAAATCTAAATTTTTATGAGCGTTGTTTGGCAAATTTAAACAACAATTAAAAGGTATTTGCACTGTGTTGGAATAATTATAATGCCATTCCGAAACTTTTATCATTGAGGCTTGAATTCTTGTATTTCCAATAAATGCTGAACAACCCGGTTGTAAGGTCAAAATAGTATTGGTATTAATTATTTCCGATATTGGATCAATATTTTCACACTTAATTATTACTGGAGTTTGATCAGTTATTACCAATAACCATACATTTGCTTTTAACAATTGTATCTTATAATCTTGCATATACATTGAAATTACTTCACAATTTTTGGGAAGACTAGTAAATTGTTGTGTTTTTAGAAGCTGCGCTTCGCAAATAGCATTTGAATCAATTGGGTAAGAATACAAATTTTTACAAAGCTTAATATTAATCATAACTTCTTTACAATGGTCAATATCTGATAATGGAATAAACTAATCTGAATCATCATCTTTCGCGATATATTTTTGAATAGTTGGTAATATATAATGGATTCCGGTCCGGTTATCTTTAGTAGGGATAGGATATAATCGATAAACCGTATAGAGTTCGGGTTCGACTAGAGGGATGTCTAGGACAAAAATTAACTAATCAAATGTTTGATACGCTGCTAACTCTATGATATCCAAATATGTGGCGACTTTTGCTTCTCTAGGAGAAAGGGGTAAATTATTCTTTTGGAGGCTTTGAGCTACTTTTTCCAATGAGGATACTAAATCGTTTGGAGTAATAATTGATGTATGAATTATATTTAACCTAGCGAAGGTAACGGCGTTTAAGATATCGTTTAATTGTTCTTCTATGAAGGTATAGGATTCCATTAAATGCTGGCAGATATTTATAAGCTGTAGCTTGTGTTCTAATAATTCGACTTCGTCCCATATATCTAAAATACTTTTTTCTATTTGTTTTAAATCTTTATTGAAAGTTTCTTCATCGATTTGAAGTTTTCTTAAGGTTTCATTAAAACTTTTTATCACGGACGTGGTTACCATTATTTGTTTTTTCATAAGAGTTTCAAGTTCATGTTCATCTTTTTCGATTTTGTTTATACAGTTATTATAGTATTCTCCATCTGATGCGTCTAAGTTTCCAGTAATAAATTTCCAAATGCTTCCTGCAGCGTTAATTAATCCATGTTTTGTTCTCGTAGAAATGTCCAATTCAAGTTCTTCGAATTTATTTTCTAAATCTTGTGAAATTTGTCCAAGTAGACTAACATGTGTTTTTAAATCAACGTATACCTTTATCATATTGCTATCTCTTTTGGTTAGCATATCGCCTAAGCTGTATAAGATATTGTTATTATTATCGTATAGTTCTTTTAGTCGTCTGGTATCTTTGTAGACTAAGAGTGTCCATTTATCATTCGAAACCTTTAATTTTGTTTCTCTTTGAAGATATAGTCCAACATTGGTATCAACAGGTTTTAGTGTGTATCGATAATTATCATTCCTCTGTCTTGATAGCGCAAGCGTGTTTGAGAATAGGAAGAGAAATCTGAAATAAAAATTCTAATCAGTATCTTCTTCTATAGCATTCTTATCATCTGGCTTAATTATTACATCTTCATAATATGGTTTTAGTCTGTCAAAATTTACTTAAGTTGTTTGTTTTGTTTGTAAGTTTTCTAAAGTTGCTGAGTTTAAATGGATTTCTTTAATCATAAAAGGGCCATTAAACTTATTTGCAAGTTTTCCTTAAATTTGTGACTCTTTTACATAGACTTTATCACCAACTTTATAGTCTGTGGTATGTATCTCTTTTTACATGCTCGTCGAATCTTTCCTTGGCTTTTTCTTTTGATTGGATTGTTCTTTTCCTGGCAAGGTTATAATAGTGTTTAATTCTGGCATTAAGATCTCTCATGTATTTTGAAACAAGTTCTTTTTCATTATAGAGGGTTTCTGGAGGTCTTGTAGATGTGTGTCTAAATAATAATTCATATGGTGTAAATCCAGTTGTTTTGTTCACAGAATTATTATAACATATACAAGCGTATGGTAATAGTTGCAAGGGGTGTTCATTTGGATCTTCAGTAGTCATTACTCTTATCATTTCTAAAAGGGTGGCATGGAATCTTTCCAATGAGCCATTTGATTGGGGGTGGTTTACACTGGAAAATGTTAACTTTATGTTATAAAGGTTACAAAGATCTTTCATTAGTTGGTTGTTAAACTCTCTTCCAAAATCACTATGTATCCTTAAAGGTGTTCCATAATGTTGAAAATATAGTAATAAGGTGTTAACTACAGATTTTGAGGTTTTATCCATAAGTGGGTATGCTTGAATAAATTTTGTGAGTTCGTCTCTTATGGTCAGGATATAATTCTTTTCTGGGATTTCTAAAATATCAATATTTATCCTTTCAAATGCAGTTTTTGGTGTTTCTGTAACGACTAATGGGTTATCTATGTTTTTTCTCGTAACTTTATTTTTCTGGCATATTTCACATTTTTTTATGAAATTCTCTACATCTTTACTGAGTCCTGTCCAGTTATATTTTTCTTTTATTCTCCGTATTGTTTCGTTGACTCCTCTGTGGAAGTTTCTTTTTCCAGAGTGGTATTGATCCATTATTATTGGAACTTGATCTTGTTCAGGAGTAGTTAATAATGTAATAAAGGTTTTGAGATGAAACGGTATTTAGAGAAAATTTTGTTCTGAGAAATTGAGATTGAGGTTGAAATCGTCTTGAACTGTCATCGTTTGGAATTGGTCCGTCAGTTCTAACATTCCCGAGGCTTCGTTTTGAAAATTTACGTTTGTTTGAGGAAAATTTTCATTGCTACTACACTGAGAAGAATAATTAGTGTTATTACACTGAGAAAAATTTTGAGTTTCGGTGTAGTTTGTTTCGTTTTCTGAATTGGGACGAAAATTTTCGTTATCAGAAAAATCATCATAATATTCTTCGACGTAATTATATTCGTTTTGGGATTCGTAATACTGGTCATTTTCAAAATTTGGATTTTCGAAATGATCAGGGTTGTAGTCGGGGTTATTTGTATTTATATGATGGGTTTTTTGTTGGTTTGAGGTGACATTATTTCTTTGCTGAAAATTTTGAAATCTTGTTTGGTTTTGATTTGATGAAGAGGGTTGAAAATTTGATCTTGTGTAATTTTGTGGGTTTGCGGACTGCGTCCTTCGTTGATTATTTTGGGGGTATGCAGATTGCGTTCTGAATTGATTGTTTTGAGGATATGCGGACTGCGTCCTTTGTTGATTGTTTTGGGGGTATGTGGACTGCGTCCTGTATTGATTTTGAGGGTATGCTGACTGCGTTCTGAATTGATTTTGGGGCTGTGTGGACTGCGTCCTTTGCGATTGTTTTGTTCTGCATTCATTTACATTATGTCCATTTCTTTTACAAAAAGAGCAAAATTTTGGAATTGGTGTTTGAGGCTTTTGAATTTTTTGAAATTTTTGATTTTCGAAATAAGACAATTGTAATTCCCGTTTTACTCTGTTTATAGCATCTAACATCGTATTGGGGTTTTCTGCCCTAATAAGTTGGCCTAATTTTGGTTTTAAGCCGGTTAAAAGGGTATTTAAACACATATTGTCAATTAATAAAATTTGTGCGTTCTTTTGCGCTTGAGTTAAAATTTGTTTTGCCACGGCTGAATTCATTTTTGCATTATGCGTTTGTATTCGACCTGCAAAAGTTAAAGGACTTTCGTTTGACAATTGATGTACGCGTTGTAAATCTTGTATTAGAGAAGTCAGATCTCTTGGATCTCCAAAATGTACCGTTAAAAGTTGAGAAATGTCATTCCACGTATCTAGATCTATAGAGTTTATTAATTGAACAGCTTTACCGCGCAATTGATTTTTAATTCTTATCACTAGCAGTATTTCTTAATTGTTTGCACACATATCGTGAGCTCGGTTACACGCGTTAATAAAAGTATTAAGCGAAATTTGATCTCCGTCATATTCCGGTACGAGAGAGAAAATTTCTGATAATTTATATGGTTCAATTTCTTCATTTAGGGGAACGTTGTTTTGGGGAACGTCGTTTTGAGCCATTTTTGTTTATTGATTATTTATGTATTCGTTACTAAAATAATCGGTGAGTTTAGACAAGTTTAGAGGGGAAATATAAAATTGTTACAAGTTACGAGGGTAATTCAAATCACTTGGTAAATATGATGAACAAATATTTGCGAAAAATATAAAAAATAAATCAACAATTGGTAAAATTCAACAATGTTACAATAAATCAACTATCAGTTAAAAAAACATCTCGATGAGGTACAGAAGGGATTAACTGTCCAACGTGTCAGGGGTTCCACTACGTGCTCCTAATCCACACGGCGTTGTGAAAGCTGCGACGTGCCAGGGGTTCCACCAGGTGCTCCTAATCCACACGACGTTTGGTAGCTTCACGTCAACTTCAATTACAGTTAGAAGTTCGATTACCACCAAGTAGTTAGATCTTGCCCGCAGGCCACTTGTTCTACAAAGTAGTTCGTCGATCAAGGTGGGTTTTCTTTATTTGAGTTCTTTGAGAACTTTTCTTCGTAATTCTTCTCTTGTTGTGTCCTTTTTGGACGGTTTAATTTGATGTCTCGTGGGACGTTTTTGAAAATTCACTTTTTCTTGAGGGTAGATTCTTGTTTTGCTAAGAATTGGAATTCACTCGCGTTTTTCGCGATCAAAACATCCGAACGACTGCGCCAAATTGTTATATCGTGGCCGATTAAAGGCACTTTTTAAAAAAGCACTTATTTTTATTCACGACTAACAATTAATGTTACAAAGGTTAACGTTTACTTGATAAAAATACTAGCATCTTGTCTTGTCTAAACTGAAGATTTTTGTATTTGGATGGAGGTATTTATGTGTTCTGTTGACGTCATGGAAAAGTTCTAGGACAGTGCTAGAATGGTTCCCATCTTGGTCAGCAAAAGTAGAGATAACATTGAAATTGAATATAAAGAATATAATATTCTATTTTGATAAGCACCTGCATCCTGTTGAAGTGGCGAAATTGAATATGATAAAATATAATTTAATATTGTGATAAACACCTGCATCCTTTACAGATAAGTGACTTAGACTAATTCTTTATAATCTAAGGATAAAGTTACAATACATAATAAATTAACGCTATTACAAAATAATAACTAAAGAACTTAAAAATATAAACCAACGTAAACTTACTTGTGTGAACACCCGTTCTTAATGCTAACCGCAGGAAGAAATTTGATCTTGCTGTTTGCCCAAATATAGTTTATGGATGATGTCGACTCAGGGAAAATGAGTGGAATATTAATAAAAGACTGTTTATAAGAACATTGGTAGATTTAGATTACTAAAATAGTTGTTTTGTTTTTGTTTCGTTTTTAGTTCTGGCCAGAGCATTGAATAAGCTAAACGGTAAAAGTTGTATGTTACGGCGGAGAATATACTTTTATTGAGAAATTGCCGTGTTTCATTTGAATACGCATTTAATAGTTTTTATCAGTCGTGGGATTTTAATAAAAAATACATTGTTTAATATCGGATGAAGTGTGGTTTACGTATTTTTGTGCCTATTAACTGTGACAATGACGGGCAAACGAAAGGCCACTCCTCGTAAAAGTCGTAGTCGTAGTGCCTCAAGTGGTAGTGACACTGATAACCCGAAAAGAGGCAAACAAACTGAAAAACTTTGTAGTGAACGTTCTTTTACACCGGAATTACCTCATCAGAGTATTGACACACACAGTATAAACTCAGGTTTGCTAGATATAGTCAACATACTTAAGAATGAGCAAATACCGAGAATCGGCATGTCGGTAAAAGATGCTGATATTGCAGAATTTAATCCAATAATGCATGATATTAATGATTGGATAAATAAAATTGACGAATATTCTTCAATTTATCGTTGGGATGATATTAACATTTGTCATTTAGCAATAAATAAGTTACAGGGTCCGGCAGAAATTTGGTATAAAAGTCTTTCAACGGTTCCAAAATCATGGAATGAATGGAAATCTTTATTGTTAGCGACTTTTCCTTCTACTAGGGATTTGCATACATTAATGAGTGAAATGATAGCTTTGAAACCAAGAATAAATCATAGTCTATATGAATATTGTTTCGAAAAATTGTCATTAATTCGTAAAATGAATTTAAATTTGTCTGGCGCCGATGAAGTGAATCTTATAGTAGGCGGTCTAGAAAATCAAAATATTAAATTTTCAATAAAAGCAGCCAATATTATCGACCCTTCAAAATTAGCAGTATATTTAAAAGCCTTTGAGCCTTTGTACCCAGAAAGCCCAATAAAAAGACCTGATCGTATGCCTAACATTTTAAATAATAAACCTAAACCTCCAGGGCAAGTTGTTCAAATTGAAAATAAAAATGTTTGTTTTAAATGTAAGCAACCTGGACATAAACGTTTCCAGTGTCCTCAGAATTTTGTACTAAACGACAGAAGTAAATTATTTTGTAAATATTGCCGTTACAAGGGGCATACTATCGAAAATTGTTTTAAGAGAAGTAGGAGGTCCCAATATAACCAAGCGGGAGCAAGTACAAGTAATACCCAACGACAGGACAGACAGGTACTTCTAATATCACGGGAACATGACAAAAATAAATTTTATAAATCCATTCAAATTAATGAAAAATTTGAAGAACGATGTTTTGTAGATTTTGGTAGCGAATGTTCGCTGATAACGGAGAATTTGGTTAAAAAGATAAATTTAAAAAGTATTGTTTTATTAAAACCAATCGTACTTACTGTCTTTGGAGGATCTGAAATTGAAGTTTTAGAAAAAGTGACTTGCAGCGTTTCAATTGACAATGTTTGTTTGTATATTGATATTCTTGTAGTAGACAAGTGTATTCCAGGTGTAGACATTGTTATTGGTCAAAATTTTACGGAGGATATGAAAATTAAATATTCCCGCATTGGAAACAAGTTGCTATTTAGTGATGCATCGCTAACTGTTAATGTAATAAAACGTTTACAACCCCTTGCAGAAAATCAATTTATCAAAATAGGAGTTGATAGTTCCGAGGTGCAAGCTCAAATTAAAACTATTGTAGGGAACTTTCCAACATGTTTTCCTAGTAGTGCTTCAAAATTAGGATGTATTCCTGGAATTGAGATGACAATAAAGTTAAAATCAGAAATTCCTATTGTTCAACGACCGTATAGGTTAGCCGAAGCTGAGAAAATTATATTGCGAAAATTGATCAATGAACTTCTTCAAAATGGAATAATACGTCCATCACAGTCACCGTATGCGAGTCCAGTGATTATGGTTACGAAAAAAACAGGGCAACAAAGATTGTGTGTAGATTACAGATTGGTAAATAAACAGGTGGTTAAAGAAAATTATCCCCTCCCCTTGATAGAAGATTTAATCGACAGATTGGTTGGTCAAAAGTATTTTACCGTTTTAGATTGTCGATCAGGGTACCATCAGATTAAACTTTCCGAAGATTCCGTTCCGATAACAGCATTTATCACTCCAGAAGGAAAATATGAATACTTAAAAGTCCCTTTTGGATTAACCAATGCGCCCTATTTTTTTCAAAGGGCTATTGATGTGATTTTGGGTGAATTACGCTATAACAAAGTACTTGTATATCTGGACGACATTTTGATACCTTCAGTAACCATTGATGAAGGTCTGGACACATTGAAACTAATTTTAAGCCTTCTTGAAGAAAACGGAGTCAGCCTTAATATAGAAAAATGTTATTTTCTTTCCGAAGAAATTGAATATTTGGGATATGTAATTAAAAATGGAGAAGTTAAGCCAAGTTCTACAAAACTTTTAGCAATTGAAAATTTTCCTGCTCCAAAAGATGTCCATCAGGTCAGGCAATTTTTAGGTTTAATTGGGCATTTTAGAAAATTTGTACCGAAATTTGCTCAAAAGGCTAAAGCTCTTACTATTCTGCTAAAGAAAGGCAAAGAATGGACATGGTTATCTGAACAGCAAGAAGCTTATGAATGTCTCAAAGGATATATGATGTCATCGCCAATTTTAACACTGTATGACAGTCGTAAGGACGTGATTTTGTACACCGATGCAAGTCGAATTGGTTTGGCTGGTATGCTGGTGCAGGTAGAAGATGACAGTGAAAGAGTTATTGGCTATTATAGCAAAACAACATCTCCAACAGAACAGCGCTATCATTCATTTGAATTGGAAACATTGGCTATAGTAAAATCTGTTAAGAGATTTCGGCATTATTTGGTTGGGAAAAAGTTTAAAATTTATACTGATTGTACTGCTGTTAAGAATGCCATGACAAAGAAAGATCTGAACCGACGAATAGGTAGATGGGTTCTCGACCTGCAAGAATATGACTATGAGATTTTACATAGATCAGGGACTAGAATGTGTCACGTGGACGCTCTTAGTAGAAATCCGGTTTTAGACTGCCATCAAGGAGTATATGCAACGGTGATATCTGAGGATGACTGGTTATTGGCAGCTCAGGAGGCAGACAAGGAAGTCAAAAGTATTAAGAGAATACTTCAGTCTGGTGAACGTCACGAAAATAAAGCAACTTTTAATGATTACGACCTACGAAGAGGATTGGTATATCGTAAAACTGACAACGGAAACCGTGCACTTCTTCCAAAAGCATGTAGATGGCAGATTCTGAGATATAATCATGATGATATTGGGCATTTTGCTTTTGACAAGACATTGGAACGAATTTCTAATAGTTTTTGGTTTCCCAAAATGCGAAAATTTATTCAAAAATATGTTCAGGCATGTATTAGTTGTATGTACCACAAGACTTCATCTGGAAAACGGCCAGGATTTCTGCATCCGATAAAAAAAATCCCTCGCCCATTTCATACTTTACATATGGATCACCTAGGGCCTTTCTGCAAAAGCAAAGAAGGCAACAGTTATGTCATTGTTACTGTTGATGCATTTACAAAATTTTGTTTTATAAAGGCTGTCAAGGATACCAAAACTAAATATATTATTGAAGAGCTGGAAAATATTATCAAGGTGTTTGGTGTTCCCAAACGTATAATCACTGATAGAGGCAAGGCCTTTATTTCTAAGAAACTCAAAGAATTTTGCGACGAGAGACAAATGCATTTACATCTTAATACAGTTGGAATGCCCCGTGGCAATGGCCAGGTTGAAAGATATAACAGAACAGTTTTAGACTCTCTGGCAACAATGGGGGCAAACCAGGAGGATGATGAATGGGACGAAAATATTACCAATATTCAATTGGGGCTGAATAATACAATGAACCGAGCAATTGCAACGACTCCTAGTGAAGCGTTGGTTGGCTACCGCTCAGGCCCTCAAAATGTGGGATTTCTGGAGTCGGAAGAAGGTGTAGATGTTCTCAATCTTCGTAAAAGTATTAGTAACCAGATAGAATTGAGTCAGCAACGTCAGAAATGTAATTTTGATTCACATCGTGCAAATCCAAAGTATTTTGCTGAAGGAGAATTGGTACTGGTTAAAATATCGTCAATTGTCAGTACAGGTAAAAGCCGAAAGTTGGTTCCCAAATGGAAGGGGCCGTTCAGAGTTTCAAGAGTATTGGAAAATGATCGGTATGAGGTGACTGACATTCCAGGGTCGAAAAGATCGAGAACTCCCTACACTGGCGTATACTCTGTTGAACAGATCAAAAAGTGGATCACCTTTGGTGATATTTAATTCGGTATGTAATCGGTGCTGTCGAGACTAAGTCTCTGAGCATGTTTTTATTTCTGTCGAGATTGAGTCTCTAAGCTTATTTTGTTGCTTTGGGACTGAATCTCTGAGCATTGTTTTTGGCCGTCGAAAATGAATCTGTGGGCGTTATTGTTGGCCGTCGAGGTTTATTTTCTGGGCATTATTATTGGCTGTCGAGAATAAATCTCTGGGCATTATTGCTGGCCGTCGAGATTGATTCTCTGGGCATTATTGTTGGCCGTCGAGATTGAATCTCTGGGCATTGTTATTGGCCGTCGAGATTGAATCTCTGGGCATTGTTATTGGCCGTCGAGATTGATTCTCTGGGCATTATTGTTGGCCGTCGAGATTGAATCTCTGGGCATTATTATAGGCCGTCGAGATTGATTCTCTGGGCATTATTGTTGGCCGTCGAGATTGAATCTCTGGGCATTATTATAGGCCGTCGAGATTGAATCTCTGGGCATTGTTATTGGCCGTCGAGATTGATTCTCTGGGCATTATTATTGGCCGTCGAGATCGATTCTCTGGGCATTGTTGTTGGCCGTCGAGATTGATTCTCTGGGCATTATTATTGGCCGTCGAGATCGATTCTCTGGGCATTGTTGGCCGTCGAGACTGTACTTCTCTGGGCACTGTTATTGGCCGTCGAGACTGCGTGTCTCTGGGCATTCTTATTGGCCGTCGAGAGTACGTCTCTGGGCATTGTTATTGGCCGTCGAGACTATATGTCTCTGGGCATTGTTGGCCGTCGAGACTGTACTTCTCTGGGCACTGTTATTGGCCGTCGAGACTGCGTGTCTCTGGGCATTCTTATTGGCCGTCGAGAGTACGTCTCTGGGCATTGTTGTTGGCCGTCGAGACTATAGGTCTCTGGGCATTGTTGGCCGTCGAGACTACTTCTCTGGGCACTGTTATTGGCCGTCGAGACTGCGTGTCTCTGGGCATTCTTATTGGCCGTCGAGAGTACGTCTCTGGGCATTGTTTATTGCCGTCGAGACTGCGGTCTCTTGGCGTTGTTGTTTATTGCCATCGAGCCTATAGGTCTCTGGATAAGTTATTTTCAAAGAGAATGAAGGATGTCGACAATCATCCAGTCAGGATGGCCGAATGTGAACACCCGTTCTTAATGCTAACCGCAGGAAGAAATTTGATCTTGCTGTTTGCCCAAATATAGTTTATGGATGATGTCGACTCAGGGAAAATGAGTGGAATATTAATAAAAGACTGTTTATAAGAACATTGGTAGATTTAGATTACTAAAATAGTTGTTTTGTTTTTGTTTCGTTTTTAGTTCTGGCCAGAGCATTGAATAAGCTAAACGGTAAAAGTTGTATGTTACGGCGGAGAATATACTTTTATTGAGAAATTGCCGTGTTTCATTTGAATACGCATTTAATAGTTTTTACTTGTAACTACTACAATATAATAACATAAAGCAATGTAAGAGATAGGGGAGAAAAATACAGAAAACAAATATATGAATCACTTAAAAGAAACGCGTAGCCTCGTGGACTACAATTTTTTGTTAAACGAAAATATTTAAGAAAACCCCATGAATATAATTTTCCCCGTCATCTCTTAGTCGAGTAAATTTTTGACTTAAACATCAAATTTCCATTAAATAAACTTTCCACCACTTTTAGTCAGTTTACTATGTGGTATTTTTTTCTCGGCGTTCTTCTCCATGAATAATCTTTCAATATCCAATTGTCACTTATTGTGCTCTAATACACCAATTTCGAACATGTCCGAACCAATCTTTGAAATTTCTGAAACACAGATTTCCTCACAATTTCCTATTGTATGGTTATCCCAACAAGTTATATTTCTCCTGAAGATGAACGTGTATGCATTGGAAATATGTAGAGAACTCATGCTTTTATAAAGAAATTTTTCATTAAATATATCTTAGTGGAGGTTGACTTATTGAGTATTATTTCTTCCTATTTGTCTAATCGCTTAATATCAAGTATGAACTATTTCTTCAAATTCATATTTTTAAATATTCTACGGCCCACTAACGTGAACGATTCTTTCTCCGTTTGGCAATAAAGGGGTTCACATTCTGTCAAGCTTTTAGCATAAGCTATAGGCCGTATAGCCCGTGCTGCTGTGGCCAAGGAAGTAAGGACCCAACCAACGTAATACCGCAAGCCATAACCCTAAAACTTTCACTGACAAACTGAAGTAAATTCGCTCCTAATCCAACAGGACTTTAAAAGGGCATGACCAAGAAAAGTAATAGAATCCATCTTATATTGACATTTTTCTTTGTTAAGTAGTATGTCAAGTACAAATTTAATAAAGGTAATAGAACCTGGGTAATTACAACCTTTTAATTTTTTTTTTCAGGGGAAATTATATAAGTAAGTATAGCTTTTCGACTCTTTCTTCTAAAGGTAACTATTAGTATATGGTTGAACAACTGATTGGTTGGTTGGTTTAAGGCGGGGGTCGGGCGTTCGGCTTCCTGCATTGCCGTCTAGTGGCTTATTGTGCGCCCTTGCTAGAAAAGATTTGTTCCTATTATAGGGTCCAATAAATTTCTACCAACTTCGTAATGCAAAAGGTTATCCCCACATTGGATTCCTCTGAAGATTTTGAATCTTTTTTCAGTTAGTGCTTCGCAGTTATATATAATATAATAATGTGAGGCGGTTTCGTCCTCTTCGCCGTAAAGTCTGCATTCAATTGGACCATTGGAAATTCCTTTTCGGCGTAAGTGTTTTATTGTTTGGCAGAGGCCTGTTAGTAGGCCAACCACTTGTTTTAGCTGAATGCGCGCTATATGCAACATTCCAGTTGATTTTTGGAGGGTTTCCCAATTTGCACCCTCGCTTGGATTTGGCCAGGTATCCTGTTCCATCGGGATAGGTGTTGTTGTTGTTGTGCCCACCTGTCTGATATTGCTTTGGTTGCCTGTTTGGATAGGGCAAGGGCAGGTTCAGGGCCCCTGAGTTTTTGAGAAGGCTCTAGCCAGTTCATCGACTTTTTCGCTTCCCGCTAGCCCCGAGTGACCAGAAACCTAGGAGTTCTACCCTGTTGTTCCTTTCTGTTATTTCTTTCAGGTTGTTTAGGCACTCCATTGAACAACTGGTTGTACATTTTTGTCAATAGGGATATCTACGACTATTCCCTTACACTTAGAAAATAGAGAAGTTGCATACACTTTATATTTATTTCTTATTTTAAAATAGAATGTACCTTCCCTACCAGACCAGGCTTTTCTTTTTATTTCTTTTTACCTAAAACGTATTCTATTTTGTTGTTAGCAATGATCTCTGTTTCACATCATCCTTATACAGTCAATGATTTAGTACTCGCACCAACTGTTTGTTTGTTTCTTTTGCTTGTTTTTTTTAAATAATTTTACTCCGTTTTAAATTTCTCCATGTTAACTCATCTATAATATTATTTCTACCTGAATCAATTATTATACGTATTATGATACCTATACCTTCCACATCGCAAAAGTTAGTACTCTCATTATTCAAGTGAAAGATATAAATTAGGTTCTTCGGAGTGGCTATGTATTTTATTAATAAAATTTGAATTCTTATTATATTTGGTTTTGTCCCCCCCTCTACCTCTGGGGCGAATCTTTACTTTTTCTCCAAGACTTACAATATTTTTCAAAATGAACCTTAAAGTTATGTTTTATACAAACTAAATCCCTCGCCGGATACTCTGGATAACGTGTTTATTTTTTTTGTGTAATTTAATAATACAGCGCTGAGAATACTTTTATCGGTATATTTAAATTTTTGCATTTATTGATTGACAAATTCCTATACATTGGCTTCAAATATTATAGCATCAATTCTATCAAGTGTTACATTATCTTCATTTGAGTGTAAATGTAGTCGTAAGACCAATAATAACATAACTATATATTTTTTTTATTTTCTAAGCTAAAGGTTACCTTGTAATAAACTTCTTAGGACGTTTGTCTAATTATTTATTTAATTTATGACAAGCCTATATTTTAAAATAAGAAAACCTGAACCTTTGTCCAATTCTTTATTTTATTTGACAAACCTATTTTTTAATAAAAGCTAATTTGAATCTTGGCCAAATTTGTATTTAATTGGACAAGCATATTTTTAAAATAAGTTAATCTCCCATTGTTTATGTAATTTACCAAGCCTATCTTTAAAATAAGAAAACTTTAATATTTGTTTAATTGTTAATTTAATTTGACAAGCCCATCATTAAAATAAGCTAACTTGAATATTTGTTTAATTGTTAATTTAATTTGACAAGCCCATCATTAAAATAAGCTAACTTGAACCTTCGATCAATTGTTTATTTAATTTGACAAGTCTATTTTTTCAAATAAGCTAACTTGGACCTTTGCCTAATTGTTTATTTAAATTGTGTAATTTCGATTACATGATTTTTAATTACGTTTTTGACTTACGTAATAAAACTTTCTCCTCTTTCCTTTCTTTGAACTTAATGTATAAGACACTTCTAGCCAAAATCACTCGTCGCCAAAATGTAATGTACTTTTATTATATAACACATCACATTCGCATATTATCACTTTATTAGTCTCAACACAAGGAAGGATCGATATACAATAATCCAATATATTACATTGCCAATACGTTTCTTAATCATACGATTATGTCATCATTCTTATACTCTACAGTTAACAACCAGAAGTATTAAATTTGTAGATAATTTGATAAAGAAGTAACTATTACATAAACATCGTGTTATAAAATATGCCGTGGAAAATATAGCTGAAAAACATAATGTAACTGTTCTGCGCATGTCGCCATATCATTGCAAACTAAATCCTATTGAACTTATATGGGCGCAAGTCCGCAAGTCCGCAAGTGAAAGGATTTGTAGCAAGACACAACACGACATTTAAAATAAAAGTCGTGTAATGTCAAGAGGAGATGACAGTTCCTCAGATGACGGAAGAATATTATGATATTGATATTTTAATTTCTGTATAATGTATTTTTTTTAATGTTTAATAAAAACTAAGTGTACCTAATACTGTGTACATAATGCACGCCTTTGTCACACCATTTTCAGTGTTTGTGAATGGATAACAATAGGCAAAACCCATAAATTGACCCAAGCCCGGGTGTACTTAATGAAAATA
This sequence comes from Polydrusus cervinus, assembly GCA_935413205.1. Lineage (NCBI taxonomy): Eukaryota > Metazoa > Arthropoda > Insecta > Coleoptera > Curculionidae > Polydrusus > Polydrusus cervinus. The sequence continues at coordinate 15,028,497 of OW284517.1, forward strand.
AATAATTTTGCAATTAAATCAATGCCAAATTATGAAAGTGGCTTAAATATTTGTTGGGTCACTCTGTAGTCACTTTGCATACCTAATGAGCTTTTATTACTCTACACCTTTCTGAAATAGACTATAGTTTTATTTAAGTTCTACAGTTCTTTTCTTTTAGGTAATAAAACAAAAAATGGAAGCTATAGAAGCCAAAAAATCCTTATTAGCTGAAGTCGAGGAAGGTAAAATTAATAATAAAAAAAAGGATAAATCAGAAAAAAAAATAATCAACACGTAAAAACTCTATTATGTCTTTAGAATTACCGTCCAGTTCTAGCTGGTTCTATAATACATTATTGTTAAACGAGCCATAGAGTTTTACATAGTAAAAAATTTTAAAAGTGAATTGCCAAAAATAATAACGAATTGGCGACGAAATGGCTGGTTGCATCAAAGACCTGCTCTTATGGCCAGGACTAAAGATTAAAGGAGTCTCCTCACGTTCAGTTGACCATCTGGCTGCCGTGAGTCTGTGGACTGTCCTTTCGCCGGCCGGCCCTTATCGATAGTCACACTACACCTTCAGTTTTGTTCACCGATAACGGCCGATAGTTTTTTACCGGTAGTGAAGTCAACTTTCAAATTTTATATGAAAACCCCCATTTTTATTCAATGAGGGAATTCTATGAAAAATTCTCTTTTGAATGACATATCACACTATATTATTTGTTTTAAAGATGGCCGTCTAGATCAATTTTCCTTTGTATTCTATAATGTCCATAACTTTGATAAAACAAGGTAAGTGATAAATAGTAGGCCATGGAAACGTTAAAATGGTTCATTTGAATCGGGTATATAATATACAATGGACTTGCTTGAGAAAAATGTGTCCGTTGGGGCTAATATATTCACCACCTGTGTTAAAAGAAAATGGAATTTCTCATATTTTTCAAATAGCAACCCATCTTAGTTTTATTATAATAAATGTATTCATTTAATTTCCTTTCTAACGTTGTATCACAAGTTAATAATTATTTTTTAGGTTATAGGGGAAATTAATAAAAATATCATAAATTTAATTTCTAGACCCGTATAAGCCATAAGAAGTTATATCAAGTATGCCATGGAAAACAATTAATTCCTTTCAATCTTCGTAATTACTATTTAATACTATTTGACATTTTGGTCTAATAAATTCAGAAATAATATTTTTGTTTTCCACGGCATACTAGACTGGTCTTGACCACATATATATATATACACTATATTGCTAATACCATAATTCAATGATGACACCACTGTAGGCAGATGATCAGGGGCCGTTAAGTTTGCGCAGATCGGAAATTTGCTTCTTGATGTAAACATTTGACAGGACCGACTTTCAAAATATTTTTACAAGCTTTTATTTAAATTCACCCGTTAGTTTGGGTGTGTACAGTTTATGGTCAAATAAAACTAAGTAACCAATATTTTACATACCTGAAATACCTTATTCCTGGTATTTGGATTCGTGCAAAAAAGGATCATGCACTTTTTTCTACCCATCTTGAGACACAAGTCGCTAACAATAACAAAATGTCTAAAGTAAAGTTTTATAAATATTAACATCCAAAACTTGGAAATTATGATAACACGCGAATGGACGAAACAAAAGATGGCGACTAATAAGAATATAACGGCGAGCCGGTTCTGTTCAAGAGACCTTGGGTTCTGTTTACGTTCTGTTAGAAATCGTGTGGCTTGCCTAATTTTTTCCTTACTGCGCAAGTGCCACGGCCCCCAACTCAGGTTATTTTGAATCGCACGATGGGTGTATTCTTGCTTCGTGCGGCTGCTTGTATTGGCAATTTAGTGTATGTGGTCTTGACTAACATTTTTATTGCTTATTTGTGTCTAGAATAAATAAATGTATTTATGATGTGAATTGTTAATTTCTACTATTACCTAGTGAATAATTTTACCTTGTGTTACATAGTTAGAAAGAAAATTAAATGAACAATAACATTATATGAAAACAATGATGGGTTGCAATTTAAAAAAATACAAAACTTTCGCTTTGTTTTTGTTAAAAAACACGTAAATAAAATAGCCCTACGGATACATTTTTCATAAGCAAGTCAGTTTTATACTATTTAGTATGTTAAAATGAGCTATTCTAACATTTCCATGGCCTGCTCTACCACTTACCTTGTTTTATCAATGTTATGGACATTTTAGAAAACAACGGAAATTGATCTAGGCGGCCATTTTTTAAACTAAAATAAAGTGTAATATGCCATTAAAAGGAGAATCTTCTATAGAATTTAAATATATACTTACAGACAAAATGCATAATTTATCATAAGAGGCTTATGCAGTATTATGCAATATTTTTGTCTGTGAGTGTAGAATAAAAATAAGGGGTTTTCATTTAAAATTTGAATTTACTTTCGGTTAAACCGGAAGCCGTTTAGAAGGTTTAAATTGGTCGAAAAGTGGCAATTTACACACTTATTAACGTCTCATATTTTTAAATCTTTACTGCCAAAATAACGAAAAAAATTGTGTCACCCGGTACAAGACTGAATATTGAATATTAAAAAAGGGAAGCTAACATTAAAAATAAAAAAAACTATTTTACCGCCAAACTAAGCTTAGACTATTCCTGTATATAAAATCATTCATGTATAAGAAGTATTACTGTTAAGCTGCAAAATAGCTATTTTCCTAACAAGTGCAGAAAATCGAATTTTCCGCACGCAAATGCCGTTGAGAGCACGTCGCGTAGCGGAGTGGTGTCAAGCATTTAAGTGCGGAAAAATAGGTTTCTGCACGTGTTAGGAACAATAGTTTTTCTACTAGCGTGAGGAAACAAATTGAAAATAATTTAAAAAACGGAGTTTTTTTTTAAATTTTTATTACAATGAACAAAATTTTACAATATTAATTTACTTATTTATATTGTAATTAATTGTAAACGTACAATTACTAGCACTACTTAAATTAGTAGCAGAAGCCAGTTGGTTGCGGTTCTCCAGTAAAGATTGGGGTGTATTCTTTTTCATACCGTTTTCTTGATTTTTCTGGCAATAAATCTTCTTTGAGATTTTCAGCCGCCAAAAGAATCTCCTCCGGTACTTTAATTTCAAAATATAACAGTGCGGAAAAATCTTTGCCGCACGGTGCGGAAAAGTGGATTTTCCGCACTAAAACATGTGCGGAAAATGCGTTTTTCCGCACGCTAGTAGAAAAAATATTTTACGATTTTCTAGCCCTTTATTACGAAAATTGAATTAATTTTCCGTGCATTTTTAATTTTTATTATCTATGTCGATGCCCTTAAATATATTTTTTTTAAATTTTAGTTTCCCACAAACGTTTAGCCTTTTTGGATTACATAATGGAATGTGGACAATTCGATGCAATGGAACTTAGAGATGAGGTTAACATTTTTTTTTTCGCTGTGAGTAAAATGGCAACTTTTTATAACCCTACTCAGAAAAAATGTAACACTATAATATAAAGTTTAATAGACTTAATTCAAGTATATGGTTTTACCCATTCCTCAAATAAAATACCTAATACTTGACTCCAATACTAGCTTATTCTTAAATAACAAGATTACGGTTACTCGAAGCTAAGAACAAAAAATAATTTATAACAAGAATAATCAGCTGTTTACTTTAGGATTAAATAATAGACATCCCAGTATCTAAATATTGCCATATTATTATAACGCTAAATATTATTAAACCAAATTAAAATTTTATTGATTTGAAGTATAATATGTTATACTTCACATAAATCAATTACAAATTAAAATGAGTATTATTTTTCTTGTACACAGCTAAGTACTAAGCACTTTTTTGGAACACCCTATATAAACTAAAATATTTTCCTAAAATGCGCCCTAGGATACACGTAAAGTTTGCAAAATATAAAAATCCCAACTTAATTAATAAGAGAGCTATAGAAGACGGGAGGTGAGGTGCAGGACCTTGTATATTATTTAAATTTACATTTTTAGGGAACCGATACAACTGCTTCTTCCCTAAGTTTTTTGTTTGCAATGTTAGGAATGTTTCCAGATATTCAGGTAAATACAATATTATTTAGATATTCAGGGTGCTGATAAAGTTTAAACTAATTGATATTTTAAGTAAAAGAACTACCTGAGCAAACAAGTCGATTGTATTTTAGTTTATGTTTCAAAATTTCTAAAAAAAAAACAGGTTACATGAAGAAGACTACTGTAATTTTTTTTTAATGGTATTTCTCATTTTTCTTCAGAGTTTTAGATTACTCATAAAATTTTAGATCTAGTTCAGTTAATATGTCACTATAAAGGTCGACGAGCGGCCATATCTGGGAAACTACTGGGCATAGAAATTCGGGAAAAAAAAATTGATAACTAAAGTGGCCATGAGAAAATCCTGGAAATGATTAAATGATTTTTAGGTTCCACATTTTGCCGCAAGAGGGCGCAATTAAAAAGTAAATTTTAAAATCTTACATTTCTTCGAAAATTCCACTTTAAGGTATATCTTTGATAACACCCTTAAAAAGCTTGGACAATTATGCATCATTTTGGTCCTATGCTCATTGTCGTACCGACTTTAATAAGACGGGGGAAGCTGTTGAAAGTGTTATCATATAAATCGCTGTAACTTATGAACGACTTATCCGATGTTAGCAAACTAAAGACTGCTTGGAAGAGAAATGTATGCACTTTCACCAATCGTATTTAGTTGTCCTTATAGTTCTAAAAAAAAAAATGCTAGAGGGCGCAATTTGTAATAATAACATTTTTTTTGATTTTACTCCGAAACAATAAACCATGCGGTATAATTATGATACTATAATCAAAAAGTAGATGAAATTTGCTAGAAAAAATATTGAAACCGTAGCTCGATATCTCCGTTCGTTTCAGCGTTATCGCCAATAGAATAATTTTTAAAACTTTAAATGAAGAAGCGATTATATATTTTTTAGAAAAAAAGTGTACAGCTCCCCCCCCCCCCCCCCCTATTAAAGCCGGTACGCCAATGAGCATAAGGCCAAAATGATGCATAATTGTCCAAGCTTTTTAATAGTGTTTCAAAGATCTACCTTAATGTGGAATTTTCGGAGATATGTAAAATTTTAAAATTTACTCTTTAATTACGCCCTCTTGCGGCAAAATGCGGAACTAAAAAATCATTTCCAGGATTTTCTCATAGCTACTTTAGTTATCAAATTTTTTCCCCTGAATTTCTATGCCCAGTAGTTTCCGAGATATAGCCGCTCGTCGACCTTAATGAAACACCCTGTATATTGACAGTAAACCATTTTTCAAATAAAGGGTTTTATCCAAGAAGTATTCTTTATTCAGAAAATTAAATAGCTTTAGATTTTGGCATGATCATGCCTATACCAAAACAAAAAGGTTTATGCCCTTTATTTTATTTCCTCCTGTCCAGTAAATTGACTTACCCTGTACTCATTTGCGGCCGGTAAATGGAACATTACAGTATCAGATATGGTAATGGGTTGCCCCTAGCAACAATGGTATGATTTTAGAAACAATGACTGGTTACTTCCGATCTTTGACAAGTTGTCACTTAAAAAGTAATATTACCTATTTGTATATTCTTTTTAAAAAGGATTATAAAGACAGGATGAAAGAAAATATCATACAATACACGTCCGTTAGGTGTTATTACAGCACTCGTTTATATGCCAGACTTGGCTCCTACGTCGCCTCGTCTGTAAACCAACTCGTACTGTAATAAGTCATCTACCGGCCTTGTAACGTAAAATACTATTAAACACGGTTATTTTTTTTCTACTTAGGTGGTTTGTTTATCTTAAAAATCCATTATTACAAACTATATTATCACCCTATCTTTTTAGGGCATCGACACGGTGTAGTGACATAATAATAATATTATGTCATTTCGTAACTGACTGTAAGGGTAGATTTATAAACTCTCGGGGTTAAGCTATTCGAGAACTATATTTCTTTATGCAACCCGCTGTAAGAGACTAATATAAACACAATATACTAAAAATGAAATGAATTGATGGAAATTTAAGTATTTTTTACATATTCCATATTTTATTTTTACTTAATTTTAGCAAAAAGTGTTAGAAGAAGTTATTGAGGTAATGGGAAATGACAGAGCACCTGAATTTAAAGATTTACCTCACTTGGTTTTCACGGAAAGGGTAATTAAAGAAACACTGAGACTCTTTCCCGTAGGATGTTTCTTCCTAAGAGCTGTAACTGAAGATGTAGATATAGGTAAGGACCAGTGGCGTAGCCAGATAATATGCTCGGGGGGGGACTCAGTGGGCTTACGCGTAAGTAGGACTTTATTTCTGGAGAGAGAGACCATTGGGACTACATGTATCTTATGATACTGTAACTAGTGAAAACGGCGGAAACGCGCCGCAGGCGAAAAATTATAGGGGCTACGATCAAAGTTCGTTTAATATTCACCTAACTACTATCAAATTTCGAAAATTAAATTATTACCTCTTGGATTAAATTTGTTTTTTTTCTTTTTTCTTGATATTCCTAGCTGGCTCTTTATTGAAAAAAAAACTTATTTTATTTGTGAAAAATATGAATATTGGTGTCAATCCAAAATTTTAACATATGACGTAGGTATGTATGACTCTAACCAGCGTTGTCCGTCTAGGTTTTTCATGAATAAATATAAAGTAAATATCGCTCACCTGTGATATTAGGTGTTTTTCAATTATAGTTTCTTAAAAGGGCATTTTCTGAGTCAAAAAGGTGTACTTGATTGATCTTAATATCTTTAACGGTTTTCAAGATATTTCCCATTAAACATCCCAAAGCATAAAAAAACATAGTAAATAATAAATTAAATTAACAAAAAAAAGTGACAATCAGAAAAAACTTGTAAGACATAATCGGCTTAGTTTGATGTCTAGTATCTCCAGTTACTCTACGGCCCATAAGTTACGGGACACCCTGTATATATAAAATATTCTTAAAATCGTTCAAGTATTATCGCCATTTCGGATAAGCATCCAATTATGAAACACCCTGTATAGTTAATTAATAATGTATGCTCATAACACAGCCTCGGAACTACTTCTCTCTAATCCCACATGGAAATTTGGTGTTTCTTTCACACTAAAGTGATTAGAAAAGTAGGCCATTCCGGTTAACTAAACGGATTTAATTTCATATCCATCCTAGTTAGGATATGAAACTGACCAATCACAGTGGTCAATTACAAAGAAACCAAATTTACGTTATGTAAATTTTACAAGTTGTTTTCTGACACTTGGCAGAAGTGAGGTTAAGAATATACTTCAAATATATACGAATTGTCAGATATAATGTGTTGTTTTTAATTTAAATCATTACATTTATTCCAGAGTCTATGCATACACAATTTTTTCCTACAAAGTGCACGATATGGTGCAAAAATTGAAGGTATAATAGCAAAATTACTACCATAATATATATTTTTACTGAACTATTATTATTTTCTTACCGAAATAAATATTTGTGCACAGATGCACTTTCGCATTTTAAAAATATCCAGTTTTCCACTCATTTCTAGACATTTACTACAAGATTTATTGCATAAAAAGTACTATTATACCTACTATTACCTACAAAATTAACGTTTTTACTATCCTTAGTCGGTAGCTTGGTTTTTTGCGACGCAAATATTTGTTCACCATATGTTTATTTTCTGATATATTTTGAACGGGGATCTAACCCCGATCGACCTTAAAACTTTTATTATATGCAACAGATGTAGAAAATAAACTGGTAAATCTTCCTTTAATGGTGAAACATGGAGATGAATGAGTACATTAAACCAGATGAAACAGACGAAATTATAAGATTTCTGGAAAAAAATTAATTCCATTTTTTACTTAAGGTTTCAAGGATAATATATTATTTTTATAGTATTGCCACCTCTCTTTTCACGTTAACAGTGTTGATGGTTTGTAAATTGGAGATTATTTTTAAAAATCTACCATAGCGAACCTTAAAAGTTCATATTAATGCACAAAAGCCGTTTTTAACTATTTAAAACGAATTCTACAGCTATTTTGTTGCAGTGGCGGCTCGTCCGGTGAAGTAGTTGAAGGGACACCAAAAAAAATAAATACAACCAGGAGGAAAGTTTTTCGACAATATGAAATATTAATGTATGTAGTATTAGCTACCATTTTAGCCCTTAAAAAAGAACGATGTTCGAATTCATAATATTAATTTAATCCAAATGTAGCTATACATAATAGGGCCACGGTTAACTCCGATGGACAATAATTATAAACACTCGTGCTTTTTGGCGCGCCCTAGTGACCCTGTCCGTTAGCTCCAAGCAAGTGAAGACCCAACGCCCAATATGGCTTTGATATTCACCGGCGGTTCTGTAGCAAAAATCTGGGAGGGGTAATGATAAGTCATGTCGACAAAAATACTTTTTCTTAAGGTTTGCTTTTAATTTTTCTTTAGCAACTTTTAACAACAACAAAAAGGGGGCGGGTGGTAATTAAGAAAATCACATCTCTCATCTTATCTCTCAAAAAAAATGGATTCTTAATTTGCATATATAGGAATTTTTTATCGTAAAAATATATTATATATATATATATATACATTTTTGATGAAAATGAATCATTTCTTTTTGATAAAATGTATGGGAAGGTACTTTTATGGAAAAAAAAATGGGAAAAGAATTTGTCCGATTTACCACAAGATGGACTTGCAGCTTATTCTGCTTGTGATGACGTAATTTTCCCATATATAAAAGCAACTCTCTGCATTCTTTGTGTGTTACCTGCTAGTGTTGCGACTGGAGAGAGAAGCTTTTCCGCTTTAAATCGTCTTAAACTTGGTTAAGATCTACCATGTCTCAAGACCGTTTAGTTGGGTTAGCGCTCCTTCATATCCATAACATTATCGATAAATTTGCCAAAAACAAGAAAAGAAATATAAATTTATTAATTTAGGTAGAAAGTAAGTTTTTTTTATTTGTTTTTTTGTCAGGTTGCGTTATTATTAAACCAAAAATATACTTTATATTTTTTTAACTCCTTTTTGTTTGTTTTATAAATTTATTACTTTAAGTAGAAAGTAAGTGTTTTGTATTTGTTTTTTTTTTGTCATGTTGCGTTATCATTAAACCAAAAATACATTTTATTTAGGCGAATGGAAGTAAAAAACCGTATTATCTAACTAAAATTTCCACTATATTTAAAACACTATAATGAATTTTTACGACATGTTTCGCTGCACGGCAGCTTCTTCAGGTGTGAAAATATAAACAAGGATTACTATTTATAAATACCATCTATAACTTATAATAACAATGTACCTAAAAACGGGTTTTTACCGACATTATCCCTCCTAGAAAAGATTTAACAATGGGGATCTATTTAAATCTAATTGATTATTTAGTAAACAACCAGAGGTTTTAAGTTTGTTAATTTCTAGAGATGCAAGCAGATGTAATTTAATACCTTTATTATCTATATGCAAAATTTTAATGTTCAATGACAAAGATTCGAGCAGATTAATACTTATGAACCCGCAATCCCCCAAACTATATTCTCTTATAAAATTGGTTACCCCATTCGACCTGTTGTATCTTTTTTCTCGGCCCCTTCTTATAAACTATCACAAAAATTAATAAACATTATTAAAGAATCCACAAAATTTTCAGCCAAATCTGCTATCAAAAACTCTCTAGAATTAGTTAAAAAAATCGAAAATATTAATTTACCTAATAATGCCAAATTAATATCATTCGACGTTAGAAACTTATTTCCTAGTATACCAATTAAAGATACATTGGTTTTTGTAGACAACCTCTTATCTCAAAGACATATTTCTTTAGTTAAAAAGCAAGAAATCTTAGAATCACTGAAAGTTTGCTTAGATCAAAATTATTTTGAATTTAACGATAATATTTATAACAGCAATCAAGGGCTAATTATGGGAAACCCCCTTAGTCCTTTGTTGACCGAAATATTTATGGACTTTCTAGAAAACAAAATTAGTAACCACCCTCTATTTAAACAATTTATTTATTGGCACAGGTACGTGGATGACATTTTAACTTGTTTTATTGGAACAGAGAGACAACTTAATCAATTTTTGGATTTTATTAATAACGAGAGACGAATCATAATTTCAATAATAATTTTAAAATTTTGCATATAGATAATAAAGGTATTAAATTAAATCTGCTTGAATCTCTAGAAATTAACAAACTTAAAACCTCTGGTTGTTTACTAAATAATCAATTAGATTTAAATAGATCCCCATTGTTTAATCTTTTCTAGGAGGGATAATGTCGGTAAAAACCCATTTTTAGGTACATTGTTATTATAATTATAAATGGTATTTATAAATAGTAATCCTTGTTTATATTTTCACACCTGAAGAAGCTGCCGTGCAGCGAAACATGTCGTAAAAATTCATTATAGTGTTTTAAATATAGTGGAAATTTTAGTAAAACAATACGTTTTTTTTACTTCCATTCGCCTAAATTTCAATGGATTTCCACCAAGTATCGACCGATTCAACCAAAAAATACATTTTATATTTTTTGAACCTCTTTTTTCTTTATTCTATACTATTGTACCTATATTTTTGTGGTTCTGGGGGGTAATTACCCCCTCTACCCCCCTCCCTCGTAGAACCGCCAAATGACATGTAACAATTTGCATTATGATGAAGGGCAATTTAAAAATAGATCAGTCATTATGCACCACTGTTTTAGCATTGGTTCGCCAAACCTTAAGGTATTTATTTTAAGACTTCACGAAACTTACGGTTATAGATATCGTCTTTACGTGATTTACTGTGTGATTAAAAAGTTTTGTTTTTATTTTTCAGTTAATTCAGTAGTGTACGTATATACCTACTTAGTTGATAGATGATATAGTTTGTAATTTGTTGGAAACTCCATTCAGCCGTTGGACAGATGAGGATAAGACAGACGTTTTGTTACATGGGTTTTTAGTCAATGTTTGTTTAAGTACCCGCCCAATACTTAACTCTTCGCCATTTTTTAAGACCGCGAGCCGCCACTTTTTTGTTGTACTCTCGGTACTTCGTAATTCTTACGCAAGCAGAAACCAACCCGAACAAACCCTTTTTTTCTGTGCATTTCATCAGAACAATTTGATCAAACTAGTTATGGTTGAGAATAATTAATTATTAATTTTTAGTAATAAATATAGCGCTTTTTATCTGTTATTCTGCAAAAGGCCGAATGTGAGAAAGATAGATATGTTTAAAGTGATTTTGTGTTAATATAAGAAATTACCCAAATCGATGAATATGTTACAGTGTAATTTGGTCCACGGATTTTTTAAAGAAATGAGTTTTTCTTTAATTGTTTTTTATTATCTTTCTCACAAGTTCACGGCCAACTAAAAAAACAAGTTATGATACCTAATTTATATATTTTTTAAAAATGTTTAGTATGAAGTTCGGAATTTGAATCGTAGAAAAAATATACTGTACAACTCTAGTGGATATGATGTCCATATCGCACTCGGACGACGGACATCATATCCACTCTTGTTGTACAAACTACTATTCTATCATTCAAACTATAAATGAACATAAATGATTGATATTAGGGAGACGCAGAGTCTATCTCTGTATTGTAATTGTGAGATGCAGTCTCTAAACCAGAGAACATTTAACTATTCTTGATATTTAATATACAGGGTGTTCCTTAATGACGTGCTAATATTTTAGGGTGTGATTCCTCAAGTAATTTTATGAAGAAAAGTTCATATAAACATATTAATATGTCCTAAACGGCTTAAATTTTTTGCTACAGGGTGTTGAATTATTTTTATTTTAATGTGTTTTTTGTAAAATATCTCCGAAAGTTCAATTCAACGGCATGCCTGAGAAGAAAAACGCAAGATACCATTTTTATTCAGAATTGACCAGGCTAATCTGAAATAATATCCACGTGAAAAAACGTCAGTGGGTACCACTTTTTTTCTAAAAAATATCAGAGGAAATGTTTGCAGGGACGCCACTGGTGGGACAAAAAATAACTTTTATTACTAAAAGATGTGGTTTTATGTCCTATTAACACATGCCAAAATTGAAAGTATTATCTAAAGTACTTTCGGAGATATTACAGAAAACACATTAAAAAAAATAATTCAACACCCTGTAGCAAAAAATTTAAGCCGTTTAGGATATTTTATCTGAACTTTTCTTCATAAAATGACTTTAAGAATCACACCCTAAAATATTAGTACATCATTAAGGAACACCCTGTATTTACTATTTTTCGTTCGTTTCTTTTACTTATTCACTTTTTAAATTGATATTTATAGGTGACTACGTAGTTCCAAAAGGAGCATCTGCATACTTTGGCACAGTATTTATTCACAGGAATCCAAAATATTGGTCGGACCCGCTGAAATTCGACCCAGATCGGTTCTTACCGGAGGAAGTTGCTAAACGACATCCATGCACTTATATCCCGTTTTCGTTTGGTCCAAGAAATTGCATTGGTAAGTTACATACCAACTAAATACGAGAGGCAACGGAAAAGTTTCCTAAATTATAGTCTATTTCAGAAATGTGTAGAGTAATGAAAGTTCATTAGTTATGCAAAGGAACTACAGAGTAACCTAACTAATATTTTAGCCACTTTCATAATTTGGCATTGATTTCATTGCAAAATTCTTTATTTTCATCAAGTGCAGGTAGTAGTTACTACCCGGGTTTGGGTCAATTTATGGGTTTTGCTTATTGTAATCCATTCACAAACACCAGAAATGGTGTGACAAAGGCGTGCATTATGTACATAGTATTAGGTATACCTTTTTTTTTCGTAAATATTATAAAAAAAATACATTGTACAGAAATTAAATTATAAAAAATCATAATAACGGGTCGACGGTCCGATCGATCAGGTGGTAAAGATCCCATATTTTCTTCTCTTCTTTAATGACATAGACTGCTTTTCGCCAGTTCATTCGTGTCACTTCCTTAATGGCTTGATCAAACAGTAGCTTAACGTCTTTCATTTTGAATGCCGTATTGTGTCTTGCTATACAAATCCTTTCATTTGCGCCCATATAAGTTCAATAGAATTTAGTTTGCAACGATACGGCGGTGTGCGCATTACAGTTACACCATGTTTTATCTTTCACGGCATATTTCATAAAACGATGTTTGTGTAAATTCACTGTAGCTAATAGTTCCTTCTTTTTTCAAATTATCTTCTTTTTTTTTGTTAGTTATTATAAATAATTTAAAGCACAAAATTTATGTGTGCCTATGGCCGACCCCGAAATTGAACCTAACTCGACGAAATTTCCCAATTTATTACTTTACACCTTTCTGAAATAGACTATAATAATAAATCAATAGTTTTTTGGTAAATTTGTTTTTTAACATAGTTTCTCTTTCGCACACTACTGTCTTTTTTTTTTTGATGAAATCAAGGTGTTGTTGGTTATATTTAGATAAGCTAGTCCAATAAACAAATATAAAAATAGTATAAACATTTAAACTGTAATTTATAATTTACAACTGTGAGCATTATTTTATACAAATCTGTATTTCAGTTTTTATTTAACTTACAATGAGACCGAACTCAATACTACAAAAATTTAAATATGAACTAGGTACTTAACAGGAATGATAGAAGAAGTTTGAGCTTGCATTACTTTAATTTTTTCTCAATTACAACGTTTCAACTGGTAAGTATCTAAAGTCATCTCCAAGTGAACCCTGGAGGTACTAACATGTTTTGTTACTGTACAACAAATCAATTAGTCCCACCTCGTAAAGATTTGGTAATTACTTGGTTATTAATTATAATAATACTAGTCTTTAATAGAGGTGTTTTCCCTTTAAACTAAACGGAATAAGTGACCTTATTCATAGATGCAACTAGGGGGCTAGGGGGGTTAAACTCCATCATCACAACTACAGCAAAAGCTTCATTGGAGATCCAGACCCAAAACTTACGAAACCGTTGCTTCAAAGGAACAGGAATCAGCTGAGAACCATTACAGGAATTCTGGCAGGACACATGGCTGTCACGACCATCTGCACAGAATGCAACTGTACAATGGAGACCTTGACAGCAGATTATGCGGACAAGACATTAAAACTGTACAGCACATAGTTTGCCATTGGGAGTCACTAGATCGGAAGAAGCAACAAATACTCGGGTAACCAAAACTGGAACCAGGAGACATCCTTACCCTCTTCTCAGTTGACCTACACAAACTAGTGCAAGGAACTGGGATCACGGAGTGGATGTAACAGGAGGTGAGTTCGGCTTGCCAGCTCCTTTAACCCTATTAACACTTTAAGCTCTTAAGTCGTTCGGATACAACCAGTTAGAGCAAGTAGTGTAAACTCCGTGTCGTTCGGGTGTGTAAAAGCTATTGAAAATAGCCCAATCATATTATTCTTTTTCCCAGTGTCGCTTATTATAATTTGATATTGCTGATGTTAGCAGTTTCTGCTTAGTACTTTATTCATGCTGAAATAAAGATTTAGTCTGTGTTGAAAATTCAACAAGCGCGTTTTATTTTAACAGGTTATGGGCCCAGACCGCAAGAGTGCCGCGAATTGACCTAAAAAAAAAAGTTACGCGTAGTGTTAGTATAATTTTCGTGAAAACACAAGTATGGCTGGAAATTATATAGTTAATGTTCCGAGGTTAAAGGGGCGAGAAAACTATAGTGATTGGGCGTTTGCAGTTGAAAATTTTCTGATTTTGGAAGGTTTATCCAAATGCATATCAGAAGTAGTTCAAGCAGATGATGCCAAGGCCAAAGCGAAGATAATTTTAACTATTGATACTTCTTTATATGTTCACATAAAAGAGGCGACCACAACGGTAGATCTTTGGAAAAAATTAAAAAAGTTATTTGATGACAACGGATTCGCAAGAAAAATTGGCTTATTAAGAAGTTTAATTTCTACACGTCTAGAAAACAGTGATTCAATGACAAGTTATGTAAATGAAATTGTGGAGACTGGTCAGAAATTAAGAGGAACTGGCTTTAACATTGATGATGAATGGATAGGGTCATTGTTATTAGCGGGATTACCAGAAAAATATGCACCAATGATAATGGCAATTGAACACTCTGGTATTGCTATAACGACAGATTCCATTAAAACCAAGTTGCTCGACATGGAAGTCGAAGTAGGCAACAGTAATGGTAGTGCGTTTGCCAGTAAATCGGGTTTGCAAAATAGAAAGTACGACAATACTTTGAAGAAAATAAAATGTTTTAAATGCAAACAACTGGGACATTATCAGAATAAGTGTCCGAATACAGAAAACAAACAGGATAAAAGCAAGTCATCAGGTGCTTTTAGTGCAGTGTTTTTAAATGGCTCGTTCAGCCAATCAGACTGGTATGTAGATTCCGGTGCAAGCGTTCATTTAACATCAAATCAGGACTGGATTGATAATGTTTGTACCAAAACAGATGTACATTCATTCATGGTGGCAAATAAAACAAAGGTCCCAGTCAAATGTTCGGGAAATATAAAAATAACAACAATTGTCGGTAAACAGAAATATGATATTACTGTTAAAAATGTTTTATGTGTGCCAGAATTGACGACAAATTTATTATCAGTGAGTCAATTAATAAGAAATGGAAATAATGTAAAATTTGAGGCTAATTGTTGTAAAATTTACAATAAACTAAATGAGCTAGTTGGTATAGCTGATTTACAGGATGGAGTTTATAGATTAAATATTGAAAATCCTGGAAAATGTTTATTGTCGTCAACAGCAGTCACAGGAGAAATTTGGCATCGCCGTCTTGGGCACATAAATAGCGATTCCCTGAATAAAATGAAAAATGGACTTGTAAATGGACTCAATTACCATGGTATCGTACAAATTGGGCAACAAAATTGTACAATATGTTGTGAAGGTAAACAGACCAGATTACCTTTTAAAAACAAAGGAACACGAGCTAAGGACTTTCTAGAAGTAATACACGCAGATCTATGTGGTCCTATGGAGAATGTCTCTATTGGTGGATCTAAATATTTTCTTATTTTTATTGATGATTACAGCAGAATGGTGTTTGTTTATTTTTTAAAAACAAAAGATAAAGTTTTTAATAGTTTTAAAAACTTTAGACATATGGTTGAAAATCAAAAAGAAAAACGAATAAAAATATTTAGGACAGACAATGGCGGAGAGTTTACGAGTCATGAATTTGAAAAATTCCTAAAAAACAGTGGAATTATTCATCAGAAGACAGTACCTTACACACCTGAGCAAAATGGGATATCTGAAAGAATGAACAGGACAATCGTGGAAAAAGCTAAGTGTTTATTATTTGATGCAAAGTTGTCAAAGAAATTTTGGGCGGAGGCAGTCAATACTGCAGTTTATTTAAGGAACAGGTCGATAAGTTCTGGAGTAGACAAAACTCCATATGAGCTATGGACAGGCAGAAAGCCTAATGTCGACAATTTGAGAATATTTGGCAGTACGGCAATGTCACATGTACCAAAAGAAAAGAGAAAGAAATGGGACAAAAAGTCAGAACAATGTATTTTAGTAGGATACGACGACCACGTGAAAGGTTACAGAGTATACAACCCAAGCAAAAATACCGTATTTACTACCAGAGACGTAACCATTATGGAAAATATTGACAAAGAAGTTGGCATCATGGTAGACAACCAAGAAAACACAGAAGCTTTAATCAACAACGAAATAACAGTTTCAGTGGGAGACACAAAACTCGAAGAAGAAGAGGAAAATTTATCCGACAGCTCTGGAGATTTTTGGGAAATTGCTGACAGAAATGACGGCGATTCTTCACCAGACAGTGAAGAAGTCCCTAGTGTCCTAAGAAGGTCAGAAAGGATACAAAAATCCAGAAAATTTGAAGATTGTGTTAGTTATTTGTGTCTAGAAAGTTCAAATCTAGAAAATGATCCCGTTACGGTGGAAAGTGCGTTGACAAGACCTGACAAGGAAAAGTGGCGACAAGCTATGGATGAAGAGCTGCAGTCTTTCAGAGACAATGAGGCATGGGAGCTCGTCGATGTTCTTAAAAGTGGGACTATTGTGCCGTGCAAGTGGGTTTTTAAAAGAAAGTGTGACAGTGAAAATCAAGTGCGCTATAGAGCAAGACTAGTAGCGAAAGGTTTTACGCAAAAACCAGGTATTGATTATGATGAAACATTTTCTCCTGTTGTACGCTTTTCTACGCTAAGGTTATTAATAGCGTTATCTGTTAAATTAGATTTAGATATAACACATTTAGATGTAACTACAGCTTTTCTTAATGGTATTTTACAAGAAAACGTGTTTATGATGTTACCTGAAGGGTTTCGAGAATCTAATTGCGAAAATAAAGTTTTGAAATTAAAAAGAGCAATTTATGGGCTTAAACAATCTGCTAGAACATGGTATGCTAGAGTTGACGATTTTCTTAAAGAATTAGGATACAAAAAATCTGAATTTGAACCTTGTTTATATACCAAAAGTAAAAACGATTGTTTAACTATTATAACATTGTATGTTGATGATTTTTTTATTTTCTCTAACAGTAAAACCGAAACAAATTTTTTAAAGAGTAAACTAGGAGAACAGTTTAAAATTAAAGATTTGGGTGAGGTAAAACAATGTCTTGGAATGAGAGTTAAAATTGATAAATATAATAAGATCATTACTTTAGATCAAGAACAGTACATTAATAATATTTTAAAAAGATTTAATATGGAAAATTGTAAATCAGTTTCGACGCCTATGGAGAACGGTGTTATTCTTCAAAAAAATGAGAATGTATGTAAAACTAAAATGCCTTATCAACAGTTGATTGGCAGTCTCATGTATCTTGCCGTTTTAACGAGACCTGATATAGCATTTTCAGTTAGTTTCCTAAGTCAATTATTTAATAATTGCTATGACGAAACTCATTGGAAGCAGGCGAAGCGGATTTTAAAATAT
The DNA here is from genome assembly GCA_935413205.1 of Polydrusus cervinus. Lineage (NCBI taxonomy): Eukaryota > Metazoa > Arthropoda > Insecta > Coleoptera > Curculionidae > Polydrusus > Polydrusus cervinus. The sequence continues at coordinate 15,046,439 of OW284517.1, forward strand.
TTACAAAACACTAAACATTATGGTTTAAGGTTTCATAATGATAAGTTAGATTTAGTAGGTTTTGTAGATGCTGACTGGCTAGTAACGTAAATGATCGAAAATCATATACAGGATATTGTTTTAAACTGAGTGATTCAGCTATTTCTTGGGAATGCCGAAAACAAAACACAGTTGCGTTATCTAGTACTGAAGCCGAATATATGGCTATTTCGGAGGCTTCAAAGGAAGCAATTTATTTAAGAAATTTATTGGCTGAGTTAACTGGAAACTCAAACTGTGTGACACTTTTTAACGATAGTCAGAGTGCACAAAAGCTATCTGTAAATCCTATGTTTCATAAGAGGTCAAAACACATAGATGTGAAATTTCACTTTATTAGAGAAGCAATTGCTAAAAACTTAGTTAAAGTTAAATACTTACAGACAGCTGATATGCCCGCTGACGTTTTAACAAAAGGTTTAAGTTCTGTTAAACATTATAAATGTTCAAATGATTTAGGTATAATATGTTTGAAATAATATGTTTTTGTGCTAGTGGGAGTATTGAAAATAGCCCAATCATATTATTCTTTTTCCCAGTGTAGCTTATTATAATTTGATATTGCTGATGTTAGCAGTTTCTGCTTAGTACTTTATTCATGCTGAAATAAAGATTTAGTCTGTGTTGAAAATTCAACAAGCGCGTTTTATTTTAACAAAAGCAGCATTAAAAGAGTTAACTCCACAAACCCCACCTCGAAAGGTGGTGTTCGTGATGCAGGCATGCGCAATGCCATAAAAATATAGTTAGGTTTTTGATTTTTATTATACAACACACACAATTTTGTAACGAAAATATAGATTTATTTAACTTTTTCAATAGATTTTATTAAGATAATGACTTGCTTAATAGATCTTCAAATATATGTATGTTTAATCTAAAATTTTGCCTAAACTGTTTGTCTGACAAAAAGGGACAGTGATCTCCGCATAATTATCCACTTTTTCTAGAACGTTTTCAGACGAAGAATCAAAAAGAATATTTTTTGAAAATTCAACTATTGGCAGTTTACGATCCATGAGAGGGATAGGAGTATTGCCTACTTTTTAATGCAAAAATGTAAATAACTATTTTTAGGTTAGGTTGGTTTTGTTTTGCTCTCAACCTTCTCTCAACTGTCCAGGTCTGAACAATCTGCTCCATTAACTCTGTAATCAGGTGACGCCGATCTGCTCCGTATCCACTCCTGCTCTTTTTTGGCAAGCCGAACTCACCTAGGATAAGCATAATGGGTCAAACCTGGCCTAAGTGCACGAACGGGCCCTCGGAAAAAAAGAAAGAAATCGCCTTTTTATTGATTTTTGTTTCATATATTTTTTCTACAATAGACCCACGCAAACCTTTTTTAATGTTGATACGAACCTCAAAAGTAATGGAGTCTGTCAAAAAACAATTTTCTCCTAAAACATTAATTTCTCTATAAAGGAGTATTTACGATCTCCAATTGTTTTATTTTTGATAAAAGATTTCAGGATCATTATTCATAGTCCTGGAGGTAGCTCGGTTAAATAGGAAAAGGGGGAAGGAGGAAAGGGGTAAAGGCAATAGCATGTTTATATAGGGTATCGTTTTGGTGTTTACTTGTTACTTCCTAAATTGGTATACAGTTTCTATAAGATTTTATACAGGGTGGAATTTTTAACTGAAATAAATTCATTATGAGAAAGCCTCTTTATTTTCTGAAAATATACAGAACTACGGCTGCGATTATTTTTAGTTAGTCTTCATGCAATTTACCCTTTTTTGGATAGAAACCACCACCAACTTACCAATAATTTTAGTATAACTAAAATACTTCTTACCATAAAGTAACAGTTTAAACAGCACAAAATACTACAACAGATAAGTATTTACTTCTTATAAACCGAAAATAAAGTGACCATTGGAATGCTGCATCAAGTAGACAAAGAACCTTATTAATAATATGTATTCTTTTTTTTTAAACAGTCTGATGTTAATAAACGCAGTGTAGTTATAAAACGTTTTCATTTTAGTTTTATAGCAAAATGTAATTTTCATAAATTCCTGGGTATTTTATCTCACAATTTATGTTACTTTATCTCACAATCAAAGATACCTTGTTTATTAGTTAATTATTGTTTCAAATCTTTGCGTAATCCAACATTAATGAATTACTTTTTTAGGTCTTAAATACGGTATGATGAACATGAAGGTAATAGTATCCACTGTTATTAGAAAATTTATAATCCATTGCGAGTATAAGCAGATTGAAGATATTAAACTAAAGGCCAATATTGTGTTACGATTCCAAGATGGCGCCAAGGTATCATTAACACGAAGGGAATAATAATTTTAGAGAAATGTGGAAAAATTGCCTGAATACATTTTTAATTATTGTGTCAGAAAATTTAATCCCAAAATAAAATTCTTTGGAAATAAAATATGTGTTTAATTTTAATCATTAGACCTGTTTTCGTTAGTTGTTATTAATAATAGTTTCAGTCAACTGACCTACTATACTAGGTTTTTGAACTTGAGCCTATCGGGAGAAAATGACAAATAAGCTATTTATATATACACGATTTGTTATAATTTATAACCAAGTATGTAATATATTTCTATTCTATTTCTATTTTATGTACCAAGGGCGTTAAGTAGACTATAATGCTCTGAAGGCGAAAGCTAGTCCAAGGGATAGTTTTCCCCTGATGGGTATTATAGTCTAGTAACGCCTGTGGTGTATACAATACTTTATTTTTCAATAATTTTAAAATATAAATAGTTAAATTCCAGCATTTTTTTTACTATTTTCGCCAATTTTTAGTATTTAGTGAGCTTTGATCGATTGTCATAGAATAAGTTTGACGGTTGTTAAAGGTTGTTTATTTTCACCGTTTTTAACGTTTTATAAACGAAAATTTGAAAATTCCACCATATATTTTACAAAATGCTGAAAAAGCTACTAGGGAAACTTATTGCCGGCAAAGTCTAAGGCCCTGTACGACAAGGAGTATGAACATTTTCTAAAATGGAAAGTAATAAACCAAATTACAAAAAAAAACAGAATAATATTAAGTAAAAAAAATTGGTAAAATTAAATACAAATTGTGTTCAATATTTTCTTTAATAATAATTAACTTAGCATTATGAAAATCACTGGGCATTATGAACTTAATCGCTTAATAATGAAAGATAAGAATTATTAGGTATTTCCCGTAGTATGAATAAAGTTGATTTCTATCCTGATTTGGATTGAAACACAAGTTGGGTAAACTGTGTGTAAATATGCGTGCAACACGCTCATATTTAAACCAACACGTATCATTGAAAAGTTTTGAAAGGTTTGCTATTACTTAATACATTTTTATTATAAACCCATGGTTAAGTAATAACTTATAATATTAATATGATAAATATGTTAAAATTGCGTAAACTAAAAATCGACCATAGGCGTACCGTTTAGGGAAAAACAGAGGTTTAAAGCAATAAATACAAATTAAGATAAATAACTCAAATTTCGTATTTAAAACAAGGTTTTAATTTGCAACGACATTTCCATATAAAATGTTGTTGTATTTTTCATAATTAAGATACTTTACTCACAAGGCAATTTCAAAAAAATTACATTTTCTCCCTTAGTATTAGCCCTGTTTAAAATCTGAAATACGCTTTTATAGTTTTAAAGTATGCACCAACTTTTATCAAGAAAAACATTTTTTAAGAAATCAGTAATTAAAAAGTGTACCCCTTATTGCATACTTTTTTGGACACACTGTATAGTCTCCCTAAAAGAATCTTGTCGATTATATCGGAAATATCTAGATAATCGTCGTATCATCAAAATAATTTTAAAAAACAAGCACTGGTCAAACAGGCCAATTTAAGATTTAAAGATTTAGAAATTTAAATTGAAATTTTTGATATGATATAGAAGTAATCATCAATAAAATAAAACTTAAGTTAAGAAGCACTAATATGGTTTGAAAATAATGATGCATAATGCATTAGCGAATTAAAACACTGCTATGAATAAAACATGCTTATATAGTGTATACAGGGTGATTCCTAAGTTGATACTTCTTTTTTGCTGTGTATAGAGGGCATTAAAATAAATACCTTTTTCAAAAAACTTAAAAATAGGCGAGATACAGAAGTAAAAAACCTAAGTGCGGGCCTGGTCATCAAAACGTAACCTATATACTTTATGTTGTTTGTCTTATCTCTTATTACTCATGCAATGGTCAGTTTTTTAGCAATCCGCTGCGGTGTGTTTTTCTGAAGCAAGTTAATTTTAAATTGGTAACACGTGAAAATTTGACAACAATAAACTAGTAGATGTGATGGTGTAGGGTTGGAAACAGAAAGCCCTATCTTCCTTCTAGATAGGGCTTTCTGTTCCCAACTCTACATGATCATGTCCCTTCTGGAGAGTAGATACGACTTCGTTAGATGTGATGGTTATTTACGGTGAGTGTCGTCAACGTGCGGCTGCTGCTTCAAGATTATACGCAGAACGCTTTCCCTTGCGGGCTCATCACACCCAAAAGTTTTCTTAATGGTGTTTAATGGGCAAGTAAGGCAGGACCGTGTAATAAATGAATGTAAGTACCTTATTTTTGAGTTTTTTGAAAAGCTATTTAAAAATGTTACGTTATGTTATTTTAATGCCTTCTATACACAGCTAAAAAAAGGAGTATCAACTTAGAGATCACCCTGTATAATATAATCCTCAAAATGTGAAGATCCCATGTAATGACCCTACGTGTCCTTTAATCGGTTCAACAATTTAATAAAAAAAAAACACTTAAAAATCATTTGTTTTTTTATTAAGTAGTAGGTAATTCAAATGATATATAACTATTTTTATATCCTTGGAGTCATAGATACTTTGGCACCATTTCGGAATCTCAAGATAAGGTCAGCATTAAACATTATGTCTTCGATCTTCTTGTATCCACAATGGATTTTAAATTTTCTTATAACCGTAGCTAGTATCACTTTCATATTCATCATTCCATATTTCATGCCTGCAAAGAATTACGAATTGACCCTCGAACAGAATAAAGGCTGATTGTACAATTACAACTTAAGCTTAGTTCAGCGTTGAACCAGGCTTAAACTTCATTTGTACAACCTAGACAGGAATTTAAAGCACGATTCAACGCTGAACTAAGCTTAAGCCGTAATTCTACAACCGTCTGAAGTTCCGTGGGGTATGGCTTTCCGTAGGGTCCTAATAAGAATAAAACAACCGTCATTGTCTACATGTGCCCCAGGGAACCCATTGCTTTTGCGTACTTGTGTACTTTAATGCAAAAGGCAGATGTACTACGTTGTCCGCTAACTTTTCTTTTTATTAATAATACATTCATAAAGAAATCAGAGATGGCTGAAATGATAAAATCGTTTATAATTTTAATTTAACCTCTTCTGGCCATCGGTATCATATATACGGTTCATTATTTTTTTTTCAGCGCGCTGCTCATCACACAGAATTTGTTCCCGTCGGTATCATATATGATATGCATCGACATTTGTGCATAACTTTGAGTTTTCGCCTACTACGTGTTTAGCGATCAGTATCGGCTGTTGTTTGTGATGGTGTGGTTAGGTTATGGCGACCCTTCATAAACATCGAAAACAAACACGCAAGTTCATGATTTGTTTGTAGAAATGGGTAGACTATTGTTTGGGGAAGGTGTGTATTTTTAATTGTTTGATCAGTACTGTAGGTGGTATGTTATTTTTCGTACTTATTTCAGGTAACCTCACTTAGGTATAAAGAGTTGGAGCAGCTTACAAACAATTGAAACCTCAATGAGTCTTGACTTGGATGACGGATTAGTCGCAGATGATAGTGATGGTGGATGGGACGACTTTGATGACCCCCAATTTGCCAGAACCAGACAAATTGGGGTAAATGAGGAGGAGAGAAACCTTGGGGTGGAAAACTCAGACTTGGAAGCAGAAGATGATCGAGAGGTGGAAAGTATAATTGAACAAAACAAAAAAATTGTTATTTTTTGTGTTTAGCAGACACTAATAAGTACTTTATGTTACCCGGTTACAAAAAAAAAGTTCAATTCGTTGGCTGGCCCGAAGAGGTTAAATGTTTGTCAATAATGATGTTTAATTAAGGTAAATCATTTTCCCTTCAAAGCCTAGTAAAAAGCTAAAAATAAAATTGTGGTACGGGGCTTGTGTGGGTGTAAATTATTCCGCTGATCCCAATGCATTCCAGAGTTAGCAAGGGGGGCAGGGGACTTTATGTACATATTATTGATTTATCTTTTTTGGTATAAATATACTTATAAGCTCCGTTTTTGGAGGTTTTTACGAATCTTTGAGAACATCAACTGACGACGTTGATATCCTTCAGGATATAAATTGACATTAATCACAATTTTGAAAAGAATTTTTTGTCCCGTAAAAATATAGTAACAATGCAAAACTAAGAAAAATATCTTAAGCTTAAAATTATTGAAATAAAAAACAATTTTAAAATTGTATAATTTCACGGCCTACAGAGCCCAAACTAAGCAAATTTGTCGTAAAGTTAGTTCATTTAATTTGGCTTATTTTGATCTAAGGAATAAAGTTTTTGTAAAAACTATTTACAAACACATAAATATTATGAAATTACGAAATAATAAACATTCTACAAACATAGATCCGAAAAAATGAGGGAAAATTATGCCTATTTTCATAGTTTTGGTCGTTTATCCTTCTTACTCTTCACTAACTTACCAATACAATTTCTGGGTCCATATGAAAAAGGCAAATAAGTACATGGATGTCTTTTTGCAACTTCTTCCGGCAAAAATCGATCTGGATCAAATTTCAATGGATCGGGCCAATACTTTGGATTCCTGTGAATATACATCAACCCAAAATATATGTTAGCACCTTTTGGAATGATGATGTTGTCACCTTAAATATAGTGTGTAAATATACTGACCTTCCTCGGTTAGAGCCAATTTTATAAAGTCGATTTAAACAGCAAGGTTTAATTTAAATTATAAATTTTCTGAAAGGGTCGTTTTATAATGTGATATACTGATATACTAATACGCATTCATGAGCCGAAACGGATAAAAAAAAATGAAGAACCAAAAAGGGTCTATATGATTGATAGCGTAATTTAATTATTTTTTCATTGTATACTTTTCTATTAATTGTTGTAGGCTGAATGTCAGGTAAATAAGGGCTTATCTCAATCAATCACCATATTACTTTTGCATTGTAAAGTAAAGTACTTACTAATTAATATGGTATAATCTTAACTTTAACTAGACTTGAGTTGTCTTTCGAGTTAATATACCTGAAAATAGAAAAACAGTACCTGAGCAACCAATTCACCCATAATCAACTTTAAATGAATATTGATAAAATTATTTATATTGTTTTATAAACCAATTCTTATCAATATCACTGATGTGTGAAGCACTAATGTAGTGTAGTGTATTCTTTTTATCCAAAACAATAATTGTAAATTATGAATATTAATCATTATCTTCAACTTTTACTTAAAAAGTAGCATTACACTGTAATACGTCATATTCTGATCGACATGTAAAACAAGCCACAGCAACAGTGCAACAGACAAAATAAGAAAGTGAAATGTCTATTCTCAGTGCTGCTTCAAGATAGCACCGTCTCCGAAAATACAAAATACCACGGGTATTACACAGTAATAGCCATTCGGAGCCTCTAACTAATGTACGGAGTGGAACAAAAAACTCCCAACCCATGAGCTCACTACCGTACAACAACTTGACATGACAACATGTCCTCTGATCAGAATCACTAAAACATTCTTTGCTCTGTACTGAGTTGTGCATTGTGCAATGGACACCAGCACTAGGGTCCGCTCCAATACAGAACTTTGCTAATATCGTCATGAGTGTGCAATGGATACCAACCGACAAACGGACACTGTACCCGCCACAGATATTAACAAACAACTACTAGAATATTTCCAGGTCAAACAGATACTATAACAATTAATCAATTACACAGGCCTGCGAAAAATTTGTGATTAAGCCATTTTCATTTTTTTCGCCTAATTAGGACTTACATTTAGCTTAAATAACCCCCTTTTTATTCTATCACGTACACTTTTTTGTAAACCAGTATCAAGTTATTATCTCTGAACACTACAAAAAAACCTAAATGAAATTGCTTCTTTTTGTTCGAAACGCTGAGACGCGTTAAAACCCCGTGTTTAATTGAACATTCGTTGAGGGATTTACTAGTCCTTACTAGAATATTGTTGGGGATTCCCCGAGACTCGGTTTATTTAGGCTCAGAGAGCAATATTATTTAGTATCGATGTGGTATTGATATAGGCATTTTCTCAGGCGTTGTCCACCGAAATCTATCGGCGTTTCGTTGTGTACTTTCTATTTTCGTTGTGCAAAATGTCTACTAGGTGTTGTAAAAATAGACCTGATGACTTTTGTCATATTTGTGGACAGTTCATAGTGAAAAAGTTTAAAAGAAACATTACTGATTTAGTAAAAAATGTATATTTAGCATATTTTAAAGTAAAACTTGGAGATCAGGATAAAGTTTGGGCACCACACGTTATCTGCAAGGTTTGCGAAGAAGCCTTGACGCATTGGTTTAAAGGAACAAGAAAAGCCCTACCGTTTGGTGTACCAATGGTCTGGAGAGAACCCAGAAATCACGTCGACGACTGCTATTTTTGTATTTGTGATACTAAAGGTCATAACACAAAATCTCTAAAGTATATGAACTATCCTAATCTTCCGTCGGCAATAAGACCAGTTCCACATGATGCTGATATACCTGTACCTATTCCACCGAAAGTCTTACAGTCCGTCGAATCTGAACCTTCAACAGATTCAGAGATTAATACTTTTGAGCCATCTGCCGCAGGAAGCCGTAAACCGCAGTTATTTTCTTAAATAGAACTAAACGACTTAGGGATTTAGGACTTCCAAAAGATCTTTCTGAGATTTTAGGTTCCAGGTTAAGAGAAAAAAATGTACTTGCTCCAGGTAGTTACTACATTTTATTGGTACAGAAATCGTGAGGCTGAATTTGTCGATTACTTCGCCGCAGCTGGTTCACTTGTGTATTGCCAAAACGTATCAGAGTTGGTTATTCACCTTGGTGGTCCTGAATATAATCCTACAGAGTGGAGACTTTTTATAGACTCTTCGAAGAGAAGCCTTAAAGCTGTTTTACTTCACAATGGCAATTTATATGCATCTGTTCCTTTTGGTCATTCTACTCATCTAAAAGAAAATTACGAAAATCTTGAAGAACTGCTTTTGAGAATAAATTATAAGCAACACAACTGGATCTTATGCGGTGACCTTAAAATTTTAGCATTGCTTTTAGGTCAACAATCCGGATATACAAAATACCCATGTTTTCTTTGTGAGTGGGACAGCAGAGCAAGAGATGAACACTGGACCAAAAAAAACTGGCCACCAAGAAAAAATTTAACACCTGGCTCCAAAAACGTTATTCGGGAAAGCCTAGTTGACCCCAAAAAATTTTTATTACCCCCCTATATATAAAATTAGGACTGATGAAACAATTTGTCAAAGCTCTAGACAAAAATGGTGCCTGTTTTAAGTACTTATGTGAAACATTTCCGGGTCTTTCTGAAGTTAAACTAAAAGAAGGCATCTTTGTTGGGCCAGAAATAAGAAGGTTGATAAAAAGTAACGAAATTGAGATGGTTATGCAGGAAGACGAAAAAGAAGCATGGAAAGCTTTTAAAGAAGTTGTAAATAAGTTTCTGGGAAACTACAAAGACCCGGAATTTAAAGGTATTGTTGGAAACATGTTGGGCAAATTTAAAAAATTAGGCTGTAACATGAGCATTAAAGTTCATTTTCTACATGCTCATCTGGACTATTTTCCGGATAACCTTGGGGATGTCAGTGAAGGAGCAAGGGGAGTGCTTCCACCAAGACATAAAAGAGATGGAACGGTGATACCAGGGGCGTTTGCATGTTCGGATGATGGCCGACTATTGCTGGATGCTTAAAAGGGACCATCCTACCGCAGAATATGCAAGAAAAACAAGTAAAGGATCTTTTCTGGAAAAAGAGTAAGATTTTCCAAGAAAAAAAAGGATTAATGTATGTAATTTTTTTTACTACTTCTGCGGTTTCATTATTTGTTTTGTTGGTTTATTATTTTTCTTGTTTCTGCTAAATATATATAAATATTTTAACTTTTTGTATTGTTTTACCATTTTGTTTAAAAACCTTATGTGAAAAAAACTGAAAACAGATTTGAAATCAGCACCACTGATATACTCAATTTCAGTTGAAAAATTCAATTCACATTTTACAATGTATTTAAACGCAGGCCTGTGTTATTAATATGGAAATATTAATTTTAATAATGGTACTTTGTAATTTTTGAAATGGCTTGATATAATAATAAGTCAGATTTTATTTTAACTTAAATAAATGAATTATCATTTTAATAAAATTGACATTATTATCATGATAGAAAAATGTTTAAAGAAAACATAAAATTAGATAAATCAGGTTGCTCGTGAGAAACATTCACCTATAATTAAATATAAAACAATCTATCTCCAGACACACAGTAAAACAATCACTTGCCACTTAAGCTTGAGCTCTTAACTTGACTAAAGTTGTCAAGCAACAACAAACTTAATGATTTACTCATACTGTGTCATAACCGAAAGAAATCATATCATTCTTCTCATTTGTATAAATAAAACAAAACACAACAATCTCCCTTAACCTGCTAAGTTGATATTTCTCAAAACTACGCTTAACCTAATTACCTCAGCCCAGCCGACTTATCTTTAACACTCTTATTCATAACTCAAAACAAAATAAACCAATTAGAACTTTAACAACGTACAGCTAGACCTAATTTCTACTGTTGAATTAGAAATAATAATAAAGCGTTAAATAAAAGAATAGGTCTTACAATAATATGGGATTGACAGCAAAGTTCAATTATAAAAGTCAAGTTTAATTCTTTTTTGAGATTTGTTGATTCTTTAACTATTCAATAACAAAAAAATTTTAGTCCAGGAGCTAAGATAAAAAATATATATCTATCATTTCATCGCTATGCATTTACAAAATAATTACAACATAATATGCAGATATACCAGAAATTAGTAGACTTAGGTAAAAAACGTGTTCCATAAAATGTAATTATAATTTAATGCAAAAACCAAAAATATAATAAAAAAATGCTATATTGTATTTTAAAAATGAAAGTTGGAGCTACTTCCGGTATAACCGGAAGTGACAGAAACATGTTAATATTTTAGTTTAAGAGAGCATATCGATAAACTTAAACCTACTGATTTTCAAAAAAAATATTTTTAGTAGTTTCCTCAAAAGTTCTAATGCGAGCTCGTCGTGAATAACCCCGTATAGTTTTTGTTTAACAAGTATATTATCTGTTTAATATTACTATATTAGTGTATTTATATAATTCACTACAAGTTTATTTAAATATATATATTTTTTTATTTTGAAATTTTTTTTGATTGTCTAAAAACAGGGTTTTTTGGGCGTGGCACCCGAAAATTTTTTCGCCATTTGCCTGCGGCGCTGATTCGTCGTTTTCCCTACCCATTTCGGCCCCGCCCGAACTAAATTTTTTGGCTAAGCCACCGGTGTGGCATTAATTTTGGCGTAGTGAGCGTATAAAAGATATTTATTTACTTTATTTTCAAACATGAAAAATCGATACCGGAAACGCCTAGTTAGTCCCGGATATAAAATTACAAAACTGAAACTGGAACTAGCACCCTTTCTAGTCGGGATTTAATTTGTCGTGCCTGCTGGCTAGCCCCCTTTGTGTGTGCACGCCCCTGGTTCTTACCTATATCAGCGTCCACATCAATAGTTCTTATTAAGTGCGGCGCTGGCGGAAAGAGTCTTAGAGTTTCTTTAATTACCTGCTCTGTATAAACCATTACAGAGAGGTCTGAATATTCTGGCGCTCTGTCATTGCCTAAAACTTCTATTATTTCCTCATATACCTTTTGCTAAAACATAAATATTAAGATAAGAGAAATGACTCTACTATCGGTCATGAATGATACAACGAACTAAAGATATGATATTCAGAGGTTGTGACGTCATCTGTTTCTAGAGTTACTTAGTATAGTCTATTACAGAAAAGTGTAGAGTAATGAAAGCTCATTTGGTATGCAAAGGGACTACAGGGTGACCCAACGAATATTTAAACCACCTTCATAATTTGGCATTGATTTCATTGTAAAATTCTTTGTTTTCATCAAGTGCAGGTAATACTACACCGGTTTAGGTCAATTTATGGGTTTTGCCTATTGTTATCCATTCACAAACACTAAAAATGGTGTGACAAAGGCGTGCATTTTGTACATAGTATTAGGTACACTTATTTTTTATTAAACATTATAAAAAAATACTTTATACAGAAATTAAATTATAAAAACTCATAATATTCTTCGTCATCCGAGGAACTGTCATCTCCTCGTGACGTTATAATAATTAACGGTTTGTGTAAATTTGCTATAGCTACTAAGCTACTATAGGTTATTCTTTATCAAATTATCTTCAAATTCAATACTTTTGGTGGTTAACCAGTCAATAATTTCTTGTTTTCTTCAAGATGAAGATTGAGTCTTCTCTGTGCTTTATACTTCTCAAGTATTTTCGTCGCCAGCAAGCAAGTTCATCGCTTTCCAATAAAAGTGATTTACGCTTATACTTTTCCCCGACAAAATCCATACATTTTTTAAAATGGTCCATAATAGTTTTCTAGTTATCAACGAAATACTGTCATCCTGGTCAAGCTCCATTAGAATCTTATCTAGGGTGGGTATTTCTTTTTTTAAATAAAAAGAGTGAACTTTTCTTCGAACTACACTTTTGGTGTCTTTATTAAGGACTTTTACTGATCTGCCTGGACTTTTCTTGGGAGGTTCCACTTGACCTGCTGTCTTTATCCAGTCATTCGGAAACATCGGCCGACAGTATCTTGTACAGTAAAATTCGGGTAATCGTATTTTATGCAATCATGTACATTTAATAGTTATTTATGGTACTAGTGTGTTATGTTAAAAATAAGTCACGCGAGAAAGATTTATACCACGAGGCCGTCAGGCCGAGTGGTATAAATTATCAAGTGACTTAGGTAACATAACACACGAGTGGCATACAATGTTTTATCCAACAAGTGGAAGGAATCGTTTTTTTTTATGAGATAATAATTAATGTTTCGTGAACATACCCTATAAATGTTAGAATGACTTGACGGTAACTTTTTACATTTTGGTCAAAGTTGGTTGATTGTTTGGTTGCCAAGGGCATGTTTAAAATAGCAAATGTTTAAATAAACGTTGACACTTGTCAGTTTTCCCTGCAGAAAAGGGAAGCTTTTTTGAAGAAAAAAACCTATAGAAAATGGGGGAAACCGATGAAAATTAAGTTCATGAGGATATCCTTACGGCAGCGATGCAGATTTTGCCAGAAAAGTCCCGAGATGCTTGCGACAAGGAGTTCAAAATGTTTGAGTTTTGGATGAATTCACGGAAGATAAAAGGTATCGATGAAAATGTTCTACTGACTTATTTTTTACATTTACAAAAAAATTCCATCGTCGCGTCGCTATGGACCAAATACTCGATGCTTCGCTCGCCTATTCACTTTTATAAAAAAAAAAGATATTTCAAAATATGGCAAACTAACGAGTTTTTTGAAAAAGTACATCACAGGGATACAAACCAAAGAAGTCCAAAACATTAGAGCGACCTGAAAAAGAGAAGTTTTTGACGCTTTAATATTGGGGATTAGCGGTGCTTGTAGATGCGATGAATTGGTCAAATTGAAAATAGAAAATATTCAAGACAAAGGGAAATATTTTCACGTAGTTTTGCCAGACACTAAAACCAAGAAATCGAGAAGTTTCACCATACTTGAAGAAGGATTTCCAGTCAACCCGATCAATTTGTGTAAAAATTGTAATAGTAATAAATAAATGGAATACTACTGTAAATATGAACTCACTAGTGAGTTATGGATTATAACTCACTAGTGTGTTATTTGATAGTTTACTTGTCTAATGACATTGATAATGGCAGTCATAACTGTCATGTGTTGGATAAAATAATAACTTTTTTAAGTTAAATTTTTGGTTAGTTATCATAAATAATTTAATGCACAAAATTTACCTGCGCCTATGACCCACACCGAAATTGAGCCAAACTAGACTTATTTAATTATTTTACCATTTTATTACTCTACACCTTTCTAAAATAGACTATAACCACGGCGCTACAGTGGTGCAGAGCACCCAAAAAAAACAGCTCCTAAGAAAATAAGTAATCTAACCAAAATATTTTCTATGACGAAAAAGCAAATAATATAATACTTGGCAGTCACATTGTAAATGATAAAAAAGGACAAGTGAAGTCGACCAGTGGAATAACCCACCAGCTCACGCTATCGTCGAGTGGTAAAGATATAATGGGCCACGCAATGTTGATGTAAGAGCTGCTTGAAACACCAGCGCAGTACTTTGCTTTTCCCGTGTCCATTTAAAAAACTAAATCGTGATTTTACTGGAGAGTTCAATGAATTTAATACAGCGCGAGCGCGGTATTGGGCGAGGTTATTTGTATAACATTTTTACTCAACTTTCTAGTTTACGGTTAATAATATAATGCGTGAGTGTGATTAGGTTTTTGTATATCGCTGACAATAATTAATAACTGTGTACGATGGAAGTGATCTTTAAATTAATTAATATGAAGAGATTTTTTTTAATTCATACGAAAAAAAGATCGAATTAAAAGAAAATGGTATACCATTTTCAAGTACTATTATTTTAAAAATCAAATGTAGGTAAAGAAAAAAGTTACATACGCAAATTTAATAGAGAGCTTTAATTATTACTATTTTAATGACAAAGTAAATACAAAATTTGCGACCAGAAAAAAACTTAGGATAGACTTAATTTATAAAAAATAGGTAAGTTTTTCTGCAAATATTGCAGAAAACCTTAAAATGTCTACCAGGAGGCGCCACTGATTAACCTCATGACGTCTCAGCCCCTAAATTTTTGAATATCATATGTTTACTTCTTTATATCATGATAAGTATAGGCTTTTTTCCATAATAATTAGAAACCGGATTTCTATATTACATTCCAGAAATCGACTTAGTGTTCAATTTAATTATTATTAAAATATCATGTTTACAAAACTTTACTAATTCCAAATAAGCCTTTATGCAACGGCAACTCGTACAGTAGGGCCACAGTGCCATGGTCCTACCTACCTGTATACCAAGCTTTTTATTTCACACTCATAATTATTGTTACTTTGTCTCCTTACGCTTCATTCTTTGTGTAAAAGTGACTAATTTATAATTTTTTAAGACGTTGATATCTGATAACGCATAACTATGCAAAAACTCCCTAATGTGTGGATGACGCCGCGAAAATTCCATGCCGCCACACTGCCAGCTCTGTATTTGTCCCGATGTTAAACATGCCCGAGAGACATAATAACAATAACAACAATGAATATATCGCCCTCTCTTAAATCGGCCTTGATTGGCCTGGCCAGGCTGGCCAGATCCTCAGATGATGATTTATTTTATCGAGAGTGAAGAGTCCCAATCGGGTTAAGGCACTACTAGTATAAATTGTTATGCTTTAGGCTTTGCTACCGCTACCAGATACTAGGTGGCAGCTGTTATTAAAACGGTTGTGCATGTCGAGATATTGATTATAAAATGTTTTTCTATTAAACAATTTTTACTATTTAACATAAATTATTCATGTAAGTTAGGTTTAGGTCAATCCGTTAGTGGCCTAGACGAGGAAATACTCGTCTAAGGTCAGTGGATTATATTCCTGATTCGGGGTTTAGGTGTAGCAGGTCTAAAGTTGAAAGAGGAAATACTTTGGCGCTTTAGGTATGTTATCTACCGAAAAACATCTTGGAAACAATATTGATAACTTTAAATTAAAATTTGAGTGTTTTGTAATCGTTTTTTGTTATAACTACTGGAATACCTTATTAAATGCTTCATTTAATTAGTCGGTAAGTTTTTTCGATTTTTTTTATATTCAGGTTTTTACAAATTCGATGCAATAACATTGCTATCTCGGTGAAACTATAAGAAATAGAGAATCTATAAAATGGCGGCAAAGTTGCGTATTTTAATGCCGGACAATTTGTTAAAAAGAAATTTAATCAAATTTCGATGACTTCCGGAAATATCGGAAAAAAAGAAACGAAACACTTGTTTTTATTTTTCTTATGACAAAATAAGTAGTGATTATTTTAAGAAACCAAAAGCATTTTCTTAAGGCACTTCTCAGGATAATAATTTTAAGAGGTCAAGAGCTACCCAAATATTTTTAAAAAATTCGGGTCCGTATTTAAAAAAAAATAGGTTGATATAGGTATCTAAAAAACGAACGTCGTATCTGAAAAATAAAATTATTTCCTTGAAGAGCATAAAAAATTGTCTTATGCAAGTGCTCTTGGTTTTTCAAAATAATTAATATTTTGTCGTAAAGAAAATAAAAACAAAAATTAATTTTTTCGCTTTTTGTCGGATGCTCCGGAAGTCATCGGATTTTTTTGAACAAATAATTCAGCATTAAACATGGTCTTCATTTAACCAAATCTCTATCTCTTATAGTTACGGAAATATCAATGTTATGAATTTTTAACACCCTGTATTCTCATTAAGATGTTTGATTTGATATTTTGGCCCCACCTGTATCGACTACCACGAGCCGCCACTGTGTGTTAAAAGTACATTTTACTTCATAAGTGGATGTTTCGTAAATAAATCTACTACAGTTATTAATTTTAACATTTATGTTATGAAAATGTAATATCGTTTAAATATTATTATAGTAAACCTATATCATTTGCATTATCTTTTTCCTTATTTCAATTGCAATGTTTCAACTGGTACGTACAGTCATCTTCAGGTGAACACTAAATAATTATAATAATTGTGTATATCTCTATTTATACCAGCTAGGTGCACTAAAGCATAACTGAGATGGGTGCAGTCATGCGTTTAGTTTGTGCGCTCTTATTCTAAGATTACATTAACTTAACAAAGGTTTCCGGTTTTTTTTATATCTCAAGAGATCTTACTACAACACCTGTCTTAGTATCTTGCCAATATAAGTTTGGTCACATTCGCAGGGGATCGGATAGATACAGGTTTTCCTGTCATTTTGGCTTGTTGGTTTTGTCCATGTCAGGCGGCTTCTTAAAGTGTCTCTCGAGCTGAATACTGCCTTGATATTGTACCGTCATCCTAGTCTTCTTATTCTCTCAGATAGTCGTTTGACATCCGAACGCTAAGTGTTGGTTGTGTCTCTTGTTTTGCTATTTGTGCGTTTTGCCGTTTTTTACGATTTTTCAATAGTTTGTATACTAATCTCATGGGTAGCCATTTTTGTACGAGTTACAGAGGCTAATTGCTTTATCCACAAGGGTTTTTACTTTGTCATGTTTTGTGTCGTTTGAATGATTTGAAATGTAATTGAGATATTGACCTGTATGGGTAGTTTTCTTGTAGACTAATGGTGAGCCATTTTTTGCTTTACGTTGATATCTAGAAAACTTAATTTGTTTTTTTTTTTCCATGGTGAATTTGACTGTCGATATGACAGTGTGATTTAGGAATTCCCTGAATTGGTCATTGTTTCCATTCCAAATAATAAAGATGTCATCCACATATATTTTTTGTTTCTTCTTTGCTTGTGTTCTTGCTTCGAATTTAAACCATTCCATGTAAATGTTGGCGATTATTGGCGATAGAGATGAGCCCATCGGTAGTCCGTTCACTTGACTGAAAAATCTTTCTTTTTCTTGGATGTAAGAATTGTTGAGGCAGCATCCTACTTTGTGTTTTACTTTACGCTTGCCAGACCGAGACTACAGTAGGTACAAACATAGTAGCTTGACGCCGCTCTACTATGTTTGTCCCTTAACTCTTAAAAGTCTCGTTCTCGCAAGCCGAGAGTAAAACACTAATTAATTAATAGTATTATATAAAGACTTTCGACATCAAAGTTGAGAAGTTTGTAGCTGGGTGTCAGAAAGTGGCGGACCGTTTCGTCCTTATTGGGAGTCATCTTCTGAAAGCCATCGTATAACCTATAAACTAATGCAACTAAACATACTGCGAACTTGTGTATTTAAAACCTTCTTAAAAATATCGTAGTGAATACGCCATTAGTTTTGTTTTCTAGTGGATTCGTTAATTACCTGAATCTCCGGAAACATTCCCAGTACTGCAAATAGAGAAGTGAGCCCTGAGAGAGCAGTATCCGTTGCCTAAAAAAAATTAAATAATTATTATTTGTTCGATTTTTATATTTAGAAAGGTACAGGGGAAAACGGGCTAAGTCAATTTTTAGCAAAATTGAGATATTGACGTCATTAACAATATGTTAAATTTTGCTCTAAAAATACTTCCCACGGCAACAACACGATAAGTTCGACTATATTCAAGTCTATTCGGTAGCTTTGTGGTCACCATTTTAAATTGTTTTCTCGTCGATTTGTTATTAACATTGTTTTATCATGGACTTAAGTGATTGTGAGGGTGTACAGTTGTTGAAATAAACATACTTCAAAAAACAAAATTATTATACATTCAGGAGAAGAACGGGCTAAGTCATGGCCAATTATCAATAAATTGTTGATTTTTTTATGAAACAATTTTTTAATGCTTTCAGTTTATGATTCAAACATCTCAGATAGCTTGGAAACATATTGGTAAAAAAAGAATTTTCCGAATCCAAATACTTTAGTTTTTGTAGCGTTTTGAAATTTAAAATTGCTTTATCTCAAAATTATAAAATTTGACTTAACCCGTTTTTCCCCTGTACCCTTAATTTGTTATTGTAATGTATTTTTTATCTACAATGTTCCTCACAGTACAAACAGTTTTTACTAAATTAAACAGGTTTTATGTCACCACTGGACATCTAACCCAAGACTTTTTTTTCTTCGTTAATGGCTCTGTTCCTTTATGGGCAATTTGCCAGCCTCGCGAGTTGTAGTTTTGTGCTGTGGAGTAAGAATAACCGCCACCGGGGTTGATTACCCGATATTGGTTTAAAAATTAGAACGATATGTCTACTGCTTTATAAGATGAGGTGTTGATTTATGCAATACAATACAGCATACATACAGTCGACCCTTAGCTTGCTGAAAAAGCGGAAAAAAAAGAAAAAATAAATAAATAATTAAAATTATAATTCGTATTTTTCATAGTTTTATTTGGTTGTAGGTTAAGAATCTTATTATTATTTTAATTCTGAGTTCTGTGAGACATGCCAGACTAATGACTATATTAAGAGGGGGTTGAAGAAAAGAACTGACCAGTTCCTGATAAACATCGAAATTCGGAATGGAATTAATTGGTCACTCTAGGAAAATATGTTCTAGTGACTCTTTTAAGCCACATTCGCAATATGGGTCTGTTTTGATGTTAATTTTATAGAGGTGCGTAGATATCTGGCAGTGACCTGTGCGCATTCTTATTATTGTCGTGATGTGTTTGCGATCAACGAACTGAAAGTCATCAAACCATCTCTTTTTGGGGAAGGAGGATATTATCTTTGAGTAAAAGATCCCTTTAGATTTCAATGTGTCTTGCCAGAATTTGTTGTGTTCGCCAATAATTGTTTCTTGGATAATATTTACTGTCTAAGTCCATTTGTAATGAAACATTTAGGCTTGCGCCTATTTTAGCTAACTTGTCCACTTTATCATTACCTTTTATATGCGTGTGGCCTGGGATCCATGCAATAGTTATATTTGAGTCGCTACTATTTGCGGACAAGAGTAGTTTTTTAGTGTTTAGTAATAAATAGTCCCTGCATGGGTGTACATCAGTTTGTTTAATTTTTCCTATTGCCGCTTGGGAGTCTGAAAAGATAATAACAGCTTGTTTTCCGGACACACAAACGTGTTGCTAATTGCAGATCGGAGAATTACCAACTCTGACATAGGGTGTTGTGGAATTGACGTAATATACAAGGTATTTTACGGTGACAGGAACGTTAGACGTTTATGGAAAACGAGTTGCTCAGATAACCAACCATGGTCAATCGTTTTAAGATATTGTGCTTTTTACAGCGTAAGTTTGGAAAATATAGTGGATGGACGCAATTTGAATATTAATGTACTCGAAACTGAAACTCATTATTGTCATCGACTTGGATGGACCCGATATTTCTATTCCCTTTGTACATGTCAGCTTGACACCTGTTATTTACGAAAATAAATAAACAAACTTCTACATGTAGAATCTCTATCTCTTTTTATTTTCAACCTGTTGTAATTCTAACAGATGATAAATTTGAGGTCTCGTTTGTGCAAAGTATACAATCGACGGACGTGACTCAAAAGTTCACAGACGTAATTTAGGGAAATAAACAGTTTCGAGATCCTCTAACAATTGCATTTACTTATTAGTCGATTTCCGCAAAAAAATACGAATTATTTAATAATTGGGAGCTGCTTCATATAAATACGTGAGAAATAAAATATTACGCATTAGTCAATTTGAAGCCCTAAACAATGTTTCAAATTTCTTCGTTATTTCCATATGAAATAAAAAGGTCGTTAATAAAAGGATGAATATATTTAATATGATAAAATAATTAATACCAAGAGTCGTGGCATTAGTACCAATGATGCTTAGTCAACAAATATTTTAAATTTACCATTTACAGAACATGAAAAATTATTGTTTCACTTTATAAAATATATGATTCCATTCTAAAACTCAAATTAGGAGTTTTAGATAACAAAAAAAAACAGCTGTAGGCACCCTTTCCAAAGACAGAATAGGTAGATTTTAAGTCGATGTTGGTATGGGTATGTTTAACATTTCTGTATTATTTTTAAAGTATAAAATTATTTGATAATAATATTTTCATAACTATTGGATAGAACCTACCCATATGATAGTTTTCAAGTTAACTGTATCAAGAAAAATCATAAAATTGCTAAGTATTTTACATATGTAGGTACCTTGCTTAAATAAAATAAAAATGATAACTTTAATACATAATTTGTTTTCATAACTGTTCATTTATGTGTGCATATGGTTTAATAGTCGTTTTTTTTTTGTTATTTTACTAGTTTTTTAACCCTGTACATTGACTATATTTATAATTTATATCTAAGAAAAAACAAACAACAAAAATATTTATTTAAAACACACTAATTATGTTTTGCCTTTATGGAGGATCTCATCTTCTCTCCTCAAAAACCAACAGTAATAATCGCACATCATACCTGGATCCCATTGTCCTTGGTACCGAATTTCCATTGTCCCGATATATTGATGGAACTTTTTACCCTGCTCATCGCTAACAGTGCCAAATTCTTAGAAAAAAATAATAAATGAGAACGGAGAAAGTGCATTTTTAATAACATTCGGCAACCAAGTTGTCCGTAGTTTGCAGTCACAACATTGTTACCTAAAAATTTTGAAATCTTGGTTAAACTTCACTCCTTTCCGGCCAAATTTTCGTCACATAATGTTCATTCACAGCACGACTATTCCAAAAACAAAGAAAACAGCAATATTTTGTAAATCTTTCCTGAAGTCCCGCTAAAATCGCTATAACTTTTAAATCCCCACATATCTTCGGAGCTACCTGATGGTGTGTTATCTCCATTGTCTTCCAAAACAATATCTTGCCAATCTAAACGCGCAGTCGGTACTGATAAATCTGAATCGTGAAGAATAGGTCTTATGGGGAAAGGCAAATTCGGATAGTCGATCTTGAGCTTATTTTTTTGGAATAACCTGTAATCTTTGTCATGTAAAAATAGCAATCTTCAAATTGATTGGTGGGTTTTCGCTACAGCATTGGAACTGCAAAAGGTATACTTTTTCTATTTGTATGTCGAGTTGCTTCTTCCACTCAAAAATACTTAAATTTAACACAGAAACACTGAAAACCAACAAATACATGACAGCTGTTAATCAGGTACTAATAAACGTCACACAGATATGAAAGCCGGGCGTCCCAAAAAGGGCTCAATAGATAACACGCTCTGAATGCTCGAACGCAACCTGACGTCCTTGTCGTATTAACACAAAACGACAAAGGTAAATTATGCTAATTTTCCGAATTCCCCGAGTGTTTTTCTGAAAAGTTGTTTACAATGGAGCTAATAATTAAAAGATTAAACGAACTTACCTAAGTGAAGTTCAATCTTAATTATATGAAGCGCCTCGTCCGAATAGATCACTATATGTAGTACGTCCCTTTTCGTACGGTTCTCCACGATTTTCAAAGTCGACAAAATGTTCCCTTCTCTCCCACTGTTTCCTAGTCTGGGTACCCGGGTTTCTTGATCATTATTTTCAAAGCTAATTTTTTATGTTGCAACTTGAATAGATCACGGGCAAATGGGAGGGAGGGTGTGATCTATTCGGACGAGGCGCTTCATATAATTAAGATTGAACTTCACTTAGGTAAGTTCGTTTAATCTTTTAATTATATTTCGCGCCTCGTCCTTCTAGATCACTATATGTAGATGTTTAAAGAAGTTGCAACAAATTGAATAAAACTGTGTATTGTTGGATTATTTTACTTTAAACTACAATTTTTAAAAAAACGTATTGTTTAACTTGACTTGCATTTACTTATTTTAACAACCAGTTTTAATAATCTTATTAACTGCCTAAAATAATTTTTCTTGCCATTGATTCCTTAGAAAGTAGTGGTTTATTGTAAAATTTTGCAAACATTTGTGAATTTGAGGACCAGCCCGCAGTGTGTCTGATGACATCGATATTTACCCCCTTTCTTGCCGCCGCCGACGTGGAGGCATGCCTTGTGCTATGAGCTGTAAATACCGATGTATCAATCCCACTCCTTTTTAATACTGTTTTTATCCACCTGCTTATGGTCTGAGGTGTCGCTGGGTGATGAGGCTTTTTATATGTTACAAATAATTTCTGTGAGCCCAATGATTCCCTAATAGTACTAGTTTTTCTAAGGTAACACTTTAACACCCTTGCAGCACAAAGTTCAGGTTTTCCATCAAAATAAGGTAACGTTAATACAGGCTGGGGCCTATTTGGCCCTGAGGTTTTAATCCTCTCTGAAATTTTTATTTCTATTTTGTCCTCATAGATAGTGATATTTTGAGTGTTTATTAGAGATATAGTTTGAACCCTTTGTGCCGTAACTAGTGCTATTAAAGTAACCAATTTCTGAGTTAACAACATTAAGCTTATATCGTCATTTGGATGTAGAGTTTCTAGGTAGGTTAAAACTATGGTGGGATCCCAAGTGGTTTTGTACTTTGGTGCGGGCGGTCGCAAATTGAAAATTCCCTTGAAAAATCTCCTTATTCGAAAATCGGAGCTAAGCTCCGGAGATGTTAATAGCGAAAGGCTTGACCGCATTGTATTAAGTGTCGAATATGTGGCTCCTTTCTCGAATCGGGAAGTCAAAAAAGATAGAATATTTTTAATATTATAGTCAAAGCAGTTAATATTATTGAATTGGCAATAATCCCACCAAAGTTTTAAGCTGCTATTGTACTGTTTAATTGTATTGGCTGACAAGGACGATAACAACACATCAAGGGATTCCTGAGGCACCCCTTTTGAAATCAGCCCTTGCTGGACAAGAGCCCGGCAACCAGGGTAAGGCTCCTGTGGAGGGCGTGTGGTTCTCTGTCAATGGAAAGTAATAAATTAATATCAGGTTTAAAGATTATTGGTTCTTTAACAAGTAAAGATTTAAATCTGGGAAACCATGGCTGAGTTGGCCAATTCGGTACATCACTAGCCAACACAATCGACTTCTTGCAAACCAACCATCCGAATGCCGAAGTTGCTATCTTTGGCGACTTTAACGTCCACAATGTCAACTGGCTTAAATACTCAAACACCAACGATGAGCAAGGCCGCGAGGCCGAATCTTTTGCGATCAGTTCTGGTCTAACTCAACTCGTAGAAGAACCAACGCGGGTTCCAGACCGAGCTGGGGATTTTGCTAGTCTTTTAGATCTCTTTTTAACTTCAAATCCAGACCTATATACGGTCACCGTACAACCACCATTGGGCTCTTCCGATCACAAACTTATTTCAACCCTAAGCGAGCTGCCAATTAGTTCTGAACAACCTCCTAAACCCCGTAAGATTTGGCACTATACATCAGCTAAGTGGGAAGACCTAAAGGACCATTTTCGCAACTTTCCCTGGCTAAGCGTATGCTTTTCTTCGGATGATCCATCTGTCTGTGCAAAGGAGGTCTCCGACGTCATTCTAACTAGCATGGAGGCCTTTATTCCTTTCTCCAAAAAGCGCCCTTCTAACGGCAAGCCCTGGTTTAGCAAGAATTGTGAGCGTGCTGTCAGATCTAAAAACCTGGCTTACCGACAGTGGCGTAAAAACCCTACTCCTGAAAATCGCGCCATCTTTGTTACCACCCGAAACCAATGTAAGCAAATGATAGACCAAAGCAAAGAAGCTCATAACGAGAGAATCAAAAACAAACTTCTTGCCAGTCCTAACGGATCAAGGTCCTTTTGGTCAGTCGCTAAGGCCGTCAGCCAAAACTTTACAAAGTCAACTATTCCACCTCTAACACGTTCCGACGGCACAATAGCAACCACAGCCGGGGATAAAGCAAACCTACTTGCTGAACTGTTTTCCTCGTATTCCACTGTAGACTTTCAGGGAAAACCACCACCCAACATTCCCTCAGTTCAATCGCAAATGTCTGAAATCGTGTTCCGTCAGCGTCTTGTTAAACGGATCCTTAAAGGACTCGACGTCAATAAAGCTTCTGGTCCAGACGAAATTCCTATCATTGTTCTTAAGACATGCGCCGATGAACTTACACCAGTATTTTGTAGACTTTTCAACTTATCCTACAAAAAAGGAATATTTCCATCCTGCTGGAAGTCGGCGCGTGTCCAGCCCATTCCAAAGAAAGGTAAAAAGACTCTGCCAAGCAACTACCGACCCGTCGCATTGCTTTCAGTAATTTCAAAAGTAATGGAGAAAGCTATTAACCAACAACTCCTAAAGTATCTGGAAGGGCTTAACATTATCAGCGACCATCAATACGGTTTTCGTAAGTCCAGATCAACAGGTGACCTTCTGGCATATGTCACCCATCTTTGGAGCAACACCATCGAACATCATGGAGAATCCCGGGCTGTTGCACTGGACATCTCTAGGGCTTTTGATCGTGTTTGGCACGATGGGCTTCTAAGTAAATTGCGATCCTACGGTATGCCTAATGGATTCTGTTTATGGTTAACCAGCTTCCTTAAGAACCGTTCTCTGCAAGTGGCGATTGACGGGTTTCTCTCAGACACCTTCACCATCAATGCCGGTGTTCCTCAAGGGTCCATATTGTCGCCTACCCTCTTTTTACTGTATATTAACGACCTTCTAGTGAAAACCCAAAATCCAATTTATAGCTTTGCTGATGACAGCACACTTGTCTCATCTTTTACCTTGAATCCCCAAACATCCGCTGCCGACGCACATCTTCGCAGGCAGCATGAAGTATTGCGCCTCAACAAAGACCTGGAAGAAATTTTGGCTTGGGGTGACAGTAACCAAGTCGAATTTAATGCTAAGAAAACCCAGGCAGCAGTCTTCTCCAAAAAGGTTAACATTGCAGAACCGGATATAGTCATGGCAGGACAAGCAATTCCCCTGGCATCGTCTATTAATTTGCTGGGGGTCAATCTGGGAGGTAATATGTCTTGGCATGATCACGTTGCCGCAATTGCCAAGGCAGCTGCACAGAAACTTGGTGTACTTTTCCGCACCAAAAGGTTGTACACACCTCATCAACTTTTGACACTCTACAAAGCCCAGATTCGACCATCATTAGAATATTGCTCTCATGTCTGGAGCTCTGCACCCAAGCACACCCTTCGGCTACTGGATTCCATTCAAAGGAGAGCCATTCGTCTGATCGGCGACCCCGAGCTGACCAAGACCCTCGATAGCCTGGAGCATCGAAGACAGGTTGGTGATTTGGCTCTCTTTTACAGATATTTCCATGGCAGGTGTTCGACTGACATTGCCCACTTGATTCCACCTAGAGCAATGCAAAACAGAAATACACGGCAAACCACTGCCGCTCATCCATATGTTGTTCAGCTTAGTACTCCTCGAACTTCATTGTTCAAGAATTCTTTCATCTGGAGAACGTCATCTTTGTGGAATGATCTTCCTGAGGTCGTGTTTCCCAATGAATACAATCTTCAACGTTTCAAGACCAACGTTAATCGCTTTTTTCGCACTCGCACCGCTCCCAGAGCGCCTTAAAGGATTTTTCCTACAGTGCAGGTGTTTTATCATAAAAAAAAAAAAAAAAAAACAATAATGCCTTCGGCACTATCAGCAATAATTTTTTGTAACACTCGAGGTATTAGTGAGAAAGGGGGGAAAGCATAAAAGTTGTATGTTTTCCATGACACCGTAAATGCATCCACTACTTCGCAGTCTGGATCCCTAAACCAAGATATGTATCGATTGCATTTTGCGTTATTTCTGGAGGCAAAAGGGTCTATTTCCGGTGTATGGAGAAAGGTACAAATCTTAGTGAAGGCGTATGTTGCCAGTTCAAATTCTGTTTCCGAATCTAAGCGACGCGATTCGTGATCAGCCTCACTATTTTTAGTTGATTCTATGTAACTAGCGTAAATCCATAAATTACGTGCCTCACACCACTGCCATATTTCCCTAGATAGCATGTTGAGGTGGGGATACTGAACACCCCCCATTCTATTTATGTAAGCAATGGCGGTTGTGTTGTCCACGCGTAACAACACATCACAGTTAGATAAATCTCGAGCAAAGCATTTTAAACCAAAGAAAGCCGACAGAAGTTCGAGATAATTTATGTGGTTAGTTCGATCATGTTTATTCCACAGCCCATGTGCCTTTTTTCCTTGACAATATGTTCCCCACCCTGTTAGGGAGGCATCACTAAATATTTCGAGTACATAGTTATGGGGTGATAAACTGTTAGATGTACTTATATGCGTTTTCCACCATTGTAAATCATTTATGATCTCAGGTGTTATGTGCATAGAACCCTCGTAATTGTTACCCTGCCTTTGTAATGCTAAATATTTTTCCCGTTCCAAAATCTTTGTGTATAACCATCCATATTTGATTGCCGGACAGATTGAAATAATTTTCCCTAAAATTTTTGCAAAATCTCTTATTTTAAGTGAGGGATTGCCTTCTAACAGCGAGATTGACTTTAAGATATTTAGTTTATTAGCTTATTTTGTGGAAGCATGATTTTCAAGGAAGTGGAATCATAAAAAAACCCAAATATATTATTTTGTGATTAGGTAATAGGTTACTCTTTTTTGTGTTAATAATAAAACCCAGACTTTTCAATACCGATTTTGTTTCTGCTATATTACTTAGGCATTCTTCGTGAGAGTTTCCGATCAGTAAAAAATCGTCTAGGTATAGCACCGAAAGAAAATTTCTTTCCCTGAGGTTTGCTAGAACGGGTTTTAGGATTTTAGTAAGGATAAACGGGCCTGAGTTCAAGCCAAACGGCAAACAGTTGTATTCGTACAACTTCCCCATATATTGAAACCGTAAATATTTTCTGTGACTCGTTTTAATGGGTATTAGGTGGTATGCGTCCTTAAGATCTAAAGTGGCCATCAGGCACTTTCTATATATAAGTCTGCTGACAGTTTTATGATCCTCTAATTTAAAATGCTCTGTCGAGATAAAGCAGTTAAGGTTTTTGAGATTAAGTATTAGCCTGAATGTGCCATCGGATTTTTGTCTAAGAAAAATGTTTGATATAAAATGATTTTTAACTGGGGAGCACTCACTTATTGCGCCAATCAAAAGAAGCGACTCAATTTTCTTTTCAATTATGATTTTTTCTTTGAGTGAACATGTGTGTTCTCTCGGAACAACAATTTGCTTGGGATTATTTGTAAAGGGAATGGAATAACCTTGAACTGCGCTTAATATGACTGGATCTTTGGTGAGTGCTTTCCAGTTAACAATGAACAATTTTAGTCTACCGGCGTATTTGTTTACCTCTAACGACTGGTTTTGAAATGTCTTTGTGGGTATTGCAGCTGCGGGCCCCGCAACGGCAGTTGATGTCTCTTCTGGGACAAATTGGTGCCGTGGTTTTTGTGATTTTGTATCCGCCTCGCTGCTGCAACTTGGTTGTTCGGTCTGCCTCGAGACATTCCGGACGTTGTTCGGGGCAGACCTCTCCAGTTTAAAGGCTTATTGTTGTACCTATATTTGGCCGGTTGGGGAGAGTTTTTCTGAATTTTTAGTTCACTGGATGAACGTTCCAGTGTCTTGGCAGCTTTCATTCTGTCTGGGAGATTGCTTCCAAATTATAGTCCATCCGCCTTTTCATTTAAAAGTGTAGACCTAAATTCCTTGTTTACATCAGATGACAACAAGATTCTTCTTGCCTCAGTTTCCTGATGATGTACATGGGCTATTAGCCGTCCTGCGTCACTCAGCCATTGAATCATGTTACGTTCTCCCCCTCGTTTTTGATTTAGGAGATTTGTTAGGGCCATACCGATGGCTGTCATAGCCGCCCCTAGTTGATTTTGAGCGTTGGCTAGACGACTATCCCGAATTTTGTGCTGTTCCGTAGTTGCAGCCAAAACCTCAGAGTTTAGTTTAGGTGCCGCTACTAAATTGCAATTTTTCAGCGGGGGGTACCTTTCGGATAACTCGCTTATCCGGTCAGGGCTGAGGCCGGACGTCAATATACTCTCCCAGGTGGTAGCCACAGCTGAATGAATGACACCAGGTTCATTTTTATTTTTGTCCATCTCTTGACCTAGCAGGGTCAGTATTTGGGAATCCAATTCTCTCTCTTGGTCATGATTTTTTGCCTCTTCGTGTAAGTTAGCGATTGATTCGCATTCTGTAAGAAATAATTAGAGTACTTTAGACACCCTATTTAAACCCGCTAAAATTGAACTAATTTTCCCTACTTGTTACTCCCCAAACTGGAGGTTGATTGTTAATGCTCTTAAAATTCGTTAAGGGTTATTGTTAAAAGCTCTCAAAACTCGTTGAGGTATATTGTTAATGCTCTCAAAACTCGTTGAGGTATATTGTTAATGCTCTCAAAACTCGTTGAGGTATATTGTTAATGCTCTCAAAACTCGTTGAGGTATATTGTTAATGCTCTCAAAACTCGTTGAGGTATATTGTTAATGCTCTCAAAACTCGTTGAGGTATATTGTTAATGCTCTCAAAAGCTCGTTGAGGTATGTTGTTAGTGCTCTCAAAACTCGTTGAGGTATATGTTAATACTCTCAAAACTCATTGAGGATAGATGTTAGCACTCTCAAGGTCCGTTGAGGTAAAAATATCAGCTAACATGCATGCTTTCCACCGAGACATTGTCATTTTGTTCTCATTATTTTTATTGTTTATATTATTATTATAATTACATACCTGTCGGTAGAATTTCGCTGCTTGTATCCTGATCCATGTCCTCTAATTCTGAAGAATAGGTAATTGTCTCTGTATCACTATCATTACTCACATTACTAATAACAGAATTATTTATTTTTCGCTGTCTCTCTAAAACTTTCCTAGCCAGGCGTTTAAGTCTCTTGTTTAATTTCTTTTCCGAATTCCAACGCAGCCCGTCACGCTTATGTTTTTTATGTTTACCCATTTCGAAATTTAACACTTCAAGCTCGACTTCAAGAGGGTTTCGGGATCGTGGCTCTCGCCTTCGCACGAAAACAAACAATGATCAAGAAACCCGGGTACCCAGACTAGAAAACAGTGGGAGAGAAGGGAACATTTTGTCGACTTTGAAAATCGTGGAGAACCGTACGAAAAGGGACGTACTACATATAGTGATCTAGAAGGACGAGGCGCGAAATATAATGGGAATTATTTGTGCTTCAAAGACTGTGACCCAACTTCGTATCCCCCTTTGCTTTAATATCCTTGATTATTGTCAATAGATTTAATTGTTATTGGTGAATGTAGAAGTAAAATATCATTACTATACATTACTACTTACAGCAAGAAGAAAAAGGTTAACCTCTTCCCTAAGTTCCAAATGACTAAACTGGCCACTTTTCATGATATGGTCCAAAAATGGCATGCGTTTTGGTTGGTCTACAATCAAATTAAAATTAATAGATTAATTAACTTTTTCGTGGGAAGTTTTATTCTAATTTTTCTAGCTTGCTGTACATAGAAAACTTGCATATTGCATAAATGTGTTCAGTTATGTAAAAAATACGATATCCAAAATTAGGTTTGTT
The DNA here is from genome assembly GCA_935413205.1 of Polydrusus cervinus. NCBI lineage: Eukaryota > Metazoa > Arthropoda > Insecta > Coleoptera > Curculionidae > Polydrusus > Polydrusus cervinus. Next base: position 15,076,776 of record OW284517.1, read on the forward strand.
AATGTTGGGTTGCACAAAGATTTTTAACCACAATTAACTAACCTGCAAGTTTGACTGCGACATAAGTTACATTCACAAGAAATATTTACTCACAGTCAAAGGTGCCTGATTTGTAAATTAAAAATTAAGTTAACCGGGCCAGTAGGATTGTGAGAAAATTATATCTGCCTAGGTCATATATGTCACAGTCAAACTTGCTGGTTAGTTAATTGTGGTTAAAAATCTTTGTGTGACCCAACATAAATGTTATTAATTAACTTTATTATGAATTATGTCATTTTACTCGTTGCTGCAGTAAGGTATAAGGTGCTCTGTGTATTAATAGGGCGCGGCGCGCCTTCTTTTACAGTACAAAAACGTACCTATATTATAATGGAACTTATACTTGAAGTGAAGTGGCAAGTTAAATAGGAAGAAATAATACTAAAAGTCAACCTTCACTAAGATATATTTTATAAGAAAAAATGTACTTAGTTCTACATGTTTCGAACGTAGAAACGTTCATCTTCAGGAGAAGTATAACTTATATATGTTGGAAAAGGTATTAGGAAATTGTGAGTGACACCCTCATAAAGCTTTTGAGGAAGTTAAATACTTGAAGAAAATAATGCTTACATCAAAGTAGCGGAGAAAATGGTACTACCAGGTTCTAAAGATAAATTTGGGAGTTTAAATGGTATATCAGAGTGAAAAATAAGAAACGTTATGTGTGAATGACCTAGAGAAGTAACTGTAACTTGAGTGGTGGAGTATATTGTTGAGAAGTTGTGGTAGAACGGAAAGATGAAAAATTATGAGTGATATTAAGATAGATGTACCATTGTTGTCGTAACAGTATGAACTGTGGTGTTCGAAGACATATTAGAGTATGACCACTTTTTTCTTTTAAGCAGAAATTCCCAGAGAGTGAACATTTAATTTATTAATTTGTCTGAGATTTGATCGTTATGCTGGAGAAAAGAAAAAACATGAAATTTGCCAACACTTATTCTTAATTGAATACTATTCTTCAAGACTACCTTAATTAAGAGTTCCAATTCTTTTAAAAACCTAAATTCAATATTAAAAACAAAAAAACCTTCACTTAAATAAAATGTCTTCTTAAGATTCTTCTAACGGTTACCATATTGTGAACTGTCCATGTAACTTAAAGTGGTCATACTCTAATATGTCTTCGAACACCACCGTTCATACTGTTACGACAACAATGGTACATCTATCTTAACAACACTCATAATTTTTCATCTTTCCGTTCTACCACAACTTCTCAACAATATACTCCACCACTCAAGTTACAGTTACTTCTCTAGGTCATTCACACATAACGTTTCTTATTTTTCACTCTGATATACCATTAAAACTCCCAAATTTATCTTCAGAACCTGGTAGTACCATTTTCTCCGCTACTTCGATGTAAGCATTATTTTCTTCAAGTATTTAACTTCCTCAAAAGCTGTATGAGGGTGTCACTCACAATTTCCTTTACTATAAATATACTTCTCCTGAAAATGAACGTTTCTACGTTCGAAGCATGTAGAACTAAGTAAATTTTTTCTTATAAAATATATCTTAGTGAAGTTTGACTTTGAGTATTATTTCTTCCTATTTAAATATTTTATAAATGAGCCTAAGTTTGATAATTTTCGCTGTCCCTAACCCAAGTTACCTAACTTTTATATCTACCTTAAATTTAAACATATACATATACAGGGTGTTACAAATTCGTATGCCTACAAGGGAATCTCAAAAACGGTAAGAGACACGAAGATGGTTAAATAGAGGTAAAGTTGCATATTTTGGGGCTTAATAATCTGGTAAAAGAAAATTCTAAATATTCCGAAGTTTAGTTATGTTACTGTGATGACATTTTTTTACTATTCGAAAAAATCGTCCATTTTCTCAAAGAGACCAAAGTAACAACATAAATAGGAAGACAAAAATCACAGTTATGTTTTTAAGGTCTGATGATGCCAGTTTCATAAGAAATATGTAACAAAAATAGACAGACAGAAAAATATTTGAGTGTTGAGGCCGAGACTTTGGGTCTTTTTTTTACAGAATATCAAATCAATCAAAAAACCTCTTTAAGTAAAAATGGGCCTAAACATCATAACTTCCTGTAATGTCTTTTTAATATTTAAGTAATTCTAAACATAATGGCCAGGGCCGTAATAGTAAAGAGACGATAATTTTAAATACTAGTGATGTGTTATTTGATGACAAAACGTTAAAATTTCAAAACCCTTTAAATTGTATTAAACTTTTAAAGCTTAGAAGTCCCTAAAACTCTATTAACAACTTTAGGTTGGTAACTAAAGAACAAAACGTCGAATTAAAAAAAAATAACGCCAATTTGTTGAACAAACAAAACGGCTTTAAAAGAGTGTTTTTTTATTTTTAACCCAAGTCAAAAATGAGACCGCAAAAAATTAAAAACCAAAAGAGATAATTCCTGTTTTTTTCGGATATCTCCAAAAGCATTCGGAATAATTACCATTTTTTTTTACCAAATTATTAAGCCCCAAAATATGCAATTTTACCTCAATTTAACCTTCTTCGTATCCCTTACCATTTTCGAGATCCCCTTGTACGCACACGAATTTGTTAGCACTCTGTATTGTATAATGTATATACCTAATTTGTCAATGTTAGATTTAGATAAAGTTAGTTAGCAAGAGAGATCCTAAGAAGCCACAAGGTAGTAAAACGCATCCTGTAAAGACATCTTCTTAAAAAATGTGGAAATCTGATCAAATACTTCGTATATTAAATTTATATCAAGTAGGCCTATCCTCTACAATTTATTCAAAATTTTATTTTTTAAAATTTTTGAGTTAATGCTTTACCTTCTTCGGTGGATACTGATACGTCCTTCTTCATTTCGTGTTCCATTTTCATCTGTATAATCTTAAAATAAAACCAGGAGGAAAGTTTTTCGACAATATTAAATAATTATGTACCAATAATACAGCTACCCTTTTAGTCCTTAAAAAATAATTATGATCGAATTAATAATATTAATTTAATCCGAATGTAGTTATGCATATTATGGCCACGGTTAACTCCCATGGACATTAATTATAAACACTCGTGCATTATGGCCGTGTCCGTTAGCTCAAAGCAAGTGAAAACCCAACGCCGAACATGGCTTGCATATTCACCGTTGCTATGGTTACGGGACGTCAGTCACGCAAATAGCATGTAACAATTTGCATTATGATGAAGGGCAATTTAATAAATTGATCAGTCGTATGCACCATTGTTTTAGCATTGGTTCGCCTAACCTTAAGGTATTTATTTTGAGGCTTTGTGAAACTTACGGTTATATAGTTTTTACGTGATGTACTGTGTGATTAAAAAATTAATTTAATAATAAATTTCAGATAATTCAGTAGTGTAGGTACGTACCTACTTAGTTGTGTGTTTAAAAAATGAACCCAATTAATGACATAGTTTGTCATTTTTTGGATTTGTTGGAAACTCCATTCAGTCGTTGGACAGATGAAGATAAGAGAGACGTTTTGTTACATGGGTTTTAGTCAATGTTTGTTTAAATACCCGCACTTTACCTAGCTCTTCACCATTTTTTAAGACCGCGAGCCGCCACTGCGATTTTCACCATTGGAATCTTTGGCATTTATCATATCACACATATTATACAATCTGTGTATGTGCGATAAGTAATGCATATATATACAGGTCTTGTGATAAAGATGCCAGGAGGACTAAACCCAGACCAAGTTAGTTTTGAAATAGAAAAGGGTTAGGAATTACACGCCACGTACATGGCATTATATCTAACAGAGTAATTTAAAAGAATGTGTTGATAATAAGCTTTTGTGTTGAGGTATCATTGCATATTCTGCACATTTAAAAAAAAAATTGAATTATACTGGGTGCGGTCAAAAACTAAGGTCACAAGGTAACATTTTTTTAAATGGAATACCCTATATATTATTGCATTTTTAAATTGTACTTATAATTTCACACCTATTTTGTATAGCACACTACATATCTAAACTTAATTGTTTTTAAACTATTGACATTTAAAAATTAAAAATCGGTTGTATTTTAATAAGAGTAAGTGTAATGCACATTTATTTAAATGGAAATATTGGCACAATTTTAAGAAGTCCCTGTATAAAAAACGTGAAACCTAAATAATTTAAACTAAAGATCTATGTATTACTTGAAAGCTTACAAAATTTTAAATGTTTAACTTTATTAGTTTCAGAGTTACTAAACTTTCTTCTCGGAGCGTTTCTAAACAAAAAAAGCTTTTATAAGTCATATCTCAAAAACGGTTAGAGATAGGAATAGATTATTATCAACAAAAGTTATTTAGATTTTAATAATGTAATAAAAAATGCTAAAATATACAGGATGTTCTATTTCAAATAGCAAAGTTGGATTAACTTGCGGTATAACGGGATGAAATAAAAACGTCAAAATATAATGTTTTAAAAGCTCAAATCCAATTATGCCTACTATCAAATTTTTAGAAAGATAATTTTACTCGTTTCCGAGATCTTCTAATAGGCCACTTAACGTAAATTACCCTGTATAGGATGTTCCATTTAAATCATAGTAACTTTGTTCTTCCATAACTAATCCTTGTACTTAATTTTTGGGCAGTATCATAGATTTTTAAAAGCCCTAAAACTTTTCCATTTACCATTTCTCGCTAGCTATTTTACTTAAAGAAATATTCGACCGTTTTTATACATACTTACACATACCTTATCGGCAAATTCATTTAACTTTTTCAAGTATAAAGTGGTCTTTTTCTTATCGTACGCAAAAATATCCCAAAATATGTAGATGGAGAATGTATATTCAAACACCAAAGGAAATATTCTAAAACATAATAAAAAAAAGTGGTGGAACTGATGAACTTATGATTGACAGCTGGTGGAATGACGTCATTAACCGGTTAGTTAATTGTATTACGATCTTTCTCGTTGATGTTAATAGAAATCCACAATGAATTAAAGAACATGATTTATGTCCAATCGGTAATATAATAGGCAATTTAAGACCACGATGCCGCTCAACCGGTGCCACCGGTTATTATTATTTTCTATGATGGTTAAAAATATCAAAAAGTAAAAACACAAACATTTTTATTTTATTTCCTTTTATAATAATTATTTACTTCAAACAAGATTTAAAAATTGAAAAGCCCATTTTTAATTGATAGAAAAGTATCACCTACTTCTTGATAACTGTAAATTATAAACAACCAATTCTTTAACTATTATCAATTCTGAGATTTTATTATTTTTATTCTTACCTTTCCACTGTATCAGCATAATGCATATTTGTTTTTTGTATATCCAGCCCATGCATACCCATTATACCTTCTAAAAATGAAAACAATACGTAGATACCTATATACTACATACATAATATAAATTTCAAAATATTACCAATTTAGGTAATGCTCTTGTTGGGAGTGATACGATTTTTATGAGATATCGCATGCAGGCAACTATAACATTTTGGTTTACATTTTTTTCTTCTGTAGAAAAAATGTGCCCATTTTGTGAACTATTGCAGATACTACACGATCAATTTTACTGACGGTCCTAAATCAACCCTATTGATGTATGAATTTTACACGATCAATATGACTACCGTCATTCCCTTATTATTATTGGAAAATATTTTTTATATTTATCATAACTTAAAACATTTTATGATTTACATCTTGTCGTGAACGGACGCCTAATAATAAAGCAATATATTTTTTAATAGTTATATTTTGAACAGCTCTCAAATAAAGTTATGATTTCTTATAATATAATATTTCACTTAATTATTATAATAAAAACAATTTTTCCGAAAATCCATTGAAAATATTGACATTTTGATAACATTTCTGAAAGAAAAAGTCAATATTTCCTTACACTTAGTCATTGCTAGGCAACGGAAAATAACTGTTGGAAATATTTATTATTGTACTGTAAGCAAATATTATATCTGTACGGCTACTTGTAAATGTGTTAAGCTTGATAATTCAATATTATTGTGTTTCCATAGTACCAACACAAATATTTAATGGCATCCTATATTTGTGAACAAAGTTAATAATATTTATTTCAAAATTTTAACAAGTTGATTGTAATAAATTATGTTCTTTTAATATTTTCGATTGACGGAAATATAGTATGTATACCTCGTAGAAAAAGTCACATTCCCAGACTCCGTATTGTCAGTCTGGGCTTGCGCCTCGACATACAATCTTTAGGGTCTTCCGAGAATGTTCAGCTTTTTCTACTAGGTACACAATGTACTATTTTTATAAAAAATGTTATTACAGAAATTAATAGTAGCGACAATTGCCTTTAATATATTAAGTAAATAAAAAAGTATGAATTTTTGCCTCAACACTTTTTGTTATAATTTTACCTGCGGCAGTAGAGGGTAGCTGGTTACGATATCCTATTACAATTTATACACAGTAAAAAATTTGGACGGTGTTAATTGGTACTCCATAAAATAGTGTTAATAATTACTCTAAATGGTGCAAAAAATAACACCATGCTGTGGTGTATAATATGTTACTCCGTTTCGGTGAATATGTGACACCGTGGGAAATTTAAACATTTATATTTAACTCCGTAGCGTACAACAGTTACCACTAATTATTGTGTTGCACCCGGATAGTCTTGTTTTCGCAACAGCGTAAGCCAATCAAAGCAAAGATCATACTGAGTAAAGAGCGGAAAGCGAAGAAGCCTCGTTCGTGCCGCGGCACGTTACGGGTAGATTAGCTGGGCAGACAGATATAGATCGTTTGATTTGAATTTGGTTGGTATCGTGTTTTTAGATTTCGTGATGGTGAAGTTAATAAAGGTAACTTATACAAATATCGTAAAATGGATGTTAGTGGATGCTGACGTAGCATATAATGATTTTATCAAGACTGGTAAGTACCTATAACAACAATTTTCTCTATCGTAAATAATAACGACTAACTGCGCTAACTGTTAAACCAAAAGATTATATTTCTTTTATTTACTTAGGTATACCGTTTGGTTCTTTCACACTGCCATGGTGTATAGTTTACACAGACCTAGTATACGATTTACACCGCCATGGTGTATATTTTACACTGTCATAGTATACTCTTTACACAACTATTGTGTATGTTCTACACCGCTATGGTGTACGGTTAGTGCTAAATTGTTTTTACTATCTAGGCTTGACCTATAAGTTTTATAGATTATTGTTTTTGGTTAAAGTTTTTTATTTTACACTTTGAAAATTAAATTTAAACCTATGCATCAGTACATCAGATGAATGCATTTAAGAATCATGGTAATATATTTTTAGCTTTGGCAAAATTTAATGTTGAAACAGCCCTAAGCACAGATTATATTCTAGCCGATATAAACGTGGGATTACTGGAAAAAGATATTTTAGGTAACACAAAGAAGTCGTTAGTGAAGACGATATTCCACCCACTAAATAGCAAAAATTACTCCAGAAATAAGAAAAGGGCCCAGTAATAGTGAAGATATTAATAGCGCAGCTGAATATCTACGTAAGGCAAAACCAGACGACCTATTGATACTGGATAAATTTAAAGAAACATGTTCGTTAAGAAGGAAACTCCCTGAGGATAAAAGCATTTTCGATATCTGCCCTACATATCTAGATGCTCCAGACCTGGTAAGAATATTATTTAGTGTTGTTCCTATCTTATGTCATATTAAAAAAATCACATCCTAAATCCCCAACTTATGAACTAACATTTTTTGTGTCACTTTCTTAAATATTGTCATTACGCGTAAAATATAATGCATATTTTTAGATTTCACGATTCAAATGCGGCTGATAATGTATAATACGGGATAAATCTGATCTAATAGTTCTCGTTTAAAAAAGAACAAAAACTTCTTTAAAAAATACCATCATAAACCTTAAAGCAGATTTCTGTTTGTAAACTTGACGCACATTAAATATTGAAAAATCTTTTCATTGCAACAAATCGTATAAAATTGAAATCATTTTTGTTTTAGATACGTCTCGATTTCCAATTAATATTTCCCGACAACTGTAACGACAACGTAAATCTAGAAACTGATGTGCTGAACTTCAGGGAAACATTATTTGAAATTTACAAAAGCGAAGTCAACCCAAAAAAAAGTCTTCTTGTAATCAGCGGAGAAGACTTTGATATTTGGGACACATCTACAAGAACAACCCCTGTAGAGATATTTCAGTAAGTTTAGAGTTTGTTCGAGACTGTTCCTTTTTTTAATTGTTTATGTAAAATGTTAAAATATTGACGTTGGAATAAAACAAAATAGGAAGACAAAAATCACAAAGTCATGGTCTCAATCATTTAATAAAAAACTAAGGTGACATGTTTCGCTCTCTACGGAGCATCATCAGACCTAAAATTGTATAGAGGTGTGACCCACATTACATTTTAATACTATTTAACAGCCTACCTTCATTAAAACCAATAAATGAAATAACACATTAAAAACAAGACGAGTACCATGTCAAAACAAACAAGTTACGATTAATCTTAACACTAACACAAAAAACGACAGTTATAAAAGCGGGTAGAAGGGAGAGTGAAGCAACCATACAGGAGAATACGACTAACCGAGCTAAGGCCAAGCGTAGAAAAAGCCAAAATATATAAACGAAGAAGTCCCCCCGCCCAATGTTGTTGTCAATCTGCCAAACCAATTAGCTCGGTTAGTCGTATTCTCCTGTATGGTTGCTTCACTCTCCCTTCTACCCGCTTTTATAACTGTCGTTTTTTGTGTTAGTGTTAAGATTAACCGTAACTTGTTTGTTTTGACATGGTACTCGTCTTGTTTTTAATGTGTTATTTCATTTATTGGTTTTAATGAAGGTAGGCTGTTAAATAGTATTAAAATGTAATGTGGGTCACACCTCTATACAATTTTAGGTCTGATGATGCTCCGTAGAGAGCGAAACATGTCACCTTAGTTTTTTATTAAATGATTGAGACCATGACTTTGTGATTTTTGTCTTCCTATTTTGTTGTTACTTTGGTCTCTTTGAGAAAATGGACGATTTTTTCGAAGTTGGAATAAAATGTGTTAACGAAAATGTTTGTTTTTATACAAATACTACACCTGTATGGTCCAGTGCGTATACTAAATAAATAAATAGGTTATCATCCGATTTGTGTTTCGTAATGTAAAAATAGCCTTACAAATTATTGCAGTTCTAACCAAATTTTAATTACGGTTTTGTTGTTGTTAAATACGCAAGTTTAAAACAGTAAAACATCAAATATTGGTTTTCATAATGTATATCATTTCTAGGAAAATTTGACACTAGTTTGAAGTACTACCCTTTTTCTGTTTATTCTTGACAAAAAAGTGGTGTAAAAAAATTATAGTATTGATTTCCATAGAGTACTTTCAGACGAATTTGACATTAGTTTGAAGTATGTACCTACTCTTATTTTATTTTATTGCATTCTTGGAGAATTAGTGCTGTAAAAAACAAATATTAGTTGATATACATATTATTTTGAGGTACAGTTGTACTGGTTCTAGGGAAATTATTTATTTAAAATTATTTTTAAAATTCAAGGTTAATAACAATCGCAGTCTTTGAAAAAATTAAAATCGCTAATTTTTCTATAACCACTGCTCTGCCCCTTTAAATAATATATTAACCAATATTTGCGATTTCTACATCACTGCTTCCATAAGACAATGAAATACGATACGAATAGTACTTTAAATTGGTGTCAAATTCACCTGAAAATGGTGTAAGAGAACTAATAGTTGGTGTTGTTTTTACAACACTGCTACGTTAAAAACACACCGAAATAGGGTAATAGTACTTTAAGCTGGTGTCCAGTTTACCTGAAAATGGTGTATGACAACCAATATTTGGTGTTTTTCTTACACCAATGATTTCTTAATAGCACACCAAGATAAAGTAATAAAACTCTAACTGGTGTTAGTTGTTAACACCATCGCTGAGCCAGTAACATCAAGATTTGGTTTAAGAACTCCTTGACAGTGCACAAAATACCACTATCTAAAACACGAATAACTGAACATTTGGGTTTATTGTACACCGTTTGGGGTTCTTTAATTTGACACCGGGCACTTGGTAAACATTAACCACATTAGAACACCAAAATGGTTTGGACGTATATAGACCACATTTGGTGCTAATTTGTTGTTAAAAAGGTCACGAAATTTTTTACTGTGTAAGTGAGGTATTCCGGTGAACCTAACGGATATAATTTCATATTCATCATCGTTAGGATATGAAACTGACGAATAATATTGGTTAGATCGAAAGATTACAAAGAAACCAAATTTAGAAGTTGTAAATTTTACACTTAACAAAAGTGAGGTTTAGAATGTATCTTACAAAGATGCAAATCTGTCAGATCAAATTTGTTTTACTTTATTTGAATCAAAATATTTATACCACATCCTAAGCACACAGCAATTTTTCCTAAGGATCGCATGAAATGGTGTGAAAATTAAAGATATAAAATCAAACTATGTTTACCGAAGTTAAATATTTTGTGACCGAACTAAATATTTGTGCACAATTCACACTTTTTTATTTTAAAAATCTACAGTTCTCACTCACTTCTAGACTATTGCTATAAAATTTAAAGCGCATAAAATGGATATACCAAATAAATGTTTGTTCTTGCCTTTTGTGGAAAAAAATAATTTTCCATTTCAATTTTTCTATTTTCTATGATTTTTAACGGTGCTCCAATCCACTTTAAGTCTTTATTATACGCAAGAGATATAGCAAAATAACTGATAAAACTTCCTTAAACTGTGTAAAATAAAGATTAGGACATAAAACCAGATAAAACAGACGTAGTAAGATATGGTTTTTTCTTTCATTTTGTAAGGTTATGTCATTTCGTTTCATTTTGTCAAAAATCCAATATTAATTTCACTTTACCCACTAACTTTACAGGAATCAAATTTAATATAATGATCTTACCACAAACACTATCTAAAATACACCGGCAAATTAGTTTTTCTGTTTCAATTTCTCTTCCATCACAATTTTTTGACAAAACTTCATTTAAAATTAAACTTTTCGTATTAAATATTTCAACGAAGGAATTTAATATTTGTTGATTAAAAGATGGGGAAATCAATTTCCTATTTTTCTTCCATTTTTCGACTAAAAAAAAAAAAAAAAAATAGAAATTATTTTAAATGGTGATTTTTTAAATTTAAAATAACCATCAGCAGACGAACAGAATAAGAAATATTAATTTTAAAGTTTTTTATGTTTTGAAGATTGGATACAATGATTTTTCTTGAAAAATAACAGAGTTTTGGACCTGCATCGTCTTTATTTGTTTTAAATAACAACGTTTCAACTGTTATTCTCCAGTCATCTTCAGGTGAAGTATAAAAAAGTACAGTAACTCTAGCTCTATTTATACTAGCTAGGTGCATAACTGAGATGCATTGCATGTGCTAATGGCCGTTGCCAAAACAGAACAGTTACTCATGAATATAGCAGATACGGCCCTTCAAAGAGTATCTAGCTGATTGAAAACGAGGCATTTAGAACTTGCTCCCGAAAAAACAGGGGCCGTGCTATTAACCACCAAGAGAAAAATTGGACAAATCAGTTTCAATATTGAAGGTACATTCAACCCCATTAACGTAGTGAAATACCTTGGTGTCTTTTTGGATCCCAAGCTAACTTTCGCTGAACACGTAAAAAAACTACAAAAAAGACAGAGAGAACAATAACAGCTTTATCGAGACTGATGCCGAACATAGAAGGACCAAGAGCTTCATTAATATAAGAAATGCCACTAAGAACTTGGCTAACTGGAAATCACCGGGACCTGACCAAATTCATAATTTTTGGCTCAAAACTTTCACCAGCTTACACCCTGTTATCGCAAACTGCTTTAGCAAGACCCTCCTAAACCCCAAACACCACCCAGCTCATCTTGCCAGTGGAAATACCTTCCTTTTGTTTAAAAAAGCAATAAGGCGCAAGAAATTCAAAACCAAAACTACAAATTTCGGTTCTTTTCGGATATCTCCGAAGGTATTCGGAATATTTAGAATTTTCTTTCACCAAATTATTAAGCCCCAAAATACGCAAGTTTGCCTTAATTTAACCATCTTCGTATCTCTTACCCTTTTCGAGATCCCCATGCACGAACGCGAATTTGTAGCACCCTGTATAGGTTCAGCAAAGAAACTACAATAGGTTAGAAACGGAACTATCTGTCGTATTTAGTGTTATCCAAATTAAGTGTCCACCATTGGTAACTTTGATATTATTAAAGATGAAAATTTGTTTAAATTAGCAAACTAATAGTATTTTTACAGCTCATTAGGATATAAGAATAAGAAAACTCCAGAGCATCGTGTTTTTGAGGTTAGAAGTAAAATGCAATTTTTTTAATTGGAAACCCATATACATACAGGGTGTCCGGTAACTTATGGGCCATAGAGCAACCGGAGATAGTAGATATAAAAATAGGTCTTTTGAGCCAAATTTGCCCAAGTAAAATGGTAGAGGTTAAAGAGATACAGGGTGTTGAAAGTGAAAATTAATTTTCGAAAAATGATGATAATTTTAAAACGGTTTAAGATATCGAATTCAAAATCAGTATAACTAGGTTTTCGAGAGTGAGAAATTCGAATTTGGTGTTAATTTCAAGATAATCCCTAGAGGGCGCTTGCTACGTGCTTCATGTTAAACTAATTCATCCATATTTTTTTTTAACCGTGCAGTTACTAGTATTTATACTTTAAACTAAAAAAAACCTACCTTTTTACGTAAAAAAGGTACTCTTGGTCGATCTCGATATCTCAAGCCGTTACCCAGATTCTAGGACTTGATGATAAAAAGGCAGAAAAAAAAACAAAATGAAAATATTGGAAACTATTAAGAATTTGTTTTAATTCACTTTAGTAAATGTTGAAAGTGTCCACCGTTTACTTCAATACATTTTCTTAAGCTTTTTAACAAATGACGTCTCACATTCAGGAAGATATTTTGATTATCTCCTATGGTTGGTTGGTTGGTTTAAGGCGGGGGTTGGGCGTTCGGCCCAAGCTTCTTGCACTGCAGCCTAGTGGCTTATTGTGCTCCCCTATCTTGCTAGAAAAGGTTTGTTCCTTTTATAAGGTCCAGCAAATTCCTACCAAGTTTGTCATGTGGGAGGTTATCCCCACATTGAATGTCTCCGGCGGTTTCGTCCTCATCGCCGCAAAGCCTGCATTCAATGCGACCATTGTAAATTCCTACTCGGTGTAGGTGTTTTCTTAAGCAGTGGCCTGTTAGTAGGCCGACCACTTGTTTTAGCTGGGTGCGCGTTAGAGGCATCATTCCAGTTGATAACTTTTTGGAGGGTTTTCCAATTGTGGCCCTCGCTTGGGTATGACCAGGTATCCTGTTCCATCGGGACAGGTGTTGTTGTTGTGCCCACCTGTCTGATGCTGCTCTGGTTCCCTGTTTTAATATGCCAAGGGCGGGTTCATCACCTATAACAATGGCGGCTTGTTGAATTTTTTGTTCAAGTTCTTCCCGTGTATTGGATTCATCACCATATACCAAATCCTTCATGTGACCCCACAGATAAAAATCTAACGGGTTAATATCTGGGCTACGCGGTGGCCAAGGAAATTCGCTACCGCGGCCCATCCACCGATGTGGAAAACGCTGATTTAAATGATTTCGAACAGGAACTGCAAAGTGTGCTGGGGCACCATCTTGCATGTACCACATATTGTGTCTTATGTTCAGAGGTATATCATCCAGAAGGTAAAGTAAATCGTTTTCTAAAAACTGCAAATATTGTTCTCCATTAAGTCTCTGCGGAAGCTAATATGGGCCGATCAAGAAATTGTCGATAATGCCGCACCAAATATTTATCGAAAACTCGTGCTGAAAATGTCTTTCTTTGGGTAGTCGTGGATTTTCCAAAGCATAGTGATGATTATTTTTCCAGTTAAAAATTACGCGTCTTGTAAAAGTTGCCTCGTCAGTAAATAATATTTTTCTCAGGAACATGGGCTCTTCGTTAGTCTTATTTAGTAGATTTTGACAGAATTCTGGTCTGACTGGCAAATCTCCTGGCAGTAAATTTTGAACGGGCGTGAAATGGTAAGGAAATAAATTTTCTGCATTGATGACTTCTGAGACGGTCGATTTACCTATTCCTGTAGAAGCTTCCAAACGCCTAGTGCTTAATTCAGGATTTTCCGCGATACGAACTAAGATCTCTTCTTCTTGTTCGACCGTTATAGTTTTCGGTCGTCCACCAGGATTTTTGACATAAAACGAACCTGTTTCACCTAATGATTGAATATTCTTTGAAATATTTTTCGGTCTGGAATGATTCTGGTTGGGTAGAGTTCTAAATACCTTCTAAGTGCAGCACGACTATTATAATTCTCTTGTGCATCAACGCAGACCATATCACGTAAATCACGGTTAGAAAACTTATTAAGCCTGGGCATTTTTATTTGAAAAGATTACAGTACTTGGATATTGCAAAAACTTTTTATTTACGTACCTTTGACGGGAAAAAGTAGAAAATAATGACAGTTTTCACCGCCACAAATTTTGTCAAAACGCAAGGCACACTTTGTGAATTAAATATTTCTCAGGAATCAACCGAATGTGCAATGGAACATTCAGACGCTAGAATCTGGGTAACGGCTTGAGATATCGAGATCGACCAAGAGTACCTTTTTTACGTAAGAAGGTAGCTTCTTTTATAGTTTAAAGTATAAATACTAGTAACTGCAGTTAGTGTGCACTGACCGAAAAATCAAACGATAAAATAGCAAGCTACTGTTGTCATGTCAAACTAATTTCAATGATGGCGGATTTTAACTTTGTAATTACGTTCATTTGTTTATGAGCATTATGGCGTCATGGGTACCTAGATAAATGCAAAGCCGTTTGCGCTTCGTGTATTTTTTGTCATAAAATGTTATTTTTTATAAATTATCGCTGTTCTTTTAACTTGACATTAGGATGTGTGATATAAAATTATTGGTAAAAAAGTGCTCTATCTTTTTGCCCGAGTGAGCCAATATGTTTCCATTTGGAAAAATTGAATTCAATTGGAAAAAGCCGTTTTTAAAAGTTAAAAAGTATGTAAAAAATTTAAAACACAATAAAACTTGAAAATTGCATTTTTATCAAGATTTTGGTTTAGAAGTAAACAATTTTAAAGAGTTCATAGCAATCTAGACGAAAAAATAAAAATAAAATTAAAAATAATTTAAAGTATCAAAAAGTAACGTATGGGGTGTCGTTGAATTTGGAATGGTGTTCTGAATCGATATAGCCAAAAATATACAGGGTGTTCCATTTAAAAATCTAAGGTTGAGATCATTTCCGGTTAAACCGGAAGTGATAAAATGGCACCCGCTATGTCATCAAATGCAAAAGAATATCACATATAAACACACAAAATTATAAATCTGTAATTTAAACAACAAAAAAGTTATAAGGGCGAGCGTACCTCCTGAAACACCCGGTATATACAGGGTGTCCCGAAATTAGGTGACAATATTTCAAGGGGTTAAAGTACATCCAAAAATAGAACTAAAACCCTGTATTAATATACCTTGAAAAACGCTTCGTTATGGGGCTAGAGCCCCCCGAATGGAAGCTATGATAAGCGGTTTTTTCAAATCATCTCAGAAACTGATTGAGGTATCAAAACAAAATTTGATACATGTTTTACCCATGACAAGACGAAATAAACGGTTTGTTTAGCTTAGGTGTATTTCTTCCAGTGGCGTCCCACTGGGTAGGTAGTGAGGAGAATATTGCCCCAACTTTTTTATTTATAGGATTTTTTAAAGCAAGGCGCAATTTTTAAAAACACTAAAGTCTTCCTTTAATAAATATGCCTTGTCGCTTGTAGAACTTTTAATAAATTTCATGTTTTAATATCAAGTGTTTGCTGAGATATGCAAAAAACACCTTAGCCATTTCAACGGCTTGTAAAAAACTAAAAATTTTAAAATCGATTTTACTGAAAAATGGTGAATCCTACCCAGTGGGACGCCACTGAAAGAAATACACCTAAGCTAAACGAACCGTTTATTGCGTCTTGTCATGGGTAAAACATGTATCAAATTTTGTTTTGATGCTTCAATAAGTTTCTGAGATATTTTGAAATAACCGCTTATCATAGCTTTCATTCGGGGGGCTCTAGCCCCATAATGAAGCGTTTTTCAAGGTATATTAATAAAGGATTTTAGTCCTATTTTTGGATGTACTTTATCCCCTTAAAATATTGTCACCTAATTTCGGGACACCCTGTATATATATATACCTGTTACTATATATCTGTTACTTAATGCTATAAATTTGAAACAAAAAAGCTTATAATGAATTTCTCCTAGGATAAACACTAAAGCCCAAATTGAATCAATAAAGATAGATTTACCAACTTTATTATAATATATTATTATACAGGGTGGCCCATTTGTCTGACAAAGTAATATACCGGCTCTACTATTAAAGATATCAAAAAAAAGTTTTTATAAAAGTTGTTAGGTATAAAAAAATATATATTCTAAAATATTATTAAATTTTTTTTAAACATACAGGATGGCTCAAAAAAGTAGGACAATAAAAAAATGCATTTTTTTAAATGGAACACCCTATATATTTTAGCATTTTTTGTTTTCTTACAAATTTATCCATATGGCGCCATATTTGGTTTTTTAATTTTTTGCAACGTTGCCAAACAAAATGCAAAATTCTTAATATTTTGGAAAAACATGATAGTAAAAAATTACCTGTATTTCTCAATAACAGTATCGAAAATCGAAAATTTCTTGGAAGCTCTTAAGTTTAGGGATAGAAAAACTGTCTTAAATCTTTAAGTACCCAAAATTTTGTACACGGTGTTTTCTGTTGACATCCAAATATACAAAATTTTAAAATACAATAACTCTGTTTTTTGAAATGAAACATCCTATATTTATTAGACTCGTCTGATAGATATTTTAAATATCTTTTATTATTGTTAAGTCATTCCTATACCTAAATTTACTACTTTTGGCAATATTTCGATTTTTATTTAAATTCTCGTAAAAAAAACTATAGTTTTTATTTTTCTAGTAAGCCATGACCAGCAAAGTAAAAACAAATGTAATTGAATATAATGTCATATTTATAATTATTACATATCGCGAACGAGCGATATGTTTTTACATATCGCGAACGAGCGATATTTACATATCGCGAACGAGCGATATGTTTATATCCCCTATCTTAGGATTCCTATTGTGTTCTATCTTGGAAATTTGTGTCACATTTGACATTTTCCTGTTCCCGATTTTTTTTCTAGAAAACGGATAAAGTTGAAATATTCAAACTTTCTGGGTTTATAGCGAAATAATAGGAGGATATTCAGTAAAAAATTCAAATATACAGGGTGTGACGGAAAAAAGTTATTAAACGCCAAAGTCGAAAAATATGCAAAATTCGCTGTCTTCCATTTCAGGTCGCAAAAATTATTTTTTTCGATTTTTACTTCTGGAGGTTCGAGAGGACCGGCAGCTTCCGAACCCTATTGTTTTTGAAGAAGATTAGAAAATGTGTAGTATTTTTTTTGTTCCTTTAAAAATCGAAAAATGCTCTATGCAGGGTCATTTTGAGCCACTTTGAAGGGTATATTCAAAATGATCGGACAGACCTTTCGCGTAGACAGCCTGATAGGCCGTCTCAAATACTTTTTTTTCACAATACATGTTTCTATACCTAATATTTTTTTAAATCGTTAAAAATTGAGAAAAACTGGAAATGACGATTTTAGACTAAAATTTTTTTGGGTTTTTAAGTTTTTTTCGTGTTAAATACATTTTTTATTTAAATGGCATAGCCCTTATCCGAAAGAGCTCGTCGAAATACACCGGAAATGTATTATTTGGATACTAAATCCTTTTTACTAAAAGAGCAATAAACGATTGGATGTAAAATTTTTAAATTTTTTTCAGTAAGTTACTGGTACGCTCAAACCCGCCACTGATAACCTGTATTCAACTTTTTGAATTTTTTTTTGTTCTATTGTCTAAAGGGATAAGTAGACTCTAAATTTAACACTATGCGCTTCCTCCAGCAATACATTTCATATTTAAAAAAAAAGGTTTTTTGAATGTTTAAAGATTTTTTTATATCAAAAGTTTTACTTAATCGACTTTATTTTTTACAATAATATCCTTACACAGTTCCTTTTAGGCTTATTTTATTCTACAACCTTTTCTCAATGTCTCCCCATATCTTAATTTATCAATTTATTTTTTTTAATTTGAGAAAAATAAACATTTTGATAGCGCGGATAGGAAAAATTTTCAAATCTCAAACTAACTTGGATATGAATAGAGTGCTTTGAAATATTTTGTTTCAAGTCAGTATCTATTGATATTAAATACCGCTGTCAAAATTGGCCTAAAATGAGTGTTTTCGGCTATAGATTCTGAAGTTGTTTTAGCGTTTTGAAGTTAAAAATTGAACGTTATAGATTATTTGAGACTTGTACAATTTAATGAGACCAAAATTAAAGTTTCATATGTCCAATTTATTACCGAAATTTCAATTTTAAAAATGCTCTGCAATTTCCGTAAAAGTTTCATTTTAACAGAATTATGATTTTTCGAAAAGATTGCCTTGGAATTATAAAGCGTCATCGTCGATATTAAAAATATGAACTGTCAAAAAAGGCCGAAAATGTCATATTTCATCGTAAGTTTTTAAAGTTATTTTAGCAATTCGCGCTGTAAAATTTGGGATAAGAGATAGCTCGAAACTTCTACAATACAGTGTTATATAACAGATAGGTAGGTCCAAATAGAGTATTTATAGGTGCATTTTTCATTTTAATATTGGTCTGCATACCTTAAACTTTATCAATATTCTATGCTGGGAGATATTCTGAACAGCCGATAATAATTATTAACGACTAGATTTTTTTCGAGTTTTAATTCATTATGACTTTATTTGTCTAGAGAAAGAAAAAATAATTTAACTTTTACATTGCCGTATTTTGTTTCCTATCATATGATGTCATCAGAATTCGAGTAAAACGTTTCATCATCTAGATACCATCATCAGGTTTTTATTTTTAAATATAAACTTGTAATTTTTATTGCAGTTTCGTAAATCTTGCTTCTTCTAACGTATTTGTGCAATATTGCTTTAACCAAATATCAACGTTTCGATACTATAAAACATCTTCAATCTTTATATTCTTACATTCGGATTTGTGACTTTATTTGTAAAGATAAAGAAAAACTAATTTAACTTTCGCATTGCCGTATTTTGTTTCCTATCATATAATGTTATCAGATTTCGAGTAAAACGTTTCGTCATCTAGATACCATCATCAGGTTTTTATTTTTAAATATAAACTTGTAATTTTTATTGCAGTTTCGTAAATCTTGCTTTTTCTATCGTCTTTGTGCAATATTGCTTTAACCAAATATTAACGTTTCGACACTATAAAACATCTTCAATCTTTATATTTTTATAATTGGATTTGTGAAATTATTCGTAGAGATAAAGAAAAAATAATTTAACTTTTACATTGCCGTATTTTGTTTCCTATCATACGATGTCATCAGATTTCGAGTGAAACGTTTCGTCATCTAGATACCATCATCAGGTTTTTATTTGTAAATATAAACTTGTAATTTGTATTACAGTTTCGTAAATCTTGCTTCTTCAAACGTTTTTGTGCAATATTGCTTTAACCAAATAGCAACGTTTCGTCCTATAAAACATCTTCAATCTTTATATGGACTGCTATTAATGCGTTGGAAAAACGAATATATATCCGAAGAAGTTAAAGCATGAATTAAAAACTACTTATCTGGTCTGAACAAAATTTGGCATACGAATGAAAAATGAGCTATTGTGTGGAACAAAGATTTTGTGTGTTGAAAAAGAGGTTGTTTTTTGCTAGCTGTCATTTTGACAATTTCAAATTTCAACTATTTCAATTAAACTATTTAATATTAAGTGTTAATCTTGTGAAACATAAATAAAAGGGATAAAAATGAAATACACGAGTTACAGTATTTTGAGGTATATACTGACAGCTGTAATTTTGTCATTTTTTTTATGTGTAATAATCGCGTTTATAAAAAAATATTTTGTTGTTGGGTGTAGTTCTCATATATTAAGATTGAAATAAATAAATATTTAATGAAATATTTGTAAATATTTTTTGACAGGTTTTATATCGACAAATTAGGCGATATGTTTTCACATCACAGTCCGCAGGAGTGTGATACAAAAGTAAATAATATAATAACACAAAATATTTAAAAAAAATTAAAAATTTTTTAAAAAAATTAAAAAACTCAATTTTTTTTTAAAATTCTTTTATGTAATGACTTTTACCTTTAGAGGCAATGCCAGTTGCCGATCAGGCGATATGCAGCTTTTATATTTATATTTATAATGTTTTTGAACTTATTTTCAATATCAAGTTGCGTAATAAAAAAGAAGTTTTATTTAATTATATAAATACGTAACTAACTATGGTTATCAATTTATTTTAATATGATATTATATTCAATTACATTTGTTTTTACTTTGCTGGTCGTGGCTTACTAGAAAAATAAAAACTATAGTTTTTTCACCAAAATTTAAATAAAAATAGAAATATTGCCAAAACTAGTAAATTTAGGTATAGGTTTTACTTAACAATAATAAAAGATACTTAAAATATCTGTCAGACGAGCCTAATAAATATAGGGCGTTTTATTTAAAAAAACAGAGTTATTGTATTTTAAAATTTTTTATGTTTGGATGTCAACAGAAAACACCCTGTACAAAATTTTCGGTACTTAAAGATTTAAAACAGTTTTTGTATCCCTAAACTTAAGAGCTCACAAAAAATTTTCGATTTTCGATACTCTTATTGAGAAATACAGGTAATTTTTTACAATCATGTTTTTTCCAAAATTTTAAGAATATTACATTTTGTTTGGCAACGTTGCAAAAAATTAAAAAACTAAATATGGCGTCATATGGATAATTTTGTATGGAAACAAAAAATACTAAAATATATAGGGTGTTCCATTTAAAAAAATGTATCTTTTTATTGTCCTACTTTTCTGGTCCATCCTGTATGTTTAAAAATAATTTTAGAACATATAGTTTTTCATACCTTACAACTTTTATAGAAACTTTTTTTTGATATCTTTAATAGTAGAGACGGGATATTACTATGTCAGACAAATGGGCCACCCTGTATATATGAACTTATAACAAAACAAAATAAAATAACTTTTTTTTCTTAGAAGATGCTCAAAAATACCACCCCGTTCTACGATACATTTTTGTGCACGTTTTTGAACGGCTCGAAATGTGTTAAGTATGGTCCTACCATCAATCTCGTTTATCGTTTCTCTAATTGTAGTCTTTAAATCGTCAACGTTATTGTATCTTCGCTTGTAAATTTTGATTCTTTAAAACACCCCCCAAAAAAAATTTTTAGGGGCTAGGTGTGGTAATCGGAGAGGCCACTGAAATAGTACCTCTGTAGTTATGTGCAGGTGCACCATCTTGTTGAAAATAAAGATCCTGTCTACTTATAAGATCCAGTTTGCCTAAGAAATTATTCAAAATTTCAGTCATATATTCCATCTTTCACCAGTTAGGGTGCCCTCATAAAAAAACGGGCCAACAATTTTTGAACCAATTAAACAGCACCAAACTTTAAAACCAAAACGGACTTGTGGAGCTTGTATATGTACATACTAAGAAAGGATTTTTCCATGACCAGTAATGATGATTTTTTCTATTGTACCTACCTACATTCCAGAATTTGAGAAATTGGATTCATCTGTCCATTAACAATAAAAAAAAATTATTTACATTTTGGCGACAGAAGTTAAGATACCAATGGCAAAAAAATAGTCTTCTCTCTGAATCCCCTGCCAAAAGAGCATGAAGTAGGCGGTACTTGTAAGGAATACATTTGTGCTTTTTAAAAAATCTATATACAGTATCTTATCATAAGACGAATTAGAGACCTTGGCAATATCTGCAATGGAATTCTCACGGTAGGCTTGAAAATATGCCATTACTTAAATTTCCGTGGCCTGGCTTATTGTAAAATTCATTTTTGTCCTTGTTTTGACAAAAATACTTTCTTTGTCTCTAAATATTTGGTAGAGTCTTAGAAAACATGGCTAATTCGGCTGAATATACTCTCTTTCTTTCGAAGAGTATTTTCTGCACACTCAGTAAGTTTCTAACATTTTCTGCATAGGTAGAAACCATATTTTTTTAAAATAATAACTGACACAACAAAACTTATAAACGAAAAAAGAATAAAAACCGTACCTACCTACTAAAACAAAATATATATTAAATTATCATTGTTTTCAAAGCCTTCCAGATGCCAAATAAATATTAAATAGTGCGATGGTGACGCGGTCTTCATAGCCTCCTTATTATTTTATTACTAACCTAATATTTAGAAATTAAATATTGACTTTTAAAATGTAAAGCTTTAACTGATAAAAATATAATATAAGTATAGGGGTTTCCATTTTAAAAAAATGCAATTTACTTCTAACCTCAAAAACACGATGCACTACTGTTTTTTTTATTCTTGTATCATAATGAGCCGTAAAAATACTACTAGTTTGCTAATTTGAACAATTTTGCATCTTTAATAATAAGAAAGTTACCAATGGTGGACACAAGGGTCGTGGACCAACGAGTGGGTGTGAAGAATTAAACAGGGTGAGCACAATGGGCCAACCCTGGCCTAAGTGCATTCGGCGTATGGTCGGGCCCTCGAAAAAGAAAATGGTACACACTTAATCTGGATAACCCTGTATAGAGCAATGTTATTTGCTTTCAAAGTTTCTTTAAATTATCATACGTGAGAACATGCTAATCCTACCTGGGGCTGTAAAAAGTCCTTCTCCGATACATTCTCTAAAGATATTGTAAGGATTTTCTTTTGTAACATATTTGGAGCTACTAAGAATTCTTTCTATTTGTTCAGGTTCATGTAAAGAATATACCAGGTGATATCCAATTCCGAACCATATCTTAAGTCCCATGGGATATGCATTTTGCATGCTGTTAATCTTAGACAGAATATCTGAAAGTATTTAAATTAAAAATAATTAGTTAAAGGGTTTTCCGTGAAAGTTTTACTTTGAATACTTAACCCTCAAAAATGCATAACTATTTAAAATAGTATTTTACGTTACAAGGCCGGTATTACTACAGTACGAGTTGGTTGACGGACGAGGCGACGTAGGAGCCGAGTCTGGAATATAAACGAGTGCTGTAATAACACCTAACGGACGTGTATCGTATGATATTTTATTTAATTTTGTCATTATAATCCTTTTTAAAAAGATTTAAGTAATAGAAATGTTTATTAAAAATTTTAAAATATTATTGGCAATATTAAATCACATGACCTTAAATTGTAATTGTCTTTTGCTTGTCACTGTCAAATAGATAAAATTATAATATTTGAGTTAAGAATATAAATATAGTTTAAATAAAATATAAATTACTAACTTTAGTTAAGCACAATATTTAAAAAATTATAAATGAGAGTATATTCTATAGTTGCGTTATATTTTTCATTTACTAAAGTTGGTAGAAAAAAAAATGTTTACAAGTTAAAGCATCTAAACAGAGTTACTTGGAATCGATAAATACATAATCAAAACAAAATAAAAATTACTAACTTTAGTTAAGCAAAATATTTAAAAAATTGTAAACGAGAGTCTATTCTGTAGTTGCGTAATATTTTTTATTTACTAAAGTTGGTAGAAAAAATAATTTTACAAGTTAAAGCATCTAAACAGAGTTACTTGGGATCGATAAATATATAGTCAAAACAAAATAAATATTACTATTATTCTTGTTTTCGGTTAATAAACCGATGCGAGTTAACGCTGCCTAGCGGGACTCCTGTAATTGTGACGAATGTCTTTACAGGAGATTTCCTCTTAACATTTTTACTTATTTCTATAAGTTTGTTAGAGGTGCTGGTATGCTCAAGAGTGTCTAATAACGATACAGATGGCGCTTCGTGCCACATCTTACTGGTGTGTCCCACCACTGTGCTGCCATAAGCAGCTTTGAGTTCTCTTTGTTTTGTCGGATCCTAGCTCTACTGATAAGTCATGATATGACGAAACGCGTCTAGGGATGGATCTGACGAAATAAAGAGAAATTCTTCTTCTGTATTCTTGTTTTCGGTTAATAAACCGATGCGAGTTAGCGCTGCCTAGCGGGACTCCTGTAATTGTGACGAATGTCTTTACAGGAGATTTCCTCTTAACATTTTTACTTATTTCTATAAGTTTGTTAGAGGTGCTGGTATGCTCAAGAGTGTCTAATAACGATACAGATGGCGCTTCGTGCCACATCTTACTGGTGTGTCCCACCACTGTGCTGCCATAAGCAGCTTTGAGTTCTCTTTGTTTTGTCGGATCCTAGCTCTACTGATGAGTCATGATATGACGAAACGCGTCTAGGGATGGATCTGACGAAATAAAGAGAAATTCTTCTTCTGAAATATTACTAACTTAAGTTCAGCAACATATTTAAAAAATTGTAAAAGAGAGTCTACTCTGTAGTTGCGTAATATTTTTTATTTACTAAAGTTGGTAGAAAAAATACTTTTACAAGTTAAAGCATCTACACAAAGTTATTTTGTATCAATAGATATATATATATATATATATATAAATATATATATATTGAAAACAAAATAAAAATTACTAACTTTAGTTAAGTAAACTATTTAAAAAATTGTAAAAGAGCATATTCTGTAGTTGCGTAACATTTTTCATTTACTAAAGTTGGTAGTTGGTACAATATGTGTACTTGAACATTTTGTTTCCTATAATTTTAAGTGACAACTTGTCAAAAATCAAAAGTAAAAAGTCATTATTTCTAAAAACAAAAGATGGTTGCTATAGGCAATACATTACACTGTAATCTTCCACTTACCGGCCGCAAATTAGTACATGGTAAGTTGATTTACTGGACAAAATAAAATAAAATATATTTAAAGTTCTTTCGATTGCCCTTAGAGTCATTAATGTGGAGCATCGGGGGAATTAATTATTTTGACGTATTTATTCGATAAAGTAGTTCATCTTTAAGGGATATCAGTGAAAATTTTACTTTGAAAACTTACCATTAAAAATGCATTTCTTTTTAAAAAAATGTATTTCGAGTGCCCTTAGAGTCACTAATTGGGAGGAATAAATTATTTTGACGCATGCACTGTACATTATAAAGTAATTCAGTTTTAAGGGTTTCCATTAAAAATTTTACTTTGAAAACTTACCCTTAAAAATGCATTTATTTAAAAAAAATATATTTTGAGTGCCCTTACAGTCACTAATTGGGGGAAATAAATTATTTTGACGCATGCACTGTACATTATAAAGTAATTCAGTTTTAAGGGTTTCCATTAAAAATTTTACTTTGAAAACTTACCCTTAAAAATGCATTTATTTTTGAGTATCCTTAGAGTCACTAATTGGGGGGAATACATTATTTTGAGGCATATACATAATAAAGTAGGGTTCAGCTTTAAGCTTCCGTTGAAAATTTTACTTTGGATACGTATTCTTAAAAACGTATTTCTTTCAAAAAGATATAATAATTTTAACTGATAACACAAACCTAAGGTAAAGGTAAAGGAAACAATTGTGGCAACTCTCTTGGTGTTATGTTCATTTTCACTTTCTCATCGGTGTAAAATACCTCAGTTTTCTGAGCAAAGTATTCACACTGCTTTGTAGTCAATTTATTAACCATAACATGTGATGTTGATATTATAACCATTAAGCGGTGGTGTAGCCAGAAAATATGCTCGGGGGGGCTCAGTGGGCGTAAGTAGGATTTTTTTTTTTTGATATTGTATCTAGTGAAGAAGGCGGAAAAGCGCCGCAGGCGAAATTTTTCGGTGCCCCGCATAAAGCTCGTTTAAAATTCACCTAACTACTATCAAATTTTGAAAATTAAATTATTACCTCTCCCCCTCTGCATTGTTGGATTAAATTTGTTTTTGTAAATGTTTTTTTTGAAATTCCTAGCTGGCTCTTTATTTAAAAAAAAAAACGTTTT
Organism: Polydrusus cervinus; assembly: GCA_935413205.1. NCBI lineage: Eukaryota > Metazoa > Arthropoda > Insecta > Coleoptera > Curculionidae > Polydrusus > Polydrusus cervinus. The sequence continues at coordinate 15,102,912 of OW284517.1, forward strand.
TTATATTATTTGTAAAAAATATGAATATTGGTGTAAATTAGTGGCGGCTCCTGATAGTCGATACAGGTGGGGCAAAAATATTAAGTCAAAAATATTTAATGAGAATACAGGTTCATTAACATTGCTATCTCGGTAACTATAAGAGATAGCTATTTGGTTAAATATAGGCAGAGTTGCATAATTTAATGCTGAATTATTCGAAAAAAAAACGAAGAAATAAATTTTTGCTTTAATTTTCTATATGACACAATATTGATTATTTTGAAAAACCATCAAGAGCCTTTGCTTAAGACAACTTTTTATGCTCTTCAAGAAAATAATTTTAGGCGATTTCCTCTTAAGATTTACTTATTTCTATAAGTTTGTTAAAGGTGCTGGTATGCTCAAGAGTGTCTAACAACGACACAGATGGCGCTCCGTGCCACATCTTACTGGTGTGTCCCACCAAGTGCTGCCTTAAGTAGCTTCGAGATCCCTTTTCTTTTCGTCGGATCCTAGCTCTACTGATGAGTCATGATATGACGAAACGCGTCTAGAGATGGATCTGGCGAAATGAAAAAGAAAATCTTCGTCTTTAAAATAATTTTATTTTTCAGATACGACGTTCGTTTTTTAAATGCCTATATCAACTTAATTTTTTTAAATACGGACCTGCATTTTTTAAAAAAGTTGTCGAATATCTTCGCAAGTCATCGAAATTTGAATATTGTTCAGGATTAAAATATGCAACTTTGCCTCTATTTAACCAACTCCCTATCTCTTATTATATATTACAGAGATATCAATGCTAATGCATCATATTTTTTCTAAAACCCTGTATAAAAAAATCGAAAAAAATTTTCCTACTAATTAAATGAAGCATTTAGTAAGGTATTTCCAGTTAGTCTAACAAAAAATATTCATAAAACACTAAAATTTTCTTATAAGAAAACTCAATACGTCTTTGTTTTGATTTGAAAATGATTCAATAACTTTTGTTCTTGAAGTTGCCAATATTCTTTACAAAAATTTTTTCGGCAGACAACATACCTAATGTCTCTCATTTTATTCATTTAAAAACTGATACACCTAAACCCGGAATCAGGAATATAATCCACTGACGGATTACCCTAAACCTAACCTACAAGCACAGAACTCGCCTACAAAAATATAATTTATGTTAAATAATAAAAACTGTTTAAAAGAAAAATATTTTAAAATTAATATCTCGACAGGCAAAACCGTTTTAAAAACAGCTGTCATCTAGTAGCTAGTAACGGTAGCAAAGCCGAAAGCATAACTATATAGCCTAGTAATGCCCTAACCCGATAAGGACTCTTCAGGATAAAATAAAACATCATATGAGCATCTGGCCAGACCAGGTCGATTTCTCTACGCGCCAGTAAGAGAGGGCGATATATTCATTGGTGTTAGTCTCTCTCTTTACGGGTCATCGTGCCAAATACAGAGTTTGCCGGAGCAGCGTGGCGGCAGGGAATTCTCGCGGCGTCACCCACACATTGGGGAGTTTTTGCATAGTTAGGCGTTAATAGATATCAACGTCTTTAATTACAAATTATTCACATTTACAAAAAGAATAAAACCTAGGGAGACAAAGTAATAATAATTATAAATGAGAAACAAAAAGCTTGGTGTACAGGTAGGTAGGGCCATGGTACTGTGGCCCTACTGTACGAGCTAGTGTGAATCCAAAATTTTAACATAAGACTTATGTATGACTCTAACCAGCGTTTTTCGGGCTCGGTTTTTCATGATTAAAAATAAAGTAAATATCGCTCACCACGCCAAAATTAATGATATTTTCAGAAATCATGTATTTTAGGAGCATATATAGATCTAAGAGCAGTTTTTGGTGCAAATGATTAGGTTTAGAAGTACTTCTTCTTAAATATCGTTTTGTATATTCATAATAAAAGTTCTCGTTTCGTTTCGCAGTATTTTTTATATTATAAATTATCACACTTCTTCTATAAAAAATGTTTACCTTAATTTTTCTCTTTAAAAATAAATACCTAATTGTTTTTGTTTTTGTTTTAAAAATATTTTATTGCATGGGTTATATTTTCGTTGATTTAAAATAGGTCTAAAAAAGGGAAAACGGAATAGACAAGTATATGATAGAAAAATACTATAAAATATTATTATTTTTACTCGTTTTCCTTTAAAATTGTATCATAAATCAATAACTAAAACGATATGCGTCTGAAACCCTAATCTCTATATAAAACAGGACTTTTAGAAGAAAAAGTTTAAAAACTAAACGTTTTCTACAAGACCTTTGTAATCTAAGCCAAGAATACATTATTTGAAGATTTAAATTAAGAGTCCAAACGTGAGACAAAAAATACGGTTTGCATTTAGACTTTTAGACCCGAGCTCCTAGGCTCGGGGGGGGGGCTGCAGCCCGGTAGCCCCCCCCCCCACCCCTCTAAAACAGCCACTGCCATTAAGTGTTACTTATAGATACCGCTTAGGGTAGCACCATCCAAATTATTAACTCTGTATCTACTTACCTCGTTTTTGACAAAAAAGGAATAAATACATACTGCCAATTATTGGTAAATTAATTGGCCCAGGAAAATTCCAAGCTCTTATAATCTTGTTTTTCTGCGTCCATAGAAAATACAGATACAAGACTAAGGCAGCTAAAAATAAGGCTAAAAACGATATTTTTTTAATATCATAGTCAAAATACCATTCTCGGGGCAATACCGCTGACCTAAAAAAGGAATATAATATTATAAATCGGGTTTTAAGTGGATCCAAATAATATTTCTAAATATAGTGGAGTGGAATAAAAGTGGAGGAAGACTTTGTGTTCTTATTTCTTTCCTTCTAAATTTCCACTCCACTTCAAGTATGGACTTCTTCAAGTTAATATTTCTAAATGTTTCTCCAAAGTTACCGGCTCCATGCGATTACCTAAAAACATTGCGTTTTCTTAAAGCAAATCCTGTTTAGGATTATCGTCGAATTTTAAAAAAATTCCTCAATTTGATGTCTACAGATCGTCGCCTAAGAACCAGGTTATTCTATATCCTTTTTATGTCAAATTGAGATTTTATCATCAAAGTATTCTATGTCCGAAGCTCTATCGACCAAACTATTTCATGTTACTCTGCGCCAATCGGTTCACTAGTTACAAAGATTCGAACTTATATCCATATAAAGTTTTTCATATTCGGACCATTTTAGTCTATGTCCTCGCCAGCCAATAGAATTTGGCCATCTGCACTACGTGAGGACATAAATTAATTTGGGATAAATATTTCTTTCATAACTTTTTGAACAACGTGCACGTGTGATATTGTGTAGTATCCGTGTTTACAGTGTTTTTGGTGTAAAACGTTATTTTGTTAATGCTTTTCCGAATTACAATAAATATGTTACTAACTATTACCGTTTTTATTATCAGTGAAAAAGGTTGTGGACATGGAATAATTTTTTTTTGCTAGTAATGTTTTTATGTAAAAACCAATTTATTCTGTGTCCGCAACAGATTTGTTTTATGATAATTTTTCCCAGACGGTCAAAATTTTTAGTATATTTTTGCATTACCAACTTTTTATAAACCCTTAAACCTAACTAAATTACACTTTTAGAAAAAAAAGAAAATTTAGATGCACCCAATAAAAGCTGATGAATTTTAAAAATGCTCTACTGTAAAATTTTAAAAATGGACATAGAATAACCTGGTTCTCAGGCGACGAGATATTGAAGAATGTAAGAAAGTTACTTTAATTTAAAAAAAATAATTCCCAATAATTTGTACAATACAATGAACTTTAGTAATTTTTTTTAGGATATTCATTGGCTTATATTTTTCTGCATGAAAAAACTTTCCCACATCCACATAGATGTGAAAACAGAAATTCAAAATATCGCTTAGTTGTTTTTTTAATTGGATTAAAAAAACCGCAATATAACATGGAAATTTTAGCGCGTTCGAACCCACCTAAGGACAATCTATCACTTACTATGGACAATTTCAATATTTCAAAATCTACCATTTGAAAATGACGAATCAGAATAATACGCAAAAAAAAAATTAGCAGGTCTCTGTCAAAAAATTTTTTTTTTAGTAAGTGTTTTACCTATCATTTACACATACAAAATTATTATTTTATTTAAGACCTTCTGGAATTTAAGGAGAGTGAGTAAGAAACTATACAGGCCAGTTCATTGAAGAAGAGTGGGGTAAATTTTGACGTTTATTACGTAGATGACGTAGGTCGTGGCCTGCTACTACACATATTTAAATAAACAAACGAATGTCAATGTCTTATAAATTAACAAGCGAAACTAACCTTAAAATACGTCTTGACGTCTTGTCATGATTTGACAAACCAAACTAACCTTAAAACACATTTTTGTCATTATTTGACAATCGAAACTAATCATAAATTATTTAGTTCTGGCTACTGACATGGAGGTCTCCACTCAACGTTAGGCCCCCTCAAAGACTCCCTCGCATCGAGATCACTTAAAGTCCCCAAATGAATCGGCTAGAGACTCTGTCTCACTCATTTTACATCGTGAAGGCAATGGTTTTATTATTCAAGATTACGATAGTCTTCAAAATATATGTTTCTAAATATTTTTACGATTTAAACGGCACAATTTGAAATAGATACATACATTATCATTTATTTTAAAACACATTTGTAAAATTACCTAAGTTTGAAATACGTCAAAGAAAAAAAGTTAAAATACATATTTTAAATCATACAAACAACAATATATTGTAAAATACACCTAATTTATAACACTTAATTACAAATTTTGTTTTTATAATCAAGATATTTTTGATTCGTATAAGGTTCAATATTATTAATATAAACAAATAATTCTTTTTTTAAATTATTTTAATTATTTATAAATTTTATATGCTGTGGCATAACATTAAAAAGGCGATTGCGGCATAGTGACAGCTGTATTCCGTCAATGGTATAGAGTGTTTTAGAAAATTATAAATAAAAAGTTTACCTCTTGTATGATGTGTGTGTGTTTTTTTTTTAAATATGCGAATTTATTTTGATTCTTTCTGAAATACAAAATGCATTCATAAATATAAATACCCGGAGTTGTTAACAATTTTCGCATTTTAAATACTCCAGGAAAACAGCTCTGAATATAACTCATATTTAGTAGAATTCTTAAAGGTTTTTTTTTGGTAGATAAAGACTTTTCCTAAACCCGATGTGTGACCCCAGAATATTATACCGAAACGCAGACACGATAAAAAATTACTATGATTTATATCATACGAGATATACTAAAGTTAAGATATCGAGACACTATTCTCAGCATATAACAAGAAGTGTCAAGGTTTCTACAAAGGGCGTCTGTATGGGTTTTCCATTCAGGATTTGCATCGATGTGCATTCCCAAAATGTTCTCAAAAATATCCACAGAACAATCTATATAGTAATAAAATCAGGAGTGTCTTTCTTATTTCTAGATGTCTAAATTTAAATGTCTAAATTAAATATTTGAATTTTTCTGTATTGAGAATAAGGCCATTGTCGTGGAACGTGAAACCACTTTTTTACTATTAAGAAATGTTCTTTCGAGATACTTAATAAATCAATTATATTTTTCTTCCTAATTAGTCGATTGGTATCATCGGCATAATACACGATGGACTCAAGTGGGCTTAATAAAATTGTTGGTAGGTTGTTTAGATAAATAATGAACAGAAATGGCCCTAGATATTGATATCGCATTATAAATTCATCGTATAATAGTTATTAATGATACTACTTCGATATGAACACTATAATGAAACGTTGCACAAGTTTCACTAACAAACTTCATATCGAACGTGTATGTAGAGCAAATAGATTTTATTCGTCTAAATTTCATTGATATCAGATAACGTTTTCGTAATTTTTAAAATTTTCAGGTGTCCATATTACTCGATATCATGGTAACCGCATTTTTGATTGTTTCAATTTCGATTTAGACGTCATTATTGCCGCCTAATTTTCTATTGTATGCAAAGTGTTGGCCAAAAATAATTTAAATATGGGAGATTCTGAATCCGAAAGTGTCCCTTCCGATGTCGAAGATATTGCGCAAAGCGTACTAGATTCCCTACTTCCCGAAAAGTCAAGGCAGGTGTACGAACAGACCTACGCAAAATATGAAGATTGGTGTAATGGATGTTATTATGAATTCATAATGGCACTGAGTGCTATTATAAAGGTCATAATGACATCCAAATGATAATGCTAAATAAGTCATAATGGCACTGTCGTGGATTAAGATCTTTAAATGACTCTCTCCTTTCTATTTAAAAATGTTTTCCTATATGGTGGTTCTCTGTCAGCTTAAATACCTAAACAATATTTTTTTATTTAAAATTAAGTAATCATTAATGTGCATCGAACTCAAGTCATTCCCGAGTGAGTGAGTGAGGGCAGACTTTATGCAATATGCAATATATAAAATAAATAAAAATAATAAAAGTAGTTTGTACAATAAGAGTGGAGTATCCATGTAAATTTGTTTTCATGACAAACTTGAAAAAAATCGTATTAAAAAAAAACTTGATATTCTAAGAAAACGCGTTGATACAGGTATGGAAATGGTTATAACAATTTTAAGGAGCAGTTATTTTATCATCATATAAAATAAAAATATACAGGGTGTTTCATTTAAAATAAGAAAATTTGTAATGTTTAAAGTTTTTTACAATGAGTCCTTAATATTGTGACTTCCCTTTATATATTATGCCAAGTTTAATTATTTTTTGAGATGTGTTGATTCTTTAACTATATAATAACAAATTAGTCTAGGATCTAAGGTATAAATATAACAAGACTATCGGGAGCACAGTGGAGACACCCCGAAAGAAGCCGAATGAACGATCGAAAGAGAATCGTTTGATACTTAGACGTTTGACATAACTTATTGGCGCGGAATTCATTGTGCCTCTTCTTGTTATAGTGCGAAGTGCGACAAATACAAATAAAATATATGCCATTATGTCCATGAAGAAAAAAATAAATCAAAACATATTTTATGATTTTTAACATAAGTGGTAAATTTAATAAGAAAAATTTACAAAATAATGTTTCATAATGTAACGCCGTAGCCTCCGACAGATTTGACCAACCGTCAAGAACGCTTTTCATTTGATTTAGTTTTTTAGTTACTAAAGTTTTAATTACTACCTTTATAACTAAATAAACAATAAAAAAATAGCTAAAAACTGATCTAACACCGACGAATTTTGAACTGAAGATTTTTACAAATTACATAAAGAGCCGGAAATATTCATCCTAATATCGTTTTAAAACTACACCCACATCACATTATTGTTTTCGGACGACATGTAAACGCACATAATCTCGATCGGCACCGGAGTTCGGCTTCTTTCGGGGCGCCTCCACTGTGCTCCCGATAGTCTTGTAAAAATATATAAGGGGAATTTCATCTCTATGCATTTACGAAATAATTACAAAATATGCAGATATCTTAGAAATTAGTAGACATAGGTAACAACGTGTTCCATAAAATTTAATTAAAATTTAATGAAATGACAGAAACATGATAATATTTTAGTTTGAGTATATCGATAAACTCAAAAAGATATTTTCAGTAGGTTCCTCAAAAGTTCTAATGCAAACTCGTCGTAAATCACCCGGTATAATATTTATTTATATCTGTCTCGAGCATATTTTATTGCTTAATATATCTAAAGCAGATAATTAAAAAACAAACAACAATTTTAAATAAAAAAATTAATACATAAAAAGTTTAATGCAGCCACACAAGCCACACGGACAAAAAAAACTCATATTTAAGATTTAATATAAATTATAAAAAAGCATAAAATAAAGTTAACAAACCAAAGGTGACCATAACGGAAAGTTTATACTTGAAAGGTTGTACGGAAATTCTTAAAACACAATAGTATAAAGCTGAAAAAGTTGCTTTTACAAAGTCTTCTTTGTTTTTCTGTAGCGGTTAAAATAAGTCAGTTAAGTTAAAACAATTCCAAATTTATTTTTTTTGGAATATTTCAAGAAATAAAAAATAAATCTCAATTTTTTTTACATTACTGAGCACACAATTCTACAACGTTGCCATGATTTGTCCGATGCTGTATCTCTTATAATTTCCGAGATACCCATGATGAGCATAGAATTTGGGACACCCTCTATCGCAAGTCAGGTTTTCAAAGAGAAAACATTACTGGCAAGTTTTCGGGGTCACTGATCACGAATGCCTTATATTAAAAAAAAATCATATTATTCACAAAAAATTCACAAAAATTTAAAAAAAAAACTAGCGGTTCAAAAATTATCGGCCCAATAATGTGTTATTTTTTAAATTTTAAACATAACAAACATTTTAAAAACGCTTTCCTCAAATCGGATATATTTTTGTGGGTTTAGAAAACATCAAGTTTATTCCGTTTTATTGACTAGACTTATATGCTACTAAGAAAATATTGCAGATCACTTACAACAGAGAACTTAACAAGATCATTTTACTTTTGTTACTAAGCTAATCCGGCTTTAATTAAAAGCCGAATTAACTTTTAGCATATTAGCGGTAAGTAGGTTCATATGAGACATATTTAAGTCATTAAAATTTGATACGATAAGCTAAAATTTTTAATTAGAATTTAAAAAATATATACGTTCTGAAGAAAATTAATAGATTTTTTGCTGAAAAGATGACGTTGTGCTGAATACTTACTTTTGTGATGACGGTGACAATCTTCATTTCATAATTTTACTGAGTGATATTCTGGCGGAAGAAAAAAGATATATTGCACTCTGTTATTATTATCATCATTTTTCATGTAAAGTTTGTGGATTTCGGAAAAAACTATTAGTTTTTGTTTTTTTTACCTAAATATACCAACTTTTCCAACCGAATTTTGGTATTTTTGTGTAGAAAATATTCGGATTAAATAGTTCAACGGGTGCTCAGGCTCAGTCTGCAAATACATTTGGAAAAAGACAGACGCTGCGTGGACGTCGGACCGGAAGGGTTCTCCTTTAAAAGTTAATTTCCATTGGCGATAAATAAAAAAAAAAACATATTTTTTTTTTCTTTTCTTTTGGTGAGTGGATTGGGAAATCTCTATCTAGACACCCGTTTACAGATCTCCACACGGGTAGTGTCGGCCTCCTTGGACTACAACCTTTCCCTCTCTGCTTCAACATACACATCGGAATCCGCTCTCGCATTACTTCAATGTGCGTGCCGGTCTTTCATCTGGTTGTATTCTCAAGACAGTGCCTTATATAGAGCTATCTGCTTTCCTTCTCCTTATTTCCCATTATTATTCTTAATGTTGAATAATAAAATGTTATTCTCCAGGTTTCTTCAGACGTTTGAAGACTTGTCATCATGTTTACTAGATTGAAATCTTGTCCTGTTTGTTGTGTAAACTGGGTTATCGGATTTTCCCACCTGGGGCATTCGTATAAGGTATGCTCTACATCATCCACTGCATCGCAGTAAATACACTGATCGGACTCTATTATTTGGTAGTCATACAGGTACTTCCTGAAGCATCCATGCCCAGATATAGCCTGTGTCAAAAATTAATCCACCTCGCCGTATGGTCTGTTAATCCATGTCTAAATAACGGGTATTAGTCGTTTAGTCCAGCGTCCTTTTGTTGTAGTTTCCCACATGTCTTGCCATCTTGTGGTCATTCTTTATTTAGTTTCGATGGGAGGAACTTCTAATATAATTGGCGATAAACATAATATCTTATTAATGGCTAATATGACTAAGGTGCAAGACAGTGGCGTATTTAGAATTTTGTTTCTTCGGGAAGGCGGGGGGGAGGAGCCACAAAGCGAGAAGCAAGGGCGAGGGTCGAATTGTCAGCGATCGCGGCGTAAAACAGGAGTAGAATGGGAAGAGGGGATGGATCACTATTTGTCGCGTGGTTCAAGTGCGAAGTTCGAAACCTCCTGGACCCCCTAAGTACACCACTGGTGCAAAATATATCAGAAACTTTTGGTCCCCGATCGGTTGTTAGATAGAAAATAAAACTGAGATAATGATATAAAAACTGTTTTTTTTTAAGATGCACCAGTTGGACGCTGCAACCTGTCAAAGAAGTAATATTGTAATTTTTTAAATCCTCATATCTTAAAAACCAATTAAATTTACACAAATATGATATCCTATATAAAATAATAAAAAGTGTTTAATTCTTAGTAGAATTTAAACATGTAATAGTAATATATTTAAAGAAACAGGTTATTCTCGCCACATTTTTTGGGCAACCTTGTATGCGTCAATATAATTTTAAAATATGAATCTTAACGATCTCTATAATTTTTTATATTTTATATTTTATCTATAGATTTTAAAATAGAGGGAAAAATGTACATGGTTATCCAACCTGGACCCAACAGGGGCCTATTTTTTTAGTGTGTGTATTTTTATTAAAACCAATATATCCATTTTGTTTATGTTTGACTGGAGAATCTAAAAATGCCATTTAAATAGCGATTTTGATTAAAATAAGGAAACTGTGGCGTAAAGTTCTTGTTTTTTTAATGGAACACCCATTATATTTTTTATTTTTATGAAGGGAATAGTAATGAGAACATTTTAAGTTCACAATTTGGTGAAATTCAAGGATAGCCGAAAGCATACATTATATTTGACGATGATCTTTTAACATAAAGTCTAAACCAGGATATTTCTAAATAATTAAATGTTAAAATTGTTAAGCACAGTGTCACCACCTTCCTCTACAGTTTTAAACGCTTCTAAAATTATGGAAATTTCAACCGGTATCATTATACATTTTTTGTAAAAGACAAATCAATAAGACAATTTTTTTTTTTTAGTACATTAAATAAAAATGCTTATTAAACTTGAATTTAAGGTCTAAATATAAAAAAAATATGTTTACTACCATTTATTTCTCAGAATTTTCAATTCTACACTCTTAAAAATGATTTTGTACTAATTTTGATTTCAACTTAAAGAAATAGTCCAAGTGGAGTGAAAATTCAGAAGGAAAGAAATAAGAACATAAAGTCTTTCTCCACTGTTATATTTGAGAAATATTTATGATTTAAAATAAGTAAAAATTTAGTGTTTTTGTTTTGTATTCCATAAGTATGTATTAGAAAAAACATGAAAGAACAAGAAAATTGGAAATCATTTTTCTTAAAGAAACCATAATATCCCTGATAATTGATTCCATTCAGTTTACGCATACCTAATAGAGTAGTAATACCTATCAAGGATTTTTTTTATTTAAATGGAGACTCTAGGAAGTAGTATTTTTCGTTACTAAGTATAAATTACATATGACATTTTTTTAGAAATAAAACAGACTTTTTTTAAAGTTATTTCTATCAAACCAACTTGCTAATTTTACAGTTCATCAGTTACATGATTCAACTTTTTTCCTACAATCAGAATGTACAGAAAAAATACAATAAACACAATCTTGTGACTACATATGTGATTGTTATTCTATGAAAATTGTAAGTTTGGCCCAAATAAATTATTGCTTTGGCAATATTTGTAGATTGCATCATTAACAAAAATTATATTTCATAGAAAAAAAATTTTAATTTTCCACATTTACACATTAGTTGTGAAAACTAAAAGGTATTATTTAAACGCAGGAGTACCATATAATATATTTGATTTAAAAATTGTTTAAGATACCCGTATATAAATATCGTTGTGACAACTAAAATTTGTATGTTGGGTTGGTTCATGTTATTAATTAGTTTATTAGTTCAATAATTTTTGGTTGTTTATAATAATTTTTGGGATGAATCCGATTTCACGAAAATAAATGTTTGTCTGAACCAAATTTTAGTCATTTATACCATGTTATTTTTAGGAGTGTATGTATTTTCGGCAAATTTACGAGGCTTTTGAATAGCAAGTCTTGACCTGCACAAATTCCAGCCGATATTTTAAATATGAAATGTCAAAAAACCACTTTATATGGTAAGTTTTTAATAGTTATTTTTGTATTAAGTGCGCAAAATAGGTGTTTTTTTAATGGCACATGAGATTGTAAATTTTTACCGAGACTGTTAGGTCGAGGTTAAGAATGCAATCAAATGTGCCATAAAAACAACTATTGCGCGCGAAATACAAGCAACATTTTTGTAGAATTGTTTGTTGTTAACTATTTTTTGTCGTTTTTAGAACCAAAATCTAAAATCATAATTCATAGCTTTTAAGGTATTATTTCTTACACCTGTTCCCATTACCATGAAAACCTGCGATAGTTTAAATTTAATTGATTGTCAAATCTATCGTTTTTCGTGTCAAAAGTTTATAGTTGAGTGCAAAACTCGCTAATCGACAAAAGTTTAAAAAATGAGATATGTGCAGAATATGTTTCGCTATCATAGTATTAATAACATCGGTAAATATTTTGATGCAAAAGTAGCTTATCAGCATAGAAATTCACATCTCAGTTCGATGCAAAACTCGCCTTATGTTGAGCTGTGCGAGATGCAAAACTAGCTTTTTACAACGCATCCAATCAGCATCGCGCTCATAAACACATGATTTTGGGCGACGAATCGCAAGTGGTGCGAAAGGTGTTGGCTTAATTCAGCTGTTTATAATATTTTTAGTTGAAATGTCTAACGGATGCGAATAGTTTAAATTAGTTTTGTTTTGTTAATTGTGTTACTGTTATCAGAATCTGTCCCTTTAAAAAAAACATTACGGTGATGCATGGGAGGAAAATCCCGACTTTTATGTTACAAATCTTAATCGGGTTAACAATACACAAAGAAACATTGATAACGATCAAACTGCTGACATCGAAGCTTGATGCAGCATTGTGAGACCATGCGAAATAGGTTTACATGTGTAAATTTAAGATAAACTGTTACTGTTTTATAATATTCATGTAGGAAATAAATTCCATTTAAATTCATAACTATTTTTTAGTGCTATTTTATTTATTTTAAATTATGCAAAACTCTCTTTGTAAAAATATTTGGTGCAAAACTCGCCAAACGTATTTATTTTGGTCAGATATCTCCAAAGTCCTTAGTAATATTTTAAAACCACTTGGATGCCTAAAAATAGATATTTTTATGAATAAAATAAAATAATAATAATGTGGCAATTGGCAAAATATAGTTTAAAATATGTTTTTCATGGTTTTCTCAAATTGACGTTTAATGCATTGGGCGAGTTTTGCATCTAGGGCCCTCAGTTGTTTGCTCAAGTTTGGTACCATTTAAATGTCTGAAAGTGATACCTCACGAAATTACGGATGCGGCAGAAATCGTTATATCAAATCTTTTGCCCGCGAAATCAAGAATCAAATATGAGAAAGTGTACACTCAGTTTCGCGAATGGTGCAACATAAAGAAAGTAAAAACCGTATCAGAAAATGTTTTGCTCTGTTATTTGGAGAAAAAATCTAAAATATTAAAGCCACAAAAAATATAATTTTTTCACCGTGAAAAAATAACATTTTTTCACGGTGAAAAAAAGGGACCAATAGTAACCAAAAAAAGTTTTTTTTTTTTGACAGTTGTACAAAAAGATATTTTAATATTTCGTTTTTAAAGACTTTAAAAAATGAATATTTTCGAACTTACACTATTTACTTGCATATAAAAATGTAATTTTAAAAACAGTCTACTGTATGTAGTATTGATTTTTATTTTCATTGCATAGCATCCTTTAAGATATTTGTTTCCTATAATATAATGTCATCGGATTTTGACTACAACATCATAAGATCAAACGAACTTACCTAAGTGATGTTCGATCGTGATTATAGGAAGGTCTCGTTGAAGTAAATAAATTACAGTGTAGTACCTGTGTTTCCAGCCGATCGATCACAAATTTTAAAGCCAAAAACAGCTCTTCGCCCCTCAGCGTCCCTCTAGGTCCATCTTTTACGTTGCCTGCTTAGTTCTTTTAAAGCAAAAAATGTTGCAACGCAATAGGGCAAATTAAATAAAGAAATTGGGGGTGGGGTGGGACTTATTTACTTCAACAAGACCTTCATATAATCAAGATCGAACATCACTTAGGTAAGTTCGTTTGATCTTATGATTATTGTCCGTCTCGTTTCGTAAATAAATTATAGTGTAGATGTTTAAAGAAACTTGCAACATTAAGAAACATAAATAAGATTTATTATAAAAAATGTTTTGGAATCCTGGTCGAACCCGCTGGCAGGCATTGAAGTAGCCGCATGTGTGATGGTTTGTTCAAAATAAAAATGTTTGTATCAAGTTCACTCTTGATCAACATAACCTTTAACCACCTGCTAATGGTTTGTGTGGATTCTCAAGGTTCTTTCGAGATATACCATTAAAGTTCTCGCTACACAAACATCTGGATCAATCAAAATATAGTAAGACATAATAGAGGTTGTTAGCCGATATTGAATGTTTATTTCTATTTTAACTGGAGAAATTATTGCCTGAAAGCATGCGCTTTGACGATGTTTTAATTAGCCGATGCAATTTTTCCCATTAAAAAACGACCCTGCAGCACTTGCAATTGCACCTAATGTAAAAAAGGCCTTTAGGAATTTCAATGTTTGCAAGGGTTTCTAGGCGTTAGCCTGTGGCTAAAGCTAACAAAATAAATAATGTTCTGAGGTAGCATATCAAGAAAAATCTTTTAAAGACGAAAATCATGAGATATCAGTTGACCTGCTATCACTGCTATTGCAGATATGTAACTATTTAGGGAGCTTCCCGGGAAAGAAATTCCAAACATCCACAACAATAACTGCATAAGTATCAAGATTATTTGAGTAACCAAACTTCCACCATAATCTTAAATCTAAGGTATATTGATTCAAAGTTGATCTGGTTATGGAGGCAATATAAATGTCTTATGTCTCTGGCGGAATATTACGTATGCGGAACCTCCCGACCACCAGGAAGAGGTATTTAGATAACGAGTATGGAACTTCTCTAAGAGAAAGTAAATCAGTACTAGCTTGTAAGATAAGCGGTTCGCTATCTAATAAAGGTATAACGACAGTATGCCAAGGCTGAGAAATCCAGAGTGGGGCAAAGCGTAAAAGGAAAGCTTACCCCAGTTGAAGGTAAAAGTACCTATAGACATAGCCTCTGGATCTCTCTGACACGACACAAATTGTTTGTATTTTGTATTGATTTAGATAGTAAATAAGTCTATAGCAGGCCAGCCGAATCTTTGTATTTATTTTGGAACGCTTACTTTAAAAGGCACTCCATCTCTATTTGTAGGTTGCGTGAAGCATTATCCGCCTCAACGTTTCTTCAGATATAATATATCAACCTAAAATTATTAAATTTCTGGTTTAGCACCATTACCAAAGCTCTAGCGTGATTATTCAGTTTAGGGTATTGAACACTACCCACACTGTTCACATAGGATAGCGATGTCGTATTATCAACTAAACATAAATTAGAATAATTTGAAAGGCGTTTCTCAAAACACTTTAAACCAAAAAAAAAAAAAATAAAGCAATAAGCTCTAACCAAAAACCGTATGTGCTAATGGTAAGACAATAAATACCCCAATATTTTAAAGAAGCGTCTGAGAAAATTTTAAAGGAATATAAATCCGTACGAATTAAATTAGTTGCAGTAGGAATATTTTTAATCTCAGAAATGGTCATAAAAGATTTAAAAGTACCTTTAACTCTTTTAAGGACCGAAATCTTTACTAGCTCAAGCAATTTGGTGTAAAGAAACCCATATTACATACCTGAATATGCTGCTATCAGTTGAAAAAAAACTCTTATCTGACAACTATTACGAAATAAGAAGTTTTGCACAAGAATTAATAATCTAGTACGTTTTTCTTCTGGAAGATAAACAGTTAAATAAATAGAGGCCTAATTAAACCCTACATATGTGCATATATGAGAGGGGACTAGATTACACTTTTATAATAGTTTATCACAAACCCAAATGCTTTAGAAACTTTACAGTTTCGAGGACATTTAGAGAATATTGAGTTCGTCTCTCCATTAACAAAAAGCCATCTAAATATACTACTGAAATAACAGACCTAGGCAGTTTTGTAAATACCAGTATTTAGTATTTTTCGTCCTTAATTGGAGCTACAAATAGGCATCCACTGGTGTCATAAAGCAGTTGGGACTAATCAGCCTTGCTACGGGTTTGCGATCTTCAGTTATAAAATGGGAAGTCTTAACCAACATGTTCAAAAAATTTCTTAATTTACAATAAGTGCTATTTGCATTTGAAATCAAAAATGTTTTTGTTATAAACTGATTCTCTCACAGTTCAACTCTGCTAATGGCTCCTGAACGCAGAAAATATTCAATAGAGTTTTAAATTCCATTTAATTCAGTATGGGTCCAATAAAGATTGGGGAGTATCATTACTTGTCGAGAGATAGATATGAATGATATGCTACCACCTTAAGGCCAGAATAAAACATATTTAGCCTTGTATAGCGCTTCCATACACTAATAAAATATTTAAATCTACCAGCGTAACGAACCTCTAGTTTCGGGCTCGCTTGTATGTGTACCAGTTCTTTTGCTTCCTAAGATTTTGGAACTGGCGAGGGGGAGCTTGACGAGAATAAACACACAGTCTGACGAGCTCCTTGATTCGGTCGGAAAGGACGTTGATACTTACGGATACCTGTTTACACTGGCTTTTTGTAGGTTTAAACTGTTACCCAGACTAAACAAGAAGTTTTACCACCTTCACCGGTTCATACAATTCTTTACCAAACAACCACTTGTCTACAGAAAAATTTAACAGGGCTTTTTTTTATCATTATTTATATATAACAGAACCAGTTTCCTGCGAGACTTCGTCTAAATGTAAATCCGAAAAAAAAAATCTTTCGCCATCAATAAGGATCTGGATGCTTAGCTTGTCCTCTCCTCCCCTTTTTCATACAGGGAAGTCAACTATTAATAGCTGCTATAACAACACCACCTTGGTGTTGTAAGGAACTATGTCTTGTATCTCTATGTTCGACGTATTCTAAGATCGTTATTTTCACCTGGCTCTTAAGCTTAGGAGGTGAAAGATTCTAAGTTTTCCTAAGGATTATATTTTTCAATTAAGTGTTTCATTATTTTGGTCCACCGGGAAGTGATGTCTATGTGGAGGGGGCTTGCAGTAAATATTCTAGAAACACTGTCATGTCCCAAAAGTGGTGATATAGTAGTGTTAGCAGAGATATCTGTATCTGTATCTACTTTTTCTCAAGCTTGTTTTCCATAAAACTGCCTTGATCTAGGTCTAGAATGTCTGAAAATAAATTTTAAAAAATGCAACCGCTTAGAGGCTTAGGTATTGGAGAAAAAATGAATAAAAACTTGTTGGTATAAAGCAATCCTTGATAATGCGAAAAATCTAAGCCTAAAAAAAAATAGGGTACACATGTGTTACGTTTCTAAGAACATCATAACAGGCCTAAGCAACTTTTTAATTAAAAGTATTGACATCATAGACAATATTGCAATGGTAGCTCAAAGAAGAAGAAAAAAAGAAACAATAAAATTATCTTAAGCCAGTATTTAATTGAAAACCAATGTGCACCTTGATATGTAGGTACTATTAACAATCTTATCACAAAGATTGTTCTGAAAAAATATGTGTTCACAAACAGGCATTAAACCTCTACTAAGGGAAACATAACCCAAAAAAGAGATAAAAAATAATTTCTATGCATAAATACAAAGTATTTAAGTACTTACAAAATTTTAAAATAAATAATTTATATGATAAATATAAAGTAGGGAAGCACTTACATGAAGCCTCCGGATAGCTGCGCTCTGGATTTTGCTTAGTAACCGAATTAGACCTACGTCTTTCACAAGATCTAGACACATGTCGAGACCGCGGGGGTAATCGGGAACTCGATTTTACTAATCGCCCATCATTAGTGAATATATTGCTGCGAATATTCCCTTTTTCCAGTGAATCCATTCTTTTATATTATAATCACTAACTTCCGCACACTTTCCCGTTCTCGAGAACGGCTAGGTTTTCGTTTCGACATGGCCGATTCGAAGTTTCTTTACATGTCACGAGATAAATCAATAATCTTGCGACGGATTACGTAATGCAGTACTATCGGATCGGCACAAAAAAAAAAAACTAAGCAGGCAACGTAGAAGATGGACCTAGAGGGACACTGTGGGGCGAAGAGCTGTTTTTGGCTTTAAAATTTGTGATCGATCGGCTGGAAACAGAGGTACTATACTGTAATTTATTTACGAAACGACACGGACTATAATTATTTTTTTTTGCAGTTCATTTTTTATTTTAAAATATACTTTATGCATTTATTTTGTTCTTTACATATCATTTTGTTTACTATATAATATTATTTACATAATATTCCTTAATACTAGTTCTGCTGGATTAGCTTGCTAACCAGGACACGTCGACGAGGCCACGCCCCGTCTGGGCCGATGTTTGCCCTTGGTAAACAGAAGATGATTTTTCATTTATGTAATCGGCAGTTTCGTAAATCTTACTCCTAATAATATCTTTGTGCAATAATACTGTAACCAAATATAAACGTTTCGACCCTACAAAAACATATCCAATCTTAATATGTATTCGAAAAACGTATGATAATTGTGAAATTTGAAATGGAATGCTTTAAAATGCCTTAGAAAAACGAATATATCAGAAGATTAATCCCTCCCTTCTGGAGAGTAGATATAATTTTGTTTATTTAAAAAAGTTGGTATTTAGGGCAAATAAATTCTAAGAAATTAAAACGAAATTTAATAAGATGAGTTGGTTGATATGATTTTGTACATTGTGAGGGCCCTAAAGACCAACTCTTACAAATTATTTAAATAACATTTGAAATCATAATAAATAAATTCCTATTTTATTTCAAATCCTACCATGGTTTTAAGGCAGAACCTTTACGAATTTTATACCATTCTGCTAGTATTTCACCTGAAATAATAAATTATGTAAACATATCTTTTCAAGAACGCGTTGTCGTTCGCACAGAATCTAAACCAATTCCAAGGTTTAAAAATTAAATTTAGTTGCCCTTTTTGATTTTTTTTTTACTTTTATTTTTAGTATTTAGGGAGCTTTGATCGGTTGTCATAGAATAAGTTTGACGGTTGCTAAAGGTTGTTTATTTTCAGCGTATTTTACGTTCTTTAAACAAAAATTTGGAAATTCCACCATATATTTTACAAAATGCTGAAAAGCCAAGAAAAACTTATTATATATATATATATAAATCGGCAAAGTCTAAAGCCCTGCACGACAAGGAGTATGAACATTCTCTACAATGGAAAGTAAAAAACCTAGTTACAAAAAAAAAACAGAATAATATTATGTAAAAAAAACTTTATCGCCTTATAAGGTATTGAGGTATAAGGTATTATTAAGTAAATAATTAATAGATAATAATAAAAATTGAGGTCATGTACCAATGAGCCTATGTACCCTTTTTTCGCAGATCGATAAATCGATCCGCCATGATGTAGTGTTTATTTTGACTAAGTTTGGCAATGATGTCGCAAACCTGTGTCAAACTGTAAATAAATATTTAACGGCCTTTTTAACAAAGTTGTAGTTAAAGTTTATAAAATAAATTGTTAAATTTTTAATTGCGTTTGTCTCAAAACTGCCATTTGGCATATGGGCCCTTTTTCCGAGGATGGCCTTAATTATTAGGTATTTCCTGTAGGTAGTATGAATAAGGTTAATTTTGATTAGAACACAAGTTGGATAAAATGTGTGTAAATATGCGTGCAACACGCTAATATCTAAACAAACTTGTATCATTGTGTTTATCAAGTTTTGCTACTACTTAATACATTTTCATTATAAATCCATGGTTAAGTTATTTAATAAATAGGTTTAAATTGCATAAACTAAAAATCGACCACAGGCGTACCATTTAGGGAAAAATAGAGGTTTAAGGAAAAATTTACTGCATTAGGTATAATTGTTATTTATATTAACAATGGTGTAGAATGCGACACTCCGGATCTGTACAAGGCATGAGATAATACATTATTTTTGCCAACAGATGGCACTTCTAACGCATTTTGAACAAAAATGGACATTCTCTGTTTTCGCCTGACACCCTTCAAATTTAAATTAAAATGTTGGACATGATACCCACACAAATCACCAATAAAATAAAACTTAAGTTAAGAAGCACTAATATCGTTTGGAAATGACGATGCATAATGCATTTGCAAATTAAAACACTAATAATATGAATAAAACATGCTTATAGTGTTTATCTCTTATTAGTCATGCAATTTACGGGTCGGTGGTCAGTTTATTATTTGGCAATTCGGTGCGTGTGTTTTTCTGAAGCAAGTTAATTTTAAATTGGTGACACGTGAAATGGTAAAATTTGAAAACAATGAACTAGTAGATATAGTGCTAATTAACGGTGTCGTCAAAGTGCGGCTGCTGCTTCGAGATTATACGCAGAACGCTTTCCCTTGCGGGCTTATCCTATACCCAGAAGTTTTCTTAATGTTATTTCACGGGCAAGTTAGGCAGAACCGTATTTGATCCATAGTGTAATAAATGAATATAAGTACCTACCTTATTTTTCAGTTTTTTGAAAAAAGTTATTTGAAAATGTTGTTTATTTTAATGCCTTCTACACAGCAAAATAAGAAATATCAACTTAGGAATCACCCTGTATAATCCTCAAAATGTGAAGATCCCATACAGTAAAAAACGCATGTAAATTTGTTTAATTTTCCTACTAAACACATTACCCACTAACTAATTTTTACTAGGTCTAGACTGTAATTTATAGGATTCATATATTACCAAGTAAGTATCCCTAAATAAGGGAATTTTACACTTTAATACAAGAAATTACAGGGTGCTATTTAATTTCTTGTGAGTTTAAATAAAATCGTGTAAAAAAATGTAAAATAATCTTAAAAAGCATTACTGGTTATGTATTTCACCCCGTTCTATCGCTTCGAACGCGTGCTTAAGCTTGTATTATACAGAACGCGGAAGAGTTAAGACGGAATTGACGCCATTTAGACATTTTTGGCCTATTTAATTAGTTTATTTTGTTGTGTGTGTGTTACAGTTTATTGTTTTAATCCAGCAAACGTACGAAGTCGGCAAACTAGCGGCCGCGTGTCGGCACATACGGTATTCTAGTGGCTAACTTAGCCGTTGTTCGGGACGGCCACGGTCCATTTAGGGCACGCCGAATACGGGACGTCACCTTTCGAACCGACTCTGGCTACTTTACGGATTGCCGCAAGTGGGAAACAAGTTTTCGGGCCGAATACGGTCAGCAAGCGGTTTTGCGGGATAGTCAGACTCGGCAGTTCTTCGTTTGGGCCATGTCCGGTAACTGAGCGGGTAACCCACGGTTACTAAAAAGAACAGTAGTCTGGTAACTTCTGACCAATTAGAGCCTGCCTGCTGATGACGTCACAAAACGTCTTTGTTATACGGGTCTATTATGAATGCAACAGACAAAGAGAGACAGATACGCCTTTCTATGAAATGAACAGAGCACGGTAGATATATTTGATCGTTTTTAGAAAATTTTAGTATTTATGGACCTAATAAACTAGTTTTCCTATTTCTGGAAGCGAATTTTATAAAAATAAAATTGAACTGAAACTTAGACCGTAATTTTAAATATTTAGTTTTCTGCTTTTCTTTTAATATAAGTAGATAAGTCTACAAATACAAACCGAGCACAGGGTGCAATTTCATTTTACTAACTTTAAAGTTTACTTTAAAAAAACGCAAGTGTATGTAGCTGCTGTTTTCAATGTTTATTTCAGAAAATATATATATAAATTTTGTTTATTTCTTATAAAACATATATATTATTATTCCGTACAGATAAAAAATTATTGTTTGAATATAAAATACATATTTTTACTAAAACAACTTTAATTTGTTACAAAGAAGCAATAGGTAACAGTTATAAAGATCAAACTTAGGACTCAGTTAAGCTAAATTATAAGGGAAACTACATAGCTTAACGCAAGTAATAAACTATATACACACATAAAGATGGTCTTGTAAAAATTCCCTTTAACAACGTCGAGGTTACAAGATTCGCTGGCAACTGAGCATCATGAGATCTAACTACAAAAAGGAAAGAAACATATAAAAATAACAACACCTGCATTATAAATGTTTTCTTTTTAATACTCTGGAATCATCTTTGGTATTTAAATATTTAATTCTTATAGATACCCGTTGTCTCGCCAAAGAATATACTAATTTAAAGGGAATATTGGAAACTTTTCGAAATATAATTTTTGCAGTTCGTTTTATAATGTTTGTTTTAAATTTAAAGTTATTACAATTCAATTTATTAAACCATTTGTCCATTTCTTCTACACTTTCCTTCCATGAAACTGAAGGATCAGATAAACCCCCAAAAGAAAGACTCTGAACACAAGATGGCATAGCATACAAATGTATTTTTTGGCTCATAATTGTAGCAACCCAGCTTAGGAAACCCTTTGCGATTTTTTCATGCTAAAAAGCTTGCCACATACACTAACCTATCTTTTTCACATATATTTGTAGCAGATCTGCATGATGAAGTAGAGTAAGTATCACTAATTTAGTCACTTTATGCTAGCCTTTATAACCAGCCCGGTTTAAGGTAGTAGACAAGATAAATTCTTCACTTTGCTTCCCCTCAACATTAGTATTTCTTTGTACCATTCCGGGATTTTTGCCAAGTACTATCATTCTTATTCTATCTATAGCATTAAGGGGTGCCGGGCGGCCATGAACGAAGGTCCCCCTCGTTCTTATCTAAAATTTAAAAAAATTATAATATACCTACCTATTACTTAGGTAGGTAAACAAAAACATATATGTATTAAGATTTAAAGAGAATAATAATTAATTACCTTTTATTGTACTGTACTGATTAATATATTGATAAAATGTCTCTTTATCTTTAAATATAAGTCTCTAAAACACCTTACAACTTTGAAAATTCGCTGAAAACCACTTCAAAAACAGAAATAACAGAATAAACAATGCTAATTCTGTATACAAATGTCTGAAAAGACGTTTTGTGACGTAGGCGATGACGTTTCGCCCGCCATGACACCAAGCTTACAAGGCAACCTATCTATCTAAAGACCTTGCGGGTAACCCACCGTTTATTGACATTTGACGTTGACAGATCATTGACAAATTTGTTGGCGTCCTTTCTCTTTGGCTTATTTGCATTTCGTTATTTTGCTTGCCGGCGTTATTGTTTATTGTGCATACATTATCAGGAAATTTGGTTATTCTCGGTTGCCGAATTAATAATTTAAACCGAGAGGTGTATTTCTTCGTGGCTAGTGCTTGTGACTGTGGCCCCTAGTGAGTTTTGTGGTGTATTATAATATATTATACGTTAGCTGGCTACTACGATTTATTTTTGCCTATATAAGCAATGAATGCGATGAGGAGTTCACCTGTATATTCATTTAGTCGATCACAATGTGTAATGATTTCATTATAGTACTAAGAATTAATGTTTATTTCTTGTTTTTCTATTATCCTGTAAGACATAGTGGGCGTTGTTTTTAAAAGATTATACTACTTTATATTTTGTACGAGAATAAAAAGTTTTGTTGCTGAAATTTATTTTCCTTTATATAATATTATATGTATATATAATAAACTTTGATTACAAGTGAGTTAAGTATCATTTATAACGAAGTCGTATATCGCCAGAAGGAACATGATAATGTAGGGTTAGGAACAGAAAGCCCTATCTTCCTTCTTACAAAGAAGATAGGGCTTTCTGTTCCTAACCCTACATCAAGTATCATTTATTCATGTAGGTACTGCTTTTCAATAAAATTTTAATTTCCTAGAATGCTAGAAAAATTACTGGTTTATTATATAATATATCAATAAAATCACCTTAATGTCAACGCAGATTACTACAAAATAAAAGGTACATGATGTCATCAAACTTTCCTATATACACTCTTTAGTCGTTAATAAAATTGAGTTTTTAACATTTTTCTGCAGAAAAATACATAATTCTTAAATCTAAAAAATAAAAATGCATCCAATGCTCTCGGCAAGCGAGAGGGCCGCCCTAGCGGCTCGCCAGTGGTATGTGCATGGCTTGCTTGGTGGTTGCCCAACTCTCTGCCACCCTTCGGCCAGGCGGACATGCCCTACTTACATGCCGCGCCGGCAGCCATACGCGGATCGAATACGGCCTTTCGGTAAGCTGTGTCTGGGCCGATGCCGGACCAGCCAGCTTGTGTTTGCTGGGAAGTTAAGTAATGATGTTTAAATGTGATTTTTGTAGTAAGTAGCTGTTTCTCAAATATTCGAAAATATTGTTTACATCAACATTTTCATCGCAAGAATTGTAATTGTATTGAATTGTATATTCTCGTTCGTCCTGTACTTATATAGTTTATTAAGAGACTATGTTAAAATTTAGAGTTTGTTTATACTTGAACAATATACTGTTTCTATATAAAATTATGTTTAATTGCTGATTGCCTTTATACCTATACACTATCCATATTATGATCCTTGTTAGATACCCACAGTTACTAGGTAAAACTAAAAAAAGTTGCTTGTATATTCATTTTGCAAAAAACACTATAATAAAAACTTATAATTATTCAGACTTATACTAAGCAAATTTTTGTAAACAATCCAACTTCTACGTAAATTGGATTATAGTGATAAACTGATGAGAAAATATAAGGCACCGGCAACAGGTTTCTAAAAGTAAGTAGTATTATCACCAGCTTTATATTTTAGATAATTTTTTTTATTACATAAAAGTAATATCTTAACTACAGTGTAAAAAATCATGGTGAAATTTGATAAGTATACTGTATTTTTTACGCTGTTAGGAATTACTTTTTTTCACTACATATAAGTAAAGTTTACCTTATATGTAGATAGTGAAAACAAAATAATTCCTAAATATGTAGCGTAAAACAAACAGTATATATTATGAAATTTTACCATGATTTTTTACAGTATATACTGCCATCAAGAATTGGTACTTTGGCATGACTGAACACGTACGATTCATGTAGTATAAAGTAATAATTGCACATATATGCATGCTAATTTACATGGTTTTATAAGTAAATTATTTTAACGTCAACAGCTGTTCAAGTATTTTTACATTAAAGGTTAATTTTGTAACTTGGTAATATTGGTAATTACTCATAACTTTCCCATTAAATTCCCAGTAATATTACATGGAAAATAAGTGAATAGTTACATGGTCGTAAAGGTTCAAAGTTTAACTGTGTTTCCTAGTAGTTTTTCCTTGGAGATCCATGGCCTTTTATTACCAATGAAGGTTATGGTAAATTTTACTGAGCATGCAAGGAACATGTCCTTTAATCGATTCTACAATTAAATTAAAAAAAAAACATTTTTCATTCATTTTTTTTTTATTAAGTAGTAGGTAATCCAAATGATATATAACTATTTTTATATCCTTGGAGTCATAGATACTTTGGCACCATTTCGAAATCTCAAGATAAGGTCAGCATTAAACGTTATGTCTTCGATCTTCTTGTATCCACAATGGATTTTAAATTTTCTAACAACCGTAGCTAATACCACTTTAATATTCATCATTCCATATTTCATGCCTGCAAAAAGTTACGAATTGACCCTCAAACAGAACAAAAGCATCTTAACGATGACCTAAACCTGATGATTGTACAATTACGGCTTAAGCTTAGTTCAGCGTTGAAACTTCATTGGTACAACCTCAACAGGAATTTAAAGCATGGTTCAACGCTGAACTAAGCTTAAACCGTAATTGTATAACCGTCTGGAGTTGCTTCGGATTATGGATTTCCATAGAGTCCTAATAAGAATAGAATAGCCGTCATTGTCTACCTGTGCCCCAGAGAACAAATTATTTTGGCGTCCCTGTGTACTTAATTGCAAAAGATAGATGCACCACTTTGTTCGCTTGTCTGCCGCTAATCGCTAACTTTACTTTCTATTTTATTATTTTGCACCCTCAACGTCTACTACTCTATTTTGCACGGCTTGTAAACTGATAGCATCGCATCCTAGTGGGTACTTCGGTGTGATCTATTTATGACTATTTTAGTGCTTCGGTTATGGCTTCCCGTAGAGTCCTAATAAGAATAAAACAACCTTCATTGTCTATCTGTGCCCCAGAGAACCTATTGTTTTGGCGTACATGTGTACTTTAATGCAAAAGACAGATGTACCACCTTGTTCGCTAACTTTTATTTTTAATAATATATTCAGTAGCGTAACGCAAAATACAAGCCCCCCTGGCTGGGCCCTCCCGCGGCGCGGGTGTTGCGGGGGTGTAATTTACGCCACTGGAGACTGACTGTAAAAATTGAGTGAACACCATCATAAAGAAATCAAGGATGAGTGACAAAATAAAATCGTGTGTAATTTTAGTTTAAATGTTTACCAATAATGATGTTTAATTAAATTAAATAATTTGTCCCCTCACAATTATTCCACTGATCCCAATGCCAATTCCAAGTTAGCAAGGGAGCTGGGGGATGTACATATTATTGTTTTAATATTAATTTATATTTTGCTCTTTTGGTTTAAATATACTTCTAAGCATCAACTGACGACGTTGACGAATTGACATTAATCACAAATTTAAAAAGGATTTTTTGTCCCGTAAAAATATATTAACAATGTAAAACTAAGCAAAATCTCTTAAGTGGATTCCGTAGCTACCCGCCTTAACAGATTTGATGCTGATCCCTCCACGCAAGCCAGCGGCCGGTTGACGTGGAGAGGCATCGCAGATGGCGGCAATTTACGGGGGCCAGTGGCGTAACTATAAATCATTTATTACCAACTTCAAAAAGGAAAGATTATTCGAATCGATTGGCATTTTTTATTATCTGTGTATGTTAACGTACAAACGTTTGCTGCGAGTAAAAAATTGAATAAATGACTGATGGATAAATAATTTTTGCTAACAAAAATTATATTTGACATCATATTTGTCGCTTCTAATTGGTCAAAATTTAATGGTAAAAAATAGTAATTTTATCGGTTTTAATGCAATTTGGGGACTTTTTGAATTAAAGACTTTTGATTCCTGATTACCCTAAAAAAATAGGAAATATTATGTGATAGAGAAATTATTTTATTTGTTTTTACCATCGCAGCTAATAAATATAAATGAAACGACTTCGAGTCGGTGCTTTAAAAAAGTGCTAAATTATGCAAAAATAGTTCGAAATTCGCGATATGCACAAAATGGGCTTTTTCACTAAATTTTGATTTTGACCCTATCGTATATAGAGTGCACAAAAATAAAATTTTCTACCTTCTCAGTTTTTAAATTCTTTAATTATTTACTGAGAAAATAATTAAACGAAATGCGCTCTCTAATAAAAACACGCAGAAGAAAGTACCAACGTCACAACAAAACCGGCAGTGGGCAACCTGGGAAAACCTTTATTCGACAGGCTCCGACCTTACTAATCTCTCGAGACTGTTATTCTACTTCTAATGTGTTCTTTTCTATTTAAGTTATCGGAGCAAAGATAACAATATAATCGGTCGCACGACTCGGAAATAAAATAATTGCGCGGTTAATAAGATAACGTACATCCCTTCTCGCCTCATATTTTTGAACTTGCAGCTTTCCCGCCGTATTTTTTATTGTTTCTAGAAAAGGTTTGTGATACTCTAGGCAGATTTTTTTATTATTTGGATATGTTTTCAACAGGTTCTAGTTCAGGATGTTATTGCTGAATATGATAAATTCAATTGTAGTGGAAGTGAGAAAGCGATTAAGTAAAAAAAAATTATCAATGAAAAACACTGTGTTAGTGATTCTCACTTTTATATTGTAAACATGACATACTGGATGCTTCAGATGTAAAGTATACAAACAAAAATTTCCTAATTTATAGTCCACAAATACCAATGAGAAAACCAGTAAATTATAATTTTAATATGTAAATTATTTTAACAGGAAAATTAG
This sequence comes from Polydrusus cervinus, assembly GCA_935413205.1. Taxonomy (NCBI): domain Eukaryota; kingdom Metazoa; phylum Arthropoda; class Insecta; order Coleoptera; family Curculionidae; genus Polydrusus; species Polydrusus cervinus. The sequence goes on from OW284517.1 coordinate 15,130,860, forward strand.
GTGTAAAATTTGAAGTCAAAGCAGGCCTAATTTGTGTCTTTTTATATTATAGGGTGATGGCCAAAATATCAAGTTGTGTAATAAAATTGATGGTTTTATAATACAAAGCTATGAAAATTAAATTTTATTATTGTGTTGGTTATAGCTTTAGGTACTTACTGTACCCACTACAACGCAGTGCCATGCCATTTTTAGCGAGCTATTGAGGGAGGTTTTTATCTCTAAATGGGAAAAAATTTTATAGATAATAGAAAAAATGGTTAAAAAATTACCTTAACATTTACTCTTTTTAGCAAACGAATAGGATTTTCATTATAGAAATAAATTTTAGTTAAATATTCCGATTTTTTACCTTCTTGGGGTAGCCCTGTACTTGTTTAAGTTCAAGTAACTTGATTTTTTTTCAAAAAAAAATTATAATTTTTATTATTGGAAATATTCATTTTTTCAAAATAAGAAATTATTACGTGAATAGAGTTTTACTAGTGCTTGCAATTCTGGGATCCCGGTAAAAATTCAGTCCCGAATAATTCCAAGATTCGATACTTAAATACAGGAATATATAGGTAAATTATAAAATATGTTTAAAAGAGTTTAATTATCGCACAATTTTTTTAAAATAATATTTAATGCTTAATATGCAACCCGTGAAGATTCACTGGGTATCGCGCGTATGTACTGCGCAGTACACTATTTTATTTCTGTTTAAACTTGAACGATAGCACATAATATGAATATAAAGATACCACTCACCTTAATTGAGTTCTACGTCTATATTTACGCCTAATGGGAGAAACTTTAAAATTTCCCGTTTCTATATATTTTTTGTATTTCTCCATATCTGTAGTACAGTTTAGCAAACAACCCAAAAAAACGAATGTACGATGGGGACTTTAACTGGGACAAACTCGTCGATTGAGATTTTGTATGTGCTACATTTTAACATCAAATTTTTCTTGTCCCCGTAAAAATTAAGTTGGGTTATGTTTCATTCCCTTAAGAGAGTTGAAAAAACAAATATTTGTTATGAGTGTGAAGCCCACAGAACATCTCAAACGACGTGTTTTTTTAATTTTCCACAAATATTTTTATATTTTCTTGCAACATTCTAGCGAATTTGTTTCGATGAAAGTCCCCACCCTGGTCCCTGAGGCAATGCAAATAAATTAAAATTAAAAACCATAGGACATTCAATCTTTTCTTTAAAAGAACTTTCCAAATAGGTATCATAAGTGGTATTTTTCCATTTAAAAGAATAAAGTTGGGTTCTGTTATGTTTCACCTTATACATTGGGTAAAAAAATTTTTTCGGTGCTAAGTTATAGCACATACAAAATCTCAATCGACGTGTTTTCCCATTTTTCAAAAATATTTTTCCCTAAACTTCTAGCAAGTTTCTTCCAGGTAAAGTCCCCAATCCTTTATACATTTTCTTGCATTACATAGTACTTCCAGTTTGAACAGAAATAAAATAGTGTATCTACTCGCTGGTAACTGTAATAAGTATACTATAATGACAGATATAAAAAACACATATGCAAATAAAAAAATTTTGGTGTCAAAATATAGCTCATAAAAAATCTCAATCGACGTATTTTTCCATTTTTTTAAAGATATTTTTTCCTAATCTTCTAGCGAATTTGGTAAAGTTAAAATCCTCACCCTGTACAACAAACCCGAATAACAGAATTTGAACAGAAAATCAAATCCGCCCTCGACTCATAAACAATAAACTGGTTCGCAAGACGAAAATTTAAATACAATTCTTTTACCTATAATATTAGAATACCTATTAATAACCAATCGACCACATAAAGAAACATAACGAACTTCAGTCCATTATCTACACAAACGATTTGGTGGATTATGCTACCGACGACGACGGGCAAAGCACGTTGGGTCTTCAGAGTGGAGTTCGCCACTGATATTATGACGGTTTTATAAAGAGAGAGCATCGGTGGGCGACTGAGATGGAATATGAATAAACTTGGAAATAGACTAAAAATCGAATTTTCGCTTTAAAAAAAAAACCGTAATTGTTTTTGAAAAATTATTTTAATAAAAGTTATTTAAAATTAATTAAAGAATATTGAAAAGTCCATATGGTGTTACTAAATTAAAAAATAAATGATTTAAATATATATATTACATATATGACAAACCAATAGGACTTTCCAATATTCTTTGTTAAATTTCAAAAAACTTTTATATACAACATTTTTTTCTTAATCGATTAATAAACCCCTGGGAAAAAAACTCGTTTTAGAGGTGTACGGAGTCCTCTTAAGCTTAAAATTATTGAAATTATAAATTATAAAACTGTATAATTTCACGGCCTACAGAGCCCAAAGTAAGCAGATTTGTCGTAAAGTTAGTTCATTTAATTTGGCTTATTTTGATCTAAGAAATAAGGTTTTTGTAAAAACTTTTCACAAACACATACATAGTATTAAATTAAGAAATAATAAACATTCTAGAAAAAAAATTAGGGAAGATTATGACTATTTTCGTAGTTTTGGTCATTTATCCTACTTACTATCCACTAACTTACCAACACAATTTCTGGGTCCATATGAAAAAGGCATATAAGTACATGGATGTCTTTTTGCAACTTCTTCCGGCAAAAATCGATCTGGATCAAATTTCAATGGATCGGGCCAATACTTTGGATTCCTGTGAAGATACATCAACCCAAAATACAGATTAGCACCTTTTGGAATAATGATGTTGTCACCTTAAATATAATGTGTAAATATACTGACCTTCGTGAGTTAGAGCCAATTTTATAAAGTCGATTTAAATAGCAAGGTTTAATTTAAATTATAAATTTTCAGAAATGGTCGTATTATAATATGAGATTGACAGCAAAGTTCAATTAGTAAAGTGATCAACCTGATCATAACAACCAGTGGCGGCTTGTCAGGGGAGGCAGTGTCTCTTCTGCTATAAAATGAAACAATAATATGTACCTTATGTTAGGTATATTATTTTACTGGTGTGAAGTTGGCAGAAAAAGTTAGCAGCCAAAATACCGAACATTGTCGAATTGCCAGTGGCGTCGGGCTATTAAAAAGAGGTATATGCGAATACAGGAAAATCAAAATTTGGATTGGAGAAGTACTAATAATATTAAAGATAAAATTAAGCCGTTTCAAATTTTTCCATTTTCGGCTGATAACTTATTTCAATTAATTTCTCGAAAACTGAACATAGTAACAGATTTATATTTACAGGGTAAGTAGAGGGCTACTAGTGCTACAGTTTGCCATTAGTGGCGTTTACTCGCAAGCGGTTTCAAATTTTTCCATTTTTGGCTGATAACTAATTTTAATTAATTTCTCGAAAACTAAACATAGTAACAGATTTATATTTACAGGGTAAGTAGAGGGATACTATTGCTACAGTTTGCCATTAGTGGCGTCTACTCGCAAGCCGTTTCAAATTTTTCAATTTTTGGTTGATAACTAATTTTAATTAATTTCTCGAAAACTAAACAGAGTAACAGATTTATATTTACAGGGTAAGTAGAGGGATACTATTGCTACAGTTTGCCATTAGTGGCGTCTACTCGCAAGCCGTTTCAAATTTTTCAATTTTTGGTTGATAACTAATTTTAATTAATTTCTCGAAAACTAAACATAGTAACAGATTTATATTTACAGGGTAAGTAGAGGGATACTATTGCTACAGTTTGCCATTAGTGGCGTCTACTCGCAAGCCGTTTCAAATTTTTCAATTTTTGGTTGGTAACTAATTTTAATTAATTTCTCGAAAACTAAACATAGTAACAGATTTATATTTACAGGGTAAGTAGAGGGATACTATTGCTACAGTTTGCCATTAGTGGCGTCTACTCGCAAGCCGTTTCAAATTTTTCAATTTTTGGTTGATAACTAATTTTAATTAATTTCTCAAAAACTAAACATAGTAACAGATTTATATATACAGGGTAAGTAGAGGGCTACTAGTGCTACAGTTTGCCATTAGTGGCGTTTACTCGCAAGCCGTTTCAAATTTTTCCATTTTTGGCTGATAACCTATTTTAATTAATTTCTCGAAAACTAAACATAGTAACAGATTTATATTTACAGGGTAAGTAGAGGGATACTATTGCTACAGTTTGCCATTAGTGGCGTCTACTCGCAAGCCGTTTAAAATTTTTCCATTTTTGGCTGATAACCTATTTTAATTAATTTCTCGAAAACTAAACATAGTAACAGATTTATATTCACAGGGTAAGTAGAGGGATACTATTGTTACAGTTTGCCATTAGTGGCGTCTACTCGCAAGCCGTTTCAAATTTTTCCATTTTTGGCTGATAACCTATTTTAATTCATTTCTCGAAAACTAAACATAGTAACAGATTTATATTTACAGGGTAAGTAGAGGGCTACTATTGCTACAGTTTGCCATTAGTGGCGTTTACTCGCAAGCCGTTTCAAATTTTTCCATTTTTGGCTGATAACCTATTTTAATTAATTTCTCGAAAACTAAACATAGTAACAGATTTATATTTACAGGGTAAGTAGAGGGATACTATTGTTACAGTTTGCCATTAGTGGCGTCTACTCGCAAGCCGTTTCAAATTTTTCCATTTTTGGCTGATAAGTAATTTTAATTAATTTCTCGAAAACTAAACATAGTAACAGATTTATATTTACAGGGTAAGTAGAGGGATACTATTGCTACAGTTTGCCATTAGTGGCGTCTACTCGCAAGCCGTTTCAAATTTTTCAATTTTTGGTTGATAACTAATTTTAATTAATTTCTCGAAAACTAAACATAGTAACAGATTTATATTTACAGGGTAAGTAGAGGGATACTATTGCTACAGTTTGCCATTAGTGGCGTCTACTCGCAAGCCGTTTCAAATTTTTCAATTTTTGGTTGATAACTAATTTTAATTAATTTCTCGAAAACTAAATATAGTAACAGATTTATATTTACAGGGTAAGTAGAGGGATACTATTGCTACAGTTTGCCATTAGTGGCGTCTACTCGCAAGCCGTTTCAAATTTTTCAATTTTTGGTTGGTAACTAATTTTAATTAATTTCTCGAAAACTAAACATAGTAACAGATTTATATTTACAGGGTAAGTAGAGGGATACTATTGCTACAGTTTGCCATTAGTGGCGTCTACTCGCAAGCCGTTTCAAATTTTTCAATTTTTGGTTGATAACTAATTTTAATTAATTTCTCAAAAACTAAACATAGTAACAGATTTATATTTACAGGGTAAGTAGAGGGCTACTAGTGCTACAGTTTGCCATTAGTGGCGTTTACTCGCAAGCCGTTTCAAATTTTTCCATTTTTGGCTGATAACCTATTTTAATTAATTTCTCGAAAACTAAACATAGTAACAGATTTATATTTACAGGGTAAGTAGAGGGATACTATTGCTACAGTTTGCCATTAGTGGCGTCTACTCGCAAGCCGTTTCAAATTTTTCCATTTTTGGCTGATAACCTATTTTAATTAATTTCTCGAAAACTAAACATAGTAACAGATTTATATTCACAGGGTAAGTAGAGGGATACTATTGTTACAGTTTGCCATTAGTGGCGTCTACTCGCAAGCCGTTTCAAATTTTTCCATTTTTGGCTGATAACCTATTTTAATTAATTTCTCGAAAACTAAACATAGTAACAGATTTATATTTACAGGGTAAGTAGAGGGATACTATTGTTACAGTTTGCCATTAGTGGCGTCTACTCGCAAGCCGTTTCAAATTTTTCCATTTTTGGCTGATAAGTAATTTTAATTAATTTCTCGAAAACTAAACATAGTAACAGATTTATATTTACAGGGTAAGTAGAGGGCTACTATTGCTACAGTTTGCCATTAGTGGCGTCTACTCGCAAGCCGTTTCAAATTTTTCCATTTTTGGCTGATAAGTAATTTTAATTAATTTCTCGAAAACTAAACATAGTAACAGATTTATATTTACAGGGTAAGTAGAGGGCTACTATTGCTACAGTTTGCCATTAGTGGCGTTTACTCGCAAGCCGTTTCAAATTTTTCCATTTTTGGCTGAGAACTAATTTTAATTAATTTCTCGAAAACTAAACATAGTAACAGATTTATATTTACAGGGTAAGTAGAGGGCTACTATTGCTAACACATTTTCATCAAATTGATGGAAATATGAAAGTAACATTTGATATTTTTTTAAATTTAAGAAAAATATTTTTTTTTGAATTTTTGTATTAAACGTTGCACTCCAGCATAAAATTAAAATCTAAACACTTTTTTCAAATAACTTTTTCAATATCTGGTACTCTAATACCAGATTTTCCCGACAAAATATATACTTTTCAATTTTCCAGACAAACGTGTAGTCACGTGACTAATGTCAAAATAAATTTTTAGGTTACCAATCATGCAGAGGCTATCGGCATAAAAAGTTTTTTTTTAATTTCAATAATAACAAAGTTTCCCATATGGGTCCAACTTTGCCGGTCACTGTATATTAAATAAGACCACAAAACTGAGGTCTCTGGACCCGACATGTTTATTAATGGATTTTTAAAAACTTTATATTTGGACTTACAAATATTTAGGAGTGCATGTGTCAAAGTTATTTTCAATAAAAAAAAAGAATTTTAAATGTTTTAAGTAATAATTTTAATGGTTTTTCTTGACTTATATTTTTTTCCTCGGTTTTTGTTTGCATGAAAATAACTTTCTCACACGCCCATAGATACCACCATTCCATTGGTAAAGACAGACATTCAATATCTTGCTTAGTTTTTTGTAATTCGGGTCAAATATAACCACAATTTTACACGGCAAATTTTAACGCGGTCGGATTCACTTAAAAGCTCCGCTACTGACTTTGACTTCACACCTTCGCGTCTCGCGCAATACGTGGTTGTCCCTTTATGTTCTTGGTCGGACTCGACCTTGTTCATGTTCCCTCGGCGAGAGCTAAATGGCAAAAGCCCGATCGTACTGTGTCGCTGCCGTTTATAGTCTACCCCTTCTTTTAGACAGCATATTTAAGAAGCTACTTCAGCGAAGCGTTTGCGTTCTGCCGTTCCATGGTTTTATGTTGATGTTCGATTGGCTGATCAATATAATATGTACGGATTGTTGGAAAGCTTTTTCGAGTAATAGTATTAGAATTATTTTGGGCTTGCCATATTATTTGTTTGTTATGTTAGTATTCGCTGTTGTATTATAATAATTATCTAGAGGAATCACGTATTACACTTGTTGTTTTTCATCTGATTACTAAAGTTTGATATTAGTATTTCGCTTTAAAAATCCCATTGATTATAAGTATTATTTTAACATGGTGTTTAAAACCAAAAAATTAGAGACGCGGATCATACAAGCATTTAAGCTTGAAAATCCCCTTATTACATTTGAGGAAATGATTGGTATTAATATTAGTAAAGACTTGCTTAGTCGGGTAATATTGGCTCTAAATGAAAGGCGTATTCAGTTTCCCAGTGATTTGTTAAGATATATGTCTAGAAATCATGCGCTTCTTAAAAAAAACTTTTATGCAACCCAGGGCCGAGAAGAGAATCAAAGGGACAAAATATTTCGGTTTCTAGTAGATTACCAAGTTGCTAAGGAAGATGTTTGTAATCTTAGATCTGAACTCAATATTTTTTATATTATCATTTGCTCCGATTTGAAAATAAAAAATTCTTTAAAAAACAGATTACGAATATACAAATGTATTAAAAAACACTTTAATTGTGGTTTCAAGGCACAACTAAAAAATGATAGTAGCCAATGTATCATTTCCAATGAGGTTATGGTAAAAACTCAGGAATCATTATCTATTCACAAAGTAAAACAATTTTTTTGTTCTACCCCTAAAAGTGAGAATTCAAATCAAAGTTTTGTTTTTAATACCAGTAATGATATATTATCATCGATAAGCTATAATAATGATGATGTGTTTAAAGTAATTAATACCCATAAGAGTTTTAAAGAAACGAATATTACTGAACAAGGGTCCACCGATGCCGAGAATTATCAAAGCCTTCAGGAATACCTACAACTACCTACCAGTTCCGCTTCCCATGCAATGGAACGCGATACGATGGAGTCTCTAAAATTATTCAAAAATGACAGTCAAGAGAAAAACTCAATTTACTCTAATAACTCTAAACTCTTTCATGATGACATTCAAACTGCTGAAGAAAGAGATCAATCTGACTTTTTAGTAAATTTACCGAAAAAAGATATATCTCAGGATAAATATATAGATCTAAATCTTGAACAAAATAATGAATCATGTTTTCTTTTTTTAACCAAAGATATTTCTCAGAAGAATCTTATCGACTCTTATAATAGCAGTAAAATACATGAACCAATTCTAACACCAGAAAAAATTTATATTCCTGTTACATTTTTGAATTTGTCTACAAATCTTGATTCCAATATTCTTCCTGCTGGCTCTGTTAATGTACAGATTCTTCCACGATGCGAATTTAAAGATTGTACCTATTTTGAGGGTTCTCTTTTCATTGACAAACCATTGATTGATTTGGTAATAAAAGGTAAGAAAGTGGACAATTATTTTTCTTCCTATTTATTAAAAAACAGAATTCAAAAATATATTAATAATACTTGCGTTATTAATATTCAAAATACAAAATATGGCAAAAAACTACAAGCACATATTTTTCGTGCATCTTGTAGCCAAAAACAATGTAAAAAATTTAAAATAATATTAAAAAATTTAGAATTAAAAGTATATAGTACATCTTTAAATTTTTGTCATGGAGAACCGATTACAGCATGTGTAAGAGGAGTCGAAAGGGATATTATGAAACAAAAACTTTTAAGAATGAAACCTTCCGCATATAAGAGGCATAGCATTTTGAATGTAAAAAAGAATTTAGCAATATCAGGAAATCTGCAAAACATAAAATCAGATACCACTGTTAGAAAAGTAAAGTCGGAAGCAGTAAGTTCTTTGGACCGAGATAAAAATGACATATTAGATCTTATTAAAATGCAAGGTGACCATGGTGAATACATTCAAGAAGTAACTGTTCCATTTACTGTAAAGATTTTTAGCAGTGAACAAGTTTCTATTTTGCAGAAACAAAATTTAGGATTCCTACCTGTTATACATTTTGATGCCACAGGTACTGTTGTAAGAAAGCCTTTTGAAAATCAATTAATGAAAAGAGTATATTTATACTCAGCAGTAGTGCCAACAAATACAACACAGAGAATCGTTCCTGTATTTGAAATGGTGTCAGCTTCGCACTATGCTAAGACAATATACAAAATATTTTACGATTTTCGTGTGTTCTGCGAGGAAACCGCAAAATGGCCAATTTTTGGTGGAGTTGTAACTGATTTTAGTTTTGCCAATATTCATGCTATTGTTAAAGCATGTAATCAGATAGACTTATTAAGTTATTTACAGCTTTCGTTTGATATTGTCATGGGTAATTCTAAACAACCTGATAATTTGATAACAGTACATTTGTGCTGTGCCCATTTTATAAAAATGGTATCAAGGCATATAGACGAAAATTTTATTGATTACAAAAACCGCATGGTTCTTAAGGACTTTATTGCACTTTGTATAACCCTTAAATCTATGAAAGCAATTTCAGAGTGGTTTTTTAATATGTCAGTGCTGCTAATGTCTCCACATTATGATACTACAGTGCAGTCAGCATATTTAACTTTAACACAGATGAAGCATGACAGTAAAACTTATGAACCAGTCACATTTGAATACATTTCTGAAGTTAATGTTGAATCAGAGAAACACAAATTGGATACTCACCAGGCCTTATACCAAAAAAGCCCCTTTTATGGTTACTTTAATGGACTAATAAGCAATATAGCATTAGCTAAAGATGGACCAAAAAACCCATTTCATAATAATGACTTTCTAAAACTTCTCTTAAATAATTATATGGCATATTCACCTCTCTGGACTGGATTACTAATTAAGCAATGTTATAAAATAGACCGATTTAGTAACGCGTATGTTGAGAATTATTTTCTTCATCTAAAACGTAATATTTTGGAAGGAGAAAAAAATGTTAAAGCTTCTAGGTTCTTGAGAAAAAGTCGAGAACATGTTTTAGCTGTTTTTAAAGAACTTGAGCTCAATATCCCAAAATCTAAATTGACGAAGAAAAGGAAATTACCAGAATGTGACGAGAGGCAATCTCAAGAGACGTGGAAAAAAAGGTCAAAATTAGTAAACAGTCATTTTACCGGTCATTTTTTGAAAAACACATCACTTCCAATACCTTCATTTCCGGGACCTTTAAAAGATGAAGATGACCCATTTGATTTAGAATATTGTTTATATTGTCACCATGGCAGACTTACTGACTTAGTGTCATGGGTTCAATGCGATACTTGCAAAGGCTGGGTGCACCAAAAATGTGTCAGTGATAAAGACGATTCTTTTAGTGGAACTTTTGTCTGTAAATTATGTTTACAGATTTCCGTAAAAGTGCCAATAGAAGAAACCAGTTACATCAGACGAAAATGCGAGGTATTTCTACATAATTTACAATTAAATAACATAGAGCGGCAACAATTGCAGGACAATACCAAGAATCAGAGAGATAGCAAAAAATGGAATGAGGAGAGAAGGAAACGTATTACTGCATCCAATTTTGGCCGTATTTATAAAACAAAAACAACAAAGGCAAGACAAAATATTATTAATGAGTTAATATCAGAAAAGGATAAATCAAATATTCCTGCTGTTAAATATGGAATAACAAATGAACACAAAGCTTTAGAACTTTACGTTCAGAAAACTGGGTATCTGGTCCTTAAATGCGGTTTAATTGTCCATAAGGAAATATCCTTTTTAGCCGGATCACCCGATGGACTTGTAAATGATGATGGCATAATCGAAATTAAATGTCCAGCAAAGGCTCAATATTTATCTCTTGATCAGGTTAATCTTGATTATTTGTTTAGTGATAAAAAACTCAAAATTTCTCATAATTATTATTTTCAAGTACAAGGGTTATTAGAAATTACCAACAGACCATGGTGTGACTTCGTTGTGTATTTCCTTAATGATATTCACATTCAACGAATAGATCGTAGTAAAAAGTTTTGGAAAAATACCCTTCCCAAGTTAAAAGAGTTTTATCTACATCATTATCTTCCAGCTTTGATACTACCTAACGTAAAAATGACGGATGAAGAGCGCAAATGGACCACCATAAAAGAAATTCAGTTTTTAGAAAATGGATTGGTGAATGACCAAGATTATTACAAACCATTGCCATGTAAAAGAGATTATGTGTTGACAACATATAATTATGACCTTCATGTCAATGAAATTAGACAGTCCGATTTTGAGTCTCTCACAGGGCAGAATTGGTTAACGGGCTTTGCTGTATCAATTTTATTTAATATACTTAACACTAAAGCTTCGGTACAAGTTATTGAAGAGTTGGTTGCAACTAAGATATTTTCGGAATCCTCTTTTAGTGATTATTTCATTGGAAATATAAATATTAAATTACACCAATTAGCCATGCCAATTATTTTAAACCACAACCATTTCTGTCTGGCTTTTATAAATTTTGACCAAAACACATTTTCGTTTATCGATCCACTGGGGAGTTCTTACCTACGTGCAAAATTATATCTACAAAAATTTCAAAATTTTCTTTACAGGTATAACCAATTTCATGATACGACTTTCTCATTAGACAATTCAACAATCGTTATGCATAAGCACATTTTGCAGCAAGATGGATTTAATTGTGGGCCCTTGATAACTTTTATATTCAATAAAATTAATAATCAAGAATCTGCTGAAAATGAATGCGATTTACAGGAATATAGGAAAATTTTGAAAAATACAATTTTGCAGAACTCTCCAGATGTTACAGAGAGTTGTTTATTCTGTGCTAGGAAATGTTTAATAACAGACTCCCTTCAGTGCAGATTATGCAAGAGAAAAGCGCATTTAAGATGTGTTAAACTAGATGAACACTCCTGCCTTAAGTATAATATGTGTGATCTTTGTCGTATGTATTAAAGGCTAACAAATTCAAAAGACGCAACTAAACTTCTAATAAAAAAACATAACGCTTCACATCTCAAAACCTATTTCAAAGTTTATTTTTTTGCATTCATAATTCAATGTCACATACCCAGTAAATAGAAATTTTGACAACACCACAGCCGGCTACTAGTACTACTAATACTTATCTATAGAAGCACTCCACTATTTACCCTATAGAAATTGATAAAAAAAATTTGAAACGGCTTGCGAGTAAACGCTACTAATGGCAAACTGTAGCAATAGTAGCCCTCTACTTACCCTGTAAATATAAATCTGTTACTATGTTTAGTTTTCGAGAAATTAATTAAAATAGGTTATCAGCCAAAAATGGAAAAATTTGAAACGGCTTGCGAGTAAACGCCACTAATGGCAAACTGTAGCAATAGTAGCCCTCTACTTACCCTGTAAATATAAATCTGTTACTATGTTTAGTTTTCGAGAAATTAATTAAAATAGGTTATCAGCCAAAAATGGAAAAATTTGAAACGGCTTGCGAGTAAACGCCACTAATGGCAAACTGTAGCACTAGTAGCCCTCTACTTACCCTGTAAATATAAATCTGTTACTATGTTTAGTTTTCGAGAAATTAATTAAAATAGGTTATCAGCCAAAAATGGAAAAATTTGAAACGGCTTGCGAGTAATCGCCACTAATGGCAAACTGTAGCAATAGTAGCCCTCTACTTACCCTGTAAATATAAATCTGTTACTATGTTTAGTTTTCGAGAAATTAATTAAAATAGATTATCAGCCAAAAATGGAAAAATTTGAAACGGCTTGCGAGTAGACGCCATTAATGGCAAACTGTAGCTATAGTATCCCTCTACTTACCCTGTAAATATAAATCTGTTACTATGTTTAGTTTTCGAGAAATTAATTAAAATAGGTTATCAGCCAAAAATGGAAAAATTTGAAACGGCTTGCGAGTAAACGCCACTAATGGCAAACTGTAGCAATAGTATCCCTCTACTTACCCTGTAAATATAAATCTGTTACTATGTTTAGTTTTCGAAAAATTAATTAAAATAGGTTATCAGCCAAAAATGGAAAAATTTGAAACGGCTTGCGAGTAGACGCCACTAATGGCAAACTGTAGCAATAGTATCCCTCTACTTACCCTGTAAATATAAATCTGTTACTATGTTTAGTTTTCGAGAAATTAATTAAAATAGGTTATCAGCCAAAAATGGAAAAATTTGAAACGGCTTGCGAGTAAACGCCACTAATGGCAAACTGTAGCACTAGTAGCCCTCTACTTACCCTGTAAATATAAATCTGTTACTATGTTTAGTTTTCGAGAAATTAATTAAAATAGGTTATCAGCCAAAAATGGAAAAATTTGAAACGGCTTGCGAGTAATCGCCACTAATGGCAAACTGTAGCAATAGTAGCCCTCTACTTACCCTGTAAATATAAATCTGTTACTATGTTTAGTTTTCGAGAAATTAATTAAAATAGATTATCAGCCAAAAATGGAAAAATTTGAAACGGCTTGCGAGTAGACGCCACTAATGGCAAACTGTAGCTATAGTATCCCTCTACTTACCCTGTAAATATAAATCTGTTACTATGTTTAGTTTTCGAGAAATTAATTAAAATAGGTTATCAGCCAAAAATGGAAAAATTTGAAACGGCTTGCGAGTAAACGCCACTAATGGCAAACTGTAGCAATAGTATCCCTCTACTTACCCTGTAAATATAAATCTGTTACTATGTTTAGTTTTCGAAAAATTAATTAAAATAGGTTATCAGCCAAAAATGGAAAAATTTGAAACGGCTTGCGAGTAGACGCCACTAATGGCAAACTGTAGCAATAGTATCCCTCTACTTACCCTGTAAATATAAATCTGTTACTATGTTTAGTTTTCGAGAAATTAATTAAAATAGGTTATCAGCCAAAAATGGAAAAATTTGAAACGGCTTGCGAGTAAACGCCACTAATGGCAAACTGTAGCAATAGTAGCCCTCTACTTACCCTGTAAATATAAATCTGTTACTATGTTTAGTTTTCGAGAAATTAATTAAAATAGGTTATCAGCCAAAAATGGAAAAATTTGAAACGGCTTGCGAGTAAACGCCACTAATGGCAAACTGTAGCAATAGTAGCCCTCTACTTACCCTGTAAATATAAATCTGTTACTATGTTTAGTTTTCGAGAAATTAATTAAAATAGGTTATCAGCCAAAAATGGAAAAATTTGAAACGGCTTGCGAGTAGACGCCACTAATGGCAAACTGTAACAATAGTATCCCTCTACTTACCCTGTAAATATAAATCTGTTACTATGTTTAGTTTTCGAGAAATTAATTAAAATAGGTTATCAGCCAAAAATGGAAAAATTTGAAACGGCTTGCGAGTAAACGCCACTAATGGCAAACTGTAGCAATAGTAGCCCTCTACTTACCCTGTGAATATAAATCTGTTACTATGTTTAGTTTTCGAGAAATTAATTAAAATAGGTTATCAGCCAAAAATGGAAAAATTTGAAACGGCTTGCGAGTAAACGCCACTAATGGCAAACTGTAGCAATAGTAGCCCTCTACTTACCCTGTAAATATAAATCTGTTACTATGTTTAGTTTTCGAGAAATTAATTAAAATAGGTTATCAGCCAAAAATGGAAAAATTTGAAACGGCTTGCGAGTAAACGCCACTAATGGCAAACTGTAGCAATAGTATCCCTCTACTTACCCTGTAAATATAAATCTGTTACTATGTTTAGTTTTCGAGAAATTAATTAAAATAGGTTATCAGCCAAAAATGGAAAAATTTGAAACGGCTTGCGAGTAAACGCCACTAATGGCAAACTGTAGCAATAGTAGCCCTCTACTTACCCTGTAAATATAAATCTGTTACTATGTTTAGTTTTCGAGAAATTAATTAAAATAGGTTATCAGCCAAAAATGGAAAAATTTGAAACGGCTTGCGAGTAAACGCTACTAATGGCAAACTGTAGCAATAGTAGCCCTCTACTTACCCTGTAAATATAAATCTGTTACTATGTTTAGTTTTCGAGAAATTAATTAAAATAGGTTATCAGCCAAAAATGGAAAAATTTGAAACGGCTTGCGAGTAGACGCCACTAATGGCAAACTGTAACAATAGTATCCCTCTACTTACCCTGTAAATATAAATCTGTTACTATGTTTAGTTTTCGAGAAATTAATTAAAATAGGTTATCAGCCAAAAATGGAAAAATTTGAAACGGCTTGCGAGTAGACGCCACTAATGGCAAACTGTAGCAATAGTATCCCTCTACTTACCCTGTAAATATAAATCTGTTACTATGTTTAGTTTTCGAGAAATTAATTAAAATAGGTTATCAGCCAAAAATGGAAAAATTTGAAACGGCTTGCGAGTAAACGCCACTAATGGCAAACTGTAGCAATAGTAGCCCTCTACTTACCCTGTAAATATAAATCTGTTACTATGTTTAGTTTTCGAGAAATTAATTAAAATAGGTTATCAGCCAAAAATGGAAAAATTTGAAACGGCTTGCGAGTAAACGCCACTAATGGCAAACTGTAGCAATAGTATCCCTCTACTTACCCTGTAAATATAAATCTGTTACTATGTTTAGTTTTCGAGAAATTAATTAAAATAGGTTATCAGCCAAAAATGGAAAAATTTGAAACGGCTTGCGAGTAATCGCCACTAATGGCAAACTGTAGCAATAGTAGCCCTCTACTTACCCTGTAAATATAAATCTGTTACTATGTTTAGTTTTCGAGAAATTAATTAAAATAGGTTATCAGCCAAAAATGGAAAAATTTGAAACGGCTTGCGAGTAAACGCCACTAATGGCAAACTGTAGCACTAGTAGCCCTCTACTTACCCTGTAAATATAAATCTGTTACTATGTTTAGTTTTCGAGAAATTAATTAAAATAGGTTATCAGCCAAAAATGGAAAAATTTGAAACGGCTTACGAGTAAACGCCACTAATGGCAAACTGTAGCAATAGTAGCCCTCTACTTACCCTGTAAATATAAATCTGTTACTATGTTTAGTTTTCGAGAAATTAATTAAAATAGGTTATCAGCAAAAAATGGAAAAATTTGAAACGGCTTGCGAGTAAACGCCACTAATGGCAAACTGTAGCACTAGTAGCCCTCTACTTACCCTGTAAATATAAATCTGTTACTATGTTTAGTTTTCAAAAAATTAATTAAAATAGGTTATCAGCCAAAAATGGAAAAATTTGAAACGGCTTGCGAGTAAACGCCACTAATGGCAAACTGTAGCACTAGTAGCCCTCTACTTACCCTGTAAATATAAATCTGTTACTATGTTTAGTTTTCGAGAAATTAATTAAAATAGGTTATCAGCCAAAAATGGAAAAATTTGAAACGGCTTGCGAGTAAACGCCACTAACGGCAAACTGTAGCAATAGTAGCCCTCTACTTACCCTGTAAATATAAATCTGTTACTATGTTTAGTTTTCGAGAAATTAATTAAAATAGGTTATCAGCCAAAAATGGAAAAATTTGAAACGGCTTGCGAGTAAACGCTACTAATGGCAAACTGTAGCAATAGTAGCCCTCTACTTACCCTGTAAATATAAATCTGTCACTATGTTTAGTTTTCGAGAAATTAATTAAAATAGGTTATCAGCCAAAAATGGAAAAATTTGAAACGGCTTGCGAGTAGACGCCACTAATGGCAAACTGTAACAATAGTATCCCTCTACTTACCCTGTAAATATAAATCTGTTACTATGTTTAGTTTTCGAGAAATTAATTAAAATAGGTTATCAGCCAAAAATGGAAAAATTTGAAACGGCTTGCGAGTAGACGCCACTAATGGCAAACTGTAGCAATAGTATCCCTCTACTTACCCTGTAAATATAAATCTGTTACTATGTTTAGTTTTCGAGAAATTAATTAAAATAGGTTATCAGCCAAAAATGGAAAAATTTGAAACGGCTTGCGAGTAAACGCTACTAATGGCAAACTGTAGCAATAGTAGCCCTCTACTTACCCTGTAAATATAAATCTGTTACTATGTTTAGTTTTCGAGAAATTAATTAAAATAGGTTATCAGCCAAAAATGGAAAAATTTGAAACGGCTTGCGAGTAAACGCCACTAATGGCAAACTGTAGCAATAGTAGCCCTCTACTTACCCTGTAAATATAAATCTGTTACTATGTTTAGTTTTCGAGAAATTAATTAAAATAGGTTATCAGCCAAAAATGGAAAAATTTGAAACGGCTTGCGAGTAAACGCCACTAATGGCAAACTGTAGCACTAGTAGCCCTCTACTTACCCTGTAAATATAAATCTGTTACTATGTTTAGTTTTCGAGAAATTAATTAAAATAGGTTATCAGCCAAAAATGGAAAAATTTGAAACGGCTTGCGAGTAATCGCCACTAATGGCAAACTGTAGCAATAGTAGCCCTCTACTTACCCTGTAAATATAAATCTGTTACTATGTTTAGTTTTCGAGAAATTAATTAAAATAGATTATCAGCCAAAAATGGAAAAATTTGAAACGGCTTGCGAGTAGACGCCACTAATGGCAAACTGTAGCTATAGTATCCCTCTACTTACCCTGTAAATATAAATCTGTTACTATGTTTAGTTTTCGAGAAATTAATTAAAATAGGTTATCAGCCAAAAATGGAAAAATTTGAAACGGCTTGCGAGTAAACGCCACTAATGGCAAACTGTAGCAATAGTATCCCTCTACTTACCCTGTAAATATAAATCTGTTACTATGTTTAGTTTTCGAAAAATTAATTAAAATAGGTTATCAGCCAAAAATGGAAAAATTTGAAACGGCTTGCGAGTAGACGCCACTAATGGCAAACTGTAGCAATAGTATCCCTCTACTTACCCTGTAAATATAAATCTGTTACTATGTTTAGTTTTCGATAAATTAATTAAAATAGGTTATCAGCCAAAAATGGAAAAATTTGAAACGGCTTGCGAGTAAACGCCACTAATGGCAAACTGTAGCAAAAGTAGCCCTCTACTTACCCTGTAAATATAAATCTGTTACTATGTTTAGTTTTCGAGAAATTAATTAAGTTATCAGCCAAAAATGGAAAAATTTGAAAAGGCTTAATTTTATCTTTAGTATTATTAGTACTTCTCCAATCCAAATTTTGATTTTCCTGTATTCGCATATACCTCTTTTTAATAGCCCGACGCCACTGGCAATTCGACAATGTTCGGTATTTTGGCTGCTAACTTTTTTCTGCCAACTTCACACCAGTTATTATTTTATAAATATTTTAAATTTATTAACATTTATACCATTAAAACAGCTTTGAAACATAAATGTGTTTGATAAAAAAACACATACACACCCTCACACACAATAGAATTATTCCTGTATAAATTTGGCAAAACTTCGTTAATAAATTTTGACTGTCACCAAAAATCTCTAATATTCAATAAAATTATTAATTTTAACGTCTCAACCTTTGTGCAGCGACCGAGCGATAGCGTCCTTATCCGTTTTATTGTCATAGTATCTTGTCTCGCTCTTCGGTGGTTTGCAGTTTATCGGAACCTTGCGGCGGCTGACTATAAAATGTTTCCCCTGTAGTCAATGTTTTTGGGAAAGACAAGAGTAAAAATACAAGTTGTAATAAATATAAAGATGTTCTTCCTTGGCCGTTTGAACGCATGGAAAAAATTGGTGTCGAATTGTTTTGTGATAACTCTTCGTCCTTAGCACCCCTAATCGCGTCATTAAGACTTAAGTAATTCCGTGCTTTTATAATAGTTCTTAATTCATGATTATTAAGTCCGTTTGCAAATGAATTCACCGCGATTTTTTCATTTATTGGTCTCAAAATCGTCACGTTTTACTCATTTCCGTCCGCTTGCGTCAAAGTAAGATCAACTAGTAATTTTTCTAGCGACCTTCCAAAGTTATCGATTGATTTTGAATTTTGTTTCGAGTTATTTCATTTTAATGAGAGCGCTGAAACTGATTTTTTCGAAATAAAATAAGATTTTAAATCGGCAACTAAAAGTCCATTCGTTGTATAAGCTTGTTTAAGCCAAACTTTAGCATCAATAAGATGTTTTGTGGAAGCCTCAGAGCCATCCATTTCTGGAATCAAACCCGCTGCGGTTTTTAATTCGAATTTTTCAGACATTTTCGTTTCACTATCTGAAGAATTAGAATCAAGGTTTTCCACAGATGGTAATTTCAGAAATTGGGTTTCTGTAAGCCTTTCTTGCAAAGTTTTATCCAAATGGTCTAAATATCTATTACATACAATTTAGCTTTTTCTAATAAATCTCCTACATACGATTTACTCGTGAATTTATCCTTAATTTCATTGATTTGTAATTTTAAATTATCCAATTTCCTACAATAATATTCTAGTACCTTTAAACTATTTCTTCGATCTTGATTGTCTTTGCCAATGTTTCTAGAGAATACTCTTAATTTTTCCAGTAAATATCTAAATTCATCAACTTCTTTCGGCATTCCATATTATTTTTTCCGTACTTATAATTTTTATATCCAACTTATCCATATAACCATGTAACCATATACCATTTAACCATATAATTATAACCCATTTTTATACATACATTAACCATATAACCATATCCATATTTATTTTTACCATATTTATACATACATTAACCATATCCATATTTATTTTTACAACTCTGCTTTACTCTGGGTTGCTATTACTGTCCTAATCTTCCTCTCTAATGCTTGTTTGCATCTCCTATAGCCAATCCATAAAAGTACTGTAATGGCTAGGATAATCAATACCATACTTAAAATGTCCTGGATGGAACCAAAATGTGCAGAAGTGGTCTGTCCCCCACTGTTTCCTGCTCGGGCAATAATTATCCCCTCCTTGCTTTGAGTTTTACCCATTTTCCTTTAAATTAATATATTGCCATCCATTATTCCATGCCAATTTTGCCTAAATTTCCATTATTTGTTCTTTTTTAGGCAGGATCGCCATGTAATAAATATAAAGATGTTCTTCCTTGCTCTAATGCATTTTATTGTTTGACGTCAATAAAACAAGTTACTAGTTTTATGTTCAAACTAAATCTTTTGACTTCTCTATCAATATAAGCGTTGCAGCAATCCCCTTGATTGTGCTATATCAACACTTATTGAATTGCATACAAAGCATACACATTACAAATAATCGAACTAATTCGGTCGACTTATTATTTCGTCATTTTCTAATGTTAAATAGAAAACACATCTATTTGTATACACTTAATATTATATTACAATTTTCTTAACTATACTTATATTACAAAGTAATTATATGTTTTAGAAAGAGTAGTAAGTTTTTTCGCATGTCGAAAAGCGGACTCGAAAGCAGGCAAGCTCTCGGCGTTCAAACCAATAAGATTTTTGGATTTTCGAATTATATTCTCTAATTGGGCCGTTTCACCTGCTTCCGTTATGTTAGCAGTTATAATGGATTTTTAATTTCTTCTTTATAATTCTTGTAATAAGTGAAGATGTTATCAACAGGCAAATGGGTAAGTTTTCTAAATTAAATTTACCAAATTGATTTTTTTAAATATAGGGAAATAAAGGATTAGTAAGAAACACCAACGATATCGTAGAATTTCTTATTTAATTTAATATTAGCAGACTTTTAATATGACGACAAATGAACAAATTATTCGTGAGAGATTGGATTCCTCGTCCGGATTTGAATGAAATAATTATTAGTCAGGGTAAACCGAATCGGAGTTTTGTCTTGGTATAAAAAATGTAAAATAAGTAATGGGGTATAGTCAAATTCTAAAAAAAATTGTGGGTCATGTCTCTTATTTTCAAGTAGCGGGGAAGATTCTGATGCCTAGGTTAAAAATAACAACATTAAAGTCGAAATTAAAGCAACTGCTTTTCACATTATTAACCTCAGTGCAACAGCTAATCTTAGTGACATATATATTATAAGTTGGAGAGTATGGGGTTTAGAGGATTAATATGGAATCTTATAAAAACATATCTTGTCGGTCAAAGTCAATATGTTAAACGAAATAATAAAAAGAAGCAATCTCGCTAATAACGGATGTGGTGTTCCGCAGGGATTGGTCCTTGGCCCCCTACTGTATTCTTTATATGTACTCAACCTCAAACATGCTAACCTTCTGGCCAGGTACTTTACTTTCGCGGACGATATCGCATTGGTGTATGTACAAAGCAGGGGACAGCGAAAGAGATTTGAATAAACTAGTCAATGCCGATCTGGAATCCTACATGTCTTGGTTGTATTGTAATAAATTAAAAATAAATGTTGATAAAACAAAATAAATGTTATTTAAACAAAAAAATAAAGTAAACAAAGATTTTAGCTTTATAATGAATAGTATAAATCCAGAACAGGTTTCAGAGGCCAGAGACATTGGCTTGGTCATTGATGACCGATTGAGTTGGTCCGAATTTTTTTTTTATTTTTTATTTTTTTTATGATAAAACACCTGCACTGTAGGAAAAATCCTTTAAGGCGCTCTGGGAGCGGTGCGAGTGCGAAAAAAGCGATTAACGTTGGTCTTGAAACGTTGAAGATTGTATTCATTGGGAAACAAGACCTCAGGAAGATCATTCCACAAAGATGACGTTCTCCAGATGAAAGAATTCTTGAACAATGAAGTTCGAGGAGTACTAAGCTGAACAACATATGGATGAGCGGCAATGGTTCGCCGTGTATTTCTGTTTTGCATTGCTCTTGGTGGAATCAAGTGGGCAATGTCAGTCGAACACCTGCCATGGAAATATCTGTAAAAGAGAGCCAAATCACCAACCTGTCTTCGATGCTCCAGGCTATCGAGGGTCTTGGTCAGCTCGGGGTCGCCGATCAGACGAACGGCTCTCCTTTGAATGGAATCCAGTAGCCGAAGGGTGTGCTTGGGTGCAGAGCTCCAGACATGAGAGCAATATTCTAATGATGGTCGAATCTGGGCTTTGTAGAGTGTCAATAGTTGATGAGGTGTGTACAACCTTTTGGTGCGAAAAAGTACACCAAGTTTCTGTGCAGCTGCCTTGGCAATTGCGGCAACGTGATCATGCCAAGACATATTACCTCCCAGATTGACCCCCAGCAAATTAATAGATGGCGCCAGGGGAATTGCGTGTCCTGCCATAACTATATCCGGTTCTGCAATGTTAACCTTTTTGGAGAAGACTGCTGCCTGGGTTTTCTTAGCGTTAAATTCGACTTGGTTACTGTCACCCCAAGCCAAAATTTCTTCCAGGTCATTGTTAAGGCGCAATACTTCATGCTGCCTGCGAAGATGTGCGTCGGCAGCGGATGTTTGGGGAGTCAAGGTAAAAGATGAGACAAGTGTGCTGTCATCAGCAAAGCTATAAATTGGATTTTGGGTTTTCACTAGAAGGTCGTTAATATACAGTAAAAAGAGGGTAGGCGACAATATGGACCCTTGAGGAACACCGGCATTGATGGTGAAGGTGTCTGAGAGAAACCCGACAATCGCCACTTGCAGAGAACGATTCTTAAGGAAGCTGGTTAACCATAAACAAAATCCATTAGGCATACCGTAGGATCGCAATTTACTTAGAAGCCCATCGTGCCAAAAACGATCAAAAGCCCTAGAGATATCCAGTGTAACAGCCCGGGATTCTCCATGATGTTCGATGGTGTTGCTCCAAAGATGGGTGACATATGCCAGAAGGTCACCTGTTGATCTGGACTTACGAAAACCGTATTGATGGTCGCTGATAATGTTAAGCCCTTCCAGATACTTTAGTAGTTGTTGGTTAATAGCTTTCTCCATTACTTTTGAAATTACTGAAAGCAATGCGACGGGTCGGTAGTTGCTTGGCAGGGTCTTTTTACCTTTCTTTGGAATGGGCTGGACACGCGCCGACTTCCAGCAGGATGGAAATATTCCTTTTTTGTAGGATAAGTTGAAAAGTCTACAAAACACTGGTGTAAGTTCATCGGCGCATGTCTTGAGAACAATGATAGGAATTTCGTCTGGACCAGAAGCTTTATTGACGTCGAGTCCTTTAAGAATCCGTTTAACAAGACGCTGACCGAACACGATTTCAGACATTTGCGATTGAACTGAGGGAATGTTGGGTGGTGGTTTTCCCTGAAAGTCTACAGTGGAATGCGAGAAAAACAGTTCAGCAAGTAGGTTTGCTTTATCCCCGGCTGTGGTTGCTATTGTGCCGTCGGAACGTGTTAGAGGTGGAATAGTTGACTTTGTAAAGTTTTGGCTGACGGCCTTAGCGACTGACCAAAAAGACCTTGATCCGTTAG
The DNA here is from genome assembly GCA_935413205.1 of Polydrusus cervinus. Classification (NCBI taxonomy): domain Eukaryota; kingdom Metazoa; phylum Arthropoda; class Insecta; order Coleoptera; family Curculionidae; genus Polydrusus; species Polydrusus cervinus. Next base: position 15,154,137 of record OW284517.1, read on the forward strand.
GACTGGCAAGAAGTTTGTTTTTGATTCTCTCGTTATGAGCTTTTTTGCTTTGGTCTATCATTTGCTTACATTGATTTCGGGTGGTAACAAAGATGGTGCGATTTTCAGGAGTAGGGTTTTTACGCCACTCTCGGTAAGCCAGGTTTTTAAATCTGACAGCACGCTCGCAATTCTTGCTAAACCAGGGCTTGCCGTTGGAAGGGCACTTTTTGGAGCAAGGAATAAAGGCCTCCATGCTAGTTAGAAAGACGTCGGAGACCTCCTTTACACAGACAGATGGATCATCCGAAGAAAAGCATACGCTTAGCCAGGGAAAGTTGCGAAAATGGTCCTTTAGGTGTTCCCACTTAGCTGATGTATAGTGCCAAATCTTACGGGGTTTAGGAGGTTGTTCAGAACTAATTGGCAGCTCGCTTATGTTATTATTTTTAATATGTGAACTATATTTCAGAGAAGTGCTGCCAATAATTGCAGTCTTATTTAAATGCAGAGAACACCGCTATGCCAGTCCCAAGCCTGGGGCCTCATCACGCAAGAGATGGGGAAGTGTGGAGGGATCGAGGAGTAACACCTCGCTAAAAAACCTGGGCTCAGCTGGCTCCGGCTGATAGTACCCTGTAAGGGCCCCTTGTCCAGGGTTACGGACGAGGACCACAACGACGGGAAAGGCGTAAAGGAAGAATCCTCAAAATGGCGGAACCGGCGGAAGTGGCAATCCTGGATTTTGGGATTAGTGTAAAATCAACTGCTGCCTTGTAGTTGGATGTTGAATCATCAAAGGCTAGGGGAAGAAAACCCTAAACATAAATCACCTGGTCCTCCTGGTAGGGGGTTGAGACATCGGGCCAACTCCCCGTTACTCGGAAAAACCTTAATCTGTTAAAAAACCCAATCATCAGCCTCGGAATGGACGGAAACCCTTACGACGACACCAGCTACGGAAAAGGATAATGAATTTTGGTACATGGAACGTACAAGGCATCTCCAACAAAGTAAATGAAGTAATCGGAGAACTCCGAAGATCAGAAATCCAGCTGGCAATTATAACAGAAACTAAAAAGAAAGGCCAGGGATCTGAAAACCTTGGACACTACGACCACTTCTATAGTGGAATCTCCAGAGATAAGAGAGCACAACAGGGTGTGTCCATCCTCATTGACAAAAAGTTACGAAGATTCATAACATCATGGGAACCCATCAGTGAGAGAATCATTAAAATGAATGTAACACTATATGGACTTAGACTTACCGTGTTCGGAGTATACGCAGTCAACGACGATGCCCCAGTTAACAAGAAAGACGAGTTCTTTGAACAGCTGCACAGAGAAATATCAAGTATCGGAAGCACAAGAGAGGTGATAATACTCGGCGACCTAAATGGAAGAACCGGAACTAAACTAGACGATGAGGTCGTGGGAAGATTTGGTGAAAATATAATAAATGACAATGGTCTCAGATTAATCCAGATATGCGAACAAAATGAACTTAGAATAACGAATGGATTCTACCAGCATCCATGGATCCACAAATACACATGGGAACGAAAATCAAGAAACCTACGATCGATCATAGACTACACCATAGTCCGACAAACCACGTCTATGAAGATTTATGATGTCAGGGTGTACAGAAGCGCAACTTGTGGCAGTGATCATCACCTACTCAAGGCCAAAATCCTCCTACAGCAAAGGTCCGATAGAAAACAAAACCAAGAAATCCGGCAAAAGCAAAACCAGCCTAACGAAATGAGACCACCACGATATAACCTAGAAAGCCTAGAACAAGAAAGCACCAAAGATCTATACAAAAAAAGACTCGAACAAAAACTCCAGGCACAACAATTCACTAACAAAACAGAACACTACGAATACATAAAACAGTGCCTGACCGAAGCAGCCAAGGAAGCGTTGGGATACTGCGACGAGCGAAAACCACATAAACCCTATTGGTGGGACAAAGAAATAGAACAAGATATTGAAGACAAAAGACAGAAATATCAACGCTATTTATGCAGCAACACACACCACGATAGGATGGAATTCAAAGAATCACAGGCTCGAGTAAGACGAAAGATAACTCTGAAGAAAAATGAGTCATGGGAAGTAAACTGCAACAAAATAAATACCTACCTAGGAGGAACAAGAAGTAGCGAAAGTTGGAAGTTCCTGAAATCTCTACGCCAGGACAAGAAGAGAGAGCTGATATCTCCCATCACCACCGATAAATGGGATAAATACTTTGGTAAACTCTTGAAAGAAGATCGAGCAGAGTTCCCTGACAACGACAACCTGAACAGAGTACACGTTACGGCATCACCAATCAGGATTAGTGTGAAGGAGGTAAAAGACGCCTGTAAAACCTTAAAAAACAAGAAGGCGCCAGGACCAGGTAATATTCCCGCAGAATTAATCAAATATGGACCCGACAAGCTGTACGAACAACTAGCTATACTGTTCCAAAGCTGCATCGGTGGCGGAGATATCCCGGAAGAATGGAAATTATCCTTCCTTACGCCTATACACAAAAAGGGCACCAAAGAAAACTGTGACAACTACCGAGGTATTGCGGTAACGGCCACAATCAGCCGACTCTACGGAAAAATATTGAAGAACAGAATAGAGCTCGAATATGCAGATAGCGAAGCAGAAGAACAAGCAGGCTTCCGCGCAGGAAGGTCCACTGTGGACCACCTATTCTGTGTAACCCAACTCATAGAAAAAATGTCAGCCTTTAACCGGGAAGTACACCTCCTGTTCGTTGATTTGAAGAAGGCTTACGACAGTATACCATTGTCAAAACTTTGGGAGACATTAGATGAGACTAATCTGAACGTTAACTTAATAAGGTCAGTAAAGGAACTATATAGAAATAGCCATATTAAAGTCAAAACCGGCAACAAAATGTCAGACGGATTTACACCGAATAAGGGCCTCAAACAAGGATGCTGCCTGTCGCCCACTCTGTTTAAGATATATCTCGAACAAGCACTAAGGATATGGAAGAGAAAATGCGGCAACATGGGCATACCTCTTAAAAATACAAACTTATATACTCTTAGTTTTGCAGACGACCAGATCATAATGGCGCAAGACTACGAAGACATAGAATACATGACTCGAAAACTCATTGAAGAGTACAAGAAATGGGGGCTGGAAGTGAACATCTCAAAAACAGAATACATGTGTGTTGGCGGAATACAGCAGGATCTACTCTTGGAGGACGGACAAATCATCAAATCATGCCAAACTTACAAGTACTTGGGAATAAATATTTCAGACAGTGGAACACTAGATTATACCATTAAAGATCGGAACAATCAAGGCAGAAAGGCTATTGCTATGCTAAATAGCATCCTATGGGATCAGAAAATCACAAAGCGAAACAAACATCTAATATACAATACGATCCTAAAAAGCATAGTCACATATAGCTGCGAAGTTTGGCAACTAAAAGAAAAGACCATAAAAATGCTAGAGGCAACGGAGATGGACTTCTGGAGAAGATCGGCAGGAAAATCGAGAAGGGAAAGAGTTCGAAATGAAACAATCCGCGCAACCATGAAAGTGGGCCACACAATAACAGACGAAATAAGAACAAAACAACTAAGGTGGTACGGACATGTTCAAAGGATGGAGGAACAACGACTCCCTAAACAAATACTCACCTGGACACCAGCCGGAAGAAGAAAGAGGGGAAGACCGAGAAGGAGTTGGAGAGAGGGCATCGATAACGAGATCAGAGAGAGAGGACTAGATGAAGACCTGTGGAATGACAGAGACCTATGGCGATTGGGAATCGGAAGACGTCGAAGGACGTTTTAAACCCGATTATATATATATATTTAAATGCAGAAACTATCTCACAAATAAGAGTAAAATAAACGTTTATAATTCATTTTTATTTGTGACGCTTCAGATACCTTATACCAGTTTGGGGTACATGTAATCAGACGAATTTTGGTATCATAGAAACCTTACAAAATAAAATATTAAAGGTCTTAATTAATTATGATAGATTAACTAGTACAGATAGACGTTATAATGAACTTGGCATAATCTGTTTTGTTGTTAGAAAAAATGTTGCCTACTGTAAAACCCCGCTAAAAAAATTGCACGTTATGACCAGGAACTTTGCTGTCAATTACATAAACGGCCACTTCTTACAAACTATGATTTAAATTGCGGTTTATATCGACTCTACAGTTTCCCCGAAGAACTCGTACATTTTTTACTCAAAGAGACCTGATATTTGATATTTTGTAAGAAAAAAGACACAAAGTCTCGGCCTCAAAATCTTTACGGTCTGTTTATTTTTGTTGTGGTATGGTTCGCCTCAAACTGGCATCATCAGACCTTATAAACAATTAAAATTGTTTTTAAAAACCAACATAAGTATCTACATCACAGCACAGCAACATAGCTGTGATTTTTACACAAAAATTAAATTAAAAATTGTAATTGAAAAAACAGAAAAATAGCTTTTTTAATGAAGATGTGCGATAATTTACAATAAAAAATAGTGCGATTACAAACGATAAGACTTTGTTATGAATCAAAAACCTAACCTTTATACAAAACGGTACTTTAAGAAGAAATATTTATTTATTATACAGGGTGATTCCTAAGTTGATACTTCTTTTTAGCTGCATATAGAAGGAGTTAAAATAAACAACATTTTCAAATAACCCAAAAATAAAGTACTTACATTCATTTATTACACTACAAATCAAATACGGTTCTGCATAACTTGCCTGTTGAATAAGATTAGGAGAACTTCTGGGTGTAGAGAAAAAACATCGCACTTTTACGACACTCACAATAAATAAGCACCATAATTACTTCATTGTTTTTAAATTTTACCATTTTCACCAATTTATTAAAAGAAAACCACACCGCGCCGCGAATTGAAAATTAATAACTGAACACCGATCAGTAAAATCCATGACTCAAAATATACAAAAAACGGAGAAAAACAATATAAAGTAAAGGGCTACGTTTTGATTACCAGGCCCGCACTTAGACTTTTTACTTCTGTAACTCGGCTATTTTTAAGTTTTTTGAAAAAGTTGTTTATTTTAATGCCTTATATACACAGCTAAAAAAGAAGTATCAACTTAGGAATCACCCTGTATATATAATAAACGGCTCTCAGATTCGCCACAAAAATACATAATTTCTGAAAAAATCATAAATTTTGGCGTAGTGAGCGTATAAAAGATATTTACTTTATTTTCAAACATGAAAAACCGATACCGAAAACGCCTAGGTAGTCCCGGATATAAAATTACAGAACTGAAACTGGAACTAGCACCCTTTCTAGTCGGGATTTAATTTGTCGTACCTGCTGGCTAGCCCCCTTTATGTGTGCACGCCTCTGGTTCTTACCTATATCAGCGTCCACATCAATAGTTCTTAGGAAGTGCGGCGCTGGCGGAAAGAGTCTGAAAGTTTCTTTAATTACCTGCTCTGTGTAAAACATTACAGAGAGGTCTGAATATTCTGGCGCTCTGTCATTACCCAAAACTTGTATTATTTCTTCATATACCTTTTGCTAAAACATAAACGTTAAGATAAGAAAATTTACTCTACTATAGGTCATATATGATATTCAGAGGTTGTGACGTCATCTGTTTCTTTGAGTTATTCAAGATATAATAGGCCACGCGATCGTGATCTGAGAGCTGCTTGAAACCCGCGCAGTACTCCGCTTTTCTCGTGTTTTTACTAATATTGAAAAATCTGATGTAGATAGAGGGAAAGTTACACACGCAAATTTAACCCTTTACCTTACCGCATACCGTCCCATATTTGGCACGTGAAATCTAATTAATTTTTTCTAAGTGTTCAAACAGTTTATGACTATACCTTAACTTGTCCCATATCTGGCACGTTTGCATCTATGATACTGTACAATTACACACCCCCCCCCCCCCCCCCACAAGCGAATCTTGCGCGATTCTCGCCATTTACATTTAGTTGCTTGGAAGCGTGTTAACACCTGTTCAATACGTTTCTTCAGTGGCGGTATTTCGTTTGTTTTTGCTAATTTTATTGTAAAATAAATATTGTTGTAAAGGTATATATTTAGTGTTATATCCGAAGTAATATAAATATAATATTTCTATGTATAGATGGCAAAAAATGATCTTGTTTACTTGTGCCATATTTGGAACACTTTGAGATATAGACATAATACCTATTTTTTCAATATATTTTTTCAGATGAATACGAGAACATTTGACGATGACCACCGGAAAATTAAATTGATGTTTCTCACAAAACCCATAATTCTATGTGAATCATCCGACAGCGAAAGCAGCGTTTCGACGATAGAAGCAATTATTATTGACGAAACTGATAGCGAAGATGACAGCGACAATATACCGCTTTCTATAATACGGCAATCTCTTCTTCAAAGGTCTGAACATACAAAAAATAATGAGTTCGATATCAATATGCCTTCAATTCAATGCTGGTATACCAAAAAAACTAACATCACGGCGTAAAAAAGTGACAAAAGATAAAATCAATTGGGAGGAAAAACACTTAGCAGTTTCAGAAGATTTTGTACAATTCAAAGGATCTGAAACACTTCCGGATACCATCAATGAGTTTGATGACCCTTTCCAGTTCTTCAATTTCCTATTTACCGATGAAATATTTGAATATATAATTGCACAATCAAACCTTTACGGTGTACAAATAAGGCCCGAAAAGCCACCCAATATATTCAAAGAAGAATTACGCGTTTTTTGTGGCATTTGCCTATACATGTCTATTATTCAATTGCCTTCTACCAGCTCCTATTGGAATCAATCGTTGGAGATTCCCAATATCTCTGACGCTATGACATGTAATAGATTTGAAGAAATCAAACGTTTCATGCATTTCAATGATAATACGGTTCAAATTCCATACGGGCAACCAGGGCATGATAAACTTTTCAAGGTACATCCATTTCTAAACAAAATTCGAGAGAGACTTTTGAGTGTTCCTAAGGAAGAACACATGGCCGTAGATGAACAGATAATCCCAACGAAGGCAAGATCTTCTTTGAAAATGTATAATCCCCAAAAGCCCCATAAATGGGGATATAAAGTTTTTGTCCTAAGTGGAATATCAGGTTTTTCTTATGATTTTGATTTTTATTGTGGACCTACTACTCTAAACTTTCAGAAACCATTCCAAAAAACCTAAACTATAAACTTTTTTTTGATAATTGGTTTACAAGCATTCCACTACTAACTTATCTAACTAAACACGGTATTTTACCCCTGGGAATAGTAAGAGCTAATCGTGTACCAGATTTTCAATTTCCCAAGGAATCGGACATGAAAAAAAAAGGCAGAGGTGCGGTTTTAGAAAAAGTAGCCAATGTGGATGACGTCGACATATCTGCTGTTTCGTGGTATGACAATAAAAACTAAGAGCTATATAGAGATCTCCCGTCCGCAAAGTATTGCTGTGTATAACTCTTATATGGGGGACGGGGATCTCTTAGATTCCACGTTGGGATATTACAGAATTCAAATCAGATCAAAAAAATGGTATATTAGGGTATTTTTTCATTTTCTCGATATGACTTGTGTGAACAGCTGACTACTATGGAGACGAAATTTGAAAGATACGGATTTATACCTACCACTCAGAGTTCAAGCTTGCCCTTGCGGATATTTTAACGAGATCTAATAATAGTTTAGAAAGAAAAAGGGGAAGACCAAGTACCTCCTTACAACCAGTATTGGATTTAAAAAAGACAAAATATCCATTTTCTCAAATACCAGCTCAGGAGATAAGGACTGATAATCTAAATCACTTACCGGTAGTAAAGGAAAGATAGGTGCAAATATCCTGAATGTAAGGGAAAATCCCAAATTTCTTGTCGCAATTGTTGAGTATTTCTATGCCTAAATAAACACCGCAATTGCTTTTACAAATTTCATACAGTATAAAATCTATTTTTGAATATCTTTGTATAGTTACGTAATAAAAATTTTGGTTATTTTTTTGTTTTTCTTTCCTGTATTACAAATTGTGCCAAATTTGGCACATGTCAAAATTTTAATTTTTTTGGTTAAATAAATGTCCAACATTTTTTTCAATAATTTTTTAGTGCATTTGACAGTCTTAATTATTATTTTTTTTCTCTGTATTATAATAAGTATAGGTTATACCACAATAAAAATAAATATTGTAATAGTAGACTTTTGTTTCCATTATAATTAAAAACCGGATTTCTATATTACATTCCAGAAATGAACTTTGGGTTCAATTATGCTTAATTCCTGGGAGATGAGAAGAATGAAATAGCTTCCACTTAAATATAATCAAACCCCAGAGAGGCGTGCCGTCGGGACACACACAGAGGATCGATCCAACTATAAATATCATCTTTACAAAACTTTACTAATTTCATATATGACTTTATCACCTGTGTAACAGTAGATGTTAAAGTGCATTTCACTTTATAAGTGGATGCTTGGTGAATAAATCTACTACATCCATTAATTTTAATATTTATGCTAAGGAAATGTCATATCGTGTAAATGTTATGATAGTAAACTTATATGATAGGCGACTTTTAGATTTGCATTGTTTTTTTCATATTTCAATCGCAACGTTTCAACTGGTAAGCTCTTCCAGTCGTCTTCAGGTGACTACTAAATATTTATGGCAACCATGTATTACATAACTATTTTTACTAGCTAGGTGCACTGAAGCAGAACTGAGATGGGTGCAGTCATGCGTTTAGTTCGTGCCTTCTTTTCTAATATTACATTAACTTAATTTATTTATTTACATTACCTACATTACAGGTTAAATAACCCAACTACAAGGCAGGGTCATGAAAAAGTTTACACAAAATAAATATATTAAAAGTAAAGTTAAAAATACTAACAAAAGTACCCTAGTCTATACGTAAGCCTAAACTAATTATTCTAATTAAGTTTGTATTTGACAAAAGTAATAAAAAAAAAATAGAAAAAAAGAGACTGAACACAGAAAATCATGTCACTGGACAAAAATAATACAATCCGTACAGTTTAAGATGAAATGAAAAAATTTAAATCAAGTCGCTTGTTGTATCTCTCACACATTAGAAAGACAGGAAAACATTTTAAAATATTTGTCTTTGGATTAGGCAGGTAGAAAGTCATATTTTGTCGTGAATTCAATCGTGGCACATTAAAATTAAGCTTACCCAATATATTAATACAGTCCAAATGATTGTTTAGTAATTTAAACAGAGCCATTAAGAGGTGGTAATCACGGCGATCCCTGAGTGATTCATATTTAAATATCTGAAGAAGTAGAGTCGAGGAAAAACCTGCATGGTATATATTCCGTCGACCCTAAAGCTGAGGTACTTTAAGAATTTTCGCTGCACCCTCTAAAGATTATCAATGTGAACATTATATTCAGGTGTCCAGATCACTGCTGCATATTCTAGTTTCGATCTTACATAGGCATTGTATAACCTTGTTAAGACATTAACGCTGTTAAAATCGTGCTAAGCTTCACTTATAATCTTATTTATATGGGGTATAAATAAAAGTTTTAAATCAAAAACGACTCCCAAGTCGCAAAATGAGTCAGAGCGAGAAATAATTTTATTTTCAAAAACATAATCAAAATTAATTACAAAAAGTTCGTTTGTAAATGACACAACTTTACACTTCTCAATGTTAAGGTTTATATTATTTTTAAGACACCAATTATTAATTAGATCCAAATTCCGTTAAATAACAATACAATCATTGATGTTTCTAATTCTTTTATATAGTTTAATATCACCGGCATATATCAAATGGTCAACATTCAGATCATCACCAATATCATTTATAAAAAGAATAAAAGGTAACGGACCAAGCCCAGATTCATGGGGGACACCGGAGCCAGAGGTATATTTATTAGAGCTGAGCCCATGAAGGGAAACATACTGGCAGCGGTTGGAGAGATATGACTTAATTAGTGCCAACAAAGACTCTGAAAATCCAAATTTTTCTAATTTTGAAAACAAAATACCATGATCGAGCCGAAAATCTAACGACTCAGAAAGATTTTGTGCAATATTAAGCAAGTTGGTTGTCGTGGAGATTCCCTTAAAGAATCCATGTTGCTGCTGAGTTATTTGCCCGCGGATCAACGGAAAGACAGACTCGTGAACTGGGAACTCGAACACTTTACAAAAATTACAGATAATTAATATTGGTCAGTAATTAGATACTTCTGACCCATCACCCTTTTTATATAGAATTTATCCATATCTGAGGTATTGTCTGATACTTAAGGCATAGATTAAATACGATGTGAAGCGGTCTCACTAAAACAAAACGGCAATCATGGATTAAAAATGCCGGAACTGAATCCGGCCCATTATTAAACTTCGGTTTAATCTTCTTTAAGGCATTGATGGCCTCATCTTCAGAAAAGTAATGCACATTAATATTATGCTTATTAATAGTTTTATCGTATCTCAAAGCACAGGAAGTTCTATTTAGAAATGACTGTTTAAAGAAAATAGCAAAATTGTTTAAAATATCAAGAGGATCGGTGAATTCTTCATTATTATAAGACATTGCATTTGAAGGAGGTCTCTTTCTTGTTCTTAATAAAATTCCAGAATTTTTAACATAGGATCCCGGTTGTTTCTTATATCTAAAGAGAGCTTACTACAACAACCTGTCTTACACCCACTTGCACCGACTTTTGTTTAAAGGACCATTAAATTTTAAGGGACCATTAATTTTAAAAGACTTGCACGGAGTCATTCTTTCGGACCTTTAACTAATGGCCCTTTAATTTCGCAACAATATGGCAACGTCACACGGATCTATGGATTTCAGTATTTTTGTGATTAAATCAAGTAACATTTTTGATAGGATAACCTTAAAATTTAGGTTTTCTTATATTTTTTTGACTTTCACAATGTCAAATGAGAAAAAAAACGTAAAAGGGTGTTATATTTTAGTCAGAGAGAGGTGTCCTATCTATTTGTAATCGTTATAAAGAAAATAAACAAATAAATGCAGTTGTAAGTAGCAAGAAAACTGAGGCCTGGGAAAGATTACAACGGTATATATAGCTACATTCTCTGACCTTAACAACAGGTAAACAGAACAGCTTAAAAAATGCTACGATAATAAAAAGTAAAATATAAGAAAAAAAACCCAAATGAGACAGGAGGCTTTAAAAAAAGGCGGGAGCTTACCACCACCCGAGAGTAAATATAATTAGTTGGACAATTTGTTCTGGCTACAATGGATTCCCTTATTTCACGCACAGTGGCAATTGCCGACTACACTCTACAAAAGTTGTAAAAAGAAGGATTACATGCTGAGGAAGATCATTGACTCAGACAGAAATGTGTAGAGCTAGAAATAGAAAAAACAAACAACTCGTAGTAATTTTTTTACAAACGTGCCTGCTATCCTTTGTTTATTTTTTCCGGTATTGATTTCTATATTTAAATTTAAAAAAGGGATTTCACACATAATGACTTACAAAAAAAGTTTTATAGGGTAATTTTTTCAAAGTTTTCATCTCAATACTGGATAAAATAAAAAAGCTATAGCGAGGTACGTTTATAAAAAATCACCAATACAGAAAAAATAATAAAGATTAAAATAAAGAAAATGTTTTAAAACTACTTCATGTTTATTTATAATACATATTATTATATATTATATAGAAAAGGTAAAATTTCTGTGGTCTTGCATTTTTCCTGTTTGTGGTCGGAGTGCTGCAAGGACCCTTGATACGTAAGCCACAACTCGACTTGCAGTTAACTCGTGGATATTCATGAAGTCAGCTACCTGGACAAGGTCCACTGCTTGCATAAAAGCGCAAAGACAGAAGTAGCTGGTTCATTGGTGAAAAATTATTGTTCCTAAAAAAAATGGATAACTTTTTTTTATCATGAAATAAAATAGAGACGGCAAACTTATACAACCAAGGCATAGGTAAACCTATAAGGCATATCCTTTAAGAAATAATATGTTATTTCTCCAAGGTATTGCCTATAACGTCTTAAAAATATCTATACCTATGGGTACTTACCTGTTATCTGGCTATTCTAATTGAGCCTCAATCTGTGTTAACCGATGCAGTACAATTGCCTTGGTTAACCTAAATCTTCGAAGAAAACTTAAATGGTCGATTTCTTCGTAATAATTACGGCGCTCATTGAGCCTTCGAGAAAAGCCAAAACCAACAAAATCCAAAATTTCCAAATCATCTTCAAGAGCATTCTCCACCAACTCATGTTCGATAATGTTTACTAAATAATCCATCTTTATAGCGTCTGATTTTTGCGTTTTGGTAAAAATGGAACTACCATAAAAAATACGTGACACAACTAGCTTTAAAATTGACAACAGTCATTTTTAATTGACGGAGTTTGGCCAATTAGTTAATGCTTCTTTAAAGAGCGCTTAAGGGACCATTAAAGTCGGTGCAAGATACAAAATACGCTAATGGTACTTTAAAGGGCCCTTAACTTAAAGGTCCATTAAAAAAAAGTTGGTGCAAGTAGGTGTTAGTGTCTTATCAATATAAGTTTAGCTATATTTGCAGAGGATCTGGTACAGTTTTTCCTGTCATTTTTGCTTGTTGGTTTCGTCTTTATTAGGCGGCTTCTTAAAGTGTCTCTCGAGCTTAATACTGTATTGATATTGTATCGTCGTCCTAGTCTTCTTTCTCTCAGATATTCTTTTGACATCCGAATGTTGAATATTGGTTATGTCTGTTGTTTTTCTTTTTGTGCGCTTGACCGTTTTTACATATTTTCCAATATTTTGTCCACTTATCTCACAGGTAGCCATTTTCGTACGAGTTACAGAGGGTAATTGCTCTATCCACAAGAGTTTTTACTTTGACATGTTTTGTGTTGTTTGAGTGATTTGAAATGTAATTGAGATATTGACCTGTATGCGTAGTTTTCCTGTAGACTGAAGTTAGAATGGTAAGCCATTTTTCTTTACGTTGACATCTAGGAAACCTAATTTGTTTTCTTCTTTCTTGATGGTGAATTTGACTATCAATATTCTTCTTTCTTGATGGTGAATTTGACTATCAATATGAAAGTGTGATTTAAGAATTCCCTGAATTGGTCATTGTTTCCATTCTAAATAATGAAGATGTCATCCACATATCACGGCCATATTTTTGTATCTTCTTTGCTTGTTCTTTTGCTTCGAATTTAAACCATTCCATGTAAATGTTGGCGATTTTATTGGCGAGATAGACGAGCCCATCGGTAGTCTGTTCACTTGCCTAAAAAATTGCTTGCGATACCAAGACTAAGGGTACAAACATAGTAGATTGGTGTCAAGCTACTATGTTTGTACCCTTAACCCTTAAAAGTCTCGATCCCGCAAGCCGAGAGTGATGGCATTAATGGGTAACGGTGTTCTTTCCTGTAGCGTCTGGTCTTATTCAAGTCTGTTTCTGATAACTTTAAGTGCGTGTTTTACAGGAACGTTGTCAGAGCTGACAAGTTGGTATCCTTTGTACTTCCTTTTCTTCTATTATTTGTACAAAGTTTTGTGAATTCTTTACAAATGATAAACTGTTTCCTTGGTGTGGTTGGAGTAGAGAAAGTAAAAATTTAAATAGTTCGTATAAAAGCGAGTTACGAGAGCTCGCAACGGATCTTAGGGGTATGTTAGGTTTAGACGTGTGAAGGTTTGCTGTGGTGTGGTATCAGGCGTGCCCATGTCTTTTCCGGTATGTATCCTTTAAACTTGTTAAGTAATAGTTTTTGATTAAGAAGATGGCATGTACGTCTATGAGATGTTCAAAATATTTGACTTAGTATTCAGTCATGGTAAAAATTAAGATCAGTTTATAAATTTGTAAAGTATTTATAAATCCGCCCCAGATGTATGATTGATGTAATATTGAAAACCGGTAACTAAAAATAATAATCAAAAAGGAAATAGTGTTGTATTAAAGTGCGCAGGAACTAAAAAAAATGGTCGATGAGTACGCTGTGGCTGGGAGCCAGACAATGACGGACCGTTTCATCCTTATTGGGACTCATCTGAAAGCCATCATATAACATGATGCAACTACACATAGTGCGAACTCGCATTTTTAAAACCTTCGTAAAACATCGTAATGCATACGCCATTAGTTTAGTTTTCTAATGGATTCGTTAATTACCTGAATTTCCGGAAACATTCCCAGTACTACAAATAGAGACGTGAGCCCTGAGGTAGCAGTGTCTGTTGCCTAGAAAAATGAAATCCAATAATTATTATTTATTCGACTATTCATATTTGTTAGTGCAATGTTTTTTTTTACCCACCAATGTTCTTCAGAGTAAAAATAGCTTTTACTTAATTAAATAGGTTTTATAATTGATTTTATGCATAGACATAAAAAAAACGGAGACAAAATTGTTTACATATTATCCCAATCAGACCGATTTTTAACAGAAAGCTCCTGTGGTTGAAAATAAAGGATATACCTAATCATAGTATAATAAGTAAATTTTTATGTGTACTTAAGTAATAATAATACACTTAATTATTAGCGTGCTTTTTTCAATCAAAATATGCAATTTCTACCTTTAAAATTATTTAGTTTCCTAGTAACATAAAACTAAAGTGTATATGGGAAAACCCTTTAGCAACGCTGTATGGCCGTTTCCTAAGAACTGTGACGCGGATTTTTCTCGTTCATTCATTTTATGTGAAAAGATGATTTTACAGTGTTTTTGCGCTGAGTCTGTCACGTTTTGCGATTTTCGATTGATTTTTAGTGTTTTTTTGGAAAAGAGCTGTTAAAGCTCTTTTATTAGCAATTCTAAATGGTTCGCCAGTGCGTGGTTTGCAAAAAAGTTGACTATTCTAACCCAGGATTGGTATTTCGGCGGTAAGTGAGGTTACGTTCTTTTTAGCTTAAGCAGTGGTGTGGTTTATTGTATATTTAAAGTAAATTACTGCAATAACAATTGCATTTTGTCTGAACTTCTTTAAAAAAAAAGGTAGATGACGGATTAAACAAAGAATAAAGATATTATTGTAAAATTCTAATCTGTATTTCCCAGTTTAAAGCTTTTCTTTACCCTCGACAAATTTTTTAATGCACGTAGTTATTTACTAATATCTTGTTGTAGCTTTTCTGTAAATCCTGAGCGCAGACAAGGATGGATTTCTCTTTTGGAATTAGAGAACCAGCAAATCAATAAATATGCTCAAATTTGTTCAGAACATTTTAATCAAAGTGATATTATCATCACTGAAATAACTGGTCGAAGGCAAATAAGACCAGATCCTGAGCTCCAATTGAATACCACAGTTTTTACTCAGCGTTTGTCTTTCAGGTAAAAAAAATTAAATGAGTTTACGTTGTTTAATTACTAAATTTTGTTTTTAGTTCGGACTCTACCATTAATACACCTCGAAGAAAATCTTTAAAGTAAGAACATTTTAAGATATTTGTGCAATTTTAAACACTTTAGGTACATATTTTATTTATTCTTATTGATACAAAATTTATATAATATTGTAACGATTATTGATTTGGTATAATTTTTATATCGGGTGGTGGTGCGTTTAGGTATGCAACGTAGGAATATAAACACTTTTATGAAGAATTAAAAAATCAAAACTTCTTGGTAAAACAAATCAATAATTTGAAACTTTTGTTTGTTGTAATAAACATATTTATCTTTTTACTTTTAGGTTCCTTGATGTTGATTTTGAACCGTTGTTGAAATTCCAGAGTGTTTCAATCTGCCTCAAGTATCGTCTATCGAGAATATAAAATCTTTTTAGATTAAAATATACAGGGTGTTCCATTTAAAAAAGTGAGGTTAGGTCCGATAACTTTTTTACCTGACTCCGTATACTTAAACTGAAACCGGCTGATTATTCAGCAGTCATTATAAAGAAACTTTTATATAAAATATTTTTCTGTACCTATCTCTTTTAACTCCGAAAATATAGGGTAATTTTTAGATTTTCCCTTGTATCTCTTAAGCGAGCGAAAATTTTCAAATTTTGATTTTACCATTTTAAGTTTGACCCAAAAAGAGCACATGACACCTATATTTTACAGTAAATTATAAATATTTTTTAATTAATGGACTTTTATTATTCCCTAATACCTAAACCAAGCGCACGCCACTGGTAAAGATAATAGTCAAGTAGACGGCCAAGTTACAGCGTTGCCATTTTTTATGGCCATCCTTTTTTAACTTACTTAAAACTGAAAAATATAAATTATTGTAAACAAATTGTGTTTATGAATGGAATGTTTTGTCTCCTCTTTTTATATGTCTATGGTTTTATGTCACCACTGAAAATCAAACTCAAGACCTCTTGTTTTCCAGACAAACAAACGCGCTGCTAATTGCAGATCGGAGAATTAGCCCCAACAAACTCTGACATACAGGGTGTTATGGAATTGATGAATTATATAGGGTGTTTCACGGTGGATGGAACGTTAGACGGGTGATAACTTTTCTGCAAAAATTTGGTTGCTTAGATAACCAACCATGGTTTATCGTTTTAGAATATTTTGCTTTTAACAGCATAAGTTTGGAAAACAAAGGGGATGGACGCAATTTGAATATTGATGTACTTTAAACCGAAATACATTAATGTCAATAGACTTATTTTTCATTGTTGAATGTAGAAGTGAAATATCATTGATTTTACTACTTACAGCGAGAAGGAAAATGTTAATCTCTTCCCTAAGTTCCAAAGGATTAAACTGGCCACTTTTCATAATATTGTCCAAGAATGGCAAGCGTTTTGGTGGTTCTACAATCAAATTAAAATTAATAGATTAATCAACTTTTCCGAGGGAAGATTTATTCTAATTTTTCTAGCTTGCTGTACAATAGAAAACTTGCATATTGCATAAATATGTTCAGTTATATAAAAACATACAATATCCAAAATTTGATTTATTAATGTTGGGTTGCACAAAGGTTTTTAACCATAATTAACTAACCAGCAAGTTTGACTGTAACATAAATCACATTCATAAGAAATATTTACCCACAATCATAGGTGCCTGATTAGTAAATTAAAAATTAAGGTAGCCGGGCCAATAGGATTGTGAGAAAATTATTTTTTTTCTGCCAATGTCATGTATGTCACAGTTAAACTTGCTGGTTAGTTAATTGTAGTTAAAAATCTTTGCGCAACCCAACATTAACGTTATTAATTCACTTTGTTCGGATTTGTTTATTTTACAGTTAACATTAACAATAAAATTGTTCTGTAAATTTTACATACAGTAACTTTATCAGCAAGATAATTTCCAAAGAAACCATTGAGTCAATATGACAGGTATGCTACGACCGTACCTAAGTAATTAAAGCTGTTTTTTTTTCGTACCGTTATTTCAGCGAAATATGCATAAAATGTTTCAATTCAATAAAAGTCAAATTACAGAACACTTTAAAGCGCAAGCAAACTGAACTCTTTCACGGCGTCAAAAGATTACTGGAACCCAGTGGCGTATTTAGGGGGGGGGGCTCGGAGCTCGGGTCTAAAAGTCTAATTGCAACCTAATTTTTCGTCTATTCTTGGCTTAGAGTACAAAGGTCTTGTATGAAATGTTTAGTTTTTAAACTTTTCCTTTTAAAAATCCTATTTTATATAGAGATGAAAACTTCGGACGTATATCGTTTTAGTTATTGATTTATCATGCAATTTTAAAGGAAAACGAGTAAAAAGAATAATATTTTATAGTATTTTTCTATTATATACTTGTCTGTTCTGTTTTCCCTTTTTTAGAGCTATTTTAAATCAACACAAATATAACCCAATGCAAGAAAATATTTTTACAACAAAAACAGAAAACAATTAGTGTTGCAAAAACTAAGAATTGCAACAAGAATTCAGTATAGTATTTTCAGGGGTTTTTATTTAAGCCTTGTATTTTTAAGAATTATATTTGGCATAGTGTTTCACAATATTATTTAACAATCAAAAAATAACCTGTCAATCGAGTCAAATGACACGACGTTACACTTTCTTTTCGCCGCTAGTCTTATGCTCCAGAAGGGGCTTAAGACAGTGCTGTGGAGAACGTGATCGAAACAGCTGTGTCTCTTTGTACCGCGCAACTAATACTAACCTACTTGTGTGGTGTTGGAATTTTGTGTGTGTTTTATTGTGAATTTGGGTAAGTTGACTCTTTTGGCTTGGTTAAAAAATAAACTACTAAAAAGATAACAGAATATTATGGAAGATCGCGATGACCCCGGAGGGGTCATTCTAACCTAAAAAACTGGACCAGTTCCGAAATATCGGATATTATAGGCGATGTGCCTTTACAAAAACGGTTCAAACCGAATGAAAAAAAAGGTACCGAAACCGAAACCCCGTCAACCTTGACCGATTCTACTAACAAACGGAATGAAAAAATGCCCAAGCTTTATAGCGCAAATGATAAGGGACCTTTTGTCGTATTTATTGAATCGACACCAAAATCAGGAAATAACATAGGTAGATTCAATGACTTAAAAATAGCAAAGGAAATATTTAACTTAAAATTAAATAATATTAAAAGCATTAATAATAAAGGATTAAATAGACTGTCTATTGAATTTGGCGACTACAAAACGGCTAACGAATTTATTGAAAACCCGGTTTTAAAGGAAAAAGGATATACGATTTTTGTACCTTACAATTTCATTACCTGCAAGGGCATTGTAAGACAAGTCCACAATGACATTCCGATAACAGAATTAATGGATGCGATTGATTCTCCTTTTGAGGCTATTGATATTGTGAGGTTAAATCGTAAAATACTCTCCACAGATAATGAACAAAAAACTTTGGTAAAATACGAGCCAACAGCTACCCTACTAATTACATTTAAAGGGATAATATTACCCAAGAGCATTGCATTTTATAATTTAAAAAAAAATGTATTACCATACGTAGCTCCGGTCACACAGTGTTATAATTGTCTACTATATGGACATACAAAAAAGTTATGTAAAAACAAAGATAAAAAATGTTTTAATTGTGGAGGAGAAGACACTCACTCCACGATCAATATTGATAATATAACCAGCTTTTCATGTTCTTCAAAGTGCTTACACTGTAAAAGCGAAGAACATAAAAGCTCCTCCAAAATATGCCCAGAGTTTAACCGGCAAAGAGATATCAAAAGACTTATAGCATATGAAAATATCACTTTCTTTGATGCGTCCAAAATGTGCCCAAAATCTTACGTTCCAAGCGAATATTCACCCCACCCCCAAGAATTCCCTGAACTTTCCCCTGTCTCTAACAACAAAGAAATTAATGCAATAACACCTTCTCAAAGGAGAAACGTCAACTTCAATGAAAGATCCAACCCCAGATATGGACAGGTAGCTGCGGCAACAAATAATAAAAAAAAAACAGAAGGAGGATATGACAGAGTCGCACATAACAATAATCTATTATTTCCTAACTCTCGCACGCCTAATACACAAAATAATAATCAAATACGAAATATATCATCTTCTTCCCAAAAACAGACAAACATTAAAATTCAAACAGAAAATAGCTCATTGTCAATCAAAACCCCAGTGCCTAATAGTGCCTCCCACAATATTTGTCAAATATTAAAAACATTATTAGAAAATACACCCCCAGAAAAATTAATCGGCTTTATTCAGAACATATGTAGCCAAAATACTATAGGTCCCCAAATGGATTGGAACCATTTACCACTTTAACATCTTCAACATTACAAAAAAAGGAACTTTAAAAAATTTTAAAATTCTCCAATGGAATATTAGAAGTGTCTTCTCAAACAAAGGAGACCTAATTAACTTAATAAATGAAATCAAACCAAACATAATTTTACTTAACGAAACATGGCTTAAAGCTAATCAACGACTAACTCTTAACTCATATAAAATTATCAGGCAGGACCGGGAAGATGGGTATGGTGGAATAGTTACCTGCGTTAAAAATAATATAAAATTTACAATGATAAAAAATCAAGCACCTACGGGAACAGACCGTTTACAATTCATTATTATAAAAGTAGCAAATATCAATATAATTAATATTTACTGTCCGCCTCAACTTAACCTTGAAAAAATTAGTCTAAATAACATATTTGATAACCTGCAGGGTCCTAGCATACTTATGGGTGACTTAAATGCCTTGCACCGGTCGTGGAACGGTTCCACCACAAATCATAATGGTAAGACCCTCATGGAATTTCTAAATGAAAACAATCACATGTTAATTAGTAACGGAACCCACACTAGCTTTCACGCGAATACTCAAAACCCCCTTGATATTGCCATCATAGACCCTCTTTTGGCACCAACGTCTAAATGGAGTGTCCTCCCCGATTGCGCAAACAGTGACCACTTTCCTACATTATATGAATTAAACCCCATGAACAACAATAGTGACTTTAACTTCAATCCTTATCAAGTAAGAAATTTTAATAAGGCTGATTGGAATAGATTTCATGATTTATCAAATATAGAATCAATAAGACTTACTGAACGTGAAATCGATTACACAAAATTTAATCAAATACTTGATAGTGCAGCCACTGAGGCTATACCAAGCAAAACTGTTAACAATAACAACCTTAAGATAAGTAACCCTTGGTGGGACGATGAATGCTCTTTATTGGTTAATAGAAGGAAAACCGCTATACATAATTTTAAATCTAACCCAAACATAGACAATTATTTACAGGCCAAAAAGTCGATCGCATCAACAAAAAGGGCCCTTAGAACTAAAAAGAAAAAAAGTTTGTAGATTTCTGTGGGTCACTAAACAGAAACTCTTAAGCTATGTTTGGAATAAAGTCAAAGCTTTCACTGGGTCCCGACCACAACAACAAACCCAAGACATCTTAGACACCTTACGACAGAACTTACTGAATAACATGTCAATAATAACAGCCAGCACTGATTTCACTCCCCAACAGTCCCAACAGAACGAAATCAAATTATTTACCCTTGAGGAATTAAATAATTCACTAAAAAATAAAAAACATTCAGCAACTGGTATGGATGAGGTTTCCTACCTAATGCTGAAAAATATCCCGGTCAAACTACAACTGGCACTAGTGGAAATTTATAATAAAATCCTTTTGGGGGGAGACCTTCCCCAATCTTGGAAACAATATACCATAGTTTTTCTTTTAAAACAAAATAAAGATCCCCTAATGCTAGAAAGCTATCGGCCTATCGTACTCTCTTCATGTTTATTGAAAACCCTCGAAATTATAGTAAAGAACAGGATGGAATGGCACTTGGAAAACAAGTTGTACTTTCCCTGGACCCAAACGGGATTTAGGAAAGCTCAAGGTACACAAAATGCGCAAGCCCTATTAACATCAGAAATTAACTTAGCCTTTGGAGAAAACCTCTCCGTACTTGCAGTATTCCTTGACATCAAGGCCGCCTATGATAATGTGGATATATTTAAACTTTATAATAAACTCGTGGAAGTTGGCACTCCGATCGATTTAACAAATATAATTTTGAAAATTCTGTCTGGGCGAATACTTTTTTCAAAGAACAAAAATGGCGAATTCATAGGTCCAACCATGACCAACTCGGGCATTCCACAAGGATCGCCCTTAAGTACCCTTCTTTTTAATATATATATCAGAGACATTTTCTTCTTACTTCCCTTCAGAGTAAAAATAATTGGATATGCCGATGACCTTGTCTTGTATATAATAGGAAATGATCAGTTAGAAATGGTGAGAATTATTAATGATGCAATCAATATAGTATCCAACTGGCTTAAAGAACATAACTTAAAACTATCAACGACAAAATGTGAACCCATTTGGTTCAGCAAAAACCCAAGACTCGTAAATATAAACCTTCCTACAATCGCAATAAATGATATGAACATAAGATTTAAAAATGAAGTTAAGTACCTAGGTATCATCCTACACAAAAACTTAAAATGGAATAAGCACATAGAATTTTTAAATACAAAAATACAAAAGGGAATAAATATAATAAAGGCATTCTGCAGAGTATGGTGGGGGGCTGACCCTAAGACCCTCTTGATGGCCTACAATGGTCTCATCAAATCTCACTTAGACTATGGATCTATTTTTATCAAACCAAGTACTAAGGCATTCCTCAAAAAATTTATTAGATACGGCACAGTTGCAGAGCATAAGAATAGCTTTGGGTTGCATGCGATCCACACCCACAAATACGCTATTGGCGGAAGCTGCAGAAATGGACTTAGAACACCGTAGAAAATTACTCGCTGTTAAGTTTTTAAGTAAAATAATAGTAATAAACAATCACCCTCTAATCCATATAATCCAACAATTGAGAAGACTATGTGCCAGAAACGCAAACTTTTGGAAAAACAAAGATGAACCGTATTTAGTACAGGCATACAACTACTTCCTTCCCCATATAAAAACATTGTATAGATCAGACCATTACCCCATATTTGAAGTAAAAAATGAACATTTAATAAACCCAATTCAAATACTTAAACTTGACGTAAAAAAAGACGAAAATCCCCAAGATCAAAATTTCTTAATCTCTACCTCACCATATAAAAACTCACATACTTTTGTATATACAGATGCGTCAAAAAATCAATCGAGGGTCGGATTTGGAATACACATTCCACGAATCAATTTTAACTTTTCATCCCGACTCCCAAATAACCTTTGCATCTGCACAGCCGAAGTAACTGCTATATATGAAGCCATTAAGGTAGTGCTAAAAAAGGGCATCAAAAATGTTATTATCTTTTCAGACTCCCAAGCGGCCATAGGAAAAATTAAAAAAACTGATGTACACCCATGCAGAGACTATCTATCGCTAAAAACTAAAAGACTACTCTTGACCGCAAATAGTAGCGACTCAAATATAACTATTGCATGGATCCCAGGACACGCGCATATAAAAGGTAATGATAAAGTGGACAAGTTAGCTAAAATAGGCGCCAGCCTAAATGCTCCATTACAAATGAACTTAGACAGGTCAGAAATAGTTAATATTATCAAAGAAAAAATTAATGACGAACACAACACATTCTGGCAGGACACATTAAAATCTAAAGGGATATTTTACTCAAGGATAATATTCTCCTTCCCCAAAAAGAGATGGTTTGATGATTTTGAGTTTGTTGATCGCAAACACATCACGACAATAATAAGAATGCGCACAGGTCACTGCCTGACATCTTCGCACCTCTATAAAATTAACATCAAAACAGACCCATATTGCGAATGTGGCTTAGAAGAGTCACTAGAACATATTTTCCTAGAGTGCCCAATTAATTCCATTCCTAATTTCGATGTTTATCAGGAACTGGTCAGTTCTGGGCTTCAACCCCCTCTTAATATCGCCATTATTCTGTCATGTCTCACAGAACTCAGAATTAAAATATTAATAAGATTCTTAACCTACAACCAAATAAAACTATGAAAAATGTGAATTATAAATTTTTATTAATTTTTTTTTTCTTTTTTCAGCAAGCTAAAAGTCAACTGTATTTATGCTTTGATGTATTGTACAAAATAACACCTCATCTTATAAAGTAATAGACATATCGTTCTAATTTTTAAAACCAAGATCGGGTAACCAACCCCGGTGGCGGTTATTCTTACTCCACAGCACAAAACTACAACTCGCGGGGATGATATGGTGAAAAACCAGACAAGATCACCTCGCCACGAATGAGCTGGCAAATTGCCCGTAAAGGAGCAGAGCCATTAACTACAAACAACAACAACAACAACAAGGGGCTTAAGACAACAGGTAAGAGATGACAAATGTCAGGGAACTTGACAACTTGTCAGAGAGAATACACCTCGTCACTGTTGAATGTCGACCTCTTTATTACCGCAAGAAGTAGTTTACCAAAAGGCTAATCGCGTGTTTTTCTAAACAAGTATATTGAAGGGGGGGGGGGAGGTCGGTTGTACGCCGTTTTTCAATGAAATGAAAGGTATTTTTTGTATTCAGCGTAATTTATTCACTATTGCCTAGCGCTTTCGGCCTACTTGAAGGCCATCATCAGGGCTTAGGTTCTACAAGAAGAACATATAAAGGTAAAAAGAACATATAAAGGTGAAAACATTACTTATTGGGAAAAAGTATTGATAATATTAGAATAAAACATTTCTTTAAAAAGGTTTCTTTAAATGATATTTATAAAAGGTAAAGCTGAGAATACTCACTCGTCAAATTTGTCCAGGAAGCAAGAAGCATTGAAAATTTGTTTAAAAATTTTCCTTTCATTCTGAAAATGCTTCTTGCTTCCTGGACAAATTTGACGAGTGAGTATTCTCAGCTTTACCTTTTATAAATATCATTTAAAGAAACCTTTTTAAAGAAATGTTTTATTCTAATATTATCAATACTTTGTCCCAATAAGTAATGTTTTTACCTTTATATGTTCTTTTTACCTTTATATGTTCTTTTTACCTTTATATGTTCTTCTTGTAGAACCTAAGCCCTGATGATGGCCTTCAAGTAGGCCGAAAGCGCTAGGCAATAGTGAATAAATTACGCTGAATACAAAAAATACCTTTCATTTCAAGTATATTGAAGTTAAGATTTGGATCTCGAAGTAAGAGAAATGCCGACCACCCACTGACACAACAACCATATTTTATATTGGAAAACCCTAAACAGCCTGGACAAGTAAGCTCGTTCTTTTTATTTTCTGTACGGAAGCTCATTTGAACCGAATAATTTTTCAACGCATTATTATCGCATTTGTTTGGATGAATATTTCCCTCATATGTTAAAGTTCCCATAAGAGAAATGCAATTTTCGTAAAATTACAGCAAAAACAGCACTGCCAGAAATCGAAAATTGCATCGCAAGTTTATATTGTTGACTAAACGTCAAAAAATGTAATATTCTGACAATTAACATCATCTTATTAGGGAATCCAAACCACGTGATTCAGTATGGCGGTTGGATGGCAAAAAGCACTGAGTCACCCGTTAAATGCCACCAGCAATATTATTTTTATGGTCACGTGTACCAATTAAAAAGTAGTATTTACCCAAGGTCCTTTCTAAGGACCTTGGTATTTGCCATCCAGCCGCCAATTTGACACATCGTTGGATTACCTAATTGAGTGACAGCAGACAAAAAAGTCAATGTCAACGAATGTTTTCCTTTCATTTTGTCAAGAATTGTTAATAACTATCTCTTTGCATTGGGATAACCCATCGCAACGTAAATTTTTTTGTTTTTTTGTAAACAACGCTATTGAACTTTTCCGTAGACAATTTTACTACAAAAATGGCTCGTTTTGGCGAAGAATCTATCCTCGAAATAGAGCAGAAAATAACAGAAGCCATTCCAAAGAATACTGCGTCAAATCACGACTATATTTGGCGGCAGTTCATGTGTTTTTGCAAGGAAAGGGGGCATGTTCTTGATGAAAACACTAATGTTTTAAAACTGGCAGATATCTTGAAGGACTGGGCGTTTAATATGAAAAAGCAAAATGGTGAAGACTATAAAGATTATACTGTCAAAACTATATGGAATGTTACCGCTAAATTGTTGATGAATAAGTATCACAGTGATTACAATATTATTTTCAACTCATTTAGGAACATTCAGTTCAAATCATCCCGTGATGCCAAAAATGCTAAACGGAAACAACTACAGCAGGAGCCGGAAAAAAGAAAACAAAGCTCAGTTTTTCTAAAGCACGACGAATTCATCAAAATAATAGACTTGCGATGAGGAAACCCCCGACGGTTTGCAAAAAAGATGTTTTTTGTTTTATCCTACGAGCTGGTCTGGCGTGGAGGAGAAGGCCCAAGGTGTTTAACAAACTATCTTAAAGAAGAACTGGATCACGCGGGTCAGAAGACGGGACGAATAGAGTACAATCCGCTTTTTACCAAGACTACTCAAGGAGGAGATAAGCCCTGCGCATCCTCAAAATAGTTGGTCAGGAATAAAGTAAACCCGAACATCTGCCCTATCCGACTATATAAGAAATTCATGCAACCGCCGTATCAAAACTTGCCAAAAAAGGTGTTGGAGAACAACAGTTAATTAAACTAAGTGGACACTCAAATACCAAGTCACTGACGCCTTACATTCAGAAGGATGAGAACCACCATATGCTTATGATTGAAAAAATGCGGGACAATGACCAACCGTCAAGCTCAAGAGAGTCCCCCGCCAAAATAAGCTCTCGCTCGTTGACTGCATCAACCACCATGTCTACGAATTCAAAGCAAAATATTGTTAATTACAATAATTGTACTTTTCATTGCAATTATTGTAATTTTTAAGCATTTTAATTTTATTGTTAGTATTTTCTGTTAAATAAAATATTTAAATTTACTTGATTCGAGTTCTTAATTAATTTGGGAAATATTCAAATAAATTACACTCGTGCATAAAATAACCAGATAATTTTTTTATTCAATGTGTTTTTTTACAAATTGCAATCGTTTGTTTTCATATTTTCGCGAAAAAGCCCGACTCCGCAGAAAGAATGATATGAAAACAAACTCTTGCAATTATAAAAAAACACATTTCATTCAAAAATTATCGGTAATTTTGATGCACTTGTGCACTTACCCCCGAAAATGTCCCTCATGTATAAAAAATGCCATAAGAGGTGTGCAATTTCCACTGAATTACAGTGGAAATTGCATCACTGGAAATTGCACTGTAGCAACCATAGCAATAAAGAAGTCAACTTTGACGTTTCTATTTTAATAATAATTATTTCTATGTTTAAATAAAAATGCCCCAAAACCATAGCAACAAATATTAAAAAAGTCAACTTTGACGTTTCTTCTTTATTAATAATTATTTGAAAGCCGATCGTTTGAAAAATGAGTCGTTTTGGTGAATTTAGTGGAGATGCGATTGATGTAAATATAGAAAAAACTATCCCGCCCAATACAAAGAAAAGCCGATCGTTTGTATGGAAACAATTCATGGAGTTTTGTGTTGCTAGAAACTATAAACTAGAGTGGGAAACATCAGTGTATGAGATTGCTAAAGTACTTAAAGATTGGGGCTACAACATGCGAAAAAATAATGGCGATGAATATAAAGAAAGCACAATAAAAGTAATGTGGAATTTAACTGCAAAAATGGTGATGAAGGAATACTTTGAAAAATATGGTATTAAAATAGACCCATTTGAAGATCAAGAGTTTAAAGCTGCCAGGGATGCAAAAAATGCTAAAAGAAAGGAATTGCAAAAGCACGAGGATAAAAGAAAGGTCAGTTCAATTGCCCTAAAATATAATGAAATGAAAATGTTAATTGATAATTACAACGAATGTACCCCAGAAGGTCTGTAAAAAAGTTGTTTTTTATATTCTCCTATGAATTGGCATGGAGAGGGGGAAAAGGCAGCAAAACCTTATTGGAATTTTTTTAAAAATAATTTGACAATGGGGGGCAAACAACAGGTAGAATAGAATACAATCCCATATTCAGCAAAACGACACACGGTGGCTCCAAACTGTGCGCTCCATCTAAATGGCTAGTCGCCAATAAGAAATATCCCGATCTTTGTCCAGTCAGATTGTTTAACTTGCTAAAATCAAAACGAGAAGGTATTGAAAATGATCGTTTATTTTTAACGGTCAATCCATTTTGGAAAACTAGAAGTCCATGGTATAAAAACAGTCATGTTGGGCGAAATGAAATAGCAAAATGGACTATTACTCAAGCAAAAACAGTAGGACTAGACGTTAAAAAAACAAAAATTACTAATCACTCACTTAGGGCTACAGCCGTGTCAAAACTTGCAAAAAGCGGTATTGCAGAACAAGAACTTATAAAAATGACTGGCTATGCTAGTTCCAAATCAATTGCCAGCTACCTTCAAATGGATAGCACCCCAAAACCCAGTGAAAAAACATCAAGCACTCAAGAGAACCTATGTATTATGGACTCAAATAAGACCACACAATTTTTTTTTTTTTTTTTTTTATGATAAAACACCTGCACGTAGGAAAAATGCTTTAAGGCGCTCTGGGAGCGGTGCGTGTGCGAAGAAAAAAAATAAATTACAATAATAATTGTAATATTACTTTTAATAAATAAAAAACCAAGATAAAATGCTAACGTGTTAGCTATTTATTCTGTAAATTTTCTACCAAATACCATTCGTGCATAAAAATATCCAGAAAATTCTGAAAAATGAAATGTTTTTTGGAAACCGCATTCATTTATTTTCATCGTTGTTTCAAAAAATAGCCCTCCTCCTTCGGAATCGGGCAATTTATAGTTTAAAACAATGATGAAAATAAACTCATGCAGTTATCAAAAAACATTAAATTTTCTAAAATTTTTATGCACTTATGGTATTATCCCTGAATATTCCACTCACGTATAAAAAGTCCCATAAGAAGAGTGGTATTTTCGAAAACTTACAGCGGAACACTAAAACGAAAATACCGCGCGTCGTCAGGGTAACCCAGTATGGCAATTCAAATATTTGTCAGTCTCACTTTGTTGATAAATTTTTATATTTTTCAAAGTTAGTTACATACAGGGTGGCCCATTTGTATGACAAAGTAATATACCGGCTCTACTATTAAAGATATCAAAAAAAAGTTTTTATAAAAGTTGTTAGGTAAAAAAAAATATATATTCTAAAATTATTTTTAAACATACAGGATGGCCCAAAAAAATAGGACAATAAAAAATAATTTTTTTTAAATGGAACACCCTATATATTTTTATTTTTTGTTTCCTTACAAATTTATCCATATTGCGCCATATTAAGTTTTTTAATTTTTTGCAACGTTGCCAAACAAAATGCAAAATTCTTAAAATTTTGGAAAAAACATGATAGTAAAAAATTACCTGTATTTCTCAATAAAAGTATCGAAAATTTCTTGGAAGCTCTTA
The DNA here is from genome assembly GCA_935413205.1 of Polydrusus cervinus. Classification (NCBI taxonomy): domain Eukaryota; kingdom Metazoa; phylum Arthropoda; class Insecta; order Coleoptera; family Curculionidae; genus Polydrusus; species Polydrusus cervinus. Next base: position 15,182,985 of record OW284517.1, read on the forward strand.
GGTTTAGGGATAGAAAAACTGTCCTAAATCTTTAAGTACAGAAAATTTTGTACAGGGTGTTTTCTGTTGACATCCAAATATACAAAATTTTAAAATACAATAACTCTGTTTTTTCAAATGAAACACCCTATATGTATTAGACTCGTCTGATAGATATTTTAAATATCTTTTATTATTGTTAAGTCATACCTATACCTAAATTTACTAGTTTTGGCAATATTTCGATTTTTATTTAAATTTTCGTAAAAAAAACTATAGTTTTTATTTTTCCAGTAAACCATCCATGATCAGCAAAGTAAAAACAAATGTAATTGAATATAATGTCATATTTATAATTATTATATTTATATTGTTTGTGAACTTATTTTCAGTATCAAGTTGCGTAATAAAAAAGAAGTTTTATTTAATTAAATAAATACGTAACTAACTATGGTTATCAATTTATTTTAATATGATCTTATATTCAATTACATTTGTTTTTACTTTGCTGGTCATGGCTTACTAAAAAAATAAAAACTATCGTTTTTTTCACCAAATTTTCGATTTTCGATACTCTTATAGAGAAATACAGGTAATTTTTTACTATCATGTTTTTTCCAAAATTTTAAGAATTTTACATTTTGTTTGGCAACGTTGCAAAAAACTAAATATGGCGTCATATGAATAATTTTGTATGGAAACAAAAATGCTAAAATATATAGGGCGTTCCATTTAAAAAAATGTATCTTTTTATTGTCCTACTTTTCTGGACCATCCTGTATGTTTAAAAATAATTTTAGAACATATAGTATTTTATACCTCATAACTTTTATAGAAACTCTTTTTTGATATCTTTAATAGTAGAGACGGTAGGTATATTACTTTGTCAGACAAATGGGCCACCCTGTATATGATGATTATAATATTTTTTAAGTTAGTAGACTTACCTAAAAATAGTGTTAATAGTTTTTTAGTTAATAAAAATGCATGTTTTAATTTTTAGTTATAAAAGTTATGCATTTAGAAACATGAAATATTCGGGGGTAATACCACGAGTGCTTAAAAATTATCTGGTTAATTTTTATGCACGAGCGGTATTTAGGGAGAATATTTCTAGAATGAAATATATATAAAAAAAATTTTTTGTCATACAATTTTCAATTTAAATAATATTTATATTTTTTCATTTATGCCATAATTATATCTTTGTCGTTATCTGTTGAGAGGGTTTGTTTTTCAAAAGCAATGAATTTCCCGAAGGGAACTCATAACAATAACGATCACGTTCGCAGTAAAAAGGTAAAAAAAAACTCTCGTCAAATAGGTTCGATTGTTGTGTGTTGGATATACAACGTTGTCTAGGCAACGTTGTATATCCGCTGATATTTTTTTATTTTTAACGTTTCTTATGGGAAAATTTATACATGAGTGAAATATTCTTTTAAATACCATGCATGCTTTAAAATTAACCGGATAATTTCTCACTTATACGTGTTTTTTTTACAAATTTCACTCCTCCTTCGGAGTTGTGAAATTAAAAGAAAACACGCATTCGTAAAAAATTATCGGCAATTCTAAAGCACTTGTGGTATTACTAACGAAAATTATAAAACAAACAAATATTTTTTAATTGATACTAAGTTTGATAATTCAACTTACCGAAGTTGTCTAACTTTTATATCTACCTTAAATTTAAACAGTTTTATATACCTACACCTAATTTGTCAATGTCAGATTTCGATAAAAAATGAGTTAGCAAGGGAGATCCCAAGAAGCCACAAGGTAGTGAAACGCATCATGTAAAGACATATTCTTAAAAAATTTGGAAATCTGATGAAATACTTATATTGAATGTATATCAAGTAGGCCTGTCCTCTACAATTTATTCAAAATTTTATTTTTTTAATTTTTTGTGTTAATGTTTTACCTTCTTCGGTGGAGACTGATACTTCCTTCTTGGTTTCGTGTTCCATTTTCGTCTGTATAATCTTAAAAAAATGAATACAGAGCATGTTACTTTTGTCAGTTTTACTTTTAAGTATCAAGACAAGTGTGCGCCTCATATTCGATGCTCACCATTGGGATCTCGGGTATTATCATATCACACATATACAATCAGCATATATGTGAGAAAAAAATATACAATAACAATAATAAGTAATACATAATAATATTTTTCAAATAGAATACCCTCTATATTATTGCATTTTTAAATTGTACTTATAATTCCACACCTATTTTGTATTGCACACTACATGTGTAAATTCAATTGTTTTTAAGATATTGACATTTAAAAATTAAAAATCGGTTGTATTTTAATATAAGTAATATTCTCAGCTACGGTAGGATAAAACATAATAAATATTGAATATTTCATTGATGGAGCGGCATTTTCTCGGGCTATCGGGATCTTGGAGTCATTTTCGATTCTCAACTAACTTTTGAAACTAATGTATTTGATATAATCAAAAAAAGGTTCTAGGATGTATGGAGTTGTGGTTAAAAATTGTAGACTGTTTACAATAATTGTATGAAGTCAATACTATGAGAACTATAAATATGCTATAGAAAAGAATTAATAAGTGTTTAAGATATATATTTATTATAAAGAAACTGAAGTATATCAGATGCATATACCCAAAATAGATGTTATGAAAGCGTCTCAAGAGCTTAGAGAATCGAAGGAAAATAGCTTCTATTCTTTTTTGCACAAGCTAGAAAGTAACTTAGTTGATGACACCAGGCTATTATCTACCGTCTTACAGAATAAGAAATGCTCTGACATTGTATATTGATAATGCCTGTACAAATTATTATAGAAATTCACCGATTACGCAAATGTGCAAGCTATATAATCAAATACAAAACCAATGCGACTTGTTTAATATTAATGAAGTTAGGCTTAGGAACATGTTAAATGAAGTATTTTAGTTTTTTTCTACATCTTACAAATAAGCGGTTTTTACGTTCCTATCTTAGCTTTGTACTTTCTACCCAAAAATATCAACTTTTGGGTTAACGGTTTAACCTGAAAAAGCCTGTTTTACAACCTGAAAAACTATGATTTACCGGTTTAAGTGTTAAACCGAGATGTGCTATTTTTGGGTAGAAAATAAAAAACTGATATATTAACTCGATACCCGTTTTTTTCTAAGGACTTGGACGCAGTAGCCTGTCACAGTAAGATAAATGTAATTTTTTAAATGTAATATTTTAAAACCAATTAAACGTAGACATGTAGAGTAGGGCTATAGAAAATAATTCAAAAATGCAATAGTATTACAGCGTGTTTCATTTAAAAATGTAACTTTGTGAACCCTTACTTCTTAAAACCACCCTGTATAATTTATAATATTTTTAAAATGTGCAGAATATCCAACCGTACCACAACACAAAAAGTTATTATCAACACATCTTATCTTCAAGGCATAAAATTAGTTCGCGTTATCATTGACTCATCCTGTACATACGCTAATAAAATATATTTTTTCTACTCCCACATGGAAATTTGCTGTTTCCTTTACACTTAAATGGCGAGTAAAGTAGGCTGTTCCAGTTAACCTTGCGGCAAAATTTTATAACAATCCTAAATAGGTAATGAAACTGACCAATCACAGTAGTCAATTACAAAGAAGCCATTGTTGTTCTTCAAAGTAGTGACCAATCACAGTATATTATTTTTACTAAGGCTTCGCCTTTTTCTTCAAGACACTAATTTATATAATTTAATTGCATATGGTACAATTTGTTATTAATTTATTCAATATAATAAAATCTAGACGCATTTATAATAGATTTATCAATAATGCAACCTGCTGAATGTGCATAGAAAATTAATTTCATGTCGCATCATTTATCAGTTGGTTTTCCCATAATTAGTTTAACGTTTCAATAGTCGAGAGGTAGAGCGTTTGACTATGGAACCAATGGTCGTGAGTTCGAGCCTGGCAACCTGAAAACTTTTTTTTTACATTTTTTAGCATAAGGTCGTAGAAAAAATATACTGTTCAACTCGAGTGGATTGTCCATATCGCCCTCGGAAATTTGAGCACTTTGCCTACGGCGTCACGCTCAATTTACTTCCTCCTGTGATATGGATCCACTCTTGTTGTACAAACTACTATTAATCACTATCTAATACAAAAATTTGCGCATTCACTGCCATTAGGGCTTTAATGGTTTTATACATCCAGCGCATCTACGACTTGTAATTTTTAAATAATTCCACCAGTCGATAAGACTTTTAGTATTCCTTCCAATATACTTTTAGATTCTCCAGATAATTTTGTTCAACGAATTTATTGCTGCCAGGCGGTAAACGGTGGACACTTTGAGCACCTTATAAAATGGGATTCCCAATTGTTGTTTACTAAAATTAATTTTCTTTCTATTCTGATTAATTAGCAAATCATATTCAACGCTCGATATCTCGAAAACGGTTAAGTTTGGGTATGAGGTATGCGTGCTTAAAATTTTTTTTTTAAATATTGTAAATAATCAAAATACATATAGAACAAAGTAACTTTAATGACTGATCCTTGTACTTACTTTATTGGCAGTATTATAATAGATTTTTTAAAACCCTAAAACTTTTCCATTAAACATTTTTCGCTAGCTATTTTTCTTTAATAAATAATCGACCGTTTCCATACATACTTATACACACCTTATCAGTTAATTCATTTAACTTTTTCAAGTATGAAGTGGTCTTTTTCTTATCGTATGAAAAAACATCCCAAAATTTGTAGGTGGAGAATGCATATTCATACAGCAAAGTAAATATTCTAAAACATAATATTAAAAAAATGTAGAACTTGCCCCATGCCGAAACAAAGAAATAGGCTCTAATTACTATTGCCAAATTTTATAGTTTTGGCGCAATTAAATTATACAAGTCTACAAAATGAATTTTTTTCAGACCTGTTTTGATTCCGAAGTGACTTCTTATAATTATAAAAGCTCATACATTTTTTTTTATCACGCATAAGGTATTTTTACAAACGATAAAGAAAGAAACGTCATATTTTCTGGTTATATCCAATAGTTGGTGGTAGGAAGGTGTGAAGGTGTGAAAGAATCGCAATGATATGGATGGTCTTTCTGCAACTCAAAAAACTTTTCTCCCCTATTTTTTAAGGTGAAAAATACGGAAAAAAAATCATAAAGTTCTCCACATTCCTCGCAACCACCCAAAACAGTAAAAAATTATCCCTTTTTCATGCTTTCTTAAGATAAGTCGAACCTGGACGGGGGGAAATATAAATTTTTATTTATTTACGGATTAATCTCCATTTATACATAAATTGACAATATTTTAAATTTGAGCTTAATTATCACAAGCTAAAGTTGAGTAACACAGCAGAGACAGGTACAAAAATACAAAACATCACGGTTTATTAAAGAAATCAACTTAACGATCCTTCCAAAGATAACTGTCGTTCGTCAAATTACTCTTTTTGTCCTGACGGAATTACGAAATGTGCCAATACCCGTAAATGGATCCAACCCAGAATAATTATATAAACGAGACCTACGTGTTAAGGCATTGTTGAGGCCATAATTTGTCTCATGATAATCAATATGCAACAGTTCCGTATTCCTAGTTCTATGTACTGTATTTAATTGAACTTTGCTAAGCAGACTGGGTGAATCAATCATACCATTATTAATTTTATATAAAAAATATATTCTACGGTTTTTCAGACTATTTAAGTTTAACATATTACAAATATTCATGTCGTTAAGAGGCATAACATTTTGTATTCCAAACCTAAAACTAACTGACTTCACAAATATTTTCTGAACCCTCTCAAGCTGATCCACATGTACCCTATAAAGGGGCACCACACAGATAATGCGTATTCTAATGACGGACGTACTAAGGAAGTGTATAAAGTTCTATATGCGTTCGCTAATAATGGCTTGGAAAATCTATTAATATAACCGAGCTTTTTATATCCATTATTTGCCAGAGCCTGGATGTGACCATTGAAGGTTAATTTATTTGTCAAATAGAACACCGAGATCCTTTATTTCATCAACCCGCCTTAGAATAGTATCATTCAAAGAGTAATCAACAATTAAGGGCTGCTTTGCCCGTGAAAATGTAATACAAAAACATTTACTAACGTTTAAAGTAAGTCCATCGACTCCACACCACGACTGGAAGTTATCAAGGTCGTCTTTCAACAGGTCACTGTCAGCCTCCGAAGCAATAGTTCTATATAATTTGAAATCATCAGCAAACAGCAAATGTTCGCAATATCTGACAATGCCATAAATATCAAGCATAAAAAGATTAAACAAAATAGGCCCACTGTGTGATCCCTAGGGTACCCCCGAGTATACCTCAATCACTCTAGAAATAAAATTATTTATTCAGACACTCTGAGATCTTCCCGTTAGATAACTATACAACAACCTTAATATTATTTCACTAGAACCCACTGCTTTGAGTTTATGCATAAGAAGCTTATGAGTAACTTTTCGAATGCCTTCGAGAAGTCAATATAAATACTGTCCACCTGTTGCCTTTTCTCGAAAGCATTCAACATGTACTGTTAATAAGTGAGCAAGTTTATCACAGTAGACCTTTCGTGCCGAAAACCATTTTGTTGATCATTGAATAAATTTCTACAGTGCCACGAGAGCTCATCCGCGACAATCTTGTCCAAGAACTTAGGAATAGATGATTGAGTGCATACCCCTCTATAATTCTCCACATCCTCTCTATTGCCTGACTTATAAATAGGAGTTATAAAGTTGTTTTTCCAATAAGATGGAAAAACACCTGTGATGAGAGATGATTCGAAGATTAATAGAGAAGAATAAAAATAAAGACCGACACATTTTTTAAGTAAAATTGAAGCTACTCCATCAGGACCTGAGGATGTTCTTGACTTCAACCTGGTAATATTTTCAGAAACTAACTGTAGGGAAACATGTATGCTATTTACTTCATCAGTGTTTGATTTAAAAGTGGTTTCGAGGCAATAGGTGCATTAAAATCGAGGGATGAAGCCTAAAATCATTTACCCGAGCCCATGGTCTAAAGCACTCCCTATTTCGTTTTTCACTACTTGAAAAGGATTTACAGGTAGTAGTGGCACGAAACATGAACATGTTGCTATCAACCCAAATAATGTTTTATCCCTGAAAGGAATTATTAGCAACATGCAGCATTCCCCAGCAGCGGCCTAGCTCTTGCAATTTTTCCATTGTTTCATTGAATTTACAGGAGAGACGGAGGGTGTAAAGAACTATTTTTTGGAATTATTTATCTTTGAGAACAGAAAGTGCAGAGTTGGATGGGGGGGGGGGGGGTGTGATTAGGTTTTAGAGCTCCAGCACCACCATGAAAAAAAACTACTAACATTTGATTTCTGTACTCCACTAAGTAGTCTGTCATCATTGATATGTAAAATATCTGGACGTGATGCATAAAAAGCAGGTGGTTATAAAGATTAGTCTCCCATAAAAGTAAAAAACAACTGATAGCTACTAAACATCAAAATAATTGTAGATCCGTGTAATTAAGGTTCGCTAGATCAATCTCTTGATAACTTTACCAAAAAGATATTTACCAAAGAAACCATTCGGTGTTCGTCTTCTACGAATAGTTTCTGTATTGCCATGTTGCAGTTTTAACGAGATATTTGATAAAAGGTGTTTGTTCCAATAGATATTTTTATTTTCTGTGATGGTTAAAATATCAAAAAGCAAAAGCACAAACATTTTTATTTTAAGTCCCTTTATAATTATTCAGGGTGATTTCTAAGTTGATACTTCTGTTTGAGCTGTGTTCAGAAGGCATTAAAATAAACAACATTTTCAAATACCTTTTTTTAAACTCAAAAATAAGGTACTTACAGTCATTTATTACACTATGGATCAAATCGGTTCTGCCTAATTTGCCCGTTGAATAACATTAAGAAAACTTCTGGGTGTGGGATGAGTCCGCAAGGGAACGCGTTCTGCGTATAATCTCGAAACAGCAGCCGCACTTTGACGACACTCACCGTAACCTTGCACTATATCTACTAGTTCAAGAAGTTATTTTCAAATTTTACCATTTTCACGTGTCACCAATTTAAAATTAACTTGCTTCAGAAAATGTTTTGTTTATTTTAATGTATTTTATACACAGCTAAAACAGAAGTATCAACTTAGGAATCACCCTGTATGCTACAACCAAAATTTAAAAATTAAAAATCTATTGATAAACATTAGAAAAGTATCACATACTTTTTGATACGTGTAAATTATAAACAACAAAGAAAGAATTAATCAATCAAAGATTTAATTAGCAAATTATCAATTAAGTACTTAATTTAATAATCTAAATACAATAAATAAACCTCAAACTCTGCATTGCCTGCTATTTCTTTAATTTTCTATTGATAGTTGTTGAACAAAAATAGTCTAATGTAAATTTTTAAGTAATCAAGTCATTTAACTAACCCTATAAGTTTTAATTCTGAATTTAAGTTTATTCTTACCTTTCCACTGTATCAGCATAATGCGTATTTGTTTTTTGTATATCCAGCCCATTCATACCCATTATACTTTCTAAAAATAAAAACAATATATAGATATGTACTTACCGGGTGTCCCACTTAGAATGCCTCTCAGCCGTATCTCAGAAAGTGTTAGTCATATGGCTTGCGGAAATTTTTTTATAGAAAAAGTGATCATAAAATATTGCTGGAAATTATTTTCAAGTTTCTCAGTCGAGCTCTAGAGGAAGTCAGTAAAACCAAGTATTTTCAAAAGTTGCCTTGTTAAGGTATATTGAAAGTACCATTTTTGTATACTTTAAGCCTTTCTGAACAAAATTCACTCATGAGGCGTCTTTGTCAGTTTCAAAAATAAATTGATGGGAAAAAGTTGAACATTATTTTAAATAAATGCGCATAACTCCGGGTTGGCTCAGCAGAATTCGGTAAACTTAGTTTTGATAAAAAGAGTTTCCCTATAGAAATCACAATATACTTTTTAAAGTAGGCGTAGAGGGAGCTATTTTACAACTTAACAAACATTGCGCCATTTTTTAAAAGTTTTAAATACAATAGTATATTTAATGATAGAATAGTTTTGGACTTGCATTGTCTTTAATTTGTTTTACATCACAACGTTTCAACTGGTAAGTATCTCTGAATACAGTATTCACCTAAAGACGACTGGAGATACTTACCAGTTGAAACGTTGTGATGTAAAACAAATTAAAGACAATGCAAGTCCAAAACTATTCTATTATTCAAGAAACATCAGTGTCTCCAACCTTCAAACAGTATATTTAATGTTACCTCATTACAAAGATGGATAAAAGACTAAAAAACCGGCGAAAACCACAACTTGATATCTTTTTTCAAACCGGAGATATTAACAAGAACAAAAATAAACACGGAAAAATGTGATTATATTTAAGTTTTAAGGGTAAAGGTTTTTTCAAAAGTCAAATAGGCCTTGGGAAAACAAATTATGATTTAAAATTAAGTGCTTTTTTTTACTCTTAATCTACAGTTTCCGACTCACTTCTAGACTATTGCTACAAGATTTAAAGCGCATAAAATGTATATGTCGTAGGCTAATTACAAATTCAGTCGTTTTATAATTATAAAACGCCTAGTCGTATGGCTAGATATGGGTGGGCGATTATTTTTACAATGCGCCTGGAATAAAACTAAACATATTTAGGCGTAATATAATAAGAGTGCTATCGAGTCAGGCGAGTTGTTAGTTTAACTTCTTTATGCAGTTTGTAAACAATCGACGAGTTAACAGTATTTTCCATTGTTTTTACTTCAGAAACTTTCGTTTCAAAATGTTAGAAGACTCAGAAAGTGATGCGTTTGTTGATAAAGAGTTATATTATAAATAGCTTGAAACATTTTACACCGGAAAGTAATAAGAAAAACATAACCTCAAAAGCCAAAAATAGCATACTTATAGGTAATATTATTTTTCTACTACTGTATAAATAATAGAACTTTGTGGTACTAACAATAGGAACGATAACGAAAGGAAACCTTCGTGTTACCTGGTTGCTAGTTACGAAAGTAGTAGGGGAAGCCGGGCATAATTGTCTCTTTAAAAACTCGCGTCTAAATAGACGCGGGGGAAATCCCAACCTATTGCAGGCACACTGTGCGCATGTCAGTGGAATAACTTCATGACGGGATATTTAAAATATAGGTAGAAATGGGTTTAATAATATTTTGGTGATTTTTTAAGCCATGGTGTGTTCGGGTCTGTTCTATGACAATAGTGGTGGAGGTTCTAGTCCCAATTAAGTTTCTTTTACAAGAATATTTTTGTTTTTCGCAGTTTACCAGTTTGTTAATTTATGGGCCATAATTATAAAATAGAGGGGAGGCTATTACTCATTAATCAGTAAGTTTTGTCGTCGAGGCTGTAAAGCACCCGCAAAGTACCCTTACCTTCACTTTTTTAAATTGTAGAACAGTTTATTTATGCACAGACTGTGGGATGAATTATATGTAGTACAAAAATACATTTTTACTTTATTGAAGAAAACAATATAGAGGTTATTATGCTGGTCCATATTTCCACATTATTTTCTTCAATGGAGCAAATATACTTTTATTCTACATACAATTTATCTCACAGTCTGTGCATACATAAATTTATTATCAGTTAAAAAATTGGAGGTTAGGTTTGTATTTTACAGATGCTTTTCGGCCTCAAAAAAATAACAAAATTTATTGATAAGTCTGCCCCTCCATTTTAATTATGGCCCATAAATTTACAAACTGGTAAACTGCGAATAACAAAAATATCCTTGTAAAAGAAACTTAATTGGGACTAGAACCTCCACCACTATGACACACATCGTGGCTTAAAAGATTTTTTTTGGTGATTACGAAAACATAATTAAACCCATTTCAACATATATTTTAAACATCCCGCTATAAGGTTATTCGACTGACATGCGCCTGCAATAGGATGGGAAATAGACGCGAGTCTTTAAAGTAACCTTAAAATATACAGCGAAGTTCAAATTAGGGCAAAGTTGCTTAATTTTGGTACTTGCCTGCGAGAATTTTAGAAAATTCCAACTACTTCCGGAGATATCCGAAGAAAACCGAAAATTGGCAATTTTCCTTCTATTTTTTTTTCTGCCCTAATTTAAATAAATAAATAAAGCCTTTATTAAATTCAACAGACAATCATAAAAAAAATGTTAGATGACGGCAAGATCTAGCACTGCTATTCATCTAACCGTCTTAAAATAAATATTTAAGCAAATATAAAAATAAAATAACAATCATAAAAAAAATTAAAATTAAACGTCATTAACTTCTTACTAGGGTAAAGGCCAGCCCCGTACTGACATTGTCAGTGCGCACGTCTTAGCTAGTAAATAATTAGTTAGAGCAAAATGTGAATAAGTGAGAAATGTGACAATATGTAATTAACAAAAAGGCAAACAAATAAAGGAAATTTTTAAATAGATAAAAAAATAACAATCTTATATATTTTAAAGAAAAGAAGTTATACAAGTTATAAGCATACAATTATAGCGATAGGAGCAGAGAGAATATTAAAAGGATCTTTTGACAGCCTTCTTGAAGCTCGCCATCGCGGTAAGCGACTTTACACCTGGTTGCAGAGAATTATAAATTTTTACGGCATTATAAGTAAAGGAACGCTGGAACTGTGCGGTTCTGTGCTTTGGAACACTAAACCTTTGGCAGTGACGTGTAAATCTATCGTGGATACCACTCCCACGAATTAGTTTTTTGAAGAGATATTCTGGATTATTAGTTAAAACAATTTTGTGGACCAAAGTGGCTAAATGCAAAGAAAATCGCTTTTCTAAATTCAGCCACCCTGAAGCATCAAATAGTGGAGTCACATGATCATATTTTCGAAAATTGTACGAGAACTTTAAGCAAGCATTTTGCAATTTTTGTAAGGTATTTTTTTCCCTAACAGTCAATAAAGGCCAGTAAACAACATTACAATATGACAAGAGAGATAAAATAAGTGAATCGCATAGTCTTAATTTAATTTCAGTAGTTAGAGCATCTTTATGTATATATAGAACTTTTAATTTATAATAAGATTTTTTTACCAATACAGATACATGGCTTTCAAGTCTCAACTTTGTATCAAGAACGAGACCCAAATGTTTGGAACTCTCAGAAGGCAGAAGTGGTATATTATTAATATTTACATTAAAAACATCTTTAGTGGTCAACTGCTAGCTATCCTTACCAAAAAGCAAGAGCTTAGATTTTGAACCATTTAATAAGAGCGAATGGGCGCTTAAGATATTATAAATTATTTCAAGGTCATTATTTATGTTATCTAATGACGAAATCATATCTACTCAGTAAAAAGAATAATATATCTGGAAGTTCTCGGCGTACTGATGAGTAAGACATGATTTTAAAAGAACACTGAAATCAGAAGTGTATAATGAAAAAAGGAGTGGACCCAATATGCTCCCCTAAGGTACCCCTCTATCCACAGGCAGATACTCCAAGAAGCTAGATCCAATTCAAACCCGCTGCTATGCTACCCGATAAATAATTATGAAAAAATTGAATGGTTCCATCACTAAAACCGAAGTACTTCAACTTTGTACACAAAGTAGAGTGGTCCAAAGTATCGAATGCCTTACTGTAGTCCAAGAGAATTAGAGCGGTATTTTTTCCAACGTTGCAAGCTTTATAGATGTCATCAGAAACATGTAATAGAGCTGTTGAAGTGCTATGTTGGGGACGAAACCCAGACTGTGTCGAGGGCAAAATATTGTTGACAGTAACATATTTACTCACCTGATCATGTATTACCCTTTCGAGAATTTTGGACATTATAGGCAATATACTGATGGGGCGGTACTGAGAAATATTCTCAGGAGAAGCAACCATGGGTATCGGGATACTGTTTGCACTTTTCCAGGCTGCTGGGAACACTGACGACTGTAAGCAACTGTTTATTATGAGAGTGATGTACTTTGTTAAATAGGGCGTAATGTAAGACAACATTTTAAGGTCTATGCCATCGCACCCTCTTGCATTCGTTTTTATGTTTAAAATTACTTTTCCTACAACGTATTCAGTAACTTCATCAAACTTGAACTCTTCGCCAAAATTATGTCGATGCTTGCCACAGTAATTGTCATAAATAAAGGTATTGTTTACTAAATTTATTTTGGGAACACTATCAATAAAATTTTTATTAAGATCAGAGGGATTTCTCATGTTTTCACAAGGTTTATTGGCTGTATTATTTATGTTAAGACGCTTTATTGTTCTTCAAAACTCTTTTGGGTCGATCTCAAACCTATGGCGAAGATACGCCTTCTTTTCGTTTCTTACTGCCTGAGTAACAAAGTTTTTCAAATCTTTATATTCCGCCCAGGAGGCGTCAGTTTTTACTCTTTTATATTTTGAGAGTGCCCCATTTCTTAGCTTCATTGTAAGCTTAAGGTTGCCCGCCAACCACGGTGTGGGAGCCTTAGTAAACCGTGACGTTTTTAAAGGCGCGTGGCTGTCGAATAAGGATATCAAATTATTATTAAATAACTCCACCATTTCGTCAACATTATCGAGATCATACAACATAATATTTCAATTGATTTCAAACAAATCATTAATAAAATCCACGAAGCTAAAGTTTCTATAATCGCGGTAAGTACGAAAAGAAATTTTTTTAGGTGGTTTTGCTATTTTTAAATTAGTATAAACCAGGGAATGGTCCGATAAGCTATCCATTCTTATTACGCCAGTATCCAGTGATAACTCGGGACAAGAAGTTACCAAAATATCTATTAATGTGCTTGTATTCCGCGTTATACGAATTGCTGTTTTAACCAACTGATTCAAATTATACTTACCAAGAAAATTGCTAATAAGTACATACCCATTACCATCAGCATTTAACATATCAACATTTAAGTCCGCACCGAACAAAACGCAATCAACAGATTGCAAAAAATTTACCACAGCATTTTCCAGGTCATCCAAACAGGGTACCAGATTAGCATTAGGGGATCTATACAGCGAACCAAAACAAATATTTTTGCCTGAAATCTTTATACTGATACAAATCACTGACGGCAGGTTCTGTGGCTAAAATACTAAATTTTAGGTTAGACTTAACATAAAATGCCACACCTCCACCGTGGCCAGCCCTATCAGATCTCACCAACATATAGTTATTAATATTCAAACAATCATTAGAAATACCACTACGGAGCCAGTTCTCCGACAACCCTATGACGTCATACTGAGATAGATGAAAATAAATTTCACTTTTTCATTACAACTTTTTTAACAATGTTGTGACAAAAAAACAAAATAACACACAACTTACTATTTATTTGCTTGAAATATTAAACGATCAAGCAACAATATAAATCGGTGTTTTATCAAATGCCTAAGTACTTTACAATCTTTTACAAAACGACTAGTTATAATCAATCATATCCTAAAACAAACGAGATTGAAGAATCATTTACCTGAGAGCAATTTGGCGTTTTTTGAAAAGCCTAAAAAGTTCAGTCGAATTGTAAAAATTCAGTACCTATTTATTCTTCATATTACAATATACCTAATCATTTATAAAACGACTAGGCGTTTTATAAAATGACTGAATTTGTAATTAGCCTACGACATATACAAAATGACCGCTTGTACTTGCCTTTTTGGATTTTTGCGATGTAAATAATTTTCCATCTTGATTTTTCTATTCTCTAATATATTTTTAACGGAGCTCCAACCCCAATCGACTTTATTATACGCAAGAGATATAGCAAAATAACTGGTAAAACTGCCTTAAATTGTGTAAAATAAAGATATGGACATAAAACCAGATAAAATGGACGTAATAGGATTTCCTTTTTCTTTAATTTAATTATTTGAATTAAATGAAATAACCTTTCATTTCGTTTTGTCAAAAATCCAATATTAATTTTACTTTACCCACTAACTTCACAGAAATCAAATGTAATGTAATGATCTTACCACAAACATTATCTAAAATGCACCGGCAAACTAGTTTTTCAGTTTCAATTTCTCTTCCATCACAATTTTTGGACAAAACTTCATTTAAAATTAAACTTTTCGCATTAAATATTTTAACGAAAGAATTCAGTATTTGTTGATTAAAAGATGGGAAAATCAATTTTCTATTTTTCTTCCACTTCTTGCCTAAAAAAATAAAAATAAATGATTTTAAATAGTAAGATTTGAATTTTAAAGTAATCATTACCAGCCGAACAGAATAAGGAATATTAATTTTAAAGTATTTTATGTTTTGAAGGTTGGAGACAATGTTTCTTAAAATTAATAACGGCGTTTTGGACCTGCATTGTCTTTATTTGTTTTAAATCACAACATTTCAACTGGTAATCTCCAGTCATCTTCAGATGAATAATAAAAGTGTACAGTAATTCTAGCTCTATTTATACTAGCTAGGTGCACTGAAGCATAACTGAGATGGGTGCAGTCATGCGTTTAGTTCGTATGCTATATTAATCTTAGATTACATCTACCTAAGAAAGATTCCATCACCCACGCTCTGCACTTGAAAGAATCTACCTAAAACGAAAGAAAAGAGGAAGAGGTCTCATTAATATAACTTCCATGAGAAAATACTCCCAAGAGTCGAATGGGGATATTCTACAAGAAATGGTAGCAGCAGACACTGGATATACAACTCTTAACTTAGAGCAAATTGGATTACCCAACATCATCCGCGTACCGCCAAGTCAACGGGTTGTAACTTGGCAAGAGAAAGCTCTACATAGCAAATACCTACTGCACTTCAAAGTCCACTTATAGATAGATAAATGTCACTGAACTGGTTAGAGGAAAGGCATCTACATGCCGAAACAGAATGTTTTATAATTTCTATCAGTCATATCTTTGAGCACTGTTGCCTAGTTTTGTTACTCCTAACGATATTCACTCGCTGCACGATCCAGTCCCCGCCCACATACCTTAAGTGAATCACGGTGGTAGATTACGACTTGGCTTAGACTACATATATTTTTAATTTGTTTTAATATTCATTTTATTTCTAAGTATCGGTGTAGAAGGCACGGCATAGATTATTTTATACTCTGCTGAAGGGATTATGCAAAGCGACGCGTTGCTTTACGTTACGGCTGAGAATACCTAAATTTTGATTTCTTGATTTGAGTTATTATTATTATATATTCTGGTTTAGTATATAGGGTTATTCACGCTATTCGACACGAAATATTATAGCTAAATTGTTTGTATTGATAACTTTTTTTTTCTGGGTGGATGTACTTTTTAAAATTATTTTCATAATGTACAGGTTATCCCAAAAACACGAAAGAATCAATGTTGTACGTTTTTTAATGGAATGCCCTCTATATTATTTTATTTTCGGTTTCTACGATCAAAATAAATATGAGTTTCACCAAGGTTTACCATAATTAAATTTTACATCTGCTGCTAATATAAAATACAGGGTGTTATATTTAAATTATACAAGTTATTACGATTTCAAATTTGTAATTATTTAGTTGTACTTTTTGGATACCCTGTACAAGTTGTTGAATTTTTAATAAATATGACACAAAACTTAATCGGTTATGAGATTCCATTCTTAATTTGGTTTGAAGAAAGAAAATACATGTGTATTTTTGGGACAACCTGTAGATTATGAAAATAATTTTTAAAAGTACATCCAATAGGCCCCTATCCACCCAGAAAAAAAATGTATCCAACACAAATAATTTAACTATAATATATCGTGTCAAATAGCGTAAATAACCCTGTATATTGACCATAAAGTCCATTAAGCCACCAAGCCAAGGGCGTCGATAGGGGGGGGGGGGGGGTAAGTGGGGATAATTACCCCCCCAAGATTGACAGAAAAAAAATTTTTTGCCTACACTTGACGAAAGAAAAGTGATATCTAAAAAAAAAAAAGGTCGTCGCTCGAAAAGAACATACATCTGATTTAAGCTTTTGACGCCGGGGTGGGCACTCATGTTTATAAGCTATAAACATAAGTGCCCATCCCGGTGCCAAAAGCTTAAATCAGATGTATGTTATTTAGAAATCACTTTCGATTTGATCCCGAAAATATATCTTGTTAATTTGTTCCCCCCCCCCCCCAAAAGAAAAAATTATCGACGCCCTTGCACCAAGCTACCAATAAACATTAAAAAAATAATAAATTTATCGCCGCTTCTCCTCTCCCATTTTTATTTTTAATTTTATTTAGTTAAAACGAGATTATCTGCCTTAAATTATTTATTTTTACTTCAATTATCCCAAAAACAATATACTGGGTCTCGCAAAAGTCCTACATAAAAGTAATATCAATTAAAGGAAAAGGATCTAGGAAAAACGCTCGGACCCGTAAACTTTTATTTTTAATTGTGCATTTTTTGACCTAAAAAAATGTTATACAGGGTATCTCATAGAACTGTGTCACGTCTTTGACAATTTTTTTTAATGGAACACCCTATATATTGTATTATTTTTTGATTCCCTACAAAGTTCTACGCTTATATTGTAAATGTCATGTGTCTAAATTAAATAGTTTTTGAGATTCACCTCCCTATCTTAGTTTTTTATTCCCTATCCGCTATCCAAAGAAACCAACCTACGATTTACCAGGTTAAGCCAAAAATCTGGTTTTAACGGTTTAACATGGTAAATCGGAGGTTGGGTTTTTTGGATAGAGAATAAAAAAATTAAGATATGGAGGTAAAACCATTTTTCTCTAAGATGAACTGTTCCAATGTTACAGCCTGTCTAAGTCAAAAAATACCATATTTTAAACGTCAATATCTCAAAAACTATTAAATTTAGAGACATGACATTTACAACATAAGCGTAGAAATTTGTGGGGAATCAGAAAATAGTACAATATATAGGGTGTTCCGTTAAAAAAAATTGTTAAAGATGTGACGACAGTTCTATGAGACACCCTGTATAATATTTTTTTATGTTAAAAAATGCACAATTAAAAATAAAAATTTACGGGTCCGAGCTTTTTTCCTAGATCTTTTTCCTTTAATTGATATTAATTTTATGCGGGACTTTTGGGAGACCCAGTACAACTGAATATTTTTAAAAGAATAATTTTGAAAGTTTAATACCAACAGTACCAATTTTTCATTATCGCATCAGGCGCGACTTGTCCATTAGGTTATTTTGTCATTGACCCACCTACAAATTTTACCCATCTAATTAATTAATTTTTTAAAACAAACAAAAAATTATCTGTCAAGTGCAAGTGTCATGCGAAAACTTCCCAATATATAGCAAAACTGGGGCTCCGTTATTTTTTAATTTAACTTATTTAAATGTATTGAAAACTAAGAGCGAAACAAAAGTAGGGGAACTTAGGGTAGAACGGGGTACCGGGGTAGAACGGGGTACGGCCCTTATTGGCGCCAATATTTATGTTTAGCCTGTAGCACATTATCTTAAGTTTAGAGTAAGGGGTTTCTTGTGTAGAGCATGTGTGTAAATTGCAAAAATTATTGGTGTTTTTAAAAATTATTTGAATATCGCAAAAAATAAATGACATTCGGGGTAGAATGAGGTATTAACATGCGGGTTGGAACGGGATACCCTGTTCCACCCGACTATGCCATCACGTTTTCGGCCTTACCTGGGTTATAAAGGGTTATTATAGTGCCCTAATATTAAATATACTATTTTAGGCACATTTTTTACAGTACAGGTAATTATTTACATAGTTTTACATATTTAGGTTCCTAACTTATATATACCCCATTCCACCTCATGCTTGGGGCAGAACTGGGAAGATGTAACTTTTTACAAAAATAAAAATAATTATCATATCTTAAGATTAAATTAAAATTAAAAGAGTTTAACCTGACTTTTATTTGGCACAAAGCTTAGGGACCCCGTTTTACCCCATGTCCCCTACATGCTTGCTAAAGTTAAAAAGAGATAATCATTGTCGACAGTTCATCGGCTCGCTCGTCGCTTGCCGCAATATGGCACCAGGGAAAGACATTCAAACCACTCCATGATATAAATTGAAAAAATCCAAATTAATCAACAAAATGTTTCTAAAATTTTTCAAATCATTGAAATTTCTAACGAAATACAATGTGCGGCAACACTGTGACATAAAATTCATGATTTAGGAGGGAACTCTGTGGTCCAAGCGCTACAATAAATACTATAGATTTACGAACAACTCCACAATGGCGGCCAAACAAGCTCCAACGCAGAATTGTCAAGTTTTTCTAAAGATCTGTAATTCTTTATATATTAATATTCAAAAGTCATATACAGATCAATTTTATTTGCTTTTAAAGTTTCCTTAAATTATGATACGAGAGGACATGCTAAACCAACCTGAAGCTGTAAAAAGTCCTTCTCCAATACATTTTCTAAAGATATCGTAAGGATCTTCTTTTGTTACATATTTGGAGCTACTTAGAATTCGTTCTATTTGTTCAGGTTTATTTAAAACATATAACAGGTGAACTCCAAATCCGAACCACATCTTGAATCCCATGGGATAGGCATTTTGCATCCTGTTAAGTATAGGCAGAAAATCTGAAAGTATTTAAATAAAAAATAATACATAATATCACTACTGTAAATAGCAAAAAACATACTACCCACCTGACCCACCATCTAAGTTACTATCTAACTTACTATTTAAGTAAGTTAAAGGGTTTCCCGTGAAAATTTTATCTTGAAAACTTAAACCTCAAAAATGCTTAATTATTAAAAAAACTTCTTAAAAGTTCTTTGGCGTGCCCTTAAGGTCAATAATTGGGGGGAACTTAATTATTTTGACGCATGTACATGATAAATTAGTTTATCTTTAAGGGTTTCCTATGAAAATTTTACTTTAGAAACTTAAATAATGCTTTTATATTTTTTTAATTTTATAATAATAATAATAATAATAATAATAATAATAATAATAATAATAATAATAATAATAATAATAATAATAATAATAATAATAATAATAATAGCCGTCAGGGTTCCGGTTTGCGAATCTAGGCCCAGGGTAGAACCTGCCTGCCGTAAAAGGCGGCTAAAAGGTTGGTGGTCCTTGCCTTAAAGGGGCCTACATTGGTCACCGGCTACCGCAGGTAGGCGTAGGAACTGATGTAGTGAAGGAACGGCTGACTCCATGTTAGGGGCGGTTTCTCAAGAGCGTCTGTTCCCTATGTTAAGGGCGGCTGTATCAATAACCTGGCAGAAGGTATAAATGCAAACCATTTCTGACGAAATGTGTAAATATGGATTTAAACAAATATGATGTCGAATTTACAAGAATATGTACCCCAGGTGGGTTCGCAATCCCACACTGCGCAAGCAGGCAGCCTCACGGATTCTGGGGGAGGCATAAATTCGAATAGTACTAATAATACTAACGGCAGGATGCTAAGACAAGCCCCTGCCGACAACCGAACTATTCAACCGAACACCGGCGAGGAACACATCATAATGGAGACTAGCTTGCAGCCTGACCCTGGAGTCGATAGAACTGCCGCTGGTCTACCCAGAAGAACAGAAACCGGTCGAATCAAGTGGACTCGTGACATGAATAGAACATTTATCAAAGCATTCCTCTTGATTAACGACTGTGAAGATAACCCCCGCCCTGGCTGGAGAATAAAACTCCACCGAGAAATAAGCCAGATATATCCGGAATTAAAACTCACGGAACAAAATGTAGCGTGCCGACAAAGAGCTATTTATGCTAACCACCTGCTACCCCAAGCTGAAATAGATCAAATACGGCGTGAAGTTGGCAGAATGTTGCACAACCTTCAGCATGTGGAAGAGCTAACAGCACAGTAGGAAGTAATACATGAACAAGATCAAACTATACAGGCTGATACGGACAATACGAACCAAAAATATTTGGAAAATTTGTCCTTATTTGAAAATAGTGACCCGACCTTGAGACCGAGTATCCCTAAGCTAAGATTCAAGAAAGGAACCCACGAAATACTAGCGAGAGTAAACCTAGCAGCAGGGGCGTCCTTAAATACAACTGAGGACCTCGAGACATTACATAGTGGGTTATATGCAGCAGCAGTAACTGTAATTAAACTCAATGGTCAGGCATGATATCTCAGAACTGATAAGAAAACAACCAAGAAACAAGCGGTACCCGCTTGGAAAATGAGACTTGAAAAACAAATAAGCCAGTTACGAGCACAAAGTGATATCATTGGAGAACATCTAAATGGAAACTCTAGCAGCAAGGTTGCTAAAAAGGTTAAAGATATACTGAAAGCAGAGAATATTCCTTTAGATAGTCCCGATGTAAAACGGTTGCTAACTGTCGTAAGAGACACTATTAGACAAAAATGTAAGGCTAAAGGTGCCCGTCTAAGGCGATACAATAAAGCCACAAAGAGGAAGGTACAAAACCAACAGTTCACCACGAACCAAAAAACCTTCTATAGGACACTGAACCAAGAAGAAAATGACCTTACTCCAACTAATGACATGAATAAAGACCAATTTAATGCATTTTGGGGTAATATTTGGTCTGACGCGTCCCATTTCAATGAAGAAGCAAGCTGGCTCGAAAAAGTTGAAGCCGAGGCTGAAACTTTGCAAGAAATGCCTGAGCCGCAAGTAACATCCATCGACATAAGGGATGCCACTAAGAACTTGGCTAACTGGAAATCACCGGGACCTTACCAAATTCATAATTTTTGGCTCAAAACTTTCACCAGCCTACACCCTGTAATCGCAAACTGCTTTAGCAAGGCTCTCCTAAACCCCGAGCACTTCCCAGCTCATCTTGCCAGTCGCAATACCTTCCTTTTATTTAAAAAAGGGCAGGTAAACGACCCAAAATATTACAGACCGATCACATGTCTGTCAGTGGTGTATAATCTTTTAACATCAGTCATGTATTCAAAAATATACACACACTGCATAAACAACAACCTGGTAGCTGATGAGCAAAAGGGCTGTATTAGGAAAGCTTTGGGTTGCAAGGAACAGCTTACTATTGATGCCGTTATTATAAAACAGGCAGAAGTTAAAAGGCGAAATCTAAATATGTGCTACATAGATTATAGTAAAGCATTCGATTCTGTTCCTCACGACTGGCTAAAGAAGATATTGCAAATATACAAAGTACACCCCCTAATACGCAACATGTTAGGCACCCTAATGGAGCAATGGAATACCAATCTCCATATTGGACAAGAGAAGCTAGGCAATATAAATATATCAAAAGGTATATTTCAAGGCGACTCTTTAAGCCCCCTCTGGTTCATTTTGGCCATGAACCCACTGTCCTCACTACTAAAATCAACATCCTACGGATATCGTCCTAACTTAACTGAGAATTTTAGAATAAACCACCTTCTATTTATGGACGATATCAAACTCTACGCTGAGAGCAAAACCCACCTACAGTCCCTAATTCAAATAACCAAGACATTTAGCGATGACATCAAAATGTCGTTTGGCTTAGACAAGTGCGCAATCTTGAATGTCGTACGCAGAAAGACTGAACAAAATCGTGGACTGCTTGAAGGCATAGATATACTAGATGAGGACAAAACATATAAATACTTAGGCATCTCCCAAAACCAACAAATAAACCACACAAGCCTAAAAAGGGAGTTTAAAAACAAATACAAAAGCAGACTAACAAAGCTTTTTAATACTCACCTGAATGCTGGTAACCTTACTACTGCCATCAACACCTGGACAATACCAATACTTACCTACTCATTCGGAATCCTTAAGTATTCAGACACGGATTTGCACGAACTAGATAGGCTTACGCACAGGCTGCTAACAAAATTCAGATTCCACCACCCACGCTCTGCACTTGAAAGAATCTACCTAAAACGAAAGGAGGGAAGAAGAGGTCTCATTAATATATATATAACTTGTGCAAGTCGCAAGAGACCTCTATGAGAAAATACTTCCAAGAATCGAATGGGGAAATTCTTAAAAAAGTGGTAGCAGCAGATGCTGGATATACAGCCCTTAACTTAAAGCAAAACGGATTACCTAACATCATCCGCGCGCCGCCAAGTCAACAGCTTGTAACTTAGCAAGAAAAAGCCCTACACGGCAAATACCCTACTGCACTACAAAATTCACTCATAGATAGAGAGATGTCACTGAATTGGTTAGAGAAAAGGCAGCTTCACGCTGAAACAGAAGGTTTTATAATCTCTATCCAAGACCGTGTCATTCGAACTCGAGACTATGAAAAAGTCATCTTAAAAAGAAATGTGGAAGATGTGTGCAGAAAATGCAATTGCCCCGGAGAAACGATAGAACATATCACGGCGGGGTGTGGTGCTATGGCCCCCAACGCTTACCTGGGGAGACATAATCAGGTGGCTAAGATCATCCACAAGGAACTGGCCCATAAACTAGGGCTAAGGGAAAACCTCCCACCATACTACCAATACTCACCCGAGCCAGTCCTTGAATCCCCTGAATATCTCTTATACTGGGACAGGCCAATAATAACGGATAGAACAGTAGACCACAACCGACCGGATATTCTTCTTATCGAAAAAAACACCAAGAAAGCTTTCATAATCGATATAGGTTGCCCACTAACACACAACCTCTCTAAAACCGAATCGGAGAAGAAGACCAAGTACTCGAATTTGGCTATAGAGATTAAAAATATATGGAAGCTAGATAAAATCGACATAATTCAGATTATAATATCGGTGGAGGGAGCTATGACGAAAAATTTCAAGCCCAACTTGGAAAAACTGGGCCTTTCAGGTTATTTATACCAACTTATTCAGAAAAGCGTCATGCTCCAAACTTGCCATATAGTACGGAAGTTTCTAAACAGTACAGGTTAAGATGAATTTCTTCTCTGTACTGTAAATAACACCAGCCTTACCAACAAAAAGCTGAGAAACAGAACACTGAAAACATAATAATAATAATAATAATAATAATAATAATAATAATTAATAATAATAATAATAATAATAATAATAATAATAATAATAATAATAATAATAATAATAATAATAATAATAATAATAATAATAATAATAATAATAATAATAATAATAATAATAATAATAATAATAATAATAAACCGAACAAAATGTAGCGAGCCGTCAAAGGGCTATATATGCTAACCACCTGCTACCCCAAGCTGAAATAGATCAAATACGGCGTGAAGTTGGCAGAACGTTGCACAACCTTCAGCATGTGGAAGAACTAACAGCACAGCAGGAAGTAATACATGAACAAGATCAAACTATACAGGCTGATACGGACAATACGAACCAAAAATATTTGGAAAATTTGTCCTTATTCGAAAATAGTGACCCGACCTTGAGACCGAGTATCCCTAAGCTAAGATTCAAGAAAGGAACCCACGAAATACTAGCGAGAGTAAACCTAGCAGCAGGGACGTCCTTAAATAGAACTGAGGACCTCGAGACATTACATAGTGGGTTATATGCAGCAGCAGTAACTGTAATTGAACTCAATGGTCAGGCATTATATCTCAGAACTGATAAGAAAACAACCAAGAAACAAGCGGTGCCCGCTTGGAAAATGAGACTTGAAAAACAAATTAGCCAGTTACGAGCACAAAGTGATATAATTGGAGAACATCTAAGTGGAAACTCTAGCAGCAAGGTTGCTAAAAAGGTAAAAGATATACTGAAAGCAGAGAGCATTCCTTTAGACAGTCCCGATGTAAAACGGTTGCTAACAATCGTAAGAGACAATACAAGACAAAAATCTAAGGCTAAAGGAGCTCGTCTAAGACGATACAACAAAGCCACAAAGAGAAAGGTTCAAAACCTACAGTTCACCAGGAACCAAAAACCCTTCTATAGGACATTGAGCCAAGAAGAAAACGACGTTACTCCAACTAATGATATAAATAAAGACCAATTTAATGCATTTTGGAGTAATATTTGGTCCGACGCTCCCATTTCGACGAAAAAGCAAGCTGGCTCGAAAAAGTTGAAGCCGAGGCTGAAACTTTACAAGAAATGCCTGAGCCGCAAGTAACATCCAGTGATATAAGGGATGCCACTAAGAACTTGGCTAACTGGAAATCACCGGGACCTGACCAAATTCATAATTTCTGGCTCAAAACCTTCACCAGCTTACACCCTATAATAGCAAACTGCTTTAGCAAAGCTCTCCTAAACCCCGAACACTTCCCAGCTCATCTTGCCAGTGGCAATACCTTCCTTTTGTTTAAAAAAGGGCAGGTAAACGATCCAAAAAACTACAGACCGATCACCTGTCTGTCAGTGGTGTATAAACTTTTAACATCAGTCATGTACTCAAAAATATACACACACTGCATAAACAACAACCTGGTAGCTGATGAGCAAAAGGGCTGTATTAGGAAAGCTTTGGGTTGCAAGGAACAGCTTACAATCGATGCCGTTATTATAAAACAGGCTGAAGTGAAAAAGCGAAATCTAAATATGTGCTACATTGACTATAGTAAAGCATTCGATTCTGTTCCTCACGACTGGCTAAAGAAAATATTGCAAATATACAAAGTACACCCCCTAATACGCAACATGTTAGGCACCCTAATGGAGCAATGGAACACCAATCTCCATATTGGACAAAAGAAGCTTGGCAATATAAATATATCAAAAGGTATATTTCAAGGCGACTCTTTAAGCCCCCTCTGGTTCATTTTGGCCATAAACCCACTGTCCTCACTACTAAAATCATCATCCTACGGATATCGTCCCAACTTAACTGAAAATTTTAGAATAAACCACCTTCTATTTATGGACGATATCAAACTCTACGCTGAAAGCAAAACCCACCTACAGTCCCTAATTCAAATAACCAAGACATTTAGCGATGACATCAAAATGTCGTTTGGATTAGACAAGTGCGCAATCTTGAATGTCGTACGCGGAAAGACTGATCAAAATCGTGGACTGCTTAAAGGCATAGATATACTAGATGAGGACAAAACATATAAATACTTAGGCATCTCCCAAAACCAACAAATAAACCACACCAGCCTAAAAAGGGAGTTTAAAAACCAAATACAAAAGCAGACTAACAAAGCTTTTTAATACTCACCTGAATGCTGGTAACCTTACTACTGCCATCAACACCTGGGCAATACCAATACTTACCTACTCATTCGGAATCCTTAAGTATTCAGACACGGATTT
Source organism: Polydrusus cervinus (assembly GCA_935413205.1). Lineage (NCBI taxonomy): Eukaryota > Metazoa > Arthropoda > Insecta > Coleoptera > Curculionidae > Polydrusus > Polydrusus cervinus. Next base: position 15,209,122 of record OW284517.1, read on the forward strand.
GCACGAATTAGATAGGCTTACGCGCAGGCTGCTAACAAAATTCAGATTCCACCACCCACGCTCTGCACTTGAAAGAATCTACCTAAAACGAAAGGAGGGAGGAAGAGGTCTCATTAATAGATATAACTTGTGCAAGTCACAAGAGACCTCTATGAGAAAATACTTCCAAGAATCGAATGGGGAATTCTTAAAAAAGTGGTAGCAGCAGACACTGGATATACAGCCCTTAACTTAAAGCAGAACGGATTACCTAACATCATCCGCGCGCCGCCAAGTCAACAGCTTGTAACTTGGCAAGAAAAAGCCCTACACGGCAAATACCCTACTGCACTCCAAAATCCACTCATAGATAGAGAAATGTCACTGAATTGGTAAGAGAAAAGGCAGCTTCACGCTGAAACAGAAGGTTTTATAATCTCTATAGTCTATCCAAGACCGTGTCATTCGAACTCGAAACTATGAAAAAGTCATCTTGAAAAGAAATGTGGAAGATGTGTGCAGAAAATGCAATTGCCCCGGAGAAACGATAGAACATATCACGGCGGGTTGTGGTGCTATGGCCCCCAACGCCTACCTGGGGAGACATAATCAGGTGGCAAAGATCATCCACAAGGAACTGGCCCATAAACTAGGGCTAAGGGAAAACCTCCCACCATACTACCAATACTCACCCGAGCCAGTCCTTGAATCCCCTGAATATATCTTATACTGGGACAGGCCAATAATAACGGATAGAACAGTAGACCACAACCGACCGGATATTCTTCTTTTTGAAAAAAACACCAAGAAAGCTTTCATAATCGATATTGGTTGCCCACTAACACACAACCTCTCTAAAACCGAATCGGAGAAGAAGACCAAGTACTCGAATTTGGCTATAGAGATAAAAAATATATGGAAGCTAGATAAAATCGACATAATTCCGATTATAATATCGGTGGAGGGAGCTATGACGAAAAATTTCAAGCCCAACTTGGAAAAACTGGGCTTTTCAGGTTATTTATACCAACTAATCCAGAAAAGCGTCATCCTCCAAACATGCCATATAGTACGGAAGTTTCTCAACAGTACAGGTTAAGATGAATTTCTTCTCTGTACTGTAAATCATACCAGCAATACCAACAAAAAGCTGTGAAAACTAACATTGAGAACATAATAATAATAATAATAATAATAATAATAATAATAATAATAATAATATTAATAATAATAATAATAATAATAATAATAATAATAATAATAATAATAATAATAATAATAATAATAATAATAATAATAATAATAATAATAATAATAATATGCACATCTAACCGAAAACAACCTATTAGCAATAGAGCAAAAAGGATGCAGAAGAAAAACCAAAGGCTGCAAGGAACAACTGATTGTTGACACCATTATAACACAACACAAAAAGAAAGAAAGGAAACCATTGTACACTGCATACGTCGACTACAAAAAGGCTTTTGACAGTGTCCCACACTCGTGGCTACTAGAAGTGCTAAAAATTTATAAAATTGATCCGTTTATTCAGAGCGTCCTGAAACAAACAATGACTAAATGGAAAACAACACTAAGCGTAAACAACAACAAAAACAAATTCACAATAGACAACATAGAAATAAAACGCGGAATTTTCCAGGGCGATGCGCTTAGTGCACTTTGGTTTTGCATGGCAGTGAACCCTCTCTCACACATGCTAAACAAAACAAACAAAGGGACAACCATAGAAAACAACACAATAAGCCACCTCCTCTATATGGATGATCTAAAATTATATGCAGACAACAAAGAAAACATCGAAAAACTAATACAAATCACAAAAACATTTAGCGACGACATACACATGGAATTTGGACTGGACAAATGCCGAATCAATGCAATGGAAAGGGGAAAGTGGAGACAATATGAAGGGTATGACATGGGAGCAGACAAAGGACAAATAGAAGGCATGGAAAATGAAGAATTATACAAATATCTAGGATACCAACAAGCGAGAGGAATAGATCAAAAACACAGCAAAGAAACACTAAAAAACAAATTCAAGGAAAGAATAAGGAAAATATTAAAAACAAAACTAAATTCCAAAAACATGACAAAAGCAATAAACACATACGCTATATCAATTCTAACCTACAGCTTTGGCGTAATCTCCTGGACAGACACAGAACTCGAAGAGCTCAATCGTGACATCCGTACAATGAGCACCAAATTCCGCAAACACCACCCACGCAGCTCAATAGAAAGAGTGAACATCTCACGAGAAAAAGGAGGGCAAGGAATTATCCACATACCAAGACACAACCAAAAACAAATAACGACGCTCAGAAAATACTTTAATGATGAAGCCACTAATAACCAGTTATATAAAATCCTAAAAAAACTAGACAAAAAATCAACACCGCTAAACCTAGCACAAGAAAATAACGACGAACCTGAGGAAGATAACCTCGAGGATAAGTGGAAAAGAAAGGAATTACATGGCAGATATCCAGCATTGCTGACACAACCACACATCAACAAGGAAGCATCCCTCATGTGGTTAAAACTTGGATATCTATTTCCCGAAACCGAAGCATTCATTATTGCAATACAAGACCAAGTCATTGCGACACGCAATTATAAAAAATTTATAATGAAAGAACGTATCCCAACAGATAGATGCAGAATGTGCAAAGAACAAGCCGAATCCATCGATCACATCATAAGCGGATGCCAAACACTAGCCCCAAAAGAATATACCAAAAGGCACGACAATGTTGGCAAAGTAATCCACCAAGAGCTCTTAAAAATCCACGAACCGACAATCACCGAAACAATCCCATACTACAAATACAACCCAGAAAGCATCCATGAAACAGGAAACTATAAGATATACTGGAACAGAGAAATAATAACGGATCTTCCCTTACAACACAATAGACCAGACATGGTGTTCACTGACAAAATTAACAAACATACTTACCTGATCGACTTCTCTATCCCGCTTGCCGCAAACTTACAAAAAAAACATAGAGAAAAAATTACTAAATACTTACTTCTTGCCAACGAAATAAAAGAAATGTGGAACCAAGAAAAAGTGATGGTAGTACCAATCATCATAGGTGCAACTGGAGAAATACCACACACACTCTTCGAAAACCTAAAAAAACTAAACATTAAAGAACAAATATACTACCAGCTACAAAAAGTTGTTCTTATAGAAACCAGCGGAATTGTCAGACTACTAAACGACATCGACAACTGAAACTTGAACTTTTCCAAACCTACCAATCTACCTGCTTTCTTGCAACCAATGCCGAAACAGGATAGAAGCCATATCCAGATACAATCTGTGGAACCTGAAAATAATAATAATAATAATAATAATAATAATAATAATAATAATAATAATAATAATAATAATAATAATAAACATTACACAGTGGGTTATATGCTGCAGCAGCAACTGTAATTGAACTCAATGGTCAGGCATTATATCAGAGAACTGATAAGAAAAGTACCAAGAAACAAGTGGTACCCGCTTGGAAAATGAGACTAGAAAAACAAATAAGCCAGTTACGAGCACAAAGTGATATCATTGGAGAACATTTAAGTGAAAACTCTAGCAGCAAGGTTGCTAAAAAGGTTAAAGATATGCTGAAAGCAGAGAGTATTCCTTTAGACAGTCCCGATATAAAACGGCTGCTAACAATCGTAAGAGACAACATTAGACAAAAATGTAAGGCTAAAGGTGCCCGTCTAAGGCGATACAATAAAGCCACAAAGAGGAAGGTACAAAACCAACAGTTCACCACGAACCAAAAAACCTTCTATAGGACACTGAACCAAGAAGAAAATGACCTTACTCCAGCTAATGACATAAATAAAGACCAATTTAATGCATTTTGGAGTAATATTTGGTCTGACGCGTCCCATTTCAATGAAGAAGCAAGCTGGCTCGAAAAAGTTGAAGCCGAGGCTGAAACTTTGCAAGAAATGCCTGAGCCGCAAGTAACATCGAACGACTTTCACCACCCTACACCCTGTTATCGCAAACTGCTTTAGCAAGGCTCTCCTAAGCCCCGAGCACTTCCCAGCTCATCTTGCCAGTGGCAATACCTTCCTTTTATTTAAAAAAGGGCAGGTAAACGACCCAAAAAATTACAGACCGATCACCTGTCTGTCAGTGGTGTATAAACTTTTAACATCAGTCATGTATTCAAAAATATACACACACTGCATAAACAACAACCTGGTAGCTGATGAGCAAAAGGGCTGTATTAGGAAAGCTTTGGGTTGCAAGGAACAGCTTACAATCGATGCCGTTATTATAAAACAGGCAGAAGTTAAAAGGCGAAATCTAAATATGTGCTACATAGATTATAGTAAAGCATTCGATTCTGTTCCTCACGACTGGCTAAAGAAGATATTGCAAATATACAAAGTACACCCCCTAATACGCAACATGTTAGGTACCCTAATGGAGCAATGGAATACCAATCTCCATATTGGACAAGAGAAGCTTGGCAATATAAGTATATCAAAAGGTATATTTCAAGGCGACTCTTTAAGCCCCCTCTGGTTCATTTTGGCCATGAACCCACTGTCCTCACTACTAAAATCAACATCCTACGGATATCGTCCTAACTTAACTGAGAATTTTAGAATAAACCACCTTCTATTTATGGACGATATCAAACTCTACGCTGAAAGCAAAACCCACCTACAGTCCCTAATTCAAATAACCAAGACATTTAGCGATGACATCAAAATGTCGTTTGGCTTAGACAAGTGCGCAATCTTGAATGTCGTACGCGGAAAGACTGAACAAAATCGTGGACTGCTTGAAGGCATAGATATATTAGATGAGGACAAAACATATAAATACTTAGGCATCTCCCAAAACCAACAAATAAACCACACAAGCCTAAAAAGGGAGTTTAAAAACAAATACAAAAGCAGACTAACAAAGCTTTTTAATACTCATCTGAATGCTGGTAACCTTACTACTGCCATCAACACCTGGGCAATACCAATACTTACCTACTCATTCGGAATCCTTAAGTATTCAGACACGGATTTGCACGAACTAGATAGGCTTACGCGCAGGCTGCTAACAAAATTCAGATTCCACCACCCACGCTCTGCACTTGAAAGAATCTACCTAAAACGAAAGGAGGGAGGAAGAGGTCTCATTAATATATATAACTTGTGCAAGTCGCAAGAGACCTCTATGAGAAAATACTTCCAAGAATCGAATGGGGAAATTCTAAAAAAAGTCCTTAACTTAAAGCAAAACGGATTACCTAACATCATCCGCGCGCCGCCAAGTCAACAGCTTGTAACTTGGCAAGAAAAAGCCCTACACGGCAAATACCCTACTGCACTCTAAAATCCACTCATAGATAGAGAAATGTCATTGAATTGGTTAGAGAAAAGGCAGCTCCACGCTGAAACAGAAGGTTTTATAATATCTATCCAAGACCGTGTCATTAGAACTCGAAACTATGAAAAGGTCATCTTGAAGAGAAATGTGGAAGATGTGTGCAGAAAATGTAATTGTCCCGGAGAAACGATAGAACATATCACGGCGGGCTGTGGTGCTATGGCCCCCAACGCTTACCTGGGGAGACATAATCAGGTGGCTAAGATCATCCACAAGGAACTGGCCCATAAACTAGGGCTAAGGGAAAACCTTCCACCATACTACCAATACTCACCCGAGCCAGTCCTTGAATCCCCTGAATATCTCTTATACTGGGACAGGCCAATAATAACGGATAGAACAGTAGACCACAACCGTCCGGATATTCTTCTCATCGAAAAAACCACCAAGAAAGCTTTCATAATCGATATAGGTTGCCCACTAACACACAACCTCTCTAAAACCGAATCGGAGAAGAAGACCAAGTACTCGAATTTGGCTATAGAGATAAAAAATATATGGAAGCTAGATAAAATCGACATAATTCCGATCATAATATCGGTGGAGGGAGCTATGACGAAAAATTTCAAGCCCAACTTGGAAAAACTGGGCCTATCAGGTTATTTATACCAACTAATCCAGAAAAGCGTCATCCTCCAAACATGCCATATAGTACGGAAGTTTCTAAACAGTACAGGTTAAGATGAATTTCTTCTCTGTACTGTAAATAATACCAGCAATACCAACAAAAAGCTGTGAAAACTAACATTGAGAAAAATAATAATAATAATAATAATAATAATAATAATAATAATAATAATAATAATAATAATAATAATAATAATAATAATAATAGCCCTCAGGGGCTTGGAGTCGACGAGCCTTGGGGACTTGGCAATCCCGAGGTACCTGAGCCCGGGGAGTAAACCCCGAAAAAATAATCCGAAATCTAAAGTGTTTGCCGTGCTGAGGGATGAATGGCTCTGCGTTAATGAGCCACAAACGGCTACCTCCGGATACCTGGCGACCTTCGGTTGGAACACAGCCTTGCTGTAGTAAGGGAGCACTGCTGCAGTTGACCACCATTTCTTCCCTACTCGTGGGACTATATATGAGTCAAATAAATAAAAAACAAAACAAAGAGATATCCACCTCTATAAATATGGATGTGGCTGGAGGTCCACTCCAAAACACCACCAACAACAATACGAATCAAGAGACGGGGGTTCCTCCTCGGTTCTTGGTCGTTAAAAGAGATGAAGGACACTTCTCAAAAGTTAGTCCCTTCATAATAGAGAGATCTTTATATAGTCTGATCGGCACGCCAAAGAATGTTAGGAAAATTAACGATGGACTCCTGATAGAAACCGTATCTGGAGCTCAATCAAAACGCTTACTGGAAGTTAAAAAGCTAGAAGAAAAATAAATATATCTTTACCTTCTACCGGAGTGAGCTATGCAGCAGCATTATCTACTCCAGCGAAAATTGACTTTTCAGACCTTATTGAACAATTAGTGCCAAAAATTATAAATGCCTTATCTTCAGCACCAACTTTTCGTGCCCCCAAAGAACCCTCAGCACTGGAAAAACGAAAGAGAATTGATTCCCCAAAACAACTATCCTTATCATCGGGAGATGAAACATCACTCAGTGCCCAAGTTACTGAAGTAAGAAAGAAAAAGAAAAAAGCGGGATGGCCAAAAGGCAAGCCACGAAGCCAAGCGTCTGAGCATTCAGTGCTCTCTGCAACGTGATACTTACCTGTGATATCTTCTTTTATTAATATTTAGTAATTTTATTTATACATTTATTTATTCTATTTTTACATACTCACAAAAAAACAAAAAAAAAAAAAAAAAGATATGGATACAATTATCCAATGGAACTGTAACGGATGTAAAACCCATTTTCCAGAATTAAAAAGCATAATAGCTGAAAAAATACCATTCTGTCTATGTCTACAGGAGACACACCTAAGACCCCAGGAACACTTCGCGGTGAGGGGTTTTAATCTTTTTAGACAGGATGTGATCCCTCATATGCGAGCTAGGGGGGGTGTTGCCATTCTGTTAAAGGAAAATATAAAAACACAAAGACTAGATATTCAGACTCAACTGCAAGCAATAGCTGTGAAAATTAAATTTCCTATGAATATGACGATATGTAACATATACTTACCCGACGACAATTGGAGGCTGGAGGATCTGAGTAACTTAGTCCGACAGTTACCTTCACCATTTCTAATTACAGGAGACTTTAACTCCCATAATCCTCTGTGGGGCTCTCGCCACTTAGACGGGCGTGGCAGAGCAATTGAAGAATTATTGAATGATTTTTATTTAATAGTACTAAATACAGGCGAAGGTACTTACCTTAATTCTAGGTCAAATAACTTCACCGCTATTGATTTATCAATCTGCTCACCCGAAATAGCACATTTGTTATCATGGAAGGTGCTTAAAGATCACCTTTTTACCGATCACCATCCAATATCTATAGAACTACCAACTCGAAACATCCAAAGCAATACTTTACGTAGATGGCGACTAGAACAAGCTAACTGGGACCAATTTGCAGAACTACTCAGTCTAATTGAAATGAAAGATACTATCACAGAAACAGTTGAAGCTATTACTACAGCTATAGTGCAAGCCGCCAAATTATGTATTCCCATGACAAATAATAGTAAATCGACACCAACTGTACCATGGTGGAACGAAGAAATAAAGCAAGCAATTAAGGAAAAGAAAAGAGCTCTTAACATTTTTAAAAGATATCCCACACGAGATAATATGGTTAATTTTAAACGTCTGCGGGCAAATTCCCGCCGACTAATCTTAGCGAGTAAAAAGTCCTCCTGGGAACAATACGTAAACTCTATTAATCCTGATACAACTGCAACAGAAGTATGGAAAAAGATAAGAGCAATATCTGGACGAAAATTCCCTCCTCCCTCTCCAGTACTTCGAGTTGATAATGCACTAATATCAAATGCAGAGGATATAGCAAACTTGCTGGGAAACAACTTCCAGACAACGAGTAGTTCAAACAATTACGATCCAATATTCCTACAACAGAAACCCATATTAGAAATAGATCTAGACTTCTCTGAAAATGATACTTCACAATATAATGATCCTTTTACAATAAACTAATTGGAAAATGCACTTAAAGACGCAAATAAGTCCTCTCCAGGACCAGACCGTATTCCATACGAAATGATCCGCCAACTACCAAAGCATGTTAAAACTTTACTGCTTGACTTGTTCAACAGAATATGGTCAGAAGGAAGCTACCCAGACCAATGGAGAGAAGCTACTATAATACCACTGCTTAAACAGAATAAAGATCCCGAAGATCCAGCTAGCTACCGTCCTATATCGTTGACCTGTTGTCTTAGCAAACTTCTTGAGAAAATGGTAAATGTACGTATAATGTGGTATCTAGAAAGAAATCGTCTTCTATCAGACTTCCAGATGGGTTTCAGAAAATTTCGTTCTACTTCTGATCAACTGACTTACCTTGACGATGCTATTCAAACTAGCTTTGCAAACAGAAATCATTTAGTAGCGGTATTTTTCGACTTAGAAAAAGCATATGATATGACGTGGAGATATGGAGTAATCCAAACTTTCTTTAACTGGGGGCTCAAAGGAAACTTGGCTCGCTTTATCTGCAGTTTCTTAGCTAATAGGAAATTTAGAATACGGATTGGAAACACGTTATCTAATGCTTACAGTCTAGAAAATGGGATCCCTCAAGGCTTAACACTCAGTGTCACTCTGTTTGCTATAGCTATCAACAATTTATTGGAAGATGTTGATCCAAGTGTTGGAAAATCACTGTATGTCGATGATATTGCCATTTTTTACGCTGAAAGAAGTATGGAAGAAGTTGAACGAACGTTACAAAATGCTATTAATAATATAGTCCATAAAGCAGAAAGTCGAGGTTTTAGATTTTCAATAACAAAAACACACTGTGTTCACTTCTGCAGGTTAAGAACGCCACACAATGACCCAAATTTAACAATAAATGGCCGACCATTAGAATTCAAAGAAACAGCCACGTTTCTAGGGCTTACTTTTGACAGAAAACTCTCATGGAAACCACATATTGATAATCTGGCAGTAAAGTGCAAAAAGTCCTTAAATTTGATTAAATGCCTGTCTAGCATCAATTGGGGCGCAGACAGGAACACTCTAATTAAACTATATGAATCCCTAATCCTATCAAAAATGGACTACGGGTGTACAATCTACTCTGCTGCACGTAAATCTCACTTGATAGTACTGGATCGTATCCAAAATTTAGCGCTAAGGTTAGCTACAGGCGCCTTCCGTACAAGTCCAGCGGCATCCTTATGTTGTGTATCAGGAATCCCTCCATTAAAATATAGAAGACAGAGATTCTTATTAAGCTATGGATCGGGAATAAAAGCCCAACCTAATCACCCCAATTACGAAGTTCTACTTAATGCAAATTTAGATGTATTTCAGGCGAGACCCACAATAACTAGACCGGTGGGTATACGCATTCAGGAACTGCTAGATGATATAGACGAAGAGTTTCCAATAACGTATGAACTGTCATACTGTGAAAGACCTCCATGGAAAATTGCTCCTCCAACTATACACTTTGAATGTGCTGCCTTCAAAAAGGGAGAAACCAATAACATTACATATCTGTCGACTTTCTACGAAATTAGAAATAAATACCCAGACAGTCAAGTTATCTATACAGATGGTTCCAAGACAGACCAAGGAGTTGGAAGTGCGTTTACAGCTCTGAATAAAGCATACTCCTGGAGGTTAAATCCTAAAACGAACATTTACACTGCTGAGCTCTATGCAATCTGGCAGGCATTGCGGTACATAGAATATGAGAAAAACAAAACGTTTCTCATGTGTTGTGACTCTCTTAGCGTATTGCAATCCATATTAAATACTTTTAGTTTTAATCCATTGGTGCAACACATTCTTTCTCTAATTCAATGGCTTGAGGAGCAAAAAAAGAGTATATACTTTGCCTGGATTCCAGGACATGTAGGAATACCAGGGAATGAACTTGCAGATGCCGCAGCACGACAAACAGCGGAAAATAAAAATGATCATATGGAAAATGTACCTGTCCTCCCAGACGACATAAAAACATCACTAAAACAAAAAATTAACAACATTTGGAAAACGAATGGACTGAAACTGAATCAAAACTTAAAATAAGTAAGCCTCTAATTAGAAAAGAAAAAATACACAAAGGTTTCACGCGAAGAGAACAAGTAGCCCTAACCCGCCTAAGAATAGGACACACCAATCTAACATCTATCCATATGCTAAGGGGAACCAGACAACCCGTGTGTTTAACATGCCACTGACAGTAAAACATATCCTTTTGGAGTGTAGAGAATATACAAATGAACGCGTACAAGCACAACTGCCCGACAGTATGGCCGAATGCCTTTCATACGAGAACGCCACGATGAATAAACTTATCCAGTTCTTGAAAAGCACGACATTACTAAAGAAACTGTAGTCGAAATTATGTTAATAATTTAATTGATAAGTATAACGCGGCTAATGACCACAGCAGTTTATGCCGCTATAAACAAAAAAAAAAAAAAAAAAAAAAAAAAAATAATAATAATAATAATAATAATAATAATAATAATAATAATAATAATAATAATAATAACAAGAGACCTCTATGAGAAAATACTTCCAAGAATCGAATGGGGAAATTCTTAAAAAAGTGGTAGCAGCAGACGCTGGATATACAGCCCTTAACTTAAAGCAAAATGGATTACCCAACATCATCCGCGCGCCGCCAAGTCAACAGCTTGTAACTTGGCAAGAGAAAGCTCTACACGGCAAATACCCTACTGCACTCCAAAATCCACTCATAGATAGAGAAATGTCCCTGAATTGGTTAGAGAAAAGACAGCTCCATGCTAAAACAGAAGGTTTTATAATCTCTATCCAAGACCGTGTCATTCGAACTCGAAACTATGAAAAGGTCATCTTGAAGAGAAATGTGGAAGATGTGTGAAGAAAATGCAATTGTCCCGGAGAAACGATAGAACATATCACGGCGGGATGTGGTGCTATGGCCTCCAACGCTTACCTGGGGAGACATAATCAGGTGGCAAAGATCATCCACAAGGAACTGGCCCATAAACTAGGGCTAAGGGAAAACCTCCCACCATACTATCAATACTCACCCGAGCCAGTCCTTGAATCCCCTGAATATCTCTTATACTGGGACAGGCCAATAATAACGGATAGAACAGTAGACCACAACCGTCCGGATATTCTTCTCATCGAAAAAACCACCAAAAAAGCTTTCATAATCGATATAGATTGCCCACTAACACACAACCTCTCTAAAACCGAATCGGAGAAGAAGACCAAGTACTCGAATTTGGCTATAGAGATTAAAAATATATGGAAGCTAGATAAAATGGACATAATTCCGATCATAATATCGGTGGAGGGAGCTATGACGAAAAATGCAATGCAAAATAAATAAAAATTTTGACAATTATAAAGGACTCGATTACAAACCGAAATATGCAATAAAATACTGGAAGTTTTATTTTTAAAAATATAAGTGTTTGTTATAACACTTTTTTGGGCCACCCTGTTTAAGAAAAAAAATCCCGTAATGCTTCCTATGATATAATATAATATAACTTAATTCATATAGGAGCTATAGAAGCCTGACGCACTCTTGCAGGACCCTGTATATGCCATCTTCTTGAATTCTAATTAGTTTTAGCTGCAATAAAAATTCGTCTTTGTCATCAATTTCTTTAAAATACTTTGATACTTGGACATTTAAAATTGATTTTTCGCTAATTCTAACTCATACTTTATTGCAGCTCACAGAAGATATACTGTCCTTTACAAAATAATGTTTTAGAAATATAAGAAAAATATTATTTTATATAATAATTTTATTTCTTAACACAAACCTACGTAAAGGAAACAAATGTGGCCACACCCTTGGTATTATGTTTATTTTCACTTTCTCATCGGCGTAAAATAACTCTGTTGTCTAAGCAAAGTATTCACACTGCTTTGTAGTCAATTTGTTCACAATAACATGCGGTATTGATTTAACACTATTAAAAGCTACCTATGCACACCGCTTAGGTTAGCATCATCAACATTTTTAACATTTTTTACTATTTTTTAATCTACTTACCTCGTTTTTCACAAAAAAGGAATACATACATACTGCCAATTATTGGTAAATTAATTGGCCCAGGAAAATTCCAAGATCTTAAAATCTTGTTTTTCTGCGTCCATAGAAAATACAGATACAAGACTAAGGCAGTAAAAAATAAGGTTAAACACGATATTTTCTTAATATCATAGTCAAAACACGATTCTCGGGGCAATACCGCTGACCTAAAAAATGAATATAATATTATAAATCTGGTTTTAAGTGGATCCAAACAATATTTCTAAATTATTCTCCAAAGTTACGGGTTCCATGCGAAATTAAATCTATCTAAATTAAAATCATTGCGTTCTCTTGAAGCAAATCCTGTTCATGATTATCGACGGATTTTTAATAGATATTGAAGAAGTTCAAAAAATTAAAAACTTTGGGTTCAAAAATTATCTGCCCAAGAATTTTTCATTTTTTAAATTTTGAATACAACAAACATTTTAAAACGCATTCATTAAATCGGATGTATTTTTGTGGGTTTAGAAAACGTCAAGTTTATTCCGTTTTATTGACTAGACTTATATGCTACTAACAAAAAAATTGCAGATCACTTACAATAGGGAACTTAACAGAAACATTTTGCGTTTGTTACTAAGCTTATCGTTAAACACAGTTTAGGAAGCGGCTTTAATAAAATGCCGAATTAACTTTTAGCATATGTATAAGCGGCAAGTGGGTTCATAAGAGACATATTAGGGTTATTAAAATTTGATACGGTGAGCTAAAATTTTTAATTAGAATTTAAAAAATTAATACTTTCTAAAAAAAATTCCTACACTCTTAATAGATTTTTTGCTGAAAAGATGACGTTGTGCTGAATACTTACTTTTGCGATGACGGTGACGATCTTTATTTCATAATTTTACTTAGTAATATTCTGGCGGAAGAAAAACGATATATTGCACTGTTATATTATCATCATATTTCATGTAAGTTTGTGGAATTTGGAAAAAACTATTACGTTTTTATTTTCTACTTAAATATACCAACTTTTTCCACCGAAAGTTGTTATTTTTGGGCAGAAAATATTCAGAATAAAAAGTTTTACGGGTGCTCAGGTTCAGTCTACAAACACATTTGGAAGAAGACGGACGCTACGTCGGCGCAGGGCGGAATGGGTTGGCCCTTAAAAATAAATTTCCATTGGCGATAAACATAATATCTTATCAATGGCTAATGTGACTGAGGTGCAAGACAGTGGCGTATTTAGGATTGTGTTTTTGGGGAGGGGGGGGAGGTGGAGCCAAATGGCGAGTGTGTCAGTGTGGCGCAAGTGCCAATCATTTTATGCAGTTATTTCCACCAAAAGGGTATTTTTTATTGAAATCTATTTCTTATAATTTTTTTAATGGATAAAATTTTAAGATCTATTTATATTTAATACAAGAAGAGCCTTTCAAACTTCAAAACCTTGCTGAATAGAAAAAAAAACTAAAATAAATATGTAAAAACCTTCTTTTTTCCTAAGATGCTCCAGTTGGACACGGCAGCTTGTCAAAGAAGGATTAGTGTAATTTTTTAAAATCCTCATATCTCAAAAACAATAAAATTTACACAAATATGGTATCCTATATAAAATAATAAACCGTGTTGAATTCTACGAAGGCGTAGAGTGGCCATGTAGCTTTTTTTTAATTCCGACTTTAAACTCGGAATTATACTTAATTCCGACTTTAAACCCGGAATATTACTAAATTCCGACTTTAAACTCGGAATTTTACTAGTAGGAAAAAATGTATTTATTAATTTCTAACTTTCTAACACTATTCCTAAAATTAAACGTACATTTGTTTTCCAAAAATTAAATTAAAAAAATTATCTTTGTTAAAATTTTGTAAACACACTGTATAATATACCTGTAATGTAATATGAAAAACTAAAAAATAAGAAAAAACTTACCTGGCGAGTACTTTCCAATATAAAACAATCGTGAAAAATTGTGAGATACTCATAAACCATAGACAGACATATATAGGTGTTTATAAGTACGCCACTGTACATCATAACATTTAGGTACAACTATTGTTACTGAACATAATAAAGCTTTTCATAAGGTATAATAATCACTTGCAAAGTTTGCACGATACAACACACACAGTGAGATCTACCTATACCAATAAGTTGAAATAAAGCAAGGTTTTCCAAAAAAATCGGTATTTCTTAAAATATAGCAGATATCAAAAATTTGACAAATTACTTTCTTTGGTATGAACCAGTGATTCAATTGACGTAGAGTGATAAAATTTAAAAATATTATTGGGAAAGTTACACGTCATTAAAATTGGAGCAAAAATCATCGTCTTCTTTAACACCCTGTATAATAAATTTTCTGACAGTTAAAGAAAATCCAACATGGACAATTGTTTTCCAAGAAAATATTAACTGTTAAATTTAGGTGAAATTTTTCTTGCTCGAAAGCAATTGTCCAGCAGTTTAGTTAAATGCTAAAATTGTGTGTATTCTTTGAATTTTTGGTTGGCTTTTATATATAAATATAGATAAAAATGGACAATTTTTAAGCCCAGTGTCATACGAGACCACCTTCCTCTACAGTTTTAAACGCTTCTTAAATTATGGAAATTTCAACCAGTACCATCATACATTTTAAAAAAATTATTAGCTATCGTGTCAATAAGACAAATGACATTTTTTTTATAGCACATTAAATAAAAATGCTAATTAATCAACTTTTATAAACTTGAAATTAAAGTATAATCGTGCAAAAAAATTAAATATTATATTGACGTCAATATATCCGAATGTCTGTCTGTCTGTTAATTCGAAAGCCTAAATTTTTAAGTACCTATTTACTTGCCGCACATTAACAAAAAATTTTATGCGGATTACTGAGTGTATACTCACCAGTAGGGGTGCGCAAAATAATCGATTAATCAATTACGGATATGTTTTTAATCAATTAATCGAAAAATCTATTAATCGATTATTAATCGAAAATATTTAGATTTTTTGATAAATCGATTTTCGATTAAAATATCTCTTTTCCGATTACTCGGAATATTAACGATTTTTAGATTAATATATAAATCTCTGTATGTCCTATGGTTTACAATATCCCTGAAAAGTGCATTCTTATCTGGGATACTGTTATGGGTACTTAACAGATAAATATTGTAAACGGAGTAAACGTCCTATATCGATCTCGGAGGACCATTGCTAATAGCAAAAAAATATGTTTTTGCTAATATTTAATAGTCTTACTTAGGACAGGTCGTTTCATTTTGCGAAACCGGTCGGGTATTTCTTGAAACTGGTCACTGGCTCAAGTAAAATCTTTATACTCCGTTTCTATATGCTTTTATGGAATGCTTTTTATCTATCGCTACTTGCATCTCTGCTGATAGTCCATTTTCGATTATCCTTTACTAATGTTTTACCTCTACAATTAGCAACATGCAACATCCCCCAGCCACGGCCTAGCTCTTGCCACGAAACTCTGTACACTTTTTCCCTGTTTCATTTAATTTGCAGGAGAGGCAGAGAGTGTGAGGAACTGTTAGCATGTTTTCGAATTATTTACTTTCGAGAACAGAAAGTGCATGAGTGGGGAGAATTAGGTTTTAGAGCTCCAGCTGCACGATGCAGAAAAACGACCAACATTCGATTTCTTTACTCCACTAAGTAGCCTGCCATCATTGAAATGCTCCATCTGCCTTGGTAATACAATTTTTAGTGATAAATTTATTTATAATGAGCAACGTACCGACACCAATTTTTTACATTTTAGGCAGACTGCCATGTTGTAAAAAATCTGGACGTCATGCATAAAACAATTATTTCATCCTGTCCAGTAAATTTACTTATCCTGTAGTCATTTGGGGACAGTAAATGGAACATTGCAGTATCAGATACTGTAATGGGTTGCCCCTAGCAACAATGGTATGATTTTAGAAACAATGACTGGTTACTTCCGATCTTTGACAACTTGTCACTTAAAAGGTAATATGGCCTATTTGTTTATTCTTTTTAAAAAGGATTATAAAGACAGGATGAAATAAAATACACGATACACGTCCGCTAGGTGTTATTACAACACTTGTTTATATTCCAGACTTGGCTTCTACGTCGCCTCGTCCGTAAACCAACTCGTACTGTAATAAGTCACCTACCGGCCTTGTAACGTAAAATACTATAAGGTTATTATAAGGATCAGTGTCTCAAAGTCAAAAACCGCTGTTCATCCAATTACTGGCTGGAGGCACGTCACAACTCGTAAATACATAATCATAACAGAAACAAAAAATAAGGTAGGTTAGTAGGTATTAATATTATAAAGATTAATTAATGCGAAATTTGAATTTATTTTTTAATTACAAGCTTGAAAAGGATATACATATCTTGTTTGGAACAATGGTATTTTAAACAGTACATTCCAACTCATCATTTTTTAAATTAATTGTAACTGTAAATTAATATTTTTTTAAATAGCAACCGCCCCCGAAACATCAACAAATGAAAAAGGTTAGGATTTTTTTTAACTATGGCCATTCGTCTTCTACGAATAATTTCCGTGTTGCCACATGAAGAAATGTTTATGAATTATTTAATTATTTTAAGGCACACCTAATCTGAATGACACCGGGGAAATATTAAATGATTTTTTATTCTTCTGGCATAAGTCTGTTTGGCATAATTAGTGTTAAATTACTTTTCAAACGTGTGTCATTTTTTGGTATTATAATATAAAAAAAAAATTAGAGAACTACGGCCACATTGCCAAGCTGCAGTTTTCACGACGTATTTGATGAAGTGTGTCTATTCCAATTTATTTTCTGTGGTGGTTAAAAATATCAAAAAGTAAAAACACGAACATTTTTATTTTATATAATATACCACAATCAAAACTTAAAAACCCATTTTTAAACACTTCAAAAGTATCACATACTTCTTAAGACGCGTAAAGAATAAACAACCAATTTTTTAACTATTTTATCAATCTTGAGATTTTATTATTTTTATTTTTACCTTTCTACTGTATCAGCATAATGCGTATTTGTTTCTTGTATATCCAGCCAGTTGTATACACAACCATCAAACTTTCTAAAAATAAAAACAATGCATATAAATGTTCTACTTACTTACTTTTAAAATATCTTTATTTGTCCTGTATATTTTGACATATCAAGTTTTTCCACTGAACTATACAGGGTCCTGCACCTCACCTCCCGTCGTCTATAGTTCACTTATTAATTAAGTTAGGATTTTGATATATTGCAGACTTTACCTGTATTCTAGGGCGCGTTTCAGGAAAATATTTTTGTTTATACAGGGTGTTCCAAAAAAGTGTGACGTCATAAGGATCTATTTTTTTAGATTAGATGCTATAGTATATCCTTACTTATTTGGATGCCTCTTATAGTTACCTTCATACCCTTAAAATTTTAATGAAATTGGTTCAGTATTATAGGCGAAAAAAAATAAAAACTAAGAAAAATCAGTTTTGCACCACTGGCACATTAATAAAAAATAAAAATAATGCTTCGTTAATAAAATTATATAAAGGTACTTAACAAATAAGGTCAAATAGTTTCGTTAACAAAGTTTGATTAATACGAATTGTACAGGGTGTCCAAAGTTTAATGTCTAACTTTGCAAACTTTAAATCAATTTATTTTTCTTATTTCAAATTGGAACCCCTGTATATTATTATGTCATTCGATCCTATCACAATTTCTAACGCATCAAAACTTATTTGCAGAAAACTCATTTTATCGACTATTCCAAGTCATTATTATAAATCAATTATCAAAGGTGGCTTTGAAAAACAATTTATTGGTGGTGCCGTTTACTAAAATGACAAAAAAAAATTTTCTCGTATACTCCTAATATAAAAATCATATCTACGAACTCTTCTTGGATGTATTCCATCACAAATAATAATATAGCCTAAATAATAAATAATAATCTAACAATATTTGAAAGCATATAATAATTAAAGTCAAAATGGGCTTTTGTCACTAATAATTAAAGTCAAAATGGGCTTTTGTCACTTTAATAAACTTTAATACCAATAAATTGTTTTGCAAAGCCACCTTCGATATTTATTTATTATAATAACTGGTGGAATAGTTGATAAAATGAGTTTTCTGCAAATAAGTCTTGATGCGTTAGAAATTGCGATTTCTGCATCGAATGACATAATAATATACAGAGGTTCCAATTTAAAATAAGAAAAATAAATTGCTTTAAAGTTTGCAAAGTTTGACACTAAGCTTTTTACACCCTGTACAATTTGTATTAATCAAACTTGGTTAACGAGACTGTTCGACCTTATTTATGACGTACCTTTGTATAATTTTATTAACGAGACATTATTTTTATTTTTTATTAATTTTTAAAACCTGTGGTGCAAAACTGATTTTTCTTAGTTTTTATTTTTTTTTTACCCACAATACTGAAATTTTAGGGATAAGAAGGCAACTATAAAATGCATCCAAATATGTTAATATATATATAACATGTAATCTAAAAAAATAGATCCTAATGACGTCACACTTTTTTGAAACATCCTGTATAAACAAAAATATTTTCCTGAAATGCGCCCTGGGATACAGGTAAAGTCTACAAAATATCAAAATTCTAACCTAATTAATAAGTGAGCTATAGAAAACGGGAGGTTAGGTGCAGGACCCTGTATATAATAAAAATACATTTTATAAGATATTCTATCTACATAGTTTATTTTGCTCTGCGAACTATTGCGTAACTCGGACGTGTCAACTGGAACCTAGGACTGATGTTTGTCCATGGTGGAGAACGTTGATTTTACTTTCGCATCTTTGACAAGTTCCAGTGATCTATTACTGCCGTAAGGAAATTCAGGTTTGCTAATGCTTGAAGAGCTGTTGTTATTTATTGTTGTTGTACTACATTTTTGCGTGGAATCGCTGGAAAAGCGGACGAAAAAAACAGCTTAATCTTCAATCAGGTACAACGTAGCGCTGTGTTAACTGACTTTAAAATTTTCGATTATATCTGAGTGAGGGTTGGGGAGGTGGCTTTGGAATGGGATGTGCTTAGCCCACGTGGTGTGAACAATGAGGTTTCTCGCTTGTTTTGATTATTTTAATTTTATATAAGTTTGATTTATTTTATTTTTTTTATCTATTTCTAATTGGGAGTTTATGGTGTATTAGTTGCGATTGGTGTTGACCTGTTGTCTTATGTACGTATTATTTTATATATGGAGTATTTGTCGCGTTATGTTAGTGTCGTAATGGGGTGTGTCCCGGCCCGGTTCGGATAGCACTTGTCCTAATACAATATTTTGTAGCTTTTGTATTCTGTTAAATTAGTTATCTGGCATGCTACACCAAACCGGGGCATCGTATGTCAGTACTGGTCTTATTATAGAGTTATAAATTGTTAGTTTGTTTTGTGGGGATAAAAATGATTGATGCTTTAGTAGCTTTGTAAGTGAGTTGTTGCAGCGTAGTATTTTCTTATTGTATTTGTCGTGTTTGATATAAATAATAGTTTTCTGGCGAGTACCAGTCCAAGGTATTTGAGTTTTTTGTGGATGTTCTCCGTAATTTTTCCGAGGTTACTCAGAAGGGCAATTGACCTCATGAGTTCGGCCTTATTACGGGTATACCAGGCTTTAGTATGAGGACTATAATTTGTCTTCTTCCACTGGCTCGGAAAATGTTGCAGTAGAAATAGGGCGTTTATTAGGACAGTTGGCGTGAAAGGTTATTGAGTAAGATGTTGGAGACTTTATCCTCCCCTAATGCTTTGTTATTTTTGAGATCCTTCAACACTTTACAATTGTAACAGATCGGCAACACTGGGTGCATACCACTGATATATTTTTAAATTGCCCTTTATCATAATGCAAATTGTTACATGCTGTTTGCGTGACTGACGTCACGTAACCATAGCAACGGTGAATATCAAAGCCATGTTGGGCTTTGGATCTTCACTTGCTTTGAGCTAATGGACACGGTCGGTTGGGGCGCTAAAATGTACGAGTGTTTATAATTATTGCCCATCGGAGTTAACCTTGGTCCTATTATGCATAGCTATATTCGGATTAAATAAATATTATTAATTCGAAGATAATTATTTTTAAGGGCTAAAATGGTAGCTGTATTGGTACATTAATATTTAATATTGTCGAAAAACTTTTCTCCTGGTTTTATTTTTATTTTTGTGAAGAGCCCCTTCACCTCCTTCACCTGATGATCACGAGCCGCCACTGGTGCTTGTTATTAATTAGGTTATAAGAAATTGGCAAAAATGAA
This sequence comes from Polydrusus cervinus, assembly GCA_935413205.1. Taxonomy (NCBI): domain Eukaryota; kingdom Metazoa; phylum Arthropoda; class Insecta; order Coleoptera; family Curculionidae; genus Polydrusus; species Polydrusus cervinus. Next base: position 15,230,021 of record OW284517.1, read on the forward strand.
AGGTAACTCCGAAAGCCGCTTACATGAGAAATACATTTCAAGGATGCGGCCTTCAATATCTTTAATCTAAGGCAAATCGTATGTCCCAATTTGAAGGAATTGAATGATAATATTAATTATGATATTTGTCTATCATTTTTATTACTTTTAGTTTATTTTAAAATATAAAAATTAATCTCTTCAGATCACAACTGAAAATTGTATAGCACAGTAATCTACTACCAGTTTTAGGCGTTCTACGAGTTATGCAAATTCCTACTAGTACCATCATTAATTCTTTTCTGGTAATTATTTATATTATAGATAAGACATGTTTTATACATTTATTTCAAGGCTAATTAATTTTTTTTAGAAAAATTTAATTTTCATTAATAATAATTAATTTTAACCTTGAGTTATCTACTAAAAAAACATGTAAAGGCCTAAAAATTGTAATTTTTCACATATAATTATCTAGTCAGTGACAGCGATAATGCTCATATTTATAATCGTTCCTTGAAGCTTCCTTATTCAAGAAAAATTTCAAGTATTCCTCAACTTGACATTGATTGGCATTGACAGTTCCTTGAGGAATCCTTAAGTACTAATTTTTGTCTATAAAGTTTTTATATGATATGGCGAAACGCGTCTAGGGATGGATTTGATGAAATAAAAGGAAATTCTTCTTCTGTGCTTATTGTTTTCGGTTTGAAAAACCGATGCGAGTTAGCGGGACTCCTGTAATTGTGACGAATATTTTACAGGTGATTTCTTCTTAACATTTTTACTTATTTCTATAAGTTTGCTAGAGGTGCTCGTATGATGAAGAGTGTCTCATAACGACACAGATGTCGCTCTGTGCAACATCTTCCTGGTGTGCCCCACCAAATACTGTTATAAGCAGCTTTGAGTTGCGTAGGCGGAGTGTTTAAACTTCCGAGCGCAATAGGGACAATCCACTCGAGTTGTACCTACAGTATATTTTTGTATGACTTAACTTCATACTAAAAATTGTAAAAAACTTATTTAAATTAGGCATCATAACTTGTCTTTTTCATTTCCGTGAACTTGTGAGAAATAAAAAAAAAACAATTAAGGAAGAGTTATTTCGATGAAAGATTCATGGATCAAATTACGTTGCAACATTTTTATGAGTTTGGGTTATTTCTTGTATTTACACAAAATCACTTTAAATACATCTATCTTTCTCTTAATCGGCTTTGTGCAAAATAACAAACAAAAAGCGATATATTTATTAATAAAAATGACCTATTTATTTTTCTCAACCATATAGCTAGTTTGATTAAATTGTTCTGCTGAGATGCATAGAAGACAAAAGGTTTGTCTACTTGCGTAAGAATTATAACTCCGAAAGTACAACAAAATAGCTGTAAAATTCGTTTTAAACAGTTAAAAATGACTCGTGTCTTTGAATTTCAATATTTAAAGAACGACGGATCAGTGCAAAAATGTGACAACCGTTTTTGGAGACAAACTAATATTTTCGGTGTTCTAAGATTTGAAAACACAATATTGCAGAATCTAGTATTTTCTAATTCAACCATCTCTGTATGGTTCAAGGGATCCCTGTAGAGTGAACCCAGCAAACATACGAAGTCGGCAAACTAGCGGCCGCGTGTCGGCACATACGGTATCCTAGTGGCTAGCTTAACCGTTGTTCGGGACGGCCACGGTCCATTTAGGGCACGCCGAATACGGGACGTCACCTTTCGAACCGACTCTGGCTACTTTACGGATTGCCGCAAGTGGGAAACAAGTTTTCGGGCCGAATACGGTCAGCAAGCGGTTTTGCGGGATAGTCAGACTCGGCAGTTCTTCGTTTGGGCCATGTCCGGTAACTGAGCGGGTAACCCACCGTTTATTGACATTTGACGTTGACAGTTGACAGATCATTGACAAATTTGTTGGCATCCTTTCTCTTTGGCTTATTTGCATTTCGTTATTTTGCTTGCCGGCGTTATTGTTTATTGTGCATACATTATCAGGAAATTTGGTTATTCTCGGTTGCCGAATTATTTATCCTATAATTAATAATTTAAACCGAGAGGTGTATTTCTTCGTGGCTAGTGCTTGTGACTGTGGCCCCTAGTGAGTTTTGTGGTGTATTATAATATATACGTTAGCTGGCTACTACGATTTATTTTTTCCTATATAAGCAATGAATGCGATGAGGAATTCACCTGTATATTCATTTAGTCGATCACAATGTGTAATGATTTCATTATAGTACTAAGAATTTAAGTTTATTTCTTGTTTTTCTATTATCCTGTAGGACGTAGTGGACGTTGTTTTTAAAAGATTATACTACTTTATATTTTGTTCGAGAATAAAAAGTTTTGTTGCTGAAATTTATTTTCCTTTATATAATATTATATATATATATATATATATAATAAACTTTGATTACAAGTGAGTTAAGTATCATTTATAACGAAGTCGTATATCTCCAGAAGGGACATGATAATGTAGGGTTAGGAACAGAAAGCCTTCTTACAAAGAAGATATGGCTTTCTGTTCCTACCCCTACGTCAAGTATCATTTATTCATGTAAGTACTGCTTTTCAATAAAATTTTAATTTCCTAGAATGCTAGAAAAATTACTGTTTTATTATATAATATATAAATAAAATCACCTTAATGTCAACCCAGATTACTACAAAATAAAAAGTATATGATGTCATCAAACTTTCCTATATACACTCTTAGTCGTTTATAAAATTGAGTTTTTAACATTTTTCTGCAGAAATATACATAATTCTTAAATCTAAAAAATAAAAATGCATCCAATGCTTTCGGCAAGCGAGAGGGCCGCCCTAGCGGCTCGCCAGTGGTATGTGCATGGCTTGCTTGGTGGTTGCCCAACTCTCTGCCACCCTTCGGCCAGGCGGACATGCCGCGCCGGCAGCCATACGCGGACCGAATACGGCCTTTCGGTAAGCCGTGTCTGGGCCGATGCCGAACCAGCCAGCTTGTGTTTGCTGGGAATCCTTATCTGGGACACCCTGTATAGATATAATTTCGCATGGCGCTGGTAACTTTAGAGAAGAATTTAGAAATATTTTTCGAATCCACTTAATTAATAATTGTTCTCTTTTTTTTTATAGAAAATTGTGGTTCGGCAGGGAAATCCTTTTTAATAATCAACTACTTTGAAAGTTAAATATATATTTTGCATAATTCTTAATATCTCCCAGACGGTTTTTATCAGTCACATCCGTGTTGAATGTACGCTAATCTATGCAATTATAATAATTAGAAAAATAAATAAATATAAATAATATCGATATACAGTCACTCATAAAGCACGCGCTGTGTGGCGAAGTCGATTTTTATAATGACAGACAGCAAAAAGTGTCAAATTTGCATGCTTTCGTTTCATCCCATACCCATGTACAATTCGTGTAATCCTAAAAAAAAGTTTTTGTGATATTATCGGGTACTCTAGATCGATAATATTAATAATAATAATAATAGTAATAATAATATTAATAATAATAATAATAATAATAATAATAATAATAATAATAATAATAATAATAATAATAATAATAATAATAATAATAATAATAATAATAATAATAATAATAATAAAAGAATCTACCTAAATCGAAAGGAGGGAGGAAGATGTCTCATTAATATATATAACTTGTGCAACGCGCAAGAGACCGCTATGAGAAAATACTTCCAAGAATCGAATGGGGAAATTCTTTAAAAAGTGATAGCAGCAGACGCTGGATATACAGCCCTTAACTTGAAGGAAAACGGATTACCTAACATCATCCGCGCGCCGTCCCCCAGTCAACAGCTTGTAACTTGGCAAGAGAAAGCTCTACACGGCAAATACCCTACTGCACTCGAAAATCCACTCATAGATAGAGAAATGTCACTGAATTGGTTAAAGAAAAGGCAGCTTCACGCTGAAACAGAAGGTTTCATAATCTCTATCTAAGACCGTGTCATGCAATTGCCCCGGCGAAACGATAGAGCATATCATGGCGGGTTGTGGTGCTATGGCCCCCAACGCTTACCTGGGGAGACATAATCAGGTAGCAAAGATCATCCACAAGGAACTGGCCCATAAACTAGGGCTAAGGGAAAACCTCCCACCATACTACCAATACTCACCCGAGCCAGTCCTTGAATCCCCTGAATATCTCATATACTGGGACAGGCCAATAATAACGGATAGAACAGTAGACTACAACCGTCCGGATATTCTTCTTAGCAAACAAACCACCAAGAAAGCTTTCATAATAGATATAGGTTGCCCACTATTACACAACCTCTCTAAAACCGAAACGGAGAGGAAGACCAAGTACTCGACTTTGGCGATAGAGATAAAAAAATATATGGAAGCTAGACAATATAGATATCATTCCGATCATAATATCGGTGGAGGGAGCTATGGACTTTATTTATATATGAAAATAAACTTAAAATAGTATAGATAATACTAAATAATAATACTAAAATATTAATTTGAAAAACAAAAGTTATTTCTACAAAACTTAAATATTACAAAAGAAGAAAGTGTTAGCGATATATTGCCCTAAATTTAAAAAGAAGAACATAATTTAAAGAAAGTATATAGAAAAGCAATGGCTGACCTATTATTATTAAAAGTTATGAATAAAAATTAGTTATATGATATTTACCTAGATTTTATGTAGTCTTTGATTCGCCTCTTGAACGTTGAGACAGTCGAACTCGTATTTATTTTCAAGAGTAATGAATTGAAGCATTTGGTAGCATTATAAGAAAAAGAGCGGTGAAATAAAGCAGTTCTATTCCTTGGGACAGTATACATAAAATTATAGCGAGTAGTTAAATGATGAATATCCAGTTCTCGTGTAAGTTTCTGTAAGAGGTACTCTAGCTGCTGAAACATATCGACTTTGAAGACTAAAATACACATATATAAAAATTATTTTGAATCTAATTTAATAGCTGTAGAATTCGTTTTAAACAGTTAAAAATGGATTTTGTTTATTAATATGAACTTTTAATGTTCGCTATGGGCCAGTTTTTTAAAATAATCTCCAATTTTCAAACTAGCAACACTATTACCGTGGAAAGAGAAGTGGCAATGCTATAAAAACAACATTAGGTACCTTAAAACCTTTAGTAAAAAACGGAATTAATTTTTTTCTATAAATCTTATAATTTCATCGTTCTTATTTGGTTTTATATACTCATCTTCATGTTCCACCATTTAAGGAACAATTACCAGTTAATGTTCTATATCTGGTGTGTATAATATAAGTTTTAAGATCGATTGGGGTTGGATCCCCGTTCTAAATATTTTAGAAAATATCGCGATGGACCAATATTTGCATGACAAAGAACCAATAATTCTTTTTGTAGGTATGTAGTACATTTTATGCAATAAATCTTGTAGTAAGTGTCTAGAAATAAGTGTAAAACGGAGAATTTTAAAATAAAAAAGTGCATCTGTGCTCAAATCTTTAGTTCTATCACAAAATAACAATACTTTGGTAGAAATATATTTTGGTATTATATTATCAATTTTCGCACCATTTCGTGCACCCAAGGAAAAAAATTGTGTATGACTAAAATCTGAGAAAAATGTTTTGATTTACATTTAAAAAGAAACAATTCTCGTCGGACAGATTTGAATACTTTCGAGGTATATTCTTAACCTCACTTCTGTCAATCGTCAGAAAACGACTAGTGAAATTTACAACATTTAAATTTGGTTTTATTGTAGAACCACTGTGATTGATCAGTTTCATATACTAACTAGTATGGATATGAAATTATATTAGTTTAGTTAACCGGAATAGCCCACTTTTCAATAACTTTAGTGTAAAGGAAACAACACATTTCCAAGTGGGAGTAGAAAATAATAGTTTGTGCAACAAGAGTGTATATGATGTCCATATCGCACGAGGAAGTAAATTGAGCACGACGCTGTAGGCGGAGTGCTTAAACTTCCGATCGCAATATGGACAATCCACTTGAGTTGTACAGTATATTTTTTCTACGACTTGACTTCCGAACTTCATGCTAAGAATTTTAAAAAATTATTTAAATTAGGCATCATAACTTGTCTTTTAAGTTGGCCATGAACTTGTGGGAACGATAATAAGAAACAATTGAACAAAAATTCATTTTGATGACAAACCCATGGACCAAATTATACTGTAACATATTTATTGATTTGGGTAAGTTCTTATATTTCCCACATTCGGCTTTTTGCAGAATAACAGACAAAAGGCGATATACAGTGTGTCCGCGGATGGGATCTCCAAGGGGGAAAAATCTTTATTATTCATTTTACGACTAAAAGTCATTCTTTATAAAAAGTTTTGCTTGTTGAGAAAATGAATTCACGATAAAAAAAAAAGGTCAGATCAGATGTACAGGGAATTTTTAAAATAAAATATTAATATTTTTATTCTATTTCCATAAAGGCATTTTCGAAAATGTTAACCAAAGAAGAGCGTATTTATTTAATACAATTTTACGGTATTGAAAATGTGTCTATAGATGTTAATATTAATATTTAATTTTAAAAATTTGAATTTTTATTTCAAAATGTGTATTTAGACTTTACATTAGTTTATAAACAACTTTGTTTTATAAAATTTTTGTAAAAAATAATAAATAATAGTACTTCTCTCTTAAAGCATTTTCATATTTTCCTAATTTATTAACACCCTGTACATCTGATCTGAAATTTTTTGATCGTGAATTAATTTTCTCAACAAGCAGAACTTTTTATAAAGAATAACTTTCGGTCGTAAAATGAATAATAAAGATTTTTTCCCCCTTGGGGACCCCATCCGCGGACACACTGTATGTATTAATAAACACGAACAATTTATTTTCTCAATAGTAGGTATTTTGATAAATTGTTTTACTAAATTGTACTGAAGAAAAAAAGGTTTCTCGGGTTTATTTCTATATATCCCCGTGCACAAATATTTATAATAATATATATTATTTTATATTAATAATATATATTATTTATATGGAAAAAAATAACCAAGAAAACGTTCATTTGGTAGGTATATAGTATATTTTATGCAAAGCTTGTAGTAATTATCTAGAAATGAGTGGAAATAAAGATATTTTTGAAATAAGAAAGTGGGTCTGTGTGCAAATCTTTAGTTCGGTCAGAAAATAACAATAATTTGGTAGAAATATATTTTGGTATTAATTTTGTTATTAAACCTTCAATTTTTGCACCATTTCGTGTACTCTTTAGGAAAATATTGTGTATACATTTAGGCGAATGGAAGTAAAAAAAACGTATTGTTTTACTAAAATTTCCACAATATTTAAAACACTGTAATGAATTTTTACGACATGTTTCGCTGCACGGCAGCTTCTTCAGGTGTGCAAATATAAACAAGAGTTACTATTTATTAACCCTTGTTTATATTTTCACACCTGAAGAAGCTGCCGTGCAGCGAAACATGTAAAAATTCATTACAGTGTTTTAAATATAGTGGAAATTTTAGTAAAACAATACGTTTTTTTTACTTCCATTCGCCTAAATTTCAATGGATTTCCACCAAGTATCGACCGATTCAATCAAATTGTGTATACATATACTCTGGGATATATGGTTTGATTTAAATTTGAAAAGAAAAAATTTAATATTACAGATTTGCATATTTTTGAAGCATATTGTTAACCTAACTTCTCTTAACTGTCAGAAAAAGAATTTACAATATGTAAATTTGGCTTCTCTTTAATTGACGACTGTGATTGGTCAGTTTCATAACCTTACTAGGATGGATATGAAATTTTGCCGCACAGTTAACTGGAATAGCCCACTTTACCCGCCACTTAAGTGTAAAGGAAACATCAAATTTCCATGTGGGAGTAGAAAAACTACTATTCCACAGCGTACAACTCCTACACTGTATATTATTTTACTACTCAAGTAAAATTATGTTAAACCTTTTAAAAATTATTCGTTTTGTATTGTATTTATATTAACGTTGGCGTACCTTTAAACCCTTTTTGAATTCGAATTCCAAAATATTTTTAAATTTAATTAATAAGCATTGCCCCAGCTTTGATTGGACCATAGCTTTATTTTCTGTGGGCGGATTTTCCTAAAATCAATTAATATTCTGTCGTTGTTTACCTTTTCTGCATGTTCCGAACATTTAGAGACGACTTTAAAAGGTCACGTATGAAGCAAATATCAGCAATAACCAGTGGCGTAACCAGAAAGTATGTTCGGGGGGGCTGACGGGTAGTTGGGACTACATGTAAGTATTTCATGATTTTGTACTTATTTAGAAAGACGGCGCCGGCGAAAAATTTTCGGTACCTCGCCCGAAGTTTGTTAAAAATTCACTTAACTATAGTCTATTTCAGAAAGGTGTAGAGTAATAAAATGGGAAATTCCGTCCAGATCCGCTTAATTTCGGTGTCGGCCATAGGTATAGGTAAATTTTGTGTATTAAATTATTTATGATAACTAACCAAAAAAAAAAAGAAGATAATTTGATAAAGAAGGAACTATTAGCTATAGAAAATTTACACAACAAACATCGTTTTATGAAATATGCCGTGGAAGATATAGCTAAAAACTATAAACGTAACTGTGCTGCGCACACCGTAATATCATTGCGAACTAAATCGTATAGAACTTATATGGGCGCAAGTGTAAGGATTTTGTAGCAAGACACAACACGACATTCAAAATGACAGACGTTAAGCTGCTATTTGATCAAGCCATTAAGAAACAGTCCATCATGTCATTAAAGAAGAGGAGGAAATGAGGGATCTTGACTACCTGATCGATCGGACCGTCGACCCGTTAATTATAACGTCAAGAGGAGATGACCGTTCCTCAGATGACGAAGAATATTATGATTTTTTATAATTTAATTTCTATATATTTTTTTTTGTATTTTGTATTTTCATAATAGTAAAAAGTAAATGTACCTTATACTATGTACATAATGAATGCCTTTGTCACACCATTTGCAATGGTTGTGAATGGATAACAATAGGCAAAACCCATAAATTGACCCAAACCCGGGTGGTACTACCTGCATTTGATGAAAATAAAGAATTTTGCAATGAAATTAATGCCAAATTATGAAAGTGGGTTAAATATTCGTTGGGTCACTTTGTAGTCACTTTGCATACCTAATAAGCTTTTATCACTCTACACCTTTCTGAAATAGACTATATTATCAAATTTCTAAAATTAAATTATTAGCTCTACGCCCTCTGAGTAACTCATGGTTGTGTTAAATTTTTTATTTTGTAAATGTTTTTTCTCACTTCTTTCTTGATATTTCTAGCTGGCTCTTTAATTTTTCAAAAAGAAAAACGTTTCTTTTACATTTGTAAAAAATATTTTTCGAGATCGGGTTTTTATGTTTAAAAATAAAGTATAGAAATCCTATCTTTTATACGCTCACTACACTCTTAAAAATGACTTGGTATTTGGTACTAATTTTTATTTGTTCTCGTGTTTACGTTACCAAAAATAACCGTTTTTAGTTAGGAAAACAAAAAAGATTTTTTTCTTGGTTATAAGTATTTACCAAAAAATTATGCCATCAGAACAAAGAAAATATCTTGTGTTCATATTAGTTGGCAGAAATAAAATATTTTGTTTATCTGAATTTTACTCTGTATACATCCTATTTAAATGTTACATCAAGGTTCCTACAAACTTGTATTTATCAATTAAACTTGTTGTAATACCACATTATGAATTTGTAGTCCCTATCATTTTGTTAATTTTCATTAATATACATTCTTAGTTACCAGAACTAACTTTTCTTTTCTAGTAATATTATTCTTCATATGTATAACTAACGGCTTCGCTGTACTCACTTTACAACAGAGACTTGACGCCCTTGACGGTGGTCGGTGGGTAACATTACATCATTCTAGCCAGGACTGCCAGAGATTATGTTATGTTAGGGAGCTTTTGCGGTTCCATGTCCATTTTTTCGTGTTTTTAAGGCAATAATCGGCCATTTGCATGGCCGTGTGACAATATTTAGTGTAACTTATTTGTGTTTATTGTTTTTCTTGTGTACGTTCTTATGGGCAGAAGGAAGTTAAATCATAAGTAAGTAAACATTTTATTTTTTATCATTGCAGTTGTACTTTAGATAGTTTAAATGAGCTTTTTATAAAGCATGGCAAGGTGACCCGATGGAGAAATAACTTTTAAAAAAAATTTTTTGTTTTGTTTTTGTTCTATGTTCTATTTCTATAAAAGAACGTCATATTGATGGCTTTTTAATCTGACCCAGTACAACAAATTTCATATAGGTAGCTGTATATTTTAAATAGAAAGTCCAGGGGATATTTTTTGTTTTTTAATAATCGCAGTTAAAGACCTGGCCATTTTGTTTAAACCAGTGCCATTAACGTAATACACACACGCAGTTACAGATATGAAAATTTAAATCAGAACAATTCAGTTCTATAAGCAATTGAACAACCCAAAAGGTTGATTACAATAAGCTAAAAATCTGGTGTTTCTGTTTTGTATTGCATAAGTATACATTATAAAAAACATGAGAGAACAAGGACATTAAAAATTATTTTTTTTAAGAAACCATAATATCCCTGATAATTTATTCCAATTAGTTTACGCATACCTAATAGAGTAGTAATACCAATGCATTTTTTTATTTAAATGGGGACTCTAGGAAAGAATATTTTTCGTTACTAAGTATAATTTACATATGACATTTTTTTTAGAAATGAAACAGACTTTTTTTTAAGTTATTTCTATCAAATTAACTTGCTAATTTTGCCATGCGTTATAAACAGTTCATTCAAACTTTCTAATGTGCAACTGCAATGACAAAAATATAAAATGTGTACTTATTTATGATTCAACTTCTTTCTTACAATTAGAAAGTACAGAAAAAAAAATAAACACAATGTTGTGACTACATAATATGTATGTAATCGTTACTCTATGAAAATTTCAAGTTTGACCCAAATAAATGATTGCTTTGGCAATATTTGTAGATTGCATCATTAACAAAAACAATATTTCCTTGAAAATTTTTTTTTAATTTTCTATATGTACACATTAGTTGGGACCACTAATAGGTATGGTTTAAAAGCGGGAGTACCATATAATATTTAGTTATCCGTATATAAAATTTCGTTGTGACAACTAAAATTTGTAGGTTGGGATGGTTAGTGTTATTAATTAGTTCAATAGTTCAATACCGACAATTTTTTTTGGTTGTACACACTAATTTTTGGGTTGAGTCCGATTTCACGAAAATAAATAGTTGTCAGAACCAAATTTTAGTAATCCATATCATGTTATTTTTAAGAGTATACAACAAAATTTATGATTTTTTGGACTGTAAATTACGAATCTGAGAGCCGCTTTAGTTGCAAATGCTTAGGTTTTAAAATATTCTTTCTTAAAGGGCCGTTTTGTATGAAAGTTAAGTTTTAGATTCATAATGAAGCATTTTCATTTCTTGTCGCACTATTTTTTTTATTGTAAATTATCACACATCTTCAATAAAAAGGCTATTTTTCTGTTTTTTAATCAAAATGTTTACTTTAATTTTTGTTTTTAAAAATAAATAGAGGAGACTGATGCTAGTATTTTGTTTCCTTGTAAATAGTACTTTGTACAACAAGAGTGGTTATGATGTCCATATCTCACGAGAAAGTATCTTGAGCACGATACCGTAGGCGGAGAAATGAAACTTCCGAGTGCGATTTGGACAATCTACTTAAGTTGAACAGTATATTTTTTCTACGACTAAACTTACGAACCTTATGTTAAAAAATTTTACAGGCTGCCGGGCTTGAACTAACAACTAATGGATAATGGATCCAAAGTTCGATGCTTTCCCGTTTTGGCCACGGGATCATATTAGAAATTATGGTAAAACAAACTCAATAATAATTTTATGAAATTAATTTTCTATGCACATTCAGCCGGTTGCATTATTAATAAAACTATAATAGATATGTATATATTTTGTTATATTGAACAAATTAATAACATATTGTACTATATATACATAATGTCGCATATCAAAATCAGAGGCGACTCGAACGTGTAGCTTAGATTAGATGATTTAAAATTACGTTTTAATTTATTTAAGTTCTTGTCCGCTGGCAAGTGAAGCAAAGCAAAATAAGTTACGATTACATTACGGTGAAAAACATACAAGGCTTATGAAATAAAATAAAGTTATCAAATCAGTAAATTTAGAGTTTTCTCTACAGAAGAGTTGTCCTCTTGAAACTTACATACGATGCTATTTTAAATAAGTTTAAGAGAAACAATATCCGCTTTACATTGAACTCAGGCCAAAAGAGAAATAAACAATTAAATAAACATGACCAAGATCACTTACTCACTGGCTGGAAACTGCTCTGGTTCTGAGATTGTGTTTTTACATCATTTAGAAAGACTTGAGTGATCAAACAGGCAGAGGTTACCCTTACACTTATATACGCTAAACAACTCCACTGAGTAAGTGTTTCTTAGAGTTTTTATAATGTTTTGTAACCACTACCAAAATAGAGAAGGGGTTCGTTCTTACGATAATTTCGAATGTTGACTAGAGGGGGTGGTTGGAGCAGCTTCAAGTGTAACCTCAATCCAAGTGGCCAATCTATTAAGACTTTTTAAAATCACACAGTTAAGTCATTTTTATATTTTGATTGACCTATTCAATGTAAAATCTACCACAAAACATTTTTAAAAACTAATTTTTGTGTGTTATGTTTGTCTCGTAAACTTAACAAAAAACCCTTAATAGAGGATCTGTGATAATGTTTAATCGTAAAGAGCATTTTATATTCATTCTTTCACAGAAAAATGAAGGCCGTGTGTATATTTTCCAGCGTTGTTAGCAGTACATTTTGGGTGTCAAGCGTCAGGAATAGTAATTTACGTTACAAGTCCGGAAAATACTGTCTTTTTGGACGAGTCGACAAAATTCTAGGACGAGCCGTAGGCGAGTTCTGGAAGTCTGCAAGTTAAAAAAAACTGTTTTCGAACGTGTTTCGTACAATATTTTTTCGGCAACCGTGTAGAATGACAAATCAGTGAGACACATTTCTTTATTGTATTTCTTTGTAGAACAAAATTTCGAACATTTTAATTCTTATTTGTATTAAATATTGAAATTCGAACAGAAGATAGGTACTAACAGAAACATTCTAATTCTTATTTATATTAATATTTAAATTAAAATTCGAGTATTGCTAATATTAAAAGGATTTAATTTGTTTGAAATGCTTGGTAAAGTTTCGTTTCATATTGATTGTTTTCATCTGATAATTTTTGAATGGTCTTGGCAATTTTAATTTTGTTTGTTAGTGAATTGTCTATATATCCTTCAGCGACAATGGTAGACTTCCAGCCTCCATGTCTCTTCAATTTTGTGATGTTTCCACCATTATCAGCAAATATCGTCGCTGAAGTTCGACGCATGTTATGGCCTGTGTAATTTTTTGGATTAGGTAAATTTAAAGCACAAACTTAAGTCACATTTTCAAACTCACTATCGCTGTTGCTTTCCATAGTTTATTGCGACATTTGCGACCAAAAACCATGCAAACTTTCGAAAATTAAAGTGTCAACTAATTTTATTTCAGATAGCTGTCAGTCGTTATTTCGTTGCTATGGTAATGTTCAACTGCATTTATCAAAATCATACCTACCAAGATTTTCATATTCACAATGACAACAACGATGTGATTCTTCCCGGCCTAGTCCGGGAAGTACGTACTTTCCGGACTAGACCGGAGAAATGCTACTTTCTCAAAGTAAAAGCGTTCGGGAAGTGGGTACTTCCCGGACGGTTGCAGAAAAAATACTTACTTACTTACTTACTTAATGTTCTTTATTAAACTGTACTTCATTACAAAAATACAATTTAAATTCTGAAAAAATAATTTTTTAAAATGATTTTTATATTTACTGGCGCTATAGGGACCATAAAACTTCTACATACGCAATGTGTGGTAGGAAGAACTTTATCGTAATAAAATATTTTTTTTTAATTTAAAAATAAAAAAAATCTGCTGCATACTGCCAGTAAGGCCTCTTGAATGCAAGCATTTTGTGTTGCCCGCTGCGCGGCTAGAAAAAAAGCGGCGTTTTCTAAATACATCGTTTTATATGTGCGCTTTTATGCATCAGCCACCACCGATGCATAAACGTGTACAGGGTGAGTCAACGATAGAGTAAAGTTCATTTTATCCTTTATCTTAAGAAGTAGATAAAATTTGGAAATACAAAAGTTGTAGAGACTATTGAGGTCCAAATTTTAAATTAATATTGTAGTATACGGGGTGGCTCAAAAAAACGTGGCGATTGTAACTTGAGTTTTTTTAATGGAACACCCTATACGTATATAGTATTATTTTTTGATTCCTCACTAAATTCTACGTTTATTTTGTAAATGTCAGAATTCAATAGTTTTTGAGATATTGACGTTTTCATTTTTAGACTTTGATAGGCTGTAACATTGAAACGGTTCATCTTAGAAAAAAATGGTTTTCACCTCCCTATCTTAGTTTTTTGTGCTCTATTTAAGGAAACCAACTTCCGAAAACCGTAAACCAAAAAACCGGTTTTAACGGTTTAACATGTTAAACCAAAAGTTGTAACTAAGCCTGTCAAAGTCTGAAAATGCCATATTTTAGACATATAACATTTTATACAAAATAAGCATAGAATTGAGTGGGCAATTAAACAATAATACAATATATAGGGTGTTTTATTTAAAAGAACCCAAGTTATATTCGCCACGTTTTATTGGGCCACCCCGTATACTCCAATATATATTAAATATTAAAATGTGCACCTTAATGATCTCTACAACTTTTGTATTTCGACTTTTTATCTAATTCTTATGATAAAGGAGAAAATGAACTTTACTCTATCGTTGACTCACCCTGTACATATAGAACAATTCATTTAGAAAACGCCACGTCTTGTATCGCGGCCCGACAAGCGACAAGAAATGCCTGCATACAAGAGGCCTAATAATTATTATATTTAAATAAGCTGAATTTCTACATTTTTAGGGTATTCTAATAACTCTAAAACATATAAAAAAAGAAATAAAACTATGCTAGCGTTTATATTGAGTCTCACAGAGAGTTTTTTATGTTTTTCTGTTTCAGTATCCTACATATACTTTAAGGTTACGAAAGTTAAAAATAATGTTAGCATTACAATATTTGCAAAATTATTTTCAAATATTTACTAATAACTAGTCAATGGTTTGAAGAGTAAGAGCACAAGGCAATTTTAAAAGTTGCCGACGCTGGGTGGTGGCTTTTGAAAGCTTCTTTCATTCCTCCGGTTTCACCTTATTATACATATTATTTTTCTTTCATTTTTATAACAGTATAATTACAGAAATAACAATCATAAAAAGCAAAATAACGGTTTTTATAAGCATACCGCCTTCGTATGGGCCCTCTGGCACATTTTTTATCGACTCGAATCGGTTTATTATATGATCTTAATATTTATAATCCCTTTCCTACACACTACAAAAAAAATTTTATAATTCCGATTTGTGCCCGAAGAAAAATAACATTCAAACAAAAAAGCGTAATTATTCCTTTAATCTGTAGGTAATGTTTTATTCCCGGTGACTTATACAGGGCGTGTCAAAGTAAAGACACCCTTGTGGTGATGCCAGGCAGAACATGTATACAGGGTCGTGCACCTGCCCAAAATTTAGTGTCAAACTTTAAATCAATTTATTTTTCCTATTTCAAACTAGAACCCCTATATATTATTTTGCACAGTGATAGATATTGTAAATCATTTTTACCCTTTTTAAACAACAACATTACCGTTTCGGCAACCAGATGTATGCTTTTCAGGCGGCTGATTAATACCTATCGGTTCTTTTTCGTAAGAAAATAAAGTATGTATATATCTTAAGATGGAAAGTTCTTGTGTATAAACACCTAATTTGAAATTCAGAAAAAAGTATTTCCTCGAGCCGGATTCGAACCGACAACCTCCGTACATCCAGTACAGAGCGCTAACCAATTACGCCATCAAGGAAGTAGGTTCACAACGGCAAATCGGGAAACACTTTCGTCCGCAAATTTCAAATATTTACTGAAATACGCACAGTGATAGATTTCGTAGATTCGTATTTCAGTAAATATTTGAAATTTGCGTACGAAAGTGTTTCCCGATTTGCCGTTGTGAACCTACTTCCTTGATGGCGTAATTGGTTAGCGCTCTGTACTGGATATACGGAGGTTGTCGGTTCGAATCCGGCTCGAGGAAATACTTTTCTCTGAATTTCAAATTAGGTGTTTATACACAAGAACTTTCCATCTTAAGATATATTATTATGTAGGGGAAAGTCGGGTAAGTTGGCAGTGTTAACAGTAATTTTTTATTTTTTAATGTTGGTTACATTTTTTTTAATGTGTTTTAATTAGCATGCAATTCTTAATGTTTAATACACATAAAAATATAATATAAGTTATCAAAAACTAAACAGACTACTTAAACAAATAACAATTCGAGTTGTATGCAAAATTGGTCATCTTACCCACTAGTAGGTTAAGATGACGAACCTATGCGGGTAAGATGAAGTACCTATTAACATAAATCGCATTTGTACGTTCCCACTCCTGAATAGTCGCTACAGGAATCGTGCCACCATCTTTGACATTTCAAACATTGAATCCAGTCTTCTGTGGGTGGATCTTTAAAACATTCATTACACCCTGGGCATATTACTTCCTTATTTTCATCAGTGGGTTTCGGATGAATTTTTTTTAGTTTTCTTTTCATGCTTTTTCTGCTTTCTTAAAATTGTAGCCTCTTCTTTTTGCTTCTCAGCCGCTAACTTTTCCTCTAATTGTCTCTTTATTGGAGTACCGGTAATAATACTTGCAACAATTTTCCTTTCTGATCTTTCATATGTTGGAAAAGGGCGTATTTTTCATAGCGACATCGTTTCTTCTATTTTACTTTTTTAAAGCTACACTGGGATGAGATATCTTTTTTTTGGGTTCCACTAGAACTGGAACACTCGGCGTTTTCATTAAAAGATGATCCAAAAATGGTTCTTTTAACACTTGATACATTTGGGCGTGCTAAGCTGGCGTCATTAGTATTATCTGGTAGTATAAAGTTATGATTTGCTTGAATATTATTATCAGTATGTAATTTTTCTCCTGGAAAAGATAGTTTTTTTCTGTACAAAGTGAATTAAGGGCAGCTCATCTTTTGATGAATACTCTGGAGAATTTATCCCTGCTTGTGCAGTTACTGTGTCAATTTTTACTTCTGGAACAGTTTCTTGAGAAAAAATGTCTCTCTCTGACATTTTAGCTGCAGCGTAATCTTCTTCGCCAAAAATATGAGAGTATCCTTGTACATCATTTCCAACCGTGGCAGCTTTTAGATATGCTTTATTAAAAATCCGGCAAATATTTTTATCAGTCACGGCTTCATTAGGATTATTGACAACAAATGAATCGCATTCTTGTGAAAAAAATGTCTTAAGAGGTCCAAAAATTACACATCTAAAGGCTGCAACCTGTGAGTGGTGTGGGGTGGAAATCTTACCATAACAATTCCGTTTTTCCTGCAAAAAGTTATTCCTTCCAAATAAATATGCGAAGAATGGTTTTAAAAACATTTAAAAAAACTATGCCGGTAAGACGACGATCTCGTCATCTTATACGCGTCATGTTACCCATAAAGGTTATGTCTAAATTTCCTAACTATATTTTCCCAGTAGACGAACTATGAACAAAAATTATATTTGCATGCAATTAACAACTGCTATCGTCAATAATTAAACACAATTTTACATAAACATATTTGTCTACTCTCGAGGAGATGGCCTCACCATACAAGGCATTTATAATAATAGCGAGGACAAAAAAAAATATCATTAGTTATCTTACCCTCTTCGTCAACTTATCCGACTTTCCCCTATGTATGCAGAATTAAAAATCAAACATTTTTTCTAATTACAATCATAATTTCTAACGAATTAAGACTTATTTGCAGAAAACTCATTTTATCAACTTTTCCACCAGTTACATACACCAGTTTTTATAAACTGTACGCTTTATTAAAATGAGAGTTTGTTCGCCTTTCTTGGTTTTTACGATGTAAATAATTTTCCACCATAATATTGGTTGTAAAAAATATACAATTAGTTTTTATTTTACCATATCAAAATACTGCTTGGTGAGAGAAGTCTTTTTGATAAAAATAAACAAATGACTTCCATCAAAAAAAAATTCTTTTAATATATCAGGTTTCTATTTATTATTTAATAAAATGTATATCCTTTTTTTACCAATGTAACTGGATATTCTTATTTATAACTGAATTGGCTAACGTTGATCTATCCTGAGGTGGTGCCTCCACACAAAAAAAAAACAGCAAAACGAAATACAGAATGGATTTTAAAAAATTGATCTATAGTCTATTTCAAACTTATTCAGCCGTATTCACTATAGTCTATTTCAGAAAGGTGTAGAGTAATAAAATGGGAAATTTCGTGCAGTTCGGCTCAATTTCGGTGTCGGCCATAGGCGCAGATGAAAGCGAAGAGAGATTTTTAAAAGGAGGTTTGCTAACTTTTCAGTCGTTCAATACAAGAGATTACCACGAGGACATGAATTCGAACGTTTTTGAGGAATATTTTGATTCGAAAAAAAGTTCACTCTTGATATACCGGGTGACAACGAATGTTGTTAAAGTGGTCTATTTTAACCAGTTTTATGTTAAACAATAACATTCTTTGCGAAAGATGCTTCTGTCAAAAATATTTTATATATGTCATATTTTTTTTAACAATGAGAAAGAATTACTCAATATTTTTAAATGGCAACAAGCCATTCATTTAGGGCCAAAACATAGCTTATTAAATTATCTTTTTAAGAATGTTTCATAAGCATGGTATTATACTTAAAGGAGTGGCTAAAATTGAAAAAAAATCGAGAAATGTCATATTTAAAAAAAAAATTGAATTCTTCAATTTTTGTTACGAACACTTTTGTCATTTCACAGAATATTTCATAGCCTACTTGTTTACCATAAAACAGGTTAAAATAAACCACTTTTAAACTTCCATGGCCCACTCTCAAAAAGTCATGTTATATTAGCGATTCCATGGCCATCTAAGGATTTCCTTAAAAATTTTTTATGGAAGCCATTTTAAAAACAAATGATGTGTGTGATATGTCATTTTAAAGGAAATTTACTGTAGAATTCAAATATCGAATGAAAATAGTAGGTTTCTATTTAAAATAAAAGAGTTGATACCACTTCCGGTCAAACCGGAAGTGATTTTAAAAGTATGACTTTACTAAAAACTAACAAAATATACACTTAGAATCTCCTGAAATTTTAAATATTGTATTAATAAAACTACGAAAAAAATAGGGGGGGTAACAACATTCATTAACACCCGGTATATAAGATTTTAATGAAGCTTTGCTTATTTCTATCTTTAATAATGGCGAAATTACCAATGAAGTGCTCATTATTTAAGAAATCCGATTTTAAGTGTCGAACAAACACTTTTGGGTCAAGAATGAACACTCTTGGCTCAAGACCAAATACTCTTGAGCCAATAACAACTATTTTTTGAACAAGATATAATGTCTTTTAACGAGGCCAGAAAAAGTATTTATTTCAGAGTATTATAGGAAATTTATGGCAAGGGAATTACGATTGTGAGCCAAGAGCGATCGACTTTGGACTTATTTATGGTATATTTTAAAAAGGTGTAGAGTAATAAAATAGGAAATTCCGTCCACCTCGGCTCAAATTCGGTGTTGGCCATAGGCGCAGATAAATTTTGTGTATTAAATTATTTATAATAACTAACCAAAAATTTTAGATAATTAAAAAAATAGTATTGTTTGTAATAGTAAAATTTTAAATAATTGCATAATTCAATTCAGGAGATTACCAGGAGAACATGAATTCGAATGTTTTTTGGAGGACTGTTTTGGTGAAGTGATAAAATATCTTCCAGCTGATTCAGTAGTAGTTATGGATAACGCAAGCTATCATTCACGACGCACAGAGAAGACTCTAACTTCATCTTGGAGAAAACAAGAAATTATCAACTGGTTAACCACCAAAAGTATTGAATTTAAAGATAATTTGATAAAGAAGGAACTATTAGCTATAGAAAATTTACACAAACATCTGATACGGAATCAGATAAGATCTCACCGTCGTTCGACGTTGTTTTTTCATAAAACTCGAGTGTATAATGTGAATAGAAGACTCCCCCGGAGCAGGCTTTGAAATTGTATAGGCCGTACCGGGTGGCTCTTCGGCCTGCGCGGATTTTAATTCTTTTAAGTAAATAATTGACGGTTGTTTTAAGTGTCAAATAACAGGGACTTAGCTATTGTTCAGATCGGTGTAAAATAAAGGTGTGTTTTAGAAAGCAACATTATGGGGATTTCGCTCATAGTTTTAATGCAATAAGTAAGAGGGCGGTTTAGGATTCTTCTAGGCGGGTGACTTTGGGATAAAGGTAAGGGAGGCTTTATAAGTGAGAGTTGACGACTGTTTAGGAATCGGGAGATTTTCTCGTTGGAGGAGAAGTAATAAATTAAGTTTCTGGCCGGGTGTTTTTGTTAAAGTCAGTAAGTGGGAGGAGGAGTATAAAACCAGTCTGAAAGTTGTAAAGTTGTACACACGAGGGGATAGTAATTTTATGGGGATTTTGTTATAATTGTGAGAAGAACAATAGCTCAGCCTGTTTCGATAAAGTTTGTTTAAAGTAAATTCACGGGAGTTGTATGACGGTGTTGTTTTGATCTCTGTTCCGGGTTTAAGTAATAAGTATTATATTTTATATAGTTCATTTGTTACAATGATTTGTAAAGTTTATTTTATGAGACTATTCTTGATTTGTTCAATAATAAAAGTCGTTATTTTGAAAGTTAATATTGTTTGATTCGAAAATGGAAGGCAGGGGAGTGATGGGGGGAGTCCACCTCATCGGCAAGACTAGCGGCCAACGGCCGCAAAGTCTTGCCGATGGCGTCGGTAAGGTAGTTCATGATCAGTTGAGAATGGGGAGTTCAAAGATTTATAAGAGTAAGTCAGAGCGGCGACGTCTTCAACGTCGTCGTCAGGAGGGGAGACGGCGTGCCGCCCCCCTCCCCTTAATAAATGGGAATGGGAATAAAGTATATTTAACGCAAGAGGGTAAGCGTAATATGAGAAGGGTTTTATATAATAAATATTAGGAAGAGAAGTTAAATGGGGGAAGTCAAGTCGCCTTTTCGCCTGTGGCGCGCGTTGCCCATGTCGGAGCCCGAAGTGGAGGGCAGATTTGGAAAGAGGAGGAAATTTCCTCCCAGAATACGTTAGAAAATCCAAGGGCACGCCCGCCGCAGGCGAACACGGCGGTTGGGGAGAAGGATGATTTTAGTGGGTTTAAATGCAGTAATTCGGAAAAAAGTCTTGAGGAATGTCAGGCATGTAAAGAGGCCGTGTTATTAGGGTTCAATGTCGAAGTGGAGAATCGGCCGCCACTTCTAAGTCTGGATGATCGGGCGAGGGCTCGACGGGCCCGAATCCGTCAAGTAGTATTTGCTATCGATCTGCCAGGCACCTCAGTTCCGGCGCAGGAAGAGGAAATACCAGATCCGGTTCCAACGTGTCGCCTATATGCTGTAAACCCTCCAAGGACTGTGACACCCTAGTGGAAAACGGCCCTGAGAGCAAGGAAATTAGCATCACCGGCGAAAAGGCTGATTCACCGGGATCACATCGTTTTATGAAATATGCCGTGGAAGATATAGCTGAAAAACATAGTGTAACTGTGCTGCGCACACCGTCATATTATGGCGAACTAAATCCTATATAGAACTTATATGGGCACAAGTGAAAGGATTTGTAGCAAGACACAACACGACATTGAAAATGAAAGACGTTAGGCTAATATTGATCAAGCCATTAAAAAAGTGACACCAGAAAAATGGCGAAAAGCAGTCTATCATGGCATTTAAGAAGAGGAAAAAATGTGGGATCTTGACCACCTGATTGATCGGTCCGTCGAACGGCAAGAGGAGCTGACAGTTTTTCTTTTTATAATGTTTAATAAAAAAAGGGTGTACCTAATTATATGTACATAATGTACGCCTTTGTCACACCATTTTTAGTGTTTGTGAATGGATAACAAGGCAAAATCCATAAATTGACAAAAATCCCAGGTGGTACTACCTGCATTTGATGAAAAGAAATAATTTTGCAATGAAATCAATGCCAAATTATGAAAGTGGCTTAAATATTCGTTTGGTAATCGGATAATAGATCCCCATTTTAAAGCTGATTCTTAAAATGTGATTCTTAAAAGCTGAATCTTAAAATCTGACTCTTAGAAGCTGATTCTTACAAGTTAGTGATGTACCAACGGGGTCTATTTTAACCTCCAATCTGCAAATTCAGTTTTTTTAGAAAAAATATCCCAATTTAAAAAAAAATAAAAAAGTCTTACCAACAAGCTGGAAGAACAAGACCAGGAATCCTTAAAATCTTTAAGGATTTGACTAAATTCCCTTTTTATGGGTCAGCGTAGCTCAAAGCTTACACACCGGATGGCTGCCCGGGAAAAAGTGAGGTAATCCTTCCCTCAAGATGGCTGCTACCCAGCAGGAAACGGAAAGGTAATTTAATATTCGGAAGTTAGCAACATCCTATTCTCTTTAACACTGAATTCGCGGCATAAACCAATTTCCCGACTCGCCAGGACTATTTTCTGAACGACCTACTATAAATTATTTGGCTGTTGGCTTAGCATCCAGAAAGACTATCGATTAGCCAAGCTCCTAAACTGAATAATCGGAAAACGAACGCTTCTTAACTACTCTCTGGTTTATTTGACAGCTTTTAACTTCAATATAAATTAACCCAATTTTAAAAGATCCCAGACAATCAAAACAAACCGTGAAACTTTGGAAGTGAAATTGAACGTTATTAGAAAAGAGAACTCCAAAATAAAAATGAGCTTGGTTACACAGCCCATAAAATTTACTATCAAATATTATCCCCAAAAATTACTGAAAACAAACTCAAGGAAAAGAGAAGCTACTTCAGGTAATCTCAAATTCTTTTAAACCTTTACCTATTGAAGACTTATTTAATACTTAGTAAAATTGGAGGTACTTAAAATACCATGGAGCATTCATACTTATCTAATTTTAACATAATAAATGCTTCGGTAAAATTGAATGCTACAAAAGGTGTCTAGTTGCGCCACTGGTTTTAAGTTTTAAACATGCAAGGCATATCATTGCGAACTAAATCATATAGAACTTATATGGGCGCAAGTGAAACGATTTGTAGCAAGACACAACACGAAATTCAAAATGAAAGACATTAAGCTAGTGTTTGATCAAGCCATTAAGGAAGTGACACCAGAGAACTGACGAAAAGCAGTCCAGCATGTCATTAAATAAGAGGAGAAAATGCGGGATCTTGACCACCTGATCGATCAGACCTTCGACCCGTTACATATAACGTCAAGAGGAGATGACAGTTCCTCAGATGACGAATAATATTATGATATTTTATAATTTAATTTCTGTATAATGCATTTCTTGTATTTTGTATTTTTTATTGCAACTTTTTTATTATTGATTTCACAGAAAATGTGATTTTTGATAAAAGCTTGTGCCCCCTTAAACTAATATAGTGCTCATTAAAATTAAAGGAAACTGTAGTAGGTACATACGAAAGAGATTCAATTTTTTTAAAGTTGCTCAAAAGTAAAGAACTCTTAATTTTCGTTTTAGATACAATTTTCATAAACATTGTTTAGAATTAAAGGTTATGTTCCAATACGAAGTTCATTCAAAAAACAAAAAAAATTTTTTATCTTACTTTGTATAGAGACTAGATTAAAGAAAAATGTTTCCCTTTAAAATATCCGTCAAACTCAATTTTTC
The DNA here is from genome assembly GCA_935413205.1 of Polydrusus cervinus. NCBI lineage: Eukaryota > Metazoa > Arthropoda > Insecta > Coleoptera > Curculionidae > Polydrusus > Polydrusus cervinus. The sequence goes on from OW284517.1 coordinate 15,253,964, forward strand.
GTTATTTCTAATTTTTCTATAACCAATCAAAAAAATTATGTCATATTTTTGAAGCAATTAGGTAGGTTTAAACCAAAATTAATTTTAAACAATATTGTCGTGTATCAAAATGATAGGCGACTGGGTTGTGTAGCTTAGATGGTTGATTTATGTTTTAATTATTATTTTAATTAATATTTTAATTATTATTTTAATTATTATTTTAATTATTATTTTAAATACTATTTTAATTATTATTTTAATTTGTCTTTTAGTTATTATTTATTATTTAATGTGCCCTTATGGTGCGCTATCAGATTACTGAAACACTAAGAATTTTTTAGGAGAGTTATTAGATAAACAGCCAAGCGATGACAGATTATTATAACCATGCGAATAAAAAAACAATTTTACGACCTAAGATTATAAAACGGTGAATTTAGGTAGTTCTCTAATAAGAAAAGAGATTGTCCCATTTTTACTTACTTCAGGAAGGTGTTGTTCCAGCAAGTTTAAAAAAACAATGCCTTCTTAATAGACAACTCTGACCAAATATGAGAAGGATACAATTTTATACAATTAAACAGTTAAATAATTTAATGTAAAGAATACTTACGCACTTGGAGTAAGGTAAATTGGTTCTGGAGCAGTACTCTTCATAGCTTTGGAAGTGTAGACTTGAGTAGTGACTCTCCGAGTAAGTGTTCCTTCGAGCTTTTATAAAGTGTTGTAATCCTTACGAGATGAAAGCATACTTTTTGCTATGTCAGCACTAATTTTGCAAGTTAATGAAAAAGGGGATTTCCCTGGATGTACTATTTAAAATGGAACCCTTTATCCCAACCAATTCAAACAATTATTTTTATCAACATTCGTCTACAAACTCCTCCTACCAAACTAGAAATGTCCTTGTCCTATACACTATCTTTTCACTACACCTATCAGATTAAACACCCATTAAGAGTCTTAGCACCACAGCGAGATATGAAAAATGTAGTCCCTATAGCGCGCAAGACAAAACTATAATTATTTTTTTATTTTTGGAATAGAAGACCGTGATTTCTCATTCGGGCATAGCTTTTAATTAATTCATTAAAAAAAGGTTTTACTCCTTTTCTTTTTAATTATAAAACTATTTAAAATTTTATTTTTTAATTCAATAATCATCGGAACATTAATTCAGACAAGTTTTATAAATGAAAAATTATATCTAAAATAAAAAATAAGAGTACTTTACACTTGAGCAACATTAAAAAAATTTAATCTTCCTCGTATTTTATCAAAAATAAAATCGTTTGTGAAACCAATAATAAAAAAGTTTCCATATGGAGCGTGAATTCTGCCGGTCACTGTATGTAATAAATATTTCAGTGTCGAAAATAGAGGAATTTATTGCTGATAGAGTCTAGGATGAGATCGTCATTGCTGCAGAATATATCAAATCTGATTTATTTTCAGATAAGTCAAAAAAGGTAAGTATGGAAAAAAATACTACATATTTCATAAATGAAAAATACAGTCTATTTCAGAAAGGTGTAGAGTAATATAAGCTCTCTATATATGCAAAGGGACTACAGAGTGACCCAACGACTATTTAGCCACTTTCATAATTGATCTAATTGCAAAATTCTTTATTTTCATCAAGTACAGGTAGTACCACCCGGGCTTGGGTCAACTTATGGGTTTTGCTAATTGTTATCCATTCACTAACACTAAAAATGGTGTAACAAAGGCGTGCATTATTTACATAGTATTATAAGGCGGTGTGCGCCACAGTTACGTTATCCTTTTAAGCTATATCCTCTACTGCATATTTCATAAAACGATGTTTGTTTAAATTTATTATAGCTAATAGTTTCTTCCTTATCAAATTATCTTCAAATTCAATACTGTTGGTGGTTAACCAGTCAATAACTTCTTGTTTTCTCCAAAATGAAGTTGGCGTCTTCTCTGTCCGTCGTGAATGATAGATTGCGTTATCTATAACTACTACTGAATCAGCTGGAAGATATTTTATCATTTCACCAAAGTAGTCCTCAAAAAATTAATGTTCTCGTGGTAATCTCCCGAATTGAATTAAGCGATTACTTGAAATTTTAATATTACAAACAATACTATTTTATCTTAATACCCGTTAACCTAATTTTCTAAAATTTTTGGTTGGTTATCATAAATAATTTAATGCACAAAATATACGTGCGCCTATGGCCGATACCGAAAATAAGCCGAGTTGGACGGAATTTCCCATTTTATTACTCTACACCTTTTTGAAATAGACTATAAGAAAGAATATTACTAATTTTGAAAAGGGAGACATTTTCTGGGTTATCTATAACTTGCCAAGCATCAAGGTATTCAATGTTAAAAATAATGCTTAAGCTAAAAAAAAACATCGATATGAGCAGACATTTAATGCTGCTCGCTTTTTGGAAAAAAAGTTATTGGTTATAGACCAAAAGATAAATAGTTTTTGATCCAAATCTCAAAAGAAACACCACACCAGGCAGTGTTCCACAAAGCACATCAATGTTATTCTTTCAGGTTAGTGAACCATCTAACATGAAGCCAAGCATCTTTACTGGCTGATTTATCAGCCATTGCAAAAACCGATAATGTCAACTTGTAAGATTTCTCAGGATTACATTTTAAAAAATTTAATGCAAACCGCGTGTTGTTCATTGTTATAGCATTCTGCATACCACTCTTCAGATTAGAAGTTCTTGGACAGGTTACAATAATGGTGAAATCATCTGCATAGAGTGAGCATTTGAAGAGATGCATATAATTAAAAAAATCATTCATGAATATTATGAGCAATAGCGGCCCGAGAACGGACCCCTGTGGTACACCGTGTTGGATTCCTTGATAGCCAGAACGGTGAGAATTGAACTCAACACATTGCCTTCGTTTCTAAAAATATGACGCCAAAAAGAGACAGAGGTAAGCCTCGAACATTTAACAAGTAAGGTATTGAAATCGTCATCGTTCACTATCACCAGGTCTGTGCAATCCACTGACACACAACCAGAGACAAATGTTTTGAGCAAGAGTATGAAAATAAACTGAAATCCTTTAGTGAATATCATAAAGGTAGAGTTTCATTATTTCCATAAATCAAAAAATAGGGCAATAGTATCGTTTGTTTTGATATTATTTTCGGCTTTTATTTGTCACAATTTACAAGAGAAAGTGGGCTGGCGCCACACTAAATAGGGCACAAATTTACGCTCTAGGAAACTAAAATGTAAATTAAATCGATTATTTAGGCCTGTGCAGATAAAAAATTTATCTGGAGAAAATAGTCCTGATAAAACAAGCTGCAAATATAGGGTGTGAAATATATGTGTTAACGGGTGTCCCAGGGAAACACTCCAAATTGGTTTTAATCGGCCGTCTAGAATGTAGAGTAAGGACAGACAGAATTGGCCAGACCTCCTCGATGTAAAAAGAGTGAAAGATACGGGAAAGGTATGTATTTAGGCCTTTGACCAGGATCCAGGGGAGCAGATACTTCCTTAGTTTTCTCCCCTATGGGCGCCCATGAATCTAAGGCAGGTCCTTTCCCATATTTTTTTCTATTTTACACAGTAGTTAGAGTTCAGATATAACAGCAATTAATTTAAAAGTTGTATAAGTAAAAGTCAGAAGTAATTCTTGAATTTTAAAGACAACGATCAATTAATTTATTGCTAATGCTGGTTATACACGGTCCTGCAATAGTGCGTCAGGCTTCTATAGCTCCTATACGAATTTAGTTAGATATTTCATTTATATGCAGACTTATACTGCATCCTAGGGTGTATTTTAGGAAAACATTTTTCCATACACAGGGTGGCCCAAAAAAGTGTGATAACAAAAAGTTGTATTTTTTAAATGGACTATCCAGTATTTTATTGCACTCGTATTGGATTTCTTTATAATTGTACAAAATTTTATTTCTTTTGCTTAAGAAGAATAAAGTAAACACTAAAAAAATTAGGTTTTACGGTCCTGGAAAAAAAAGGATATAAATTCAATTTTTTAACCATGTTATTGGGTAAGATTTATGACAGGGGGTCTCGAGATATTGTGAATCTAATAGTGTCTATCTATTTTATACAGGGTGTTCATAAAAAAGGTTTCGAAAAAAAAAAGTTTTTTAAATGACCCTATACATGATTTGGCTAATAAATGTAGAATTCATAAACATTTTTTTGTCATTTGTCATTTTTGTTTTGTATAAAATTCCGCTACATTTTAACAAATTTTCAAAATTCACCATACAGTGGTTCTCGATCATCATAGTGGTGGCACTAACAACTAAGCTCGAGCTGTCCGCCAAGTCGGCTATGCACCGTACTCGAGTTGCCCCGTCAGTTTGTGGAAAAGGACGTTTCTACTCACTCGCTTGAACGCCAAATTATTGTGAATAATTGTCTTAGCTTTTTGTTTAGATTTGCCGTTTACACGTTGCTAAATAGTTTGTGAGTTGTGTGACGACAAAATAATCCTAGTTGCCTTAAGTAAAAATGTAAATTTTACAACTTTTAAATGTAAGTTATATCTAGTATATTTATTTTCAATTGGAAACGACAGTAAACATTTATGAACCTAACCAGAAAATCGGTTGGTCACTCCTCACTATTCTACTTGGTCTAGCAACAACCAACGATGCAATTAGACAGGTATAGAAGAGACGTTGAAGAAGCATAGAAACAAAAAGGAAAACACATTTTTGTCAAAATATCTACACCTGCATTATCATGTGTAAGTCATATAAGAAGCGAGTCCAACGACAAAAAATTATTAAATATATGGGTAATTCTCTGGATATAGAAATTTTTACACAAGCGCCGAAATAAATATATTTTAACGTTTTTTCTGGCTTTTTGATCAGTAAAACAGAATTTCTTTTAAAATAATCCATTTTTGGGATATGGAGATGCCGGCTTAGCTGTTTGATGTCGAAAACCTTTATAAATAAATTTTCAATGGTCCCTTCTATACTAATATGACTGCATTCAGCTGCCTGGAAAGTTGTTGCTATAAAATTCGGTCATTTCGGTGGATAAATAAATAGGTATTATAAAGATTTTTAACAATAATTAACTAACCAGCAACTTTGACTGTAGATTAATGACATTGGCAGGCATGTCCCCCCCCCCCTCCAGAACATGTTTTCTGACTACGCCACTGCACTGGTACCTAATGTTTGAAATCAAACGTACGCCTATGTGAGTCATACACTAACACAGTTTTCTGTGGCGTAAAATAAACATAATAATACTACCGTCGCGTCGCGTAGCCGTTTTTATTATTATTGGGGTTTACTAATCTAAACACGACGGGATAATTTCGAGGTTCTGCTTAATGCGGAAACAATAAATTTTCTACAATAAACTAATAAATCTATATAATACATCCCATACGCGTTTGCAGGCTGACGCCCGATTTTTTTTATATTCATGGAATTAGACACGTTTTTCTCAATGACGACTATTAGATTAATAATGAAAATTGCACTTAGGTTTACAGTCTATTTCAGAGAGGTGTCGAGTAATAAAAGCTCATTAGGTATGCAAGGGGAATACAGAGTGACCCAACTTTCCCCCCACTTTCATAATTTGGCATTGATTCATTGCAAAATTCTTTATTTTCATCACGTGCAGGTAGTACCACCCGGGTTTCGGTCAATTTATGGGTTTTGCCTATTATTATCCATTCACAAACACTGAAAATAGTGTGACAAAGGCGTCCATTATGTACATACTATTAGGTACACTTATTTTTTATTAAACATTATAAAAAAAAAAATTCCAAAGATACATTATACAGAAATTAAATTATAAAAAATCATAATATTTTTCATCATCTGAGAAACTGACATCTCCTTATGATGTTATAATTAACAGGTCGACGGTCTGATCGATCAAGTGGTCAAGATCCCACATTTTATCCTCTTCTTTAATGATATGATGGACTGCTTTTCGCCAGTTCCCTGGTGTCACTTCCTTAATGGCTTGATCAAATAGTAGCTTAACATCTTTCATTTTGAATGTCGTGTTGTGTCTTGCTACAAATCCTTTCACTTGCCCCATATAAGTTCTATAGAATTTAGTTCGCAATGATATGGCGGTGTGCGCAGTGTTTTCAGCTATATCTTCCACGGCATATTTCATAAAAAGATGTTTGTGTAAATTTGCTATAGCTAATGGTTCCTTCTTTATCAAATTATCTTCAAATTCAATACTTTTGGTGGTTAACCAGTAGACAATTTCTTGTTTTCGCCAAGTTGAAGTTGGAGTATTCTCTGTCCGTCATGAATGATAGCTTGCGTTATCCATAACTACTACTGAATCAGCTGAAAGATATTTGATCATTTCATCAAAATAGTCCTCAAAAACGTTCTAATTCATGTCCTCGTGGTAATCTCTTGTATTGAACGACTGAAAAGTTAGCAAACCTTCTTTTAAAAATCTCTCTTCGCTTTCATCTGCGCCTATGGCCGACACCGAAATTGAGCCGAATTGGACGGAATTTTCCGTTTTATTACTCTACACCTTTCTGAAATAGACTATAGAAAGCTCTCCACTATAAATTTGAAAATAAATTTTTTATATAAATAATACAAATTTTAAATGATTTAGATACAGTAAAAAACCTAATCTTTGGAAAAAATGTATAACCCCTTAATCTAAAAGATTCGTGTTTTTTAATAGGTCCAAGTCCAATCGCTCTTGGCCCAAAATCATTATTCTCGTACCATAAAGTACCTATAAGAAATAAAAAGTATTTTTTGTATTCAGCGTAAATTTATTTCATTTTTCAATTGCCTAGCGCTTTCGGTCTACTGGAAGGCCATCTTCAGGGCTTAGGTTTCGACAGGATTTGACGAAAAAATACTTGAACTCAAATATTTGTTTTTTACCCGATTATAAAGGTAGTCAAAAAACCAATTAGTCTGTAAATTCAATTGATTTTATACATTTAGTAATAACTTACCCATAATGAGCACGCCATTTGGATTATCCTATAAAGAAAACTAAAACACATTAACACATTTTTATTGACATCACAGCTTAATGACAAAGGTAATTGATCTGAACTATGTTAACCGTTAGCTTCAGTTTTAATTGATAAGAAAAGTGCATCACATTTTTAAATTATAAACTCATTTCATGCTTAAATGTTAATACGATCTAGCCATCTCGGCAGCCATACTGCTTCTATATCCAGTCCACGATTGCGTCATAACTTACTTTTGAGTTAAGTCCTTTAAATATAGATTTGAAAAGAAAAATCCTTTACGCGAAGAGAAATTTTCTTTGGCGAAGAAAAAGATATATCTTATGCGAAGAGAAAAAGATCTTACGCCAAGATAAATATATCTTACGGGAAGAGACTATAAGTACTATAATTCTAAGGCTTTTAAAACACGTTAAATCGCTTTTGCAACAAGATAGATCGAGAAATAAACGTCCAATAGAACTTTAAATGTTTTTGAAGAGAGCCCTATTTCGTAAGCCGTAAGTCAAGAGTTTTTTCTTGTGAAAAGAGAAGTTTTCTATACTATGTAATTTCTCTTGTCTTAAATAATTAACGTTCAGAAGCATGGACTACTTTGGTCCAAAAGCAGCTATTTTTTAGTGTAGAAAGCTCTCCACTATAAATTTAAAAGTAATTTTAGTTACCTGTTAATCAATTTGAATAAAACAGAAAAAATTATTATTTTGTTAAGGAAAAAAACACTATAAAGTCGTGAGGGTATGGGCGCCCGTGGGAAGGGGAGAGGGGGGAAGACTTGCCCCTTAGGTCCTGGGGATTTTAAATGTAATAATAAGTCTATTGGACGCCTATGATTAAGGGCTCTGGATTGCATAATGGGCCTAAGGCCCCCTATATAACCAAAAACAGATCCTGTACATATTTCAAGATAAATTGTTAAATGCATCGAAAAGTAAATAATCCAATATCATGACATAACATTAATTTTGCTTATGTTTTCCTTATCCAAAAACCATTAAAAGGAATCGACGCATACTGGTTACCCAATGACGTTAGAAAGTGGGAAAACCAAATTCAACAATTGTTTCAATTGTTTAGATAAGTGACGTCAAATTGACGTAACTTTTGTCAATATTATAATAGGTTTATTCATTAATGCTTTACTTCTAATGGATACTGAGAAATCTTAAGGCAGTTTTAATATGTACCAATTAATTTGGGCATACTCGTAAAAATATGTATAGACGTCTTTAAAATATACGGGGAATTTGAAATCTTGGAAGATTCTAAACTGTTGCGTGATGAATAGTTTTCAATTTAAGAGAAATTGCACAATAAAATATGTTTCAGAAAGTTTTTTTATTCCTTATAGATTTTCCAGTGGACCTTATTGTATGTTTGTAAAAGGTCTTTACAAAAATTAGCACATAATTTATAGTATATTTCAGAAAGGTGTAGAGTAATAAAATGGGAAATTCCGTCCAGTTCGGCTCAATTTAGGTATTGGCCATAGGCGCAGGTAAATTTTGTGAACTAAATTATTTATGATAGCTAATCAAAGAAAAAAAAATAATTTGATAAATAAAGAACTATTAGCTATAGCAAATTTACACAAGCAATTTCATTTCATGAAATTTAATTAGCTGAAAAATATAGTGTTACTGTGCGACCTAAATCCTATAGAGCTTATATGAGCGCAAGTGAGAGGATTTGTAGCAAGACACAATTCCAAATTCAAAATGAAAGACGTTAAGCTACAGTTTAATCAAGCCATTAAGGAAGTGACACTAGAGAACTGGCATAAAGCAGTTCATCATGTCATTAGAGAAGAGGAGAAAATGTTTGATCTTGACCACCTGATCGATCGGACCGTCGACCCGTTAGTTATAACGTCAAGAGGAGATGACATTACCTCAGATGACGAAGAATATTATGATTTTTTATAATTTAATTTCTGTATAATGTATTTTTTGTGTTTGTGTACCTAATACTATGTACATAATGCACGCCTTTATCACACCATTTTCAGTGTATTATGAATGGATAACCATAGGCAAAACCCATAAATTGACCCACACCAGGGTGGTACTACCTGCACTTGATGAAAATAAAGAATTTTGCAACGAAATTAATGCCAAATTATGAAAGTGGCCTAAATATTTGTTGCTGGGTCACTCTGTAGTCACTTTGCATACCTAATGAGCTTTTATTACTCTGCACCTATCTGAAATAGACAATAGTATTTTTTTTTACGAAACAACCCAGTTAATTGTTTACTTTAGAGCGGAGTTCTAGGGAGACTTTTTAGGGTATCTGTGTAGTGAGTGCACATACGGAGTTTGAGCAATTTTGGACAACCCGATTTTAACTTATTTATTAGGAGTGCGGTTGGTTTTTCATAGAAATTCAACAGGTGATGTTGCGAAGTGCAATATGGATAATCCACTCAAGTTAAACAGTATATTTTTTCTACGATCAAACTTACGAAAAAAATTTAAAAAAATTTGTAGGCTGCCGGGTTTAAACTCACGACCATTGGATCCAAAGTTCGACGCTTTGCCTTTGGAGCCACAGGATCATGTTAGAAATTATGGTAAAACTAACTCAATAATAATGCTACATGAAATTAATTTTCTATGCGTATTCAGAAGGTTGCATTAGGTATTGATAAAACTATTACATATATATGCGTATATGTTTTGTATAATGTTATATTGAACAAATTAATAACATATTGTACCATATACATATAAATTATGTAATTTAGTGTCTTAAAAAAGAATTTGTAGCCCCGGTTAATACTAGCAACTGTGATTGGTCAGTACTTTATAAGAACGCGACAGAGGAAATAATTTTAATAACAATGTTGTCAATTAATGGTAAATTTCCTAATTCGTGAGAACAAAGCACTGAGGAATGATAGGTCGGCGCTGTCTCCAAAGGGAAAAGGGATTTTTTTACGAGCAGTGTTATATTCTTTAGAATCACTTGTGGTTGTGATCTGCTAAAATAATACACTGGCGAGCAAAAAATTTAGGTCACTTAGTAAATATGCCATGTTCGCCCATGGTAACCATAAAAGGCATCGCATGAACTTCGAGAATTTCTGTAATGTACCTGTGAGATGTAAGAGAGCCATTTTGTACGAAGACCAATTCTGTGCGGACTTGTGCAGTGATTCCTACCCAAACCATTACCGAACCACCGCCAAATGGAAGACGCTGGTCAATACAAACTGCAGCATATCTTTCTCCTGGTCTTCTCCATACTCGTCGATGTCCGTCTGAGCCATTGAGGCAAAAACGTGACTCGTCTGTAAACAGTACATTGCTCCAATTGACCAGCGTCTTCCATTTGGCGGTGGTTCGGTAATGGTTTGGGTAGGAATCACTGCACAAGCCCGCACAGAATTGGTCTTCATACAAAATGGCTCCCTAACATCTCACAGGTACATTACAGAAATTCTCGAAGATCATGCGATGCCTTTTATGGTTACCATGGGCGAACATGGCATATTTACTAAGTGACCTAATTTTTTTGCTCGCCAGTGTATTTTTTTCGTATTGTGTGCATTCGTGGAATTTTTCTTTTAAAAATGGGAAATTTTATTTTTAAAGGTTGCAACACTGTGCAGCACAAAACAGAACAGTAAGAATATGAAATTTTGCCGTACAGTTAACTGGAATAGCCTACTTTTCTCGTCACTTAGGTGTAAAGAAAATATCCATATGGGAGTAGAAAAAATAGAATATGGGGCTTATTACCTGCTGAGACTTATTACCCGCAGTTACCTTACATTATTTGTTCAAAAAACTTAATGTTTTCAGTTTCTTTTCTATAAAGTTTTTTACATTACTTTTGTTTCTCTAGAGTCGACGACTTTATAGAGATGGGCACACAGTGTTCCGCCTGAAATAATTTCAGCAAATTTCAATTTTATGCGTATTGCTTTTACCGCGCCACGTAAAAGTAAAAGTATAGAAATTCTTATATGCTAGCAAAAAAGGAAATTTTTGTTGTTGAAACCCCATACTATAAAGCAGTGGCGTATTTAGGAGGGGGGCTGCCGCCACCACTCCCCATAGAGAAAAATTAAAGTAAAAATTTTAATTGCAACATTTTTTATGGAAGAAGTGCGATAATTTATAATAAAAAAAATAGTGCGGGAAGAAAAGACAATGCCTTATTATGAATATACAAAACGGTACTTAAAAAGAAGTATTTCAAAACCTAAGCATATGCACCAAAAACTGCTCTTAGATCTACGCTCCTAAAATACATGATTTCTGAAAAAATTATCAATTTTGGCGTGGTGAGCGATATTTACTTTATTTTTATTCATGAAAAACCGAGCCCGAAAAACGCTGGTTAGAGTCATACATGCGTCTTATGTTAAAATTTTGGATTCACACCAATATTCATATTTTTACATATATAAAAAATGTTTTTTTTAGTAAAGAGCCAGCTACGAATATCAAGAAAAAAGGAAAAAAATACTTTTACAACGAACTTTGGGCGTGGCCCCGAAGATTTTTCACCTGCGGCGCTTTTCCGCCTTCTTCACTGGGTACGATATCATAAAATACATATAGTCCCGACTGCCCCTCTCTCTAGAAAAAACATGTCCTACTTACTCCCCCCCCCCTCACCGAGCTTATTTTCTCGCTACGCCACTGCTATAAAGGGTGTTACAAATTCGATGTTCACCATTGGGATTTCATAAACAGTAAAAAATACAGTAAAGCTTAAATTGGAGCGAAGTTTCGCTATTTATTGCCGACCAATAATATGTCATGAAGAAATTAGGAAAATTCTCCGAGTATTCTCGAAGATATTCGTAAGATACCGAAAATCGCCACTAATTTTTTCTGGCTTTATTTAAAGAAATAACGTAAAATCAATTTCACACTTTCATTGCCACTTTTCATCTTTTATAAAGCAGTATTCTTAGATTTCGAGATCAAAGCCATCTTTGATAATGTGTAACAGAGAAACAACGATTTTTCTTTTTCTGAAAACTCTTACCCAGAAGGCCGTTGCAGATCATTTTTTAGAAGCTCTTGAGTTTTCACATTTACACATAATTATAAAACAATGTATTTAAGGCCATATTTATCGTCGTTCCTTGAGGCTTCCTTACTCGAGGAAAATCTCAAGTGTTTCTCAACTTGACATTAATTGACACTGGCAGTTCATTTAGGAATCCTTAAGGACTAATTTTTGTTTATAAAATCCGTTTTGGCGCATGACACTTTCTTCCTAAAGGAAGACTGATAAAAATTAGTCCTTAAGAAGTCTACTCACGTTCAGTCAGTCTGTGAACTGTCCGTTCGCTGGCTGGCCGTTATCGATAGTCACACTACACCTTCAGTTTTGTTCACCGATAATGGCCGGCAGTTCTCAGCCGGTAACGATTGCGGCCTCCATTTCACTGTACATGCACAGTTTTTTATCGTCAATTTAAACATGTCACAAGAAGAGTGTGCGCAGAGGCAATTATATCACACGAGCCTAGAAAAAGGAAAGAGAAAACAATACGGTCCCGGCTCTCTCGCTTGCTTCCACTCGTACAAAAGCAGTGCTTTTGCATAAGACGCTAATGTACAGCGAGATCTTTGCTCTTAGAACAGTCTTACGGAATGTTTATACAGGGATCTAGTTTACTATATAATAAGCAAAGAAAGCGTACATGGAAGTGATATAGGATTAAGTTTTCAGTCCTATATTAATATTTATTATAAAATGCAAACTAAAATACAAAAAAAATTGTTTCTCTTTGTTTTATTGTACCCAGGGTAGGCAATGCTTTTTTGTCTATATTGTATGCACGCCCCTGGTATTTAAAATCGCCGCGATTTTTATTGCAACGTGATAGGCGACAAAAAACGCATGCATCAAAGAGGCCTTAACCTCGCCGATTTGAGATCCATAAAAATGCAATTTTGGAAAGACCGGAATTATGTATCTTCTTATCTTAAATGGTTAAATTAAAATTTTTTTGAAATAATGGTATTCTAAACCATAAAATTAAAATTTTTATAAACCATTACATTACATGGAAATTATCTGGCAATTTTACCTTAACCGCAGACATAAATCAAAATTAAATAAATGTTTAGCTGGTATCTGTTAAATATCTGAATTGGGTTATAAAAATATCAATTAGGCCACGGTTTATTGCCATTGTAAAGTTGAAGGTTGAAGACACCACTTGATAAGTTAACTAGGGTCAGTAACAAAAATTCATAGACGTGCGAAAATTTATTCGAGAATCGTTTAGACTGACTGGACAGACGGAATTAGCCAGTAAAATGATGCAACAACCTATATAATAAATTTCACGTGCGTTTTTAGTGCTTTAACGCATGCAAGAGTACATACAGCCCGCAGTTATGTCATGGAACTTAAACCGGCCAATTAGAGGTGCTTACGTCAGGCGCGTGGGCGTGGTCCCGTTTGAAATCGTAGAGTCAAAGTCAAAAAATCCTTTATTGTTTAAACAATAAAATATTATCGTATCACGTATCATTAAAAAAATCATCCAAAGTGTAGTAAGCTTTTTCAGTCAAGAAACGCTTAGTTAATTTCTTAAACTTTTCAAAATGTTGTTGCCTTCTTAAAGCGAGCGGAAGATGATTAAATATTTTCTTACCACCATATATAAAAGATTTTCTAATTTGTTCTGAATGAGGTATAGGTAAGCTTTAAAAAAAAGATTGACGCGTATTATAATAAGAAGGCAACAACAGCTCACTTTTATATTTTTTATATACAAGATAGGCAGTCTCTAAAATAAAGCAAAGAGTCAATATTGCATGCCTTATAAATAGTGGGCGACAAGAATCCCTAATTTTAGCACTACACATGTATCTTATTGCTCTCTTTTGCAGAACAAACACCATGTTAAATAAATATTGGGTACATGATCCCCAAAAACAGATTCCATAACGAAGATGGGACTCTATCAAAGCATAGTAAGAGCTTTTTGCCACAAAAAAATTTAAGTTATTTGATATCACCCTTAGAGCATAAAAGTTTGAAGAAATTTTATTACACAAATTGAGGATATGAGTTTCAAACTTAAGAGAGCTGTCTATTGATAATCCCAAAAACTTATTCACAGAGAGCACTGACATCTTTTCATCCTCCATAAAAATATCCTCCATAATACATTTAAAATTCAACACATTTGTCTTTGCTATATTAAAGGATAACAGATTAGCATCACACCACTTTCTCATATCGTCTAAGTCGTTACTAATTTCTACTTTAAGTTTATCAACGTCTGTTCCGTGCCAAAGAATGGTAGTGTCATCAGCGAAAATAGTGAATTCTCCAGATATTGGCAAATGAGGCAAGTCGTTGATATAAACTATAAAGAGAGACTGAACCCTGTGGAATACCCGTATCAGTGCTAAGCTCACTAGAACTATTATTTTGAAAGGTGACTGTCTGCACTCGACCTGTCAGATACGAGCGAAGCCACTTCAAGGCAGTTCCTCTTATCCCATACGCCTCCAACTTCCACAGCAGTATTTCATAATTTACGCAATCGAATACCTTTGACAAATCACAAAGACGGCAGCTGCAGCCTCGCCAGAGTTCAGGGACATGTAAAGATGTTCAAGGAACCCAAAGATGGCATCGTTCGTACCTTTCGAAGCCTGTTATGCAAATTGTTGGACAGACAAGAGGTTATGTTCGTTTAGAAATGACATCAGTCTCACCTTAACAATTTTTTCCACACTCTTGGATAATGTGGGAAGTAATGCAATTGGGCGAAAATTTGAAGGAGCTTCATGACTACCACCCTTATGAAGTGGGACAACCACAGCCTTTTTAGACAAGATGGGAAGACGCCCAGAGTGAGTTGCTTCTCTAACCGTATTCTAAAATTTTTGTGTTAGAGCCGAAATTATTTCTTTTTTAATTGGATTTTAATAATGGAGAATCATCAGTAGAAAAAGCCACTAGTATGGAAACAATGATGTCAAGAATTGATAAAATAAAAACACCGGCAGCATTTTTTTCGTCCTTGGCCACATTTGGTCTTGGTGAGTAATTTCCATGTATTATAAATACCTATAATTATTTTAATTTACCATTCTTGTAGGGTTGTTAATATTTTTTTCTCTATGACTTACATTAGGGGATGCCGACATTATAAAAACATTGAAATTCAAATATTACTACTAAAAAAAATCTCTGAAACTTTTCTATTTATCATTTTTCGCTATCCATCTTTCTTTAAGAAATAATATACCTTTTCCGCCACCTGAATAAAGAACGCTGCATCCGCAAAATATATTTAAATAACGCGCCAAATAAACTCCTCCCTCAGACCTGACGTATGGCACTTCAAATTGACCGATTTAAGTTCCATAACATAACTGCGGGCCGTATGTACTCTTGCTTAACGCATTGGCCAATATAATTTAAAAATCCCCAATTCCGAAAACGCCTTTTTCTCACAAATATTGGCTAGATTCATGGGAGTTGGATATATAACTTACCGTATATTAACATGTACACGACAAAGATACACACTGAACACTCCAATCTGTTACCCTTCAATCAGCTAAAAACCCGTCATGAGATTATTGTTACAGCACCGACATCGACTGCCGTTAGTATGTGATCTCTTTTTTAAGCTTTTGCCTTGGTAGGTATGTCTTTTTCCGCACTTTATCAATCCGCGTGTCTTCTCTGCGTTCTTTCAATATCGCAGAGCCGGCATTCATTTGTTCACGTGTTGAATAATAAGTGCAATATTGTTGTTGCATTTGGTATTTTTAGAGATAATTTTGCTATTATTTTGTGCGTAGACTTTCTAGTTATAAACTGTTGGACTGTGTGTCTATGAAATATTATTTTTATGAAAAAACAAGTAAATGTATTGCTTATTTTGTAACTAACTATTACAGGAATACCAGTCCGGCCCCAACAAAACCTTAAGTTCTGTAAAATAAATGTTACTAGAAATGACGTGTGTCGATACAGGTGGGGCCAAAATATCAAGTCAAAAATCTTTAATGAGATTAGAGAATAATATAAGAGATAGAGATTTGGTTAAATGGAGGCAAAGTTGCATATTTTCATGCTGAATGATTTATTAAAAAAATTTTAAAAATGTTGATGACTTCCGTAGCATTCGAAAAGAACAAAAAAATAAATTTTTGTTTTTATTTTCTTTACGTCAAAATATTGACTATTTTGAAAAACCATAAGCACTTGCTTAAGACAATTTTTTATGCTCTTTAAGAAAATAATTTAATTTTTCAGATACGCCGTTCGTTTTTTAGCTTCCTATATTTTTTAAAGAAGAACCTGAATTTTTAAAAAAAAAATTGGGTAGCTTTTGACTTTTAAAATTATTATCTTGAAAAGTGCCTTAACAAAGTGCTATTGGTTTGTTAAAATATTCAGTACTTATTTTGTCATAAAAAAAATAAAAACAAGTTTTTCGTTTCTTTTTCGGATATCTCAGGGAAAAATTTAATTAAATTTATTTTTATTAAATTGTTCAGAATTAAAATATCCAACTTTGCCTGCATTTAACAAACTCTCTATCTCTTATAGTAACTCAGATAGCAATGCTAATGCAATTAATTTGTAAACCCCTGTAAATAAAAAAAAATCGAAAAACTTACCGACTAATTAAATGGAGCATTTTATTATTCCATTAGTTCTAACAAAAAATGTTCACAAAACACTCAAATTTTCTTAAAAGAAAATTCCATACGTCTTTGTTTTTTATTTAAAAATGATCACTTGTGTTCTTGAAGTTATAAATATTGTTAACAAAATGTTTTTCGTAGACAATATACTTAAAATCTCCCCTCTCATATTATATTTGTTTTAAAACTGATGAACCTAAACCCGGAATCAGCAATATATTCCACTGACGGACTGTCTCAAACCTAACCTACAAGAATAATTTTTGTTAAATAGTAAAAACTGTTGAAAAGAAAATTATTTTAAAAACAGCTGTTACCTGTATTTGGTAGCAGTAGCAAAATCGAAAGCATAACTATACTATATACCCTGGTAGTGTCCTGCTCTAACCCGATTGGGACTCTTCACTCTCGATGAAATAAAACATCATATGAGGATCTGGCCAAGCCAAACAAGGCCTTACGCGTCAGTAAAAGAGGGCGATATATTAAGTGTGGTGTTATTATCTCTCTCGTACGCGTTTAACATCGGGCTAAATACAGAGTTGGCCGGAGCAGCGTGGCGACAGGGAATTTTCACGGCGTAGCCCACACATCAAGGAGTTTTTGCATAGTTAGGCGTTATCCGATATCAACGTCTTGAATTATAAATTATTCACATTTACAAAGAGAATGAAGTGTATGGAGACAAAATAATAATAATTATGAGTGTGAAATTAAAAAAACTTTCTGTGCAGGTAGGTAGGGCCATGGCACTGTGATCCTACTGTACGAGCCGCCGCTGGTGTCATCGATCGCCATTAAAAGCTTACTTGATTTTTTTATACTATACAATATGTCAGCGAATACGATTTAGAAAAGGACAAATAGACCAAAAAGTGAAAGGTACGAAAAAAAACATTCATTATAGAGGTGTATGAAAAAACAAATTTTGTATACAGGGCAAATAAAAAATACGAAAACATTATCTTGCAGGCAGTCCTCACTCGAGGAAACTTAAAGGAAACTGTAAACTATAAACAGAGTGGAAAGGGTGCAAAACAAATTTTTGAGATATCTTCTATTTTAACAAAAATTATTTGTTACACGATATAAACACTGTAAGATTGTATTTCTGTAAATTATCTTCGCAAACCAGAAATTATCAGATTTGGTTTCCTCCTTCCTTCTTCCTCAGGATATGGCCTTAGCTGCAATGGCTATTCTGGTCAAGTACCATTTTCTTGTAGGTTCCTTTTATGTCTTATCTGGTTCTTCTAGTCATCGGGCTAGACTTTACTAAGGAAAAACATATATAATGCATACAAAGATTGATATGAAGCCTGCATGAGTTTTAGGCTAGCGCCACGAAACATAAAATTACTGTAATAGAATGGTTGGCCTGGCTAGGGCTTAAGAGGAAGTCTTGCTTCGAGCTTAAGATCACTGTCCAAGTGGCCTCCAAGCTTGGTATATTATGCTGGTTGTGTGCACATGCAAAAAGCAGATGAAAAAGAGTACCAACCTCCTCACAGACTCATAGATCGTCCATTTTCAAACCTATTTGATGTTAACTTAAAAATTCCTTACTTAAAGTGGAGTGGAAATTCAAAAGGAAAGAAATAAGAACACAAAGTCTTCCTCCACTTTTATATTAAAGAAATATTTATGAATTAAAAAATTCTCTACCTGTTTCGAACACAGAATCATTCATCTTCAGGAGAATAAATGAAACAAGAAGAAATTAGTAGATATCACCTTAACGGAACATCAAAATTTGTAGGTTCAAAGAAACCGGTTTAATGAGTAGAACGGTGGGAAAAATCATATTGTACATTGCATTATGAAAAAGGAAAATATGTAGGTTTATGGCTTAGGGCACTATAGGAGTTTAAATGTAGAATGAAGGGTTTAACATCTGTGTGTGAGAATAACTATTGGTAGATTATATGAAATTGAATAGAATGGAAATTAGAGGAATCATTTAAGATAAATATGGGCTAGTCATTACGGGAACTGTGAACTTGGAAGAAAAACGTTGATATGTTGTTGTGTCAGGCAGTGTCCTGATCGTAACCGGTATCCGCGTCATTGTGGTTATTTGCCCTCTTGTTAGACCTGTGGTTTTCTTGAACCATGGTTCCATGGCCGGTTTCTGCGTTATGTTTACATATTCTCTTCCTTTTCTTCTCTTGTTCAAAGATGGCGTTTAATGCTACATCGTAAATAATAATCTAAGTAATTGTTTTTAATATAATTTGAACTGAATAGACTTGTAAATTTTTTAATTACGCCATTTCGATAGAAAATCTAATTCTCTACACAATTTTTCCTATAAAATATCCCCAAATTTTGCTTCCTTTTCGAGATATACTCAAAAAACCGTAAGGGTTGCATTTTCCCCTCTATCTCCAGTTTCCCCCCTCTAATTTATTAGCACTACGCGGTTTTTTTTTTCTAAATAACCAATTGAACAATTTATGCAATAAAAACCCACACACTCTGTAGTTCCTTATGATATGACATAATCAATGGCCTATTTGCTCAAATCAATAGTTCGATCAGAAAATAACAATACTTAGGTAAAAATATATTTTGGTATTATACCATCAATTTTCGCACCATTTCGTGCACTTAAGGAAAAATTGTGTAGGCCCAGAATCTGGGATAAGTGGTTTGATTTAAATTAAAAAATAACAATTTTTATCTGACATATTTTGAATATTTTTAAAGTATATTCTTAACGTTACTTCTGTCAAGCGTCAGAAAACGACTATTGAAATTTACATGTAAATTTGGTTTCTTTGTATGACCGCTGTGACTGGTCAGTTTCATATCCTAACTAGTAAGGATACGAAATCATATCCGTTTAGTAAACCGGAAAAGCCTACTTTTCCAATCACTTAAGTGTAAAGGAAACAACACATTTCCAAGTTGGAGGAGAAAAAATATTTTCTATTAACAAAAAAATATAATACTTGGCATTCGCGATTCGCGTTGTATTTTCTCAGTTAGCGCTTATCGGAAACAAATAATACGGACACTTTATTTTTTATTCCTACACACAAAAAAAAAACAATTATAGTATATTACAAAACAAGTGATGAAAGTGATACTTTTCAAACGAGGAGATATTTAGCACGAGGCGTCAGCCAAGTGCAGAAAGTTTCCGAGTTTTAGAATAATCACTTTCAAACGAGTAATGTAGACTATTTTTCCTACGACCACAAAAAATTATTAAAAAGCCTTTAATTTGTAAAAAAAAATACCAACACTAGTGTTGAAATTAGCATACTTAGGAATATGTTCTGTATATCTGGTTTCATAGTTTGTCCATAGGCTTTTCCTTTATTTGTAGTTTAACTTTTTTATTTTTATCCATATAACATAGGAAGAACTAATCCTGAATTGACTTGTAGATTAACCAGAATGAAAAATTTTAAATTTAATCAAGGAAAGATGCATTAAACATCAATTTAAAAAATCCACCCAACAAGGAAGATTTCAATTCAAAATAATTCTATAAATTATTTAATGTTTTTATAAAAAAAAAGTCTAATACTCCTGATGGGATTTAAACCTGTGACCTTGCGATTCGTATGCTAGAGTTCTATTCTCTACGCTAGCACTACCGATAAAGATTTGTTGTTTAATACATGACACTCTCTTCAACGCAATTTATTTTTTCTGGTAATAGATTTTCCAGTATATGTATTATTAACATTTTTTATAATTTCAAATGGCGTATTTTCTCACTCTAATTCCGAATCACTCGACAAATACATGATAATTAGGTTAAACACTTTACAATTACTTTCTAAAATTTGATTTTTAATAAATAGGGGTGGTCTGTCAAATTGGCACCATATGTTTAAATTAAATAGTGTGCCTTGATATTTCAACACTAGTGTTGAATTTTTTTTTCAACACGCGTGTGATATACTTTCTAGCCAAATTAATCGTGCTCTTTTTCTTATTTTGGTCGTAGGAAACATCTAGAAATATATCCCGTTCTATAATAATAGTACCTTGATCATCTAAGCAAAAAAAAATCATTTTGAATATTGTTTTAAGTATGTATAAAACGTGTCTATTTAAAAAAAAGTCGTTGACCTAAATTTACGACAATTACTTTATAATCTTTATAATTATCATTAGTTTTATGATTATTTTGAAAAGACAAATTTATTACAGATTAGAAACATTAACGAGAATTAGAAAAAAATTCACATTATATACAGGGTGATCCACTCTCAATTTAACTTGTCAACGTCTTTCAAAAAGGGAGTTATACAGGGTGATTCACGTTGAGTGGCCTATTAGAAGATCTCGGAAACGAGTAAACTTACCTTTCTAAAAATTTGATAGCAGGCATAATTGGCTTTGAGCTTTTAAAACATTATATTTTGACGTTTTTATTACTTCCGGTTATACCGGAAGTTAATGTTACCTTTGATATTTTAAATGGAACACCCTGTATATTTTAGAATTTTTGATTACCTTATTAAAATCTTAATAAATTTTGTTAATAACAATCTATTCCTATCTCTAACCGTTTTTGAGATATGAATTATAAAAGGATCTTTTTGTGTAAAAACGCTTTGAGAAGAAAGTTTAGTAACTCTGAAAATAATAAAGGTAAACATTAAACATTTTGTAAGCTTTTAAGTAATACATCGATCTTTAGTTTAAATTATTTAGGTTTCACGTTTTTTATACAGGGAGTTCTTAAAACTGTGCTAATGTTTCCATTTAAATATATATACACTATATTTTTTAGCTTAATAACGTGAAGAGAATTAAATTTCGTATCTAAATGCCTAATATGTTACAATCCACATTTTTAGTCGTTTTGGAATTATGAGCAATTTAATTTTTTTGAAAAGAAGGCTTCGACTGGGATTTGTGTTTTAAAATCATTTTGGTCAAAGCCTACTTTACAAATTGGCAACAAAGCTCAAAGTCAAAAGAAAATCTCAGTCGAAGCCTTCTTTTCAAAAATAATGTCGCATTAACACAAACAGAAATTTTAAGATTTTTTATTTAAATTGCTCATAATTCCAAAACGACTAAAAATGTGGATTGTAACTTATTAGGCATTTAGATAGGAAATTTAATTCTTTACACGTTAGTAAGCTAAAAAATATGGTGTTCCTTTTGCAAAAATTGACTTATGCACATTTATTTAGATGGAAACATTGGCACAATTTTAAGAAGTCCTTGTATAAAAAACGTGAAACCTAAGTAATTTAAACTAAAGATCTATGTATTACTTAAAAGCTTACAAAATTTTAAATGTTTACCTTTATTATTTTCAGAGTTACTACATTTTCTTCTCGAAGCGTCTTTACACAAAAAAATCCTTTTATAATTCATATCTCAAAAACGGTTAGAGATAGGAATAGATTATTATTAACAAAAGTTATTTAGATTTTAATAAGGTAATCAAAAATGCTAAAATATACAGGGTGTTTCATTTACCATAGCAAAGTTGGCATTAGCTTCCGGTATAACTTAAAGCAATAAAAACGTCAAAATATAATGTTTTAAAAGCTCAAAGCCAATTATGCCTGCTGTCAAATTTGTAGAAAGATAAGTTTACACGTTTTCGAGATCTTCTAACAGGCCACTCAACGTGAATCACCCTGTATAGGTAGGCATTAGTTCTACAATTTTAAATTATTTTAAATTATACAGGGAGTTTCAACTAAGCATAAGAACATATTTTTTTCTAATGGAACACCATGTATATTATATTATTTTCTAACTTCCCACAAACTGTTACGCCTATTTTCTATAAAGTGTCATATTCAATTGTTTTAATATATTGACGTTTAAAATATGGCATTTTGAGACTTTGTCATGCTGTAACACTCGAATAGTTCAATTTAGAGAAAAATGGTTTACACCTCCCTAACTTAGTTTCTTAGTCTCTATCTGCAAGTTTTAACAAGTTAAACCTTTTGGTTTAATATGTTAAATCGTCAAATCATTGAAGTTAAGAAACGTTTAGATATAAAATATAAAACTACGTTTGGGGGGTTGAAAGTCATTTTTTTTCTATGACAAACCGTTCCAATGGTACAGCCTGTCAAAATCTGAAAATGCCATTTTTTAAAAGTAAATATCTAAAAAACAACTGAATTTAGACGTGACATTTTTCACAAAATAAGCTTACAATTTTGTATAGAATTAGAATTAAAAAATAATATAGATAATATTCTAAGGTGTACCATTAAAAAAGCGTGTTCGATATGTCCTGACTGTTTGAGACAGCCTGTATAAATATTATTAGATTGTGGAAATAATACCCCTCTATATCTCTGTTTTCGAAAAAATGTAAGATTAGTTGCAGTGTTTCGCGTTGTGGATGGGCCACCCTGTATAAATAACTTTAAAAACGTATTTCCTTCAATAAAGAGGATTGATAAAAATGTATGTATTCAAATTAAAATAATAGTACTTTTTTATTTTGCGTTTTGAAACGTGTATTTTTAAAAATATTTAAAAAATCAAGAAGCAGACAGAAAACCCAATATTCTGCACTAAGTTTAACGCAGAAAAGAATGCCCCTCCCCCACTAAAATCATTGCCTACGCATTATTATTACTGCTAAAACGAAAACCCATTGACATGCCATCACCCCTATCACAAAAATATTTTTGAACAATATTATTAATTAGGTTTCATTTATCAACATTTTTTTTTTAACCATTTTTTAAATCTTTTAAAATTAGTAAAATTCCGGCGCCGGATGATGAAATTTCGTTTTAATTTCTCTTATAAGTATTATTAACAAATGTTTTATTAATATAAATAAACCATACACTTTATTAGATAGCGATATGTCGCAAACTTTGGATCTTTTGACCTTCACGTATAAGACTTAAATTCCAAAGTTATTAAAATATTAACTAGTAGGATTAATAAAGATAACTTTATGGCGTATTAGCAATAGTTTAAAAATCAATTTGGATTATAAAAAGTGACATTTTGGCTAATGCACAAATAGTATACTATAATAACTATATCCTTCAGTCCAAGGCCCTTTGCGATTTTTTAAGGAGGAGTGATAGAGACACAATACAGGCTTGTTCGTAAAGAAACACAGGTGAAATTTTAGGTTTACCACAGGGCTTTTTTTATACTTCAAACTCCTCACAGCCTTCTGCTACCCGGCTAGTATACATTATAAACTAACCAGCGGAGGCTCGTCAGGTGAGGCAGTGCCTAAAAAATACCACAATTTTAGTAAAAATAAATAATGTAATATAATAATGAATGTAAATGTTATCTAAGAAACACAGCAGAACTACTACAAAACACCTCACTAATATCAGGCACACAGCCAACGGATCAAAAGCCGATCAACAAATGATTGCATCAGCATGTACGTGGGCTGACCTGCTAAGGAGCCAAATTACCGGTTCTATGTGAATTCTCATCAATAAATGTTGTGACATTACAAACTTGTCTATCTTCGCTGTGATTTTAAGAATTATATGTATTTTTTGTGTAGTTTTATTAGTAGGTCGTGTAAATAATTAGTAATTTTCCTACTCAATAAATATTTTCACACGGAAATTACATTTTGAGCAAGAAAATCTGAAATTTTACATCAAATCTAGAATATACACCTTAATGTAATAATTTAGGATTTTGTGTGACCAATGAATATTTACGTCACTTTCATAATTTGGCATTGATTTCATTGAAAAATTCTTTATTTTTATCAAGTGCAGGTAGTACCACCCAAGTTTGAGTCAATTTATGAGTTTTGCCTATTGTTATCCATTCACAAATAATAAAAATGGTGTAACAAAGGCGTGCATGATGTACATAATATTAGGTACACTTATTTTTTAATAAACATAAAAAAATTCAAAATACAATATACAGAAATTAAATTATAAAAAATCATAATATTCTTCGTCATCTGAGGAACTGTCATCTCCTCTTGACGTTATAATTCTCTGGTGTCACTTCCTTAATGGCTTGATCGAACAGTAGCTTAACGTCTTTCATTTTAAATGTCGTGTTGTGTCTTGCTACAAATCTTTTCACTTGCGCCCATATAAGTTCTATAGAATTTAGTTCGCAATGATATGGCGGTGTTACACTATGTTTTTTAGCTATATCTTTCAGAGCATATTTCATAAAACGATGTTTGTGTAAATTTGCTATAGCTAATAGTTCCTTCTTTATCAATTTTTTTTTTCTTTGGTTAGTTATCATAAATAATGTAATGCACAAATTTGCCTGCGCCTATAGCCGACACCGAAATTGACCCGAACAGGACGCAATTTCCCATTTTATTACCCTACACCTATCTAAAATAGACTATAGTACATTTTACAGTCCACAGCTACATAGTAGTAACCTTTATAGATTCGTAAATCCGATCTAAGCTTACATATTTTAAAAAGACCGCGGAACAATTTGAAACCATTTAGCCTATGTGATCTCCGATAAATCAGCGCAAGTGGAGAATACTTATCATATCAGTCTCTCGAAAGAAAAATGGAGACCAGCAATTAGTAAATATTTAAATTAAAGTATTTATAAATTTATCGCAATTTACAAATACAAACATTTGTAAAATTTGTATTTCGTTGCTCCTCAAAATCATAAGGTCAGACCTTGACCTCTTTTTCATTAATAAGTTCTTTATAAATAGGGATAAAATGGACGTTATTGATTTTTACCATAGGTGACCGACCATAAGTAGATAAATAATAATTTTTCTACAACTATACAGGTTGCTACAAATCGTGTGCATGGGAATCTCGAAAATGGTAAGAGGGTGATGGTTAAGAGTGAGGTCTGTCGTTTTTTGATGAATATTTCGTTACTTTTTCCTTTTATCCAAAAATCGGCCAAATACCGACATTTGAAGCATAATTACCTACACTTTAAAGTTAAATAAATCTAAATTAATAAAAGAAGAGAAAGAAAAATAGACAAATTTCATAAATTTTCGTTTTTTGCTTTTATTAATTCATTAATCAAAATTTTATTTAGTTGAAAACTGTAAGTAATTGCTACTCAAGGACGGCTATTTGGCCGATTTTTGAATAAAGCAAGTAGGATAATGGAGGACAATGAAATGGCGAATGTATCACTAGACTTTACTCTTAAATTGGGGCAAAGTTGCGTATTTTCGAGCTTAATAATTGGTAAAAAAAATATTAATTATGGAATAGTTAAATAGTACTTGAATTTCAAGAGTCCATTTTTTCATCAAAATTCAATTAAGGGTGATTGCTAAAATGTCAAGCTGTGTAAAATCTGCTGATTTTAAAATTGATTTTTCTAAAAAACGAGACTATAAAAATTTGTATTTTATTAATGTGTTTTTTAAAGATTTATGTTTTGTACTTTGTACCCACTATTGTAGTAATTGTCTAGAAATTAGTGGAAAATTGGAGATTTTTGAAACAAGAAACCACACCTGTGCTCTGTGCTGGGCTGTTACACTGGACATCTCTAGGGCTTTTGATCGTGTTTGGCACGATGGGCTTCTAAGTAAATTGCGATCCTACGGTATGCCTAATGGATTTTGTTTACGGTTAACCAGCTTCCTTAAGAACCGTTCTCTGCAAGTGGCGATTGACGGGTTTCTCTCAGACACCTTCACCATCAATGCCGGTGTTCCTCAAGGGTCCATATTGTCGCCTACCCTCTTTTTACTGTATATTAACGACCTTCTAGTGAAAACCCAAAATCCAATTTATAGCTTTGCTGATAACAGCACACTTGTCTCATCTTTTACCTTGACTCCCCAAACATCCGCTGCCGACGCACATCTTCGCAGGCAGCATGAAGTATTGCGCCTCAACAATGACCTGGAAGAAATTTTGGCTTGGGGTGACAGTAACCAAGTCGAATTTAATCCTAAGAAAATCCAGGCAGTAGTCTTCTCCAAAAAGGTTAACATTGCAGAACCGGATATAGTCATGGCAGGACACGCAATTCCCCTGGGACCGTCTATTAATTTGCTGGGGGTCAATCTGGGAGGTAATATGTCTTGGCATGATCACGTTGCCGCAATTGCCAAGGCAGCTGCACAGAAACTTGGTGTACTTTTCCGCACCAAAAGGTTGTACACACCTCATCAACTTTTGACACTCTACAAAGCCCAGATTCGACAATCATTAGAATGTTGCTCTCATGTCTGGACCTCTGCACCCAAGCACACCCTTCGGCTACTGAATTCCATTCAAAGGAGAGCCATTCGTCTGATCGGCGACTCCTAGCTGACCAAGACCCTCGATAGCCTGGAGCATCGAAGACAGGTTGGTGATTTGGCTCTCTTTTACAGATATTTCCATGGCAGGTGTTCGACTGACATTGCCCACTTGATTCCACCTAGAGCAATGCAAAACAGAAATACACGGCGAACCACTGCCGCTCATCCATATGTTGTTCAGCTTAGTACTCCTCGAACTTCATTGTTCAAGAATTCTTTCATCTGGAGAACGTCATCTTTGTGGAATGATCTTCCTGAGGTCGTGTTTCCCAATGAATACAATCTTCAACGTTTCAAGACCAATGTTAATCACTTTTTTCGCACTCGCGCCGCTCCCAGAGCGCCTTACTGATTAATAAATATTATGAATCTATCAGCAAAAATTATTGTAATTGTCACAGAAGCGCTTTTTATTTTCCCCTATTCGTTATCCCTTTAAAAATATCCTAACTAAACTAATTAATAATAAAACCTATAGAGGCGTGTTGCATATTTTATATCGACAAAGCGAATTATTTTCAAAACTACGGTAAAACTTAAAGATTGGCACCAATCGCGTGCTTTCTTAGCGCGGCCTATTAGATGAAGGAAGGTCGAAGGTTGCGACGGATTTATTTGTTACATTTCTTTCTACCCTACTGCCTACCGGCTCTCTCGCTTGCTTCCACTCCTACAAAAGCAGTGCTTTTGCTTTTGCAAAAGACGCTAATGTACGGCGAGATCTTTGCTTTTAGAGCGGTCTTACGGATTGCTTATACAGGGATCTAGTTTACGCTATAATGCGCAAAGAATGCGTTCGTGGAAATAATTTGGGATTAATTTTTCGGTCCTATAATATTATTTATTATATTATTGTAGAGATAAATTTCCAAAGTTGGTTTAAACGGATAAAAACTTCAATACAAAAAAATTGTTTCTGTTTGTGTTATTATTCCCAGGGTAGGCAATGCTTTTTTGCCTATAATGTATGCACCCCACTGAATGTCTCATTATATGTATTAATTATTTTATTATAAATTGGTTAAAGTAAAAATCGAATTAAATATAAAAAAGGTATAGATATCAGACTTTGTCAAAATTTTCAGATATCGGAATTTTTTGCCAGGAAGTTTACTTGGCAACAAAATATACCGGGTGGTCAACTAAGAATGGCTGCCGGCCATATATCAGAAGGGTGGTTCTATACAAATAGGGTCATATTCAAACCATAAGTGTGTTGTTACTTTTTTTTGTTAAATGTCTTTAAAATTACTTTTAAACAACAAAGGTTCAAGTATAGGTTTACTTTTCGAAAGGGCCAGTAAAATTTTCTACTATTTTCAGAGATTTAGCCACTTTTTACAAAGAACGCATCAGGGGACTGACTAAATTGACAGGGGACTAAATAAAAAAATTGTTGTTACTATATAGGTAGATAATTTAAATTTTAAGCTTTGTGTAAGTTGAACAAAAGTAGTAATTATATCCTTTTGAAATTTTTAAAAGTTTTGTATCATTCAGAAATAATTTTATGGCACGAGATAGGGGTAATTGACAGGGGACTGATCAAAAACGCCAGGGGGCTGAAAAAAAGCAGTAAAAAAAGGAGTATTTATTTTCTAATTTATTACTAAACTAAATATTATGCTTTTTTAAATGCTTGTATTACATCTACTTATAAAACAATATAGAAAACATCTATAGAAATACGAAACTAGCATTGGAACAAAATATACATTTTATCGTAAAAAAATACTGTTTTAAGGCAGGCATCAGCAGAAACTAAATAATATTATCTCAGCGTTTTTCATAAACGTTAATCGCAGACGTGAACTCGTAAAATTGCGTTTTATTTTTAAAATAATTATTAGGAACTGGTAATTTTTCTACAACTTCGTCAAATCTTACATCAGCAACATCCTTCTCATTTAATGTAAATACCGTTCCACTATAATTAAAAAGTTTCAAAAACGTAATGCGCAGTTCTTCTTCTGCTTCGTCAACATCTGAGCAAATTCCTGCATAACGATATTCTGTTTTGGACTTATTCTGCTTAAATTTAATCAATAAGTAGTCACCAATTTTATAGCCTTCATAAGAAGTGCTAGGATTTTCCTGGTCAGACTGGTTTCTCTTTTCTTCAATTTTCTTTTCAATTTTTTCCTCATCTTCAGAGTCAGAAAAAATAGTAGACGCTTCCAATAATGCTTCTTTTTTGTAATTAATTACTCCTATTTTATAATGATCACAGCCGTTGGGATTGCAAAAACAGCTTAACGCTTTCATTCTGTTTTTCTTTGGTAAAAATACATTACCAGTAACCTGATGTACTTTTAGTGTCCCCGGAAATGAAAGAACTTCCGTAACTTTTTCCTGGAGCATTTTGTTCATGGATTCAATTTCTTCCTGCTTTATGGTAAAAATTTGAACACCTGGACATCTTTTCCCAATGCCGTTTACAAAATCTTCCAAATTAGTCACATTGCCCCCAGTTGCTATGATGCTGTCAGCGGTTCTTTTGCATACAGCACCAATTCCGTCTGGTGCGCCTTTACCGTGACCTGCCTCATGATAGTTCCAAGTGTATCTTGATAAATTTGGATAAAAATTTACCAACTCACAGGCCAAAATGTAGAAAATACTTTTATTTCTGTATTGTGTCACTGGTCCATCACTATAAAAATGTAAGTTTTCAACTGTTTCGGGCAGCGACATAAATATTGGTTTCAGGTGGGCAAAGATGGCACCAGGGCCATGTGACAAATCAGCAGAGACAGTACAGTATGAGTTTATTTTGTCTTTTGAGTACACTACAACTATATGTAAACTAAGCTGTGTGCGAGAACCACCGAAATGAAATGACTGAATTTCAGCAGCATATTTCGTGGCATAATTCTGGGAAAAATCCATGTGAATAATAGCATCTTTGTTACTAAGATTATCTTTTAACTGCTTAAATTCTTTGTATTGATGCACAATATTTCTCTCGTGATTAAAAAATTTTAAAGAAGCTTTGCCCAATTTTAAAATTACTTCACGAGGTGGTAACTCAAATGCTTGTTGTTTGTATTTGTTTACACATTTGTTTTTTTTAGTTTTAGGATCAACGTAGTCTACTTTGCAGAATATCCACTGAATTAGTTTAATGTTTACTGAATTGTCAAACTCTTCATATAACAAGGTATTTTCACAACAGGTTTTGCAGGACCTTTCTAAACATTTCTCGTTGTATTTGTCACAACAAAGGTGTCGAAGGAGTGTTTGATGGTTGTTAAACGGCAATATTTTCGCGTTCTTAAGCGCTGATATCATAAAGTCCATATTACTGTGGGTAGTACACAAGCAGGTGTCTCTATCAGATACTTTGGGAGCTATAACCCAAAACGGACGTAGGCGACAAAATAGGGAATAACTGATTTTTGTACTTCGTAAAAACTTTTGATGAAGACTTCGTATTGAATCTGAAAGATACCTTCTTTGGTTTTTTACTCCTTTTCGTACAACGAACTCTTTTTTTCCCGCACAAAGCCGGCTGTTTTCATCATTTTCAAAAAAAATTCTCACCTTTTCAGCCAACTTTTTTGCTAACAATGCAAATTTTGTGGTAGTTACATTTTTGTGTAAACGATTAAGTCTTTTGTATGAAAGAGCTTTGTTACTAACTTTCCACAATTTGTATTTTTTTACAATCTTCCCACTAATAACCTTATTAAAAACTCTTTTCTCTTTATGTGACTTTATTTTTTCATAGTTTTCGCATAGTTGGGTTTCCATTGCTTCGCCAAATAATGCTTTTTTTACTAGTTCTTCTTTCTTTGTAGGATCTTTAGCCATTTCTAAAATCTTCGTGTTAGGACTGAGAACACTGAGAACATTTGGTTCAGACCTGTTTTCGGAAGAAATTTTTTTCTTTAGTCGATAATATCTTGCTTTGTAGTTTCTTGCCTTTCTTCTATACTTTTTAATTTCTTCTTCTTTCTTTTTAAGTTCCTTGTTTCGTTTCCTTCTGTTTCTGCTTGAACGTTTTTTCGCAGCCTTTATTACGTTATTGTCTCTTTGGTTTGGGGGGTCTTGTTGTTCATTGTCTGAGTCGGGAGGAGTTACATTTTGCATAAAGTTGTTTGTATCATCACGCAGTTTTTTTCTGGCACGAAATTCAATCGAATAATGCTGCCAATTTTTTCTCGTTATTCTCTTTTGGCGGGGCGTCATATCAGCTATGGATTTTCTTTGGCCTTTTTCTTTTTTCTTTAGATATTTCTCTCGTTCTTTCTCTTTCTGTGCTTCCCATTTCACTGGATCATTTTTAATTTTTTCATAACGCGCTCTTTCAGCTTCCCTTTTTTTTTGTAAGCGCTCCGCTGTTAACTGTTTAGTTTTTGAAGGCATTTTCGATCCTAAACAAAGAAAAAATAATGTATAGCCCGAGGACTTATCTTAGAAATAATTTTTATAATCAGTCCCCTGTAAAAACATCAGTCCCCTGGCTTTAAAATATACAGGGGACTGGCGCCAGGGGACTGATTAAATCTTGAAAACTTACAGATTATCACTGTTAGATTACAGTTTGCTACAAGTTTTTAACTATCAACGGTTAGAGTTTATTAAAATACGGACATTTAAATAAAGGTAAAAGACAAAACATTAAATTATAATATTAAAAACACTTACCAGTGGACTGGCCGAATGACTGGTCTTCACACGTGCTCGCACTGTAACGGTTCACCTCACACTAAATAAAATACTATCCATCCCCAAAGCATCTCCCACTCCATTCGTGGACAACCAACGTCGGCGCCTGCCTAATTTGAATTTTACTGGTTTTACATTATAGGCGCGTCTTTTAAATCTTACGGAGAGCCAGGGGACTGATGCTAAATATGAGTTACACAGGTAAATATTTATTTTTACCTAAATTTATTAATAAAAAAACTGAAACACCTATTACACGAAGGAATCCAATTATTTTTACTTTAAATGCGCTATACAAATATTAGGTGTAAAAAATTAAGGGCCAGATATGCCAATATTTGTTATAAGACCCAAGGCAGTTACACTCCAGGGGACTGATATTTTAGCCCTTTAAATAGTCCTTAAAAATAATAAATGTTGAAAAACTAATAATTTTATTTACTGTTCAATTCAATTAGAACACACCCTTTAACTATTTGTAATAAAAGTTTAATATTTTTTTCTGGTTTATGTTATTTTCTTGGGTTACTATGATTTTCCCGATTTCTGTAGAACTACCCAGAAACTAGTAATCGTACAGCATCCGGGTAAAAATAATTTTGAAGAAGCGATTATATATTTTTAAGAAAAAAAGTGGTACGCCACTGATATATTTCCATGTGGATATTATTTCGGATTAGCCTGGTCAATTCTGCATAAAAATGGTCTCTTACGTTTTTCTCCTCGGGCACACCGTTCTTAATTAAAATAATTAAATTACTCTACTATTTATTATTATGAACATTGATAATGCAAAATTTTGTTTTATAAAAATTGTTGGAAATGACCACCTTCACTTAATTGGCATGCTTGCGACCATCTAATTTAAAGTCGGTACGCCAATGAGCATAAGACCAAAATGATGCATAATTGTCCAAGCTTTTTAACTGTGTTACCAAAGATATACCTTAATGTAGAATTTTCGGATATGTAAAATTTTAAAATTTTCTTTTCAACTACGCCCTCTTGCGGCAAAATGCGGAACTTGTTGTGTACAATTACTAGTTTCTGAGATATGGCCGGCAGCCATTCTTAGTTGACCACCCGGTACACTACAAAAAGCTTACATTGACGTACGAATGTGACAACTTGTTGTTGTATCTCTCAGGTTTACTTTCATTCTAAATTACACAGCGATGTAAAATTAATTACAAAATAGCGGTATATTATTTAACTTTTGTAGTTATTTATAAACAGATTACAAATCAAATATAGTTTGTTGTTTTTAATAAATATAACCTTATTAGAAAAATATGGTCAGGGCCAACAACCCAATTGAAGGATTGTTTATTTTATTGTTATTACAATTACTTTGGTATTTAGTAGAACAATTTTTAGAATGCATTGAATATTTCGAGCAACGAAAACAACAAGATGCAGTTTCGTAGACCTTGGGTCTAATAATAGTAGTTTGTATAACAAGAGTGGGTATGATGTCCATATCGCACGAGAAAGTAAATTGAGCCCGACGCCATAGCCGGAGTACCAGTGGCGTATTTAATGGGGAGGGGGGCTGCCGGGCTGCAACCCCCCCCCCCCCCCAAGCATTGGAGCTCGAGTCTAAAAGTCTAATTACAACCTAATTTTTCGTCTCACGCTTGGACTTTTAATTTTAATTTTAATTTTTAAATAATGTACCTATTCTTGGCTTAGATTACAATGGTCTTGTAGGAAACATTTCGTTTTTAAACTTTTCCTTCTAAAAGTCCTGTTTTATATAGAGATTAAGGTTTCGGACGCATATCGTTTTAGTTATTGATTTATGATGATATTTTAAAGGAAACCGATTAAATAGAATAATATTTTATAGTATTTTTCTAACATATCCTTGTCTGTTCCGTTTTCCCTTTTTTAGAGCTATTTTAAATCACCAAAAATATAACCTAATGCAATAAAATATTTTTACAACAAAAACACATAGGTATTTATTTTTAAAAAAAATTGAAGTAAAAATTTTAATTGAAACATTTTTTATGGAAGAAGTGTAATAATTTATAATAAAAAAAATAGTGCGAGAAGAAACGAGAATACATTATTATGAATATACAAAACGGCACGTAAGAAGGAGTATTTAAAAACCTAAGCATTTGCACCCAATACTGCTCTTAGATCTACGCTCCCAAAATACATGACTTCTGAAAAAATTATCAATTTTGGCGTGGTGAGCGATATTTACTTTATTTTAATCATGAGAACCCAACCCCGAAAAACGCTGGTTAGAGTCATGAATACGTCTTAATTATGTTAAAATTTTGGATAAACACCAATATTCATATTTTTCACAAATATAAAAAAAAAATTTAATAAAGAGCCAGCTAAAAATACAAAAAAAAAGTAAAAAAAACATTTACAAAAACAAATTTAATTCAACCATGCAGAGGGGAAGACGTAACAATTTAATTTTCGAAATTTGATATTAGTTAGCTGAATTTTATTTTAATCGAGCATTGGGCGTGGCCCCGAAAATTTTTAGCCTGCGGCGCTTTTCCGCCTTCTTCGCCTAAGTGCAATATCATGAAATATATGTTATTCCGACTGTCCCACTCTCCAGAAAAAATAATGTCCTACTTACGCCCACTGAGCCCCCCCCCCCCCCCCGGAAATATTTTCAGGCTACGCCACTGCGGAACTGCGGAGTGCTTAAACATTCGAGCGCAATATAGACAATTCATTTAAGTTTTTCTACAACTCAATTTCCGAACTTCATATTAAAAAAATTATTTAAATCAGGCATAACAACTTGTCTTTTTTAGTTGGCCGTGAATTTGTTTATTATTTAAAGATACAAAATTGGTTAAATTAGCAAACTAGTAGTATTTTTACAGCTCTTTAAGATGCAAGAATAAAAAAACAATTGAGCATCGTGTTTGAAGAATAGAAGAAAAATAACCATTTTTTTTAATGGAAACCTCTATATATTATATTTTTATCTGTTAAAACTTTAAATTTTAAACAAAAAAAAATTTTCTAGGATGAATATTAAAGAAATTATAAAGCCCAAATTGAAACAATAAAGATAGATTAACAAACTTTATTTAACACAACATGAACGTATAACAACTATTAATATTTAGAAGTTGTAATATCGGCGTTATTTTTGACTTTAGAAGAAAGGTCATTAAAATGGATAATAATTTGAATGTTTTGAATATGTTACTCTACGTTAGAATTAAGATGACACGTTATTTGTGAAATTGGACAATGCCCGTTAATAAATAAATAAGAAACAAGTGAAAACTCCAGACAATGCAGAATATCTCAAAGTAAGAAATTGCAAACTTGAAAAGGCCATAACTCAAAAACTAGTCATAGGATGGGATTAAGGCCATGGACACTTTTAATCAGGACATCAAGATTTACTGAATACTAAAAATTGAGAAAAATTAGCTGAAAAGCCATTTCCCATAAGCTTTGTGAGGGGTCCTTTGTGTTTGAAATATTGTTTAACGTGATTTTATTGGTTGGCAAAAACTGGCTAATGGTTACCAGGAAATGGAATAGCGTCACAATACTATTTGAAATAATTTTATTACTATCAAATAGGTAAATAATTTAATTATTAACTTATCGCATTTTCGATTCAATGCTTTTTATGCTCTCAAAAGTACGTCAATATTTTGTTAGATCATGCAAAAGACAAAAAAACTATTCCGAAGTTATACTGAATAAATATCACAGACGCCTCTCATTATTTTGCAAATTTCAACTTTGATAGCCATTGACTCCAAGAAAATTATTCACGTGCACATTTTTAAACTGTCTTTGCTAATTCAGCTTAATATTTAATACTAACATCTTTGAACTGAGATACTAATTAAATATATATTTATATTTTAAAACGATTTGTTGAATTTTTTTAAAGTTATTTATATATCGTACTGCATCTCCTAAAAAAAATAAAGTCCATACAGTATTCACAGTGGATCATTAATCGTGTTTAATAATTAAGCGAAAATGTGATTTACAACACCCCACCTTTATTTATTATAATAATAAAGGTGAATAAAAGCAGTAAAAGCACAACCCAACATCTTCCGTGCACTATTCTATGGCGTAATACGTCGTTGCCAATGAAACGTGCCAGACAAAGAAAAAATTGTAAGGACGAGTTGCAAATTAATTTGACACTTAATTTTGTTATTTTTTGAAGTTTGCCCATTGACTTCCAACGTCATTGTTTTTTCTATTGCCAACTTGGTATTTTTTTTTTTCATTTTTTAAATAGTTATTTTCGGAGCTTTTATTATCGTTCTCTTGTGTTTCGGGTAAGTAGTTTGTGAAGCGTATTTATTAATTCTAAAAAGTTCTAACTTTATAGTCTATTTCAGAAAGGTGTAGAGTAATAAAAGCTCATTAGGTATGCAAAGGGACTATACACAGTAACAAAACGAATATTTAGGCCACTTTCATAATTTAGCATTGATTTCATTGCAAAATTATTTATTTTCATCTAGTGCAGGTAGTACCATCCGGGTTTGGGTCAATTTATGGGTTTTGCCTATTGTTATCCATTCACAAACACTGAAAATGGTGTGACAAAGGCGTGCATTATGTACATAGTATTAGGTACACTTATTTTTTATTAAACATTATAAAAAATACATTATACAGAAATTAAATTATAAAAAATCATAATATTCTTCGTCATCTAAGGAACTGTCAACTTTTCTTGACGTCATAATTACGGGTCGACGGTCCTATCGATCAGGTAGTAAAGATCCCACATTTTCTCCTCTTCTTTATTGATATGATGGACTGCTTTTCGCCAGTTCTCTGGTGTCACTTCCTTAATGGCTTGATCAAACAGTAGCTTAACGTCTTTCATTTTGAATGTCGTGTTGTGTCTTGCTACAAATCCTTTCACTTGCGCCCATATAAGTTCTATAGAATTTAGTTCGCAATGATATGGCGGTGTTTTTAGCTATATCTTCCAAGGCATATTTCATAAAACGATGGTTGTGTAAATTTGCTATAGGTAATGGTTCCTTTTTTATCAAATTATCTTCTTTCTTTTTCTTTGATTCGTTATCATAAATTATTTAATGCACAAAATTTACCTTCGCTTATGGCCGACACTGAAAATGAGCCGGACTGGACGGAATTTCCCATTTTATTACTCTACACCTTTTTGAAATATACCATAGTATTCTGTATAAAATCAATCATAAAATGCAGAATCATTACCTGGTAATATAAAATTATATTAAATACAATTTAATTGAGAAGTAAAACTTACTACGTAAAATAATATTTTATAATATTAAATTATGACTTAAGAAATTGTGAATTTTATTAAAATAATTTAAAAAAACAGTACCACTAATGAGAAATTAATATATTTTTTCTACTCCCTGCTGTTTCCTTTACACTTAAGTGATGAGAAAAATTTCCAATTCTTACTGTCAGTGTTGCACAGTGTTGTGACTTTTAAAAATAAAATTTCCCATTTTTAAAGAAAAATTCCAATGCACACAATACGGAAATAGTAGTTTGTATAACAAGAGTGGATATGATGTCCATACCGCACGAGGAAGTAAATTGAGCACGACGCCGTAAGCGTCGTGCTTATACTTCCGAGTTAAGATCGGGTTGTCCAAAATTTTTTGAACCTCTCATGTGCACTCACTATATAGAGACCCTAAAAAAGTCTCCCTACAACCTCGCTCTAAAATCAACAGGGGAGCAAATATTTGGACAGTCTAAAACTTGCATGATATTTCCTATGTTTCCAACCACTATGCACCACCCGGTATGTACTATTTACTTAGGGCCACTTGTATTGGTTCAGTTTAAACTACAAGTGACAGTTAAACTTAAATTAATGCATTCACATTTCGGCTTAAACTTAAGAACACCGAAGCGCGCCGAAATATGATGAAGGGATTTTAGCGCATTGAGTTCGACGCGCCGCGTTTCGCTAGAGTCCGCGGACCCACATTGTACCACATGCGATAAATTCCATTGCACCGTTTTTCTCCGCGCTGCGGCGCGCTTCGGCGAGCATACAAGCTTTAAGTTTGACTGTCACTTGTATTTTAAACTGAACCTATACAAGTGAGTCTTAGTAACCCTTCGTTTTTAACTTTAATTATAACTATGTTCCCGGGAATTAATACATTTAAAGTAAAATTTCATGTATTGACGTCCCGACTGATGTAAATTATCAATAGAAACAAGACTTATGCGAGAATGACGAAGGATTTATATTATTCAGGACTGTTAGTTTAACCACGTCAGTGGGTCAGAGGTCAGTTACTGGCATTCAACCGTGGCGGTCCGAGTTCGATTCTCGGAGTGGGCATATGCACAATAAAAAAAGTATGTCCAAAATTTAGCAGGTTTAAGAATGCAGGGAAGACTGTAAAATGTATCATCTCCCAACCTACCCCATTTACGCCGGTAACCTGGCCGGATAAGATCGGACATCTCGTGGGGTGCGAAGAAGGTATACACTCCCCAACCTGTAGGTCATGCAATGACAATAAACCGAGGGTTGATAGTCCTTGGGGGGTATCGCATGAATAAGAATCGTGGTTCAGGATCCACGTTAAGTTGTAGGTCCAAGAGCAAGCTGGCTGAATGTTCGAAAGGACAAGTAGCCATCAGTAACCCAGAACAAACGACAATGATCGCTTAGGGTCTGCAATAAACTACATAAAAATAGTAAAAAATATATTTTTTTTTTAGAGTGACACAGATACGATTATTGTATAATTGTATATTATGTCGACCTACTTAATCAATCATTATTCAAATATAAATTATTGTCCCGTGTTATGTGGTTTGATTTTTGCAGATAAG
Organism: Polydrusus cervinus; assembly: GCA_935413205.1. NCBI lineage: Eukaryota > Metazoa > Arthropoda > Insecta > Coleoptera > Curculionidae > Polydrusus > Polydrusus cervinus. The sequence continues at coordinate 15,292,340 of OW284517.1, forward strand.
ATAAGGCAATTATTTGCAAAGGGATCTCTGATTTTTAATAGGAATTAGCGTGAAGGGAACAAAGTGCAATGGCGCAGCCAGAAAATCTGTTTTGGAGGTCTAGAATAATAATTGTCAGCCAGTGGCGTAGCAAAAGTTACCGAGGATTCGATGCGAACAAATTCGCACCGATTATGAAAAAATTAAAATAAACATTAACACTTGTATTCATTAAAGGGGTTTAAAATTGAGCCCAATCGAAATATTTAGATCTATATTCTCACAGTTGTGTTTTCACCTAAGCAATATTTGATATGCCATAGGAAACTTTAATGTTAATTTGATTTTTCATAATTAAATCGTCTTACCCACAAATAATTTGACCGGGATGTTGTTGCAAATATAGCTTTAGTTCTATTAAGGAACGCAGTACGTACTCAAAATATGTTTTTCTTTTTAAATTTAAAGACAAACCAAAAAAATATTTTTTCCGAAAATCGATCGGAAATATTGACATTTTGGATAACATTTCTGAAAGTCAATATTTCCTTACACTTAGTCGTTGCAACGCAATGGAAAATAACTGTTAGGAAATATTTAGTATTGTACCTACTGTAAGAAAATATTATTTCTCTACGGCTACTTGTAAACTAAAATGTGTTAAGCTTGACAATTCAATATTACTGTGTTTCCATATTTACAACACAAATATTAAATGGCATCCCTAATTTGTGAACAAAGTTAATAATATTTATTTCAAAATTTGTTGATTGTAGTAAGTTATGTCCTTTTAATAATCTTCGATTTAGGGAAAAATAGTATGTATACCTCGTAGAAAAAGCCACATTCCCGGACTCCGTATTGTCAGTCTCGGCTTGCGCCTCGACATACAATCTTTACAGTCGTCCGGAAATGTTCAGCTTTTCCTACTAGGTATACAATGTGCTAATAATACAAAACTTAGTTAACTTAACCTGCCACTTGTTATTTTAAACCCAGGACTGTCAGTTTAGGACGGTATTAAAATCGGTTGTAACAGCCGTATTCACTAAAGGGTTCTAAATTTAAAACCGTCCTAAACTGACAGTTCCGGGTTTAAAATTACAATTATTAACAGAATAAGTCATAACAGATGAGTTCAGTTTGTGCGCGTATTTTAAGTTAACATCTACTTAACAAAGGTTTCCAGATATTTCTTATATCTAATGAGGGCTTACTAAAACAATCTGGGTTCTAGTGTAAGCCAGTAGCTTTCTTGAACTTCCTTCAATGTGGTTGTTTATGCAAGATTTGAGCTTCTGTCCACTTGATATGATTTCCGTGTGTCCAGGCATGGTCGGCTGCACCTAATTTGTTGGTCTTTCCTTTTAGTGTATTGTTTCACAATATGACCGATCTCATATTGGTGAGACACTAAGGCCACTCGAAACAAGGATCAAGGAACACAACACCACTCTAAAAAAAGAGGCCAAAAAATCAGGGGCAGTTGACCATGCCTGGACACACATATCAAGTGGACAAATCCTGATAAAGAACCACACTGGAGGAAAAGGAAGTGAGGGAAAGCTGCTACCATACACTAGAATTGTTTTAGTAAGCCCATATTAAATATAAGAAATATCTGGTAACCTTTGTTAAGTAGAAACTTAAAATACCGCACACGAACTGAACGCATGGCTGCACCCTTCTTAGCTATACTTCAATGCATCAAGCTAGCATACAGCTGTAGTTACTGTAATTATTTAGTATTTACCTGAAGACGACTGGAGATACTTACCAGTCGAAACGTTGTGATGCAAAACAAAGAAAGACAACGAAACTCCAAAACTCTTCAATCATTTAAGAAACATCATTGTCTCCAACCTTCAAACATATACCATTAAAAAACCATAAAAATATTTAATTTATAATAAAGCCAGTTTGCTCCTTGTATCTATATCCGTTCAATTTTTAAAAATATGTAAAAAAAAAAACGTCACAAGCATCTAAAAAATGTATGGAACTATTTTCAGACTACTTGTTAAGCTGACGCCTCTTGCCGCCTGTGCAAATAATGTTTTAATTGGGCCTGTTATGTAATTAGTTACCTAAAAAATCATTCTACAAATATTTTTTGAACAAATAGATACAACTTGACAATGAATATTGTCCTTCTTAAAATTGCCGGTACATACACTCAACTAATATTGATTGGTGATTAGATAAGAGTTGGCGCCCATAGTTTTCAATGAGATGTCGAATGTGTGTGGGCATTTTATTCGCTAATATGTACTTACATCTGACTAATCATGCGAATTAAGAATTCGATTCTGAGAACAATTTGTATTATGAGAGGATTATGTTGAAGGTACTACGGAATCTTATGCGGCATAGTAGGTTGTATACATGTTTGTATGGGGCTCTTTGGCCACTTGGCGACAGATGTAATAGCGCCGCAGGCGAAAAAAAATTGTGGGTGCGACGCCCCAACTAACTATTTTTTTGCTAAATAAGAAAAAAAAATAAAGCTAAAATAGTGCATTGTATACCTAATAGGAAAAGCTGAACATTCCCGGACGACAGTGAAGATTGTATTTATTATTAAAAGGACATAACTTATTACAATCAGCTTGTTAAAATTTTAAAATAAATATTATTAACTTTGTTCACAAATACAGGATACCATTAAATATTTGTTTTGTAACTATGGAAACAGTAATATTGAATTGTCAAGCTTTACACATTTTAGTTTACAAGTAGCAGTACAGAATAGTAGTTTGTACAACAAGAGTGGATATTATGTCTATATCACACGAGAAATTAAATTGAGCACGACGCCGTAGGCCGTAGGACTCCAGTTGAACAGTATATTTTTTCTACGACCTTATGCTAAAAAATGTAAAAAAAAAAGTTTGTAGGTTGCCGGGCTCGAACTCACGCCGATTGGATCTATAGCAAAAGGCTTTAACGTCTCGACTATTGAAGCGTTTAGTTAATTATCGTAAAACCAATAATGATGCTACATGAAATTAATTTTCTATGCACATTCAGCAGGTTGCATTATTGATAAATCTATTATAAATGAGTCTAGATTTTATTATATTGAACAAATTAATAACAAATTGTACCATATGCATTTAAATTATATAATTTAGTGTCTTGAAAAAGAAGGCAGAGCCTCAGTAAAAATAATATACTGTGATTGGTTAGTACTTTTAAGAACAACAATGGCTTCTCTGTAGTTGACTACTGTGATTGGTCAGTTTCATTACCTATTTAGGATTGTTATGAATTTTGTCGCACAGTTAACTGGAATAGCCTACTTTACTCGCCACTTAAGTGTAAAGCAAACAGCAAATTTCCATGTGGAAGTAGAAAAATAATATTTCCTTACGGTACAATAATAAATATTCCCTAACAGTTATTTTCCGTTGCCTAGAACGACTAAGTATAAGGAAATATTGACTTTATGTTATCAAAAATGTCAATACTTCCGATTGATCTTCGGAAAACAATTTTTTTTTTTTTTTGAAAAATTCTTTAGCTGTTGTAGGAAGGAGAGGTATTTTCTGGAATTGTGTAATATGATTTTGTGAAAAATATAATAGCTTTTTACAGATGTGTGTTGAGTCTCACGGCGCGCGGCCAAAGGTATTTTTAGTTTTTACAAAGAATTTCGGGACCCCATAGAGCCCCCGAGCTCTAGTCCGCCTAATGATAAAACCGGCGCTGCACTTCACGCTGTTTAAAGGTGTAATCTTGTACATATAATTTGAGGAGCAGAAGATTATCTCTAATCTTCTTAGATTTTCATCTAATTTTTATTTCTGAATTAATCACAACTTTGGACACGATTTGGACCATCAGTTATTATTATTTTATGTTTATAGTTTAAATGCATTGTAAATAACATCTAGAATATTGCAATCAGGCCCAATTCCAAAGTTCTTCTTAAGCTAAGTTTAAACCTAGGTTTAAACCGAAGAATAATTTTAAAATCGTAGAAATGTCACAAATGGTCGATTTATAATGTGGGATTGACAGAAAAGTTCAATTTAAGAGTAATCAACCTAGTTATAACTTGTTATGTTTTGTTACATTATATTAACTCGAACTTTGCTGTCAATTCCACATTATAAAATGACAATTTTTGACATTTCTTTGCTTTAAACTGGACTCGATTTAAATCATAGATGTTCTTTTGCCCAATTTCATTAAGTCGATTAAAATCAAGGTCCAGTTTAAATCGAACAAATGTCAAAAATTTAATGGCCATTTTATAATGTGGGATTGACAGCAATGTTCAAATTAAAAGTGATTTATCTGCTCATAATTTAAGAGCAAACAGTAGTTGATGAGTCATTACGAACAAATACTGAATTTCCACCACATCGCGCATACTATACCTGTGCTTGGCGATGGTAATCACATTTTCCGAAAATCGATCGAAAATATTGACATTTTTGATAACATTTCTGAAAGAAAAAGTAAATATTTCCTTACACTTAGTCGTTGCTAGGCAACGGAAAATAACTGTTAGGAAATATTTAATGGCATCCTTTATTTGTAAACAAAGTTAATAATATTTATTTCAAAATTTTAAAAAGTTGATTGTTGATTGTAATAAATTATGTCCTTTTAAAAATTTTCGATCTACGGAAAAATAGTATATATACCTCGTAGAAAAAGCTACATTCCCGGACTCCGTATTGTCAGTCTCGGCTTGCGCCTCGACATACAATCTTTACGGTCGTCCGGGAATGTTCAGATTTTCCTACTAGGTATACAATGGACTATTCTTATTTAATATACAAAATATTATATAAACGAATTTCACGAGCATTAAGGGGCGCGACGTCAATGGAGATTTTAAAGATAATATCGAGGCATCGTTCATAATTTTAATGGAAAATAATAAAGTAACATAAATAGCCGTTATATTTCTATTTTTATGTTATCATCCGCCAAACTAGAAGTTCTTCTGAACCTCTTAGTAAAATGTTTGTATTAAATTGTCACACATAACAAGTTATGACCAGGTTGATTACTCTTAAATTGAACTTTTCTGTCAACCCCACATTATAAATCGACCATTTATGACATTTCTACGATTTTAAAATTATTCTATGATTTAAACTTAGATTTAAGAGGTCTTTATAAAATTGGTATACTTATTTCGAGAGCTATTAAATATAATTTTTTTTTTAATTTGGCACATCCATATACTTAATTAAAAACGACACATCAATTTAGGATAAAACTGTTATACAGGGTGTCCCGAAATTAGGTGAAAATATTTTAAAGGGATAAAGTACATCCAAAAATAGGACTAAAATCCTCTATTAATATACCTTCAAAAACGCTTCGTTATGGGGCTAGAGCCCCCCGAACGGAAGCTATGATAAGCGGTTTTTTCACAATATCTCAGAAACTGATAAAGGTATCAAAACAAAATTTGATACATGTTTTACCCATGACAAGACGCAATAAATGGTTTGTTTAGCTTTGGTGTATTTCTTCCAGTGGCGTCCACTGAGTAGGTAGTAAGGAGAATATTGCCCTAACTTTTTTACTTGTAGGATTTTTTAACGCCAGGTGCAATTTTTAAAAGCACCAAAGTCTTCTATTGAAAAAAGGTACTCTTGCTTCATTTCGGTAGGATTCACCATTTTTCAGTAAAATCGATTTTGAAATTTTCGGTTTTTTACAAGCCCTTGAAAAGGCTAAGGTGTTTTTTTGCATATCTCAGGAAACACTTAATATTAAAACATGAAATTTATTAGAAGCTCTACTAGCGATAAGGCATATTTATTAAAGGATGTAACATTAAAATATTTTTCCAGTGGCGTCGCACGGGGCGGAGCCTAAAGTAAATGTTACTATTTTTTTTTAATTTGAGGGGCTTTCATACTTTTAATGTAATTTTTTAAATTTTTTGTTAATAAAACCTATTATTATAATTTGACAGAATATAACGTGTTCAACAGATTTTTAGACCTTGTTTTTTTTAAATATTTATTTTTATAAGACAGACAACAAAATGGAAATCATTTCAAACATTTACTTAAGAATTAGTTTCAGGTGTGGTTTTACAATTAAATTTGATTTGCAATTTGTTATTCTTTTTTGTTTTATTTTAAGTCTCTTATAAAAATAAATATTTAAAAAACAAGGTCTAAAAATCTGTTGAAAACGTTATATTCTGTCAAATTACAATAATAGGTTTTATTAACAAAAAATTTAAAAATTTAAAAAAATTACATTAAAAATATGAAAGCCCCTCAAATTAAAAAAAATAGTAACATTTACTTTAGGCTCCGCCCCGTGCGACGCCACTGGAAAAATATTTTAATGTTACATCCTTTAATAAATATGCCTTATCACTAGTAGAGCTTCTAATAAATTTCATGTTTTAATATTAAGTGTTTGCTGAAATATGCAAAAAAACACCTTAGCCTTTTCAACGGCTTGTAAAAAATCGAAAATTTAAAAATCTATTTTACTGAAAAATGGTGAATCCTACCAAAATGAAGCAAGAGTACCATTTTTCAATAGAAGACTTCGGTGCTTTTAAAAATTGCACCTGGCGTTAAAAAATCCTACAAGTAAAAAAGTCAGGGCAATATTCTCCTTACTACCTACCCAGTGGGACGCCACTGGAAGAAATACACCAAAGCTAAACAAACCGTTTATTGCGTCTTGTCATGGGTAAAACATGTATCAAATTTTGTTTTGATACCTTAATCAGTTTCTGAGATATTGTGAAAATACCGCTTATCATAGCTTCCATTCGGGGGGCTCTAGCCTCATAACGAAGCGTTTTTGAAGGTATATTAATAGAGGATTTTAGTCCTATTTTTGGATGTACTTTATCCCCTTAAAATATTATCACCCAATTTCGGGACACCCTGTATGTCACAGTCAAACTTGCTGATTAGTTAATTATTATTAAAATTCTTTGTGCAACCCGACATAAATGTTTTAATTATTCATGTGTTTTTTTAATAACAATAAAATGTGCGGCTAATTTGACAATGTTTAACGCCATTTTTTTGCAAACTGTTTTAGAGGTATAGGATATGATATACGATGACATATTTTATTCTTAGATTTCTTCGTAAAAAAAAATTTATTGTGTACACTTCCGGTTCAAGTGTACTTCAGGTTCGACCGGAAGTGACAGTCAGACGTTTCAATACTGAAAATAATGCGCACAGTGCAAACTTATAACCTTCCAAAATTTCATAATAAGGACGTCACAAGCTGGGTGGTAATTTCGTTGTCGCTCGGTATATGTAGATGTACGAATTTTTTAGACTTTTTTGACACCCTGTATATAATATTGTAAACTTAAAAATTAATATAGCGTAAATTGGATAGTTCTTTAAATATAGAAGTTAAGGCAGTTTATACAAAAGTCTCAACTTTATAACGAAGTAACTAGGTAAGTCAAATACCTTCAACGAGAAAATTTTTCATTGTGTAACTTCATTTAAAACGTGAAGTATATTAAGAAACTAATTAAATGAACATGCTGTAAACAACTTTGTTGCTACTTATTATTATGAGGACACCAAAAGTGTAGTTGGAAGAAAAGTTCACTCTTTTTATTTTAAAAAAGAAATACCCACCTTAGATAAGATTCTAATGGAGCTAAAAAAGAGTAAAAACTGAGTTATATTAACCACCTGATCGATCGGACCGTCGATCCATTAATTATAACGTTAAGAGGAGATGACAGTTTCTCAGATGACGAAGAATATTTTAATTTTTTATAATCTAATTTCTGTATAATGTATTTTTTTAATTTTTTTTATAATGTTTAATAAAAAGTAAGTGTATGTAATACTATATACATAATGCACGCCTTAGTCACACCATTTTCAGTGTTTGTAAATGGATAACAATAGGCAAAACCCATAAATTGACCCAAACCCTGGTGGTACTACTTACACTTGATAAAAAGAAAGAATAAAGTCAATGCCAAATTATGAAAGTGGCATAAATATTCGTTGGGTCACTCTGTAGTCCCTTTGCATACCTAATGAGCTTTCACACCTTTCTGAAATATACTACAGAAGCTTACACAGGCTGAGTTTTCATTTCGAGTCGGGCCCCTTAATGTATGTGTATAGAAGTATATCGAAATGGGTTATCAGGAACTAAAGATACACAATATGTCAGATAGTCAAGCTGCCCTCAAGGCCTTTAACTCCAAACGCCTCAAACAGAGGATTACAATAAAGTTCCGAAACGACCTGAAAGACCTATGATCAAGAAACAACAAGGTTGAACTCCTGTGAGTTCCTGGTCACTCGTGGATAATTATTGGTACTAAAAGAATAGATGAACTGATGAGAGCCAGATCTGCTCAAAAACTCCGAAGCTCTGAACCGGTCGTTGGTATATAAAAACAGGCAACCATAGCAACATTAAACAGATGAGCACAATATCTATTTCGATGGTACAGACTACCTGGTCAAACAGATGTGAGGGTCAAACAGATGTGAGGGTCACACCTGGAGAACCGTCAAAGAAACTATCAACTGGGATGTCGCTTTTAACGCGGACCCAGATAAAACAAATGACTGGCTTATTAACAGACCACTGCTACTAAAGAAAATACCTAAGGTCTAAGGAGGGCATGCATTTCAGGGAGGACATTTCAAATTCTGACATCGACCCCAACCAGCGAGTTAAGACCAATATTTGTCCTACATTTAGGCACCCTAATTTTAAAGTGATTATCATTTCAGCTTCTATTTGATGGTGGTTGAAAGAAGTTTTTGATCTCAACATAAGCTGAATTTTCGTTATAAATTTTAAACATGGCGATCCCAATAAAGTATTCTTTGCGTTGTAAAAGAGAGTTCCAGCCCAGGGCCGCTGTTGCCTGAGTCGGACTAAAGTCCCTACCAAAATTTAAAAAGATCTACTTAACAGGCCTTCTTTGTACTCTTTCAACTTCGGCAACAAGGCTAACTTGCAATGGATGCCAAACAATACATCAGTATTCCAGGAGGGGTATTATCAGAGTCAAGTATGCTTTTATTCTTGCTTCTGACTTGGCATTCTTTAAGTTTCTCATTACGAAATTAAGAGATTGGCTAGTCCTGCCTAAATACAAAAGTTCACTCGGTATGCCATCAGGCTCCTCCACATAACTACGCTTTATTTAATTTAAAAGAATTGAATGTCCCTGTTACCAAAGGTAAAACGGTTCAGAAAGAGGGCGCGTCGAACCATAAGACGGCGAAGAAAATACCCGTGCGGATGTAGAATTCAGCAGATTCACCTTTTCCTTCACATTGGATTTCTCACATTGGATTCTTCCTAACATTTTTGAATCTTCTTCGGATTAGTGCTTCGCAGTTATATATGATATATGAGGCGGTTTCGTCCTCTTCGCCGCAAAGTCTGCATTCAATGGAACCATTATAAATTCCTATTCGACGTAGGTGTTTCCTTAAGTGGTAGTGGCTTATTTGTAAGCCAGTCACTTGTTTTAGCTGGCTGCGCGTTAAAAGCAACATTCCACTTGTTGGCTTTTTGGAGGAATTCCCAATTGTGGCCCTCGCTTGGGTTTGACCAAGTATCCTGTTCCATCGGGATAAGTGTTATTGTTGCGTCCACCTGTCTGATGTTGCTTTGGTTACCTGTTTTGATATGCTAAAGGCGGATTCAGGGAGATATTGGAAATATTATTTGGATCCACTTAAAAATAATATATATAAAAGCAAAAACATGTTCGTTGTAAATTACAAATAATTTTTACTCGTATTTGTGCCAAATTAAGCATGATCAATTAAAAGTTTTATTTTAAAATTGTGTTCGGAAACGATAACGATTTTTCTCTATTGGGAGTAGATCACAAATCCGTAGTGGGACTAAAACCGAAGAATCAATCAATATTAAACGCACCCAAGCGTGAGAACTGGACTTTTATAGACAATTCCAGTCGGGTGTTTTGACCGTTAATCCTGTTAAATGTCTTTTTCCAGCCGACAAATAGGAAAACGATCAATTACTTGATAAGTGGCTATAAATATCCAAAAAATGTTCATTTAAGGGTGTTTACGCTGTGAAAATATCATTAAATCGAAGAATCCTACGAAGGTTAAAATCTGGAACTAGACAGTGATGGCTTTATAAAAATTGGCGGCCCAGCGACAATGAGCTTTTTTCATAAATTTTAATTTTGACTGTATCGTATGGAGCACAAGGAAAATTCTCTACGGCTTCAGTTTTTAAATTCTTCAATTATTTCCTAAGAAAATAATTAAACAAAATATCCTCTCATTAAACACGCGAAACAACCTACCAACGTCACAACAATTAGTACAACAAAATGTAGAGTTTAGTGTCCGTATCAGTAAAATAGAAAAAAAGTTCTTAGCATTAATCCAAACCTATTTCAACTTGAAAAAATACTCCATACAAAAAGTGGAGTGGAAATTTAGAAGGTAAGAAATAAGAACACAAAGTCTTTCACCACTGTTATATTAAAGAAATATTTTAAGAAACTTCTCTACATGTTTCAAAACCAGTAGATATCACCCTAACTGAGCAACAAAATTGTAGGTTCGATGGAAAAAATGAGTATAACGGTGAGAAAATAGGTATACACGTTGCATTGTGAAAAGAAAAATATGTGGGTTTAAGGCTCAGGGCACTATAAGAGTTTGAATATAGAATGAAAAGTTTGATATCTGTGTGTGAAAAACTGTTGAAAGATATGAAACGGAAGTGCATGGGAATAATCATTTAAGAAAAAGAAAACTAATGAGAGAAACTATGGAGAATAAGCGGATGTAAGTGTGAGGAAGATAAATATTAAAATATTACAAACTAAGTGGTAGTCTTATCTAAATGAAAAACCTAATATTGGTTATAGAATTAGATCAAGAGTATATGTAGTTGAAAAAATAAATCTTATTAGATTTATTCCTCATTTTAACGATGAATTTTTAGGGAAAAAATGTTTAAGCTCGAAACGCTACTACGTTTCTCTATCGCGGTTCAAACTCTTATAGTGGCCCTGGGCCTTAAACCCACATATTTTTATTTTCGCAACGTGTATACCTATCATCTCACGTTCTAATCATTTTTCCATCCAACCTACAATTTTGTTGCTCAGTTAGGGTGATATCTAGTGGTTTTTCTTCTTTTTATTTATTCTTCTGAAGATAAATGCTTCAGCGTTTGAGACATGTAGAGAAGTTTCCTAAAATATTTCTTTAATATAACAGTGGATGAAGACTTTGTGTGCTTATTTCTTACCTTCTAACCTATTTGTTATCCATTCACAAACACTGAAAATGGTGTGACAAAGGCGTGCATTGTGTGCACCTACCTAATAAGGTACACTTATTTTTATTAAACATTGTAAAAAAAACACTAAATACAAAAAATATATTAAGTAGAAATTAAATTATAAAAAACATTAATATTCTTCGTCATCTGACGTCTCTTGACGTTATAATTAACGGGTCGACGATCCGATCGATCAGGTGGTCAAGATCCCACATTTTCTCCTCTTCTTTAATGATATGAAGGACTGCTTTTCGCCAGTTCTCTGGTGTCACTTCCTTAATGGCTTGATCAAACAGTAGCTTTTTACCTGCGCCTATGGCTGAAACCGAAATTGAGCCGAACTAAACGGAATTTCCATTTTATTACTCTACATATTTCTGAGATAGACTATAGTGAAAACGGCTGAATAAATTTCCCACCCCCGGACTAAGATAAATTGGGCAACCCATAACAAAACATATAAATAAGTCAATGAAACAAAGACCATCACCCCTCCCCCTTCTCCCTACCCCTTCCCCCCTCCCCTCCACCCCCGGAACCAAATGGTAGGCCACTGATTTAATTATACAGCTAAAAATCGCATTTACAAATTTTCTAATTGATGATTAGAACAACGAAAATGAATTGTCAACTCGTATCCTTATCCTGATAATCAAACATTATAGAAATATTTTTTCCGCATACGTGGTACTAGCAATGATTAATTCAGTTAATCTTTTAGGTATTTAATGTGGGGCAGATAACAAAATGTTTTTAATTAAGTGTCAATGATATGGCTCTTCACCCAACAACTGCCTATATTCAAATAAATAACATACAAATACACAGGATTAACCCAGGATATAAAATACTTTACAACCACAATTCAAAAACAATTACATTTTTTATTGCTTAAATGATTAAAGTGCAAAGGTTGGATACTTGGATAGGTATAAAACTTTATTTTGCATAGTAACTCGGTTACCATTTTAATAAAGATATACGTACAGAGTAAAAAAATAGTATATTACATAACAAGTAATGAAAGTGATACTTTTTAAACGAGGAGTTTTATAATAATCACTTTCACACGAGTAATGTACACTATTTTTCCTACGACCACAAAGAATTATTAAAAAAGCCTTTGATTTCAATACTAGTGTTGAAAAAAAAATATCAACACTAGTGTTGAAATTAGCATACTTAGGTTCATGTTTCACTTAATATCTGGTTTTATAGTTTGTCAATAGGCTTTTCCTTTATTCGTAATTTAACTTTTTCATTTTTTCATTTTTTATATATCATAGGAAGAACTAATGCTGGATTGACTTATAGATTAACCAGAATGAAAAATTTTAAATTTAATCAAGGAAAGATGCATTAAACATAAATTTAAAAAATCCACCCGACAAGGAACATTTCAATTCAAAATAATTCTATAAATTATATAATGTGTTTTTTTTTTAAGTCAAATACTCCTGTTGGGATTTGAACCTGTGACCTTGAGATCTGTAGGCTAGAGCTCTATTCTCTACGCTATCGCTACCGATAAATATTTGTTGTTTAATACATGACACTCTCTTTAGCGCGATTTGTTTTTTCTGGTTATAGATTTTCCAGTATATTATTAACTTTTTTATAATTGGGTTCTTGGCTTGGGTTTGTCGATATTCAGCTCAATTAATGAAAAGCGGATGCAATCCCACGACGTATGTTAGCTCGTCGTGTGGGCTCGTGTTGATTTATCAAATTCTGCTTTTAGTCTTACCAATGTGAGTGAGATAGCATACTTCGATTCAATTAGGGACAATCGGCGAAGACCAGTACCCTAAAATATCATTTTACTTTTAGCTTACTTTTACTAAACTACTAATTTAACAGAACTTAACTGCTGATTATGCGGAGTTAGAGAAACACACATTGACTACGACCTAACTGACCTTGACAAGTATTATGAACTTACAATCAAAGATGCTTGATTAGTAAATTAAAAATGAAGGTACCCTCATCCCTTATAGTAATTTTTCTATAATTCTTTCAGATATGATAAGCCGATTTTAATTTTTAGTATTTTAACAATCGACTTGTCATACCTTTAAATATAATGAACACCACTTACTTATTAATACAATCCTTCAAGAACGGTTATTATATGAATATCATATATTATAACAACCCGCCTGACCGCCTGTTGAAATACAAATATTAAAATCGGCTTGTCATGCATTTAAGTATTATAACAAAATTAAAGGATTACACAGACCAAGGCGTATTTTAGGCGACGCGAATTCATCGCAATGATAATCCTTAATGTTATACTTTTAAATATAATCATGTTACTAAGATTGTAATCTTAGTATATATGTAAGATATGATTGATGTTTAGCGGCGATGATCATGTAATGCCATCTTGTAAATAAGTAACGCAAGGAACAGATGGTAATTTTCATTGTGTTTCTATTGGTTACGAATACAAATTTTACTTAGAATATGACGTCATAGGCTCTGAGTGTAATATTTGTATTATGAAATATAATGAAGATCAGATCAATCCTTAAGTCCCGAATAATAATTTGTTCTCTAATTTCTTTAAATATGATTATTCTTATTATACCTTTTAGTAATTTAACAATCGGCTTGTCATATCTTTAAGTATATTGTAAGCTAGATTTTCTTACTTTAAGTATAATGTCATCCTTCAAATTTATTAGCCTATGCAATAATATAGTATCCTTAAAATCTGAAAATTTTATTTTATTTAACAAAATTAAGTAAAAGTCCAAATACGAGTACTGTTCTTAGTACTTAAAGTAAAATAATGGGATTCCTATTTCAACCCTAATGTTTTTTTACTTTATGCAGGTTCTCGCTGCTTTAGTGGCCTATTAGTTTTTCAAATACCATAAATAGCAGCGGATCACATCTTTATGGTAATCGGCTTGTCATACCTTGAAAAATATCAAAGAATCAGCTTATCGTGGAATGAAAACCCGCGTTCATAAATTTAAAGGTTATAATAATTGGCGTGTTGTATATTTAAATATTATTAAAACTAACCATAACATAATCGTCCTACCCTTTCTTTAAATATGATTACAATCAGCCATCCTTTGGACGTTAAAACAACCGGCTGGTCATACCTTTTAGTATTATGGAAATCGGCTTGTCATATCTTTGAGTATATAACATATATTATTCTATGTATACTCTGACACACGGTAACTTAACCGAGGCAAAAAGGCGAGAAAATAATAAATTGGGTATAAAATCTGAAGTCAAAGAGGGCCTAATTTATTTTTGCCTATATAGTTTAAACTAAAATAACATAGAATTCTGTACAATTTTTTTAAATCTATATTTAGAAGTGAGCCAACTGACACAATCACAAACTTTTTTCTGCATGTGTTAGGTGGTCTCAGAACCGTGTGTCAGAAATAGATAACTTTTCAGAAAAAGGATAAACAAAAACTATGTTGTCGAACTTGACTAAATGTCGTTACTCGTAATACTATGTCGTTTGGATGTTATAGAAACTGTTATACAGTAGACCGTTTCTCTCCACTCGTCGACTTCTTCTGGCTCTACTGATGAGCCATGACATGGCAAGACGCATCTAGGGATGAAGTTTGGCGAAGGAAGGGAAACAAAACTGATTTCATTTTGAAGAAAACGGCGAAGAAATGATCGAAAATCTATTTATCACCTTAAGAGACTGTAGGGTAAGTTTTACATTTAAAAAGTGCGTTCGTGTTGCTGTCCTTTTTTGTTATAGTCTTCTATAGTCTGTTTCCGAAAGGTGTAGAGTAAAAAAGCTCATTAGGTATGCAAAGTGATTACAGAGTGACCCAACGAATATAATAAGCTATTTGCATAATTTGGCATTGATTTCATTGAAAAATTCTTTATTCTTATTAAGTTTTTGGTTTTTGCCCCGTGTTATCCATTCATAAACACTGAAATTAGTGTGACAACGGCGTGAGTTATGTATATAGTACTAGGTACACTTATTTTTTATTAAACATTATAAAAACAATACAATATACTAAAAATACATTATACAGAAATTAAATTATAAAAAATCAAAATATTTTTCGTCATCTAAGGAACTGTCATCTCCTCTTGACGTTATAATTAACGGGTCGACTGTCCGATCGATCAAGTGGTCAAGATCCCATATTTTCTCCTCTTCTTTAATGACATGATGGACTGCTTTTCGCCAGTTCTTTGGTGTGACTTCCTTCATGGCTTGATCAAACAGTAGCTTAAGCTTAACGCCTTTCATTTTGAATGTCGTGTTGTGTCTTGCGACGAAACCTTTTACTTGCGCCCATATAAGTTCTATAGAATTTACTTCGGAATGAAATGGCGGTGTGCGCAGCACAGTTACACTATGTTTTTCAGCTATATCTTCCACGGCATATTTCATAAAACGATGTTTGTGTAAATTTGCTATAGCTAATAGTTCATTCTTTATCAAATTCTCTTCTTTTTTTTTTCTTTGGTTAGTTATCATAAATAATTTAATGCACAAAATTTACCTGCACCTATGGCCGACACCGAAATTGAGCCGAACTGGACAAAACTTCCCATTTTATTACTTTAGGCCTTTCTGAAATAGACTATACAATCTGAGGTGAAAGTTTCTTGGCATAGTTTTTTTTTAAGAGCGTGCGCAATGATAAACCAAAATTCATACGCAATGTGATAACTATTCATCAATGTCATGGGTAAAAAAACCTTATATGCATTTTAGGAACTGTAGACTAATTTATGCAATATGAGAATCCGTTGCATGTCTTGTGTATGTTGTTTACCTATTTATTGTTGCCACCTGTCCACTCGTAATTCCATCAAAAATAAGCAAGTTTAATTATTTTACACGTAATTTAGAGAGGTTTGTTGATTTTTCATAATAAGTGCTACGAAGCTGAAAGTACTCGAATAAATTTTATTATCTTAAGGCTCATTTACACGCGGAAAGTACTTGCCGCCAGTAAACTTGCTATTAAATCTATGTTTACATATTTGATAGTTTAGCTGTCGACAGGAAGAAAAACAAAATGACTCCCAATGCAGTAGCGTGTACTGCTGGTAAAGTTATTGTCATTGGAATTGCAGAAAAATTAACTAAAATCCCGTATCCCATAATACATCATATTTTCCATAAATATTTCAAAGTTTAATTATATTTAGTCACTGTTTCACTCCATTTTTTTAAATTTTCTTTTTGCCGGAAGTAACTGTTTATTCACAGAAACGACAAGTCTTGACAGGAAAGTCGGCCACTAAACTAGCCAGCTCCTCAACTTCACTCGTTACTTGCCGGCAAGTAGAAAGTCAAACTTTCCTCTAATTTACACAATGCAAGTGTACTGGGGGTAAGCAGTTTACGCCACTACACTTTTCAAGTTTAAATAGGCCCTTAGTACATGTTTTTAAAATAAAAATATTAACAAGGCATTATAAAAACAAAGTTTACCAAACCGACACCTACCTTGATGTTGATGTATGTGATGAGTAATAACACACTGACGCGCCACCTGTTTACTTTAAGTTTTTTCATTTATCTTTTTTATACGATTTCACGACATTAATTTTCTCAATAGAAAATAAAACTCGAATTTTCTTATCAGAGGTATAATGTAAAAATACGAACATTCACATTTGTTTCGAACGGAAGGATGTCATCACTGCCTGTGTCAACTTAAACTCGAAAACAAATAAATCTTTATGCCTACGTCACAACTTAATTTTTAACCCTGCTAAGTGCAGTATCATTGTATTTGACAACAAAGATGATAACAATTCAATCAATGATTTGACCGTTAGAATTAAAGATAATGTTTTGCCCCGTGTAAATAGTGCGAAGAGCCTGGGATTAGACTTTGATAGTAAATTAAAATTTACTCAGCATGTCAGCAGTTTGCTCTCGCGAGCTTATTTATCTCTTAAGCCTTCATCCGCAAATAGGCACTGTTTTGATAATAACCTAAAAAACTACTTTGCGATACTTTAATCCTATCGTTGTTCGATTACGACGCCGTTGTTTACCACAACTACCCAAACGCTTTCAATAAGAGAAGAATACAAAAGGTACAAAATGTCTGCTGTAGATATATATTTGGCTTGCGTAAATTCGAGAGCGTTTCTCCTTCCATATCTCAACTACAGTGGCTCAATATGCAGATCCGTGCAAAACTTCTCTTCCTTACCTTTGTACATCGAATTTTACTGATTAAGAAACCATCTTATTTACCCACCAGATTCTTAAGGCTGCTGGAGTGTCACTCTGTTAACGTCAGATCACGATTTATGCTTCATATTTCTCGACACAGAACTGCCATGTTTCAGAAAACCTTTTCATACTGTTCCGTTAGTATGCACAATAATTTGCCCTTTTGTTCAAACAACATAAGTATTATTACTTAAAAATAAAAGTTAAACTCATATTACTGTCGACTCAATCCCAATTTTTTTCTAATGTTTTGTATATTTTATGTATTTAAACTTGTTTACTTGAACAAGTTTTTAAATCATTAATTTTTTTCTTTGCTATATTACGTTTTATACCTTTTTTTTCTTAGCGAGTAAGTTTCACTAGGGTTAAGTATAAAAATAAGGGCAAGGGCCTGTCGACATATTAAGCACCGGTTCCCGCAGATCACCGAAGTTAAGGGGTGTCGAGCGCGGTTAGTACTTGGGCGGGTGACCGCTTGGGAACACGGCGTGCTCTTGCCTCAGGGAAGAGTGTAAAATGAATCGACACCTAACCATCCTATTCACGCCGGACAGGCCGGATGAGATCGGATATCTCGTAGGATGAAGGTACCGTTTCACACTCCCCAGTCGGTAGATCACATTTGTGGTCGATGACCGGTTCAAGATGGCCTACGTAGTCGGCGAACCGTAAAAAAAAAAAAAAAAAAAAAAAAAGAAGTATAAAAATAGCTGAGTCACAGCTGATTTGGTTAAACTTGAGCATGTGTTAAATAATTGATTTTTTTTTTGTTAAGTTTTATACCTTCTTTTGCTAACAAATAAGTCTCATTAGGGTTAGTTTAAGAATAGCTGACTCGTTGCTGATTCGGCTAAACTTTACCCTTACTCAGATGCTTCATGCACTTTTTTGTTATTCAATTTTATTGTAGAATGCTAATAAAGTCGATTTATTAGTATTTTTCTTGTTATTATTAACTATTGCTTAAATTTCCTGACTTTCAAATTTATTTTAAATGGGAAGCATTAACTTTAGCTTAAATTTATAAGGCATAGCCGATAGATGCGTGCAACTAGATGGCAAATGGATGTCTAACAAAGAAATCGTAAATTTGGACTTATTAACTTTTGCGTGGTTGCTCCTAAATGTATATCCATGACGAACGTCAATGATAAACCTAGAAATAATCCAGAATTTTGAACTCAATAATGTTAAAATATGACAGTAATTAAATTCTAATAAACAGGTTAATATAAAAATTTATTGATCAGCAAACAGCAAATGAGAGTACAATTATTATTATTAACGTCTGTCTAGTCTAAATATTGAATTTATTTTTAATTTTTTGTAATAATAGGGAATTTCCATTATTTTCTAGCTAATTACTGACTCTTAAAAACACGCATTATGTTAATATTTAAATCAAGAACAAACAGTAGTCGATGAGTCATCACGAACAAATACTGCATTTCCACCACATCGCGCATATTTTACCTGCGCCTGACGATGACAATAAAATTAATTTTTTTTAAATACAAAATATTATAAAAACGAATTTTACGAAGAATTAAGGGGCAGTGGAGATTTTGAAAATAATATCGGGGCATCATTTGTAGTTTTAGGATTTAAGGATGTTTCAATACTTACATACCCTGTTTCTTAAATTGAACACTCTATATATTATATTATTTTCTAATTTTTCCCTTAAATTCTACGCTTATTTGGTAAATGTCATAATATGTCTAAATTCAATAGTTTTTGAGATATTGACGTTTAAAATAGGGCATTTTCAGACTTTGACAGGCTGTAACATTGGAAGGGTTCATCTTAGAGAACAATGGTTTTCACCTCCCTATCTTAGTTTTTTATACTCTATCTGAAAAAAACAACTTTCGATTTACGTTAAACCAAATAATCGGTTTTAACGGTTTAGCATGTTCAACCGGAAGTTGTAACTTTAAGATAGAGAATAAAAAATTAAGATAGGGAAGTGAAACCATTTTTCTCTAAAATTAACCGTTTCAATGTTATAGCCAGTCAAAATCTGAATATGCCATATTTTAAACGTCAATATCTCAGAAACTCTGTATTAAATTTAGACATATAACATTTTATACAAAATAAGCGTAGAATTTAGTGGGGAGTTAGAAAATAATACAATATATAAGGTGTTCTATTTGAAAAAACCTAAGTTATATTCGCAACGTTTCTTTGGGCCACCCTGTATGCTCCAACATAATTGTAAAATATGTACCTCAATGATCTCTACAACTTTTGCATTTCGAATTATTATCTAATTCCTAAGATAATGGAGAAAATGAACTTTACTCTATCATTGACTCCACCCTGTATTATATATATTTAATTATTGGTTTTTTTGTAAAATTTTATTGACCTTCTAAGTTCTTGATCGAAATAGTGACTCTTTTTACATTCATTAAATTATACTTGAATTAAATGTTAAATTACAAGTATGAACTTATACTTGGTTAAAGATTAGTATTTTTTCCTCGTATTAATTCTAGTAATATTAATCGCGAGTAGTTGGACATCGTTGTCTCGATATTAAAATCGACATTAGTCAGAATAACAGAAGTTAGAAATTACAGACACAAGAAGTTCAACTTAAACTTTTATACTCGGATTTATAGTTGTAATTTTTTGCCCTTCTTTCAAATTAAGCTTTTTTTCTTCGTTCGCTGCCAGGGCCATTCCCGAGGGAACCTATAGCTTAACGTGGGTTCCGAACCACGATCGATGCGATACTCCCCAATGGCAACCCTCGGTTTATTGCCATTACATGATCTACCGATTGGGGAGTGTGTACCTTCTTCCACACCCCACGAGATGTCCGATCTCATCCGGCCTGGTTACCGGCGTGACTGGGGTGGGTTGGGAGATGATACCTTTTACACTCTTCCCTGCATTCTAAAATCTACTAAATTTCGAATATACGTACTTTTTTTATTGTACGTATGCCCACTCCGGGAATCGAACCCGGGTCGAATACCAGTAGCTCACCTCCTGAGCCACTGCCGCGGTGGATTTATATTTATTTTTTATTTGCTGACTTGTTCAATTAATTGTGGATGAAATAATGCCGACAAAATAATCCTTGCATAAATTTCAATAACTCGATTGTGAATACTCATTTCGTATAATTGCAAATTTGCCTAATGATTGACTAAATATGTTAAATGACTTTTTAAATATTAAGAATATTTAACTGGTATTTATTATTATTTTCAATACAAATTTATTCTAAATTCGAGTCAAATATACAATATGTACAAAAAGATATGAAATATGCCTTAGGTAGCATTGAAGGACATTTAATATTTGACAGTGACATTGTCCTTATTTGAGATTTAAAAAAAAAGGTTAAATCGATACTTTATAAATTATAATCCGATCTTTTATTTATTAGTATCTAAGATTCGTAGAAAAAGTATAGTACTTATTTCGTGTTGTAAAGCAAATACGCACTCATGGTATTACCGAACTCGCCACTACGCGGCTCGTTCTCAATTTTTCCATTCCTGTGTAATATACTTTTTACCACACTTAATAGGTAATATAATATTTCTACTTCCATATTAGAATATATTGTTTTACGTACAGTTCACTCTATAAGTAAATCCATTATTACGTGCAATTGTGGGTAAATAATAAAAACGCACAATTGAGCGTTATGATGCCTAGTATAACAATCAAGTTAGCCTTAAACTACTCAAATCGTGACATTTATCTAGCGTTTTGAATATGTGACAGTAACATTGTCATTATCTGAGATTTGAAGTTTAAATCGATACTTTATAAATTCTATACCGATCTTTACTTTATTAGTAAGAGTCGTAGAAAAAGTATAGTACGTATTGCGTGTTGTAAAGCAATTACGCCCTCATTATAATTACCGCACTCGCCGTTACGCGGCTCGTTCGTAATTTTTCCATTCATGCATAATATGCTTTTTACCACACTTAATACGTAATATACTATTAACTTAAAAATTAAAATGATTAAAATATTAGTATAAAAAAGTACTTATACAGAATCCACTGAATTCCTGCTTCATCCTGATAATATAATATTTTCTGGTCGTATAACGTTAATATTACTATAATATAAATATTTAGGTTTTCTCTCGTAACACAATTTTTGATAAGCATTTGTTACGATGAATTAATAATTATTACAAAAAATATAATCTTAAAAGAACTAGATAGTATTTATTTTTTGGCGTTTCGAACGTACATTCAATACGTAAAAAAGGGTTTTGTTGGCAAATACAATATTAATGGGTTTTTTTTTGATAAGCGTTCATCGACTTTACTATAAATCTCCTGATTTTTGTAGCTAAAGTAACACGTGCCCTAAAATGGCGAAATTTTTGAGAACTGGTATTTTAGGTCCCCAAGAAAGTCAAAAATATTAAGAAAAATTCAGGATTTCCGTCATAATCACATATACAGCGCTTTTTTTACTGTTTGGTAAATCCGCTTTACAAGCTGCAAGTTTTTAAGGCATGCGATTTTAATTGCAGCAAGTAATGTAATTTCATACGCCATGGCCGCGCCACTTTATTTAGCAAACTTTGTGATGCCCACTGCTATATTAAAATAATTCATTCCAAATGCACTCCATAGTAGGTTATACAACAAGAGTGGATATGATGTTCATATCTCACGAGGAAGTAAATTGAGCACGACGATGTAGGCGTCCGAGCGCAATATGGACAATCCACTCGAGTTGTATAGTATATTCTTTCTACGACTCAACTTTTGAACTCCATACTAAAAAATTTTTTAAATTATTTAAATTAGGCATCATAACTTGTTTTTTAAGTTGGCCCTGAACTTGTGAAAAAGATAATAAAAAACAATTAAAGAAAATTTACTTTTGATGGCAAATCCAGGGACCAAATGACATTGGTCCATATTTATCGATTTGGGTCATTTCTTATATTTACACAAAATCACTTTGAATATATCTATCTTTCTCACAATCGGCTTTTTGGAGAATAACAGACAAAAATCGATATATTTATTAATAAAAATAAACAATTTATTTTTCTGAACCATAGTCATTTTGATTAATTGTTCTTCTGAAATGCACAGAAGGAAAAAGGTTTGTTCGGGTTTATTTTTGCTTACGTAAGAATTATAACAAAAAAAAAGTACAACAAAATAGCTGTAGAATTCGTTTTAAACAATTAAAAATGGATTTTGTGCATTGATATGAACTTTTAAAGTTCGCTATGGTAAAGTGTTTCAAAATAATCGCCAATTTACAAACTAGCAACGTGGAAAAAGAAGTGGCAATGCTGTAAGTAGAAATGACATAACCTTAACACTTAAAAAAAAATTGAATTATTTTTTTCTTCTAGAAATTTTATAATTTCGTCGGGTTTGATGTACTCATCTTCATCTTCCACCATTTAAGAAGAATAACCAGTTAATTTTCTATATCTGTTGAGTATAATAAAAGTTTTAAGATGAATTGGGTTTGGATCCCAGTTTAAAATATATTAGAAAATATCGCGGTGAACAAATATTTGCATGGAAAAAAATTATCAATTACCAAGGTTAGTAAAAAAATGTCTATTTGGTAGGTATAATACATTATGCATAAAATCTTTGAAGTATATTGTCAACCCAACTTCTGTTAAGTGTCAAAACACGACTCATAAAATTTACAACATGTAAATTTGGTTTCTTTGTAATTAACCACTGTGATTGGTCAGTTTCATATCCTAACTAAGATAAATATGAAATCATATCCGTTGAGTTAACCGGAATAGCCCACTTTTTCAATTACTTTAGTGTAAAGGAAACAGCTAATTTCCATGTGGGAGTAGAAAAAAGTGCATATTATCCCATGGAAAGTATGAATCCTCATGAAATATTATATATATTAAACTAACTATAAACTGAGGCGTAAAAGAAGTATCAACTTAGTAATCACTCTGTATAATAAGATTCTAGAGAAATAAAAAAAATTCACAATTTTTCCAATAAGGGCGGAGTTCGCACGCATCTCTTGAGACATAACTTTTTATAGTGAGAAGAAAACTATTCTTACCGTGAAAGAAAACATGTAATTTTTAAATAAATATTTTTCTTTCACTTTGCCAGATCCATCTCTAGACGTATTTCGCCATATCATGGCTCATCAGTAGAGCTAAGATCCGAGAAAAAAAAAGAAATAACTTAAAACTGCTTATGCAGAAGGCTGTTAATCTATCAAATCCTTTTCAAATCACCATATTATCAATGCGTCTGGCGCAAGACCTTATAAACTATTTGGCAGCTACAAACGACGTTTTGCTTATAGATTGGGAATTATCCCTATCTAAAACATATAATAGCTGGATACGGCGTGTTGTACTTAAGAAATTATGGTAATTTTTGTTCAAGAGAAAAACACAGATCACTCACATGTGTCATTGATATTATTGAATCGTTAACCAGTTATTTACTTACGAGCATCCAAACAATATTTCTAAATTTCTCTCCAAAGTTACCAGCTCCATGCGGAATTATTCTACGATCCGCCAACGAAGCGGGGACAAAAGATTAAATCATTATCGAGGAACTTATCAAAAATACTAAACCAGCATGAGGTATGGACTTAAAAGCGGCATATTTTTAAAATATTTTACATTATACAGGGTGGCTCAAGAAAGTATGGCGGACTAAACTTACATTTTTTAAAAAGGAACAACCTCTATACTATATTATTTTCTAATTCCCTATAAAATTCCTCATATATTTTGTTTTTGACATATTGACTCTAGCATTGGAACGGCGTATCTTAGAGAAAAATGGTTTTCACCTTCCTATTTACGTTTGGGTTAGTATCGTTTTGTTCTTGTTATAATGTACTTGTGTTTTAAAAACAATTTTAAGATTTTTAACTGTTTAGAAGGTAATTGATTTGTTATTTAATTTTTCCGTGCAATTTGTAATTGTCTTTACTTATTTAGGTCTGATGATGCCAGTTTAAGGCGAAACATGTAACCAGAATAACAGACCGAAAATTTTGAGGCCGAGACTTTGTGTCTTTTTTCTTACAAAATATCTCCCTATTTTAGTTTTTTATTTTCTATCCCAAAATACCCACTTCCGGTTTAACATGTTCATTAACAATGATTTTTTAAAACTAGACTATATTTATTAATAATATCTAATAAATAATAAAAAAATTTATTATTTATTATTATTAATATAATTTTTTTTTCAAATTTTTTAAAAATATAATATTAGTTTTAAAGCAAAAACTGTCCACAAAATGGAAATTTTCTTAAATTTAATAACAACAGATAATCCCATATGATGAGGACTACCTGTAACACATTTTTTTAGAGCAATGCCCTCGAAAAGAAAATAATTATAGATAAATCTGCTGTTCTTGACATTGTACCAAATTTTCTAATCTCATATTATTTAATTTGTATAAATTAATTTCTTTATATGGAATAATTTTTCCACCAATTCAATGCAGCAAATAAATTGTTAAGAACGTTAACCCAATTCGAAAATAAACAACCTATTTATCTTATTTGGAAAGAAATTATTATACAAATTACCAAAATTTACAAAACAAAACATGATTTATTTTATTGTAAACTTATTATGAGACTAATCTTACAAATAATATAAATAAATTAAATACTTTATATATATAAAAACCATACCAACGTTGCCATTTAAAGCCCTTAAATATAATTTAAATATCAATAAAAATTTGTTGTTTTTTATCAATTTAATTGTTATTTTAGGTAGTTTTGAGGATGGTGATCAATTTGTGAAAAATATGAATATTGGCGTCAATCCAAAATTTTAACATTAGACGTATGTATGACGCTAACCAGCGTTATTCGGGATCGATTTTCATGATTAAAAAAAAGTAAATATCGCTGACCACGCCAAAATCGATGATTCTTTTAGAATACATGTATTTTAGGAGCGTAGATCTAAGCAGCAGTTTTTGGTGCAAATACTTAGGTTTTGATATACTCCTTCTTAAGTGCCGTTTTGTATATTCATAATAAAGCATTCTCGTTTCCTCCCGCTTTTCCTTTATTATAAATGATCACACTTCTTCCATAAAAAATGTTTCAATTACAATTTAAACTTTAATTTTTCTCTTTAAAAATAAATAAATATGTTTTTGTTGTATTAATATTCTTAAAAGAAAAATTCAGCAGTGAAACCATGTACAGGATAGAAAAGAAATTCCCTGTCTATATTTCTTTCTACTTTTATTTGGTATTATGTTAGATCGCTCGGCTATATTCGCGATGGCCGAATGACGACTCACCCCAAAATAATTAAAAAGAACTTCACGCCCCAATCCAACCTTCTGGCTATGCATTAAAATATGCAGATATCTCAGAAATTAGTAGACTTAGGTGAAAAACGTGTCCAATAAAATGTAATTAAAATGTAATGCAAAAACCAAAAATATATTTAAAAAAATGCTATATTGTATTTAAAAAATAAATGTTCTAGCTACTTCCGGTATAATCGGAAGTTACAGAAACATGTTAATATTTTAGTTTAAGAGAGCATATCGATAAACTTAAACCTACAGATTTTCAAAAAAATATTTTCAGTAGTTTCCTCAAAAGTTCTAATGCAAGCTCGTCGTAAATCATCCGGTATATTGTATTATTTTCTGATTTCCCATAAAATTCTGGGCCTATTTTGTAAATATATTTTGTATAAATTGTTATATGTCTAAAATAAATAGTTTTTGAGATATTGACGTTTAAAATATGGTATTTTCAGACTTTGACAGGCTGTAACATTGGAACGGTTCATTTTAGAGAAAAATGGTTTTCACCTTCGTTCTTAACTTTTCATTCTCTATCTAAAAGTTACAACTTCCGATTTACCATGTTAAACCAAAAAACCAGTTTTAACGGTGTATGCTCAAATAACCCCCTCTAGCGGCGACAAATATAACAAAAAATAGTCTTACAAAATTTTAAAATAAGTAAAGTAAATAAAAAAAAATGTAAGCGGGATGTTCTATATAATCTACTGTGAGCAAAATTACCTCAACGGTAAAAGTTGCTTTACCTAAAGTTATTTTATTACTTTGTAGCGGCTAAACAATAAATTATGGACAAGAATGTCAAGAAAAAAACGTTGTCAACTTTGCATTTTTTAAAACTAAGCCGCCGACTAAAACATTAAATTAATTTAAATTCGGTCAACGTTACTAAAACAAATAAATTTCCAAAAATCTATAGAAAATATTGGCATTTTTGATAATATTTTTGAAAGAAAAATACTATATTTCCTTACACCTACACAAATAACTGTTAGGAAATATTTATTATTGTACTGTAAGGAAATATTATTTCCGTATTGATATTTGTAAACTAAAATGTGTTATGCGACAATTCAATATTACTGTGTTTCCATAATGACAACACAAATATTTAATGGCATCCTTTATTTGTGAACAAAGTTAATAATACTTATTTCAAAATTTTAACAAGTCGACGGTAATCAGTTATGTCCTTTTAATAATTTTTAATTTACGGAAAAATAGTATGTATACTATACCTCGTAGAAAAAGCCACATTCCCGGACTCCGTATTGTCAGTCTCGGCTTGCGCCTCGACATACAATATTTACGGTCGTCCAGGAATGTTCAGCTTTTCCTACTAGGTATACAATGTACTATTGTTGGTACTTGTGATTTTTTGAAATGAGGTCATTGATGACGGGCAATTTTAAATTTTATATATTTCTGAAAAAATATCTTACCCCTATTGTCTAGGCTACGGGCCTCCACTGGCTAACGGCCACTACTGAGACGATTTATTTGTACCAATATGAATCATATTTACTGTACACATTGTAGAATTAAGGATGCCAATGCTAATTACGGTAATTAGTAATAATAAATAATACAGTTCTACATTGAAATTCTCTATTTAACACTAAAATATGACTAAAGCGCTAATTACAAAAAATATCACGATATGGTAGTGGGCGAGAATATTTAACTTTTAATGCTTTTTCTTATGAAAAAGTTAACTTTTTTACCACTACTGTACCTACCTAAGATTTTTCGAGAAAACATATTTAAAGATAATCTAATTATAACCATTTTTAATATAATGATATTTTTCACTGGCACTTTGTATTTGCTACGTTTAAGCAAAATATATTAAAGCTATGAAATTTACTTCAAGATACAGAGGTATCCTAAAAAAACACTCCATATTTTATTTTTTGTAAAAACAACTGTCTAAAAAGTTGAGTACCCCTTAAACCAAACCAAATTTGCCAGACGCCAATGGAGAAAATTTATTTGCACTTATACTTTACGCCGCACAGGGTGCGAAAATAAAAGATGTTAAAACCTCATAGCAGCTTTTTTTCCGAGGGCCCGTCGGTATTTCGGATACCCTAAGTCCTGGCTTGACCCATTGTGCTCACCTTGTTTGATTTTCACACCCACTCAGTGATTCCAGTTCCTTGCACTAGTTTGTGTATGTCAACTGGGGAGAGGGTCAGGATGTCCTTTGATTCAAATATTGGTTGCTCAAGTATTTTTGCCTCTTCCGATCTAGCGACTTGCAATGGCAAACCATGTGCTGTACTATTTCCCTGACTTATCCGCATAATCTGCAGTCAAGGTCTCCATTGTACTGTTGCGTTCTGTGCAGATGATTCTTAACAGCCATGTGTCCTATCAGAATTCCTGTAATAGTTCTCAGCTAATTCCTATGCATTTAAAGCAGCTGTTTGGTTAGTCTCGGGTCTGGATCCCCGATGAAGAGCTTGCTGTGGTGTAATCCCTGTCTGTTGTCCCAGTAGATTTTATGTTCTCTCCTGATCCATCGCTTTATGGCTTCTCGTACTGTGCAGCTTGGAACTCCGAGATCTGGTTCTGGACCTGAATGTATTTTGAGAGCATTTCCTGCAAGTGCGTCGGCTTTTTCAATCCCTGCAACACCTTCGTCTACTGGTACCTACCATAGTGTTACTTTTTTTAGTTTTGCCAGGGCCTCTAATTCTCCTTGACATTCTCATACCAGTCTTGATGCTGCGTAGTATATATGGTCCGCTTATTGAGGTAAGCCCTCCTATTGTTTTCATACGTTCACTGTAATATTGCGTAGATTTCTGCTTGGAACACTGTAGGAGACTTTCCCAGAGGGTAAAATGCGTTTTTCTCCGGTCTAACTTCATGTGTTCCCGCTCCGGTATACCTTCTTTGGTTTTGGAGCTGTTTGTGTACCAGATTATTGCCCCAATAGTAGTTTTGGTGTTTTGTTTTTCCATACGTTTCGTTCATCAATTACGACCTTGTATGGTATGTCATCGCGAAATCTTGGGTTTGTGTGGTCTGATCTCATTTCCAACTCGGGTTTTCCTGCGCAACCTTACGTCATTTCAGATTCCAGTCTCTGACTTCTGACTCTTTATTTAACTTTACACTATTTAAATGTAGATTTTGTGGTAAAACAAGTAATTTTCAATGTTAACTTGCTTAATAACGTGCTATTGGCACAGTTGTGTTTAAATTATTGTTCACCTAAATATTTAATTATTTTGTATATGTTACTCTGCGATAGATTTAATTACCACTTTATTTGTGAAATTGGGCAATGCCCGTTAATAAATAAATAAAATAAATAAATAAATGAAAGATTTGTTGTGACTTCCTTTTTTAAACGTAGATTAGATATATAGCTAATATTTTTAATATTGTTTTGCCAGTGTTGGATTTTTGCGGAGGTAGATCTAATTTTCATTTGTTATCATATATAATAGATGCCATTCGTGTGATTTTGAGTCAAATTACATGGATAATGTTTTCGAAGCTTGTTTAGGACCCTTAAGGTCAGATACAATTTCTTACCTATTAAACTACCCATCGTTTATTAGAAAAGATAATACCCAGAATTACTTTTTGTCATAGTTATTAAGTTGCAGGTCTGCAGACTATTGCTTAATAAGCATAACAGAGAAATTATATTGTATTTATAATAATTTTAAAGGTGAGACTATGTTAAGTGACTTCATTAGTCATTTTTATTAGAATTTTTAACAATTACCTTACATAAAGACGATTGCTAATGAATATCAAGTTTTTTTTAACTTATGAAACCTATTCTTAGTATTTTACTGAAAAATCTGCATAGCCAGGGGCGTCCATAGAACGTTATTCAAGGGGGGAATGGATAAAAAAAACTGTTCCTGGTCTTTTATTGAACCCTCCTACTTTCTAATGTAGCTTCGAAAAAAAAAGTTTCTGTCGTACTCAACAACTCTCTTCTCCTCGCCGGCCTTAAAGTATGCAAAAAAATAAAAATATTACTGTTTTTTGGGGACAACATTACTTGTCAATTTCTATTACATTTTGGACCATAACAAGAACAAAATCGTGCCGGCGAGGATGCCCGCATTATCTCGGAAACCATTAATCGTACAGCTTTTAAAAAAAATAACATGCAAAATAGCTAAGAAAATTATGGGTTAAAAAAAGGGATCGCTTCAAATTCTTGTTACATAAATAACTATTGTTTTAATATGACATAAAAATAAAACAAATATTTTATGTTTTATTGACTGGACAATATTATGACTTATTTATGAGGCAAACAAACCTTCCTTTCTTTGCAGATAAAGAAGTCTGGCAAGTATCCGGAAAATTTTTATATTTGACCATTTTTCAAATAATTTATTGCAATTTAAGCCGTTTCATGTTATAAAAAAATATAAAACAATACGTACAGGGTTTCTGGATATATTTTGGACAGAATATACACACTTTGTAATTATTCAACATGATTTATGGCACTTGTACTGTTATTATGAATATTATTACTGGGCAGGGGTTCCCAAACTGGGGGGCGCTAAGCAGCATTAGAGGTGGCACGAGAGCTCTGAAAATCTGCAAAATTAATACAACTTGTATCTGTATAATGGAGGGGGAGGGAGACGCGACTATTTCTTGATTCCCGAACGGGGGCGCCATAGAAAAAACTTTGGGAACCCCTGGGCTACAGGATATATTTATTCAGTGTGTCCACGGATATAAAATAAAAGAAACTTTTTTATTAGTAGGTGTAGAAGAAAAAGTCATTAAGATATATATTAAGATATTACCCTTTTAATTACCTACAATAAAAATAAAATAGTTTAAAAATACAAATATTAGTCATTTGTCAAGTTGTCAGGAATACATTATACCTTTTCTTTCTTCTCCCTTAAATTTTTTTAAATTCCTTACAAAGGACCCATTTGGGTAACCAACTATACCACATAAATATACACAATAAAAATTATCAAATACGATTACAGATCAAATTGATTACCTCGTCCTTTTTTGCGGCCAGTCAACAACAGTATAAAAAGAGAAAAATTACATGCCATAATAAAAATGTTTGCATCATTGGCTACGCCACATATAGGGCTATGCTTATTAGCATCCACCAACCAAACCAAGATTAATTATAGCAACCCCACCTTATAAAACTAGTTTAGATTCGCAATATATGACACAAAAAAATATATATTCTTCTAGCAAAAATTGTCTATCTTGTCATGGTGTTCCTGTAATAGTTAATTACCAAATAAACAATATATTTACTTACGTTTTCATAAATAAAACAATTCACAAATATACACAATTCAACAATTTATACCCAGAAAGTCTACGCACAAAATAATAGCAAAATGATCTCTAAAAATACCAAAAACAACAATAACACTGCACTTATTTAACACGCGAACAATAAACACCAAAATGGAATGAACGGTGGCGGTGCCGAGCGCCCGATGCGGCTCTGTTTAATTCAAAGAACTCAAAGAAGACACGCGGATGGCTGAAGTAAGGAAAGAGATATGCGAGGGTCGAGCGTTAGAAAGATATATATATATACTAAAGGCATCAAAATCAGGTTCTGTAACAATAATCGCTTGACGGGTTTTAGCTGATTGAAGAGCAACAGATTGGAATGTTCAGTGTATTTCTTTGACGTGTACATGTAGATATATAGTCAGTTATATATCCATCATGAATCTAGCCAATGTTCGCGGGGAAAAGCCGTTTTCGGAATTAAGGAATTTTTAAATCACTTGTTGACCAACGTGCTTAACAAGAGAAAGGTCAAACATGAAAATAAAGTTTACGTGATTCCTAAGTTGATACTTCTTTTTTAGCTGTGTATAGAAGGCATTAAAATAAACAACATTTTCAATTACCTTTTTTCAAAAAACTCAAAAATAAGGTACTTACATTCATTTATTACACTATGGATCACGGATACGGTCTACCTAACTTGCCAGTTGAATAACATTAAGAAAACTTCTGGGTGTAGGATGAGCCCGTAAGGGAAGGTGTTCTGCGTATAATCTCGATGCAGCAGCCGAACTTTAACGACACTCACCGTAAATAAGCACCATATCTACTACTTCATTGTTTTCAAATTTTACCATTTTCACGTATCACCAATTTAAAATTAACTTGCTTCAGAAAAACTCACCACAGCGGATTGGCAAATAACTCACCACTCAGTATAGCAGGGTACGTTTTGATGAGCAGGCCCGCACTTGGCTTTTTTACTTCTGTATCTCACGTGTTTTTAAGTTTTTGGAAAAAAGGTATTTGAAAATGTTGTTTATTTTAATGCCTTCTATACACCGCTAAAAAAGAAGTATCAACTTAATAATCACCCTGTATAGTATACTATACAAATTTGGAACAGAAACATGGTTAGCTGAATATATACATGAAAAACACATGTTAAGTAGATCATTAAAATGAATCGTACGTCTCAATTTGAAGAAATTCAGTGGTAGCGGAGGCAGTGTCGTATTTTTGGGGGGGGGGGGGGCTGCCGGGCGGATATTTTATAGTATTTTCTATTATATACTTTGTCTATTCCGTTTTCCCTTTTTTAGAGCTATTTTAAATCAACAAAAATATAACCCAATGCAATAAAATATTTTTACAACAAAAACAAAAAACAATTAGGTATTTATTTTAAAAGAGAAAATTAAAGTAAAAATGTTAATTGAAACATTTTTTATTCAAGAAGTGTGATGATTTATAATTAAAAAATATAGTGCGGGAAGAAACGAGAATGCTTTATTATGAATATACAAAACGGCACTTAAGAAGGAGTATTTCAAAACCTAAGCATTTTCCCCAAAAACTGCTCTTAGATCTACGCTCCTAAAATACATAATTTCTGAAAAAATCATAAGTTTTGGCGTGGAAACCAATATTTACTTTATTTTTAATTATGAAAACCCGAGCCCGAAAAACGCGTGGTAGAGTCATACATACGTCTTATGTTAAAATTTTGGATTGACACCAGTATTCATATTTTTCACAAATATAAAAAATGTTTTTTTTAATAAAGAGCCAAGGAAAATCAAAAAAAAAAGTAAAAAAAACACTTACAAAAACAAATTTTAATAATTTTAATAAAATTTGTTAGTAGGGGTGAATTTTAAACGAACTTTGGGCGTGGCGCCGAAAATATCTCGCCTGCGGCGCTTTTTCGCCTTCTTTAGTAGGTACAATATCTGAAATACATATAGTCCCCGACTGTCCCTTTCTCCAGAAAAAAAAAATGTCCTAATTACGCCCATTACCCCCGAGCATATTTTCTGGCTACGCCACTGAGCGGAGGGCACAAAAGGAATTTATTTTATATGCCAAGACTAACTTTTAGCACTAGTATAATTTAGCGTTTCGGTATGTTAGTTCAAGGTCCCCCACAATCTTTTCTCGGTATGAATTTTATATTGTAAATATTTCTTCATTAATAAATTAAATGGGCAGTTTTTCATATAAATGTTTTTAGGATTCGGTATCCATACGGAAACCGGAAGTCCATTGTCCCCTTTTCGACTGTTCAGTCGGCTGTATATTCTTTCGTTATATGAAATTATTACCAGAATGATAAGTTTAAAAAAGTTAACATGTGTCTGGCATTCGAGAGGAAAAGTTATTTAAAAGACCTCTCGAAACGCTTATGGGAAATGACTTTCAGTTAATTTTTTTGACTTTTTAGTGTTTTGAAGTTCTTGACGTCCTGATTAAAAGTGTTTATGTCTGTAATCCAATTCTATCTAGTTTTTGAGTTATGGCCTTTAAAAGTTGGCACCTTCTTACTGTTATATTTTCTACATTGTCTGGAGTTTTCACTTATTTCTTAAAAACTACTAACTTCTTTATTGGTGAACAAGTAGAGTTTTCGTTCACTTATATAGAAATAAAATATCTACAGGATGTTAAAACATTTTTAGGATTAAATAATTAATAATATTTAAAAATCATGAAAATCAAAAAAAAAATTACCCAATTTTTTGAATTTCGAAAACAAACCGCTGAATATTGTTCATATTTTAATACCTTGCTATAGACGGAAAAAAGGGCATAGGTAAATGTAGAGTATATTGCCTATATTTAATAAAAAGAAACCAAATTTACATGTAATAAATTTCACCAGTCGTTTTCTGACGCTTGACAAAAGTGAGGTTTTGAATATACTTTAAAAATATGCAAATCTGTCAGATGAAAATTGTTCTTTTTTAATTTAAATCAAAACATTTATTCCAGATTTTAAGCATACACCAACCCCAATCGATCTCAAAACTTTAATTATACGCAACACATATAGAAACTTAACTAGTAATTGTTCCTTAAATGGTAGAACATGAATATGTGTATATAAAACCAGATAAGACAGAGGAAATTATAAGATTTCTAGAAAAAAATAAATTCCATTTTTTCTAAAGGTGTTAAGGTTTATTTTTACAGTATTGCCACTTCTCTTTCCACGTTTATAGTATTGCTGTTTTGTAAATTAGCGATTATTTTGAAAAACTTTACTATAGCAAACATTAAAAGTTCATATTAATGCATAAAGGCCGTGTTTAACTGTTTAAAACGAATTCTACAGCTATTTTGTTGTACTTTCGGAGTTATAATTCTTATGCAAGCAGAAAAAAAACCACAAACCCTTTTTTTTGTGCATTTCAGCAGAACAATCAATCAAAATGGCTATGGTTGAGGAAAATAAATTGTTCATTTTTATTAATAAATATATCGCCTTTTGTCTATTATTCCGCAAAGGGCCGATTGAGAGAAAGATATTCAAAGTGATTTTGTGTAAATAATATAAGAAATGACCCAAATTGATAAATATGTTACAGTATAATTTGGTCCATAAATTTGCCAACGAAATGAATATTCGTTTAAATGTTTTTTATTATCTTTCTCACAAGGTCACGGCCAACTAAAAAGACAAGTTAGGATACCTATTTACAAAATTCTTTTTAATTTTTAGCATGAAGTG
Source organism: Polydrusus cervinus (assembly GCA_935413205.1). NCBI lineage: Eukaryota > Metazoa > Arthropoda > Insecta > Coleoptera > Curculionidae > Polydrusus > Polydrusus cervinus. Next base: position 15,327,151 of record OW284517.1, read on the forward strand.
TAAACTGTAGCACTCGAGTGGATTGTCCATATTGCGCTCGTGCGTTATGGACATCATATCCACTCTTGTTGTACAAACTACTATTCTACTCCCACATGACAAATTTGTTGTTTCCTTTACACTTAACTCACGAGAAAAGTAGGCTATTCCAGTTAACTGTACGGCAAAATTTCATATTCTTACTCTCAGTGCCGCACAGTGTTGCGACCTTTAAAAGAAAATCCCATTTTTAAAGAATTATTCCACGAATGCACACAATACTTAAAAAGTATTTTTTTAGCAGATCATAACCACAAGTGATCCTAAAGGATATCGTACGAATATAACACTGTGCGTAAAAAGTTCTTTTTTCCCGTTGGAGACAGAGCCAACCTATCATTCCTCTGTGCTTTGTTCTCACGAATCCGGAAATTTCCCATTAGTTGACAACATTGTTATAAAAATTAGATTTCTCTCTGGCCTTCTTATAAAGTACTGACCAATTACAGTTTATTGTATTTACTAATGCTCCGCCTTCTTTTTCAAGACACTAAATTATATAATTTATATATACACGGTACAATATGTTATTAATTTGTTGAATATAGCAAAATATACCCGCATTTATAATAGATTTATCAACAATGTAACCTGCTGAATGTGCATAGAAAATTAATTTCATGTAGCATTATTATTGAGTTGGATTAACCATAATTTCTAACATGATTCCCGGCCGACACGGTAAAGCTTCGAACTGTAGATCCAATGGTCGTAAGTTCAAGCCCGGTTGCCTGCAAACTTTTTTAAAAATGTTTCAACATAAGGTTCCTAAGTTTGGTCGAAGAAAATATACTGTTTAATTCGAGTGGATTGTCCATATAGCAGTCGGAAGTTTGAGTACTCCGCCTACGGCGTCGATACTTCCTCGTGGAATATAGATATTATAATATCCACTCTTGTTATACAAAGTACAATATAAGTCTGCTGTTATAATTATATCCGCTTTGATTGGTTTTCTATAGATTTGAATGATTTGCTAAATTAATTTTTTATTGTTAGGTCTAGGAAGTTGATTGAGTGGTCAATTTCCTTTTCTACTTCGATTTGATTTTTTTTTAAATTTGAATTGTTAAGTAGATTAATATATTGATGTCGTTGTCGAACCGTGTCGATCCAAATGTAATACACTTCATCAATATACCCACGCCAGAAATGTATGTTTTTAATTAACGAATTCTTTATATTCGACAATTTGTTGTCAACATTTTTCATAAATAACTCCGTTAACAAAAGCGGAAAGAAAACGTCCATTGGCAGCCCCTCTATTTGTACAGAATGTCCCACTTATAATGGAAACAAGCTTATATTTTTGACAATTCTGAATTGTCTTGAATTTTGGTGTGGTTACGTATCATCCTGGGGCGCACTTTTCTATGGCTTAAAATTTTAATTTCCGTACGGATTTATAGGGGTTTTAAAATAATAATTTAAAGAATAAAGTACCTTTAGGGATTGTTTTCTTTTAAAACTGATATCAGGAGTCGATTTAGCATCCCTCAAAACGACTAAATACGAAATTTCAATAAAATCACACAACCAGTGGCATACGTATGATCAAATTAATTTTTATTTATTTTTAAAAATCTTTACATCTAAATTACGTGTGATTAGATGCAAGAGTTACATGCACAGAATCCCACGGAAACCGCGGATTCAGCAGATTCCCAGGCTCATCTTTCCAAGAAGTTCCTATCTGTGTTCCAAGCCAAGTAGCACTTTTATTGTAAACTAAAATCATTCTTTGGCTATATTCTGTGGCACACAGTCCATTTTTTATAACTTGTAATTCATTTTTAAATAAATTGTTTTTTTAAAAACAAGTTTGGGTGTTCGTGTTATTTAAGTGGCGCAGTCGGTAGGATTGGTACGGTGGTGTTTTTTCCAAATTTTGAAGAATTCCGACCACTTTGCGGTTTCAACCCTTAAGTGCTGATCCGAAAGAACCAACATCGAACGACCCAGGACAAGTATTGACCAGGCCAGAGGATCGGGAAAGGACAAGGCTCTGAACGAAGACTTCGGAAAAAGTAAGTGTCATTTCCTTTTCACCCCCGTCAAACCCTTCGATTAGGACTTTGATAGGGATAGTTATAGGGCAGTGTATAGCACACAGTTTTTTCAGTCTATTGTAGACAAATTAGTTTTAGATTTTTTCAGTCTATTGTAGACAAATTAGTTTTAGATTTTTTCAGTCTATGGAAGACAAATTAGGGTAAGATTTTTGCAGTCTATCGTAGACACGTAAGTTAAGATTTTGAAAAATACCTTCTCGCAGAGAAAAAAAGGAACTTTCATTTTTGCAGTCTATTGCAGACAAGTAGGTTAAGATTTTTGAAATAATATATATTTGTACACTTCTCGCAGAGAAAGTAAAGAAAAAAGTAATTTTCTTTTATTAAAGAAATATTGTTTATTCTAGTATTGTTTTAAATAGTAAATTATTCTGTTAATTTACTGAAGTAATTAAATTTAAGAAAATGGCTACAAAAGAGGCTCCAAGTGTAGTCAAAACTGTCAATTGGGATTTATTTAAATCCAAAATAGAAAATATTAAACCATTTAATGGGGACAGTAACTTTTTAGCTAGATTTGTCAAAAGATGTGACGACCTTGTTAATAAATATAAAACTTTTAATGACGATGATCTAAATCAACACGTATTTGAATGTATTCAAGAGAAATTAATTGATAAAGCCGAATACATGGTTGGCAGACGTGTCGAATTAGATGATTGGGATAAATTAAAACCTGCATTATTCCAATGTTTTTCTGATAGAAGAGATATTGATTGCTTGGTACAAGAATTGACGCGTACCAGACCTTATAAAAATGAACACCCTGTAGATTTTGGTAACAGATTGCAAATTTTGCGTAGTAACGTTATCCAACGTATTAGTAATGATACTACCTTATCTGACGAACAACGTAATTGCCAAATTGTTCATTATGAAAAAACAGCATTAAATACCTTTATAGGCGGTTGTACGGGAACTTTACGTAATAACATGTACATTAAAAAACCAACATCTTTAGAAGATGCAATGGCTTATATTAAAGAATATGAAAATTTCGAGAAATTATACGGAAATATTCCAGAAAGACCAAATCAAAAAATAAATTTACCACAAATGCATAAACCAAACAACTATCAAAATTCGCAATACTCTCCTAATTTTGTTCCAAATCAATATCAAAACACGCCAGTTCAAAGACCCCAGTTCTTCCAAAACTTTTCAAACCAACAATATTACCCAAGACCAATGTGGCCTAGCCAACCAATTAACTTACAACCTAGACCAGAACAATCACGAAAATACCCGACAAACCGACAAGTATTTGGACCCCCGCAAAATGTGTTTAGACCCAACCAAATACCCCAAAATCAGATGCCAAAACCAACCCCTATGTCGACAACTTCGCGAAACCCTTCCGTAGCTACAAATAGAAATCAAAATCAAAATTCCCAAAACCAAAATTTTCAAAATCAAAATTTCCAAAATCAAAATTTTCAAAATCAAAATTTTCAAAATCAAAATTTCCAAAACCAAAATTTTAGATACCCACAGTATCAAAAACCTCATTTGGTTTTCGAGGAGCTTTTTTCAAACGAAATCGGCGACAACACAGAACAAGATGTAGCGACGCCGTTTACCGACTCTTATTATCAGTACGACCCAAACATGCCGTACTATAATGAAAACGAAATTATCGAAAATGACCAATCGGAAATTACCGACAAAAATCATGACGAAGATGAACAACATAGTTCTGAAAATTTTCGGGACACGGGCCCAGAAAACCCTCAAGCCTGATAGAAATTAATATTTCTTCAAATAATACACTACCATATGTAGCAATAAAAAAACCCAAAATTAAATTATTAATCGATACCGGTAGTTCGCGATCAATATTAAAACCATCAATAGTCGAAAAATTCTACCCGAATTGTATCTATAATTCAAATAATACAATCAAAACAGCCCTAGGGAGCCAAACCACGCAATTTCAAGCTATAATACCAGCATTCGCAGAATTTGGCAGTAGTCACGAAATAAATTTTATTTTATTTGATTTTCACGATTATTTTGATGGAATTTTAGGACTTTCAGATTTAATAAAAATGAATTTAAATATCGATCTAGTTAACAAAAAATTAGTCGGAAAAAACATTCAAATTCCGTTTCAGTACAGTGAACCTACCGAAGTTAATTTTTCTTTTTCAGTTAAACCCCATAAAAAATTATAAAAAATATTCCTGTCAGTATATATAACGGTGAAATTTTAACAATACCTGGAAAAAATAATCAAGCCGCAGACGCGTTATCAAGATATCCAATCGATAATGATCTAAACGCACTGGAGACTCAATCAATAGACAATAACCCCGGAGACATAGACATCACAGTTGAGGACTACTTACAAAACGCAGATGTACTCCCAAATATTGATGAGTCAATCATCCAAGAAATCCTTGACCCCCAATTTGAACAAACCCGAATTAAAATACTTTCAGACATTCAAATTGCACCCCCCGGTACACCCAAAGACCACAATATAACAGAGGACTCACAAACAGTACACACTTCTTTAGAAGAACCAATCCTTAATATACCTATATCGGAAAAATCTCTAAATACATTTAAAAATCAAATAATAATAACCGAAGGTGACATAGACAAAATTCAATGTAAGTTTAATAAAATATTTCAAAATACGCGATTGTATATATCTGTTTCTAGTAGAAATCCAACGCCCCATTTTGTACAAATTTTAAAAGAATATATAGAACCAAAACAAGTATACGCAGTATACTTTAGGAACCCAACACTGGCCCAAAACTTTGTTATCACGGTCCAAAACCTATTTAAAAATTCTTCTTTTAAATTAATTCAATGTACAAAATTTTTACAGGATGTTGAAACCCTAAACGACCAAAAAGAAAAACTAGAACTATACCATACCACTAAAACTTGTCACCGCGGGATAAATGAAATGAAAATTTCTCTTTGTGCTAAATTTTATTGGCCAAAAATGTCCGTCGACATAGAAAACTATGTTAATAATTGCGAGACATGTTTAAAAAATAAATACGACAGAGACCCCCCTGTAATAAAATTTAATTTGACACCCACTAGCTCAAAACCTTTCGAACATATTCATATTGATACTTTTAAAATTTCAAACGAAAGCTATTTAACTATAATAGATTCATTTTCAAGATACGGACAAGCCTATTCGTTAAAAAGTCTAACAGGACCCATGGTAATAGAAAACCTCCTAAATTTTATATCACACCATGGATTGCCACAAAAAATAACTGCTGACTCAGGCACTGAGTTCAAAAACAAAGAAATCGAAGATTTTTGTAAAATATATAAAATCGAACTACATTATACTACCCCCAAAAATAGTAATTCAAACTCCCCTGTTGAAAGATTCCACTCTACAATAATCGAACACTATCGGTGTCTAAAAGAGGAAACTAGTACTTTTACCCCCGAACAGCTGATCAAACGAGCTATACTCGGCTATAATAATTCTATACATAGCGTAACGAAATTTACACCTTTTGAAATAGTTAAAGGACATATAAACAGTACCGACCCATTCGATATTAATGACCAAATAATTATATCAAATTACGTACAGAAACATAAAGAAACTGCTAAAGAACTTTACAGGAAAATTCAAGAACGGAATGCGGAAACTAAAGAAAAAATTATATCGAAAAGAAACGAAAATCGCCGCGAACCACCCGATTTTGATAAAGAAAAGGTAGCTTACATTAAAACCAAAGCTCGAAATAAGGCCTTACCTAAATTTAAAAAGTCACCAATAAAAGGACAGAGTAATATTAAATTAATTACGCACAAAGGAACATACCATAAAAGTTTTGCTAGAAAACCAAAAATTAAACAAAAACCCTCTTTGCAGGTAAACAATGAAGCTAATACTTCTAACACTGCTTCCGGTCCTTCAGATACTGCCAGCCAACAGTGAACAGACAGACATACAATTAACAACAATAAAAAATCCCATTTTACCCATCCAACTTGGCAATGCAAAAATTATTTATAATAAACACACCTTTTTACACTATATAGATTTAAATCCAATAATAACGCAACTACAAAATATTGAAAAATACTTTTTAATAATAAAAGGCAATATTACAACAAAAAAACCCAATAACCCAATCTCTTATCAGGGCTTAGCGGAAAGTCTTCTCTTACGTACCGAATTTCTTATTCAAACTACACAAGAAAAACTCGAAAATCTCCACCCACACATACGCAATAGACGAGGTTTAATTAATATAATAGGTAAAACATATAAATGGCTTTTTGGCACGTTAGACGCTGACGATGGTAAACGTTACCACGAGGCGATCTTAAACTTAGCTCAAAACCAGAAAAATATAAAGAAAGAACTTAATTTACAAATATCCCTATCGAAAAATTTGATTGATAATTACAACAAAACGATATCGACTCTGAATAAAAATCAGAAAGAACTGGAATACAGCTTAAATATCTTTCAGGCAACAGTGCAAAATTCTTTTAATAACCTTAATCATTATATAACATTTCAAGGCGTCTTATCTCAAATAAATCTAGATTGCCAAAATTTAATTACCTTTGTTGACAATCTAGAAGATGCAATAATGTTTGCTAAGCTAAATACACTCCACAATTCTATAATATCTAGTCATGAATTAGAACAGACAATAACCTATTTGAAAACGATATATAGCGAAAATCAAATTCCAAATTTCAAAAATATTTTATCATACTATCAAATTTTAAGCACTCAAGTCACATTTTCTAAAACAAAATTAATTTTTGCTATACATGTACCTATAATTAAACCTGGAACCTATACCTTTTCCCATTTATATCCCGTGATCCAAAAAGGCAAGGCATTTATCCCAAAATACCCTTATTTGGCACAAACTTTTAAAGAAGTCCAGTTCGAAGAAAGTACTTGTCCATCAGTAGAAGATACCTATTACTGCATGGAGAAATTCTACCCACCAGACAGTTGTACCCTTCAACTAATGGAAGGCACCTCCACCACTGGTTGCAAAATTTTAGAGATAAAAATGGCAGAGTCAATCTTTGAACAAGTTACACCCGAAGAAATTCTTGTCCTACCATCACAAAAGGAAAGAATTTTTGCCCAATGTAAAAGCGATCAATATTTGGAAATCGAAAACCCAACATTGATCAAAATTCCGAATTCTTGCAGTATTCAAGCAAAATACAAGAAGTTTATCCATGACGTCAAATTACAGCAAGGAAAACCATTAATACTACCGACTGTTGAAATAGCCACTATGGACACAACAAAGTTGTACCGAACACCAAATTACACCGAAATAAATTTTGAAGAAATCTATCGACTAAAAGACCTGGCCAATCAACTATCGCCAATACAAGAAATCAATCAATCTATCGAGAGTCCAATCACATTCAGCCTATTGACTTTCGTTATACTGATCCTATTATTATGGATCATTTTCAAGAAGAAACAATATATTGTCAGATGGTTTAAGAAAAAATCCAATCAAGCCAGAAAAACCGAAGATATCGATGACTTTCAAAATCCATCCTCGATTTTGTCAGCTTAAGAAGAGAGGAGTTACATGCACAGAATCCCACGGAAACCGCGGATTCAGCAGATTCCCAGGCTCATCTTTCCAAGAAGTTCCTATCTGTGTTCAAAGCCAAGTAGCACTTTTATTGTAAACTAAAATCATTCTTTGGCTATATTCTGTGGCACACAGTCCATTTTTTATAACTTGTAATTCATTTTTAAATAAATTGTTTTTTTAAAAACAAGTTTGGGTGTTCGTGTTATTTAAGTCAAGATAATAACTAAAAATGTTGACTGATTCATCTGATTCATCAATGAACTGCTTCATCTGAAAAAATACCACACGTTAGAAGCAGTGGCGTACTGTATTTTCGGTTATAAAATTAAACTTTGTACATCTTGTGAAACATAAAAAATGGCTTTCAGAAAGTGTTAAAAATAAAGGTGCAAAAAATTAAAACCTAAAACTAAAGGTGCAAAAAATTAAAAACCAAAACTAAAAATTTCGGTTTTTCTCGGATACTTCCGAAGGTATTCCGAATATTTACAATTTTCTTTGACCAAATTATTACCAAAATACGCAATTTTGCCTCAATTTAACCATCTTGGTATCTCTTACCTCTATGTAGCACCCTGTATAGCTATAATTTCGTATGGAGCTGGTAACTTTGGAGAATATTGTACTGATGCTCTTAAAAAAATTTATAAACGAGAATCGCATCGTGGCCATCGTGTGTTGAAGTAATGCTGGATATTTCCTCAAAAATTAGAAAACTATCCGCAGGCACTCAATTTTGCGTACCTAGATCTGCACCCACCCCAACTAAATATCCACGAGCCGCCACTGTAAAGATCTTAACAGACTTTATCTGATGCATACAAAGAAGTGTCTGTTTGAAGGCTGGAGACAATGATATTTCTTGAATAATAGAAGAGTTTTTAACTAGCATTGTCTTTATATGTATCCTGAGAAGACGGAAAAGCGCCGCAGGCGAAAAATTTTCGGGGCCACGACCAAAGCTCGTTTAAAATTCACCTAGCTACTATCAAATTTCGAAAATTAAAAAAATAAAAAAAAATTTTGCTGGGTCTTTATTAAAAAAAATCTTATATTTGTGAGATATATGAATGTTGGTGTCAATCCAAAATTTTAACATAAGACGTATGTATTACTCTAACCAGCTTTTTTCGGGCTCGGTTTTCATGATTAACAATAAAGTAAATAATGCTCACCACGCCAAAATTGATGATTTTTACAGAAATCATGTATTTTAGGAGCGTAGATCTAAGAGCCGTTTTTGGTGCAAATCTCAGTGCAAATGCTTAGGTTTTAAAATACTCCTTAAATGTCGTTTTGTATATTCATAATAAAGCATTCTCGTTTCTTCCCGCACTACTTTTTTATTATAAATTATCACACTTCTTCCATAAAAAATGTTTCAATTAAAATTTTTACTTTAACTTTTCTCTTTAAAAATAAATACCTTTTTTTTTGTTTGTGTTGTAAAAATATTTTATTGCATTTGGTTATATTTTTGTTGATTTAAAATAACTCTAAAAAAGGGAAAACGGAACACACAAGTATATAATAAAAACACTATAAAATATCAATTTTCTATAAAATTGCATCATAAATCAATAACTAAAACGACTTGCGTCCGAAACCTTAATCTCTATATAAAAAAGGACTTTTTAAAGAAAAAGTTTAAAAATTAAACGTTTTCTACAAAACCTTTGTAATCTAAGCCAAGAATACATTATTTAAAGATTTAAATGTGTCGAAACGTGAGACGAAATATTAGGTTGCACTTAGACTTTTAGACCCGAACTCCTAGGCTCGTTAACAGCTGCAGCCCGGCAGCCCCCCTTAAATACGCCACTGTATGTATTCACCTGAAGACGACTGGAGATACTTATCCATTGAAACGTTGTGATTTAAAACAAATAAATACAATGCAAGTCTAAATTCTTCCATCATTCAAGATATAAAGAAATCGCCCAAATCCCTTTCAAAATTGCGTAATTCTGATGTTTTTTTATCAGCTCGTATTTAAAAAAATATATAAATAAAGAAAGTTAAATCAACGATGACCATAACTAGGATTTGGACCGGATTTGGACCGGATTTGCCGCAACACCGTTACGAATTTTAGCAAGTCCATTAAAATCCTACACAATATCTCGGGAATCCCAAATAACAGGAATTCCTACTAACCTTACGCAAAATTCCGTGTTTATGTAACAAAAATAAACAAAAGACTAATAAACGAAGCGAGACATTGCATAATCCGATGAAACTTAAATTTAAAATAGAATTCATTCATTCGAATTAAATAATTGTGATTCATTTTCATTTTTTCTAGAAACTAGTCTAGTCAAGTTAGAACTTAGAATGTACGTACGAATGTGTTAAGTAAATATTTGTTTTAACCCATATGTTCTGCGTTATATAAATCAGGCAAAGCTAAAAGCCTGCACGAGCAGGGTTTTCATTGTTCATGTTTTCGGCCCATAGCAAATTTTTCGTGTCCTATCGGGCCTGCCGGACTTTTGTGGTCAGTCGGTCTTTTGGGTCAGCATAGCAGCATTGGTTTACCTATGTGCTTTTTCTTTTTTAAAGAAATAATTGTAAAATAATATTTTTCTGGCCTGACGGGTTTGTTGGGCCTGCCGGGTTGGTTGGTTTTGGTTAAAACTGGCCAGACCGGGCCACGTCGTAAAATTCTCGCTCAGGCCGGGCCGAATAGGGTCGTAAAATTCTGGCCCATGCAGGGCTCTAGCCCGAGTATAAACCAGAGCATACTAAGCCTGAACCAATGAATATCTTTCACAGTCAGCAGCATATCTCACTTATTAATTAGTTCGAGTTTGACATGAATGTGTTCGTTGTATTTGTAAACCCAATATTTTTTATTTTTTCTTATAATAACCTTACTAAGATTAAAAACTATTTTTTTTTACCAAATTTCTAGATGCAAACAAATATTTTCCCTAAAAACTCACCGAAATATCCCATAATGACGTGCGTGACAATCATTTAGAATAATTGAAGAGGATGTTCTAAAAAATAATGATTAACACAATATATTTTTTATTTTTATGTACATATGTGGGATTTCATGTGTAATTTAAATCCTATTTTTATATCAATGATTTAATTTGTATTAATTCGCTTAAAATAACTATATGGATAAGGAATGTGTTGGGATTAGATCACTACAAACTAAAGGACAACAACGTTCTACTTAGTGGCGTTGCCAGAAAATATGCTCGGGGGCGGGGGTTAGCTGGCGTAAGTAATACATTTTTTTTTCTGGAGAGACGGACAGTCGGGACTACATGTATTTTATAATATTGCACCTAGTGAAGAAAGTGTAAAAGCGCAGCAAGCGAAAAATTTTCGCGGCCACGCGCGTTTAAAATTCATCTAACTACTATCAAATTTCGAAAATTAAATTATTACCTCTCCCCCTCTGCATGGTTGGATTAAATTTGTTTTTGTAATACTTAAATGTTTTTTTACTTTGTTTTTGATATCTATTCCTATTCTTTATTTTTAAAAAATTATTTTTTATAATTATATGTGAAAATATGAATATTGGTGTAAATCCAAGATTTCTAAGTACATATCGCTCACCACCCCAAAATTGATGATTTTTTCAGAAATCATGTATTTTAGGAGCGTAGATCTAAGAGCAGTTTTTGGTGCAAATGCTTAGGTTTTGAAATACTGTTTCTTAAGTGCCGTTTTCTATATTCGTAATAAAGCATTATCTTATCTTCCCGCATTATTTTTTTTTAATATAAACTATCACACTTCTTCCATTAAAAATATTTCAATTAAAATTTTTACTTTGTTTTTTTTTTATCGTAAAAATATTTTATTGCATTGGGTTATATTTTTGTTGATTTAAGATAGCTCTAAAAAAGGGAAAACGTAACAGACAAGTATATAATAAAAATATACTATAAAATATTATTCTTTTTACTCGTTTTCCTTTAAAATTGCATATAAATAAGCCCTAACGGATACATTTTTCTCAAGCAAGTCAATTTTATACTATTAGGTAGGTTAAAATGTGCCATTTTAACGTGTCCATGGCCTACTCTGTACTACTTACCTTGTTTTACCAAAACTATGGACATTTTAATTATTAGACTGAGGAGAGAAAGAACGCAACATAAAAAAATCTTTCTTCCCAAAAGCTCTAAATGTTTTATATTTTTTTAGAAAGCTTCATAAGAGCACATTGGGAGCTTTTTTTTTCAAATCGTAATTTAGATCTTGAATTATAGTAACAAACATGCAGCAAAAGGTAAAATCATGTATGTTACTCGTATAGATGCACTCTATTGAATTCGCCTTCTTTATTGGCTTCGCTAAATCAATCATCATAAACAAGAACTAGTCCACTAAAGTTACCTATGCATTATGTTAAATAGTAATATAAATATCTTTTATGTACGATCTCATCATAAAATTGACTTTATGAGCATAAAGAGACGTATTATTATATTACAGTGTACAGTCTTACTATACTATATTATATTGTTTTAGTAGATACTATAAGGTCAAAAACTAAAAACGAATATTCTATTAAATATTAAAGTTTACCAGTCATATTAACTAAAGCCCGGTTGTATAATTACGACTTAAGCTTTTATTAAGATAATTTTTCAAAAACAATTTTGTTTTTTTTTTAAACTGAAAATTCGATTTTTCGTCTATTTACAAGCATTTACATAATCCATCTCAGTCGCCCACTGAAAAGGTAGAAAACTTTATTTTTTTGTGCTCTATACGAGAGGGTCAAAATTTAGTGAAAAAGCCCAGCAGGGTGAGCACCGGCCCATACTAGAAACATGAGTGCCCACCCAAAATTGATTTTATTTTTTTTTTTTTAGGCGTCACTGAATAAGAGGAAAGATTTGTTTGTTCCTGCTTAACGCGTTATAGAGCGTGAAGGCGGTGGCGACCCTTTTATTTTAGAAGTCTTTAGAAGTGACTTTTCATTTGGGTAGTTCCCACTCAAAAATCATCGAGCCCACTTGTGCTCATCCATCCCAAAAATCACTATCTCTTACTATTTAATATTGCCAATACATTTTTTGTTTGCAAAAATGATTTATCCGTCAGCCATTTATTCAATTTTTCACTCGCAGCAAACGATTGTACATTAACATATTTTTGTCGGGTTGCACAAAGAATTTTAATAATAATTATTTAACCGACAAGTTTGACTGTGACAGACGTAACATTGACAGAAATAATTTTCTCACAATCATACTGGCTCGGTTACCTTAATTTTTAATTTACTAATCACGCACCTTTGAATGTGAGTCTATAATGCCTGTCAAAGTCATTTATGTCACAGTCAAACTTGCCGGTTAAATAATTATTATTAAAATTCTTTGTGCAACGCGACAATCGACAGTCAAGAATGCCAATTGATTTGAGTAATCTTTTTTTTTTGTGAAGTTGGTAATAAATTATTGGTAGTTACGCCACTGGCTCCAGTAAATTGCCGCCATATGTGATGCCTTTCCAAGTCAACCAGCCGTTGGCTTGCGTGGAGGGATCAGCATGAAAACTGTTAAGGCGGGTAGCTACGAAATCCTCTTAAGGGCGTTTTTTGTGCACGCGTGTGTATGTATTAAATACCTGCATTTATTGATCAATACCTTGACAGAAACAACACTTCCCAGAGTTTTTTAAAGAGGAAGTATTGATCTAATCTAATCTACTGCCAATAACGGACTGTAGCCTAATTTTTCACCATTCTGTGTAAAAAAATTAATTATATTGGACCCGTAAACTTGTAAACACTAAAGGTGTATTATAAATATGTCGGAAGTATTTGATGTATTTTCAACGCTTACTAGATAAAAAATTAAAAGTAACATGTACCAACGCGTAAAAAATCGTCACAATCACATCCGCATATACACTTTTATGTAAGTAGGTACTGTTCCAGGAATAACAGCTTCCTGAAATTTTAATAAGATTCATTGATAAAATAACTTCAGCTGTTTAGCAGTGGCACCGTTCCAAATTTTGCAACGTCATTGTTTTACTTGTAGTCTGGGAGGCAGCAGCTGGTTTGCTTGTTGTGATGTCCCAGATTTCTAATCGTTTTTAAACTTTATTAGCATACCTTTTTGTTTTGTCTACTAAACCTTTAAAAGTAGTATTTTTGTGCTCGCCTACGGCGTCGTGCTCGATTTACTTCCTCGTGAGATATAGACATATCCATTCTTGTTCTACAAACCATCCATCATATCATTAAAGAAGAGGAGAAAATGTGGGATCTTAACCACCTGATCGATCGGACCGTCGACCCGTTAATTATAAGGTCAAGAGGAGATGACAGTTCCTCAGACGACGAAGAATATTATGATTTTTTATAATTTAAATTCTGTAGAATATATTTTTGGTATTTTGTTTCTTTTTGTAATGCTTAATAAAAAATAAGCGTACCTAATACTATGTAGATACATAATGCACGCATTTGTCACACTATTTTTAGTGTTTGTGAATAGATAACAATATAAGCAATATCCATAAGTTAACCCAAGCATGGGTGGTACTACCTGCACTTGATGAAAATAAAAAATTTTGCAATGAAATCAATACCAAATTATGAAAGTGGCCTAAATATCCATTGGGTCGTTCTGTAGTCCCTTTGCATACCTAATGAGCTTTTATTACTCTACACCTTTCTGAAATAGACTATAGCTATAAAAACAAACACAAATCAAAATAAACATTTTTAAATTTTTCACTTATAGCGACAAACTACGACTTTGAGCATTTAAGGAGAGTGGTTCGCTGCCTTCCTGTCTATTATTACTTGTTCAACAAACCTAACAAAGTACACAGCAAATCATAAAAGTTATTAATGCATGTGTAGCTGTTTTTACTACAATGTAAAAGTTACGTAGATTGTACTAGAATATTACCCACTTAGCACAGAAATACAATCCACGTTAAAATAAAGTGTGCAAAAATCGACTATAGTTTTTTGACATGTTTTAGATATGAAAACGTGTCAGGTATGTAGCCTTAAAAAATAGGTGTTTAAATTTACAGAAAAAGTAAGCTAAACAAAGTGATTAAAAACACATTATTTGTATTCCTTTAAAGTCATGTAGTTTTAACGTGGTTTTTTGTCATGTTTAATTGATGTGTTTTTTTTTGCAACGAAACAAGGCATAATCCTGTTAAAAAAAACAACAAAATGTGGACTTTCTATAAAGATGATCTTTCCACGTAGTTTTTTCTAAAATACTTTACTTCCTGTTTTTCTGCACAAAAAAGTCTTTTTTTTAAACAGTCCAGACCGTATCGAGTGTTTTTTTTGTAAACCCAATTCTTTGGTATTGCAAGTAACGGCGACGAAAAAACAGTGAAACAAAAAACAGTTTTTTTCACGAACAAAAATTAATAAATCTAATAATACAGTTCTGTGAAACTGAAAATCACAGAAACGCAAATGCTTTCTAAAATTTATTTAAGTTCACTGTATTGGTATTATCGGTTTACACCAATGTTGCGTTCTATATGTGTCTTTATTACCAAGTTAGAAAAGGACAAACCTAACCTGACTGATCCAACAGGTTTCTGTGCCAAGAGAACTAATGCTGGGGGCGCTGTAGTCAGCCTCTCCTCTCAGCAGATCTTTGAACCGCCATTTTTAATAGTTTTTCTGATAGTTTCTGAATTCTGATTGTGATTTTTATCTACCTACGCAGTTTCAGTTGCTTTTCAGATTGTGTAAATTTAGTGTAAAGTGTCAGAAAATCAAGTGTGATTGTGGACAAGTCGGTTTTCAATAAACTCAGGTAAGTGACTTTAAAGAAAACATTTCCTATTCGGAGAAGCAGATAGCGTCCCTTTTCTTCTAACGCCATTTTCTTTGTGTTGGAAGCCTCTTTTTACATTTTAATGTAATTTTTACAAAGTAACCACTGTCTCAACGGTGATTATCAGTGGTGATTATCGTCAAATTGACATGCAATAAGGTATTTCTGATTTTTATAAATTGTTCGAAAGGTAGGGTGTAAAGCAAAAAAGCTTATTTGTATAAGCCGGCATGCGAACCGTTTTTCGCACCAATGTGTAATTTATTTTGTCTAACACAGTGTTATGCGTAAATAAATAAGTAGGTACCCAGGTACTAATAATTTAAAGTCATATTTTTTATCATTAACTCTTCTTTTATAGCGACCCATTACCTAGGAATTTAGGTGATCCTAAAACCTAACCAAAAAAAAAAAATTATTTAAGAAATGAAATTAAATTTATTTTACTTTTTACCTGCTGTCTATTTATTTACCTCGCAATGCATGTCCCTCAAAAACCCAACACCTTATGGCACATATACTTATAAACAATTCTGCACAATAACTGTTACCACCTTTGAAAATGATCGTTTGACTTTGCCCCTTATCGGTCACACTGTAAAACATTTCATTAATATTAATCCATTTATATTTTTACAATACCACCACTTAGTACTACCAATGTCTTCAAAATGGTACCACCTGCCTCTACATATCCAAAGTTTTGGGGGCAAAATTTCAGTGACATATTTTTTTTGCCAATGTCACCCCATTTTACGGTGCCTAAATACCAATAGTATATGTGTTTTGATAATTTTTTTACTTTATTTTTTCCAAGAGATGATTTTTACAGGGATTTTTAACCGAATAGATAAAAATTCAAATCAATTTAAACACATGCTTTAATCTGTCACTAAGAAGGTAAAAATTATTTTTTTAACTTTTAAGTATTAGTTTGACAGCATTGGCAATTATTTAACTTACGTGCTGTGCCAATGCAGAGAAAACAATCTGAATTTGTGGGGAAATAATATCACATTACAAGGTGCTTGTTCGTACTAAAACTTTACTATGTTCTTACATACTTTCACCTTTCTCGCACAAATAAAATGCAGATTTTTGTCTTACTAGATTTTCCACATTTTGCACATACAACGTGCAGGACAGAGAGAACCCATTACAAAATAAAATGGACGGAAAGAAACATGAAAAGTCTGATGGACCAAAGGTAAATTTGTTTTTTATTCCAGAAATTTTGTTGGTATGATTGTGTTTAACCTACATGTTTTTATGGAATAGCTGACGCTAGGCCTATTTTTTATAACTTCACTATTTAAACTAAAAAACATTTAAAAGTAATATTTAAAAACTAATAATTGTATGTCGAAGAATAAAGGTAAATTATTTTAAAAATTTTGACTAAAGTATATTTTAAAAGAATGTGGTGGAAACCGTAACTGTATTTTTAAAAGAGTTAATTTGTCACAGAATGTTACCAGAAGAAAAAAAGATTTATCTTCCTTATCAAAGAGTCATTGGAACTTACTTTTGCGAAGAAAGAAAAGTAGTGCTTTGGCAAAAAATAAAAAAAAAAATCAAGAATATATAAAAAATACAGAAGCACAACTGTCAACAGAGCCATCAACATCAAAAATTTTACCAGAAATCCACAATAGACCAATGGAGGTTGCAGTGGAAGAGGAAACCAATTTTTTTTCAGTATCAAACATTAGTCGTCATTGGCGGAAAAACCGCTCAAAAAGCCATAAGAAGGATGTTAGGGAGAATATTTGGGGAACAGCTCGCCACCAAATGCAGTTACACTGGACAGAAAAATAACTTTAAAGTACAAGATTTAAAAGTCGTAGCAATAATCAAAGGTAAATATTTTAATACTAAAACAAAGATAAGTAAGTTCACGAAAATTTTAATGTCCGGTTTAATAGTATATGCAGTAAAGAGATAAGATTCTAAATATCAGTGTGCCCCTAATTTAATCGATCTGTCATATTACTATCATGCCGAGACTGTGTCTACTAACCCCATAAATTATAAAATCAGGTCTCTTTGAGAATATGGACGACTTTTTCCAATATTACTATCAGATTAGCATAGTATATGTACAGGGTGTCCCATTTTCGACACTTTTATAGGATATCTCCGTAATTGTTAGTGTTATCGAAAAAGTAATATAGGTGTCATGTGCTTCCTTTTGGGTCAAATCTAAAATGGTAAATTCAAAATTTGAAAATTTTCGCTCACTTAAGAGATGTGAGGGAAAATCGAAAAATTGACAATTTGAAAATTATCCTGTATCTTCGGAGTTAAAAGAGACACATAAAATTATTTTATACAAAAGTTTCTTTATGATGATTGCTGAATAATCAGCTGGTTTTAGAATAAGTATACGGGGTCTGGTAAAAAAGTTATCGGGCCTAACCTCATTTTTTTAAATCGAACACCCTGTATACTTTAATCTAAAAATATAGCATTTTATATTCTCTTTTTAAATATATAAGACACTATGGATGATATTGGTTTCCTAGGCGAATTATTAAAACTTTATTACCTAAATCACAGTAGGTCATGAAATAAAAGTTAATATTCTAGAAACGACTATGTTAACAGTCTAATTGTTAATTTCATTTTTACCTATTCGTTTGTCAAAATGGCTTATCAACATTATGAAAAATTTAATATATCATATTTATGTTGAAAGTAAAAAAAACCGAATAAATCAAAAAGATAATTTAAAATGTTATCTTTTTAGATTAAAATATACATTTAATTTAATTCCATTTAAAAAAATGAGGTTAGGTACGATAACTTTTTTACCTAACCCCGTATCCTTATACTGAAACCAGATGATTCTTCAGCAATCATTATAAAGAAACTTTTGTATGAATTATTTTTCTGTATCTCTTTTAACTCCGAAAATATCGGGTAATTTTGAAATTGTCAATTTTTCAATATTCCCTCGTATCTCTTAAGCAAGTAAAAATTTTCAAGTTTTGATTTTACCATTTTAAGTTTGACCCAAAAAGAGCACTTGACACCTATATTACTTTTTCGATAGCACTTACAATAACAGATACCCTATAAAAGTGTCGAAAATGGGACACCCTGTACAATTTCTATTGTAGTAGCAACACAAAGAACATTTTTTGTTAATTGTTTCAGATATAGCACGTGAGCAATATGGCCAAATAAGCGATTACGAATTCGAAAAAACTGCCATGGATTTCTTCAGATATGCTTCACAGAGATGTTCCAGAAATCTGAAAAAGTAGGGTAGGGTCTCTTTGTTTTTTGGTTAAGTTTTTTGTAAACAAAGTTTCTTATATTTTAATGTTTAATTTGTAAAAAGTTAAAGTCAGAAAACAGTGTAGTAACATATCAGATGTATCGTAATTTTTGTCAGTGACAACTGGATTTTAATTTTTCTTAAAAGGGCCAAAGGACCATGCCACAAAGCAATGGAAACTAGCCCTCGCTGATATCTTTATGCAAACTTAAATATGAAAGGTTGCCATCAAAAGGTATTTTTGTCCCAAAATGATCCAGCCAATGATTATTAAGATAAAGGAGTTCAGAGTTGAAGGTTTGAGATTCAGCCATTTTTTCCTACTTTATTTTTTTTCTAACGTGTTTGTTTTTAGTCTTTTGGCGTTTTCTTCTAAAATACTTTTTTTTACATTACATATACGCCCTGCTACATTACAAATTTCACTTAATGAATTTATACCTCTTAATTGGCTTAAGTGTATCCTAATCGAAAATTTAATATATGAAAATATTAACTTTTGTCAAATAAAGTAAAACAGAAGTAACAAAAAAAAAAATTGGGGAGAAAATCCTTGTATTGAAGCAAGTCACTTTTGGCCAATAAAATCTTTTGATCGGATCATCTAGATCTATATAGATTATATAAAAATTTTAACGAAATATTACTATGGAACAATTATTCTATTGCTATGGGTCATCAAGACGATGTTTGCTATGTCGTTATGAAATTTGACAAAAAAAAAAACGTAAAAATAGTTAATTGTTTTTTGTGTTGTATTTTCTTTTAGAAAAATATATATTTTTATACAAAAATCGTTTTTTATTTTTATGACATTATTTCCTCATTATAAAGGTGGTAAAACCTGGTTTAACTAAAGCAACAATTATGTGGTAAAAAAGTAAAAACCAGGTGACAAAGAAGTGCAGAAGAAGTGGGTTTAATTCAAAACTAATGTGGCAAATCCATATTTCTTAACATATTTTCTACTAGAAATGTATGTGGATAAGTTGTGGTTTTTTTATGATAATGCACTTCTATTTAACGTGTTTTTTTCCGGACGTCACTTTTCGCCACGTGAAACCCCGGACTATTAAGCGTTATCGCCAATGCGTTTTCCACGTGGTTGTATGTCACTTTTCAAAGTGACGTTTTTTAATTTTGCGTCATTATAACATAGTTTCCACGTGTCTGTGCTAAGTGGGTACACAGTGGAACAAAAATCACGGATAATTAAATGTTTAATATTATGTTAAATATGTTTTGAAGAAATTTAATTTCTCCGTCAGGGAGTGTGCGATAAAATCGATTCATAAATATTGTGCAAACAATAGTCATCACAACCAAGTAGTGCATTTCCACCACATCGCGCATATTGTACCTGTGTCTGGCGATGGCAATAAAATTTATTTTTTTATATAGAGAGAAATAAGTGGCGCGCCGTCAGAGGAGATTTTGAAAATAATATCGGGGCATTGTGTGTAATTTTAATGGTAAATAATAAATTAACATGAATATTTCTATTTTTATGTTGTGTGTAATATAATTTGAACCTATATAATTGAAACTTTAAATTAAATTTTGATTTTTTTTTAAATATGGTATCATCCGCCAAACTAAAAATTCTTGTGAACCAGTACAGTTTTTGTATTCAATTTTCAATTAGACAAGAAAGGAAACAATGACGCGTTTCACGCTGGAGAGCTTTTAAGGTTAAAATTTACTATATCTAATTCTCACCCTTAGTTTCTAGCATATAAAATGGTATTTTCCAGCTTTTAAAGCGACTTAAATTGGACACATTTTCTTAGCGACTGCCAATTGCTGTATTATAACTTATCGTTCGAGGAATGGATTCTCCTTTTAAAGCTTACAAGGACTCACCTTTCTTCGTTAATTGAATTTTTGCATTGTCTGCTATTGTAATTTCGTTCTGTCTGAGAGATTTCTTAAAAGGTTTATTCAAACTTTTTTTTCCTTTTCAAAAGATGAGGGGGAGGTCAGGCGCAAAGGTATTCAATTACAGTGGCACAGCCAAGGGGGGGGGGGGCTTCCGGGAGCTGCAAAAAGGTTTAAAGACCTATGGTCGTGGCTTCCAAGATTTTTCAACTGCGGCGCTTTTCCGCCTTCCTAAGCAATTTCAAAATGATGAAATACATGTAGTCTCGAAATGCTCCTCCTTCCAGAAAAAAAGTTAAAATATACGTAGAATTATATAAGGAAATACAAAATAATATAATTTATAGGATGTTCCATTTAACATGACAATTTCGTTACCTGTTTCGGGCAGAAGCGGCAATGCCGCATTACCGAAAATATTTGAAAGCGATAGACCATGGTTGTTTATCCGAGTTATCAAATTTTTAAAGAAAACGTATCTCCTGTTTTCCATACCTAAACGTTTAACATGCCATCCACCGTGAAACACCCTGTATAGTACACTATAATAATATATTATTGCAATAGCATGGAAGTAACTATATTTTATATTTAGTTTAATAAACCTAGTTGGTTAGAATTCTATACCTGTACATTTCATTACGATGACTCGTCGGTTTCCTATCTTGGGATCTCCATAAGGGACACCTTCTTTCATTGCATAAGGTGGAATGAGCAACGGCAAAGGACAGAGCAAGTAACAGGCGAAATAACTCCCAATAACCTGGTAGACAAGATGCTCGCTTCGGAACAGAACTGGAAGGAAGTATGCAAGATGGCAAAGGACATCCTAAAAACAAAAAAGCGCGAAGAAGGACAGCTAATATCAATTACAATAAGCTAATAACCTAAATACTTACACAGGAAGACATGAGGCCAAGATAATCCATCCAACGTTATGGCGAATCTTCTCGAAGTAATGCCTACAGGTAGTTCCAAGAAGATTCCTTACTGCAACGCCAAGAGAGGGAAGGGTTTAGTCGGTAGGCATGCCCGTCACAGGGCATGAATCCGACACTCTGCAGGCACATAAGATCCACTCGCCTGCAGGTCTTTTGAAGATTCCTAATCCTCCATAAAAAAAAAAAAAAAAAAAAAAAGGGACAAGTTGGAAAATTTGCTTTCTTCTTTGAATTTCAATATTTAAAGAACGACGGATCAGTGCAAAAATGTGGCAACCGTTTTTGAAGACGAACTAATGTTTGTCTCCATTTTTGATCGATTTCAGACAGAAGATATTGTATTTTATGCAATAAAAGACGGCGCGCTCCGAAGCCACGTCGGTTTTTACGTAGCGAATGAATCATAGTGCGCCTATCTATTCGGCTTTCTTTAAATGTTGAAATTCAAACCTTTCTTGCTGTTTAGTTTTGGTTTGAGAGTCGTGGGTCTAGTATTATGGATAATTCACTACGATTTGTCAGTGCATTAAATCCCAAACACGGTAATATTTTTTTTTAAACTTACTGGATATACTTGGAATGCAATAGTCGTGATCCATAATAAATAAATATCTAAAAATATAAACCAATGTTACAACCAAAAGTCAAAATATGTTTTATTGTCAGAAACAAATTTATCGACAAAGATTTTAGAAACTTTTATTATCTACAATAAAAATAAAATAGTTTAAATTTAAAAATAAAAATAGTAGTCATTTGTCAAATTTTCAGGACCCTTCCTTTCTCCTCCCCTTAATTTTTAAAAATTCCTTACAATGGACCCATCTCGGTAACCAACTGGACCACATAATTAAGGTGAGAGTCAGTTCAATAACAGTATTAAAAGAGAAAAATAAATAAAGTATGTTTTAAAAGTAAGTAAAAGAGAAAAATTACATTCCACAATAAAAAATTTTGGATCATAGGCTCCGCCGCATATACGGCTCTGTTACTGTACCAAACCAAGATTAATTATAACAATCCCGCCTTATAAAACTATCTTAGATTCGTAATATATGACGTGAAAATATATTCGTCTGGCAAAATATTCCAATTTTGTCATGGTGTTCCTGAAATAATTATTTACCAAATAAACAATATATTTACTTACTTTTTCATAAATAGAACATTTCACAAATACACCCAGTCCAACA
Organism: Polydrusus cervinus; assembly: GCA_935413205.1. Lineage (NCBI taxonomy): Eukaryota > Metazoa > Arthropoda > Insecta > Coleoptera > Curculionidae > Polydrusus > Polydrusus cervinus. Next base: position 15,349,944 of record OW284517.1, read on the forward strand.
GTTGATAACAAAATAGTCCTAAGTCTATTAAATAATAGCATCTCTAAAAATACCAAAAACAACAACAATAACACTGCACTTATTTAACACGTGAACAATCAAAACCAAAATGGAATGAACGGATGCGGTGCCGAGCGCGCGATGCGGATCTGTTTAATTGAAAGAACTCAAAGAAGACACGCGGATTGCTGAAGTACGTAAAGAAATATGCGCGGGTCTAGGCGTTAGAAAGAGATACACATACTAAACTAAAGGCATCGATATCAGGTTCTGTAACAATAATCTCTTGACGGGTTTTAGCTGATTGAAGGGCAACAGAATGGAGTATTCAGTGTGTATCTTTGTCATATACATCTCTTATGAATCTAGCCAATTTTTGTGAGGAAAAGCCGTTTTCGCAATTAAGGAATTTTTAAATCACATGTTGGCCAACGCGTTTGACAAGAGAAACGTCAAACATGAAAAATAGTTTTTCTACGACCTATGAAAATGAGAAAAAAAGCATGGTTAATTTGGTTAGAAAGCGGCGTATATCACATGCGTGTTAAAAAAATATATTTTAACACTAGTGTTGAAATACAAGGTGTCATGTATGCATTTCTATTTACTTATTTATGGACTAATACATCTGGCAACATGGTACAGGTCAATACCATAACGCAGTAAAGCCTAAGTGACACGCGTACGGCATTGTCTCAACTAAAGTGTATTTCTGAGTACTACTAATAAACCGGTAATCATTAAAGCTAAACTAGTGTATTCTTTATTACGTCCTGGTCACTGATAAACAGTAGAACATCACACAAGGCACACTATTTAATTTAAACATATGGTGCCAATTTGACAGACAACCCCTATTTATTAAAAAGAACAAATTTTATAAAGCAGTAATTGTAAAGTGTTTAACTTGTTTATAATGTATTTGTGGAGTGATTCAGAATTAGAGTATGAAAATACGCCATCTGAAATTATTAAAAATGTTAATAATATACTGAAAAATCTATTACCAGAAAAAACAAATCTCGCTGAAGTATGTATTAAACAATTCTTTATCGGTTGCGATAGCGTAGAGAATAGAGCTCTAGCTTACAGATCGCAAGGTCACCGGTTCAAATCCCATCAGGAGTATTTGACTTTTTTTTATAAAAACATTAAATAATTTATAGAATTATTTTGAATTAAAATCTTCCTTGTTTTGGATTGTTTTTTTTTTTAAATTTATGTTTAATGCATCTTTTCTTGATTAAATTTAAAAATTTTCATGATGGTTAATCTAGAAGTCAATCTAGGATTAGTTCTTCCTATGATATATAAAATATGAAAAAATAAAAAATATAAACTACAAATAAAGGACAAGAGGACAAACTATGAAACCAGATATTAAGTGGAATATAATCCTAAGTATGCTAATTTCAACACTAGTGTTGTAATATTTTTTTTACCACTAGTGTTGAAATATATTTTTCACATATCAAAGGCTTTTTTAATAATTCTTTGTGGTCGTAGGAAAAATAGTGTACATTACTTGTGTGGAAGTGATTATTCTAAAACCCGGAGAATTTCCGCACTCAGCTGCCGCCTGGTGCTAAATATCTCCTCGTTTGAAATGTATCATTTTCATTACTTGTTATGTAATATACTAATAATTGAGGTCTCAAAATTATCTTATTGGATCGAAATAGCACTTGAATATAGCTCCTGGTGTTAAAAATGAAGCATATATTTATATAGGTTCGTGCACGCGTTTCTAGTGGAGTATGCTAAGAAATATGTAACTGAATTCAGTAAGAAAGTACATTTTCTAAATCATACATACGACGTAAGTTTTGTTTTTATTTAAAATTATTCCCTTGTAACTAAGTCATACAGAATCGGAAACAAAAATAAACTTTGCATACATACATCATGCAGAACGTGAGTGATCATACGCGACTACCCTCTAAAAGCATGGAAATTCAGACAAGAAAATATACAAATCAATCGGGTTTTCCTTGTACCATATTTTAAAGATAAACAGATCTCGTATAAATGTGGATACAAATGCAGGTAAAACGCATTGAATATTTTTCATAAGTAATACTGCATCGATACCCACTCTATAGTTATAGTATATTACAGAAAGGTGTAGAGTAATAAAAGCTCATTAGGTACGCAAAAGGACTACCGAGTGAGCCAACGAATATTTAGCCACTTTTATAGTTTGGCATTGATTTCATTGTAAAATGCTTTATTTTCATTAAGTGCAGGTAGTACCGCCCGGGTTGGGGTAAATTTATGGGTTTTGCCCATTGTTATTCATTTACAAATACTGTAAATGGTGTGACAAAGGCGTGCATTATGTACATAGTATTAGATACACTTATTTTTTAATTAAACATTATAAAAAAATACAAAATACAAAAAATTAATTATAAAAATTATAATATTCTTCGTCATCTAAGGAACTGTCATCTCCTCTTGACGTTATAATTAACGGTTCGACGGTCCGAGCGATAAGGTGGTCAAGAGGCCACATTTTCTCCTCTCCTTTAATGACACGATGGACTGCTTTTCGCCAGTTCTCTGGCGTCACTTCCTTAATGGCTTGTTCAAACAGTAGCTTAACGTCCTTCATTTTGAATGTCGTGTTGTGTCTTACTACAAATCCTTTCACTTGCGCGCATATAAGTTCTATGGGATTTAGTTTGCAATGAAAGGGCTATATGCGCAACACAGTTGCACTATGTTTTTCAGATTTCCCATGTTATTACTCTACACCTTTCTGAAATAGACTGTAGAATACATAAAAGATTTCAAATATTTCACTTTAGAAACTGTATTCAAAATTAAGAGCACAAAAATATTAACATAACACGAAAAAAAGCAACACTTACTTATACAGGGTGTTTCACGGTGAATGGAAGATTAGACGTTTATGGAAAACGGGTGATACGTTTTATTTAAAAATTTGGCTGATCAGATAAACAACCATCATCCATCGTTTTAAAATATTTTCAGCAATGCGGCGTTGCTACTTCTGCCCGAAACAGGTGTCAACATCATCGTTTTAAAAGGAATACCCTTTATATTATATTATTTTCTGGTTCTCTATACAATTCCAAGTAAATTTTGTATAAAATGTAATATATCTAAATTTAATTGTTTTTGAGATATTGACGTTTGATATGCCATTTTTAGATTTTGACAGACTGTGGCACTAGAACGACGGATCTTAGATGAAAAATGGTTTTTTCCTCCCTATCTTAGTTTTTTATTCTCTATCCAAAAAATCAACTTCCAGTTTAACATGTTAAACAAAAAAAAAGGTTTTACGGTTTAACATTTTAAACCGGAAGTTATAACTCATAGTAGAAGAGCTGATGACAATTTTCAGTAATTTATTTTTTTAAGACCAGTGGCGTATTTAGGGGGGGGGGCTGCCGGGCTGCAGCTCCCCGAGCCTAGGAGCTCGGGTATAAACGTCTAATAAAATTGGAAACTAATTTTTCGTCTTACGCTTGGACTTTTAATTTAATTCTTTAAATAATATATTCTTGGCTTAGATTACAAAGGTCTTGTAGGAAACTTTTAGTTTTTGAACTTTTCCTTCTAAAAGTCCTGTTTTATTAAGGTTTTGGACGCATATCGTTTTAGTTATTAATTTAAGATGCAACTTTATAAAAAAACGAATAAAAAGAATAATATTTTATCGTATTTTTCTATTATATATATATATATATATATATATATGTCTGTTCCATTTCCCCTTTTTTAGAGCTATTTTAAATCAACAAAAATATAACCCAATGCAATATAAATATTTTTACAACAAAAACAAAAAACCATTAGGTATTTATTTATAAAAAACAAAATTTAAGTAAAAATTTTAATTGAAACATTTTTTATGGAAGAAGTGTGATAATTTATAATAAAAAAAATACATGATTTCTGAAAAAATAATCAATTTTGGCCAGCGAGCCACCTTCACTGGGTACGATATCATAAAATACATCTAGTCCTTCTTGACTGTCCCTCTCTTCAGAAAAAAATGTCCTACTTAGGCCCACTGAGCCCCCCGATTCGATAATTAAATTATTGGCTCTTCCCCTCTGCATGATTGGATTAAATTTATTTTTGTAATTTTTTTTTGATATTTCGAGATGGCTCTTTATTACAAAAAAAAACATTTTTTATATTTGTGAAAAATATGATATTGGTGTCAATCCAAAATTTTAACATAAGAAGTATCTATGACTCTAACTCGCGTTTTCGGGCTCGGTTTTTTATGATTAAAAATAAAGTAAATATCGCTCACCACGCCAAAAAATTTAAAAACTAAACTTTTTCTACAAGAACTTCGCAATCTAAGCCAAGAATACATTCTAAGATGCATGATGCATGAAAATTAAAATTCGTTTGCTACCACCTGACAAGTAAAAATAATTCTGTGTTTTTACAAGAATACATTATTTAAAAATTTTAATTAAGAGTTCAAGTATGAGAAGAAAAAATTAGGTTGCAATAAGACCTTTAGAACCCGAGTTCCTAGGCTCGCTGCTACAATAAAAAAGTACCCGTAATTTCACATGAAGCCTCGAGGGGAAATATGACGAAATAATTTTATTGAGCTTGTGGGCGGCCAAATTCGAAATTTTAATTTTAGAACAGAAATATTAGTAAAAATCTTAATTTCTAAGCTTTGACGTGAAGACGCGCTAAATTTTATTTAGTATTCTATTTGACACCTTGCTCGGAATTTAATATTCTCAATCGAATAAGGTAACAAATTTTGGATTACGGGGATTTCAATTTGAACTTTGCAATTCGAGGTATCTTTTGAAATGTGAAAACCGCAACTTAAATAACTAATGAGACAAAGTTAAATTCTCATCACAACTAGGGAGGGCGAAACGGGCGACTGCCATTGAATAAATACAATGAAAAATAAGAAAAACTAAATCAAATAAAAACCAACCACAGTAAAATAACTAATCGTGTAAGAAATAATAAATTATATTATAATGGAGTGAAAACAACTAGTGGCAAAATTATATCGCGAACAAAGAAATATTCACTGAGAATGAAGAATCACAATCACAAGCTGCTAACTGTTATAAAAAAGAACTGCTATTTGCTAACTGTGAATAGAGTTAGAAGCAATCTAAGATGCTATAACAAAAACATAAAATTTTAAACATCAAAATATTTTATAAACTTTTAGAGAAAAGAAAGGTTGAAAAGTTTTAGTAGCACTATAATTTTTTTTTTTTTTACGGTTCGCCGACTACGTAGGCCATCTTGAACCGGTCATCGACCACAAATGTGATCTACCGACTGGGGAGTGTGAAACGGCACCTTCATCCTACAAAATATCCGATCTCATCCGGCCTGTCCGGCGTGAATAGGATGGCTAGGTGTCGATTCATTTTACACTCTTCCCTGAGGCAAGAGCACGCCGTGTTCCCAAGCGGTCACCCGCCCAAGTACTAACCGCGCTCGACACCGCTTAACTTCGGAGATCTGCGGGAAGTAGCACTATAAGCATAAAAATATTATACGTACTACCATATTATAATAGCAGATGCCCTGCGAATGTAGTCGATCGTACATTGGTGAGGGACAGACCGAAAAAACAGGTGCAGCTGACCATGCTTGGATACACGGCCATCATACTGCATAAAGAACCATACTGGAGAAAGTTCAAGGAAGCTGCTACCATACACCAGAACCCAGATTGTTTTAGTAAGTCCTCATTAAATATAAAAATATCTGGAAACCTTCATTAAGTAGATGTAAACTTAAAATACTGCACACGAACTAAACGCATGACTGCATCCATCTCAGTTATGCAGGTTATGCTCCAGTACATCTACTATTATAAATAGAGCTGTAGTTACTGTACTAAGTATTCACCTGAAGACGACCAGTTGAAACGTTGTGATGTAAAACAAATTAAGACAATTCAAGTCAATTTCATAAAAGTGTCATAGTTCAATTAGAAATTGTCTCAATTTAGACCGATTTGGACCTAGAAAAAAAAACCTACAGAGATTTCAAAAAATAAAAAATGCAGGTCCGTGTTAAAAAAATTAAAGTTGATAACAGTTCCACAAAAACTAAACGTTGTACCGGAATTCTAAAAACACGGTAGTATAAAGTTAAAAAAGTTGCTTTAACAATGTGGTATTTGTTTTTCTGTAACGGTTAAAATAAGTTAGATAAATTTTTAAAAAAACTCAAAATTTTAGTTTTTTTCGAATATCTCGAAAAGTAAAAAAGATAGCTTAAATTTATTTTAAGATATTACTGGGCACAAAATTCTACCACTTAGCTCTCATTTCACCAATGCTGTATCTCTTATAGTCTCCGAGATACCCATGATGAGCATTAAACAAGAAAGAGATGCTTTCAGATGCTAATTTTTCAGTAAAACTCGAATTATCTTGAAATCTATAATATTTTTCTATATATTAGAACAATAATAAAAAGTAATGAGATACCACATAAAATTCAAAAATCCAATTAAATACAGAGTATCCTATATTTTTTTTTAAATGTAGCTTTATGACCCTTTTTTTACGCATCCTGTATAATTCAAAATGTTTTTAAAATTACCAGAATATCAAACACAAAAACTTGTTATCAACAAATCTTATCTTCTAGGCATAAAATTATTCCTGCATTGTTGAATCACCCCTTATTTTTTCGTTTAATAATAATTAATTAAAATAATTCATTTAAAATTATTTAAAATTGTGACTATTTATAATGTTCGTTTGTCCGTGTAATTATTTTTAAATTGCATTAATTTCTTTTTAATAAATATTTATCTTTTTATAAACGTTTCCTGTCAATTTAATAGTTATTTATATAAACAGTTAGGAAAACGAGTGTTTTTGCCACATAAACACCGAAGAGTTTTGAAAAAGAAAGAAAGGCAGTAGAGTTTTGGACTTGTCGTTATTTGTTTTAAATCACAACGTTTCAACTGATAAGTATCTCTAGTCGTCTTCAGGTGAATTCAGTATTCACTTGGAGAAACTCTTGTCCATACATCTTTCTTCAAATTCTCCTCCGTGACTTACCTACCTAGATAATGGTGCAGTGGCGGGCCAAAATTTTTGGTATGAGTGGGCCCGATGATTTTTGAGTGGACACTACCCAAATCAAAAATGACTTCTAAAAAAAATGTTTCTCTTAAACGGTTTCTAAGTAGAAAGGCCAATAGGGTAAAAAATACTAACGTATATAATTTTGTGAATTGTTGTATCTGTCAAAACATTTATAATTATCAAGAAACAACAATTTACATTTACTATGAATTAGTCATGGGATCAATGAAGTCTAGATTAATCCAGCCTGGATGTTTAACTAATTTCCATTAATGAAATAGTATAGCGTAATCGCCTTTATTAGTTCTATGAATTAGATTAAAGAAAACAGTTTTGAGAAATAGATAGTAGTAGGTAGGTATTACTACTTTTTGGTTTTGTAAAATAGTATTAGATAAGATTTTAATGTGTAAATTATTCACAGCCCTATATTTTTACTGTCTTATCTGAGCAAGGGAAGTATTTTGGTAATAATATCAGAGCACAGAAAACGACCTAGTAGTGTCACTCGGCTAAAATCATTTCCAACGAAGACAAATACAAAAGAAGACGAACAAACTTGTTAATTGGTCGAAGCAAAGAAACGTCAAAAACAAGTGTCGTCATCGCCGTGTCTGGCGAGAATCTTGCGTCAAGAAGCGGGACATTTAAATGGATACAGTTTTGTAACTTTCTTTGTTGGCAATGTTTTAAAGTAATATTTATTTTATTAGCTTTTTCTTTTTGACCTCGTGTCGATTGAAGGTCTAACAAAAAGAACTCCGGTTTTTTAAGTTTTACTAAAAGTTTTTTAAGTTTTTCAAAAATTTTCTATTAGATAGTTTCCAGCTATGCTAAAATTAACACCCACTGGGGTTCCAGTCCGTTTATTCGGGCTTGTTCCCCTAATCTTCTTTTCTTTTTTGCTATGAACTAAGATTCACACATCAGTTCAATGCCTTTAACTTTTCTACCTCTAAACTAATTTTTTTTTATATAAAAAGAGGGTTAAATAAACAACCTTTCTTTCTCCCCATGTTTCCGGGATGAAAGTTCTTGACCTGTGAGTCTCCATTTTTCTTACATTTCTTAAATATTTTTTCTTCTCTTTGCCCAAACAGGCCTCCTCTTACCACTTTTACCTGTTGCCCTTGGTCAGTGTTAAGACTTAAGTATACCAAATTTTTTTATCATTATCCCATTTCTCTATTTTTGATCTTCCATGGCTCGATGAGAGCTCCATCGAGGTTCACTACCATTCACCATTTAGGTCTGTTCCCCTCACTTAGAAATACTCTCTCTTCATATTTTATTTCTGATGATGGGTGTTACTTCACCCGAAACATGTAGAATATCTACCACCTTTTAATTTTACTATTTAATAAACCAGTGGAGAAAGACTTTATGTTTTTATTTATTCCTAATATTTATTTCAAAAAACTAATCAAAACCTTACTAGTTGGTTTTGTAAGTAATAAAAACTAAATAATATGATTCTAAATAAACTTTTCAGCTTTAAATATCACTTTAAAATAATCCCTTCTAAATTAATCATCATTATCGGTAAAGTCGAAAACTAAAATGCCATAATTTTATTAAAAAGATAGACGTACATTTATCACAGTTATTATTCGAGTCCTATACTTCCTCGTAATCTTCTTATCGAGTTCCTTATTTACTGGTTTTTCATTTATTCTCTAGGTAGGTACTTAAATTTTTTTCAGCGATGTTTGTATTTCCAATGAAGATCTATTGTACTCACAGTCAGCCTGTTTTAAAACTTTTTATTGGCAAGCTGAAGAGCAATAACCAAATCATATTTTCTCCAAAATGTATTCGTTCATAAGAGACAGCTTCGATCCCGCCCATAAAAAGTCTTACCGGGCTGAAGGCGACTGTCAGGAACAAGGACTAGTGGTCGTGGGTCGGTTTAATGTGTAACGGCTACTTTAAAAAAGTGATACCGTCTTGTCGCGTTTTACCTCATAGAAGCAAGCAGTTATTCTGGAACAATACATTAAATCCTTAGATAGTTTCTACGGTGATTACCTCAAAAAATATTTAAAAAGTTACAGTATAAAACAAGCTAAAGTAAGGCAGGAGAAATGACCCAATTTATTTTTAAATTTTCATTTAACCTCGGGATTTATGTACCAGTGGCGGCTCGCGCTCTTAAAAAATGGTGAAGAGCTAGGTATAGTGCGGGTACTTAAACACACATTGACTAATTTATATTTTAATTACGTACTTACAGAGCTAGTTTTTGTAAATCAGATCGATTCTTCGGTTGAGGTCTAGCGTTTTCTTTTAAAGCATCGGCAATAGTATTTGAATTTTGATCAAAATTTCTTAACATTAACTGACATTTTAAATGTTCTCCAGAAACCCTGTGTTTCCGCAACGATCGACTAATATTTAAAAAATCTGTAAATCCGTCCCTATTCCAAACGCAATGTTTATTCGAAAAGAGTAAACACGACCAACAAAACAATTTTTGTAAAGCGGCACTATTACATATAGCCAATTATTTTCTGAAAACCAGGAACACTTAAAATTAATCTTATAGGATCTGCCACTTTTTTTAAATATATGTTTAGGATTCCAGTAGGTCGCCCGTGTAACAAAACGTCTCTTTTATCCTCATCTGTCCAACGACTGAATGAAGTTTCCAACAAATTACAAACTATGTCATTAATTGGGTTCATTTTTAAAACACAAATAAAAAATTAAACTAAGTAAGTACGTACACACTACTAAATTAACTGAAAAATAAAGACAAAACTTTTTAATCACACAGTAAATCATTTAAAAACGATATCTATAACCGTAAGTTTTGCGAAGCCTCAAAATAAATACCGCGAACCAATGCTAAAATAATGGTGCATGCGACTGACCTATTTTTAAATTTACCTTTATCATAATGCCAATTCTTACATGCTGGCGCGAGACTAACGTCACGTAACCATAGCGGCAGTGAAATCCAAGCCGCTTGACTGTATGTTTGCTATTCACTGCTGCTTTGAGCTTACCGATGCGGTCGGCTGAGACGCACCAAAATGCACGAGTGTTTATAAATTATTGTCCATCGGAGTTAACCGTGACCCTATTATGCATACTACATTTGGATTAAATTAATATTATTAATTCGAACATAATTATTTTTGGGGGCTAAAATGTTAGCTGTATTGGTATGTACATTATTATTTAATATTGTCGAAAAAATTTCCTCCTGGTTTTATTTTTTTTGGTGAAGAGCCCCTACACCTGACAAGTCGCCACTGTTATGTACTCTGATATAACCATCGATCGTGTAATCAAATTTATTTTTGCATAAAACCCAAAATCTTACAAAAAAATATATACCAGGTCCGCCAACGTGGCGGGGATGGAAGATTAAATCCTTATCGAGGAGCTTATCAAGAATACTAAACCAGCATAAGGTATCGACTTAAAAGCGGCATATTTTAAAAATATTTTACATTATACAGGGTGGCTCAAAAAAGTTTGGCGGACTAAACTTGAATTTTTTTAATTGGAACACCCTATATATTATATTATTTTCTAATTCCCTATACAATTCCACGTATATTTTGTATAAAATGTCATATGTCTAAATTCAATTGTTTTTGAGTAATTGACGTTTAAAATATGGCATTTTTTGACTTTGACAGGCTGTAACATTGGAACGGTTCATCTTAGAGAAAAATGGTTTTCACCTCCCTATCTTAGTTTTTCATTCTCTATCCAAGGAAACCAACCTCCGATTTACCATGTTAAACCAAAAAAACGGTTTTAACGGTTTAACTTAGTAAATCGGAGGTTGGTTTCCTTGGATAGAGAATGAAAAACTAAGATAGGGAGGTGTAAACCATTTTTCTCTAAGATGAACCGTTCCAATGTTACAGCCTGTCAAAGTCAAAAAATGCCATATTTTAAACGTCAATTACTCAAAAACAATTGAATTTAGACATATGACATTTTATACAAAATATACGTGGAATTGTATAGGGAATTAGAAAATAATATAATATATAGGGTGTTCCATTTAAAAAAATCCAAGTTTAGTCCGCCAAACTTTTTTGAGCCACCCTGTATAATGTAAAATATTTTTAAAATATGCCGCTTTTAAGTCGATACCTTATGCTGGTTTAATATTTTTGATAAGCTCCTCGATAATGATTTAATCTTCCATCCCCGCCACGTTGGCGGACCCGGTATATAATATTTAAAATATACAACAGAAAACAAAAATTGTTTAGCCAGTTTGGTACAGCTTGGTAATATTATTATAATTATTAGAATATCGTTACAGTATTTTATTGTTTATTAAAGGATTAGACTTTGCTTTTTAGGTTTTTTAAAATGTTTAAATTACCAAATGGTTTATCCATTTTTTTATGAACTGTCGTAATATTACCTCTATATGTGTAACTTTGAAGTCCTTAATTCTAAAGTTTTTTTATATTTAGTGCCTCTTTATGATGACAGTAACTTTAAAATCGTCACTTAAACAATTTTTTCTAGTCTTTGGAACTTTAACGCTTATTAGGAAAGTCTGTATTAAAATACATAACCTGTTTTTAAAAGAGAATCTAAATAAATTATTTTTGAAGAAGTAGTCCATTCTTAAAGTGGAGTTAATTTATAGGAATAAATAAAAACATGAAGTCTTTCTCCACTGGTTTATTAAGTAGTAAAGTTAAAAGGTGGTAGGTATTCTACATGTTTCGGGTGTAGTAACACCCATCATCAGGAATAAAATGTAAAGAGAAAATAGTTATAAGTGAGAGGAACCAAGTTAAATGGTGAATGGTGGTGAACCTCGATGGAGCTCTCATCGAGCCATGGAAGATCAAATATTGAGAAATGGAATAATGATTAAAAATTGGTATGCTTAAGTCTTAACACTGACCATGGGCAACAGGTAACAGGGGGCCCGTTTGGGCAAAGAGAAAAAAAATTAAGAAATGTAAGAAAAATGGAGATTCACAGGTCAAGAACTTTCATCCCGGAAACCATGGGGAGAAAGAAAGGTTGTTTATTTAACCTTTTTTATAGAAAAATAGTTTAGAGGTAGGTACCAATTATTGAACTGTATGAATCTGTAAAGAATAAAAGAAACTGTTGAGCATAATATATTGAAATGGTTATTTGAATAATTTATTCGAAAAAACCTCTTTTATATACACGAAAAAGAGGGACTTACCTTAGTTCATAACAATAAGGGAAATTAGGGGAACAAACCCGTATAAACGGACTGGAACCCCGGTGGGTGGTAATTTCAGCATGGCTGGAACCAAGCTAATAGAAAATTTAAAAAACTTTTTAGTAAAACTTAAAAAAGGACTAGAGAACAGGAGTTCTTTTTGTTAGGTCTAACATATTCGGGCTTGTTCCCCTAACTTCCTTTATTGTTATGAACTAAGGTAAGTCCCTCTTTTTCGTGTATATAAAAGAGGTTTTTTCGAATAAATTATTCAAATAACCATTTTAATATATTATGCTAAACAATTTCTTTTATTCTTTACAGATTCATACAGTTCAATAATTGGTACCTACCTCTAAACTATTTTTCTATAAAAGAGGTTAAATAAACAACCTTTCTTTCTCCCCATGGTTTCCGGGATGAAAGTTCTTGACCTGTGAATCTTAATTTTTTTTCTCTTTGCCCAAACGGGCCCACTCTTACCACTGTTACCTGTTGCCCATGGTCAGTGATAAGACTTCAGCATACCAATTTTTAATCATTATCCCATTTCTCAATATTTGATCTTCCATGGCTCGATGAGAGCTCCATCGAGGTTCACTACCATTCACCATTTAGGTCTGTTCCCCTCACTTAGAAATACTCTCTCTTCATATTTTATTTCTGATGATGGGTGTTACTACACCCGAAACATGTAGAATATCTACCACCGTTTAACTTTACTACTTAATAAACCAGTGGAGAAAGACTTCATGTTTTTATTTATTCCTAAATAAATTATGTTTTTTTATTAATTAGAGTTACCAACGAGACCAAATCACCCTGTATATATGCTTTCTTCCTAGAAAATAGTAAATAGATTATTGGCATCTCACTGTGAAGATGAAAATTTGGCAAACCTTCTACGAATCTATGAATACAACTTAAAATTGCAAAAGAATATTCAGCGAATTGTACCTGCACAAAAGATGACTATGACAAAGAATATTCTATAAAAAAAATAGTTATTTTATTCGTTCATAACGTTTTCACATATTCTTAGAATGTATTATCCTTCAATCATTGTCGGTAACAATTTATATTGATGTAGGTACGATAATGCTAGGTCCCATATTGCATGGGTGGTAAATGAATATTTAGATGAAGTTGGTATTCGACGGTTAGATTGGCCTGCGTGCAGTACAGATTTGAACCCCATTGAACATATCTGAGATCAGTTGAAAATAGCCGTTCGTCCCCATGCAACTAGATAGTAATTTTTGTTCAATTTTAATTCCACAAGTAAAAATCGTTATTTTTATTCGTTCACTACCTAGAATAATGTTCTTTATTATTGACGTGGACACACCGTTATCTACTTTTATTTTATTACTATTTTAAAATAACTCATTGGTATAAAAAATGAATATCTCTTCAAAAGTGGAGACAGGTGATGATTCAAAAAAACGAAAATTAGGAATACTTAGAGCTTTAACTATTTAAAAAATAAAAACATCATCATCAATTCTAAACAGGATTTTTAAACCTTAAAGGAAAATCACACTTTAATCTCTTAAACATGAACTATCATTAAAAAGATATTTCTAATAATAGTAGTTTATACAACACAACAGTGGATATCGCACGAGGAAGTAAATTGAGCACGACTCCGTAAGCGGAGTGCTCTAACTTCCGAGTGGAATATGGACAATCCCCTCTAGTTATACAGTATATTTTTTCTACGACTTAACTTCCGAACTTCATAAAAAAATTTTTAAAAAATTATTTAAATTAAGCACCATAACTTATCTTTTTAGTTGGCCGTGAACTTGTGAGAAAGATAATTAAAAACAATTGAAGAAGAAGTAATTTCGTTGGCAAATCCATGAATCAAATTACACTGTAACATATTCATCGATTTGGGTCATTTCCATATTTACACAAAATCACTTAGAATTATATGTATCTATCTTTCTTACATTCGGCCTCTTTCAAAATTACAGCGATATATTTATTAATAAAAAATTATCAATTTATTTTTCCAAATCATAGCTAGTTTGATTAAATTGTTCTGCTGAATGCACAGAAGAAAAAGTGTTTGTTCAGGTAGGTAGTAGTAGTTTGCTCTGCTTGCGTAAGAAATATTACTCCGAAAGTACATCAAAATAGCTGTAGAATTCATTTTAAACAGTTAAAAACGGCTTTTGTGCATTAATATGAGCTTTTAACGTTCTATATAATAAAGTTTTTCAAAATAATCGTCAATTTACAAACTAGCAACACTGTTTATGTGGAAAGAGAAGTGGCAATACTGTAAAAATAACATAACCTTAAAACCTTAAGTAAAAAATGGAATTAATTTTTTTTAGAAATCTTATAATTTCGTCTATTTTATCGGGTTTTATGTACTTATCTTCATGTTTCAGTTCCACCAGTTATTTTTCTATATCTGTTGCGTATAATAAAAGTTTTAAGATCGATTGGGGTTGGATCCCCGTTTAAACTATATCAGAAAATATTACGGTGGACAAATATCTGAACAGCAAAAATCCAACCAATGTTGGTAAAAAACGTTAATTTTGTATGTGTGTAGTACATTTTATGCATTTTATCTTGTAGATTGTCTAGAAATAAGTGGAAAACTGGAGATTTTTGAAATACGAAAATGCATCTGTGTATAAATATTTAGTTCGGTTAGAAAATGATAGTTTGGTTGAAATATATTTTGGTATTATACCATCAATTTTCGCATCATTTCTTGCACTTAAGGAAAAAATTGTGTATGCATAAACTCTTGTATAAACGTTTTGATTTCAATTAAAAAAAAATACATTTTGACCGATTTGCATATTTTTGAATTATATTTTTAACCTTATTTCTGTCAAGTGTCAGAAAAAGACTCGTTAAATTTAAATGTAAATTTGATTTATTTGTAATTGACTATATACGCAGTGATTGGTCAGTTTCATATCCTAACTAGGATGGATATGAAATCATATTTGTTCAGTTAACAGGAATTGCCCACTTTTCCAATCACTTTAGTGTAAAGCAAATAGCAAATTTTCATGTGGGAGTAGAAAAAATTATTTATAAATATGGTAAAGGAACTGAAAAAAAAAGATTAAAATAAAAACAAGAACTTTATAAACAATCAAACTAAGCAAAAAAATTAAAGAATTAATGAATAAAGGAATTGATTATACACATTATAGCATTGTTTTGAAATATAGGTAAGTTATAATGGCTGCACTATGCGCACATCCTGTATATTTTTATAAATATGCATTCTACGAAGAAATCTAACCAAAATAAATATAATAATTGCCAAGAAAATGGTATCGGAAATTGTCAAATTATCCACATGTTTTATTGTTCTTGCCAACACAACAAGTTAAATATTATTTTTTTATTTCTTTTTTGGTATTCCGTATGAATGAGTCAAAACTATTTCACTTTCATTTAAACGGAAGTGTTGCATAATTTGATATTTAAATACAAATGTATCCAATAATTTTAATGGCACCCCCCCCCCCCCTTATTAATCTAAATTTCAAAATTGTCTCACTCTCCTAAATATTTTTTATTTATTCTTCTCTATATCTAAATTTAGTGGTTTTTAAGATATAGGCAATTAAAGGTTTAGTTACATTATCCAACAAGGAACAATTTTATTGATGTTAATTTATTCATAGTTTCATCTAGGGTAGCTATGGATAAAAATAATATGGCGATAATATCGTAAAACAGTTGAAATAAGTAAACAGATCTAAGGGACTCCAGAGCTAGCTCAGATGAAACTATAAATAAGAAAGTTCTATGCACTTTCCGTTCAACCGGAATTTTCATAGTAAATTTTTATTTTATAAAGACGTGACAAACTGGGTAGTAATTTCGTTGTCACCCGGTATATCCTATACAATCTGCCTATATGCATTAGAAAAACATATTTGAATAGATTGTTGCATTAGATTGGCAAACATTTCAACATTATCGTGTGCGTAACATACAAAATTAATTTTAAAAAAATTTATGATGGGTATTGTATTTTGCAAAACATCATAAAAACGTGTTAGGTTTGCACTTTGATAGACAATGTTCGATTGTATGTTACATTACACCTGAAGTTATCCATATAGTGGCTGTTCGTGGGCGAATATATTGAGGGAGAGTCAAATATTTAGAAAACCGAGTGAACCAAAGTAAATATTGTAGAACATACAGTATTATTTAATATTCTTCCAATATTTCTAAGAGTTTCTCTTAAGTTACCAGCTCTATGCGAAATTATATCTATATACAAGGTGCTACAAATTCGTATGAATAAATTGTGGTAACGATAGGTATTTTGGGGCTAAATAATTTGGTGAAAGAAAATTTCAAATATTCCGTTTAACTTCGAAAAAAAAACGAAATTTTCTGTTTTAATTTTTTGCGCATTCATTTTTGACTTAAGAAAAGACAAAAACACCTTTTTATAGCCTTTCTATGTTCTACAAAATGGCAGTATTACTTTTCAAATTCGACGTTTCGTTCTTTAGATACCAACTTCAACTAAATTTGTTTTTTAACAGACCTAAAATTTTAAATACAATTTTAGGAACTTCTAAGCTTTAAGAATTTAATACAATTTGAAGATTTTCAAAATTTTAACGTTTTGTCATCAACAGTATTTCAAATTATCTTAAATATTAAAATTATATTACAGGTAGCTATGATGTTTAGGCCGTTTATTATTTTAAAATGATTTACCTTAACAATACTCTAGGAAGTATAAGTAAAGTTTTTATTAATTTGCCTTAGACCTTGAAATACTATAAAACAGAAAAAAATTATTGCTCCCGTGTGAAAAAAATGATAACTGGGGTGTTAATCTTGTTATGCTACTGTGATATGTTTACGTTTGTTTCAAACTGTTTATAAGGTCTACTAATATCAGTTTTGGGCAAAATATGTTACAAAAATAAAGGTCAAGATTCCTTATATTATCTTAAATTATTATTATCTAAAGTTTGTCTCTTTTTTCCTATCTTACCATTTTCTTAATCGAAAATCGTTAAAACAACCTGAGGTTGCACAAAAATATTTTTTTTTTAATGAATTACTAATTTCCTCCTGAAACATATTTTTCTTAAAAGGTCTTACTCCCCAACGACATAGAGCTAAATACGCCATTGAAATAAGTAAATTTATAGAATTAAAGACGGTAAGTGCTTTTATATACCCCTCTCTACTGACCCCTCTACTCCTCCCTTCCACTCCTCCCTTTCACCCCTCCCTTTTATCACTTACCTTTACCCCTTCCCTCTGTCCCTTATACATCTCTCTTCTACCCCTCCATTCTACTCCACCCTTATACCCCTCCATGCTACTCCTCCCCCTTGTACCCCTCTCTTTTACATCTCCCTTCTACCCATCCCTTCTGCTCATCCCTTCTACTCATCCTTTCTACTCATCCCTTCTACTCATCTCTTTTAGTTATTCCTTCTACTCATCCCTTCTACTCATTCCTTCTACCCCTCCATTCTACCCCTTCTTTCTGCTTCTCCCTTTTACCCCTTCTTTGTACAGCACTCGTCAGCCCCACGCTTCTAACTCTGACTTCTGCTGCAACCTTCTATCCCTCCCTTATACCCCTTCGTTATACCCCTCCGTTCTACCCCTCCGTCCTATCCCGCCATTCTACCCCTCCGTTCTACCCTTCCGTTCTACCCCTCCGTTCTATCCCTCCCTTTTATCACTTACCTTTATGCCTTCCCTCTGTCCCTTATACATCTCTCTTCTACCCCTCCATTCTACTCCACCCTTATACCCCTCCATGCTACTCCTCCCTCTTGTACCTCTCTCTTCTACATCTCCCTTCTACCCCTCCGGTTGTA
This sequence comes from Polydrusus cervinus, assembly GCA_935413205.1. Lineage (NCBI taxonomy): Eukaryota > Metazoa > Arthropoda > Insecta > Coleoptera > Curculionidae > Polydrusus > Polydrusus cervinus. The sequence continues at coordinate 15,368,075 of OW284517.1, forward strand.
CTCCTCCGTTCTACCCTTCCCCCATTTCCTTTCCAGATTAAAAAGTAAGAATTTTGTGAGTAAATGGATATATTTCCATAACAGTGCTGTTGAGCTGGCTAAAAATATTTAAAATTGTACTAAAAAGCATAAACCGATTTTTTTTCTAAATTTGTGTTTAAAAAACAGCAATCTAAAAAAGTTTGTCCGAAAAATGTAATATCCGCAAAAGGTTCTAAGCTTAAAAAAGCTCTCAAATCATACTTTATTCGCCCGTAAAAACATTAGGAGATACTCCTGGATTTTTATCAAATGTTGAAGGTTTGTTTAAATATTGCACCAATAAAATTATAAATTGCAAAAACGACAAGGTTCTATAGATTCTGTCTATAGCAAGACTCTGCTCTTACTAGACCGATCCGATAGACCAATAATAATTTATTTCTTTCACCCAGCATTTTAGTCGCGTGCCATATTACAGATAAGATTCCTAGCAATACGCAACAACCAATACGTCATCACAGTCATCACTGTGCTCTGCCTCTACATCTCGCGGCATAAATATCACAGGAGGCGCGAAATCTGAACATTCGAATACGCGAAACGACCGAAAAACAAACGACGATTTTAACATACGAAATCGAACGAGAAATTACGAAAACGCACGAATTTTTTTTGAAATTTAAGTTGACTTTGAGAATTTTTTGTTTTATTTTGTTTTAACTGCACCGGAAACAAAGAAAGCAATAGTCATTCTCGATCAACACAGAAAGAGAGAGAGAACGAGTTACGTGCGACTGAAGCGCATCTAGAAATCGAGTGAATTTTCCGATTTTTCTTGTATTAACAGTGTTGAAAAAGTGACATTTATTTAAACTAAACGAAAAGAGGCTCAGTTGAAACAATTTTGGTATTGTTTTAACCAAGTAATTTATTGTGTTTTTTTATATTTATTACTGTGTCCTTTTTGACCATAAAGATGTGCTCCACATTATTGAAGATTTTGGTCGTTTTAGTTGTAATTTTGGGAATTCAACAGCAAGTTTCGGCCAGACCCAATACTAATAGCCGGTAAGTGACAAAGCTTAAAATTATAATTAAAAAATAAAGGTCTAAATGTCAAATCATATTAGGTAAATTAAAAAAAAAATTCTTGAATTTGGGACTCTCTTAAACTTGTAAGCTGGAGGGTTATTTCAGGAAATACCCCCCAAATTTTTTTCAGGCATTTCATTCTAGAAAACTTTGTATTTTTTCTTTACCCTACCACCCTAACATACATCCTTGGTTGGTTGGTTGGTTTAAGGCGCGCGTCGGACACACATCCTTAATCTTCCTTTTTACCACATTATCTTCGCTCTATTTTCATTGTTTTACAAAATTAGTTTGCGACAATCATTTTCATGATGTTCCGAAAATCTTGTTAAACAAACTTTTTGTCATACAATATTTGGTATTGATGACATTTTGCCAACCAACAAAATCCCTCTAAACTCTATTTCAAATGTAATTTTCTTGGGATCCATCATGTAAAAACCTGTTTTATATTAAGAGGCAAATATAATTATTTCGGCGAATTGAGAATCCGGGTTCAGGTATCAGCCAGTGCGGATTTTACGGCCTGAAAAATTGATTAGCGAGATTTTGTTGGTTGGAAAAATGTCACCATTATCTATAATTTACCTGCAATGTTTGGGTTGGTAATTTTCGTCATCACTGTCATCAGATTTTTTTTATTTTATTAAAGTTGATTTAATATAGCACAATGAATATGCAAAAAATATCGAATTCCAAAATTTTGTAATGGGTGGTGTATTACTGGCTATAACATTTCTCTTTCTGAAGTTACAAATCCAAATATGATTATTACAAGAGATTGCACAATCTATTCTTGAAAATCATCAGCGCAGTAGCGTGCAATGCTGTTTTAATCCGGGTACGCAAAAATTGCACTTAAGACAAAACTTTACCTTCCATAGCATTCAAGCATCTAAATTTCAATTTGTATCACAAAATGTCTTGTATTTGAACTTGTGGAAAGAACACTTGCAGAAGAAGAATAAAACGACATTATTTGTAACTGAGTTCAACACGCCGGGGCGGTCTTTACGTAAAAATTCTTGTAAACGTCGTCATAAAAATTGGTTTTGCGTTTTAAGTCCTGCAAAAGTCGCTCTCCAGAGAGATAATTGTTAATTATTGTGTATCTTCCTGTGTGTTTTGTAAATAGGCATGAATTATTTTTAATCCACAAAAGGATCGTTCTACAGACGCGCTGCTAGCCGGAATAGTAACAATTAACGCCTCCATTTTTATTTTTTTTCCCGAAACTCGACGGCGCGAAGTCTAGCAAAAGGGCGAGAACACTAATTATAATTTAAAAATCTATCATCCACCTGATTGAAATAATGTTGCCAAAAACGAAGTCAATTATTATGTGAAATATCCCATAATAATACTAATAATAATCAATAAAAATTATTTTAATTGTCACAAAAGTGCTTCTTATGTTACGATACCTTATCCGTTATCCCTTTAAAAATATCCTCACTAAATAATTAATAATAAAACTTATAGAGGCGTTTTCCATTTATTTTATATTGAGAAAGCGAAGTATTTTCCAAACTTCGGTAAAACTTGAAGATTGGCACCAATGCACACACCAAACGCGGGATTTCTTGGCGCGGGATGATAACTTAATATTTAATAAGCTATCTGGTAATTTGCCCCTACAAACTTTACAAAATCTTATTTTATGTTTATAACTAAAAATAAGATACATTTTTTGATTCATCCCTTAAAATTTAATAATGAGAATATTCAAAAATTACAACATTTTTGGGATTAATTTTGGATGAATATTTAAATTATCGAACCATATCGGTTATATTATAAATCCGATATCTCCTCTAACATCTGTTTTGTACTACGGCTAGATATTAGACTCCTTTAAAATACCTAAAATATATTTTTCATTAATATATTCAAAATTACAATATTTAGCTTCTGCATGGGAATGTGCTTGTTTATCAATCTTAAACCATTACAAAAATTGTAAAATAAAGTTATTAAATGCATACATAAATTACCACATCTAGAGCCAATTGTTAATCTTCATAGACCTAAAAGTTATTTACACGTTGAAAACATTTATAAATTAAAAATTAATGTTCTAATTCATTCTATTATTTTAAAAGATATAAAATCAAATATAACACTTCTAGAGAATAAGATATTATACCAGACAAGCCATAAATTATCAAACTATACAAGTTAAAAGTAATTTTATATACCGGTATAAGTAATACATTATACCTTAGTGTAGAGAATAGAGATCTAGCCTACAGATCGCAAGGTTACAGGTTCAAATCTCATCAGGAGCATTTAACTTTTTTTATAAAAACATTAAATCATTTATAGAATTATTTTGAATTGAAATCTTCCTTGTTGGGTGTGTTTTTTAAATTTATGTTTAATGTATCTTTCCTTGATTAAATTTAAAATATTTCATTATGGTTAATCTAGAAGTCAATCCAGGATTAGTTCATCCTATGATATATAAAATATGAAAAACGTAACAGTTAAACCACAAATAAAGAAAAAGCATATTAATAAATTATGAAACCCGATATTAAGTGGAACATAATCCTAAGTACCTATGCTAATTCAACACTAGTCTTAATATTTTTTTTCACAAATCAAAGGCTTTTTTAATAATTCTTCTTGTGAAAGTGATTATTCTAAAACTCAGAGAATTTTCACACTCGGCTGACGCCTTGTGCTAAATATATTCTTATTTGAAAAGTATCATTTTCATCACTAGTTATGTAATATAGTATTTTGTTTTTATGCAATACCTATCACAAAGTAACGGACTACTCAATCCAATTTTGAACCATTTATGAATTAAACACCAAAAAACCCTTATTGCATGAAGATATCAAGCTAATATTAACTTGACAACAATGACCAGTGGTATTTTAAAATGACTACTATAACGCCATTTCCATCATAGCCTTAGCAATATGAAAAATAGTTTTCAAACTCTTTCCTTCCAGCGCAGTCTATCTATTCAATGAGTATAATCATGCGTCTAATGTATTAAACTGCAAGGAACAACTTAATTAAATTACACATTGTGAACACAGTGAAACATGCCTAAAATTATCCTTGTTTAAAGTGATACTAAAAATACCTACTATTTAACGAGCCTAATTAATAAATGTTTGATTAACACTCGAAATCAAAACCGACACTTTGTTAATGGACCGACGAAACACCGGAATTTGCTCTCATTTTCAAAAAATAAAAGTTGGCTGTCAGAAAAATATTTTAAAGGTACAGAGTGTCCCAAATTCGATGCTCATCATTGGTATCTCGGAAACTATAAGAGATACAGTATCGGTCAAATGGAGGCAAAGTTGCGGAACTTTATCCTCAGTAATATTTGAAAAAAACTACAGTCTATTTTAGAAAGGTGTGGAGTAATACAAGCTCATTAGGTTTGCAAAGGGACTACAGCGTGACCCAACGAATATTTAAAGGACTTTCATTATTTAGCATTGATTTCATTTCAAAATTCTTTATTTTCATCAAGTGCAGGTAGTACCTCCCGGGTTTGGGTCTATGTTTGGGTTTTGCCTATTGTTATCCATTCACAAACACTGAAAATGGTGTGACAAAGACATGCATTATGTACATAGTATTTGGTACACTTATTTTTTATTAAACGTTATAAAAAAATACAAAATACATTATACAGAAATTAAATTATAAAATATCATAATATTCTTCGTCATCTGAGGGGAACTATCGTCTCCTCTTGACGTTATCATTAACGGGTCGACGGTCCGATCGATCAGGTGGTCAAGATCCCACATTTGCTCTTCTTCATTAATGCCATGATGGACTGCTCTTCGCCAGTTTTCTGGTGTCACTTCCTTAATGGCTTGATCAAACAGTAGCTTAACGTCTTTCATTTTGAATGTCGTGTTGTGTCTTGCTACAAATCCTTTCACTTGCTCCCATTTAAGTTCTATAGGATTTAGTCCGCAATGACATGGCGGTATGCGCAGCACGGTTACACTATGTTTTTCAGCTATATCTTCCACGGCATATTTCATAAAGCGATGTTTGTGTAAATTTGCTATAGCTAATAGTTCCTTCTTTATCAAATTATCTTCGTTCTTTTTCTTTAGTTAGTGATCATAAACAATTTAATGCACAAAATATACGTGCGCCTATGGCCGACACCAAAATTAAGCTGAACTGGATGGAATTTCCCATTTTATTACTCTAGACCTTTCTAAAATAGACTATAGTAACTCTTTTCGTATACTCTCGCGTAATTTCTTTTGCATTGACCACGACAATGTGGCGAAAGTTAATTTTTACACCAAAATGACTAACAAACACATCATAACACTCGATTTTGAAAAGAATTATTGCATCCTTGTTGAGTATGATGGACGAGAAAGTCCTTGTTCTATAAACTAAGCAAACATGACAAATTTAATAATAATCGGTAACTAACATTTTTTACAACACATCGAAAATTCCAGTAGGTGTTAATGATGTACCTGGAAATTTTTTAAGGCCTGCCTTATAATGGCATTGACTATAATTATATTTATTGGTTCTTCAAATTTTTTATTTTTATATCGTCTCCAGTGACGGTCTGTGGATATTCAGTATGGGAGGGCCCAGATCTAGGTACGCAAAATTCAGTACCTGCGAATATGTTTCTAATTTTTGAGGAAATGTCTAAAATGCACGATTTACAAATTCATATCGAAATCATGCTAGTAATATTGACCACAATAATTTTGTTTCTCGTTTCTTTATTTTTTTTAAGAGCATCCGAACAATATTTCCAAATTCTTCTCCAGGTCCACGCGAAATTATATCTATATACATTTTTATAACATTGGGTTCTCTTACATATAGCCTATATCCTATAATAACGATTTTATAATAAGGATTTTCTTTAGATTTCCATTCATTTCAACCTAAATTGTATTTTTATTTTTATTGAAAAGAGTAAATTTATCTAAAATTTCTAGTTTTTCTTCCAATTTTTTTTTTGTGACGAAAATATTAAATAAAAAAAGGGGGGAATCGGTTGTACGCCAATTTTTCAATGAAATCAAAAGTATTTTTCGTATTCAACGTAAGTTTATTTTTCTATTGCCTAGCGCTTTCTGCCTACTGGAAGGCCATCTTCAGGGTTTATTTAACGAAACCTAAGCCCTGAAGATGACCTTCCAGTCAGTGGCGCATATACGGGTGAGGGGGGATGGGGGTAAATACCCCCTCCCTCAGAAATTCAGAAATTTAATTTATAAACCTAACTTTTAATATCGGTATTTTTATTTTTTTTATACAGAATAGGAATATTAAATTTTAGCTGCAATTGTACGTTTTTCCAAAAAAATATCATTCTTAATAACTTATGTTTATTTTGTCTACAGTCACATTACAGTATCTACTTTTTAGCAAAATAAAATTTAGTTAAATATTGCCACTACCCCCACCAGACTCAAACTTTAGATAGATGCGCCACTGTTTTTAGTAGGCCGAAAGCGCTAGGCAATAGAAAAATAAACTTACGCTAAATACGAAAAATACTTTTCATTTCATTAAATAAAAATACCAAATCACTGTCAAAATATCCTTAAATTCTTTCAAATATTGACATCAAACATTTTTTTAACTTAGTTGTATTTTGTATTAATAATTTGGAGTTAATTTGGCCGAGAATTAAACATGGCACATTTTTCTCTTAGTAGGTCTAAAGTTTCCCCCGAGAGTTTATTCTTCTTTTTTAAATTTTATAAGCTCTTTTAGTCGGTGGCGTATTTAGGGGGGGGGGGCTGCAAATTTTAATTGAAACACATTTAATTGAAGAAGTGTGATAATTTATAAGAAAAAAAAATAGTGCGAAAAGAAACGAGAATGCTTCTGAAAAAATCATCAATTTTGCCGTGGTGAACAATATTTACTTTATTTTCAATCATGAAAACCGAGCCCGAAAAACGCGGGTTATACATACGTCTTATTTTAAAATTTTGGATTGACACCAATATTCATATTTTTGACAAATTTTAACAATGTTTTTTTTTTAATAAAGAGCCAGCTGAGAATATCAAAAGAAAATAAAAAAAAACATTTACAAAAACAAATTTAATTTAACTATGCTGAGGAGAAGAGGTAATAATTTAATTTTCGAAATTTGATAGTAGTTAGGTGATTTTTAAACGAATTTTGAGCGTGGCACCGAAATTTTTTCGCCTTCTTCACTAAGTACATTATCATGAAATACATGTAAGTAGTCCCGACTGTCCCTTTCTCCAGAAAAAATGTCCTACTTACGCCCACTGCCCCCCCCCCCCCCCCCCCGAGCATATTTTCTGACTACGCCACTGCTTTAAGTATATTTATTCTGTAGTTGAATTTGGGGTTAGAATTTCCTTCCAACAGATTAATCTTGAAAAAAATAGATGAATATTACTATTCCTGTGACATTTATTTTGGCACAAGATTTATTACATGCACAATATAAAGTAAAAATAATATACACTTTAGGGTCCAGTATGCATATCTAAGAATGTTACAACTAAATAGAATTGCCAATTTTTTTAAATTAGAAAAACTTGAGTATAAAAAATTTAATCTTGAATTTATTTATTAAGATAGTATTTAATTGTTTGCAATTAGTTCATTTTTTCTTTTTTTTTTTGCTACACAAACTTCTGATGAAATTTATAATAAAATTGAGTTATGCACATGATCGTCTGCCAAATGCCATATTTTCATTGGTTGAGCTGGAATCAGAAGATAATATGGTGGTAATTTTTTTTCTATATGATGTAAAATAAGTGAGTTTACTGCAGGCCAATCAATGATTAGAATAAGTTGCAGTTGCTTCACATTTTTTTGATACAGCCCGAAAGAAATACAGAACAAAGACATTTCGATAGAATACTGTAGATACTTTATTGACATTAAAAATTGCTAATTTTTATTTAAAAAAATTCTACATTAAGTACAGGGTGATTTCTAAGTTGATACTTCTTTTTTAGCTGTGTAGAGGTGGTATTAAAATAAACAACATTTTCAAATACCTCTTTTCAAAAAACTCAAAAATAAGGTTCTTACATTCATTTATTACACTATTGATCAAATACGGTCCTGCCTAAATTGTCCGTTGAATAACATTAAGAAAACTTCTGGGTGTAGGATGAGCCCGCAAGGGAAAGCGTTCTGCGTATAATCTTGAAGCAGCAGCCGCACTTGGACGACACTCATCGTAAATTAGCACTATATCTACTATTTCATCGTTTTCAAATTTTACCATTTTCACGTATCACCAATTTAAAATTAACTTGCTTCAGAAAAACACACTGCAGCCGATTGCCAAATAAATAACTGACCACCGACCCGTAAATTGCATCACTAATAAGACATAAACAAAATAAAGTATAGCCGGCTACGTTTTGATGACCAGGCCCGCATTTAGATTTTTTACTTCTGCATATGTGTCTCGCATATTTTTAAGTTTTTTGAAAAAAGGGTACCTATTTGAAAAGATTGTTTATTTTAATGCCTTCTATACACAGCTAAAAAAGAAGTATCAACTTAGAAATTTCTTATTTAAATTTGCCATTTTACTCTACAATTTTTTTTGTCCCTATTTGGACCAGTGACCCATTAGTTGATTAAAATCAAACTTTACCCACCATATAGGGTCATAATAATTTTAATGGATTTGTCGCACGCTGATTTGTAGACTCGGCCCGACAAAATTGCCACTTTGTTGGGAGTTTGCAAATCATAAACTTGTTGATCGCGTTTGATTTATTACCTGTCTCAGAAACAATAGGGCGAAAAAAATGTAGGGCTTTGACAGGGTGTAAAATAATTTTAATAGAATTATTTTGTTTATAAAGCAGAAATTATTAATTTTGATTGGTTGATGCGTGAATAATGTAAAATGGTAGGTGGAGTGAGGCTGAACGATATTAAAAATGTAATATCGATATGCAAAAAAGTACCAGTATAGTCTATACAGGGTGCTACAAATTCGTGTGCGTACAAGGGGATCTCGAAAACGGAAAGAGATACGAAGATGGTTAAATTGAGGCAAAGTCGCAAATTTTAGGGCATAAGAACAAACAGTAGTCGATGAGCCGAACAAATAGTGCATTTCCACCACATCGCGCATATTGTAACTGCGTCTGGCGATGGCAATAAAATATCTTTTTTCATATACAGAATATAAACGAATTTTATGAGAATTAAGGGACGCGGCGTGAAGCTTTTGAAAATAAAATCGGGGCATGGTTTGTAATTTTAATGGAAAATAAGAAACTAACATGAATAGACGTAGTATTTATATTTTTATGTTCTGCATGACGGATGATATAAGTTAAACCTATGTAATTGAAACTTTAAAAAAAATATTCCTGTTTTTTTATTTTGAAAAAAAATTAAGGTATCACCGCCAAACTAAAAGTTCTTGTGAACCCTTTTATAAAACTTTGGTATTAAATTTTCAATTAGACAAGCCAGAAAACGATGCTGCGTTTCACGCTGGTATGGGACGCTCTTAATAATTTGACGAAAGAAAGTTGTTAATATTTTATTTTTTGCGCCTTTATTTTTGACCAGACAAAACAAGAAACACTTTTTCATAGCCGTTTTTTATGTTCTACAAGACGGCGTTTTTAGTTTTCAAATTCGACGTTTCGTTCTTTAGATACCAACCTTAATTTAATTTTTTTAAATACGGCCCTGAAATTGAAAATACGGTTTTAGAGACTTTAGAAATTGAAAGGTTTTTGAAATTTTTACATTTTGTCGTCTAATAAAACATTTTTATAAGTATCTTTTTATATCATTAGAGCGTTTTCACACGGCACCATATATCGCGCGCGACAAATGGTCGCAATATTGCTTTTACACCAAATTATGTATTTTCTAATGAGCCATTTTCACACACAAGCGATATTAGAGAACACATAATTTGGTGTAAAGCAATATTGCGACCATTTATCGCGCGCGATATATGGTGCCGTGTGAAAACGCTCTTTCGGTCGGAAAAAATAGTAAGTATTGCGTGTTGTAAAGCAATTACGCACTCATATAATTACTGCACTCGCCGCTACGCGGATCGCTCGCAATTTTTCCATTCGTGCGTAATATGCTTTTTATCACACTTAATACGGAATATACTATTACTGGATGCTTTTCCGTTTTTTTTTTGCGCCTTCCGAATAAATGTGTGATTTTTCAGCTAATTTCTCTATTTTTATTAATTTCCATAAAAATGTTTATGCGTTTTGTGGATATTATATAGTTTATATGTTTTTTTGCAGAGTTGTTAACTTTTCTAAAAAACCGTAATATAATGCCCCATATAATACATTTAACATTACACTTTTTACGTTTTATACAATAAATATAATTACTAGGTTTTTATAGTCAATTTCAGAAAGGTAGAGTAATAAAATGGGAAATTCCGTTCAGTTCGGCTCAATTTCGGTTTCGGCCATAGGCGCAGGTAAATAAAAATTAAATTAAAATACCCTAAAATTGTGGCACGACAAAAATATAACCAGTGCTCGCCAAGCTTTTATGGAAGGCCTGTCAACGAGTATTAAGGTGCCTTCGGGTAAAGGTAAGAGATCGTCTATATTGGAAGCGAAGAGGGATTTTTAAAAGAAGGTTTGCTAACTTTTCAGTCGTTTAATACGGGAGATTACTATGAGGACATGAATTCTAATGTTTTTGAGGACTATTTTGGTGAAATGATAAAATATCTTCCAGCTGATTCAGTAGCAGTTATGGATAACGCAAGCAATCATTCACGACGCACAAAGAAGACTCCAACTTCATCTTGGAGAAAACAAGAAATTATCGACTGGTTAACCACCAAAAGTATTGAATTTGAAGATAATTTGATAAAAAAGGAACTATTAGCTATAGCAAAATATTTGAAATATGCTGTGGAAGATATGGCTGAAAAACATAGTGTAACTGTGCTGCGCACACCGCCATATCATTGGGAACTAAATCCTATAAAACTTATATTGGCGCAAGTGAAAGGATTTGTAGCAAGACACAACACGGCATTCAAAATGAAAGACGTTAAGCTACTGTTTGATCAAGCCATTAAGGAAGTGACACCAGAAAACTGGCCAAAAGCATGTCATTAAAAAAGAGAAAATAGTGTGGGATCTTGACCACCTGATCGATCTGACCGTCGACCCGTTATAACGTCAAGAGGAGATGACAGTTCCTTAGTTGACGAAGAATATTTTGATTTTTTATAATTTAATTTCTGTATAATGTATTTTTTGTATTTTGTATTTTTTTTATAAGGTTTAATAAAGCATAAGTATACCTAATACTATATGTACATAATGCACGCCTTTGTCACACCGTTTTCAGTGTTTGTGAATGGATAAGAATAGGAAAAACCCATAAATTGACCCAAACCTGGGTGGTACTACCTGCACTTGATAAAAAGAAAGAATTTTGCAATGAAGTCAATGCCAAAATATGGAATTGGCTTAAATATTCGTTGAGTCACTCTGTAGTCCCATTGCATACCTAATGAGCTTTTATTACTCTACACCTCTCTGAAATAGACTACAGTATCATACACTTTTCAGCCTTTTTATTGAATGGTAATCTGGTAACACATTTTTATGACATGTGCATGTCCATTATCAATACTAATCACATTCTAAGCTTAATCTTAGTATCTCTATGGTTGTATTTTGAAAAGTTTCATCGCCCTCTAAATTTATTATCTTTATTAGATTTTTCGCATGGAAAGTTTTAATTAACTTTTTACTTCCGCGCTAATAATCACGTTACTTAAAAGGGTCAGAGCGAATGACAGCACTTAAAACTAAAAATTAATTTAAACTAGTTTCTCTCGAAAATTGATGGGAAATATTGACATTTTTGATAATATTTTTGAAAGAAAAAGTCAATATTTCCTTACACTTAGTCGTTGCTAGGCAACGGAAAATAACTGCTAGGAGATATTTATTATTGTACTGTAAGGAAATATTATTTTTCGGCAACCGTCCGGGAAGTACCAACTTCCCGAACGCTTTTTCTTTGAGAAAGTAGCATTTCTCCGACCTAGTCCGGGAAGTACGTACTTTCCGGACTAGGCCGGGAAGAATCACATCGTTGTTGTAATTGTGAATATGAAAATCTTGCTGATAATGGTGGAAATATCATAAATTTAAAGAGACACGGTGGCTGCAAGTCTTCCAATATCGCTGAAGGATATACATATACAATTCACTAACAAACAAAATTAAAATTGCTAAGACCATTCAAAAATTATCAAATGAAAACAATCAATATGAAACGGAAACTTTACTTTCTTGTTCTGACTACAAAAGGCATTTAAATATACCAAGCATTTCAAACAAATTAAATCCTTTCAATATTAGCAATTGCTCGAATTTTAATATAAATAAGATAAAACAGTTTTTTTGAACTCGCAGACTTCCAGAACTCGCCTACGGCTCGTCCTAGAATTTTGTCGACTCGTCCAAAAAAACAGTATTTTCCGAACTTGTAACGTAAATTACTATTCTTTACGGCTACTTGTAAACTAAAATATTTAAAGCTTGACAATTCAATATTAGTATGTTTTCATAGTTACAACAAAAATATTTAATGGCATCCTTTATTTGTGAACAAAAAGAATAATATTTATTTCAAAATTTTAATAGGTTGATTGTAATAAGTTATGTCCTTTTAATAATTTTCGATTTACAGAAAAATAGTATGTATATCTCGTAGAAAAAGCCACATTCCCGGACTCCGTATTGTCAGTCTCTGCTTGCGCCTCGACATACAATCATTACGGTCGTCCGGGAATGTTCAGCTTTTCCTACTAGGTATACATTATACTATTATTTAACGAAACAATAATGACAGATATGTCATATTAATATTAATAAAATGTATTGGTACGAGAAAGTGTCGTAAACCACTCGAGTACAATAATATAGCCATTATTTCATTCAATGTGAATTACAATATGCGCGACGTGTTGCAGAATAGACTTTAAAACACTTTATTTTGATTGTGACTTTTACACGGAGAGAAAGTTATAATACAACGTATTAGAAATATAATAATAATAATTCCGCCAAAAATGCAATAGTCTTTCACTTCAACATATTATCTACATGGTGAGATAAAGTGGGATTGTAGGGAGACTTTTTTAGGGTCTCTTTGTGATGAGTGCACATGCGGTATTTGAACAATTTTTCACCACCCGATCCTAACTTATTTGAATAGGATTACGGTTCGTTTTTCATTGGAATTCAACAGTTAATGCTGCGGACACCAGCATTGATTAGAATTGTCATCCTGAGATTTGTCATTGTCAAATATAATTTGAAAGTATAAGATTTTTCACACCCTCCTCTTTTCTTCCCCTTTTAGCTATTCTTGATGTTTTTAATACTATTTAAAAGGTTTTATTGTAAGTAAAATAATTCATTCTCTATTCAAAGATCTGTTTGGAAAATAATGTTCGTTTTATTTGAAAATATTAGTTAAATCCAGTGTAAAACATATCTGTTAAAGATTTTTAGAAAGCCTACCGTTTGCAAATTACTTTCGACAATGACAAATCACAGGTGGACCAGTCCAATCAATGCTGGTGTCCGCAGTATCACCTGTTGAATTCCAATAGACAACCAACCGCAATCCTATTCAAATAAGTTAAGATCGGGTTGTTCAAAATTGTTTAAACCCCGCATGTGCACTCACCACACAAGGCCCTAAAACAAGTCTCCCTACAACCTCACTATAAAGTGAATAGGGGAGCAAATATTGCATGGGATTTCCTGTTTCCAACCACGATGCACCAAACGGTATATTGTTAAATGTTTTAATTGGTGCTAAATTATTCTTTATTACAGCTTCGAACCTTAACAATAACCTTTTCTTTATCCAAAAGATCCTTAAATTATAGCTTGAATAGACGTGGTAAGATATTGTTTTGTCAGATTTGTTCAGGTTACCTAACAAAACCTATACATAGCAGGAAAAATTAATGTTACGCTTTGCGAACGTGCAACCTTCTGACCCTTATTATAATTTGTGTTCGTCTGGCACACTCTCGGGATATGTCCAAACACCAGGTCAAGTTTTGTTTTAAAAAAAGCTTTGGGACTATAATATAATTGCATGAAAATTAGGGGTTTGGAAAGAACGCCCTATTTTCTTTCTTAAATTTATTAATTGAAAACAATTGCAGGGCATACGATGGAGTAAGAGTAAATTCAAATTCAATTTAATTCAAAACGTACTTTATTGTCTTTAAAATACAAAGTATTTGTTGACAAAGCTCAGCCAAAAGTACAGGTTATAACTAAGAGTAAAACTATAAATAAAACAAACAACAAATAGAGTAGTTTACACAGCATCACAAAGCAAAAACAGTAGTAAGAATAATTACAATTATTATAGAACAAAAACATTAAAAGTATCACTATGTCCGAAATGACGTCACGGCCTTCTGTAGAACAAACAAAAAAAATGTAAGAAGATCCTCAACATATTGTCTAATATTAATTTTGGTTTAAACCAAATGGCTCCAAAAAAGTGTTTTTAAATGGTTTAGGAAAAATTATAAATAACGTTTGACTGTAACATACATGACAGTGGTAAAAATAATTTTCTTAGTGGCGGCTCGTCAGGTGAAGTAGGTTCACCAAAAAAAAATAAAACCAAAAAGAAAGTTTTTCGACAATATTAAATATTAATGTACCAATACAGCTACCATTTTAGCCCTTAAAAAATAATTATGATCGAATTAATCCGAATGTAGCTATGCCACGGTTAACTCCGATGAACAATAATTATAAGCACTCGTGCATTTTGGCGCGCCCCAACCGACCGCGTCTGTTAAAGCAAGTGAAGACCCAACGCCCAATATGGCTTTGATATTCACAGTTGCTATGGTTACGTGACGTCAGTCACAATTTGCATTATGATGAAGGGCAATTTAAAAATAGATCAGTCGTATGCACCATTGTTTTAGCATTGGTCGTTTTTACGTAATTTACTGTGTGATTAAAAAGTGTTGTTTTTATTTTTCAGTTAATTCAGTAGTGTACGTACCTATACTTAGTTGTGTGTTTTAAAAATGAACCCAATTAAAGACATGGTTTGTAATTTGTTGGAAACTCCATTCAGTCGTTGGACAGATGAGGATAAGATGGACGTTTTGTTACACGGGTTTTTAGTCAATGTTTGTTTAAGTACCCGCACTATACCTAGCTCTTCACCATTTTTAAAACCGCGAACCGCCACTGAATTTTCTCACAATCATACTGGTCCTTTTACCTTAATTTCTAATTAGGCACCTTTGATGGTGAGTAAATTTTGCCTGTCAAGATTATTTTTATCACAGGCAAACTTGATGGTTAGCTAATTGTGGTTTAAGATCTTTATGCAACCCAACACTTGACTTGTTCTAAAAAAATTCTGTAAAAATTACATCACTAATAGTAAGTTTCAATCCTCAACATTTAAATTCCTTAGACATAATTAAGCCATTCTCAAAATACGTTTAGGGCATTGTAGGAATGCTTGATAATTCTGTTTACCTCTTTCTAGAAGGGTATGTTAAATTGCGCAATCAAATTTTGGAGAAGAATTTAATTATACTTATTATTAGACAAAGTTTTGGTAACCAATCTTTGGAGGAACCCCCTGTCCTATGCTAGTAACTAAAACTGAAAATTAAGGTTTGAGAATGTGTTGAATATCATAAATACCTTTAGGGAATTATCTGGATGTTAAAGCGATAGTTAGGGAGTAGAATAGTTTTTATACAGGATCAGTGGCGTAGCCAGAAAATATGCTCAGGGGGGCTCAGTGGGCGTAAGTAGGACATTTTTTTTCTGGAGAGAGGGACAGTCGGGACTACATGCATTTCATGATATTGTACCTAGTGAAGAAGGCAGAAAAGCGCGAAAAATTTTCGGGGCCACGCCCAAAGTTCGTTTAAAATTCACCTAACTACTATCAAATTTCGAAATTCAAATTATTACCTCTCCTCCTCTGCATGGTTGGATTAAATTTGTTTTTGTAAATGATTTTTTTACTTTTGTTTTGATACTCCTAGCTGGTTTGTGAAAAATATGAATAATGGTGTCAATCCAAAATTTTAACATAAGACGTATGTATAACTCTAACCAGCGTTTTTCGGGCTTGGTTTTTCATGATTAAAATTAAAGTTAATATCTGTTACCACGCCAAAATTAATGATTTTTCAGAAATCATGTATTTTAGGAGTGTAGATCTAAGGGCAGTTTTTGATGCAAATGCTTAGGTTTTGAAATACTTCTTCTTAAGTGCCGTTTTGTATATTCATTATAAAGCATTCTCGTTTCTTTCCGCACTATTTTTTTTTATTATAAATTATCATACTTCTTCCATAAAAAAAATTTCAATTTAAATTTTTACTTTAATATTTCTCTTTATATATAAAAATATTTTATTGCATTGGGTTATATTTTTGTCGATTTAAAATAGCTCTAAGAAAGGGAAAACGGAACAGACAAGTATATCATAGAAAAATACTATAACTTATTCTTCTTTTTACTCGTTTTCGTCCGAAACCTTAATCTCTGTATAAAACAGGACTTTTAGAAGGAGAAGTTAAAAAACTAAACGTTTCCTACAAGACCTTTGTAATCTAAGCCAAGAATACATTATTCTTTTTTAATTTTAGACCCGAGCTCCTAGTCTTGGGGGGGGGGCTGCCCCCCCCCCCCCTTAAATACTCCACTGATTGTCTTTAATTGTTTTAAATTACCACGTTTTAACTGGTAAGTATCTCTAGTCGTCTTCAGGTGAATACTGTGAGTGAATACAGACGACTGGAGATACTTACCAGTTGAAACGTTGTGATGTAAAACAAATAAAGATAATGCAAAAAGTCTAAAATACTTCTATCGTTCAAGAAACATCATCGTCTCCAATCTTCAAACGGACAAAAGAATAGCTAAATTTATTAATGCCAGTTATTCCATAATCCTTTAAATATTTTGTGCTTTCTAAGTTGTTATCTCTGGTATGTTTAATTAAAAAAATATACCTATTTAAATAAATAGTCACTCAATAATCGTATTTCACATTATTACTCAATATGCGTTAAGTAATTTCTCCAATAAAGGATCCTATCTTTTTGAAGATCACGTATTAATAAATCGACAGCCTCACGTTTTATCAAAAGTAATTTCTCAACCACTTTAATTACTTATAGGAACTAATGTGTAAAATATTGTATAATCATTGTTCCATTGATTCTGTAACCGATTGTAGGATCAAGATTGACATTCTTGATAGGATGATGAGACATATTTTATAGAGTGAATCATAATAATCATGGTTTAAGCATGAATAACATTTTTTAAATGTTATTACTGTATTTGATTTTTTAAATGCATACGTCATGGCATCAATTAGAACCAATAATAAACTGTATCTAATATAAAAATTGAAGTTAATGTTTTTGGTGTGGGATAAACAAAGATTTACAAGAATCCCGAGATATTGCTTTATAAATACACCTGATGACAGCTTTTTTCGCATAAACTGCTGAGCTAACATTAAATAGGGTTGCAGCTGAGTTGGTTTACAAAATTCAGTCGCATAATTATTACTATAGTCTATTTCAGAAAGGTGTACAGTAATAAAACGGGAAATTCCGTCCAGTTTGTCTTAATTTCGGTGTCGGCCATAGGCGCACATGGAAGCGAAGAGGGATTTTCAAAAGAAAGTTTGCTAACCTTTCAGTGGTTCAATACGGGAGATTATCATAAAATATCTTCCAGTTGATTCAGTAGTAGTTACGGATAACGCAAACTATCATTCACGACGCACACGAGATGACTCCAACTTCATCTTGGAGAAAACAAGAAATTATTCACTGGGTAACCACCAAAGTATTGAAGTTGAAGAGAATTTGATAAAAAAGGAACTATTAGCTATAGCAAATTTACACAAACATCGTTTTATGAAATATGCCGTGGAAGATATAGCTGAAAAGCATAGTGTAACTGTGCTGCGCACACCGCCAAATCATTGCGAACTAAATCCTACAGAACTTATATGGGCGCAATTGAAAGGATTTGTAGCAAGACACAACACGATATTTAAAATGAAAGACGTTAAGCTACTGTTTGATCAAGCCATTAAGGAAGTAACACCAGAGAACTAGCGAAAAGTCATTAAAGAAGAGGAGAAAATGTGGGATCTTGACCATCTCGTCCACCATCGATCTGACCCTCGACCTGTTAATTATAACGTCAAGAGGAGATGACAGTTCCTCAAATGACGAAGAATATTATGATTTTTTATGAGTTAATTTCTGTATAATGTATTTTTTGTATTTTGTATTTTTTTATAATGTTTAATAAAAATAAGTGTACCTAATACTATGTACATAATGCACGCCTTTGTCACACCATTTTCAGTGTTTGTGAATGGATAACAATATACAAAACCCATAAATTGACCCAAACCAGGGTGGTACTACCTGCACTTGATGAAAATAAAGAATTTTGCAATGAAATCAATGCTAAATTATTAAGGTGGCTTAAATATTCGTTGGGTCACTCTGTAGTCCCTTGGCATACCTAATGAGCTTTTATTACTCTACACCTTTCTAAAATAGACTATAGCTTTATTTTAACGAGCAGGCGCAGCTTGTCCATAAGGTAATTTGGTCAATGGCCCATCTACAAATTTATCCCGCCTTGTTAATTTAATTTTTAAAAGAAAAAAAAAATTATCCTTCGCAACATTCAAGTTCCATAGGGTAAGTGTCATGCGAAAACTCCCCAATATATGTAGTTCGAAGCACTCGGCCGTATTTTACGTTAACCAACGATTGACCTTAAGGGATGATAATAAGTAGATGACCAGAATGAATTGGAACCTAAAAGCAAAACAAACATACAGGGTGATTCCTAAGTTGAGACTTCTTTTTTAGCTGTGTATAGAAGGCATTAAAATAAACAACTTTTTCAAATACTTTTTTTCAAAAAACTCAAAAATAGGCGAGATAGAGGAGTAAAAAATCTAAGTGCGTGCCTGCCATCAAAACATACCCCGCTATAGTTTCCGTTGTTTTTCTTATCTCTTATTAGTATTAGTCATACGGGTAGTGTTGAACAATCCGGTGTGGTGTGTTTTTCTGAAGCTAGTTAATTTTAAATTATTGATACGTGAATATGGTAAAATTTGAAAACAATGAATTAATAGATAAGGTGGTAATTTACTGTGAGTTTGGCAAAGTGCTTTGAGATTATACGCAGAACACTTTTCCTTGTGGGCTCATCCAACACCCAGAAGTTTTCTTAATGTTATTCATCAGGCAAGTTAGGCAGAACCGTAATTGATTCGTAGTGTAATAAATGAATGTAAGTACTTTATTTTTGAATTTTTTGAAAAAGGTATTAAAAAATGTTGTTTATTTTAATGCCTTCTATACACAGCTAAAAAAGAAGTATCAACTTAGGAATCAACCTGTATAAGCGACTCCAGAAGTTAAATGGAGACAATAAATAGGACCTTCTTTACTTCATCGTTGACTCACCCTGTACATTCTGAATACCGCTAATCGTATTTCCAGTAACCACCTAAACTATACAGAAAATACCACCCTGTATAAGAGACTATTACGGCGTCTTCATTAAGCAATTTTCAGCCCAACTCAAATTGGCGTCAAGCGATGAGATGATGGATAGATGAGAATCCCATCGTTACACTCCTTGATTTAAAATTAAAATAATTTGATAAGTTTAATGACATTTTGTACATTTTGACAGAATGTTTATAATTTTTACAACTTAGAGAAAAGTTCTTGGATATTCGTGTATAATTTTTATTTGTATTTGAAATCGATCAAAGAATAAAAATCCAACCATAAAATGTAATGAAAAAAAGGTGACTTAACTACCGAATATACATTAAAACAATCCTAAAATTACAACAAACTTTATTATGATTTTTTACAATAATCTTCTGTAAAAATCATGTTAGAAAACATTTACATCACCGTGTCGGAAATTAAAATTAAAGTTACAACGATAATTATTGTTTTATTAACTTATTGTAAAAGTACATTATTTTTACTAAAATTGTGGTATTTTTATATATTTTTTACACTAATTTCACAGCGATTCTTAAGAGAAATTCGCTGTGATATTTGATGGCCAAAAATAACCAATCATATGTATTGTAGTTTTACCATAATTTCGTTTACAGTGTACTGACACTTAAAATCAATCGCTTACTATCACGTCAGATTTAAAATTTTTATATAGATCTAAATATTTACGATATAAACACAGAAAAGCACACTTATTGCTCGAAGTTGCCAATATATATTTTGACAGTCAAGCAGCCCTTAGATCGCTAATATGCAACAAGGTAACTTCAAGACTGGTATGGGAATGTCAAGAGGAACTGGAGGCACTGGCAAAAGTAAACAAAGTAATACTGCAGTGGGTACCAGGACACGAAGGTATTACAGGAAATGAAAAAGCGATAAACTTGCAAAGAAAGATCCAGAACCAGCACTGGGAGTACCAAGGTGCACAGTATGAGATGCCATAGAGCGATGAATAAGGAGTGAACACAAAATCCGCTGGAGCAACAGACAAGGATTATACCACAGCAAAAGCTTCATTGGGGATTCAGTTGCAAGACTTACGAAACAGTTGCTTCAAATGAACAGAAACCAGCAGAGAATCACAAGAATTCTGACAGGACACATGGCTATCAAAAACCATCTGCACAGAATGCAACGGTACAATGGAGACCTTGACTGCAGATTATGCGGACAAGACAGAGAAACTGTACATCACATAGTTTGTCATTGCGAGTCAATAGATCGGAAGAGTCAACGAATACTCGGGCAACCAAAACTGGAACCAGAGGACATCCTTACCCTCTCCCCAGTTGACCTACAACTAGTGCAAGGAACTGGAATCACGGAGTGGGTGTAAGAACCAAACAGGGTAAACACAATGGGCCAAACCTGGCCTAAATACATCCGGCGTACGGAGGGGCCCTTGGAAAAAAAAGGTGCCAAGATAAATGTCAACTTCTGACTCAACCTATCAACAATGACATGTGAATGTGCGTATTTCAAGATGTCTACTAAGTATGACGTCATTACCGCCGTAGCCCCATAGCAATATAAAAATACCTTTCTATCAGTCTTTCCATCCAATGTAACTAAAATATATGAGATTTTTCATTATTATAATGGCATCATTCAATTTTCACTTCATAATTTAAAACGTTCAGTTTAAATGACGTTTCCAATAAAAATTCTAAAGCAATAAAGTTTTCCATCAAACAGTCCATTTCTCGCCTCAAAAATTCAAGATTTTTAGTGCGAAAACTAAAATAATCTATATAGTTTACGAGTGCAATATGATTGGAAATTTATTTTTCAATCAGTTTTCCTTGAAAGGGTCATGAATATTTAACGAAATATGGTTGTTTACCGAACTTATTAAGTTCTAAGTGTGGGAATAAATGGAATTGATAAGGGAATTGGATCATTTATACAATAAAAAATATAAATAGGAACTAAAATAAATAATAAATGATCAAAACCTTCTCGGGTGTCGTCAGGTGTATGCCTACTGTGCAAGCATTAAAAAATAAACTTCTATCAATAAAAAATACTGTTTTTTCTTTAGTTAACGGTTTTTAAAAGCTATGAAAGGCTTAGTAGGTACATACTTTATCCTGCTAGCGATAAAAATTAATTTTCTTGATTTCCTATATTTTTGTGAGAATTTGGATTTGTTTGCATAGTTAGTCTTTTTCCTTTTAATTAGAGATGTTTAAAATAATCTTTATTTAATATTCATAATGTTTACTGAAGAAGCTTTAAAGCTGTTCTTCAATTTTGGTCAACCCCCCCCCCCCCCACCCCGTGCGAAAAAATAAAACTCTTCAATAAGTGAAAATGTACAAAGCGCTTTAAGATGCTAAATTGTTTTGAATGTTTTGAAATATACAGGTTGTCCTGTTGATTGATAAAGAAGGAACTATTAGCTATAGCAAATTTACACAAACATCGTTTTATGAAATATGCTGTGGAAGATATAGCTGAAAAACAGAGTGTTACTGTGCTGCGCACACCGCCATATCATTGCGAACTAAATCGTATAGAACTTACATGGGCGCAAGTGAAAGGATTTATAGCAAGATACAACACGACATTCAAAATAAAATACGTTAAGCTACTGTTTGATCAAGCCATTAAGGAAGTGACACCAGAAAACGGGCGAAAAGCATTCCATCATGTCATTAAAGAAGAGGAGAAATGTGGAATATTAACCACTTGATCGATCAGACCGCCGACCCGTTAATTATAACGTCAAGAGGAGATGACAGTTCTTCATATGACGAAGAATATTATGATTTTTTTATAATTTAATTTCTGTGTAATGTATTTTGTATTTTTTTGATAATGTTTTATAAAAAATAAGTGTACCTAATACTATGTACATAATGCACGCCTTTGTCACACCATTTTCAGTGTTTGTGAATGGATAACAATATACAAAACCCATAAATTGGCCCAACCCCTGATGGTACTACCTGCACTTGATGAAAATAAAGAATTTTGCAATGAAATCAATGCCAAATTATGAAAGTGGCTTAAATATTCGTTGGGTCACTCTGCAGTCACTTTGCATACCTAATTAGCTTCATTACTCTACATCTTTCTGAAATAGACTATAGTAGTTATATACATTTGTCCATTCAACTGTCCATATGTACACATCATTTCAACAAAGTATAATTATTGTTACAAAACCAATTTCTCATTTTGTTCACCTTTTTCCACAATTCTATTAAAACATTAATGAGGGTTGCTCAAGATTTAGGACCGCAAAATCGTTCATTTTGGCCGCACTACACAATAATTCACCGGAGCATAAAATATCCTTTAGGGGGAAGAAATTATATTAACTTTTTTTTTATTAGTATTTACTTTAACATCATATTGTTCTGGAGCACCGGTAAATATTTTTTTATTTTCGTTTTTCGCGTTCTGTTGACTAAATATACCTAAGCTGGCATAGTAATAATAAGCGTATGAAAAAAGTACTGGTAGTGAAATAAGTAAGTTTTTTTGTATAAGTTATTTCCAAACTTTTTCGAAAAAATTGCAAATTTCATAAGTTATGTTTCAAATTGTTAAAATTATACAGAGGCGACTGCACTAAACTACAGTAAATGTTCAAAATGTCATTTATTTTAATCTGTGCATAAGTCAAAACGTTCTTGAAAATATATATTTACATCCCTTAATATTTCAGTTGAAATACTAGCAAAATTCTGCAAAAAGGTTCATTTAGTAGTGGTTATGCCTAAGAATCATGAAAGGCAATTTTTTCAAAAACAGTTGGAAATAACTTATATGTTTGTAGTACAAAAAAAATTGCCTAGGAATTTTACATTAAATAGTCAAATAATATACAGGGTGTTCTATTTGAAAAACTTGAGAAAAATTAATCTGTATATTTTTTGAAACCTTTTTATGAACACCCTGTATAAAATGGATAAACACTATTAGATTTATATTATCTCCAGATGCCTTATTATAAATCTTACTCAATCCCATAGTTTAAGAAATGATTTTAGATGGTTTTCTTGATTTTTTTTTCAGGGCCGTAAAACTTAATTTTTTAAGTTTTTTAATTTATTACTTACTTAAACTACCAAAGCAAAATAAATTAAATTTTGGACAATTATAAAGGACTCTAATACCAACCTAAATGTGCAATAAAATACTGGATGTTCCCATTAAAAAAATATAACTTTTGTTATCGCATTTTTTTGGGCCACCCTGTATATGAAAATTTATTTTTTTGAAATACACCTTATAATAAAGTATAGGTCTGCATATGAATGAAATTCCTAACTTAATTCGTATGGGAGCTATAGAAGCCTGACGCAATATTGCAACACCCTGTATATTTTCCTATATTTACTGAAAATACGTTATGGAAGATATAAACACCAAAAAAACAATTAAAAAGTAGATTGCCGATTTTTTTTTCCAAAAACACTTAAAAGTTTTAACAAGTAAAATATCTCGGTAGGTAGTAATCCATATGGTTTTTTAAAAAGTCTTTTGAAACAGTTTTTAATAAAAATTTTAATTAACGGGTTACAATGTTTAAAAAAGTTTTTAAGCCTCGCTGGGTTTTAAAAGTGACTGGTTTTGGTTATAGAGAGAATATCTTACTCTTTTCGAACTGAAATATTTATAAGTAAAATTTAAATACAAACTCATGGGGTGTTCCATTTTTTATGTCAGGTTTTATAATAGTACTAGTTTGTAATAGAGGTACTCCGCCCAATATCAATTTAAAATTAGTTAAACTTTTATGTGCTGTTCGATCGAAAACGGCGTGGCGGGGTAAGTTGTAGATCTCCGTGAAGAGAAACACCTCACTGATCGTATTCAAACGGAGCAATACGTCGGTTTACATTTACCCATAATAGCTGCATTTCGGGTATTCCTATGGGGAAGAGAATTGAACACCAGTGGCAGGACATTAGATACGATTGGGCCGATGTTAAGAAATTGCGTCAGCTGCCAAGCACTTCTTTAAGAAAATTAATTTTTTATAGAAAGAAAGTTTTAGCGGCAGGCGGACATTTTCTAACTGTGCCCTAGGTAACCCATTACCTTTGGTGCGACTGTGTACTTTAATGCAAAGATAGATGCACTACTTTGTCCGCCTGCCGCTAAAACTTTCTTTCTATTTTACTTATACGGATACTAAACTCTACTACTTTATTAATTTCTTATATTCGCGGATATTATCTGGTAAAGTGGCACTTTACATACTTCACCTAAAACAAGTACCTTTAAGAAGTGCTTGGTAATTCAATTTCGCATTAAGGTGCTTGCAATTACTTTTTCCAAAGTGCTTGGTGCTTTCAATTACTTTTTCCAAAGTGCTTGGTGCTTTCAATTACTTGTTTCAAAGTGCTTGTTGCTTGCAAGATTTGCTTAGCTCTGCCTTTGAATTTCAACATTTAAAGAAAGCCAAATAGATAGGCGCACAATGATTCATTCGCTACGTAAGAACCGATGTGACTTCGGAGCGCGTCGTCTTTTATTGCATAAATTAATGCAATATCTTGTGTCTGAAATCGATCGAAAATAGAGACAAACATTAGCTCGTCTCCAAAAACGGTTGGCACATTTTTGCACTGATCCGTCGTTCTTTAAATATTCAAATTCAAAGGCTCTGCTTACATGTAAATAAAAAAAAATCAATAGATTCTTAAATAGTTGCAATATTCCACAATTTTTTACTTTCTGTATAGCATTATGCTATTGTAAAAACTATCGTAAAGCTATTTAGACTTGCATCTTAGAACTACTTTTTCATATAATTATAAGTACAGTTTTATAAAGGTATAAGCTCCCCAAGATAATAACGGGGATTTAAAGAATAAATTTGCGTTTGTTTTCTTTATATAATAAGGATTTTTTTAATCGCCTTCTCCATATGAAAAAATTATATAAACAAAAATAAGTATCTAATTTCTTGAGAATCCTAAAGCTAATTGAATTTTTTTTATCTACGTTTCCCAAAAGATAATAAATTTTCTTTCTTTTTTTCATCGAAAGGAACAATAATCTTCCGTTAGCGCTTTTCTCCAGAAAAATTTACGAAACAGTAAGAAATTTGATAAATATTAATATATCACCACCGCGTGCTGAAAATTTAGTTTGTGAAGTTAAATTGTATGTACTTAGGCGCGTTACTCCCTTTGCGTAAGAAAAAGATTAGTTTACATTTTTACAAAAAAAAAAGTTGAGATTTCGTATTCTATTTTCGAGGTAGAGAGATAAGAGTTTTAGAAAAGTTTTGTGTTTTTAATCTGTGGGGTACTATAAAAGTTATGGTAAAACAAACTCCATTACACAGCCTCTTTTTATGATTTTATTATTTGGTTTAAAAAATCGATGCATTTGTAA
Organism: Polydrusus cervinus; assembly: GCA_935413205.1. Classification (NCBI taxonomy): domain Eukaryota; kingdom Metazoa; phylum Arthropoda; class Insecta; order Coleoptera; family Curculionidae; genus Polydrusus; species Polydrusus cervinus. The sequence continues at coordinate 15,394,149 of OW284517.1, forward strand.
ACCAAAATTAGCAGGAGCGCCAACCTGCCGAAACCAGATATCCTTTTGCCTTTCGGTCTATATAAAGAATTTCTTATCCTGAAATAATTTGTTCATGTGTAACAACAAATGCTTTCTAATCAGTGGAAAGGGAGGGGAGGCGAAATTAAATTGCCTGCTAAATCCCCTGACCTTACCCCGTTGGACTTTTATTTGGGGGGTGATTTAAAAAATAAGGGCCGGGCTTCGCTTGTGTACGCCGAATTATTATTTCTTAGCTCCACTGACCAAAAATGTCAAACTTGTTGTTTTATTAAAGGGTAATATTGGTTTCGATTAAGTGTAATTTTAATCCAGTCCACCAAACCCATTTTCCAGAATTGTTGATTAAGATTTATATAACCTTTAAAAATATCCTTTGTAATTGTTTATTAATTTGCATTTATTATTTCTGTTTCAGAGTTAAACGAGTGTCGGACCCACACTTCTCCGATTTAGAAACCAGAGTGGCACTCCATAAAATTAACGGGATCGCAATCACATTACCTGTTGCCGCCGGAAGGGACCTTGACAAAATGTAAGTAAAAAAATCTACAGTTGGAATGGAACCATGAATTTCTCGCTTTCGATGCAAAACCTGGATAATTTCCACAATAGCTACGCAGTAACTGTGTATCCTCTATATTATAAGGTCGCCTACTTCAATATCATACATTATTATCAGAGAAAGTTACATTTTTTTTACTTTTAAGTATTTTTAAAGTTCCTTAAAATAAACTACTTTTTCCTCTTCGTTCGCTGCCAGAGCCATTCCCAATAGGACCTACAGCTTAACGTGGGTTTCGTACCACAATTCTCACTCATGCGACAATCCCCAAGGGCTCTAAACCCTTAGTTTCTTGCGTCATTACATGACCTATCGATTGGGGAGTGTCTTCCGCATCCCACGAGATGTAAAATCTTATCCGGCCTGGTTACCGGCGTGAATGGGATGCGTTAAAAGATGATACATTTTACATTCTTCCCTGCATTCTTAAACCTACTAAATTTTGGAAATCCTTTTTTTTATTGCCCATTGCGAGGATCGAATTCGGGCCGCCCCATTCGAATGCCAGTAACTCACCTCCGAGCCACTGCTGCGGTTATTAAAAACTCCTAATTTGGAGAAATTCCCTGACAGCGGCGGGCAAAAAGAGTGTATTTCTCATTCGGTCAAGAATGTTATTGAGAATATATTCCTTGCAAATAAAGTCCAGCCAAAATTTGATAAATCTGGAGTAAAAGATGTACTTTGCTCAGTAATTATCTTAATACCTGTAATGAAATTATGGAAAATGGTTCAATGTGCTCAACTCTCCCCCAGTTCAAAATCCATGAGCGCGTAAGTTCTAATTAAAAATAAATAAATAAGGGCAAAAATCTGGTGCTGATTACATTGTTATTCGTAACTTTTCCATTAAAACAAACAATTCCTTTTAAACAAAAAGCCGTACTCAACCTTTATTTTTAAATTAGACTGCAGGCTCTTTTGCCAAAGCGTTTTATGAAAAAAATTTAAAAATATGTGGGAGAACGAAAAATAGCTATTATTTGGCTTATTCCCCTTGAGGAAAAGGCGCGGCGCGCGGGACGAATTGAGGGTTTTAGCTTAAAATGAATAACAATATTAAGATGAGGAAAAAGATATTGGGAATTTTATTCTATACATGAACCAATAATGACATCCTATTCAGTATTCATGTTGCTGGCAACTGGCAACATTATGACAAGAAACGATTGCTTTCAGCGACAAAAACTCGCTTTATGTGAAAACTTTTTCCAAAATTTAGTGATTTTTATTTATCACTGTTTTGTTGTCAAAATTACTACGTTCGATTAATACAAATCTGTCTACTCGGACCACCCATCAGCATCGGTGTAGTTTTACACTCTGAGTTAGCTCGTATCGCCTCGCTCGTTGGCAATACCATTCCATTAATTACCATGGTAGCCTTGCCCTTGATAATAAATAAATGTATTTTTCCCACGACCACCTATGAAAATGAGAAAAAAAAGCTCGGTTAACTTGGCTCGAAAGCGCCGAATATCACCCGCGTGTTGAAAAAAAAAATATTTCAACACTAGTGTTCAAAAACAAGCCACACTATTTAATTTAAACATATGATGCCAATTTGAAAGACAACCCCTATTTATTAAAAAGAACAAATTTTAGAGAGCAGTAATTGTAAAGTGTTTAACCTATTTATCATGTATTTGTCGATTCGATTCAGAATTAGAGTGTGAAAATACGCCATCAGAAATTATAAACAATCTTACCAGAAAAAACTAGTCGCGCTGAAGAAAGTGTCATGTATTAAACAACAAATCTTTATTGGTATCGATAGCGTAGAGAATAGAGCTCTCGCCTACAGATCGCAAGGTCACAGGTTCAAATTCCATCAGAAGTATTTGACTTTTTTTTATAAAAACATTAAATAATTTATAGAATTATTTTCAATTGAAATCTTCCTTGTTGGGTGGATTTTTAAAATTTATATTTAATGCATCTTTCCTTGATTAAATTTAAAATTTTTCATTCTGGTTAATCTAGAAGTCAATCCAGGATTAGTTGTTCCTATGATATACTATAAAATATGAAAAAATTAAAAAGTTAAACTACAAATAAAGGAAAAGCCTATTGACAAGCTATGAAACCCGATATTAAGTGGAACATAATCCTAAGTATGCTAATTTAAACACCAGTGTTGATATATTTTTTTTTCAACACTAGTGGTGAAATATTTTTTTCATAAATCAAAGGATTTTTTATTAATTCGTTGTTCTCGTAGGAAAAATAGTCTACCTACATTACTCGTGTGAAAGTGATTATTCTAAAACTCTGAGAATTTCCGCACTCGGCTGACGCCTCGTATTAAATATCTCCTCGTTTAAAAAGTATCACTTTCATCACGTGTTATGTAATATACTAATTCGTGTCTATTATAATGTACCGAAATGTATTTTCTAATTTTTCTCTAATATTATATTAAGTTAAGGGATATTGCAAGCATTGATTCAACTTTTTACCAGATAAATCCGGAAAAGTATATGTGATGCCAGGGCAATTCCCAAGAGGACCTACAGCTTAACGTAGGTTTCGTACCACAATTCTCACTCATGCGACAATCCCCAAGGGCTTTAAACCCTTGGTTTCTTGCGTCATTACATGACCTATCGATTGGGGAGTGTCTTCCGCACCCCACGAGATGTAAAATCTCATCCGGCCTGGTTACCGGCGTGAATGGGATGCGTTGAAAGATGATACATTTTACACACATCACTTGTTATGTAATATACTAATTCGTGTCTATCATAATGTACCGAAATGTATTTTCTAATTTTTCTTTAATATTATATTAAGTTAAGGGATATTGCAAGCATTGATTCAACTTTTTACCAGATAAATCCGGAAAAGTATATGAGATGTCCACAAAATTAGAAAATAATTGTATTTTGATCATACAAGAAATTTTGGGAGTAAGACACGTTTTTAATTTTCATAATCAGAAAATAAGTTTTGGGTGGGTGAGGCGGCCGATATAAGTAAATTTACACACGGGCGGCCACCATGCCAGCGGCAGCCCTGGTTCTCATCGTACTATCATCATAAATTATACAAATTTCACATGATTATTATTATCTACGCCGAATTTTCACATATAATTTCTTAATGGCTTCCAAATTGGCAAAATACGTAATTGCTAGTAAAAAGATATCGGCATTGTGTAAACTTTTTTCTTAATTAAATATTATTGAGATAATAAACATTGGACAGATAAAAGAAATATATCTTCTTAAAATGTAAACAAAAAACACATGTTTAAGGAAACTTTTTACACATACAGCAGAAACTAACTTGTAAAAATTTGAGAGCATTGCATTGATGCCACTTCCTTTACAATTTCCTTTTTTTTCGCCAATAGTTTAGTAACAATTGTCAAAATTTGACTTTTTATTATTCTTAGCAATTGCCACAGAAAACTTAAAATACCCTAGTAACATTTTAGTAATTCTCCGACTTGCGTCTAATTTTTAACAAAATTTAACGTTGTTTTGCCGCCAATAATGGTTACCCAAAAGGGCGTATATGACCTTTTGTTGTATTTACGTTAATATATTTTAGTTTATGTTTAAAGGTTGGAGACAATGACGTTTCTTGAACGGCAGTAGAGTTTTGGACTTGCATTGTCTTTATTTGTTTAGAATCACTACGTTTCAACTGGTAAGCATCTCCAGTCGTCTTCAGGTGAATACTGAATAAGTACGGTAACTACAGCTCTATTTATACTAGGCAGGTGCTGTGACGCATGATTAGTGGGTGGAGTCATGCGTGTTGCTAGGTGATGACGCATAACTGGATGAGTCATGCTTGATGAGTCATGCTCGATGACGTCATGCTCGATGACGTCATGCGTCTAACTCTTGAGTGGTCTTATTCTAAGATTACATTTACTTAACAAGGGTTTCCAGACGTTTCTCATATCTAATGAAGGCTTACTAAAGCAACCTGGATTTTGGTGTATGGTCGCAGCTTCCTTAAACTTCCTCTTCCTCCAGTGCGGTTCTTTTTGCAGAATTTCCGCTTTTGTCCACATGATATGATGGCCGTGCGTCCAGGCGTGGTCAGCTGCACCTGATTTTTCGGTCTCTCCTTTTTGGGTGTTATTTCTATGTTCTTTAATCCTTACTTCTAGTGGTCTTAGTGTCTCACCAATGTAAGATTGGCCGCATTCGCAGGGAATCTGGTAGACACAATTTTTCTTGTCTTTCTGGCTTGCTGGTTTCGTCTTTGGAATGCTGCCTTAACAATTCTTATTTTCAGGAAAAAGACAGGTTCTTTAGCCAAGAAGACGGACTACCAATGGGCTCATCTCTCTCGCCCATAATCGCCAACATTTATATGGAATGGTTTGAATCCGAAGCAATAAAACAAGCAAAGAAGAAACCAAAAATATGGCTAAGATATGTGGATGACACCTTCATTATTTGGAACGGAAACGAGGACGAACTCAGAGAATTCTTACATCACATTAATAACTTTGCACCGACAATTAAATTCACCATGGAGAAAGAAGAGAACAACCAATTACCTTTTCTAGACGTCAACGTAGAGAAAAATGGCAACACCTTCCTAACCTCAGTGTACAGAAAACCTACACATACAGGGCAATATCTCAATTATACATCAAACCACTCAAACAACACAAAACATGGCATAGTAAGAAACCTGGTGGATAGAGCAATTACTCTCTGCAACTCAAACGAAGCTCTCAAAAGAGAAACTAACCACATCAAGACCGACCTCAACAAGAATGGCTACCCCATGAAATTGATTGACACAATATTGGAATATCGCAAGAATCGGCCAAACACACGTAAAGCAGAGAAAGAGATACAACCAATACTCAATATTCCGTATGTCAAAGGAGTATCCGAGAAAATAAGAAGACTAGGACAACGATACAACATCAACACAGTATTCAGCTCTAGAGACACTTTAAGAAGCCACCTAACGAAGACGAAACCAGCAAGCCAGAAAGACAAGAAAAATTGTGTCTACCAGATTCCCTGCGAATGCGGCCAATCTTACATTGGTGAGACACTAAGACCACTAGAAGTAAGGATTAAAGAACATAGAAATAACACCCAAAAAGGAGAGACCGAAAAATCAGGTGCAGCTGACCACGCCTGGACGCACGGCCATCATATCATGTGGACAAAAGCGGAAATGCTGCAAAAAGAACCGCACTGGAGGAAGAGGAAGTTTAAGGAAGCTGCGACCATACACCAAAATCCAGGTTGCTTTAGTAAGCCTTCATTAGATATGAGAAACGTCTGGAAACCCTTGTTAAGTAAATGTAATCTTAGAATAAGACCACCCAAGAGTTAGACGCATGACGTCATCGAGCATGACGTCATCGAGCATGACTCATCAAGCATGACTCATCCAGTTATGCGTCATCACCTAGCAACACGCATGACTCCACCCACTAATCATGCGTCACAGCACCTGCCTAGTATAAATAGAGCTGTAGTTACCGTACTTATTCAGTATTCACCTGAAGACGACTGGAGATGCTTACCAGTTGAAACGTAGTGATTCTAAACAAATAAAGACAATGCAAGTCCAAAACTCTACTGCCGTTCAAGAAACGTCATTGTCTCCAACCTTTAAACAGACACTAGAAGCCCGGTATGGACCCGGTATAAGTGATAAGTTCCGTAACTACGAGAAATCTAAGATAAAATTAACAAAGGAGGAAACGCACATCCAGTTTCTACTACGGGCAAGGGACCAAGGTATTATTCCAGATGGCTTTAGGATCAAGTCACCGATCCCAGGACAACAAGCTAAGAAGATTCTGGACAACGCCAGCAAAGCTCTTATACGCTCCCAAATCAACTACCATCGTTTTAAGAAAGCTTCTCTACTCACAGATATCCAACAGAGATTTGAGGAAATTAAAGAATATACACTGGAAGAGGATCACGAACCCATTTTTCGGAAGATTGATGCCACCTGCGACAAAGTAAGAACAGCTCAACAAAATATTCATGAAAAGAAATTGCGAAAGCATGTTAGTCAAAATCCACCAACAACGCAACCCCATAATCAAAGAACCATCGTCAACATTTCATCTAGAGAATTAACACCCATAGAAGAATCCCTAATGGCTAAGGGTTTAAACTTTACTATTGCTCCAAAAGAGATACCAATATTGGACATTATTAGCGCCGTCGACTCAACAACCATAGGAGAAACACAAGCGGAAGAATTTAGATGGAAGGTTAGAAATATTCTAGAAAAATCAAGGCCTCCAAAACGAAACATCGGTAAGGAAGAAACAATCGCTCTCACAAAACTTCGTAAGGATCCTAATATCAAGATTCTACCAGCCGACAAAGGAAACGCAACTGTCATCATGGATGTTCAGACATACGACCAAAAAATCGAGGAAGTTGTGCAAAAAGGAAACTACACCCTTATTTCCAAAGATCCGACCGGCACAATCGAGGGAAGAGTCTACCGAACACTTAAGAAATTTGAGCGGTACATACCAGAAAAGACGCGGAGACGCCTGACACCACACCACAGTAAATCACCACACCTCTATGGCCTGCCAAAAATACACAAACATAACATGCCTCTGAGACCAATTACAAGCTCCCGTAACTCCCCTACATATGAACTAGGTAAATTTTTACTTCCCCTACTCCAACCACTTCAAGGAAACAGTACGTCATTTGTAAAGAACTCGCAACACTTTGCACAAATAATAGGAGAAAAGGAAGTACAACCAGGAGACCAATTGGTCAGCTTTGACGTCGAAAGCCTTTACACCAACGTCCCTATAAAAGACGCACTTAAGGTCATCAGGAGCAGACTTGAGGAAGACCTGACCCTACAGGAAAGAACACCGCTACCTACAAATGCCATCATGGAACTATTGGAATGCTGCCTTAACAATTCTTATTTTCAGGAAAAAGACAGGTTCTTTAGCCAAGAAGACGGACTACCAATGGGCTCATCTCTCTCGCCCATAATCGCCAACATTTATATGGAATGGTTTGAATCCGAAGCAATAAAACAAGCAAAGAAGAAACCAAAAATATGGCTAAGATATGTGGATGACACCTTCATTATTTGGAACGGAAACGAGGACGAACTCAGAGAATTCTTACATCACATTAATAACTTTGCACCGACAATTAAATTCACCATGGAGAAAGAAGAGAACAACCAATTACCTTTTCTAGACGTCAACGTAGAGAAAAATGGCAACACCTTCCTAACCTCAGTGTACAGAAAACCTACACATACAGGGCAATATCTCAATTATACATCAAACCACTCAAACAACACAAAACATGGCATAGTAAGAAACCTGGTGGATAGAGCAATTACTCTCTGCAACTCAAACGAAGCTCTCAAAAGAGAAACTAACCACATCAAGACCGACCTCAACAAGAATGGCTACCCCATGAAATTGATTGACACAATATTGGAAAATCGCAAGAATCGGCCAAACACACGTAAAGCAGAGAAAGAGATACAACCAATACTCAATATTCCGTATGTCAAAGGAGTATCCGAGAAAATAAGAAGACTAGGACAACGATACAACATCAACACAGTATTCAGCTCTAGAGACACTTTAAGAAGCCACCTAACGAAGACGAAACCAGCAAGCCAGAAAGACAAGAAAAATTGTGTCTACCAGATTCCCTGCGAATGCGGCCAATCTTACATTGGTGAGACACTAAGACCACTAGAAGTAAGGATTAAAGAACATAGAAATAACACCCAAAAAGGAGAGACCGAAAAATCAGGTGCAGCTGACCACGCCTGGACGCACAGCCATCATATCATGTGGACAAAAGCGGAAATTCTGCAAAAAGAACCGCACTGGAGGAAGAGGAAGTTTAAGGAAGCTGCGACCATACACCAAAATCCAGGTTGCTTTAGTAAGCCTTCATTAGATATGAGAAACGTCTGGAAACCCTTGTTAAGTAAATGTAATCTTAGAATAAGACCACCCAAGAGTTAGACGCATGACGTCATCGAGCATGACGTCATCGAGCATGACTCATCAAGCATGACTCATCCAGTTATGCGTCATCACCTAGCAACACGCATGACTCCACCCACTAATCATGCGTCACAGCACCTGCCTAGTATAAATAGAGCTGTAGTTACCGTACTTATTCAGTATTCACCTGAAGACGACTGGAGATGCTTACCAGTTGAAACGTAGTGATTCTAAACAAATAAAGACAATGCAAGTCCAAAACTCTACTGCCGTTCAATATTTTAGTTTAGCATCATGACGTTTAATATCGGCAATTCAAATTCTCGCTTAAAACGTCTCCCAAGAAAGACCATTTGCGACGTTAAAATTCTTTATAACCTATTGCAGAAAAGTGTAGAGTAATGAAAGGGGAAATTCCGTTCAGTTCGACTCAATATCGATGTCGGCCATAGGCGCAGGTAAATTTTGTGCATTAAATTAAAATAACTAAAATTGTGGCAAGACAAAAATATAACCAGTGCTCGCCAAGCTTTTATGGAAGGCCTGTCAACGGGTATTAAGGTGCCTTCAGGTAAAGGGAAGAGACTAATAATCGTCCATATTGAAAGCGAAGAGGAATTTAAAAAAAAAGTTTGTTAACCTTTCAGTCGTTCAATATGGAAGATTACCACGAGGACATGAATTCGATTGTTTTTGAGGACTATTTTGGTGAAATGATAAAATATCGTCCAGCTGATTCAGTAGTAGTTATGGATAACGCAAGCTATCATTCACGACGCACAGAGAAGACTTCAACTTCGTCTTGGAGAAAACAAGAAATTATCGACTGGTTAACCACCAAAAATATTAAATTTGAAGATAATTTGAGAAGGAATGAACTATTAGCTATAGCAAATTTACACAAACATCGTTTTATGAAATATGCCGTGGAGGATATAGCTGAAAAACATGGTGTAACTGTGCTGCGCACACCGCCGTGTCATTGCGAACTAAATCCTATAGAATTTATATGGGCGCAAGTGAAAGGATTTATAACAAACACAACAGGACATTCAAAATAAAACACATTCAGCTACTGTTGATCAAGCCATTAAGGAAGTGACACCAGAAAACTGGCGAAAAGCAGTTCATTATGTCATTAAAGAAGGGTAGAAAATGTGGGATCTTGACCACCGGATCGATTGGGCTGTCGCCCCGGTAATTATACGTTAAGAGGAGATGACAGTTCCTCAGATGACAAAGAATATTATATTTTTTTATAATTTAATTTCTGTATAATGTATTTTTTTTCATTTTGTATTTTTGTTATAATATTTAATAAAAAATAAGTGTACCTAATTCTATGTTCTATGTACATAATTCACGCTTTTGTCACACCATTTTCAGTATTTGTGAATGGACAACAATAATAGGCAAAACCCTTAAATTGACCCAAACCCAGATGGTACTACCTGCATTTGATAAAAATAAAGAATTTTGCAATGAAATCCATGCCAAATTATGAAAGTGGCCTAAATGGAGGAACTAGATTTATAGTCCTGAGGATGACCTAATATGGATCGAAACGTTAACTAAATAAATAATTTGATCGTCCAAGGTTTATTTATCATTGACCATTATCCAACACACTCTATAACTATAAACCCTATATATTGTATTATTTTCTGATTCCCCACAAAGTTTTACCCTTATTTTGTAAATGTCATATGTCTCAATTCAATAGTTTTTGAGATATTGACGTTAAAAATATGGCATTTTTAGACTTTAACAGGCTGTAATTTACTTTACTTTAAAAATATCTTTATTTGTTACAGTGCTTTTTAAATTGTCATATTATTCTACGATATATATTATATTGTATAATATGTATATTGTTTCGTTTCTGCTAGCCACCACTGACCAGGACATGCACCAGGGCTAATGCCTTGATGGAGCTGTTGTTTGCCCTTAGGTAGAGATAATGATAACTTTTTATGGTTAAATAATCGGCCTGTTCCGGTCACTGCCATGAAGGAATCCAACTTAGCTTTCGCTTTTAAAATACATTTAAATATGATTGCCATTTTACTAAATTTTGATGCTAGCTGTTTGCTGGAAAAACGATTGAAAAAACCAGCATGAATTTTTTCAGGTACAAAGTAGCTTAATTTTGTCTATAGAAATTGAAATAAAATTTTCTATAGACTGAAAATATTTTGTTGCGTGGTGTGGGGGGATTTAGGAGTCCTGGCAGTGTTACATGTGCCTTTTCAAAATGGAAATTGGAAAAAAATTGATTTTACCTATCTTACCGGAAAATGGGAAGCCTGTGGTAAATCGGTTTGTGTTTTAGATTGTCTGTATGTCTTGTGTAGGTGATGTTTCGTGTTAGAGGTGCGTTTTGTATGTGTGTTAGGTAAAATTTAGTCGAATTGTCATATTCGTATTGCATAATGTGTGTCTGTGTTATTGTATTAGTAGTGTCCATCTGCGAGCTTTAAGTATTTGTCTCAGTACTATGTTTTGTAATTTTTGTAGTCGGTTAAATTGTTCGTTTGAAATGCTGCACCACACAGGGGCAGCATACGTCATAACAGACTGTAACATTGGAATGGTTCATCTTAGAGAAAAATGGGTTTCACCTCCCTATCCCCCTTTTTTATTTTTTGTGCAGATGATTATTGACAGCCATATATGTCTTGTCAGAATTCCTGCAGTAGTTCTCAGCTGACTCAGATTTATTTGAAGCAGCTGTTTAGTTAGTCTCGGGGTTTGATTCTACCTCGATGGTCTCAAGGCTGGATCCCCAATGAAACATTTGCTGTGGTGTAATCCCTGTCTGTTGTTCCAATTGATTTTGTGTTCACTCCTGACCCATCGCGTTATGGCATCTCGTACTGCGCACCTTGGTACTCTGAGTGCCGGTTCTGGACCAATGAATGTGTTTTTCGAGCCTTTCCTTGCAAGTTCATCGGCATTTTTGTTTCCTATAATACTTTCGTGTCCTGGTATCCACTGAAGTGTTATTTTGATTACTTTTCCCCCATGACATTCCCATATCAGTTTTTAAAATTTACCTTTAGATCTATATAGTTTATTTGGCTTTTTGTATCAAAAATTGAGTTTGTACTCACAGCTATCGGTCATATCTAACGAAATTATATAATGTTTGCTCTTGTTGTAGTAGACATAGCAAATAAAAAGAAGCCAATAAATTGTTTTTAAGTTATCTACAGTGAATATATTGAGAAGGTCAATAATAAATTATTGTCTATTGAATTAATTAAAGAAGCCTTATTAAAAATTATTAGTTTTGGGTTTGCATTGATCTTTTTTTTGAGATCCAATTTATTTAATTAGAAACCAAAATCTTGTATTAATTAGATCCGAACAATATTTCTAAATTCTTCTCCAAAGTTACCAGCTCCATGCGAAATTATATCTATATTTATAAAAACATTGGGTTCTCTTAAAACGAATCCTGTCCATGTTTGTAAACCCAACTAGCATATTCGCCACTTATGACTAAATATGAACTAAATCTGACGTCAGAGTTGGTGCACCTTTGGGTAATACAGTTACTTAAGATTTATAGTTAGTATTTACCGGCTAAACTACGTCGTTTTGATGTCACTGAGCTTCTTTCGGAGAGGTCTAAACT